>LR990632.1:9807178-11114301 GCA_905147815.2 Phalera bucephala | reverse complement strand
ATTTATGTTTACCACAAATATATACATAAGCTTTATTGCAACATTATGTACTATGTACTTGAGAAGACACCTCTAGTAATTATTTTCTAGAAATAGTAATAGAGCGCTTACACTCTAGTTCCCTTTGTTCCAAGTGCCTCCCGCAACGTGACACCCTGTGCTGAGGTTAATTTCAAAAGTACACCTTCATTTGCACAGCGATACTGTTGAAACAATTTCAGAAACAAAAGAATTTATTATCTATGAAAACACAAATATCCTCGCTAACCCCACAGTCTACAGTTGTGCGCATTTTTTCTGATTGACGCAGCATCTCTAACACAATCCCACAAGGATCTTAAAGCCCGCGGCCAAAATCAGAACTATGGCTGTCATTAAGTAAAATGACTCATGGCTGTTGGTTTGTTTGTTACGTGGACTGTAAATTGATAGGTTCTAAAGCAGTTGAATCTCACCTCCTGATCGCTCAGCGCCAAGTCTCGACGCTCGCTGGTAAGCCGAATTTTGTCGAACTTTCGTAGGCCACACAAACAGTTCTGCTAATTGATCTGGCCGGCAAGTTTCTTTCTTTAATATTTTAAGGTTATGATTGCATGTTAATAATCTTCGCTGTGTGCGCGCGTGAGCGAGATGCTTGCAGAGATGGGCAAAATGTAATCAGATTAATGATTAACCACCCTCGCTTGGGGAATATAGGCGTGACGGTATATTAACGATTAACGGTTACAATTACATTTTGCAGTCTTAAACGATAACGATTACACTTTTAATCTTGAATTATGATTGAATATGAGAAAATGCAATAGTAATCATTAATCTGATTACATTTTGCCCATCTCTGGTTGCTTGTTCGGAACCGGAATCGGGAACTGAACTTTCCGGGGATATGATAGGGAGGTGAAATGGATATTAGAGGTCTATCTATCTATCTATAACCTCACGCCAGATCCCTTGCGGGGTAGGCAGAGAGTACAGAGTTCCAACAGGTTCTTTCCTTACATACCTCTCTGGCTTCCTCGACTCTCATAGTTCGTCTCATACACGCTCGCCGGTTACGGAAACTCTTGACTTTTCCATTAAATAAGACTCGGTTTATTTGGTCGTGGTAAGATAGTCTAGGTCTTTAAGATATTAGAGGTACTTATTTATTTCTTTATGAAAGATACACCTTTGACTTATCACACATAAAAGTAACACGCAACATACAGATACAGTCTGAGTCAAGGTGACAAGCCTTTATAGGCGTATACAACATTTAAAGACAATAGTCAGTACGAGTAAAGCAAACAAAAGAAACAGTGGAAGAAAATAATGTCAACATCACAATAAGAATTAAATTTATGAATTTTAGATTTAAATTAATTAGCTAACAACAAGTAATAACTATAATACAATTAAATGCAAAAAGACCTAGACTATCTTACCATGACCAAATAGACGTAACCGGCGAGTGTGTATGAGACGAACTATGAGAGTGGAGGAAGTCAGAGAGGTATGTAAGGAAAGAACCTGTTGGAACTCTGTACTCTCTGCCTACCCCGCGAGGGAGCTGGCGTGATGATATAGATAGAGAAATGCAAAAAGAAAATAAATTTTAAGATTGAAACATAATTAATATAAATCATAATCCTGGCATATAAATCATAATCAAAGTGCATACGTACATTTTTTTATAAATTCTTTAATGTCGGTTGTGTGAAAAATGTCAATATCGCTTTTCAACGCTATATCATTGTAAGATTGCGTGAACCTATTTAAGGGCGAGAATTTACCTAAATTTGTACGACTTGTAGATGTAGAAAATAGTTTAACTAAAGGATGTCTAGGTATGGTACGTGGAACTGTCAAATGAGAGGTGGGAAAAGGGAAATCGACTATGGTGAAAAGTACAAGGCGTTCAAGTTCATAGTAGAGTTGCCGTCTCCTATGAAGTTAAATCATGTTCTTTTTTAATTAGTAACCGTGCGGACCCACCTGTTGGTAGTGAAAAAATTCAGTGAATGGTAACACTAATTTTAGCCCTGTCAACGTCATCTACGGGCCAAAAGATTCTTGTAGGACTGCCTCGTTGATCTGGTGGCAAAGCGCATCGCTTTGTGATCACGAGATCCTTGGTTCAAATCCTAGGTCGGACAAATGTAGTTTTTCTAACGAAAAATTCCCAGTATGAGTCCGGAGTCTGGAATTGTGCCCGGTATATGGCAATAGGCTCGCCACCTATTACATGGGACCTAACATCGTCGGCAAAACGTGGGTGTACTCAGTACACCTCTGCCACCCCCTCTGTGGAATATAGGCGTGACGATGTAGGACTATACATACTATACATTGTAACATAATGATAAAAATTTCGTTGCTGCAGTCTCTTTGTTATCTAGGGTTGTGTAGCCTGGTGCGGCAAGCAACCTTGAAGTATTGGACATATCCTGAATCGGACAGAATATTTTCAGTATTTTCTATTAAGAAAATGACAGCAGTCCGTATCCTGGAACTATGTCCGGTATAATGGCATTAGGCTCCTTCCTATTATATTGGAAACTAACATTGTCTGAAAAGGACATTGTCGAAAATTGCCCCAGAAACAACAAACATTTGACCCATGCCTTGATTAATATCTATTTTTTTAAATAATGGCAAATATCTAACGGACAATTTGCAATCTAAAACGAATATTTCAAAGTATTTTAAGTACTTATATCGAAGTCGCCGCCATCTTTACCAAATGTCAACACACATAATTTAACCTCATACGTGTTAATGGCTACTGAATTATAACCTCAAAATTTAATACTTTTTGTGCAATAAAGCGAATCCCCCGCTTGTCCGTTTAATATTAAATGCCTTAAAAGAATTTATAGGTAATTTGAAATCATACACGTATTTTTTCATTGCTGTTGGTTCTGGAGCAAATCATGTATGGGAGCAGAACAATGCCCTTTGAATGTACAAAGTACATGTCTGCTGCTAGGTGAATATAATATATAATATTAGCATATACTCTCCCACTGCTGGGCCTTCTCTCAGAGATCGAGGTGAGAGAGGAATATATTATTTGTAAAAATGGTTTTGTCCTCTATCCCAAAATATAGATAAGTTTTGCACTTAACGATCTTCTTCCGTATCAGGGGGCACAAAGTCTCAAGTATTACAGTAATCTCACACTCCCTTGTGGAAGAGCTAGAACCATATACAAGAAACCTAACACCATGACACATCTAGTTGAGCTCATCTTTGTTAATTTTAACAACATTCAACGTACTAGTTTAAATCTACCTTCTTTTATTTTAACTTTTTATTTTGATGTTTTAAGTAATTATAATTAGTTTGAATTTATTATTGCCAACGGTATTAATGTAACATTTTTGTGAACTTGTTTGTTTTGTTTTTTATTATTTTGCAGTAAAACTTATCACCATTTTATTATGAATATTGTCATAAGTGCCGAAATTGTAATTATTCGTTAGTTTCAAGTGTTTGATAGTGTATTTGTGTGCCAATGTAAGTTATGTAATTATCAACTGTGCGCCGGACCAACACAAAATGTGACAACTACATTAATTGTAATGGAATTCTCGTGTAAGTGAATAACTGCTATTCTTATGAGAATAAAGATATCTCAATCCTCAAGAAAGTTTGTGAGTGTACCACTTCGGTATTAATGATCGCCTGGTACTGTTTTCGCGAGGTGAATATGTCTGTCTGTATAATATACTTTCAGATCGAAGTTTCCCGAGTGTGGGTTCCAGACAGGGCTCTTGATTTACTGGACCTCGAGTTTTTTTAGCCTCCTAGTTTATAATCTACTGGTACTTTTTTCGTAACGTATATTTCCCTCGTTGACATATAAAAATTGGTTAGCCTGTTTTGGCATAGCAGAGGAGTTGCTGGATCGGTGCCCCTATCTTATGCCTCTATTGATTTGATTTAAGCACACTGTGCGTTCAAATTGAACGAATAGATTAACAGTTATTTGAAATTCCTTGAGCTACAGAAATATATAAAACGGTAGAGAACATAACAAAAGCTGTATTCAAACATATTTTCTAACATATTTTATCTGGTTTTAAATATTCTTGAATGATAGAAAGTCAAATTCAAAGTTGTTTGTTTATATAATGCCTGAATTAAATAAATTATTATTATTATTGTCATATAAATTTCTTTCAATCATGAAACACACAGTACAAGGGATTAACACTAAGTATTCAGGTATTATATAGTATCCTAATGCAAACATTTCAAAAAGAGATAGGATTTATCTTGCACTTTCGAGAGGCATCTAAACTTGGTTCTTCTAAAACTGTTTTGGATATATATCCCACATTCGAAAGATGATTCGCGGTTCAATTCACAGCAATTAATTTATTGTTGCTAAATAAATTACTAGCAATTAGTGAAGTGAGAGTTTAATGAGAGTTACGCAACTTAAGAGCATGCGAGATTGTAAGCAATTGTTGTTATGAATCGTCTTTGCACGCTTTCATTTTATATTTACATAGCGGACCCGGTCGACAACAGCACCACCAACCGATATAAACTATAGCCAAGAAGTATTCAGTGTTCCTATAAGTACAAAAAAGTCAACAAAATCGGTCAAGCTGTTGAGGAAGGGAAGAATGGTGAACATACACTGGAACTTTATATTTTACAGATTATTTCATTGCCGACTCGACCACACATGCGTGATGTTTGGATTTTGAATAGATACGTAATGAGCAACCCAATTAAATTATTCGTATTAATCGGTATTGAAACAAGGGATCGTGATGATCATCAGGTTAGATCCTTTGCGGTGTACGCATATTATACAGACTTCCGACAGGTTTTTCATTTCCTTACATATTGCGTTTAATAAATACAAACCTCTTTTAAAATTTTATAAGGATGCTTGCGCACCCGGTCGACAAAAGCGCCACCTATAGTATTTTCACATAGGATGGGTAGTGACAGTTCTAGTTGTCAAACAAAATTAATATTTAATTTAGTGTTGTTAAGGCATAAAACCATATACAAACGGGGCATACCTCTTATTGCCATTGAATAAAGTATAATTTTGTTTGGCAATTAGAACTGTCACTACCCATCCTATGTGAAAAATACTATACCAGATAAAACAATAGCTAAGAACCATCCAGGTGGCACCTAAGTACAAAACAAAAACATCAAAATCTGTCAACCCGCTTAGCAGGAGAAGAATTATGAATTCACTCCCGCTGGAATTTTCTATATAAAGATTAGTTACCAGCTTTTGATAGCGATTTCATCATTGAGATGTTCGTCTCCGTAATCTTGGATGTTAAATAATCAGCAATTTTGAAAATCTATTGAATTATATCTTCTATATTCGGCCAGATACCTTACGGAATAGGCAGAGAGCACAGGGTTTTATCAGGTTCCTTCACTCTCAAAGTTCGTCTCACAAATGCACATCCCATCTATGACTTTATAAGGTTTGTTCTGCAATCTTGAACCTGACGAATAGTACGTCGTGCGTCCTGTTGCTGCTGTGGCTGGTATGCGTCGTGAAGGAGAATTCAATGAAAGCCGAATAGTCTTGAAACCGTGCTCCACCCACCAGTTGTGACCCTCTTCGCGCAGAGTTTCTTCCTATTATCTTCTAATGTCCAGTCGCTCGAACGTGTCTGGCGCGGTTTTTCGCGCTCTTAAGTACTATTTGGTGTGTCACAACTAGTGGGCTTTGTACCGAGTTTATTAATCCAATAAACCAATCATAATAAAATTATTCCTGTCCCTTTCCGGGGTTACACTCTTCTTACTATTCCTATCCCTTTCAGGGTTACACTCTTCTATTATTCCTATCCCTCTCAGGGTTACACTCTTCTAACTTTATACTAGTGCTTATGCGCTAGGATTCTATGACATTATCTTATTTCTAACTTAAATTACATAATGTACTACAGTAACTTAATCTATTATATACAAATTATACAGACGTCGTCCTGTACAAATCTTATATAAAAAAATCTGAGTTCAGTCTAAAATAATGATATAAGATGGTCGTTAGATATCTAAGCAATATGTCAGAGGCATTTACACTAGATTAATTCCAATACCAAAGTACTCTGTAAAATATGCAAACTTTTTTCAGGAATATAGATGATATGGGCCTTAAATATTTGAGCAACTTTCAATGAAATTTCATTATCGTCAGCTAAAATACGTCCACTGTTGGACAAAGGCTTCCCGACAGAGATGGACCCCGCGGCGAGGCCGAAGAATTTCTTGCCCTCCGGCTGGTGCAGAGCTCCACAGTGAGACACCTAGTATACGCCTTCCCCCATAGCGACTGCCCAAGCCGAGGTCGTTCCTCCTTGAAGCGCTCTTGAGCTAGTTACCCTCTTGCCCTTCTGGCTCGAGCGTAGTGGTTGCGCGTAGTGTTGCCCTCTTGTCCGATGAAACTGTAAAGGCCCCGCGCCAACACCGAAGATCAATCCAACACACACAAAAAAAACCTTGTGCAATGCCGTTTGCACTGAATCAATTCCAATACAAAATACCCTTCAAAACATGCAAATTGTCTTAGTATTTTTTTCTAAAATATCGATGGCATATTATTAAAGTATCTAAACGACTTTTCAGTGGCGTTACGCTGAATAAATTCTAATAAACAAGTACCCTTTAAAAACGTCAAATCGTCTCAATATATTTTTTCAGCAAATTTATACTGAAGTAAAAATAAAAGCTTAGCTTTGTGTGCATTATTTTGAAAAATATAAGTTTTTCGGATTGAAATGTGATCTGAGGGCCTGAGGGCTTAGTACGAATAGATTGATGCTACCCGTAATGCTATCGAGTTGATATGTCATTCTTCTCACACTGCAAATTTACCAAAAATAAAGAAGAACCTTGACAGCATATTCGCTAGCATCTCGCCAACGTTTATATTATCGTGCTAAGCCTTCTGAGGGCTAGTACACACAAAGTAAGGGCTGAGCACAAAACTATTTAATATTTAACTATAGTAACGTTGTCTAAGTCTGAATAAATGTTCGTCGTTATTAAAAAAAAAATGCGGTTTGAGAAGAATAGAATATCAATTCGATGGCGTCACACTAACGTCAAACAGAGAGTTAGCACGACGACAGAGTTTAGCATGGCGCTAGCGAGTAAGCGTTCATGTTTATTTAGTGTGACAAGGATGACAAATTAGCTTGCTAGCGTTAAGCTAACATCAACTTGTTCGTGCTAAACCCTGAAATCCCTAATCGCTGTAGTTACGCAAAAACGTATCAAGAAGTGACTATGATTTTCCCTAAAATGATCTTTATTCTTAAAAGTCAAAGATTAGTTTTGAATGTGCGAAATTTGATTAAATCTATTATATTATTAGAAATTTTTTAAGTATAAATAAATGAGGCGATCCCTATAATGATGTGAGTTTTCTTTCAGTTCAAAACGATTCAAAGGTTCACCTTAGGCAAAATGGTTTTGTGGGTTATCACCCCCAAGTATTAGGGTTTCAGTGAATACAATTGATGAATACCTTTCAAAAGATTGTTGTTGCGTTTATTCTTAAAGATTTGCGTATTGACTTACTTGGCTAACTTTAAAATGATAAATTAATAGTACAAAAAGCATTATTGTTTTTATTATTGTAGCTGATGAAATTAAATGAAAATTTCATGTCTTAGCTGTTGGCCGTTGAAGAGATTCTTTGACTGGAGCCAATCCTGGGTGTAGAGTAAGGTCATGGCTACCATAAAAAATACATTTTCATCGAAAGAAAGAACGAAAATAATAAAAATGTAAGAAACAGGATCAATTGGCGACAAAAAGTTTTTGAGTAAACTGCCCAATTTCTTGCTGTCTGTACATTTTTTAAATCTATAAATTCAACCCCAAATGTCGCAATAATTAACACGTTAGCTGCCAATGAAAACATTGCCCCTTCTCATTCGGGCCATGACGGACAATGTTGGGCGACACTAAAGCTTTCCGTTCAGGCCGTGTCGGACAACGTTGACCGCGCGGCAGACCCGTGTTCGAAACTGTCTGCTGCGCCGACGGACAGCGGCACCGAGATAATTCACTTATAAGCTGACCCGCGCGGCCCTCTAGTTTACCTCATATAGCTTGGTTCTTAAAAGAGACTATCACTTAGAAAAAAAAAATGATTTTTGAGACGCTACTGTAAAATGTAAATCACTGTACAGTTTTTTGGAATCATAATAAATTCAACCAACTTTTAAAAGAGTATAGTAAAGAGAAATAGTTGTTTAATTATTTAAAAATGATATATACTCATATCATTAAGGCTTCTCTAGAGCAAATTAAAACTGAAATTGAACATAATGTTATAAAAAAAATTAAAAACTTCTCCAAAAACTTATTGAAAGGTAAACTGACTAATTACCGCTTTGCCGATGATATCGTGCTGTTTTCATCCACACCATCAGAACAACAACAAATGCTCCAAGATCGCGGGCGGATCGCCGGTACTTAAAGTCCTTCAGAGGCTTAATTCCGTCTTGCTCGAAGGGAAAACGCCGGAAGCATGGAACAGGGACACCCCTGTGTGGTGCTGTTTTTCAAGAAAATTGATAACACTTTATTAAAGAACTATAGGCCCATCGCACGCCTGAGCCATGTTTGGGTGTAATGTAAAAGTAAGTAAGTAAAAAGTAAAATGTAATGGGTGCGAGCGTGACACCGGGCTCCAGGTTATAGCTCTCACTCATCATGGTTTCTCAAGTTGTTTAAATCATAGAAAATTCAGTGTTGCGGCTGTGAGTAAGGGTTTAATTTTCTATAGCAATATTTTGACAGTACTCAATATGATCTGTCGTCATCGGAACTGAACTAACATGTTAAATTTTTTACTCCGCAGAGGAAGTGGTTCCAATTTAGCTCGTAACATTTTACCTAAACAAACCTAATAAATATTGCAAGTTCAATAAAATCTTGTGCAGAACACTCAAAAACTTTTTTTAAAAAGGTTTATTAAAATATAATTATTGTTTAAAAAGTTCTCTCTCAACCTAAGCGTTATCGGTCTAGTTAAATATTTTCGTACTCAACACGCCTGAGGGATCTGAACAATTTTATAAAATGTCAAAACAATAGCCCAGAAATTTCATTAAAGGAAAATACAAACGTATCCATCGCACCCTGTAATCATCTCGAGTAATCAAAGGGAAACAAAATTTGCTTTAACATGTGAGCATGAGTATTTCTTTGCGAGTTGGAAACGATAAAGAAATTCATGTGCGAAGTGTTTACATGTTGAGGCTTCTAGAAAAAAGTGATGAGTGACATGCTATATAAAACTTTTATCCTACTAATATTATAAATGTGAAAGTTTGTATGTTAAGATGTTTGAATGTTATTTACTCAATCGAGCAAAAATGGCTGAACGGCTGAAATTTGGCACACAGATAGTTTATTACCTGGATTAACACACGGAGGCGCTCGTAGCGCTGTGCGACCGCGGTGTTCTTACCGATTACCAAGGTTAAGCAGCGTTCAACTCGCTCGGCCCGAGATGGGTGACCGTTTGTGCCATTTACATATTCGAACGTCTCCGTGCTTCGGAAGGCACGTTAAGCCGTTCGTCCCGGCTACCACTTAATGTGGTAGTCGTTAAGCCGAGTTAGAATCCTTAAAGGCGGCTTGATAAGTTCCAACAGCAGGTGGCCACAAACCTGCCTCCACCAATCCGCACTGGGTCCGCGTGATGGAGTATCACCTAATCTCTCTTACCTCGATTTGTGAGAGACGGCCTTTGTCCAGCAGTGGGCAGTATAGGCTGATATTATATTAACACATAGGGTACTTTTTATTATGGAAAATGTTAGATTCCTGTTCAAAGTTGCCGAAGTCGCGGTCAAAAACTAATAATATTAAAAACTAGCTTCTGCCTACGACTTGGTCTGTGCTGACTTTAGCCAGAATCTAACATGTTTGCGGGATAAAAAGTATCCTATGTATTAAACCAGGTTATAAAAAATCTGTGTGCCAAACTCAAACTCAAATCGTTTATTCCGCGTAAACCCTGCGGGGGTGTTTACAAATTGTCAGATTAACATTTTTTTTAACTTAATAGTCTACCACCAGATCTGAACGCGGCCTGTTCTGAGAAGATCCGGGAGAAACTCCGGGCTTATCGTTTTTGTCTAATTCTCTATGCATTTTTTATCATTTTTTGTTTCGATACATTTTATATTATACAAAATCTTTTATGCGATCCAGCTCCAGTGTGTTGCCTTACGACTGAGATATGAGTATAATAATAATATTTTTTTAAATATGTTGTAATGAATAGCTAATGGATTCTGGGTGGACCAGTCTCCACAAGCAGCACCTGTTCACGAGTATGCCACGAGTATATTACTTGAGTAGCCATCACCTCCGACCATATTAAAGTGAAGGAAGTGACCCGCACCAAATGGTCACTGCAATGTGCACTCAGACCCCACAATGCAGACAGAAAAAATCTAGAAAAGGAGCAGTACTTCGAGCTCGTTAAATTTCCGTCCAAATCCGTTCAGCCGTTCTTGCGTTATTGAGTACGAAATATCCAAACATCAAAGCATCCAAACATACAAACTTTCACACTCATTATATTAGTAGGAATAGGATTAGTAGAATTAAATTAGTTGGGTCAAATCTTGTAAGCTGCATAAGAACCATTTATCCTACAGAGTAGAAAGATGAAATGTTGTCTTAGTTTCGATGACAATGTATGTTTATGGCGAGCAAGACCTGAATACACACCAAGCATGGGCTCCAAACGCATTAACGCTTTAACGACCAACATGACCATGTCCTCAAGGGAAGTTCTTCGTGAACTGCAGTAATAATTACATTCATCATCATCATCATCATCTCAGCCCATACTTGTCCACTGTTGAACATAGGCCTCCCCAATCGCTTTCCAGCGTAACCGGTCCGATGCCACCTGCATCCAACGACTTCCTGCGATTTTCACAGCACGTCGGTCCATCTGGCAGGCGGTCGTCCCACGCTGCGCTTGCCAATACGTGGTCTCCACTCTAGAATCTTTCTGCCCCAACGCCCGTCCGATCTACGCGCTATGGCCCGCCCATTGCCACTTCAGCTTGCTAATCTTAACGGCTATGTCGGTGACCTTGGTTCTTCTACGAATCTCCTCATTCCTGATTCGATCGCGTAGAGAAACGCCGAGCATAGCTCTCTCCATAGCTCGCTGAGCAACTCTGAGCTTTTTTATGAGACCTATTGTAAGAGACCACGTCTCTGATCCATATATCATCACTGGTAACACACATTGACTGAAAACTTTAGTCTTAAGGCACTGAGGTATTTTGGATGAGAATATATTGCGCGAATTACATTAATTTTATTCTATTTAATAAAAGGCATGGATAAAAGCCTTACAAAGGAAAGGTCGGGTATGCCAAATGGTGGATTATCCACAATTTTTTTTCATACAATCTTAATTGTTATCACAGAAAGGCTTTTCTAACACTTCATTATTTTTTAAATTAACAATAAAAAAAACATGTTTAATGTAATGTGAAACATAAACATGAGCTATGCTTTATTTGAGACGGAGTTTTTTAATTTAAGTTTAATTAAACTTAAATTAAAAAACTCCGTCTCAAATGAAGCGTAGCTAAGAACACTCTGGATCAGGTCACCTTTCAAACAAAAAAAAAACTAAATCAAAATCGGTTCATCCACTTAGCTGCTACGATACCACAGACGTTGAAAACTACGAGTAGAAACGAAATTTTGATTGACCGTTTAAAATTGCACCATTATCTGGCAGCTTGTTTTTAAGCCCCGACGCAAAAAAAGGGGTATTACAAGTTCAACGTCTGTGGTATCGTAGCAACAAAACGGATGAATCGATTTTGATTTAGTTTCTTTTTGGGTGAAAGGTGGGTTGATCCAGAGTGCGCTATGATTAATTTAAGCCGGAGCTCTTTAATTTAAGTTTTACTTATTAAAAATGTTTTTTTTTTAGCATTAATTTGAAAAATAATGAAATGTTCGAAACGTCTTTCTGGGATAACGAAGTGTGATTGTATGAAAAAAAATCTGAAAATAATCCACCATTTGGCATACCCGACCTTTCCTCTGTACGGCTTTGCTATGCCTTTGATCAAATAGAATACAATAAATGTAATTATCACTGCAGTTCATAAAGAACTTTCCTCAGGGGCATGGTGATAATTATATTTGGGTAACAATAATCGAAGGGCATTTGAAGATAGGTAAAAATTTATAAAATCCATTGAGTTATTTTTTATTAATTTATACTTAATGAAATTATGTACATAGGGGGACTTAATGCCTGCGGTATTTTCTGCCAGTTCACCTTAGGGAGGTGAGACAAGTGTGGTAGTGCGAAAATACGCAAGTTTAAGGAAAAAAAGTTACAACAATAAATATAAATAACAACTAATTAAGCATTTATAACACTAAGTAAATACAAATGAAATGTAACGATATTATACATAATACATATATTTATATATACGGACGATTTAGCGCAGTGGTTAAGAGCTTAAGTCACTCCGCTCACTGTGTCTGATAGTCGCAGGTTCGATTCTCGCACGGGGTACGTTGACAGACTTGAAATTCACATACACAAACACCCAGACTGAAACGAATATTTGTGAGACACACAAATATCCAGTTGGAACGAGCGGCTTAAGATTTTAACGTGTAGACCAAACCGTCAGTTATGAGATTTGTGTTCAACGTAAATACATTCCACAAATATTGCTAATATTCCTTTGCTGTTTGTAGGAGCAAATATTTACTTTTATGCGTTGAGTTCTTAGACTTACGCGAATATTACACATGAAATAAAACTATTTTACGGATTTTATCGCGTCTTAGCTTATTATATTTGTCGTATCTTTTGGACGTCTAACACCTCAGTCCCTCCCGTGACCATGGGTGCTGCAAAGCACTCGAAACGTCGGGAACTAAAAATATAAAATAAACCGATAAAATCCGTATAATAGTTTTATTTCATTTTATGCGTTGGTTTCAAGGTGTTTAATGGTGCAAGGATAGCGTAGCTAGCGGTCATTTTATATGCTCTTGGTACTTTTATGAGAATAGTGTTCCTTTCTAACCGACTTCAAAAAAGAGTAGGTTCTATATTCGTCTGTATGTGTGTTTTTCTTTTAATATATATGTTTACCAATATTTCCTTCAATTCTAGACCGATTCAGATGATTCTTTTTGCATTGGGTTCAGTATAGCTCCAAGGTGGTCCCATTTTAATTTCATTGGTGTTGGACCTTGGAATTTAAAGATACGTATGGGAACTCATCAACGACTAATTATACGAATTTGTAGATTGGGTTATTATAAGATTGTATTAATTCTATAGGTACCCTACCATAGAACTAATCAGAATATTAACCGATTTCAAAAAAGGAGAAGGTTTACAATTCGTCTTTGTTTTTTATAACGTCTTTATTTATGAACTGATTGGATGATACTTATTGCGTTGGCCTTAGTATAGTTTTGGATTGGTCCCATTTTAATAAAATCGGTATTGAACTCGATGGATGAAATCGATTGGAATTTGAAGATACACCAGGGAACTCCATAATGGCAAACAGCATGAATGTATAGATTCCGTTATTATGGTTATTATATCGATTCTGTGGGTACCTTACTTTAGAACTAAGCAAATAAAATAATATAGGTATATAAAATTGACATTTAAAATTGTGAAATAAAAAAAATAAAAAACGGGGTTCAAAAATCCTTATAAAGAAGGTAAACCGACTTTAAGAAATAAATGTTTGAAGTCGGTGCCAAGTAACCGACTGTATATCCCGGGACCAACATCAAACATTATTTTTTCTTTTTGAAGTCGGTTTACCTTATTTGAATAAGATTTTTAAACCACGCCCGTTCCTTTCCTACTGTAAAACAAGATTAAATGATACTTCTAAAGTTCTGTCCTAGGCAAATTTGTGTTGTACATAAACGTCTTCAACAAACCCTGCTAATTTTCCATAAAACGACTCAACCGTAATACTCAAACGTGCTATATTTAACGGTACCCTTTTCATCTCATTGACTCCCACCGTTTTAGTTACAACGGCTTAACCTTTTCCACGTCTATCCAGACAGAAAACTAGACATTATGGTGTACAACACTTTCCTTTGCTGTTTACGTGAGCAAATATCAACTTTGCTGCATTCATATTAAAGGTGTTTGATATTGCAAGGATATTGTTGCTAGCTGCCATTCACAAGCTCTCAGTACCTTTATGAGAGTAGTGTCCTTTCATTCTGCCTCCTTTTTAACCCGAGGCTGCAATTACAGTTAGCGTGCCTCGGGGTGGTTATATTTTTGGGTTCCGTTTGTGTAACTGTGATTTTTTTCTTACAAAAATAATTTTGAGGAGATCGTATGGTTTTTAGTTACACAAAAAAAAAACGTTAAGACGAGCACCAGTTTTGTAAGAGAGCAGTATTTGAGATTATTAAAGTTAAACGATTGGCTGGTTCAAAATTTGATGAGCGGCCACTTGTCGCAGTATTTTCGAGCATTCCGTACTTCGGGATTTGCGATTAACTGTTGTCTGCTATCATGTATCAGTCATTAAGCTGAACTGGATGCCTCATAAACGACTTAATAAATTCCAGTAGAAGATGGCCACAAACCTGCCTCGCTGCATTCGCGTGGTGGAGTTAAACCTATTGTTTCTCACTTGGATTTGTGAGAGAAGGCACACAGCAGGGGGCTAGCAATTAATTATTGGTTTATTATATTTTTATTGTAGCGACCATAGGGTCGCTACAATAAAAATATAAGCAATTTTGTAGTGATGTTATAGGGCATAGGCCCTATAACATTGCTACAAAATTGCTACTACCTACACACAGATGGCTCTAAATATAGACAACAATTCTCCATATATATCTAGATCCCGATATGGGAGTTCGAATGACGCGTGACATGTATATAAGCCCCCGATAACAACTCTTGGGGAAGTGACAGGCCCAAACAGACAACACTTTTCTAGCTGGAAGATCTTCCCTTTATCAAACCCTGTCACAACGTTCCTGCAAAATTATCACAAAAGATCTGACATGGCAATTTTCGAAAACAAAATATAAACAGAATGTGTACGGAACCCCTCGACTTTTTGTGTGTCGGTTTTGCCACGAAGGATTTTGCACCTTTTGTGCTACACCTAGAGACGGCAGTTCAGTTTTTTTGTTGACAAAATACAAGCCATTTACACGCTTTCTTTTTTGTTTTGTTTTTACCAAGTTCAAAAACGAGCGAGCCTTTCAATTTGTCTGTATATTATATAGTCGTACATGGATCTTTTGGCCCGCCGCTAAACTCGGGCCTAACGCTGTAAGTGAAATGACACCTTATGACAGTCGCAGAATTGCCGTTTACTATGAATTTTACCCAAGTTCTTTTTTAATTGCTAACCTGTTGAAATATCTCCTCGGATGTAGGAAAAATTTACTAAATGGTAACCAAATTTCACACCAACCTGCCCTGTCAATGTCATTCACAAAAGATCCTTGATGCATTGTATTTTTTAAAATGTATTTTTGTCTTCTGACTTAAATTTAGGTTATGAAACTCAAAAAGGCTAGAAAAGATGTATTTTCAGCGATATATATTAATATTAATTTAGCGCCTCTTTTACCACGCTCGAGTAAAGTCTGAAGTACACTATTCAACAATTAAAGTTGCAAGTAAATCTATGTACAAATTTCACCATCTCTGAGTAGCCCTATTCGATGGTGACACTAGCCAGTTTCAATTGCCGAGTACTGCTAATCGAGAAGTAACTAATTAGCATTTAACTTGAGAGTGGTGAAAGTCGCCATAAGATTGTTAGTATCTTACTAATATTACAAATGTAAAAGTTTGTATATTTGAATATTTGGATGTTTATTACTCAACCACGCCAAAACGGCAGAACGGATTTTGATAAAATTTGGCACACAGATAGTTAGACTAACATTAGATACCTGGATTAACACATTTGATACTTTTTATCCCGGAAAAATGCAAGGTTCCTGTCTAAAGTCAAAGTCGCGGGCAGAAACTAGTAAAACTATAAGTACTACACAAATAAAAAATGATGCCTGCTTAGCGTAGTGGTTAGAGTATAGGCCGTTACGCTTCTGGAGAGTTTTCATGTGTCTCACGCCGCTGACTGTGTCCTCTATGATAGTACTAAGCCGCAGTTGCGACAACCACCATCACGGAAGCTCTGTCCAGTACACAGCTCTGACAATCCGTTAGATTCCATACTCTCTAGTGAGACGTATGTGATAATGGCTGAAAGCGATTTATACCGCGCAATATGTCAAATACAATGTTGTACGAAAGATCTAAATAATGAACTTTGTATTACGATTTCCGAAAAGGAGAACCAAAGCAGGATAAATGCGTTCGAAATGCGAGCTCGGCGGAAGATGTGCAACAGCGTAGTAAGAAAGCGAGTAGATATGAAAGATAGTATCGGTGTAAAGATGAGAGAGGGTATGCTCCGTTGGTTTGGGCATATAGAAAGAATGTCAGAAGAAAAAATGACAAAACAGATATACAATGCGAAAGTGGAAGGATGTAGGTACCGGGGAAGACCTAGACTATCTTACCATGACCAAATAGACCGTGTATTATCTGAGAGCAAGTCAAGAGTCTCCGTAACCGGCGAGCGTGTATGAGACGAACTATGAGAGTGGAGGAAGCCAGAAGTCTGTAAGGAAAGAACCTGTTGGAACTCTGTACTCTCTGCCTACCCCACGAGGGAGCTGTCGTGATGATATAGATAGATAAGAGGTATTACGATTATGTAATAAGAACACATTAGAAAGTGACATAAAAGTGAGCTGAGCAATTTTTTAATTAAAATAAACACTACACACTTTCTGGATCGAGTTTTAGCGGGTTTGATACCTGCATGATTTTTCTACGGCCCGCAAATGCATCGCTGGGGTGTTTTTGCTTGTGACTTTCGTGTTTATAAAAGCACACACGACATGGTAATTTAAATCTTAGTGTGGGATTACGTTTTTTAATGAGCGGTCTTCAAAACTATGATGAACGAAATATATTCGCTAGACTAGCTGTTACCTGCGGGTGTGCACGCGTTATTGAAGCGAAAACTTCTTCAGGCGCATTGGGCATTTTTTGGGATGGGAAAAACAATTGAACTCGCGACACTGTTAACGTTACCAACACCTCTGTATATAAGTATGTACATGTATTGTGTATGTACGTACATAGATACACATGCACGATGGCATTTTTTGAGATGGGATAAAACCTTTGAACTCTCGACACTGTTACCGCTACCGACACCTACGTATATAAAAAAAATCATAAAATATTTCCTGACAATTCAAAAAATACACACGTAATTGTTCAAGTTTTCACTTCTATTGGCACTCCCGGAGTGCCACTGTTAATGTTTTTTTATTTCTTTTGCAGTATTTTTATAAATAAAAGCCTTTGTATCCTTCTCATGTGCAAGCTATATTACTGTAGTTTCATCAAAATACGTTCAGTTGTTTTTGCGTGAAATCGTAACTAACACACATCCATCCTCACGAATGCAATTATCTGGCATAATTTCTAAATTCACAAATTTAAAGATACGGAAAATCCTTATTTGTAAAATTTTCGCAATCAATTTTCGTAAATCATGTATTGAGGAATAAATTCTTTTCGACGGACGTTTTGGCACAGTGTTTAAGAGCTTAATCCGCTCCGCCTACTGTATCGAATAGTCGCGGGTTCGATTCCCGCACGGGACAAATCTTTATGTGATCCACAGCTATTTGTTCGGGTCTGGGTATTTGTGTATGTGAATTTTCATGTTTGTAAACGCACCCACGACGCAAGAAATAATACCTAGTATGGACCTCCGTTTAAATATATATATATATATATATATATATATATATATATATATCATATCTCTAAAAAATAGTAGCCAATGTATTAATCTGATGTACAAGCTATATAACTGTAGTTTCATCAATATCGGGTCTGTCCAAGAGCGTGCTCGTCGCGACTCCTGCCAGTCATTATGACTGAAATCTTGGACCGAAGACGTACCGCAGTGCGGGCTAGGGCGTCCCCCCGAGGCGACGCGTACCGGCCCGCCCCCGTCGGTACGAATATAGGTGGAAGCGGCGATGGGGGCCGCCACCCATCACGTCGGGCCCGAACTGGCGAGTCGTGGGGTGCAGAGTGCCGAATAGGCACTTGGAATGTAAGAGGTGGTATGGAAAATAAGATGCATGGGGTGATTGATGTGATGAAAGAGAGACGCCTGGATGCTCTGTATGTAACAGAGTCTAAGCGGAGGGGCAGTGAAACCTGTGATCTTCCTGATGGAACGATGGCTCTGTGGTCTGGGGTACCGCAGAGCAGTTGTGCCAGCATGGGGGTGGGTATCTTGCTGTCCCGTCGCCTGGCCTCTGGAGTGAGAGATTATGGCCTGTGCGATGCGAGACTTCTCTTTGTCCGTTTAAAACTGGGTGTCACTAGAGTATTTTTGGTCGCAGCATATGCTCCCGTAAGCTCGTCGACATCCTAGGACCTTGAGAAGTTTTGGGATAATGTCAGGGAAGTTCTGGATTTGGCTGAGGCTAACGAAAAGGTGATTTTGTGTGGCGATCTGAACGGATGGGTAGGAACCAGGCGGCAAACTTGCGACGCTGCTCTGGGTCCTTATGGTGATAAGAGAGTGAACGATGCAGGTAAGCTCATTGTAGATGTTTGTTTGGAAAGGGGTCTCCTTGTGTCTAATACGATATTCCAGCACAAGGACATACATATGTATACGTGGAGAAGGAATGAACAAAAAAAGCATGATAGATCTGATCCTGGTTGATAAGCGTCTCCGAAGCAAACTACAAGATACGCGTGCGTATAGAGGCCCCACTCTGGAATCAGACCACTATCTCGTAGTTGCGCGGTTTAGTGGTCTGTTCAGGAAGTGGAGGCACTGGCGAGAGCGTATCCCCTTCGGAGACCTCGAAAGAATAAAGGTTGAAAAGTTGCAAGATGAGAGCGTAAGGAGAATGTATGAAGACAGAGTCCGGGACAAGCTTTTGACAGCAGGCTCTTCAGACTCCAATGTAGATGAATGCTGGAATAACCTGAAAGAGAGTTTGGTGGAATCCGCGAAAGAAGTATGTGGTTGCTCAAAGAAGCATATTACAGCAAAAGGTGATGCATGGTGGGATGCGGAGTTGCAAAGCTCCGTAGAAAGTAAGAAGAAAGCGTGGCAGGACTATGTATCTTCTTTGAACCTGAATGTCAGTATGACAGAGATGAGGAAAGAAATATACCGGCAATGCAAGAATGCCACTAAAACTTTAGTGAAAGAAAAGCGTGAAAGAGCCAGTATGATTGAGGAGGAGAGGCTGGCGAAGAACTTCGAGAACAACACCAAACTCTTTTGGAGCAAGGTGAGAAAGGCTCGAGGTGATTCGTCAGGCTCCAGAATGGAAAGGATAAAATCTAAAGATGGTGACATTCTTGCAGACACACAAGCTGTGCTAAGCCGGTGGAGTGAATATTTTGGAGAAATGTATGGAGATGTCCCGGATGCTGATGCCGCAGACGTGCCCAAAGGCGAGATTGCGGCACCAGAATCAACGGAGGACATCACTATGGAAGAAGTTGAATAGGCGATAGGAAGTATGAAAAACGGTAAAGCTGCGGGAGTAGACATGATATCTGCCGAGATGATCAAATATGGTGGAACTTGCATCCGGGACGCTTTCCGGGACCTTGCAAACCTTTGCTGGAGGACCGGTAGAGTCCCTACAGATTGGCGCCGCGCAGTCATAGTACCCTTGTATAAAGGCAAGGGTTCACAATATGACTGCGCCAATTACAGAGCCATCAGTTTCAGAGAATGCGCGTGAAGTCCGATGGAATGTTGTGCGAGGCACAAGGGGGTTTCAGGTCTGGAAGAGGATGGTCGGATCAAGTTTTCTCACTACGCAACATCGTAGAGAAGCATCTGGCAGTGGGGCGGAAGGTTTTCTGCGGTTTTGTAGATCTGGAGAAGGCATTTGACAGAGTTGTGCGAAAGAGACTTTGGGACATTTTGCCAGAGTATGGTATAGATGGCACTCTGTTGCGAGCCGTCCAGTCCACTTATGTGGACTGCAAGGCATGCGTACGGGTGGGTGGTAACAGGTCACCCTGGTTTGACGTTAAAATCGGCGTCAAGCAGGGTTGCGTGTTGTCCGCTAGACTGTTTATAATATATTTGGACAAAAGTCTTCAAAGACTGAAAGCGATGAATGAAGGTGTACAAATGGGTGACTTATCTTATCTTTATTCTTTATTGTACAAAAAGAGATAACATGTTTGTAAGCATATTAATACAAATGATGTACCAAGGCGAACTTATCGCAGTTTGAGTTATCTACCAGTTAACCTTTGTAGACAGAACAAAACATATGGAAGTAAGGGCAATTGTACAACAATCTTAGATTTATAAAGAAAAAAGTACATTATATTAACACGACACAATAATACAAAGTACATATATAAATAAAACTATATATACTTATACACTTATATGTATTATAAATATATATTAATATATAATAATATATATCACACAGAGAGGAAATACTCTTTAACTCTTCTTCTAAATACATTTAAAGAACAGCTATCACGTAGGGAATGCGGAAGAGAATTTAAAGTTTTCACCGCATGTACAGCAAAGGAACCATCGTAAAGACTAGAAGTATGATGCGGAGTTCGGAGAAGGAGAGAGGTAGCCGTACGACACGTTTTGTCTCTGGGAATAAGAAACTCGAAACGTTCGCGAAGATATGCAGGCGAGTTAGGGTTGTGAAGAACAGAATATAGAAGAGAGAGATCATGTAAGTCCCGACGTCGTCTAATAGGTAGCCACTTGAGTTTTTTACGGTATTCAGAGATGTGGTCGTATTTACGTAGACCAAAAACGAAGCGGATACCTAAATTTTGCAGTCATTCGAGTTTGTTAAGATGTTCCTCTGTAGCATCCAGAAAGCAGACATCGGCGTAGTCTAGAAGTGAAAGAAGAAAAGACTGAGCTAGAACTACTCTAGTTTGAAAGGGTAGAAATTTCTGGAGACGTTTGAGAGATTGAAACGAATAATATACTCTCCTGCTGATTTCCGCAATGTGAATGCTCCAGGAAAGATTGCAGTTTATATACACGCCTAAATTTTTCGCACTTGTCGAATACGGTATAGGGACTGAATCAAGAATAATCGGGGGGATAGACTGATGGTCCAAGAGATTGTAGAAATATCTGCCACCAATAATGAGAGCTTGAGATTTTGTTGGATTGACTAAAAGCCCAAAACTCTTAGCCCACTGACTGATGTTTCCAAGATCACTATTGATGGCATCAATGGCTTGAAACTTAGTGGTAAACCATCTACTTTATGCAGATGACGCGGTTTTAATAGCGCCAACAGCCACTGATCTGCAAACACTAGTCACAGTTATGAAAGACGACTGCATGATCAATGGCTCACACTTGAATGTGAAGAAAACCAAGATTATGGTTTTGAAAGGGAAGAAACCAGAACGAATGTAAGGATTGTGGTTGGTAACGATGTGCTGGAGCAAGTGAATGAGTATGTATATCTTGGATGCGCCTTCAGTAAGGATGGGAAATACACCGCTGACATAGAGAGAAGAGTGAGTGCAGGGATCAGAGTGAATGGTGCGATGGGAAAGCTACTCGGGAGCCGGCACTTTAGCCATAAGGCGCAGCTGGCCATACATAACGGAGTTCTTGTCCCAACGCTGTTATATGGTAGCGAGAGCTGGGTATGTAAGAAGGAGAATGAAAGTAGGATAAATGCGGTAGAAATGCGAGCTCTGCGGAAGATGTGCGGAGTGAAGCTGACCGACCGCATTAGCAACAGCATAGTAAGACAGCGAGTAGGTATGAAAGATAGTATCGGTGTAAAGATGAGAAAGGGCATGCTCCGTTGGTTCAGGCATATAGAAAGAATGCCAGAGGAAAGAATGACAAAACAGATACACAATGTGAAAGTGGAAGGATGCAGGTACAGGGGAAGACCTAGACTATCTTACCATGACCAAATAAACCGAGTCTTATCTGATGGAAAAGTCAAGAGTCTCCATAACCGGCGAGCGTGTATGAGACGAACTATGAGAGTCAAGGAAGCCAGAGAGGTATGAAAGGAAAGAACCTGTTGGAACTCTGTACTCTCTGCCTACCCCGCAAGGGATCTGGCGTGAGGTTATAGATAGATAGATAGATAGATAGATAGATTCATCAATATCCGTTCAGTAGTTTTTTGCGTAAAAGAGTAATAAACATATATCCATCTTCATGAACTTTCGCGTTTATAACATCAGTATAATTTCGAAGTTCAGAAATTTAAAGATACGGGTAGTCTTATTGGTAAAGCTTTCGCAATAAATTTTCGTAAATCACGGATTGTAGTAAATTATTATTTCTTTGGGTTACCGAAGTAGCAGAGTATTATACGGATTCCGGAGGGTTACTTTAGTATTTATATCTGTTTATATTATCACGCCAGATCAGATAGATGCGGGGTAGGAAAAAGAGTACTTCTATTGCTTCCTGCACTCTCATAGTTCGTCTCGTACACCCTCGCTGGTCACGGAGACTCGCCCTTCAGATAATACATAGTCTATTTAGTTGTCAATATCATAATCAAAAACCGGCACTACACATCGGGTACATCTGGCATTCGTGAAGTTCGAGCTCGAATCCTTGGTCAGTCTTTGGATTTCTTTTAATGGGCCTAAGCCCGCTACACCTTCCCACCAACTCCTGTAAGCCAGGATCCACAATGGTCCCGTTAGATAACACCGAGATTTGAACCTTGGGGTGTCCCAGGAAGTGCTTAAATTGTCTTGGAACCTGCAACAAATTAATTTAGAAAAACAGGATGAGTAGGAAAAATAAAATTCTGATAAACGGACTACTTTAGTTTCTAGTTGCGGTGTGGTTCCCGGCTTAGAATTGGACCAACCCATCTCATCCCATAGGGTGTCGTACAAGGCGACTAAGGGACAACTAGGAAATGGGCAGCAGCGTTTTCCTAGATACTTCCACGACCATTGAACTGCGCTCGTAAACCCGCTTGCCAAGCGTGGCGAGTAAGGCAAATCGCCCTAATTAATATGGAAGAAATTCAGCGTGGGACGGCCGCTTGCCAGATGGACCAACTACCTTGTGAAAATCGCAAGAAGTCGTTGGATGCTGGTGGCATCGGACCGGTTACGCTGGAAAGCGATCGGGGAGGCCTATGTTCAGCAGTGGATAAGTATAGGCTGAGATGATGATGAATTTTCTAAAAATTTAAACAATACAATTATTCATTAAAAAGTCTTTGTCATTGATTTTAGCCGCTCGTAGCGCTGTACGACAGGAGTATACTTAACGATCGCCACGTTTCAGCAGCGTTCGGCTCTGTTGGTCTGAGATGAGTGACCTTTGGGGGCATTTTCTCGGTTTCTGTGCTTCGGAAGGTACGTGAAGCAGTTGGTCCTGCTTATGTGGTAGTCTTTCAGCCAAGTTTGAAGCCTAATAGGCGGCTTGATAAGTTTCAACCGGTAGCCACAAATTCGTCACTGTGTTCGCGTGGTGGAATATGACTTAATCTCTCTGACTTTGATTTATGAGAGAAGTCTTTTGCCCAGCAGTGTGACAGTGTAGGTTAATGTATTATAAAAGTCATTTATTTACATCATTAATCCTGCAAGTAAAAATAAAAAATAAAAACAATTTAAATGAGTCCGACAAAGAACCAAAGTTACCGACATAGCTCGCAAACTCAGTAAGCTAAAGTTGCAATGGGCTGGTCACATCTGCAGAAGGACCAACGAACGATGGAGCAAACGTGTCCTAGAGTGGAGACCGCGACTTGGTAAGCGTAAGGTAGGACGGCCCCCAGCTAGATGGACCGACGACCTCAAAAAGGTCGCTGGGACAGACTGGATGCGGAAGGCGGAGGACCGTGTGCAATGGCGCGTGTTAGGAGAGGCCTATGTCCAGCAGTGGACTGCGATAGGCTGATTGATTGATTGATTGAAATGAGTCCTAACTAGGAGCACCCTCAATCAAGTTTCTTTCAAATAAAAAAAAACTAAAGTAGAATCGGTTCATCCGTTAAGAAGCTACGATGCTTCAGACAGTCACAAATGAACACGTTAAACTTATAATACACCTTATTTTGCGTCGGGGGTTTAAAACAAACTGCGTCACTCTATTAAGTAAATAAGTCTATTTAGTTACTTTGGTTATGTCAGGGGCTTAAAACCTGTGGTTATTTTCTTGGAAGTGCTTAATTGTCTGTAAGTACTTGAGCTGAAAATTTAAGACCTCTGTTCGTCCTATAAAGAAAGGTGCCTTTCAAAGCACCTATACTAAGGATATTTCAGTGTATTCGTTGCGTAATACCCACATGTGTACAATGCCGACTTTTGAAGTATCAATCAAAAGTAATTAGTGGTTTCTTAATGGTTAAAATATTATCTTTACATGGCTTTACATAAATAGGTTAAAAAACATATACCAAATGTACTAGAGATAGCTCAGTTGACCTAATTTGGATTGGACTAGGTGGCCGATAAGGGTTGAAAATAAAACCCTATATTACTTGCATAGGTATAATCAAACACCTATTTACTCTCGCAGTCTTCGCTCGCATCTTTCGGGATGCGGGGAATAGGCATTGGGGCGTGAGCCCCCTGCCCGATGTGATTTTCGTCCGGCCATGAATAAGGCCAGGTCCTTGAGTTGGAATTTAAAGTTCGTCGGTAAGGCGGAGACTTGTATATCGCGCGGTGGGGTGGGGGGGGGGGGGGGGTCACCATGAGAGTGTGCACGCCGCTTTTGCGAGCAACCCTGTCAGGTGGAACCCATGGCGAACCATAGGAAGCCCAACAAAGCGATCAGCAGGGAGGTGGCGACTTCCCGAGGCCCCTCTTCTTTCTTCGCCCGGTAGCGCGGTACAGCACCGCTAGGAAGACCTAGCGGGCCATCAACCAATTAACACCTTATTAACATGACTTATTTATTACTGGAAAAACATCTTTAAACCGCGCACTAATTCAAATAGGGTGACATCTATAGGGTGTCACAACAAACTTAAAAGTTGTAGACATAAATTTGGTCTTGAACACCAAATGTAGATTAATTCGAATATTATATATGTCGGAGCCTATTATTTGGACAATATTTGACTATTGCAGTTAATGGAATGTCAGACAGCTATTGTTATTTAGGTAACTTTTAATTGCTTGAGTGTGTTTAGTGGTGATGCGATGACAGGTGTCAGATGACGACCCACCGATAACAGATAGTCGATGTGAGATGGTGAACGCCCCTACTTTGTGATTCGATTGGCAACGGGGCAAGCGGTCGGATCTATCGCGGAGCAGCTAACCGCACTGCATTCTATCAATCCTCAAGTATTGCGAGCATCTTCTGATATTATGCTACCAAAGTCTGGATATCAAGGAAGATTAGTGTACTGGACAAGAACCTAGTGTTATTTCAAGATTTCTACGAAAACGAAGATAAACCCACCTTTCACAGTCACCAGTATTGAAACGGCCATCCCGAAAACATAGTCGACCGTCCCGAACATAGGTTAAAAAAAAATATTTTCCAAAATGGAGATGAGAAGGTGTAGTGTCAACATTAACATTTTGCCAACAGTCTAGGGTTCCAATGTAATAGGGGTTGATGATATGATGGAAATAGGCTCAAACCTATTTCCATCATATCGGAAACATTTGCAGACCACAGTTAAAAAAACATAAATTCTAATTCAAATTAATACTTCTTAACATAACTACGTCTGGCAATTACTACTTCTTTGAATGACCTCTTCTTGAAATGATCCCTTCTGAAAATTACTA
The DNA here is from genome assembly GCA_905147815.2 of Phalera bucephala. Lineage (NCBI taxonomy): Eukaryota > Metazoa > Arthropoda > Insecta > Lepidoptera > Notodontidae > Phalera > Phalera bucephala. The sequence goes on along the minus strand of LR990632.1, from coordinate 11,088,386 downwards.
CTTTTTGAATGACTTCTTGAAATCACCATTCCTTTAAATGTGTAGTATATCAACTTCTTTAAATGGTTTATTCTTGTAATGATCACTCATTCAAATGACTTCTTCTTTAAATTAATAATTCTTATAGTTACCACTTCTTGAAATGACTACTTCTACAAATGATCACTTCTTTAAATGACTATTTCAACATTAATATCTGGGGATAAGACTACAGCTTGTTCAGTCGCATAAGCTTAGTCTGCTCCTTGCACAGGATTAAGTAGTCACGGTTTTGATCCCCGCATGACGCCAATCTTTGTGTGACCTACGTTTTTACGCCACAACTAGCATCATCTAGCACACGGCCTATAAAAGACCTTGAGAGAAGTTCCGATTAAATAAGGGTACGGCCAAACCAATGCGCCCGCGGTGGCGGCCGCGGTGGCAATCTGTATCTCCCTATGACCGTGAGTGCAGACATCGCACCGATGACGCGTGCAGGACGCAGGACGCGTTGGTGTAAACATGTACTTACAAATACTACAGCAGGAACTGATCGCCACCGTGCGCGCCATCGTGGACGCGACTGGACGCGTTAGTTCGGCCGTACCTAAAGAAGGAAAAATCGCCATCTTAGACGAGTGGTCCTGTCCAATCCCGACACGAAAAACCTATATACGAAGAAAACTAGGAAAATTCTCCCAATAGACGAAAAGGATAAGACAGGAGACCTTATGCCGTTACATCTACAAATGCTTGTTTCGGTCTGGGTTTTGGTTTGTTTATGTGAATTTCATGTCTGTAAACGCATCACCGACGTAAGAATAATTTATAGTATGGGACGCATCCCCACGTACGTAAAAAAAACTATCAGCAATTTATATCGTAAACCACGATTCAGTGAACAATATAGAGGGCTCGGCATGAACTGATTGTCTAACGGCAATCAGTTTGTGCCGACCCCTTTATATTATCTTTCGAATCGCTACGATCAACTCAACTCAACTCAACTCGATAGGGTTACGCGTTAGCGTGAGTTGATATACCATCCTTATCCCACTAAAAATTTATTAAATCAAGATGAAAGTGATAGAAAGCTTCTCGATAACGTCACTGTAACGTCAACTTGTTTGTGCTAAGCCGTTTGAACAATAATTACCCGTAAAATTGTATTTTTTTTCCTTTATTTCATACCCACAAACAATTTTATGGTAGTTGTTTGCGAATAACAAAAAAAGAATATCTTTTCTTTACATGTATTATTCGAAGCTTAACATTTATTTGACGACTCCAATAAAAATGTATTGTGCAACACTCTGTACAAGTTCATCTTTACGAGTGGTGGTGGGTTTGAAAGCCATGGTCGAATATCGGATATGTAACTTTAAATTAAGAGAAATAGGATTAGTTATTACTTATATAGAAAGAAAACTGCCTCTTTGGATGCGTTCTTCATGAATCACGAGGTTCTGGGCTCAAATCCTAGGTTTGACAAAGGTGCATTTCTATCGAAAAATTGTCAACATAAGTCCGGAGTCTGAAAATCTTGTGCCCGGTAGAATAGTGATAGGATTGCCCTCTACTACATTGGAACCTAAGAACGTCGCCGAGATGTGGGTCTATATAGTACAAGATTGACATAGTCATTCGAGGAATATAGGCGTGACAGCGCGTGTTCTATGGAGAGATGGTTTAAAATGATGTTTATTATAACTACAATTGTTGTCAGTTAGTTATAATATACAATTTCATATATTTTTAGCACCATTTCGATCTTCGTTTTGAACGCGTCGTCTATATTAATAAGGCGACAAGTTGCTACGCTTTTTACAAACGCGCCCATTCACTCAAACCTCTTTATCGTAGCCGCCGCTAAATTCGCACCTGACTCCCTTCCTATCAACAATTAAGGTAAACCGTGGCATATTCTCACCGATCCTCCTAATCCCTTACCTTCCTTATGATATAGTTACCGCACTCTAGATCAGACACCAACTTCCCCAGCCAGCGGGCGTAGAGCGCCACAGCGAAACGCCTAGTCTATATATGCGTTCCCACATAGCAACAGCCCAAGCCGACGCCGTTATTTCTTGAGGCGACCTAAAGGTAGTTGCCCCCTGGCTCTTTCAGCTGGAGCGTGGTTGTTACACGCTCGCCCTCTTGCCCGGTAAAGCTGTAAAGATTCCACGTCCAATTGCTTAGATCATTCACACACATTCTCAGCAAACAAATTTGACCGTATTTAAATTTTTTTCCATAGCCCTGTAAAACTTTGTCCTACTTAGGATTCGCTTATTTATCTATCTTAGGCCGAAAAATGTCCACTGCAGAAGAAAAGTCTCCCCAAAGATCGCCACGACGACTGGACTGGACGTCAACTTTACGGACGCCAACCTGGGACCTTAACCAGCTACCACCACCATCATTCCATCTTGTAGGGGGGCTGCTGACTCAATGTCCTCTGGTACGTGGTCGCCACTCAAAAACCCTTCTGCTCCAATAGCCGTCAGTTCTACGAGCAATATGTCCTGCCCTCTGCCACTTAAGCAGTCATGAGTACCACGTTAATAATTTTGCTCCTCCTGCGAGTCTCCTTGTATCTGATTCAATTCCACAGGGTAACTTCGAGCAAAGTTGCTCCATCACCCTTTCCGTGACCTTGATCCTTTTTATGAGGCCCATCCTAAGCGACCATGGATTCGCTTGACCTTATAATTTCTACACCATCCTAATAGGCCAATGAGACGGTTTTAGCGCCATAAAAATATTTCAATAATACAAAGTAGCTTAAGGAATATCCGGCCCAATTATTCGTGCGACCAGATGCCCGGCATTTGTCTAATGAATCGAAATAAAACGTCCTATGAACGGCCACCCGCCACCTGTGACCCTCGAAATTTTATTAGCTTTAGATCAGACTAGTTTAAATGTATAGACTGTTAATAGCCCTAATGCAGCACAGTGGGTCCCCGTAGTAGAATATGACTTTATCTCTCTCACCGTGGTTTGTTCAGCAGTCGGATGATACCGACTGATTTATTAAATATTGTAGCTCGCAAAATATAAAAATCTTGTATTAAGTAAGCATAAGTGACAACTTTCACAATCTCTCTATATCATCACGCCAGATCCCTTGCGGGGTAGGCAGAGAGTACAGAATTCCAATAGGTTCTTTCCTTACATACCTCTCTGGCTTTCTCCACTCTCATAGTTCGTCTCATACACGCTCGCCGGTTACGGAGACTCTTGACTTGACCTTATCTGAAGGTAAGGCTCGGTCTATTTGGTCATGGTAAGATAGTCTAGGTCTTCCCCGGTACCTATATCCTTCCACTTTCGCACTGTATATCAGTGTTGTCGTTCTTTCTTCTGACATTCTTTCTATATGCCCGAACCAACGGAGCATACCCTCTCTCATCTTTACACTGATACTATCTTTCATGCCTACTCGCTTTCTTACTACGCTGTTGCGAATGCAGTCGGTCAGCGTGACTCCGCACATCTTCCGCAGAGCTCGCATTTCCACCGCATTTATCCTACTTTCATTTTCCTTCTTACATACCACAATCCTTGCATTCTTTCTGGTTTCTTCCCGTTAAAAAACCATAATTCATAATCATTTATTCCATTCATAATCAGCCATTGAAACTAACTAAAACGTATTTTTTTTTTTAAAACTTATTACTACATAAGAAATGTTGTTGAAGTCTAGCTTTATTTTGTTAAATTAAGAAGACGAAGAAAAAAATGTATGCATAATGACTACCGACAATTAAAACAACTACAATATCGAGTTCGTTTTCAAAATTACGAAATTCATAAGATTAAATTTTCTTTCACGTTGATATTTCGCTACTTTAATGTGTTCATCAACAGATAATCAACAGACAGTGGTAAAAACAAGTCACGACTTTTAGGGCATTATATGTCTATTCATTTAATCTAGTCTGTGGCTTTATCTTATTATTCGAGTTTGGGAGCCTATAGACTTCGTTTGCTGCTGAAGTTGTTCTATGCTGAGTGAGTTTGAAGATTTGTTGATGCAAGATGCGTGTACTAGAATAGTTGATGGAATTAGAATGAATACCTAAATCAAACCGGCTCACCCTTAAATAGAGTATAAATAATATCTAGAAATGATCCATAATACGGCAATCTTCGGAGAGCTTGGTACGAAAAAATGGTTATTAGCGTGATTAAGCGCACTGTCACGATCTTATTTATGATATTCAGTACGACTTAGAAAAATCTGGACGGACAGAAACATCTCCATAAAAACCAAAAGAAGGTCTAGTCTCAACATCGGAGTTTTCCATATTTCTGTTTGGATCTGAGACCTGGAGTTTTAGGAAAACAGACCGCTTGTGCACATATGCTTTTGAAATCTGGTTCTAGAGAAGACTGCTCCGAGTACCATAGGCCTCACAAAGGACCAATGCATCCATATTGGCTTAGCTCAAAATAACCATGAGACTTCACCATCTGCACTCGAAGGATCTTCAACTTTTTTGGCTACATAGCCAGGAAAAAAGGCGACAAACTCGAAAAGCTTCTGGTCACTCGCAAAGTAGAAGGAAAGACCAAGAGGTCGTGGCCCTACGGGTTTGTCACCACAATATCTGAGGCAATACATACGGCCGAGAACCGAGCTAGTTGGCGGAACATAATTCGCGATATCGTTGATCCTGGAGGTCACGACCCTCAGTATTGTGGCGATCGACGCAAGGATAACAAAGATGTCATATCAACTCTAAAGCAACGCTAACGTCAGAATTGCAATGCTAGACCTTTAGAACTAATCTCTCTCGTCTGTATGAGCGTCATCAGAATCAGAATCAGAATATTTTTTATTCATGTAAACCATTACAGTATTTATGAATCGTCAAAATAGTAACAAAGCCTCTACCACCACTTCGGAATGTCATTCATGTGGAAAAGAAGGGCAAGATTTACAAAGTATTTGATTGCAATTTACATCCATTTCGCAATCAAAAATGGTGGACACAATTTTTACAAGCTTTTATTTAACTTGCTTTGAAGAAAAGAAGGACGAATTCTTTCCGGTTCACAATTTGGTATATATTTTTCAAAGACTTTCTTGAATCTGGTTTAGCTGAAATTTGGCATGCGTATGTAACCTTGGTGAGAATGCACAACTAGAGACTCATGATACAGCCGGACGGAGGCTATAGAAATTTTCCAACTACCCAAGTTTGCTTTATAATAGCTAGAATTTTAGTGTAAAAAATAAATCAAATCTGGTTGTGGGTCACAAGAAATGCTATGAACATTAAGATGAAGATTTTCATATAAATCTTAACAGCCAATTTACATAGACATCCGCAATCCACTTTAGACTTTAAACTTAGTGATACAAAGTTGAAATTTCCTCGAGAATAAAATGAAAATACACTTCAAGGGGAGCTAATTAGGCCACAACATGTGATCAATTACATAGGGAGAGACGTGATTATGAACTAATTATGGTTATTAGTACGTAATGAGTAGAAAGATTATGGTGTTTGGTATTCAAACAAAGGAAGAACCCTTTGCTTAAGATCTCAAACGTATTTTATTAAATCTTAACTAGTAGTTTCCCGCGGATTCGTACGCGTAAATTTTATACACACACCGTCACGCCTATATACCCCAAGCGGGGGTGGCAGAGGTATACTGAGTATACCCACGTTTCGCCGACGATGTTAGGTCCCATGCAATAGGGGGCGGCAATAGGCTTGCCATATACCGGGCACAATTCCAGACTCCGGACTCATACTGGGAATTTTTCGCTAGAAAAACTACACTTGTGTGACTACACACACATGAACAGTTAAATAACTTTGGTTGGTTTAATTGGTTGAAAACGAAAACATATGAGGAAACTGAGGATATAATGTTGTATAAAAGTTAAAAAAAATACGCAGCAAGTACACACACACACACACACACATACACACACAAGCAAAAGCGCGCAGGGACACCACACATTAACTAACTTTTAATTTTAATTTAATGTTCGTACCTACCTACCTTTTTTTTTTCTTTTTTTCATGGAGAAATGCCTGACGCATACCCCCGGGCCGAGGGCACGGCCCGGGTGGTTATGTGGGGCTTGCACCCACTAAAACCCCCCGGCGTCCTACTGCCCTTTTGCCGGGCCACAGGAATCGTCACTGGCATGACCTCTGTGGCACCGGCGGGCTCGGTCCACAGTTAGGCGCGGACCTCGACAAATGTAGGGGGGAGTTCGGTCTCCGCCTACCGCCTGCGATAGTACTTAAAATACTATCGCATGTTAGAATATATTTTGTTCATGTAACTAAACTCACTATTAATGGAGAGCGGGATCCCCTAGCACAAGTATAATATTTACTTAAAAGGGGATTTCAACCACTGTTACTGTAATTTTTACTTGGTTACTGAATAAAACATTTTATTTTATGACCTCGTGATCACAAAGCGAAGCGCCACCAGACCATCGAAGCAGTCGTAACGTAAATTTTATAATTACCTTTTTTTCGTTATTTGAGGTCACCTGATCCCTAGCTATTATTGGAAACGGTAGGTTGCACTGTTCTTATCTGAGTGCAAACCCACAGAGATTATTACATCATTTCACTCAACAGCCAAAAAGCGGACCTCATTTCTCAAACGTTCTTCCAATAATCCAGTAACGGGATATTCCGGGTACTGAAGCTCTCAAAATAATTGGTAAAACGATAGCTTTAATAAAATACTGGACGGTATTCTGGGACTCGTAACGTCCTCTTGTAGAATTAACAAGCGAACCGACCCGGTTTCGTAGTTTTGTTGATAGCAGATTTTAGAATCTTCGTAAAATTAAGTCTAAACTTTCGTGTGTCTTTGGGTTAGCGTTTTTCACTTATACGAGTATATAGGACCGCCTTTGTCTAGTGGCGTATAGGGCGAGGTCGTGTGTTCGAATCTTAAGATGGACAAGGGTGTTTTTTTTGTAGCTGCGAACACGAAGTTTTAAAGATTTGGTTGGACAAGGTTTTTTTAATACATGTAAACCTACACTTTATTCCTATATTACACAGATAAATACCCAGACCGAAGCAAATATTTGTGGGCCACTCAAATATTTATCTAGTGCGGGCATCAAAACCACATCTACTAAATCCCGTGGTTGGAGCTGCTTAAGCTGTTAACTACGGCACCAAGCCGTCCATCCTTCTTAAACACTATACCAAGTGTCCTTTTTCTATGAAAAAAAATCTCCGTCGCAGTTCGGAGTCTGGAATTGTGCATGGGATAATTGCATATTCAATCTCATTTGTATCTTACAGCATAGTTTCAGTGGCTATTACGAGGTCCGATGTTCGAATCATAGGTAAGACATTAAAAAAAACGAGCCCCACACTGGGTAATACTCCTGTGTCATTAGTGCGTTAATAACATGAAATTCACATGCACATACACCCAGACCGAAACAAATATTTGTGGGTTACACAAAGATTGGTCCCGGGAATGGAACCCACTACTGCTTAATTCAGTGGGCGGAGTGACTCAAGCTCTAAACGAGACCAAGTCGTCCGTCTATCTATAGAAAAATTCCTAGTCGCAGTCCGGAGTATAGTATATTCTTTTTATATAAAAAAATAGTAGCCCCACACTAGGATTTATTCCTGTGTCATGGGTGCGTTTTCCAATATGAAAATTTACTTACACAAATACCCAAACCAAGACCGACAAAAATAAATAATTGTAGGTCACACATAGATTTGTCCCGGGAATCGAACCCGTGACTATTCGACGACGACTTAGCACAGTAAGTAGAGCGGCTCGATTCCCGCACGGGACAAATCTTTGTGTGATCCACAATTATTTGTTCCGGTCTGGGTATTTGTGTATGTGAATTTTCATGTTTGTAACGCACCCACGACACAGGAATAAATACTAGTGTGGGGCTACGTTTAAAAAAAAACAAACTATACGACCCAGTGAGCGGAGCGACTCAAGCTCGTAACCATTGCGCCAAAATTTCGTGGAATAATATCTTAGTGATACTCCAGTGGCATTGATAATACATTACATAGACATTTTAAAAAGTCACCTTAGCGCGCCACGTTTAGTCATAGCGAAAGGGATTTGTTGAAACTCTGTACTTGAAACTAATAAAACACTACCTCCACTTAGGAAAGTCATTCTTGAAGAATGGCAAAAAATTCTAGGGTTACTGTTTTAAAATATTTTTTAATTTTTTTTCTATATACCAAAACCCGCCACACGTTCCTGCACTGCAACTCCTGTAAGCCTGGATACACAATGGACACCTAAGATGACACCAAGGTGGTGTCTCGGGGAGCGTTTTAATTGTCTCGGAGCCCGCAACAAATTTAATTAGAAAGAAGAGAAAACAGGAGTAGCAGGAAAAAATAAAATTCCACTTTCCTTCCTTTGCAAACCTTTTGGAATTCTACACTTTGCGTATCCCGCAAGGAGTCTATCGTGGTGATATAGATAGATATGACTGCCTTGCCCTTGCATCTCACAGGAGTGGCTTCAATATAAACGGGTCCAACGGGATGGGTTTAAACCCATCTCGTTGGCCGCTCAAAGGCCTCTTCCCGGAGGGCGCAATTATATAGAAACCCTTTGTCATCTATTTGCCGACCGTCTCGGAGACTTGCCTTTTTTGATTTCGCTTACCAGCCCCGACTGACTTGTATCGCTCGATTTGTATAGAATGCTGGTTTAATGAAAGAAATTCGACGCTGATTTTCTGAATATATTTCTTTTTGCAGCGCTCTGTATCCTAAACGGCTTGTTAGTTTATTTTCATGATTTGGTGATGAGGATTTTTACATAAGAACACTTGCGCTCTCAACCGATGACTGTACAACCATAAACCTTTAATTATAAAACCTATTCAAGAACTAGCGCCTTTTTTAATTGCCTATTACACCTGAGAAACAAACAACACCTAACCTTCTATCTATTTTCAGCTAAAAGACCTCCACTGCAGGACTTTCCAACAATTACCAACGGGGCAGACATCACAGGCTCTTTGCTGTTCCGTCAAGCCGCACAGTGGCTCCATCTAAGTCACCTGTACCACGTACACTCGCTGCGCTCAATGCCTTCCTGGACGGTACACCACATTGCGCAAGTGATACTGTCACTCTGCCTGCAGTACTGTGAGATTAAGGCATGATGTATAATAATAATTTTTATTTTGAAATATTATGGTATTTTTTTTTACTATTATATCCCGAGGCGCTCGTAGCGCTGTGCGACCGCGGTGTTCTTACCGATCACCAAGGTTAAGCAGCGTTCGACTCGGTCGGCCTGAGATGGGTGACCGTTTGTGGCATTTCATATTCGATCGTCTCCGTGCTTCGGAAGGCACGTTAAGCCGTTGGTCCCGGTTACCACTTAATGTGGTAGTCGTTAAGCCGAGTTGGAAGCCTTAAAGGTGGCTTGATAAGTTCCAACAGCAGGTGGCCACAAACCTGCCTCCACCAATCCGCACTGGGTCCGCGTGGTGGAGTATGACCCAATCTCTCTCACCTCGATTTGTGAGAGAAGGCCTTTGCCCAGCAGTGGGCAGTATAGGCTGATATTATTATTATTATATTCCTTGTGACCAAAAGTTTGTATTCAATTTATATTAACGTTATATATCTTTGGAGGTATTAGTCTAATTGGTTAATCCGTACTTATATTTAAAATGAATCAATAAACTAAATCCCTACAACAAACGGCTTTGTGCTGTACGTATCCTTACAATCACTGCCTCTGCAAATCTAAAAAAGAGGGAGCGTAATAAAAATTGGGTAATCAGGTATAAGAATATGGGTCTTCTAAAAACAATTAATTGAAATACCAACTATGATTGGTATATTTTACATTGTTCTGTTTTCAGCTGATGATTTTTAACGTGTTGAGAGCTTAGTAAGAAAAGATATACCATTATATGATATACCATTCTTACCACGAGGTGATATATCATTCTTGTCTCACTACAAGTTTACTAAATAAACATGAATGGAGCAGCACGATCACAAAGTCAAGGTTTTTATGCTAAGCCTTTTGTTCTTTTAGTAATTTTGCCGACAATGTTAAGTCGCAATGCAATAGGGGCGAATCCATTACCACGTACCATATTTCATTCCAGAAAACTGGCTGTATCCAAGATTTTGTTGAAAGTAAGACCTCGTAATTGCCAACTCTAAAATTTCCACTAACGTAGCGAAGCAGACCAAACAACTGCAGACGAAACAATCTTCTGCCTAGTGACTGTTAATCCCAGTATGAAATTAGCTAATTCTAAGACAAGCTGCATTGTAAAAGAGCTTAATTTGCGCCACCAGAATGCAGTCAGAAATACTTAGTGAATTCGGCTTAGCATTTTGTTTTGCAATAAATGGATTCATATAGAGCTACCGATACGATTTTGAAACTATATAACTGGAATTATTCTTTATGAAGTCGTTTCACACCTTTAGATATATTGTATTTATTGTTATTTCCGGCATTGAATTAGCTAGTTTTAATAGAAGCTACGTTGTAAAAGATCCAAAGTGTTCTGAGAAAAGCTTAGCAAATTCTGCTTAACATTTTGTTTCACAGTCGATTTTGAAACTATACAACTTACATTATTCTTTATAAAATTTTTCACACCTTTAGCAGTTTGACTCGAATAAGTTTGTAACTAATTATATCAGTAAAATCGTAAAGAAAATTGGTGGGGGTAACGTTTTTTTTGCCGAGGTTTGCAAAAAAAAAATATAATTAAAAAACTACAGTGGATTTTTACTTGAAATAAAAAGTAAACGACTTTATGATGATGACGTGACAACGATGACGACTAGAAAGTATACATCCTATTTTACTGATGTAGACAAAAATAGACACAAATAAACGTTTAATTTACGAAATATTTACCTAAATTCACACAAAGGTACACCGAAGATAAGATTACTTTTTCCGTTGAGAATCTCAAACAAACACTTTTTATTACTCAAACTTTTCACGGGCTTAAAATTTTTATACACAAACGTATTACGCATAAATTCTGATAAATGTCTAATGAGATTTATTTATCAATTAGAATGACGAATTTGTTTATTTACACGCGCGACACTTGAGACGCCACTTAGCGGGAAAACGCGGATGTCGGATGTTTACGTTACCCGTTCACGAAAGCACAAATACAGACTACCAACTATTATACATTAACAGAACAAGAATATTATCCTCTACATTTTGTTAAAACTATGGCTACGATTTAGTGTAAGCCCACAATAGATCGATAAATTTATACGTTACCGATCTTAAGGTTTGCAATATTGACACGTATAAATTTATACGTTACCGATTCAAGGGGTCATGTAGGGTAGATACATTGTAATTACTGTTGATGCCATCTTGAAATTAGCTAGTCCTAACAAAAGTAAATTGTAAAAGAGCTTAATTTGTGCCACCCACAAGCAGCTGAGTATTCTGAGAAATACTTAGTGAATTCTGCTTAAAATTCGTTACGCAATAAATGGGTTTGTTTATAGCTACCGATCCGATTTTGGAACTATACAAGTTACATTATTCTTTATGAAGTCTTTTCACACCTTTAGATATATTGTTCCTTTGGATGTATCCCAGCTAGAAATTAACTAGTTTTTAACAGAAGCTGCATTGTGAAAGAGCTAAATATGTGCCACCCGCAAGCAGCTGAGTGTTCTGAGAAGAACTTAGCAAATTCTGCTTCGCAATAAACAGGGTCCTTATTCGCTATGACCGATTAAACACGTAACGTGGCACGTTGGGATAACTTCTAAAATGCTATTTTGACTGGTAGTTACGAAGCTATCGTAACGCGCAGTGCTTAGTAATCACAAATAAGGGTCCAGGTTTATTTATAGCTACCGATCTAATTTGGAAATTATAAAACTTACATTATTCTTTTTGATATTTTTCACACCTTAAGATATATTGTAATATAGACTGAAGCGCTCAATACCTACTATATATTATAAACATTTCACCAAAACTTAAAAAATGTGATAGTTTAAATATCTATTCCTACTTCTTTACCTTAAAAATACCCGGCAAGTAAAATAAAATAAACAATTAAATGAGGTACTGAAATGGTATAACACTCAGCATAATGCTAAGGCCGAACTCAAGTGGCACAAGACGCGCATACTAGTTTGTGAAAAAAAGCACAATAAACAGATACAATGCTTTACAAATCGTAAGCACTTTAAAAATAAATGATTATTTAAGTATTAAAAAACGCTGATCAGCTTCGTAATCCGTCAAACACTTTAAAGTTACAAATATTGCTGAACATCGTAGAAATAAATTTACTGAATTCGAGCATACGTGCTGTGAATACGAGAAGCAGTGCAAAACAGAATTTTTGGTAACTTTTTTGATAATTATGATAAAGAGGGCGCCAGTGTTGCGAATAGCCACAACAAGAATGCAGTATTAAAAGATTTGCATGCGATTGTGTAAAAAAGTTGAGAGAGAGAGAGACAGAGAGACTCATATCTGCCTACTAAAAAGGCCCGTAGGAAGTGTAACTTACTACAATAGGCTAAGATATGAGGTTTTCTATTTTATATTAATATAAAGTTACTAAAACAGATATTTACTAATATAAGAGATGCTAAATCAGCTTATTTATCTAACACCATCTTCCAGCGTATTACAAAGAAATATGCGTCACCGTCTCATAATTCAAACAACGTCGCGTCTGAGATTGTTGTAAAGAGCAGTGTTTCCGCAAAGCTGTTGCTTGCTAAATTGCTTCTACCAAGATTTCAACTCGTAATAGCTAGGAATGTTGCTCGAGACACTGAGCATTTTGTTGCAGAAATATATAATAAGGACAGAAAAGAAAGAAGTCTTTTAGGATATGAAGAAAAGAATATCTGAGACATGAAGCTAGTTTTTTAAAGCCAAGATAGTCACAACTTTATTCCCCAAGCAAATGTGGCAGAAATGTACTATAAATAGCCATATCTCCCGATGAATTTAAATCCCAATGTACCTAATATGAGGTGATGATATTTCTATAATACTAGGCACAATACCTGGAAAACCATTCCGTTACACAATCACACTTTATTTAACCTAAGTACCTATTGATTTTAGGACCTTATAGTCGCTAGCTTATATGCTTCTTAACCAACAATCTTAAAGTACAACAACCAATCTAGCTAAAGCTATCAGCGCCAATCACTAGCATAAAGTTTCTATTCTATAAAATCTTATTTCCCAAACAAAATGTCCCAGCATCTTACTAAGAAATACTTGTCTCGGTCCCATAAATCAAATAACGTCACGTCTGTGGTTCTTGTGAAGAGCAGTGTTTCCGCAAAGCTGTTGCTCGCTAAACTGATTTCACCAAGATCTCAACGCTAAACTCAAACTGTGATAGCTAGAATTGTAGCTTGAGACACTACGTATTTTTCCGGAGAAATATAATAAGAAAATGGCGACAACCGCGGTATTTTAGCGATCACTAAGATCAAGCAACGTTCAGCTCAGTCGATTTATGATAGGTGTTCGTTGTTAGATTTTTTATCAAGGCATTTTAAGCCGCTGACCCCGGTTGCCACTTCAATTGGTAGAAGTTAACTCAAGTCTGAAACCTTATAGGTGGCTAGTTAAATTCCTATGCTATTATATGCTCTACACCTTGGTTTGTTTGAAAAGGCTTAACTCAACTGTCTACCTCGGTATATATTCCGGTATATATTAAAAGTTAATTTATTGAACTTTTGTACTAATCTGATACTATAGCATCGGTGCAGAGGTTTTGGGGTATCTACCCCAATCCCAATCTATGCATCTGCATATGCAGTGGTTTCGGGATTTCTAGCACTATTGCTTATGAATAGACGAGTGACAGTGTCTTTTTTTTATTTTCACAAGCTTTTATTTAGCATTTGAACCCGAGGTATCTGACTGGACTACAAAGTCAGAGATCTCAGGTTTAAACCTAGGGAAGCACCTCTGTCTTTTCGAAAGCATGTGCGTATTAAAAATAGTCATCACTTGTTTTAACGGTGACGGAAACATCGTGAGGAAACCTGCATGCCTATGAGTTTTACGAAGGTGTGTGAAGTTTGCCATCCCCGCACTGGGCCACTATGGCCTAAACCCTCTTAGTTTGAGAGGAGGCCCGTGCCCAATGGTTGCAGTTTCTTAACAGGGCTAATATTATTATAGTATTTATTTAACTTGTAACGGTCGTATGCGGTCGTATGGATTGCCGGATCAAATCTTGTGATTCTTTTTTGAAGCACTTTTGAAATTAGGCATACGTATGTTAAGTCGATGACAATGCAATAATATGGTACCATGGAGTTTGTCTGATGATGGAGTCGCAAGGTGTATCATAGGAACATTTGATCTATACAGCCGTCCAAATGATAAACGCAGTAACTATGTTCTAGTGTGGAACATATTTGCTGCGTCTATGATTTGGATGGCAGTGTACAACATAGCCCCCTTGTGTTTTGGCTTGTTGGATCGGTATTGACTAGTACTTTAGTTACGTATGGTATCCAAGGTTTGATGATGGAGCCGGAAGGAAGCCATAGAAACTCCTCAACTAACCAAAATGTTTTCATTGTGTTGTGTTGTTTTTAAAAAGCCTTTGTAAATTAAAATTAATTGAGATATATTTAATATCCCGAATGCTTTGGAACCATTAGATGGGAATGATCGAAGATTCTTAGGATACTATTAAAGGGATAACACGGCGTACGTGCGAGTCTAAAAATAAATTTACGAAGTACCCTCCTAAAAATCTACGACGTTACCCAACCATACCTATATTTCAATTTACGGTCAACTGCCGCGAAAGATTAAATTATCCACAAAGCGAGCCTGAAAAAGGTTATCAGTGGGAGTTTCACACATTTTTGTATTCGAGGTTGATATAATGGTATAGATGTTATGAAAAACATAGTAATACTACACCATCACGCCTATATTCTTCAAGCGGGAATAGTAAAAGTGTATTACAATCATCGATATATTATTTGTACTATAGAATTTTTCACATAGGATGGGTAGTGACAGTTCTTATTGCAAAATTAATATTTAATTCAATGGTGTTAAGGCATAAAACCATAAGTATAGAAACGGGCATGCCTCTTATTGCCATGGAATAAAGTATAATTTCGTTTGGCAATTAGAACTGTCACTACCCATCCTAGGTGGAAAATACTATAGATCATGGATCGCGTAGAAAATAGCAGCTAAAAACGGCTGCGTGCTTACACATTTTTACTTACTCGTGACTAGTAAATGTAAAAATTAGTGTCAATTTTTTTTTAAACTTAACCCCACGCTAGGATTTTCATGTGTCGTGGGTGTGCTTAAATGAAATACCTAGACTTTTTTTTATTATGGGACTAAGCCCGCCACCCATTCCCACCATTGTAACTCCTGTAAGCCAGGATCCACAATGGTCTCCTTAGATGACGCCAAGGTTTGAACCTTGGGGTGTCCCGGGAAGCGCTTTAATTGTCTTGGAACCCGCAACAAATTAAATTAGAAAGAAAAACAGGAGATTTCACAAAATAAAAATTCCACTTCCCTCCTTTGCAAAGCGGGAGACATAAAAAATTGGCAGATCAGCCATAGAGAAGGAAACTACAACTGGGATAAGCCCAGATGTAAAGCACCAGGGATACGAAAAAAATATTAACAGGGCCTATTTGTGAGCCTCATGTTTGATTCCAGTAATAGGTATGGCAAAAACATTTTAACGCACGGAAATTATCCCGAGTTTCGACAAGAGTTACTACCTAGACTATTGACCCAGACCGAAACAAATAAGTGTGGGTTACACAAAGACTTGTCCCGGGAATCGACCCCGCGACTACTGCGACGAACCCGCGACTACCGCGACGACCACAGATCTTTTTTATTACAAACTGTAGCATTATGACGCGTCCGTATGTTAGCTATTGTTGGATCGGACTATTTCGAAATAAGACCACATCCTTACTGGTGCTGTTATTTTTCGAGCCGTTTTGCGAGCCGTCACCTATAGAATAGTACAAATAATATGTCAATTATTGTAAAACATATTTTGGCAAGTTCAAAAGGGGGCCAAATTACTGCCATTATTCCGGGGACAATTACAAACTTTACTGTGAGACTTTACGATGAGAAAGAATCGGTCATACACCACGCGAACCCAATGCAAGACACGAGTTTGTGGCCACCCTTTTAAAACTTATTAAGGCACCCATAAGACTTTCAAATCCGTTTAACTAGTTCATGAATTGGTTACCAAAACCTGTGGCATATGGCCCGTTTCTATATTCAACTGAAGGATATATTTGCTTACTGTTAGTAGAATTTTAACAGTTTTTCATATAAAATATATCAAAATTCTATTCAAGTCAAGTCCCTTTTGAAAACACGTTATTCTATAGCGTGTCTTCAAAAAGGACTTGACGAACGGCATTTTCAGTAATTATGAGTAGACTGCGCGATCCCCCAATATTTGTTTCAGCCTAGCTGTTTGTGTATGTGAATTTCGTGTATGTAAACGCACCCGCGACATAGAATTATTTTCTAGAGTAGAAGCTACGTTTTTTTTTTAAAGACGAATATGGAAATGCCACAAGTCATCCCATCTCAGACTAAGTAAGCCGAACGCTGATTAATCTTGGTGAGCGCTAACACATCGCCACGCAGCGCTATGAAAGCTCACTGTAAAAATAGAGAACATATAAATTTTTAGCTCTTTTGATCGAGATCGATGTACCCCATGATAGACGTGGAGTGTCTCAATAAACTGGCGCCAGTATAATTAGCTCTATCAAAAGCAACGAATGGCGTTTCATTAACGGCTCAAAATGCTCTGGGACATCGTGGTTTAAGGCATAAGCGACTGGTGTTGAATGATGTGTAAAATTATTTTTAAAAGCTTCTATTTAACTTGCAATGTTTGTATGTCTGTCTGTCTTTCCAGTTCAAATCTTGTAATCCATTTTTTAAGCACTTGCAAGTTTGGTGACAACGCAATAATATGGTACAGTGGAGCTTAGTCAGCTCAGCACAAGCAACTCAGGACATTCTATTCAGTTGAAATTCAGAATTTACCGAACTATGTAGTATTGGTGACGGTACATCAATATGATGGTCATAATCTAAAAAATATAGGATAGGACAACGTCAATGACACATTTTGACCTCTTTGTAATTAAACTCTTTGTTGTATTTTTTTATTGTATATTTTGTAATTAAAACGTATTTTTCTTGATAAGTACCTACTATAGACCCAGATTATCTCCAAGGTTTAATGATGGAGCCAGAAAGGGACTGTAGAAAATCCTTTACGAAACGTTGTATTTGGGCTGATTGGATCTATCTTAATAACTATTATAGGTGTAAAGTACCTAAAAGTGCTTTATTTAGACCATAGTGTTTTAAAGAAAAAATATTTATGGTTAATACATTTTTCGTATTATCTGTGCATGTAATAAAATTATAACAAAATTGAGTCTGCACATGGAATATTTTTAGGAAAATATAGTCCGAGTGCATTAAATTTTGGCTTTTGTTACTCTTTATTCGTCTGTTTCTTTGTCCAAGCATATGTACGCTTGCCTAATGTAAGTAATAAATACCTCGCAGATTTTAATGAAAATTTGCACAGAGATATATAAATAAAACACTCTTAATTGTGTACCAATAACATACATGACAAAATAATAACAAAAAAAGACTATTTGTAACACAAAGGGCAGCTTTATCGCTTAAAAGCAATCTCTTCCAGGCGACCTTGGGATGGCGATATTTTTTTGGTCTTAAAAAAGACGGGGGTGCACTACTTAAAAAACAAATAATTATAAATACTTACACTAAATAGCAAGCGGTATAGACTTAAAATAAAATATACAAACGCAAACACAAACAATAAAATACAATATAACAGAGACATACAATACAAAATTGCTAAAAATACACATAATTACATATTTAGATGCGCGCATTCCGGCGAAATCAAATGGGCAGCTACTTCAGTTGCGTATTTGCGTAAGCCAAATATAAAGCCAATCTAAACGAGAAGTTTTTGAGCCGCTTAAGCTTATCTGGTGATCTGTTGAATCAAAATAAAAGGTATCGGCATAATCTAGGATGGAGAGCAGAAGAGAGATGGTAGTGAAACTTTATATATTATAAAATTATTGCTGCTCGCTCTTACAACTTGCGCCACATGCTTTACCGCCGGCAGCAACCGCTGAATACTTCATTACCACGGAAATAGGGCAAAGGTTGCTTTTTGAAACGCTTTGTAACGTTTTTATTTGCTTTATAAAAACACATATCATACTGTTCGTTCAAGCCAATACGCGGCCCACATGTTTGCTTTAGGAATCTTTGTGCGAAGTTAATCATGAGTATTCGGTTTTAACGAGAAATTTATATCTTTTTGACTATCCTGAAAGGAAGGTAATGTTTTTGAATGGAATTAGATTTTGGCAGCGGTTTTGCTAGCACAAATGTGAGTGGCTGAAGTGTATCATGTTAACCCATACTTCGCCGTATATTAACGATTATCTTAGAAGGTAACGTTTTTTGAATGTAACTAGATTTTGACTAAGACTCTTCCAGCCCATTTGGGGACGTCTGAGGCATACTTTGCACAGCCTCGTATTGCCAGTAGTATTAGGACCTAATATAATAGGATGCCTTCGCCTGTGTGGATTTAAATTATCACCTTGCATAATATATGCTTCAAGCAGAGGTCGATCGTGTGTATTTTATTCTATATCCATATTTCACCAGCGATGATAATTTTGAAAGTAATAGGGAACCTATTGTCACTATACTAGACCCAATTCCAGACTCCAAACTGCTGCTAAGATTGATGATATAACTTCAATAAAACTTTGTCCAACTTTCCGTTTGAAGGAAAGATCGCGTCTGATGAAGTCTACGCTCCGACCTTGTAATGCACATATCCAAAACCCCGAGAACTTTCAACTCGAATTGGCAAACCGCTTCGAATTGCTAGACAGCAGCGCATCAGTGGACGAAATCAACAACAGGCTGGTAGAGACTGTCCATACGGTCGGGTCCAAGCATTTTAAGCCCCACCGTAAAAATAGACCTCAAAAACTATCCAACTACACCCGAAACCTCATGGCTGAGCGACGTTCCATGACGCTCCAAACCTCCGATGATGCTAAGTTCTATAGGCAGCTCAATGGACAGATATTGAAGTCCTTGCGACAAGACTTACGGTCCTTCAATACAAGGCGTATTGAGGAGACCATAGCACAGAACAAGGGCTCTAAAGTGTTCGCAAGAGACGCGTCTATTGGGCAAAGCCAGTTGACGAAGCTGAAGATGGAGGACGGAAACGTAACGTCGAATAGGTCGGAGGTGCTCAGGGAGATAGAGAGGTTCTATGGGCAGTTGTATACCTCAGTAGCTGAACCTGTTGTTGACTTGGTAAAAGACCCAAGAGCCAAGCTAACCCGACACTACACTGAAGATATCCCGGACATTAGCCTGTACGAGATTAGGATGGCTCTCAAACAACTCAAAAATAACAAAGCGCCGGGCGAAGACGGAATTACCGTAGAGCTTCTGAAAGCGGGCGGAACGCCAGTCCTTAAAGTCCTTCAGAGGCTGTTTAATTCCGTTTTGCTCGAAGAGAAAACGCCGGAAGCATGGAACAGGGGTGTGGTGGTACTGTTTTTCAAGAAAGGTGATAACACTTTACTGAAGAATTATAGGCCCATCACACTGCTGAACCATGTTTATAAGTTGTTTTCGAGAGTCATCACGAATCGTCTGGAACGCAGGTTTGATGACTTCCAGCCTCCCGAACAAGCCGGTTTCCGGAAAGGCTTTAGTACCATAGACCACATACATACGCTGCGGCAGATTATACAGAAGACCGAGGAGTATAATCGGCCACTATGCTTGGCGTTTGTGGACTATGAGAAAGCCTTCGATTCGATCGAGACTTGGGCGGTTCTTAGATCTCTCCAGCGATGCCGCATTGACTATCGGTACATCGAAGTGTTGAAGTGCTTGTATAATAACGCCACCATGTCAGTCCGAGTACAGGGGCAGTGCACGAAGGCAATCCCCATAAAAAGAGGAGTAAGACAGGGAGACGTCATTTCTCCGAAACTGTTTACGGCCACCTTAGAGGACGCCTTCAAGCTCTTGGAATGGCAAGGACTTGGCATCAACATCAATGGCGAATACATCACTCACCTTCGATTTGCCGACGACATTGTGGTCGTGGCGGAGTCGCTGGAAGATCTAGGACGAATGCTCGGTGACCTCAACAGAGTATCTCAACAAGTGGGTCTTAAAATGAACATGGACAAAACCAAAATAATGTCTAACGTCCATGTCGTACCCACCGCACTCACCGTTGGGAACTCTACTCTTGAAGTTGTCGACGAATACATTTACCTGGGACAGGTAGTCCGGTTAGGTAGGTCCAACTTTGAGAGAGAGGTCAATCGACGAATCCAACTCGGCTGGGCAGCGTTCGGGAAACTGCGCAATATCTTCTCATCCAAAATACCTCAGTGCCTTAAGACTAAAGTTTTCAGTCAATGTGTGTTACCAGTGATGATATATGGATCAGAGACGTGGTCTCTTACAATAGGTCTCATAAAAAAGCTCAGAGTTGCTCAGCGAGCTATGGAGAGAGCTATGCTCGGCGTTTCTCTACGCGATCGAATCAGGAATGAGGAGATTCGTAGAAGAACCAAGGTTACCGACATAGCCCTTAAGATTAGCAAGCTGAAGTGGCAATGGGCGGGCCACATAGCGCGTAGATCGGACGGGCGTTGGGGCAGAAAGATTCTAGAGTGGCGACCACGTATTGGCAAGCGCAGCGTGGGACGATCGCCTGCCAGATGGACCGACGATCTTGTGAAAATCGCAGGAAGTCGTTGGATGCAGGTGGCATCGGACCGGTTACGCTGGAAAGCGATTGGGGAGGCCTATGTTCAACAGTGGACAAGTATGGGCTGAGATGATGATGATGATGATGATGAAAACTTTGTCCGGCATATGAGTCGGATTAAGTTCATAAATATAGCTTTTGTAGCGATGTATACAAGGTGTAACATAATTAACGGAAGACCTGAAAGTGGTTCGTTATATATGGGTAACTGAATTGATTCCAACAATTTTTAATGTATCTCACATTTTTTTAAATTTGCAATAAATGCTGTTACCCCTTTAGTGTGCTATAACAAAACTAAATTTTTTCTTGATTCAAAGCAATACGAAGATTTCAAATATGTTTCTAAAACGTATTTCTCAATATGCTCACATGTTTCATTGTAAATTAAGGTATACAAGTGCTTAAAAAAGGGCAAACATTTTACGTTTACGTTTTGAATTATTGAAGCAGCATATTCTAATCGGAGTGTCTGAGGTCTCATTCGTCGTCTTAGTCTCGCCTCGCATTATTTACAATACACCTTGTACAGGAGGACAATATTCCGATCCGGTTCTCCAGTTTTGATCCACTAGGGAATCACTTTTATTTTGTATTCCGATCTGATTCACCATCCAAAAATGTTGAGGAATCCGATCAGAAATGCAAAATATTTAGTGGATCAGAAAGGAATTAAATGATAATAATAAATATCCGGGGATCGAACCGGAATAACTTAAACCTGCCACAACGTCTCTGCCACGCCTTATAAAATTGTCACAATCTATTCAGGTACTTTCAGTGTTAAAGTCTTACGTTTAATATGAAGCGAAAGTACATAATCTATTTAGACACGTGTGTCTGAAGGTCATCTTTGCTCGCCTAAGTACTTTGCTATCATTAATTCAACTATTCAACCTCTAACAGAATGTATAGAGGTGTTAACGTTGCCAAGTTTTGGGTAGTTTAGTTTGATGGTTGGTGTTAAATTTATAAACACTGTTACGGTGTTACAGCTGTATTCTATGAGCGGGAGTGGCAGAGGTGTACTGTGTACTTCCAATTTTCGCTGATGTTGTTAGATCCTAGTGTAATGGAGGATCCTAGTGTTAATAGGAATTCCAATGAATACTACATTTTTGTCCGATCTAAGATTTGAAAGCGTGAACGTGACTAATCAGAAAATACTACACTAGATCAAGAGAAACTTTACCGTAGCAATTTCGATTCGCAGTATCGTAGCAATAGACACGTCCTTTATTAAATTGAAATTTGCCAATGTTGGGAGTTGCAGAGGTGTACTTTGTACACCACTTATGGAATATAGTCCTAACACCGTAACAGTGTTTATAAATACATTAACAGCGACTATTAAACAGATAGTGTTAACTGTTTTAAGTAGGTACTATTAACGGCGGTAAGTAAATCACTTTGGCTAAAGAGGGAGATAATTGGCTATTTTCTGCTTGTCTAGCATTGTCTATGTCACTCGGTACATAATGTGACAATAACGTCTGACGAAAGCGACAAAACGTCACATAATTAAAGGTTTCGCCCTTATAGCCGATGCAGCGCGACGGGAGCGCGACGGTGGCGCGATCTCGAGAGTTGTAATGTACTGAAATGTACGGAAGACGCCACATAGCGCAGTCACGCTGGCCGCGACGGCAAACGACATGTCCCGCTGTCGTCGTGTGCGCCCCGATGCTAACCGCCGGCCAAGCGCTTCCGTCGCGCTCCGTTGGTTGTTTGACCTAACCTTTACTGAGTAACAGATACCGCCACTTACCGTACGCACTAACAACGCGTGATGGAATAGGACTTGTCTCATTTCAATTTCTGATAGGTTTTTGCCCAGCAACGGAACAGTATGGAATATGAATATGCATTTCCTTGTCGAGATGCCTTACTTAAATTAGAACACAGTTCGGCGAATAAACTAGCAACTAAAACTATTAACTGAGTTAATTTTTCTTTCCTATCTCGTTAGAACTTCCTAGCCTGCGTCCTTATTCGGTATGACTAAATACGGCGCGTGAAAATAACTTCTTGAAATGATCGTGTTATGGTATTCTGTATGTCATTGAAGTACCATTCAACGGTTATTTCACGAAATCATCGTAACGTACCACGTTACGTGTTTAATTAGTTATAGCGAATAAGGGCCCTGTATTATTTAAGGTAAAGTTGTTTTCACACTTTCCGAACAGGGAGAAATACTATTATTTACTTTGGGAAGGAAGTGTTAGAAGCAAAATAGTTAAGGATACTGATTTTTTAAATGCGAGCTCCGCAGAAGGTGTGCGAGAGTCAAGCTGATCGACTGTATTTGCAACAACGTAGTAAGAAATCGCGTAGGTATGAAAGATAGTATCGGTAAAGGAAGAGAATATACTCCGATGGTTCAGACATATATAAAGCATGTTGGAAAGAAAGACAAGTGAGATATACAATGCAAAAATAGAAAATCTAGACTATCTTACTATGAACAAATGTATTCTGTGAGGGCAATTCAAGAGACTGCGTAACCAGCGAGCGTGTATAAGACGAACTATGAGAGTGGAGGAGGCCAGCGAGATCTGTAAGAGAAGAACCGCCTACTCTCTGCCTAACTGGTAAGGGATCTGGGTCTGGATATAGATATTTGTATATCACGGATTTAAGATGCACTTTGCGCTGTGATATGGTGTTTGTAACGACAACAAAGGTTGAGAGTGTTGAGATATCGTCCGACTCTGTCAGTCCAATATGGGTGACATTTTTTGTGCATTTCCATTTTCGAGCGTTCTCGTGGTTTAGACGTTTAGTCGATGGTTCCAGGAATCATTCCTTTTCAAAGTCGTTAAGCTAAGTTGGAAGCTTCCGGCTTCCAGCTTCAGGCTGATACTTTTATATTGAAAAATTACATTTCGTCCATCTTAAGATTCGAATCCAAACCAACGAGGCAGTCAATATTTTTTAGGTTACTTAACTATAGGTGGTATTTTATCTTCATTCTTATTTTGAGCTATGTTTAAAGGTAGCTAGAGAACTAGCTCATCGAGAAGCTAATTTAAAAGTTATTGCAAAATTTGTACCAGATGGACGATTTAGCGTAGTGGTCAAGCCGCTCCGTCTACTATGTCTAATAGTCGCGGGTTAGATTCCCGCACGGGAAAAATCTTTGCGTGATCCACAATTATTTGTTCTGGTCTGGGTATTGGTGTATGTGAATTTTCATATTTGTAAACACACCCACTACATAGGAAAAAATTCAAAGTGGGGCAATAATTTGTTTAAAAAAAAAAGAAAATAAAGAAGGACACACAACCAAACAGAAAAAAACATACCTCTATCTATCACGCCTTTGCAGGTATACTAACCTATTTACGAAAAATGTCACCATCTAACACTTCTTTATATCAATTTATTTTTTTGTGGAGCCGCTCTTAGCCGTGTGCCTAAAACTTCGAAGAACATTAATCTTGTCGCAGAGGTGTCTAAACTAGTTGAACTGGTATTGATTATAAGCTAAACCCGGATTGAGACGTGCTAGGTGATAACTTAGAATCTGCGGGCTTAGCACGAAAATGTTAGCGTGACGCTAGAGAGTAATCTTGCTGTCGCGTTCATGTTTCGTTAGTAAAGGAGTGTGACCATGGATAATGAGTGTGACAAAGATGGCATGTCAACTCGCTATGTATCTTATGTTAGAAAGCTTATTACAAAATCTCGGATTACATAGAAGATAAGACCGCGTGGGATTGAAGTGCATGTTATTAATAGTGATGTTATGTATGTTTCTTTTGTAATTACGGCAACGTTGACGGACGATTTAGCCAGTGGTTAAGAGCTTAAGCCGCTTCGCCCCCTACGTCTAATAGTCGCGGGTTCGATTTCCGTACGGGACAAATCTTTGTGTGATCCACAATTATTTGCTTCGGTCTGAGTATTTGTGAATGTGAATTTTCATGTTTGTAAAAGAACCTACGACGCAGGAATGAATTCTAGTGTAGGGCTTCATTTAAAAGAAAAAAATGTTAAAGCATAGCGTGTTGTGCTTGGCGAGCTTGGGGTATCGCTGCTTTTTAGATACAACCTGGCTACCGTCTTGGGGTTCTGGTTTGGTCATGCTCACTATAATGTCTTTGCTTGCGGTAGCTATCTAGCGCGGGTCACTCCCTTTTCTCCAATATGGTTAAGGCGAGTGATGACTATTCCAGCAGTACTCGTGAACAGGTGCTGCTTGTAGGGACTGGTCTATCTGGAATCCGTTAGAAAATCTTTACAGATAACATCATTAGATTCATATCTTGATCGTTAGGCATTAACTGGAGATAGAAACTATTTCATTGCAACCTAAACATTGTATCCACACAATATGATTGAAAAAAAGAAGCCATACGGTTTATAGAAAAAAGACCCATACTGATAGGTACTTAAACGGTGAATCTTACCACCATCCATCACAGTTAGATACCGTGGGTAAATCTTTGTTTCAGAGAGCACAAGGGATCTGTGACAAGAAACATCTGGCTGCCGAGCTTCAACATGTCAAGCAAGTCCTGCACGACAATAAGCTTCGAGTCCCACGCCAACGTCACAGTGACCGAGTGAAACCAGCCACAGTCGAGCGTCTCCCTGCAGTACTACCTTACATGAGAGGAGTCACGGACAAGATTGGCTACATCTTGAAGCGTGCTTCAATTAAAACATTAAAGCCGCCGAAGAAGATCAGTAAATTTTTACCATCTGTCAAGTGTCAGATCCCTCTACAAGATGCAGGAGTATACAAGCTTGATTGTGAATGTGGTCTCTCTTACATAGGACAAACAAAAAGACCAGTAAAAACTCGGGTTAAAGAACATATAGCTGACCTAAAACACCGTCGCTCAAAGAAGTCTGCAGTCTGTGAGCATGTCCTTGACCGCACCCGCCATAACATCAGATTTGATAGACCACAAATCCTCGTGAAAGAACACCGATTCCTACCAAGGATGGTTCGCGAGGCTATTGAAATTAAAAAACATCCTAATTTCAATAGAGAAGATGGCTGGGTGCTTCCATCGACTTGGGATCCAGTAATTAATATAATCAAATCCAAAACCAAGCATAACCCTGCAAGACCTCAAGACACCGTGAGCTCATTCTGCGTAGATCGGACCAACAAAAATAATTAAGAAGTTTGAGGGTACCCCGGAACTACTATACCTTTTGGACGTCTACCACCTCAGTCCTTCCCGTGACCATGGGTGCTGCAAAGCACTCGAAACGTCGGGAACTTAAAAATCAAAAAATAAACCGCGATAAAATCCGAAAAAATAGTTTTATTTCATGTGTAATATTCGCGTAAATCTAAGAACTCAGTATAGAAAAAAAAAATGACTATTTGATTATAAAAATTGAGTAAAAGCAGTGATAGCCTAGTGGTTAGACCGTTGGACTGCAAAAGTCAGAGGTCTCGGGTTCAAACCCAGGCACGCACCTCTGTCTTTTTGATAGCATGTGTGTATTTAAAATGAATTATCACTTGTTTTAACGGGGAAGGAAAACATCGTGAGGAAACCTGCATGCCTAAGAGTTTCTCGAAGGTGTGTGAAGTTCACCAACCCGCACTGGGTCAGCGTGGTGGACTATGGCCTAAACCCTCTCAGTTTGAGAGGAGGCCCGTGCCCAGCAGTGGGACAGTTTCTTAACAGGGCTAATATTATTATTATAATAAAATAAATTATTTGAGTTTGAGCTAGCGTCACGCTAATGTCAATGTTTTCGTACTCTCTGCTTTGGATTTGGACGAATACTGCTGGCACTTGGTGGGATGACAAAGTTTTTGTTCAAAATTGAATAGGATAGGTTTTTGGGAATCGGAATGATGAAAACAAGCATTTCAGACTAAATTTAGTGGATATTTCTATCATGATTTGTATATTTTCTATTCTAGCCCAAAAATCTATTCGGTCTACTTTTGGAAAGTATAATACAGACTTATGAAAAGAACCTCCTCATTTTTAACCGACTTCAAAAAGGAATAGGTTCTATTATTTAGAAACACCGTCACGCTTA
The DNA here is from genome assembly GCA_905147815.2 of Phalera bucephala. NCBI lineage: Eukaryota > Metazoa > Arthropoda > Insecta > Lepidoptera > Notodontidae > Phalera > Phalera bucephala. Next base: position 11,061,442 of record LR990632.1, on the reverse strand, counting down.
TATTCCCCAGAGGGGGTGGCAGAGGTGTGCTGAGTAAATGTGGGTACATTTCGCCGACGATGTTAGGTCTCATGTAATAGGGGGCGAGCCTATTGCCATATACCGGGCACAATTCCATACTCCGGACTCATACTGGGATTTTTTTGTTAGAAAAACTACATTTGTCCGACCTAGGATTTGAACCCAGGACCTCGTGATCACAAAGCGATGCGCTTTGCCACCAGACCAACGAAGCAGCAACCAGACCAACGAGGCAGAATTATTTAGAATTTACATTAAATACAGATTGCATAGAATTTACATGATTTCTACGTTAGTATAGTTGCGCATATTGCGAGTGGCGATCACAAGGTTCTGGTTTCGGGTTGGACATAAAGTAATTTTATTTTTTTGTAGAGATAAACTTCGAGGAACAAATTTGTCGTGGAGGCAACTAAACTAGTGGGATCGGTAGTGATTGTTAGCTTAACCTAGATTGAGACGCATTATATAGCTTGGAACCTGCTTCGGATATTCACCCCTGTAAAATATGTTTCACGGTGATTTTTCATATTGTAGGTACAACATTATATTTATCATATAATATCATCCTTTGATGATATTATAGGCCTCTTCTCACAAATCGAGGTGAGAGAGTGTAGCGACCCCTATACATCGCTACATAGTTGCGACTACCTACCAATAAATGGTGCTAACGATTCGCCATACATGTCTAGAACGCGATATTAGAGTGCGCACGACGCTTAACATATATATAACCGACAACAACTCTCGGGGAGAGTGGCAGGCCCCGCCAGACACACCACCCGTCTGGCTGGAAGATCTTCACTTTGACATATGCTGCCACAACGTTCCTGCCATAAGAGATTACGTCCTACTCCACCACGCAGACCCAGTACGGATTGACGGAGGCAGGTTTGTGGCCACCTGCTGATGGAACTTATCAAGCCGCCCATAAGGCTTCTAACTTGGTTCAACTACTACCGTTCTGGACTACCGCACGGATACGCTCGAATATGAAAATGCCACAAATGGTCACCCATCTCAGGTCAACCGAGTCGAACGCTGCTTAACCTTGGTGATCGCTAAGAATACCGCGGCCACACAGCGCGGCGATATATTTATCATACAACAACAATTATTACCACTAAGGTTTAGAATAAGATTACTTTTATTTTAAAGAATTTATTGACGTAGAGAAAGTTTGGCAATACATAATGTCGACACATCACTATGCGGCGGAGAAGCCACGGGATCCGGACGGGGACGGCTTGGAGCGATGATAGCCACGGCAAAGCACTGCGTCATTGTCCACAGTTCGAAGCACAAGTTGTACTTAATTTTTGCAAGTTCAAGTAGGAACATTGTCTTGTTACGCGTATTTAAATTATTATACATTGCTCATTCTCCGTTTATTTCCTACCAACACCCGTAGGATAATACTCATCATTTCCACATAATGTCCTTAAATAATAAAATAACACTGTCACGCCAATATTGCACCTGAGGGTGGCAGAGGTTTACTGTACACCTACATATTGTGGATGATGTTAGGTCCCAATGTAATAGGGATGAGCATATTGTTGTCATGTCAGGCATAATTCCAGAATCAAGACTGTATATCTATCGAGTCACTCAAGTGTGTGTGTGTGTGTCTGTAGTCTGTCCAATCCATAGTCCGACTCAAGTCTTCATGATCACTATCTTCACTATACGCCAATAAGCCAACAAGGCAGAAGACCGATAAAAGCACATTCTACTAGTCCTACTAGCTCAGAGTCGTGCAGCGAGCTATGGAGCGGGCTACCCTCGGAGTCTTTTTGAGAGATAAACTCCGAAATGAGGTTATCAGACAAAGAACCAAAGTAGTTGACATAGCTCGCAGAGTAAGCTCGCAAAAGTGGCAGTGGGCTGGCCATGTCTGTCGAAGAACTGATGGCCGATGGAGCAGACGAGTTCTAGAGTGGAGACTGCGACTAGGCAAACGTAAGGTAAGGCGCCCCCAGTCAGGTGGACCGACGACCTTAAGAAGGTCGCGGGGTGGGACTGGATGCGGAAGGCAGAGGACCCGTGTATTGTGGTGCAAATTGGGAGAGGCCTATGTCCAGCAGTGGACTACAATAGGCTGACTTGATTGATTGATTGACATTTGATTTATTAACACGAAAGTTTGTGAGAGTGGATGTATGTTACGAGTATTTTCACACAAAATCCACTGAACGGATTTAAGGGGAAACTTTACAGTAATTTCGCTCTCCTCAGAAACTGATATCATCCAGAAAAAATAAACAATATTTCACTGTCACTCGTAAAAATAAAGTTGATACCATTGTTCCTGGGGAAATAGCAGTAACAATAGGTAATAAAGTATGGTCAGTGTTGTGGGAAACAAAGGGTTGTGCAATGAATCAGGCTTTAGAGACGACTGAACGACTGAACTTCTCTCAAACGACTGTCTACCTGTAAGGGTTAGGACTCATTGCATTGTGATCGCTTACCACTGGAATTTGACCAGCAATTTTCTGATAGATAGATAGAGTACTCTTTATTTTACAGCAGTGAAATAACAATAATGACAGACGTAGTATTAGCGGGTACATTAAATATTTTGTGAATTTTAATTGGGGGTGCACTTATATAACATCATTAAATAATAGTAACAATAATAGCACTGTTAAGAAACTGTCACACCGTAAGCACGGGCCTCCTCTCGAACTAAGACGGTTAAGGCCATAGTCCACCACGCTGGACCAGTGCGGGTTGGCAAACTTCACACACCTTCGAGAAATTCTTAGGCATGCAGGTTTCCTCACGATGTTTTCCTTCACCGTTAAAGCAAGTGATAATTCATTTTTAATTCGCACATGCTTTCGAAAAGACAGAGATGCGTGCCAGGGTTTGAGCCCGAAACCTCTGACTTCGCAGTCCAACGGTCTAACCATTAGGCTATCACTGCTTTCATATCATTATAGAGGCCGAAACAATTTTTTTTTATTATTGTCTGTCTGTCTGTCTGGCTCACTGTGTCTAATAGTCGCGGGTTCGATTCCCGCACGGGACAAATCTTTGTGTGATCCACAATTATTTGTTCCGGTCTGGGTATTTGTGTATGTGAATTTTCATGTTTGTAAACGCACCCACGACACAGGAATTAATCCTAGTGTGGGGCAACGTTTTAAAAAAAATAAAATAAAAAAATAAACACATTTTTTACCCGTGGTACCTGCGGTTAGGCTCGGATCACAATATGTACACCGCGCGGTGTGGAGCGTTTAACCGCGGAAGTTGGGGGTGCCATAATAACTATACATCTTTCAATCAGAGTTCTTTGCTAACGTCCTCAGCCAGTCAGTAAAGGCATAGGGTGATGGAGGATCTATTTTTTGACGGACGATTTAGCGCAGTGGTTAAGAGCTTAAGCCGCTCCGCCCACTGTGTCTAATAGTCGCGGGATTCCCGCACGGGACAGATCTTTGTGTGATCCGCAATTATTTGTTCCGGTCTGGGTATTTGTGTATGTGAATTTTCATGTTTGTAAACGCACCCACGATACAGGAATAAATCCTAGTATGAGGCTACGTTTTAAAAAAAGAAGATTTTTACTAGATTGAGCAGTCGTAGTAGTGATGAACTAAGATACTATGTATCGATACAATATATATTAATCATGTACGTTATAATAATATATGCAGTCTTATATTAGCATTTGGTGGTTTCACTTGTCTCCCAATAGGCCCCACACTACAGGACAATGTTTTGTGTGATGCAAAAATGTTTGTTTTGGTATTTGTTTGTGAATTACATAATACTAGTGGTCGCCCATTGGGCGAAATTCGAACTACTCTTTCATCGTTTGCTGGTTATGTTTGAAATTCAGTAAGACTATAGACAAATAGTTTGACGGACGATTTAGCGCAATGGTTAAGGGCTTAGCCCGCCCCGCCCACTGTGTCTAATAGTCGCGGGTTCGATTCCCACACGGGACAAATCTTTGTGTGATCCACAATTATTTGTTCCGGTCTGGGTATTTGTGTATGTGAATTTTCATGTTTGTAAACGCACCCACGACACAGGAATTAATCCTAGTGTGGGGCAACGTTTTTTTTTAAAAAAAAAAAAAAAATGTTGAAGACAAGCAATATAAATCTATTCCCAATTTGACCACAGACTTTTTAACAATAAACAAAAGAGTATATATGCGTGTTTGTGTCAAATACATGGTAGTGTGTGTAATGTTTTTTTATTGATGTAATGTATTTTTTATGCATAATTTTAACAAATATTAGCATTCTGCACTCCTTCTCTATATAAACTATAAGTGTGGGAAATTTCATACTCCTCCGTCAGCACAATTTTCGTAAAAGGGGGTACAAAGTTTTTGCTTCACGTATTAATATAATGATATTTTCAACGCACACATAATACAGGGACAAAATAATAATTGTAGCAGTTACGTTTTTTGTATGAAAAAAAAAGTTTTAAAGATCTTCGCTCGCGTAAGCGAGTACTTAGTACTTACGCGAGCGAAGGTCATACAGTGTGTCCCAATCCTTAAAGTTATACTTTTTGTTATAAATCAGAATGACTGTTTCTTATCCTGTTATTGTTATTTTTATACCTGTTACTAATAATACTCTTGTCACTGTTATTATGAAAACAGATGGCGTTTTTAGAGATTAACTTAACAAATACATTACTATCATTCTTGGTATATTAGGATACTACGATAGATATATCGACTTGACTGTCTGGAAGAAATTGGTATTAGCAATAAAACCACCGATTGTACCGTATTTTGTGGCACAATTACTACTGTATATTATGGTGTATAATAAAGAGTAATCTTTCTATCTAATGTATTGCTGGAGTGTTTTGGTAATTATTAGGGATGTGGATCGCTATTACGATACCGATACGAAGTATGGTATTCTAATTATGACTGCCTCTCTAGTCTATTGGCTTAGCGCATCGCTTGGTGATCACGAGGTCCTGGGTTCAAATCCTAGGTCGGACAAATGAAGATTTTGTAACGAAAAATCTTCCTAGTATGAGTCCAGAGTCTTGAATTGTGCCCGGTATATGGCAATAGGCTCACCCCCTATTACATGGGACCTAACATCGTCGGCGAAACGTGGGTGTACTCAGTATACCTCTGCCACCCCCGCTTGGGGAATATAGGCGTACGGTGTTGATACGAATGATAAATGAATCTATTTCTAATACAATTAATATCATACGATAATTAATCAATCTTGTAGCTTTTAAATAGCAATATTTTATATACTACATATACTTTTGGTGGTGTTGGGACGGTCGCCTGCCAGATGGAACAACGATCTTGTGAAGATCGCAGGAACTTGTTGGATGCAGGTGACATCGGACCGGTTGCGTTGGAGAGCGATTGGGGAGGCCTATGTTTAACGGTAGAAAGTATAGGCTGAGATGATGATACTTTTGGCAAATTGTAGTAGATAGCAGTATATTTTTATGTACCACCGTTGATTATGTGGTAATTTATTAAGAGAACCTGCGATTTAAGATGATTGGCTTTGGAATGAAAAAGTTCCTGGTAGTACTAATTTGATACGTATTGTCACTATCCTTTAGAAGCATCGCCTCACTTATCTTTCGAAGTTTAGTTCATCACGGATATAAAGATCATCCTTTTTTTTTTTAAAACGTAGCCCCACCCTATGATTTATTCCTGTGTCGTGGGTGCGTTCACAAACATGAAAATTCACATACACAAACACCCAGACCGAAACAAATAACTGTGGGTCATATAAAGATTTGTCCCGTGCGGTAATCGAACTCGCGACTATCAGGCACAGCGGCGGAGCGGCTTAAGCTCTCAACCACTGCAATTGCACATTATTTTTGGGAAACTAACGTACAATCTGTGGCTTGAACCTTAGACTTTCTCAATACAAAATGGGCTCTCTACGGACAAAGTTATAAGTCTAATTAACTCGTACGAGAAATAAGACCAGGTAAGAAAATTGTTTATTTTTCTTTACGATTATGTTATGTGTCAGGTGCGTACCAAAATCTCTAAGAGTATTACTGTAATTTTAATTTGGTGTAAGAAAAGGACGTTGATATACCCAGTTTATAGCTCTATCTCTTTCTCACAGTAAAGTTAAAGGAAAATGATGCGGAAGAGGTTGCGCTAATCCCCAGTTATTATCAAAGTTGTAATTATCATCTTAAAGTGGTAATACTTTGTACTACCATTATTAAAATTTAAAGCAAATAAATAAAAAATATATATAATGCAAAAGTGAAAGATCTTACCATGACCAAAAATACTGTGTCTTATCTGAAGGACAAGTCAAGAGTTTCCGAAATAGGAAAGTGTGTATGAGACGAGCTATAGAAGTGAAGGAAGCTAAAGAGAACTGTAAGGGAAGAACTTGTTGGCACACTGTACTCTCTACCTGCTGCAAGGGATCTTAGAGATATGCAATGAAAGCGAATGGGATACTAAGTTTTTAGAGGTAAATAATAATAAGTCATTTAATTTAGGCAACTAAAATTCCACAAATAAATCATTGTGCTATAAGTTACAGGCCTATAGAATATATAAATAATTAAAAATCGAGCGAAGATAGTGTTATTTGCTGACATACCTCTTTGATTTTTAAAGTAGGTAGACATGTTAATAACTTTGGTGAAATAAATGACGCTATTCTTCAACTACATAACTGGTTTACATCCAACAATTTAGTGCTCAATAACAAGAAAACTAAATGTATAAGGTTTTCTTTGCCAAATGAAAAAGTACTGTACATGATATTATACTGAACAATGAGAAACTTGAGTTCATCAATGATACATCTTTTTTAGGGATTACGCTTGACTCCAAGTTACAATGGGGTCCTCATATTGAGAATTTAAGCAAACGGCTTAGCTCCGCTGCCTATGCGGTGAGGAAGATCAGACAACTACCTGATGTAGACACCGCGAGGATAGTCTATTTTAGCTACTTTCATAGTGTCATGTCTTACGGTATATTATTGTGGGGTAGGGCAGCGGACATTGAGTCTGTTTTTATCTTGCAAAATAGGGCTATTAGGGCCATTTATAGCTGGAGTAGTCGCAACTCTTTAAGAGAACTGTTCAAGGTAGCTAATATCGGTCGCATGTCAATATATTTATGAAAACATTATGTATACTAGAAAAAATTTAGATCATTTTAATCACCTAGATAGGCATTGCTATAACACACGTCAGAGAAATAAATTAGATCAACCGCAGTTTCGTCTGTCAAAAATTCACACGTCTTTCATGGGGCACTGTGTTAGATTTTATAACAAAATTCCAATTGACGTCACTAAACTTAGTGAAAATAAGTTCAAAGCTTGTTCAAAAACGAACACTTTGTAAGCAAGCTTATTGTTTAACAGAAGATTATTTAAAAGATAAAAATGCTTGGATAGATGCTATTCCAGCTCCACTTGAGTCATGACAACCTATTCAACTGTTGTTAGTTAACATTCCCTCTCTTCCTTCTATTAATTTAACACAATGTGTACTTTTTTTGTAAATGTGGGAACCATGTAGCCATTCTCATAAATAGTATTATTTGCTTTTTTAACTTATACTCACCTGATGACCAACCTACAATGTTCTCCCATACCCCAAAACAGAATGTAGATGAAAAAGTTTGTAATGTTTTATTTTAAAAGAGTAACCGTGGAGTTTCTTGCCCTTCTTATCCACAGGAATGACATTCCAAAGTGGCGGTAGAGTCTTAGTTACTTTTCTGACGATTCATAAATACTGTAATGGTTTACATGAATAAAAAATACTAACATACACATAATATATTAAAACTTATGAACTAAGTAAAATGTATTGCCGGCGGCGGCAGTTGCGCTGTACAGGGGTGACTCGCAGTCTCCCACGAATTCTTCTGAATACGACACCCCTCAGCCAGAACTCCTCGCTCATGAAGGCCTCCAGTTTGGCTGTGGGAACTCGCACAACAAGGGAATTAAAAGCCGCATTATTTTGGTCTTAGAGTATATAAGGACTTCTTTCGGGCATACTCCACAATGTCATCAGCTTTGGAGATCTAGCAGTGACACGTACAGCAGCATTGTAGGTAGTGCTGAGCGCAGGAGTGTGCCTTCGTCAACCGGTGCAGTCCCGTACCCGTTTCTTCGTGAAAGATTTTTCTTCTTCTTTACCTTGATCAAGCCTTCTCACCAACTTGACCTTTCTCACTGGTCCAAGGGAGAGGTGATGATGATGAGTGGTCCGAGGTACTTCACGTGCCTTCCCAATTATCCTCGTGGTTACGTTTGACGCCACCAGCGGGGCCACGGAGCTGATGGCGGGGCGCGGTGTCTTTCAGACGGCGGCACGCGGTGCGTTGCGGGCGGCGGTGCGCAGTGCATCGCACGGGGCGAAGCAACAGCTAGCAACGCATCAGCCGACTCGAAACTGCCGACTGATACATTTTGCGCCTCGCGACGATTGTTCACATTACAGGCCTCGTGTGACCTACTTTCCGGGCTTGCACTACGCAATGAAGCCACCCCTACGCGTAGTTCGCGGATAGTAATTCCGAAGCCTCTAACCTGAATTGAACTTCGGCCAGGCTGGTTATATCCTTGAGCAGTCGCGGGCACGTCATCCGGATCTGTCTCCTTCATTCTGATTATATCCCGGAGACTTATCGCGCCCTTTTCGTCCCTTCTACGGGGTCCGATCGCTCATATTGACCGATTGGTACAGCAGTACCTTAGCGGAACCTTTTCAGAACTCATAGCAGCAATGACGTATCATGGCTGTAGTCGTGCAAATCGCGAATTGTAATAATTAGTGTATGCAGTGTGGCACTTACAAATCTGAGCGCGCATTGCACTAAAGGTGTTTAGTGTGTAACCTGTTATTATTATAACTGTTATTGTTGCGTACCTGTTATATAACCTGGTATATAACATCGTGATGGATAATAAAGATACAAAAGAAACTGCAAAAGAAAGTGTGACTTCAAAAGAAAATGTAGACTGAGCGATTTTACTATTTTTTAGTTTCTTTGTCATCCAAGCAAACCAAGTGAAATAAACCAGCCTAGGAAGGGACATTAAAACGTTTATAATATTCCTTGTAGGGTCGACACAGAGTACAAAGTTCCAATCGGTTTTTTTCTTAAAGACCTCTCTGGCTTCCTCCACTCTTATAGTTTATTGTACTAGTATTATAAATTTCAATAAATGACATTTAAAAATATAATTTATTTACCCTGGATCTAATTTTAAATAGTTTTAATCACACTTTAGATCAAACTTTTATTAAAAACCATTCTCCATCTGTAAAAAATTTGTACATTAGTTAACGAGCGAACGCTAATTAAGAAGCGATTCGAACTTCAAACAATATCATAAATTAAAAAAATGTAATTTGAAAAACAATTTATAACAAAGGGTTTCTAAATCCTTTGTTATAAATTCGTTTTTTATATGATTAAATGGATGTGGTTGGTATCAAGTTATTATTCGAATTAGCAAGCTATAAATTCATTTGATATTTTTCTCTGGTGAAAAAATCTATGCAAGAAATATAAAACATATTTTCATTTTGTTTTTAATTCATTTCAAATAAAATACGTATAGTGCTATAAGGATATTTTGGCCAGTGAATGACATTGACGGACATTGGTGTGAATCAAGGGTTATCAATTAATACAATTCTTTATTGTACACATACAGAAAATGTAACAAAATAAAAATAATAATAAAATAAAATGTACAAAGGCGAGCTTAACTCAAAATTGAGTTTCGGAGAACTTTGAGTTGGGCAAACCTTTGAGTGACAGAGAGACAAAACATTAAAATAAGAATAGAAATGAGTGTACAACACGAAGGGAATACACGATCTCGGTCTCGAATCTATTTGCGCCTATAATAAAAAGGCGACAACTCGATACTTCGCGAACGCATCTTCCCATGCGAATCCGCTAATCGTAGCCGCCGCCGACTACGAACACAACCCCTGCCGCTACCGCTGGCCGCGACATGTTCTCACCGATCCCCCCAATGCTTTGACATCGCTTCTTTTCGTTCCGGATATGGACGATGACGACGACGAAGTCGTAGATCTCTAGCCTAACCCGCCGACCGGCGCACTTAGTCGCTACAGGGGAAGGGTCCCCTGTAGCGACTGTCCAAACCGAGGCGTTCCTCTTTGAGGCGCCCTCGAGTATGTCGCCCCCTTGCCCTTCTGGCTCGAGCGTAGTAGTTGCACGCTCGCCCTTATGTCCGGTGAAGCTGTAAAGGCCTCATGGCCAACAGCGTATATCACTCAAACACACACACACACACACACTGCTTTTTTTTAGAACCTGCTAGTTTTCAATCCATCCAACGGAGCGACTTTTGCTTACCTAAACGATATCAACTTACTCAGATTTCGCTCGCTGTAGAACGCAATTATAACTCTAAATACATTTCTACCCAGAACCAACCAGCAATCAAATCAAATTGAAAGTAACCACGAATACCTTTCGTTATTTAAGTTTATTCAACCGAAGCTGTTTCAACAGTTGTTTTAAATTAACCTCCAGTAGGGCAGCTCTATAGTACTACTTCTGTTATTATTATACACATTTCGGCTGTTACGATGGAAAACTTTCGTAGTTTGGTTATTGGAATTTGAACTTAATTGATGTATAATTTGAAACTAGCAATTTTGGTTCGCGTGGGAGTAAAGAGGTTGATTGTATTTAGAACTTAATTTCGCTTCTAGTGAAACCCAGTAGATCAACAAGACTTAATTATTGGAAACAAACAAATAACCCGTCTACTTAAAAAATAATAAGTAAATGAGAGCTAAGCATAAAAGGATGCTGACTTCAGACGGTAATTGTGATTTTTTTGACAAACAAAGCACTTTCACTTACCCAGTCACATTGATTTAGTAAATAATAGATCTTACATTACTGCTGTATAACCTAGATTATAAAATTCTAAGGTAGGTGGGTAGGTAAAGTAGATAGATAGAGAGAGAGAGAGAGAAATATAATCAATATATATAATCAAATCACTTTAACAGTTGAAAAAATAACGTAAGGAACTGTATTCCTGGCGGGGGTTCCCCGACCGAACAATATTTTAATATTCTTAATGCATATCCGTAATCGGCTCCAGTATTGTATACACTTCCTAAGAATTGTATATAATTTTTAGATTTTATACATTTCCGGTAACAACAATTACAAATAAATGTTTTCGTTGTACCACGGACTTTTCATTTTACGTTAGATTATTCAGAGACGTTGTGTGAACGTTAAAAAAAAACGGGATTAAAAATACTTCGCAAGAGGATATATCTAATGGATTCAGTAGTGATTTATTTATTTTGGTATTTGTTTAATGGTAGACAGCCTCGATGGTCTACTCGGGAAAAATGCAAGCAATCGTCACTTTTTTTAAAAAAAGTGCCGGTCTTTGTGGTCCGTAAGCAAGTACTTACACGAGCGACGGTCATACAGTGTGTCCAAATCCTTAAAGTTATACTTTTTGTTATAAATCGAAATGACTGTTTCTTATCCTGTTATTGTTATTTTAATACCTGTTACTAATAGTACTCTTGTCACTGTTATTATGAAAATTGATGGTGTTTTTAGAGATTAACTTAACTAATTAATTTCTATCATTCTTGGTATAGTAGGATACTACGATAGATATAACGACATGGTAGTCTGAAAGAAATTGCTATCAGCAATAACACCGCCGACTGTACGGTATCTCGTGTCACAATTACTACTGTAATGCATTTGGTGTATTTTGGCCTTATTAGGGATGTGGACCGCAATTCTGATATCGATAATAATAATAGTAGTAGCCCTGTTAAGAAACTGTCCCACCGTTGGGCACGGGCCTCCTCTCAAACTGAGAGGGTTTAGGCCATAGTCCACCACGCTGGCCCAGTGCGGGTTGGCGAACTTCACACACCTTCGAGAAACTCTTAGGCATGCAGGTTTCCTCACGATGTTTTCCTTCACCGTTAAAGTAAGTGATAATTAATTTTTAATACGCACAGGCTTTCGAAAAGACAGAGGTGCGTGCCTGGGTTTGAACCCGAGACCTCTGATTTTGCAGTCTAACCACTAGGCTATCACTGCTTTTTGATATCGATACGAATGATAAATGAATAGTCTCCTAATACAATTAATATCATACGGCAATTACCTTACCATGACTAAATAGACCGGGTTTTATTTGAAGGGCAAGGCAAGAGTTTCAGAAACAGGCGAGCCTGTATGAGACAAACTATGAGAGTGGAGGAAGCCTGAGAGGTATGTAAGTAAATAATCTGTTAAAACCTACCACACAAGGGATATTAGTAAATATTATTATAACAGTTATTGTTCCGTACCTGTTACTAAAATATATTCCCAAGAAACAAAAATTCAAATGAAAGTCTACCTACATCATCACGCCAGACCCCTTGCGAGTTAGGTAGAGAGTACAGAGTTCCAACAGGTTCTTTCCTTACATACCTCTCCGGCTTCCTCCACTCTCCTAGTTCTTACTTGCTTACAGAGACTCTTGACTTGTCCTTCAGATAAGACTAGGCCTATTTGGTCATGGTAAGATATTTTAGGTCTTCCCCGATACCCACATCCTTCCAATTTTGCATGTAATGGTAAGGATGTAGGAAAGTATGACTTCAAAAGAAAATCAGAAAAGAAAAATTGTGTAATTCCTTAATCGATATAAGTTTTTTTGTCGTCTAGGAGATTAAATGAAATAAACCAACCTAGAAAAGGACATTGAAAACGTTTATAATTTCACGTCAGATACCTTGTGGGTAGGCAGGGAGTACAGAGTTTCAACAGGTTCTTTCCTTACAGACCTCTCTGGCTTCCTCCACTCTCATAATTTGTTGTACTAGAACTATACATTTTAGAAAAATAATCATAACTAATGTTCCAATGCTTACAATGAAAACGCACATCTAAATCAATTACTTTGTAAATTCCATTGTTCAAAATTTAAATCGTTTTTAATCGCACTTTTGTTCAAACTTTTATTTAAAACCATTTTCAATTAATAAAAAATTTAGTACATTAGTTAACGAGCGATTATTACGAAGCAATTCGAAGTAATTCATAAATTAAAAATATAATTTTAAAATAGAATTAATTTTAAAGGCCTTTGTTATAAATTTGTTTTTTTTTTATATGCTCAAATGGCGGTTGGTATCCAGTTATTATCCCAATTACCAAGCTATAAAATAGTTTGATATTTTTCTCTGGTGAATTTTTATTTTATTTTGTTTTATAATAAAATACGTATAGTGCTAAAACGATATTTTATCCCATGAATGGCATTGACGGGCGTTGGTAATATGGTTATTAAATAAGGATTATCATTTAGTATTTTTTTCCACTTCCAGGGATATATTTCAACAGGTGGGTTACTAATTAAAAAGAGAACTTGGGTAAATTTCATAGCAAACGGCAACTCTGCGACCGTCATGAAGTGACATTTCTCTTGATGACAGTGTTAATTTAGATTTTGGCTGCGGGCCAAATGATCTTTGTAGAACTGTAGTAAATCAGTTTTATTTATTTTTAGATTCTGACATACACTAGATGCACTATTTAAAAAAAAAGAATGTAACCCCACACTAGGAACAATTCCTGTGTTGTGGGTACATTCAAAAACATGATAGTTCACATGCACAAGTACTCAGACCACAACAAATGATTGTGGGTGGGGTCACATAAAGATTTATACCGTGCGGAAACCGAATCTGCGTACCGACAGTGGGCGGAGAGGCTTAAGCTCTTATCCACTGCGCTAAATCGTCCGTTTATAACATGGGACTTAACATCGTCGGCGAAATGTGGGTGTACACAGTACACGTCTGTCACCTCCGTCTGAGGGATATAGGCGTGACAGTGTTTTTATTTAACAAACATTTATCTCGAGCATAGAACCTATTTTATATTAGCCCTGTTAAGAAACTATCCCACCGTTAGGCCCGGGCCTCCTTCCAAACTGAGAGGGTTTAGGCCATAGTCTACCACGCTGGCCTAGTCCGGGTTGGCGAACTTCACACAACTTCGAGAAACTCTAGGCATGCAGGCTCCCTCACGATGTTTTCCTTCACCGTTAAAGCAAGTGATAATTAGTTTTAATACGCACACGCTTTCGAAAGACAGAGGTGCGTGCCTGGGTTTGAACCCGAGACCTCTGATTTTGCAGTTCATTGACCTAACTAAGCTATCACTGCTTTTTTTTAGAACCTGCTACTTTTCAATCCAGCTAACGGAGCGACTTTCGCTTACCTAAACGTTATCAACTCATTCAGATTTCGCTCGCTGTACAACGCAATTATAAATCTAAATACATTTCTACCCAGAACCAACCAGCAATCAAATCAAATTGAAAGTAACCACGAATACCTTTCGTTGTTTAAGTTTATTCAACCGAAGCTGTTTCAACAGTTATTTTAAATTAAACTCCAGTTGGGCAGCTCTATAGTACTACTTCTGTTATTATTATACACATTTCGGCTGTTACGATGGAAAACTTTCGTAGTTTGGTTATTGGAATTTGAACTTAATTGATGTATAATTTGAAGCTAGTAATTTTGGTTCGCGTGGGAGTAAAGAGGTTGATTGTATTTAGAACTTAATTTCTCTTCGAGTGAAACCCAGTAGATCAACAAGACCAAATTATTGAAAACAAACGAATAACCCGTCTACTTAAAAAATAATAGGTAAATGAGAGCGTAGCATAAAAGAATTGCTGATTTCAGACGGTAATTGTGATTTGTTTGACAAAAAAGCACTTTCACTTACCCAGTCACATTTATTTAGTAAATAATAGATCTTACAGTACTGCTGTATAACCTAGATTATACAATTCTAAGGTAGGTGGATAGGTAAAGTAGATAGGTAGAGAGAGAGAGACAGAAATATAATCAATATATATAATCAAATCACGTTAACAGTTGAAAAAATAACATAAGGAACTGTGTTCCTGGCGGAAGTCCCCCGACCGCACAATATTTTAATATTCTTAATGCATATCCGTAATCGGCCCCAGTATTGTATACACTTCCTAAGAATTGTATATAATTTTAAGATTTTATACATTTCCGGTAACAACGACTCCAAATAAATGTTTCCTTTGTATCGCGGACTTTTCCTTTTACTTTAGATTATTCAGAGACGTGTGAACCTCCAAAAAATATTAAGCTTCGCAAGAGGATATCTCTAATGGATTCAGTAGTGATTTATTTATTTGGGTATTTGTTTAATGGGTCTACCATTCGACCAGCCAGCCTCGATGGTCTACTTGTGAAAAATGCGACCAATCGTCACTTTTTTGTTTAACAGTACCGGTCTTAGTGTTGCAAAATGTTGGCGGATTCTTCTAAATGTTTGTAGTTCTATCTCATTATGTCACACTATCTGGCTCATATAATAGCATTAATATGTATGTATGTAATATTTTTATATGTTCGAATAATATCTCTTTTATCATATGTATGTACTTAGTTTTGTGTTATTAATATTTTAGTCCATTCGTCTTATAAGAGTGGAGGAAGCTAGAGAGGTATGTAAGGAACGAACCTGTTGGAACTCTGTATTCTCTGCCTACCCCGCAAGGGATCGGGCGCATATATATATATATATATATATATATATATATATATATATATATATATATATATATATATATATATATATATATATATATATATATAATGATAATGGGCTCGATTACATGGGACCTAACATCGTCATACTAACCTCAATCTTTTTGTGCAGTTTCCACCCACAGCATAACCGATGCTTCTTTTAATATCAAATAACGTTAAAAATGAAAGTTTGTTGTTTAAAAAAAAATCGTAACTCCTTTGCACGCTTGACAGGGAGTGGAGTTCCAAAAGGTTTTTTCCTTCCAGACCTCTCTGGCTTCTTCCATTTTAATAGTTCGTCACATACACGCTCTCCAGAAACGGCGACTCTTGACTTGCCCTTCTAATGAGACATGATCTATTGGTATAAGCGATCTGGCGTAATGATATAAATATATACTTTGTACGCTCAACAACCCAAAGTGAATCTTGGCCTCCGAAACAAAATTCTGCTAGTTCTCACGGTTTGCCCAATTCCCGTCAGTCTTCGACTTTGACTCAGGCAGATTCACCTCAACCACGTCCTTCCAGCGAAACTTGGGTCGATCAACCGATCGTCGGCCGATATAGAGAGATGGAACTTCGTAATTCGATAACCAACTTTTAAGAGGACTGAATAGGTAGAACCTGGTAGGTACTGAGGAGAACTAAGAAAATTTATTCCCCTCCTAAATACAATGCATTTCACCAATTTTTAAGCGAAGCACGTTTTATGGCACCCGCTTGCCAAAACCATATTAGTTCCGGACACGGTTCGGTCAATTTTACAACGATATTAGGGGAGCCGTTCTTTTATTGCTATTTATTGGTAAGTCACCTTTTATATAAATTTGGGATATTCACAATAGGTATAAGGTTAATAATAAATTTGGGTAATCGGACATCGAATTTTTTTAAGCTTTAACCATTTTTAATGTCTATGAACTGATAATATTAAATAACTATCGCAACATTTTATCATAAATAGAGGTTAGCGAGAATATGATATAAAACTATTTTTCGGATTTTATGGCGGTTTAATTTTGATATTTAAGTTCCCGACGGTTCGAATGTTTTGGAGTACCCAATGTCACGGGACCTTTTATTTCATGTGTAATATTCGCGTAAATAGTAAAAATATGTCATGGTTCACCACGCAGACCCAGTACGGATTATTTTATTTATATTTTAAAAGTTTCTGCATGTTACTTTGTCCGCATTGACTTTAGACGGGCACCTTACATTTTTTCGGAATAAAGAGTCACCTATGTTTAACTTTTTATCCAGGTAATAAACTATCTATGTGCCAAATTTCAACCAAATCTATTTATTATAAATTTTAGGGTTCCGTACATTAATCGATAAAACGAAACCCTTATAGGATCACTTCGTTGTCAGATTGTAAGGGATACGGTTATCACCATTTTTCTCAGGATCAGCTAAAGGTAGAATCTAGAAGGTAGGTAAAGCGTAGATCGGACCAACAACAACAAAAATAATTAAGAAGTTTGAGGGTACCCCGGAACAACTATGCCTATTGGACGTCTAACACCTCAGTCCCTCCCGTGACCATGGGTGCTGCAAAGCACTCGAAACGTCGGGAACTAAAAATAAAAAAATAAACCGCGATAAAATCCGTAAAATAGTTTTATTTCATCAGCTAAAGGTGTTAAATTCGAATTTATATAAATACGAAGGTCCCGCTGATGTAAAAAAATGAAGATTATATGTAAAACTAAAGAAATGGCCATTTATAGTCACTCTTTAGAAATTATAGGGCACTTCCCGTTGACCTAGAACCAAGGTTTTTTAAGTACAATTGAAGGAAATTATCCGAAAATTGTTAATTTAGAACTATATCATTTTTGGCAAAGTTCTCTCCCATGATTCTCTACTTAACCCGATCCTTGGTCATACTGGACCATCTCACCTCATAGGCGTCAAGATCGTCGCGCGATCTTTTTCTAGGTCTTTCCCGGCGTTGGTGTCCATCTGGTAGCCATTTGGTAGTGATTTTTGCCCACCTATCTGGGCTTCTGCTCAAATGACCCGCCCATCGCCACTTGAGCTTGGTAGTCTTGTAGCCCACGCCTAAAATGCCAGTAAAAAATAATATTTTATGATATAAAAACATCATATATTTTTTTTTTTTTTACTAAGGATTGGTCAGCGATTGACGCCTATCTTACTTGTTAAAAGTTACGATAGAGCCGAATACCTAGTAATAGTCTATTCACTTCGAAATATGCTCAGGAGACCGAAGTTAGACCAATTTTATAATCACGACAAACGGAAAATTTGGTGCATGGTCAAGAGCTAAAGCCGGTTCGCCCACTGGATCGAATAGTCGCGGGTTCGATCAACACGGGACAAATCTTTGTGAGACCGACAGACATTTGAGTCTCGGTGTTCGTGTATGTGGATTTCATGTTTGTAAACGCACCCACGATATAGGAATAAGTCCTGGTGTGAGAACACGTTTTTTAGGAAAAAAAATATCGGAGTGACACCCCTGCTTGTAATTTATCATAGGTATCAAGATATATTTTATTTTTCAAGGAACCCAAAAAGAAATGCCTTGTTCAAAAAAGTCAAAGCGTTCTTTCCGTCTCTTGTTTCCGCCGCTTACTCTATTAATCCGCGCCAAATTGGTTGTTAAACACGGCTTACTTTGAATTTCGTTGTATGCCTTTTTATTTCTCTTAGCCTTATTAATATTTTAACTCTGGCAGTCGGGTTTGACGATCTCCTCTCTCTTGTTACAGAAATATACTAAAATAAACATTTGATAAATTTGTTAATAAACAAGGATTTTATAACAATAGTAACAAACGCCTATTTTGCAATGCACAAGCTATTATAAGGAATCATCATCATCATCAGTCAGCTTATATTTATCCACTGCTGTTAAGATTCACTTCTATCACGCCATTAATTCTGATCCTGTGCTAGTCTATTTTACAATTTTCCGGCCAACTTCACGATTTCTCTATCTTGCTGATGGTCTGCCTCGAGGGCTGTCCCTTTCTGGGCCACCACTCTGTCATGGCCTTGGTGTACCTGCTGTCGTCCCGCCTCTTTAAGTCCTGCCCATCTTTACTTTAACAAGAATATGTTGTCAGTATAACGCTATTTGCGGCAGCTCAGAAAAAAAATCTCTTTTGACATTTTTGATGACTCCATTGACAATTTTAATAACAAATTATCGAAATATTTTAATCCTTTATAAACTCTAAAACCTTTTTTCCTGCTCAATAAGTTACCTTGCTAATTATAATTAAATTGAATTCATGTAATACTCATTAATTTCCTATTCGTAAATATAAAATTATAAATATGTAATCATCATTAATCTAAAATGTTCCTTCTCACCTGTACCAATATAGTTACCTACATACTATTCTCGTAAATGCTGTGTCTGTTATTGATATGCATATAAGACTATATTGTTACCATATATATATGACAAAAGTGTTATAATATGTATATTGTTGATGTACCAAATAAATAAATCTTTCTGATGGTCTGCCTTGAGGGCTGTCCCTTTCTGGGCCACCATTCTGTAATGGCCTTGGTGTACCGGCTGTCGTCTCGCCGCATCAAGTCCTGCCCATCTCTACCTTAACCTCATGATCCGTTCAATCGATTCGATCCGAACCAACCCCTCAAAATTACAAGAGATGCTTAAGATTGAACAATACACGGTACAATGACACATAATAAAACGTAAATTAATATTAAAAAAGACATTATTTTTAACAATTTTTTATGCAGCCATTGGTACAATTTGAGACGGCCAATCAAAATTTCGTGTTTATGCTGTAAGCTGCTGAGGAGTTCCTCCGTCTGAAGCAAATCGTGGGTGTAGCAGCCAATTCAAATTCAAATATTTATTTGCGGACTAAGTGTACAATAATATGAGATCTTAATATTATAAAGTGCTTATGACGTCGTGGCTATTTACGGGCATTGCAAAAACACTTGTAATAAAAAAGTTTAGTAGGTATGATATAAACTAATGAAATAATATAATTAAGTTATTACAATAGAGTACAATTTCAATAAAGTTTCACAGTATATTAGAATCGTCATGTTAATCTATACTAATATTATAAAGAGAAAAGATTTGTATTTTTGTATGTATGTAACGAATAAACTCAAAAACTATTGGGCCTATTTCAAAAATTCTTTCACCATTAGAATGCTACATTATCCCTGAGTAACTGAGGCTATGTTTAAAAAATAAATACGGGCTTCGCACCAATACTAGCGCCGGCCGGGACGGGCCGCTAGTTTTAATATAAGTAGGTAATATGTAATTTTGTGTGTGAGTGATGTACGCTGTTGGCCGTGAGGCCTTTACAGCTTCACCGGACTTTAGGGCGAGCGTGCAACCACTACGCTCGAGCCAGAAGGGCAAGGGGCGACATACTCGAGGGCGCCTTGAAGAGGCGCCTGATCGTAGTCGGCGGTGGCTACGATTAACGGATTCCCATGGGTAGATGCGTTCGCGAAGTGACGTGTTGTCGCCTTTTTAATATAGGCGCGAATAGGTTCGAGACCTACATCTGAGTGGAACATGTAATTGTACGCTGTTCCAATGTTTGAGATTATGTTATTGTGGCCCTTCTAAATATTCTGATAGAGAATTGAAACAGTTTTGAATTAAGTAAGATTTTAGTCGTTTATTGAACGATGTTAATTAAGTTTCGGTTTTGATATATTGCGGTAGTTTATTGTATATTTTTACGCCCATATAGTGTGGACTTTCGTTGAGCAGGACATGCTTACCATTAAAATGCATTGTCATCGGAACTGAGCCGACATATCTGACTCCGTAGGATAAGAGAAAGTGTACCACAAGCAATTCAGCTTGCAAAATTTAACCTAAACGAACAAACATCGCAAGGTTAATAAAACCCAAACCCGGAACCTCGTGATCGGAAGCCGCACTATACACTGTTAGACTTAACCGTGAATTAAGGCCCTACCGCAAATAATAAACTAACCTAACCTATTCCCATTGGACGATTTAGCGCAGTGGTTAAAAGCTTAAGCCTCTCCGCCCACTGTGTCTAATAGTCGCGGGTTCGATCCCCGCACGGGACAAATCTTTGTGTGATCCACAATTATTTTTTCCGGTCCTGGGTATTTGTGTATGTGAATTCTCATGTTTGTAAACGCACCTACGATACACGAAAACAAAAAAATAAACAAAAAAAATCAAAACGGTTTCTTAATAAAAAGACATGCGTTTATTCGTCTAGCGGTTAGTACTACAGCTGACGAATCAAAGAATGGCTGCGCGGGCCTATCTTACCTACGAAGCTATATAGGTATATACTAGTTAAAATAATATCAGCCTATACTGCCCACTGCTGGGCAAAGGCCTTCTCTCACAAATCGTGGTGAGAGAGATTAGGTCATACTCCACCACGCGGACCCAGTGCGGATTGGTGGAGGCAGGTTTGTGGCCACCTGCTGTTGGACCTTATCAAGCCGCCTTTAAGGCTTCCACTCGGCTTAACGACTACCACATTAAGTGGTAACCGGGACCAACGGCTTAACGTGCCTTCCGAAGCACGAAGACGCTCGAATATGAAAATGCCACAAACGGTCACCCATCTCAGGCCGACCGAATCGAACGCTGCTTAACCTTAGTGATCGGTAAGAACACCGCGGTCGCACAGCGCTACGAGCACCTCAGTATAATACCTCTAATATACTAGTTACAAGGTACAACATTAGTATGGGAACACGCTCACGCACTTCGTATATTTAACAGAATCAAGTCATACTTACCGTCGAAATGCATTGTTGTCGGAACTGAATCAACATGTCAAATTTCAAATCCGTAGGATAATACGTAGTGGTTCTAATTCAGCTTGCACGATTTGACCAAATTCTATCTATCTATCTATATCATCACGCCAGATCCCTTGCGGGGTAGGCAGAGAATACAGAGTTCCAACGGGTTCTTTCTTTACATACCTCTCTGGCTTCCTCCACTCTCATAGTTCGTCTCATACACGCTCGCCGGTTACGGAGACTCTTGACTTCTCCTTCAGATAAGACTCGTTCTATTTGGTCATGATAAGATAGTCTAGGTCTTCCCCGGTACCCACATCCTTCCACTTTCGTATTGTATATCTGTTTATCATTCTTTCTTCAGACGTTCTTTCTATATGCCCGAACCAACTAAGCATACCCTTTCTCATCTTTACACCGATACTATCTTTTATGCCTACTCGCTTTCTTACTATGCTGTTGCGAATACGGTCGGTGAACTTCACTCCGCACATCTTCCGCAGAGCTCGCATTTCCACCGCATTTATTCTACTTTCATTCTCCTTCTTAAATACCCAGCTATAGTTGCCAACCATAATCTTGGTTTTCTTTACATTCAAATGTAAGCCATGTTTCATACAGTCGTCTTTCATGACTGTGCCTAGTGTTTGCAAATCAGGGTCTGTTGGCGCTATTAAAACCGCGTCATCTCCATATAGTACTCGTAGATGATTTAACACTAGATCACCCATTTGTACACCATAATTCATTGCTTTCAGTCTTTGAAGACTTTTATCCAAATATATTATAAAAAGTCTAGCAGACAACACGCAACCCTGCTTAACGCCTATTTCAACGTCAAACCAGGGTGACATGTTACCACCCACCCGTACGCATGCCTTGCTGTTCACATATTCGTAAGTGGACTGGACGACTCGCAACAGAGTGTCATTTATACCATACTCAGGTAAAATGTCCCAAAGTCTCTTTCGCACAACTCTATCAAACGCCTTCTCCAGATCTACAAAACCGCAGAAAACCTTCCGGCCCACTGCCAGATGCTTCTCTACGATGTTGCGGAGGGAGAAAACTTGATCCGAATATCCTCTTCCGGGCCTGAAACCTCCTTGACCAAAATAATAAACATAATAATAAATAATATCAGCCTATACTGCCCATAACTGGGCAAAGGCCTCTCACAAACCGTGGTAAGCGAGATTAGGTCATACTCCATCACCCGGACCTTGTGCGGATTGGTGAAGGCAGATTTGTAGCCACCTGCAGTTGAAAATTATCAAGCCGCCCTTAAGGCTTTCAACTTAGCTTAACGACCACCACATTAAGTGGTAGACGGGATCAACGGCTTAGCGTGTCTTTCGAAGCACAGAGACGCTTGAATATGAAACGGCCCAAACGGTCACCTATCTCAGATCAACTGAGTCAAATGCTGCTTAACCTTGGTAATCGGTAAGAACACTGCGGTCACAGCGCTACAAGCTCCTTTTATTATTGACAAACTCTTCAAGTTAATAAAACTAAAGAAATAACCTTTATTGCTATTAGTAGGACGTAAAGATCAGCGATCTACATTCTCACAAAATCACTTTACGATCTAAATACACTCGGGACTCAATTCTTTAATTATTAATCGATTTCCACTCCCCCTTAGCACTTATTCGAATTATACATTAAATACGTCGATAAAATAATCACCAATACCTTCCTCTCATTGATAATTCCGTTCGCGTACGAAAAAAGGTCCTAGACACAAGCCGAGGAATCGAATCGAATAGCCAGCGAGCGTGGAATTCGTATAAACGCATACCGATTATTATTATGCATCGAATAGGAATCGAATAATATTCGAATAGGGGAACGTGCGAAGATTTTCTCGTTTTGCGATATTCCTATTGATTCTGGATTATTATGTGGGGTTGTTCTGCGATTCTATTTTGCTGTTTGAGAACGATATAGCCTTTTTGATTTTACGTTTCCACCCTGCCTGCCTCTTTGATTTTGTGGCTAATAAAGCGCGTAGTTATCACGAGGTTTTGCATTTGAATCCTAGGTCAAAAAAGCGCATTTTTTATGTAATGGTTGCCAGTATCAGTCCGGAGTCAGCAGGAGTCGCAGGAGTCTTCGGAACATATGCACTGGAGTACATCGAGCATACAAATTTTTGCAAAGATTTTTGATCGTTTTCCTTTTTTCCTTTTTTTATGAACATAAGTCATAAAATTGCAGTGATAGCGTAGTGGTTAACGGTGAAGGAAAACATTGTGAGGAAACCTGCATGCCTAAGATTTTGGCGAAGGTGTGTGAAGTTTGCCAACCCGCACTGGACCAGCGTGGTGGACTATGGCCTAAACCCCCTCAGTCTGAGAGGAGGCCCATGCTCAACGGTGGGACACTTTCTTATCAGTGCTTATTATTATAAAGTCATAGTCAAGTCAAGTCTCATCTGAAGGACAATTCAAGAGTCTCCGTAACCGGTGAGCGTGTATGAGATGAACTATGAGAGTGGATGAACTCTGTACTCTCTGCCTACCCCGCAAGGGATCTGTCATGATTGTATAGATAGATAAATGATAAAGGCATATACACAAACTGCCAAACCAACATTTGTGGATATTACAAAAATTTGTTCGTTGCGGGGATTTAATTTGCGACAACTCGATCTGGTGGCAGCTTTTCACTGCTGGAACAAGCCGTCTGTCATAGCAATTGAAAAAAATATCGGTGAATATGTGAACATCATAAAAATACATACAAACATAGAACCTCCTTCTTTTTAAAGTCGGTTAAAAATATAAATTTTCTATTTACAAACATCCAGATCAGACTATACTAGACATACTATTTATCTACAGCCGCAAGAGGTCCAGTTCAGGACAAAAGCAAACACATACTAGATCTAAACAAATGTTTATTGGGTGACACAAAGCTTTGTCCCGTACGAGGGCCGCACCCGCGACTCCATCCATTGAGCGGCCTTCGCTAGACCACGCGTATAAAATAAATAAACACAACAACGCCTTTATTCCTCTAGCTTTTGGCAATTATTTTCCATAAAGATTCGCACCTTTATTAAAAAGGCGACAATCTGATATATCGCGAACACGTCCAATCATAGGAATCCGTTCATCGTAGCCGCCGCCGACTACGAACCTAACTCCCCTCCTCTCAGCCACTACCGCCGTCCGCGGCATGTTCTTACTGATCCTTCTAATGCCCTTAATCCCTTCTTTCGGATACAGATACCGCACACAGGATCAGGCACCGACCTCGCCGGCGAGGTCAAAGAATCCCTTGCCCGCCGGACGGTGCAGAACACCACAGCGAGACACCTAGTATATGCCGTCCCCCATAGCGACCGCCCAAGCCGAGTCCGTTCCTCCTTGGGGCGCCCTTGAGCTAGTAGCCTCCTTGCCCTTCTGTCACACACGATTTTTCATAGAATCATAGAAGACAATTTTTTTTTTATTACAGTATAGAAGACTTACCAAATTGCTATAACTAATAAATTATCTATCTATCTATCTATATCATCACGCCAGACCCCTTACGGGGTAGGGAGAGAGTACAGAGTTCCAACAGGCTCTTTCCTTACATACCTCTCTGGCTTCCTCTACTCTCATAGATCGTCTCATACACGCTCGCTGGTTACGGAGACTCCTGACTTGTCCTTCAGATAAGACCCGGTCTATTTGGTTATGGTAAGATAGTCTAGGTCTTCCCCGGTACCGACATCCTTCCACTTTCGCATTGTAAATCAGTTTTGTCATTCTTTCTTCAGACATTCTTTCTATATGCCCGAACCAATAAATTATAATATATCATAAATAAAACTAGTAGAGAAGACTGAGAGCCAATAAAGTCTTCATTTGTAGGAATATTTTAGTAATTAGTGAGTGAACAAAAAAGTACAAATCTTACAAAGGCAATTAAATTTAAAAAGATAGTAGTAAAAAGTAACAATGTAAACAGAATTTCTAAACTTACAAGAAATTGAAAACAAAAACATTATAATAGTTATATATCGAATCGTCAAAAAGTAACAAAGACTCTACCGCCCCTTTGAAGTGTCATTCATGAGGAGAAAAAGGGCACGTAACTCCACGGTTACTCTTTTAAAATAGTATTTTCTTTTTCTTCTACATTTTGTTGTGGGGTGTGGGAGAACAATGTAGGCTGGTCTATCAAATGGCTCTAAGCTATACAAAATTATACTATTTATAAGCCAGAGAGGAATGTAAGGAGGAAACCTGTTGGAACTCTGTACTCTCTGCCTACCCCGTAAGGTATCTGGCGTGATGATCAGTTTTACTTAATTAATAGAATAAAGAGAGACATTATTCAACTCACAACATGCAGTCATGTGCACTTAACAATATTAAATTCACAGTTCAAACAAAAGTACTTTCAAAATAACCCACTAAAATGTTTTATGGGTGTCCTTCCTCTGACAGCACAGTGGTTAGTTTAGACACTGTGAACAGATACTAAACACTCTGTTAATAAAATACACCAGCTTAAAGCTGTGGTTTTATTAACGCTATGAACGGAGCGTTTTATTCATACAATTGCGCCTCAATTAGCTTTAACTCCTGGAGTGTCAGGGATTTGTCTTGCTCGGAAACTGTCGGAAATTTTCGGATTTGTAATTGTTTTTTACATAGGTTATCGAAAAAACTGTATTCAGAGGTTATATTAAGATTATTACCACCATCTATCATTGTCTTCAGTACAAAATTTATGATATCATAAACTATAGGTAGTGATAGCCTAGTGGTTAGACCGTTGGACTGCAAAGTCAAAGGTCTCGGGTTCAAACCCAGGCACACACCTCTGTCTTTTCGAAAAGCATGTGCGTATTAAAAATTAATTATCACTTGCTTTAACGGTGAAGGAAAAACATCGTGAGGAAACCTCGCCAACCCGCACTAGGCCAGCGTGGTGGACTATGGTCTTAAACCCTCTCAGTTTGAGAGGAGGCCCGTGCCCAACAGTGGGACAGTTTCTTAACAGGGCTAATATTATTATAAATATTATAAACTATATGATATATCGTGAAACACATATTGCCGCGAAATTAGGAGAAATATGTCAATGTTTTAGAAACGAAACAAATATGGTCGATGCGGACTACAGACCTGTATGGTTTATATTTTTTTTATTAGACTCTATTTGCTTCAATCTCACCGTCAATGTGCCAATATAATCTATAATATTACTTTACTTTTAATTGTATATCGGTCCCCAATGTCGCTTGTGTTACATTTAACATTGTAACAAGTCCTCGACCAACACCAGCGCATTGGTTATGTACACTCGGGTTCTCACTCGACAAGTCGCACCTAAGATATTTCTGCACACCCACGTGTGCACGGGACTCTTAAGGGATTCATGTTTAATATTTGTATCAGGGAGTATTTCCTGATTTATTGAAGTTTAGTAAAGTAATACCACTGTTCAAATCGGCGGTGTAACCCTAATAAAGCATACCTTTGATGCCTGGGAGAGCTCATAGGATGCTATTGGAATCTTATAAGACCTGTAGAAGGCGTTTGATTGTCGTGAATATAAAACACTGTTGCTTAAACAAGAGCACTTTAGAACACGATAAAGAACGCTTAATTTAAAAAAAATAGTGCGCTTAAATATTTAAAATGTTACTAAGCAGACAGACATCAGAAGACAACTTTGAATACCGCTGTTTGCTCCGCTTCTCGCTATAACTCAATCTCACCTTTACTAGATAAAGTTAACAAACCGAAAACAGTATGGGATTAGACTCCGGTCGTTACAGGGGTATAAAGTAAGGGAGTACCCGAAATGTTTTATTGAAACAGGTGAACTATAACAGGGTCTGATGAATTTAAATTGTTTGACAGCTGAGTTCGCGTAAATGTCTTGACTATTTAAATGCCTCGTCAGTCCAGTGGTGTATAGTGCAGATGGTAACCATGAAGTCCTAAGTTCGAATCCTAGGTCGGATAAAGCAGTCCAGAATCTGAAATGGAAAACTGTGAGAGAAAAGGTTGGGAATGATGGTTTTGAAGGCCCAAAAACGATGCATTAGAGCAATTTGTCAGTTAGGTTTGGTATCGCTGTAAACTAGTTTTTATCAAAGTAAAACAAAGCCAAAGAGGTATGTAAAGAAAGAACCTGTTGGAACTCTGTACTCTCTGCCTACCCCGCAAGGGATCTGGCGTGAGGTTATAGATAGATAGATAGATCAAAGTAAAAATTCTCACAATGTTATCACTATATATACATAAAGTAGCCGTGTTCTAAAATGCAATAAAAATAAATTTATACATGTCAATAGTTTGCAAATGGCTGATAAATTATGTTTACTTCCTAGTAAACCAACATTAAATAGTAAAAGTATGTTCACAATGGCTCCAAAAATATACAATAAATTGCCACAATACGAGATTTCCTAAATGATAAATTTTAACCATTAATTATTCACATATTAGCCACTATTGACATACTTTGACATATAAATACTCACTATTGTTAACAAGTAATTATTTCAATAGATGTAAAGCTTTCTTTACTTTATGAATGTGTGGCACAAATATTTGTACGCCAAGTTTTGGCTGACCATAGCAAAACATTAATTATTATGTATACCATCTTTGTTATACTTATGTTCACAAGTAAACTATATTATTATTAAAATTAATTATAAACATTACTATAATATTCTGTTCCACTATTTCATTCTGCGAACGCAATATGTACTGTGTGCGCAAGTGAGATTAAATATTGCATTGTTAAAGTTCTATCTCCAGCTGAACTGAACAGCTAGCAGTCGCGTTTGTATTCCCACTCGCTCGCTTATTAAAATCCTATTGGTGTTTAAGTTTCTTGCCAACATGTAAACGACATAGCATGTACGTGACCATTATGGTTTTTACCCTAGATGGCTTCCCGACGTGATATTTTCTGAGTAGACATTCATAAACATCATGATAATTTGCAAAAACGAGTAGTTACATACCTGTCTCTACCAATTCACACTGACTCCACTTTTTGGGGTACATCCTATTCTCTCACACCTTGTGTTAAAATTCTACCGTTGCCTATGTATGTATGCTTATTTATGAACGTTGTGTTTTTATAAAAACTAATTTAGATTTATTTACATTTCAAACTAGAAAGAGACATCAGGACAAACTTTGCTTGGTACCTTCAAAAACAAAATTATTACACAGCAGTGCATTTTGCATGGCCCCAAAAATTTATAATAAAATTCCGTCCACGATCCGCATAATAAATGAAATACAAAGCTTCAAAAAGGCTCTTCGTAGCTTCTTGATTGATAAATGTTATCACCCAATTCAAGAATATATAGAAGATTAACAATAACACTCCGGTTTGTTCCATATAATTAGAATTGTTGAATTGTGGACATGATAAATACCTACTTTTTTATAAGTATTTTAGCGATATGAGTGACTTTGTATGCCTATATGGCGGGCCTTAGAGCTCTGTAACCCTATTATTAATTACCATCCATTTGTACCTATTGTTCACAAATAAAGACATTGAATTGAATGGAATTGAAACAGTATAGGTTAATTTATAAAATTGCATATAAGCTGGAGTTTCCGACACTTTTTATACTACAGATACAGAGAGATTTTATAGATCATACTACAATGATCTTTTATTTTAAGTAAATGCATTTTTTTTTACAAAGGTATTCATAAATGTTGTGCACCAAACATACTTCAAAGTGTCTTCTATTTTCAGGTCATTCATAATAGTGTCAACGACCCTACACTTCAGCACCAAATGGTATTTGTGAAACTAAAAACAAACTCGTAAATGCCTCAGTCCATTTGAGACCAGTTTGAGTGTCTCTTAAGACGGCAAACAGAATCGCCAATGTTTGTTCAAGAAACAATGGAGTTTTATCCATCGATCAAATATTGGACGCAATGTTTGTCCAACGTAAATATCATTTTGCAGGTGATTATTTGGGCTATGGGATTTCCTATGCGGAAAAGCTAGCGGGATAGAAGCTACAAGGTTTCTAGCAATATCGCTCTACGCATCAAGTGGAGCTTCGAAAACAGATGCAGGCAGTTTTGTTTCTTTTTGAAGACAGGTTCACCATTGACCCATTAGGCTGATTCAGTAACAGCTAGGTTACTTTGAAATAGGATGAGAATAAGATATGACACTTGTCATATTCGTAATGCAGTTTACAAATATAGTATAGCTTAAAGAGTTTGGCAACAGCAAGAAACGATAACACTCCATTAACTCGACATCAGGGGTTCACACAGCAGACTTCTGTGATCCTTTGGAAATCCCGTTACTTTAAGCTTATAATTGTGTTTATTTGGCACTAGCAGTTTCCCGCAACTTCGTACCGGGTCGACAACAGCACCACCTGCCAGGTGTATGTCATATAGCCTATGTTACTTCTGGATAACTGGAAACTGGTAGCTTTCCAATGGTGAAAGAATTCTTAAAATCTGATCAGTAATACCGTAGTAATACAGTAATACCCCGAACACCCAAACTCACAAACTTTACCTTTTTATAATATTGTGGTATGAACTCATCGTGCAATTGTTCCTGGGGTTATTTTTGTTCTTAGCTGACTGGAAAATATCCACTGCAAAACAAAGATCCCCGAAAATCGCCATAATGATCAGCTATGTGTGTACGCATCAGTCTCCTGGATCACATCCAAAATAATGGTCTTATCTAAAGGACAAGTCCAGAGTCTCCGTAACCGGTAAGCGTGTATGAGACGAACTATGAGAGTGGAGAAAGCCCCTGGCTTCCTCAGGTCTAGAAGGAGAACCTGATGGATCGCTTTCTTTGCCTGCCCCGCAATGGATCTGGCGTATATAGAGAGATAGATATAACGGAGCATCATTACTTTCCTGATCGCAATCTAAAAATAAACTCTTAGCGGTTTACTCCTTGATTGAATGCATGCACGATGAAACATACCCTTTAACTTGTCACAACTTACTCACAATACCAAACACCTTTAGTCCGGAAACTGAGACTAAAAGTTAACTTCTCTTGCAACAAACAGCGATGGAGTGAACACGAATATCTCTATATTTGTGATATCCATTTTATTAGTTACCCTCCACCTACCTAGGCTCTGTACGTCACTTTGACCTTTGTGTGTCGTTTAAAAACTGTACTCATAACCCGGATGCTACAGATATATTAAAAGTTTTTAATGTATTTTGAATGCCATTATAAGCCCTCAGTCCCAGCTACGTAATGTGATTAAATAATATTAAACTCGTATTACACAATAAAATAACTGCCTAAAACTGAAGCCGTAAAGTACTTCAAAATGTTACTAGTTATGAAAACTTGGTCTAGATTAAGTATAAATTTGTTATAATTTTAGATTTAACCCTTTCAGCTGATGTTGTTAATTTCCAGTTAAAACTTTATTTAGTGCCGAACTAAGATTTCAAAATTTAGGATAGTGCTTAACTTTAAACTAACTTTGCATTATGTCACTTGTTATTAGTAAAGAAATACATGATTATCTTCCACTCCCAGAATATTGTACGCTACTTACTTATCAAGGTTTATAGGAAAAGGACTCATTTACCTGAGAAACAGCTACAGCCAGACTGACATTGGGATCAAAATATCATTATCAGGACAAAGGCATCCCCAAGAGATTCTCATGACAACCGATTTTTGCTTACCGCATCGAGCTTTTACCTGTGATCTCTACCAGGTCATCGGCCCACTAAAAGGAGCGGCTGCCAACTCTATGTCTTTCTGTACATGATCGTCACTCAAACACCGTTCTATCATAAGACCAAAATAATATATTGGTGAAATCATCATTATTATATTAATACGTGAAGCAAAATATTTGTACCCCTATTTACGAAAATTGCGCGACGGAGGAGTATGAAATTTTCCACACTTATAGTTTATAAAGAGAAGGAGTGCAGAATGCATTAAATCAATAAAAAACACATTACACACACTACCATGTATTTGACACAATACACTTCAAATTGAGAATAGATTGATATTGTTTGTTTTTAATATTATTTGTCTATAGTCTTACTGAATGTCAAACATAACCAGCAAACGAGGAAAGAGTTTTTACAAAAAACATCGTTTACAGAGAAGTTTTTTATCATTATTTAAATTATCGAAATAAGTATGTCAAATTCAATGGACGACATATTTTTTGGTGTTTTGTTACAATAAAAAAAAGGTATTCTTTATTTTAATCATTTTTGTTTTATTTTTTATTTAAATTTCATACATTCTGTTTGAAAAAGATAAGCAAATTAACAGTGTAGCCTTGGCGAAATCTGTGATTTTGACAATAAAACCTTAATAATGTTCAAGCTGGTTCCCGGCTTAGAATAGGACCAACCCATCTCATCCCATCGGGTGTCGTACAAGGCGACTAAGGGAAAACTAGGGAATGGGCAGCAGCGTTCTCTTAACACTTCTGCGATCAAAAACTGCGCTCGCCAACCCGCCTGCCAAGCGTGGCGAGTATGGCAAATCCCCCCAATCACTATTATGGAAGAAAAGAAGAAAACCAGGCCCCTAGTCCCCGGCGGTCCTGATCGTCCTGGCCACGGTAGCAGCCATGGTAACGACAGGACAAGGGGTGCTAAGAATCTCCGGCAGAGATTCGGCTACCACCAAAAACGAAAATTGGCCCTGGTGACATACAACGCACGCACTTTGAGGACAGATGAGAAGCTTGTTGAGCTGGAAGAAGAGATAAACAAGTTGCGGTGGAATATTGTTGGTTTATCGGAGGTCCGAAGAGAGGGCGAGGACACGATAACCTTAAAATCTGGCAACTTGTTTTACTACCGGGAGGGCGAACAGCAGTCCCAAGGTGGTGTCGGATTTATCGTCCACAAGTCACTCATAGACAACGTTGTGTCCATCACTAGTGTGTCGAGCAGGGTAGCGTACCTGATACTCAGAATATCCAAAAGATATTCGCTGAAGGTCATACAGGTCTACGCACCGATCTCGACATACTCAGATGATGATGTCGAAGTTATGTATGAGGACATTAGTAGAGCCATACATACTTCCAAAACACACTTTACAGTGGTTATGGGTGACTTCAATGCGCGGCTGGGCAAACGGGGCGATGATGAGTTGAGAGTGGGGCAATTTGGATATGGGCAGCGCAACCCCAGGGGTCAGAGGCTGGCCGAATTCCTGGAGAAGGAGGGACTCTTTATGATGAACTCTTTCTTCCAGAAGCCGCCTCATCGGAAATGGACCTGGATGAGCCAGAATGGTCAGAGGCACATTAAATATTAATGTCAAAATGGAAAGATCGCGTCTGATGAAGTCTACGCTCCGACCTTGTAATGCACATATCCAAAACCCCGAGAACTTTCAACTCGAATTGGCAAACCGCTTCGAATTGCTAGACAGCAGCGCATCAGTGGACGAAATCAACAACAGGCTGGTAGAGACTGTCCATACGGTCGGGTCCAAGTATTATAAGCCCCACCGTAAAAATAGACCTCAAAAACTATCCAACTACACCCGAAACCTCATGGCTGAGCGACGTTCTATGACGCTCCAAACCTCCGATGATGCTAAGTCCTATAGGCAGCTCAATGGACAGATATTGAAGTCCTTGCGACAAGACTTACGGTCCTTCAATACAAGGCGTATTGAGGAGACCATAGCACAGAACAAGGGCTCTAAAGTGTTCGCAAGAGACGCGTCTATTGGGCAAAGCCAGTTGACGAAGCTGCAGATGGAGGACGGAAACGTAACGTCGAATAGGTCGGAGGTGCTCAGGGAGATAGAGAGGTTCTATGGGCAGGTGTATACCTCAGTAGCTGAACCTGTTGTTGACTAGGTAAAAGACCCAAGAGCCAAGCTAACCCGACACTACACTGAAGATATCCCGGACATCAGCCTGTACGAGATTAGGATGGCTCTCAAACAACTCAAAAATAACAAAGCGCCGGGCGAAGACGGAATTACCGTAGAGCTTCTGAAAGCGGGCGGAACGCCAGTACTTAAAGTCCTTCAGAGGCTGTTTAATTCCGTCTTGCTCGAAGAGAAAACGCCGGAAGCATGGAACAGGGGTGTGGTGGTACTCTTTTTCAAGAAAGGTGATAACACTTTACTAAAGAATTATAGGCCCATCACACTGCTGAGCCATGTTTATAAGTTGTTTTCGAGAGTCATTACGAATCGTCTCGAACGCAGGTTTGATGACTTCCAGCCTCCCGAACAAGCCGGTTTCCGGAAAGGCTTTAGTACCATAGACCACATACATACGCTGCGGCAGATTATACAGAAGACCGAGGAGTATAATCGGCCACTATGCTTGGCGTTTGTGGACTATGAGAAAGCCTTCGATTCGATCGAGACTTGGGCGGTTCTTAGATCTCTCCAGCGATGCCGCATTGACTATCGGTACATCGAAGTGTTGAAGTGCTTGTATAATAACGCCACCATGTCAGTCCGAGTACAGGGGCAGTGCACGAAGGCAATCCCCATAAAAAGAGGAGTAAGACAGGGAGACGTCATTTCTCCGAAACTGTTTACGGCCACCTTAGAGGACGCCTTCAAGCTCTTGGAATGGCAAGGACTTGGCATCAACATCAATGGCTAATACATCACTGACCTTCGATTTGCCGACGACATTGTGGTCGTGGCGGAGTCGCTGGAAGATCTAGGACGAATGCTCGGTGACCTCAACAGAGTATCTCAACAAGTGGGTCTTAAAACGAACATGGATCAAAATCAAAAAATCAAAATCAAAAGTTTTTTATTCATGTAGACCAAAAGGCACTTATGAATAGTCAAAAACAGAAAATTATTATTACTTAAGACTCTACCACCCGTTCGGAAAGTCATTCCTGTGGAGAAGAAGGGCAAGAAACTCCACGGTTACTCTTTTTTAAAAATGAGGTTTACAATTCTTTTTGTATACATTGCATTTATGGAGTATGGGAGAACAATGCAGAACGAGCTAAATAGATGTGCTTAAGTATAGATTAATCATAAGTGTACTTAGATTCATGATATTGGTCAGTGTCTACATAGTCCTCTCATTTACAAAATAGAGATGTTGTAGAGGTATATAATAAAAAGCATAATAATAATAGTAAGAGAAAGTGTTACTATAAAATATGTAAAGAGCGCGTACAAAACAACTGGTCATAGCTCCAGTGTGATGCCGAACGAGACAAAATTCATCAGCATTACGGTACACGTTCAGTCAGACAAAGGGCAGGGGACGGACCAGTCCCCACCAGCAGCACCCGTTCACGAGTATGACCTGAGAAGCAGCCATCACTCTCCTCAACCATTTTAGAGGGAAAGGAATGACCCGCTCCACAGAGCCGCCACTAGCAAAGACATTTTAGTGAGCATGACCAATCCACGACCCTGTCGACATCGTTCGAGAATAATATTTAAAATCAATGAACGCTCGCTAGGCAGGACACGCTGCACTTAACATTATATTCTTCTAGATTTCAGTTAACTTGTGTAAAGGCATTTTTATCATTTAAAAAATCATTTAGTGTATAATATCCTTTACTCATTAGTGAAGATTTAATATACTTTTTAAATCTGTCAAGTGGCAACTCTAACATGGGCTTTGGTATCTTATTGAAGCAGCGAATACCGACTCCTACGAAGGAAGTAAATACTTTTTCAAGCCTAACAATTGGTAATACCAGTTTATGTTTATTTCTAGTATTTAATTTATGAACGTCACTCACTTTATTAAATAAATGGATATTCCTACGTATGTACACTATGTTGTCGTATATATACTGTGAAGCGACCGTGAGAATGTTGATCTCTTTAAAAAGTTCTCTGAGGGAAGCCCTAGGTCCAAGATTATAAATGGCACGGATAGCTCTTTTTTGCAGTATGAATACATTTTCCACGTCAGCAGCGTTACCCCACAGTAGGATACCATAAGACATAATGCTATGGAAGTAACTAAAATAAACTAGACGTGCTGTATCCACATCCGTAAGTTGCCGTACTTTCCACACTGCATAAGCAGCGGAGCTAAGTTTACCCGCAAGCGATGAGATATGGGCCCCCCATTGGAGTTTGGAGTCTAGGGTAATGCCTAGAAAGACAGTGGAGTTCACGAGGTCCAGCTTTGTGCCATTAATAAGAATATTCGTAGCATTAACTTTTACATTGGGCATAGTAAATTTAATACACTTTGTCTTGAGTGAATTAAGCAATAGATTGTTTAAATATAGTTTAAGGATAAAACCAAAATAATGTCTAACGTCCATGTCGTACCCACCGCACTCACCGTTGGGAACTCTACTCTTGAAGTTGTCGACGAATTCATTTACCTGGGACAGGTAGTCCGGTTAGGTAGGTCCAACTTTGAGAGAGAGGTCAATCGACGAATCCAACTCGGCTGGGCAGCGTTCGGGAAACTGCGCAATATCTTCTCATCCAAAATACCTCAGTGCCTTAAGACTAAAGTTTTCAGTCAATGTGTGTTACCAGTGATGATATATGGATCAGAGACGTGGTCTCTTACAATAGGTCTCATAAAAAAGCTCAGAGTTGCTCAGCGAGCTATGGAGAGAGCTATGCTCGGCGTTTCTCTACGCGATCGAATCAAGAATGAGGAGATTCGTAGAAGAACCAAGGTTACCGACATAGCCCTTAAGATTAGCAAGCTGAAGTGGCAATGGGCGGGCCACATAGCGCGTAGATCGGACGGGCGTTGGGGCAGAAAGATTCTAGAGTGGCGACCACGTATTGGCAAGCGCAGCGTGGGACGACCGCCTGCCAGATGGACCGACGATCTTGTGAAAATCGCAGGAAGTCGTTGGATGCAGGTGGCATCGGACCGGTTACGCTGGAAAGCGATTGGGGAGGCCTATGTTCAACAGTGGACAAGTATGGGCTGAGATGATGATGATGATGAATGTTCAAGCTTATAATTTAAATTATTTATGGTCGAATTTCGACCAATGGGCGACCACTAGTATTGTTAAATATACGAAGTGCGTGAGCGTGCGCCTATACCAATATTGTACCTTGTAACTAGCATATACATACATTACATAGCTACCTAGGTAAGATGCGCCCGCGTAGTTATCCTTTAATTTGTCAGTTGTAGTACTAGCCGCTAGACAAATAAACGTGTGTCCGTTCATTAAGAAATTGTTTTGATTTCCTTGTCCCTGGTGCTCTGCCAACATACATTTTAGACCTTGTTTAATTTCATGAAGCACCTAGTGTAGATATACAATTTATGATATCCAAAAATATAGCTTTCACAAATTTCTGCAAAACCAAAAGTCAGTTATTTTCTTGGCTTGTCCCAAAAATGTTCATGTAAGGACTAGCCATCTTATACCAATGACTCAGTATATTTTCCATCTGTTACATGCTCGGACACCAAGATTTATAGCCTAAACACTCCTTCATGCATAAATAGATGACCTTTCCGAACTATAGCTTTGGTCTTATAGAGTATGACGTGCTTAGAGATTACGAGGTTCTGGGTTCAAATCGACAAATTGTTGTTTAGTGTTTCATACCTAAAGCGAAACCCTTATAGGATCACTTCGTTGTCCGTCTGTCCGACGGTTATTACCATTTTTTATTACTTACGGATGGCTCGGGGTATCAAGTGCAAATTTATGTATACGTAGGGCTACGGTCCCCTACTGGTGTAAAAAATTAAGGTTCTAAGTAAACCCAAACAAAAGGTATGGCAGTTTAAAGTCACTCATTAGAAATTATATGGCACTTCCCGATGACCTAGAATCGTGGAATTTGGCAAGAAGCTAGGTTTTAAAGTACAAGTAAAGGAAAAATTCCGATATTTGTCAATTTATAACTATAACATATAAAAAATATATTATTTTCCCTCAAATCCAATCAAAAATTAAAATAGCGCTATCTAGTGACTATTACACGCACTACAACTATACTTCTTTGTTTATGTGCTATCAGTGACATTTTGAGGAACTATGCCCGGTATAACAGCAATTACCCCCCCCCCCCATTACATTGGCACATTATATTCTTAGCAATAAGTTGGTGTGCGCACATAGTACACTTCTGCCACTGCCGCTTGGGGAATGTAGGCGTCCCGGTGAGTGTAAATTTTTTTTCACGGAAGTAATTGAATATCAACGTTGTTCATTTAAATTGTAAAATATATAAAAATAAACATCGTCACACTTGTATTCCCCAAGGACGGATGTTAGGTCTCATGCAATAGTGGGCAAGCCTAATGCCATTTTATTGGGCACAGTGCCAGTTGACACTGGGAATATTTCTATCGAAAAATTACATTTGTTCTGACATGAGATTCGAACTCAGCACCTCGTGATCGCTACGCGGTATATTTGCCAATAGACTAACGAGGTATAAGTAACTTTTTAGAAGCTTTTGTGTTCGTATGTCTATCTGACTTTCTGGTTCAAATCTTGTAATCCATTTTTCAAGCAATTAATTTAGCATACGTATGTAAGTTTGGTGACGATGCAATAATGTAGTACCATGGACCCAGCTCTAGACCAGTCTTATGATGGAGTCGAAAGGTGGCCATGGGAACATGTCAACTACACAACATAACCATCTCGTGTGTAGGCTTGTTGGATTGGTATTGACAAGTACTATACAACCAAATGATGTTTAGGGTCTGATGATGAAGTGGAAAGGTGACCAACGAAGCTACCCAAATACTAAACATACCCCCGCCGGATTTGAGCTCGTTAGATTTGTCATCACGAGTTCTATAGACCCTGATGATGTCCAGGATTCGATGCTGGAACCAAAGAGTGGCCAACGGAACTACCCAACTACTCAACATAATCCTGCCGTATTTGGGTTCGTTGGACTTGACTTGTCGAGTTCTATAGACTCTGTTGATATTTAGGATCTGATGATAGAAGCGGAGCGTGGCCAACGGAACTACCCAACTGCTCAACATAGCCCCGCTGTGTTTGGGCCCATTGGATTTGTCTTGACGAGTTCTCTAGACCCGGATGATGTCTATGGTCTAATAATGGAGATGGAGTGTGGCCAATAGAACTTACCAAATACTGAACTTAATCCTGCCGTTTGTGGGCTCGTTGGATTTGCCTTAACGAGTTTTATAGATCTGGACGATGTCCAGGGTCTCAAGATGGAGCCGGGGGGGGGGGGGGGGGGAAACGGAACTACCCAACTACTTATCATAACCCCGAAATACTAGTGCTCGTTGGATTTGTCTTGACAAGTATCATTGTGTACGTATAATTAAATTGTATTATTTTTAGTTCGATATAATCTCATATCGCTAGATGGCGTTCATTGCGACGCCCGGAATTGTGAATCGCGATATCCAGTTTTTTATATAGTTAATATAGTCGATAGTTCGAAGATTTTAGGAGCATTTACAACAATAACCGGAGAATCTCTAGAGAAAAACCGATTGATAATCATGTAATGAAAATAATTAACATATAACAAATAGTTCATGGGTAAATAGCTGTACGTACGCATACCTGCCTGATTATCTACTACTACATCTTTACGACTTAAGTAACAGCTCTGTGCAAGTGGTGAGATTGGGTTTTCATTTATACATTCATGTGTACATCAACTACGAAATGAACAATACTTATTTAACTACGTGTTAGGATTTACGTAGTACGTAGTTTTATATTTTCAAAAACCAAATTGGGTAGACAAATAAAACAATACTACAACAATATACTTAATAAATTTGTGCCTAATTAAACATATCTGGTTTTGTCGGGAGTTCCTCCCATATGGACAAAATTATGGACTAAGGATGCATTCAAAAAAATCCGTTATTTTTAGTAATTACCGCTGAAAAACCAGTTTATGTGTTCACCGGTGAACTTCTGGTTTTTATAGAACCGGTTCACATCACTACTCTAGACCCCAGACTTTAAATAACCATAGTACTTCGTCGGACTCCGTTGTGTTTTTGCCATAAAGTTTTTGCTATAAAAGCTTGATTTCAAAAAGAACTTTTTAAATTATTATTTATGAAACATTTTGATGATTTTTTTTTTGCTTTGAGCTTAGTGTGTAGCTCCATGCTCCATTTTTATTTCATTGGTATTGGATCTTAAGATTTGAAAATACACCAGGGAACTCCTTAAAAACAAATAATACGAATGTGTAGATTGAGTTATTATGAGTTTATTGTCGTCTTATGGTACCTTACTATAGAACTAAAAAAAATATGAACGGACGCCAAAAAAAAGGTTCACAATTAATCCGTATATATATTTTTACGTATGTTTGACAATAACTTCTTCGTTTATAATCCGATGTTAATAAATATTTATAATAAATCTTATAAAAAACTTTATATATTATGACAATACGACTTAAATATTTTATTAAGCCGAGGAGTTACTTCGGCCTCTTTCCGGTTCAGACCCAGCTCACCACCCAGGTATATGGTACTTGTCTAAATAAATAAGCCCATATATGATAGTTACGTTATATATTAGGCGGATTCCTAAGAGCACTTTCTGTCTCCACCACCAGACTCTGACAACTGTAGTCTATAGAACTTATCAAAACAAACCCAACAAGCCAAAACATGATAGGGCTATCCTGTATAGTTGATTTTTTTTTAATATTTATATCTATAGCGCCAAAAGGCCACCGAAAGCTCATGAACGTAATTTCGGTTTCTGCCCTAGTTTCGGCCGGATTTCTCCCGAAACCGAAACTACAATTTGGCGCTGAAACTGGCCGAAACTGAACCCGATATGAAACCCTCAGAGCGCGAGTCTTACTCGCACTTTTCTAGTTATTTTTAGACAAAATGCTCAGTAGCAGTTCAGAGTCCAGATTGCGCACAATGTAATAGCAATAAACTCACCTTCTGTTACATTAAAATGTAACTTTGACGGCGAAATGTGGGTACATAGTACACTTCTGCTGCTCTTGCTCGAGGAATGTAGGTGTGACCGTGTTTATACCAAAAGTGAAGTCCTGGGTTCAAATCCTAGGTTCGACAAATGAAGTGAAAACTTCAAAACCCAGTATGAGCCCGGAGTCTGGAGTTGTGCCCGATATATGACAATAGGCTCGCCCCCTATTACATGGGACCTAACATTGTCGACAAAAAGTGGATGTACTCAGTACACCTCTGCCAACCTCGCTTGGGAAATATAAGAGTGATGGTGTTAAGTAGGTTAGTACTCAAATGTGTTTGGGCTAAGCAGTTGTGTCTGGAGGATAAACGAAAATTATTAAAATTTTCATATTTCATGATTTGAACTGCCTCCACTGAGAAAATATGGCAAAAAACTCAGCGAGTGGATTTTTTTGTTTTATAGAGTATTTTGAAATTGCTGATTAAGGAGCTATTGAAACCAAACTGCTGTTTATATAACGTATTTTGAATGTCCCTGTCTAATTTCTGACGTCGCAAGCTTACATTCCACGTTTCGAAAATCCAAGTAATTCACTCAAACCTCGTTAGCAACGTCACAAGTTTGTACGCGGTAATTTTGAAGG
The DNA here is from genome assembly GCA_905147815.2 of Phalera bucephala. NCBI lineage: Eukaryota > Metazoa > Arthropoda > Insecta > Lepidoptera > Notodontidae > Phalera > Phalera bucephala. The sequence continues at coordinate 11,020,480 of LR990632.1, read as the reverse complement.
CAAATTTCAATAATGATACTAGTTTAATCTGCGTATGAGTATAGTTCGTGTACTATAATGTAATATCAGCGTCAACAAGTAGTGATGTTGTTGCTTTGACGTAATTGGTGTATGAACAACGAAGCGTTGTACGGATCGAAATGTTCAGGATATTGTAGAAAATCTATACTATAATATTATAATAAAGATGAATAGTTTGGTTTCTTTACAAGATTTTATTTAACGTGCAATTTTCGTATGGCGGTCGTGAGCTCGTTGGATTTGATTTAATGAGTACTTTAGACCCGTATGGTGTAAAGGTCTGATGATGGAGCCGGAACATGGCCGAAGCCATGAAGCCATGGGACCTCCTCAACTAAGCAAGATATTTTCGTTGTATGTTCGCTATAAAAGCTTGTTTATAGCTAACATTTTTGGCCCAGGATTCCAATGTTATGTCGGACAAGGTCGTATGTTTTTTCTATCGAATAATTTTCAATCCAAGTGCGTTTAAAAATCCAATAACCTAACCACTGCAATCCACTTTACATCTATTTATATAATAATAATAATATCAGCCTATTCTGCCCACTGCTGGGCAAAGGCCTTCTCTCACAAATCGGAACCTAATCTCACAGATTAGGTCATACTCCACCACGCGGACCCAGTGCGGATTGGTGGGGGCAGATTTGTGGCCACCGCCTTTGAGGCTTCCAACTCGGCTTAACGACTACCACATTAAATGGTAGTCGGAACCAACGGCTTAGCGTGCATTCCGAAATACGGAGACGGCCGAATATGAAAATGCTACAAACGGTCACTTATCTCAGGCCAACCGAGTCGAACGCTGCTTAACCTTGGTAATCGGTAAGAACACCGCGGTTGCGCTGCCCTACGAGCGCCTACAATCAGTGCATCTATTTATAGTATTTTATATTACTAACAACCTTCAACAAAAGAATATGGATAGCTATTACGAATACAAACTTACATGCAAAAACTCTCTTAACCTCCTTATCCTAATGTTACACGATTCGCGAAACTAACATTAACATACATAGATTTTAGGTCTCAAAGCTTACCCTAGATTCATCCACAATACATCATTGTCTGACATACAAGGTACTGAAGCCCATTTGTGTCGGCGCAAACGACTTATAATGTGTTGAACATCCATTCAATAGTTACAAGGTAATAGTGATGGGAGAATGATCCCGGGGATAAAGCGAACATTCCCTGAGGCGTATAGGCGTATTTATAATAATGGCTACCAAACTCCTTAACTAAGCAACATTTCTTTTTGATTTTGCTATAAAAGCTTGTTTTTAAAAAGGCCTTCTTAAATTAAAATTATTTCATTCAATAGTTAAGTTGCCAAGAGCACATTGCTAAATATAAAGTTTAAGTTTATGTTTACATACAAAAGTAAAAAACTGACAGCAATCTGTATCCATTGGCTACTATTTATTTAGTTATTATATTAGGCATCATCCCTTGAAAAAATTATAGATGCCTAACATTTTTAGGCCGTGATGTCTTATACAACTGTAGTGTAGGTGGTCAGGGATAGATGCCTTTTATTCTTAAGGTTGAGATGTCTAATAAAAAATATTTTTACTTATGGCTTTTCTTTCATTCTTTTAGATGCCAAAAGACAGAGTACGGGTGCAGGAAGAGCTGAGTGGTGGCTTTTTACTAGTCCGATGTTTTAAGACATCTCACCAGTATATACGAGAGAGATGCTCAAATGTCAGAATACAAAATATGTTATATTTTTTCAATAAATACAAGTATTAGAGTTAATTTTCTAAATCAATCAATCAATCAGCCTATCGCAGTCCACTGCTGGACATAGGCCTCTCCTAACACGCGCCATTGCACACGTTCCTCCGCCTTCCGCATCCAGTCTGTCCCAGCGACCTTTTTGAGGTCGTCGGTCCATCTAGCTAGGGGCCGTCCTACCTTACGCTTACCAAGTCGCGGTCTCCACTCTAGGACGCGCTTGCTCCATCAGCCGTCGGTCCTTCTGCAGATGTGACCAGCCCATTGCCACTTTAGCTTACTGAGTCTGCGAGCTATGTCGGTAACTTTGGTGTTTTGTCGGATTACCTCGTTACGAATTTTATCCTTCAAAGAGACGCCGAGCATAGCTCGCTCTATAGCCCGCTGTGCGACTTTGAATTTGTGGACTAGTCCCACTGTGAGTGGTCACGTCTCGGCCCCGTAAGTCATAACAGGTAGGACGCGAAGGTTATAGACTATAGTCTTCAGGCATTGCGGTATAGGCGAAGAGAAAACGTGACGTAGTTTGCCAAATGCTGCCCACCCCAATTGGATCCTGCGTTTGATTTTCTAAAACGTCTAATTTTCTAAAACGTATTAATAAATGATTATGATGGTTAGATTTGTTTGACTTTGAATGAATGTCCCTACTGATATACTCGACCAAAATATTTAGAAATTATAAAAATTGAGGCATCTTTCCCTGATATACGTTATAATATTATAATCTTCAAGGATTGTCTAAAAATTACACGGGACCTTACATCGTTGGCAAAAAGTGGGTGTACACAGAAATGTCTACCAGCCCCACTTGGGTATTATAGGCGTAACGGTAAGTAAGAATACATAATAATTAAAAAAAAAGTTAATATCATTTCTGCGATTCGAACCGATGACTTATCGGAGGAACGATGGCCTCAAATATTGTTAAATGTACAAATTGCAATATTGTAATTAACGAGCTTTTAGCTTTTTAGTGTAATGTGTTAGACTTTATGGATGAAGAAAGTGTTCACCTTAACAAATAGTCAAGGCAAAGTCGTTACTATACGGCTCACTGCCAGGTGAGAAGAAGTTACCACCACGCCGAAGAGAGGGAAAGAAGAAAATGTTACGAGATCTTGAGGACATTATAGTCGTATTGAAAAATACAAATCCGGAACTGATTCCTACTTTCGTGGCTAAGGATTTACATAAGCTTCCACCAGTCACTTTTGATCACATCGATGTGTCCCGGTTTCTGAAGGATATACTAGCTTTGTAAAATCAGTTAAATAATCTGGAAGAGAAAGTTGTCACAATGGAGGAATTTAATATTGTAAAACAGGAGGTTCATAACATGAAATATGGGTCCATATTAGATCATTGTCCTACAAACGACAATATAAATATGAGAATTGGGACGCCATTACGTAATAACTCTTTAGATAGTGGTCCTATAGGCTTACAATATGTACCTTTAAAACCGGTGCACAAAACAGCTGATTCAAATATACCAATCCACCAAGTAAGGGCAGGCAGTGAATCATGCGCAAAAGATACCACTAGCGGAGAATGTGTTACTGTCTCATGTGTAACCAAACGGAAAAAGAAGACAGAGCATAGCGTACGTGCATTGGAGGGGCAGTGCAACACTGTGGTTTCGAACAGTGCGAGTGAGACAAGTTGCGAGACATCTCAAGCATGCAGCAGCGCGGAAGGAGCGAAAGAGATAACACCAAGGCGTGAAGGTGGGTGTGACGTGCCGGGTACGGCGGTTTCGAAAAAACCGGTCGGCTTATCTGTCACCTGTGCTCGCGTCACAGTAAACAAGTCCCCTACTACTGAAAAATCACCAGTCGCAGCCGTAGAAGACAATTCGGGTACTGTACGAGTACTAGAGACATCGCCGAAGCGGGTAACGGCGCAGCCGGCGCCGGTGGTCTGCTTAAACCACCGGCGCCGAGTTGATCGTTCAACTCGAGCGGATCTAAAAGTGAGCAAGAGGTAAGGGGCTTAGATTCTGAGTGGACGGTAGTACGAAATAAATCGTCAAAACATAACTATAGATTGATTGGACAGAAAGGTAGTGCATCTATTGCACCAAGTGTAAAGTTTAGGACCACGGACACTATAGTGCCGTTACTTATATCGAACGTTAATTTAGAAACAAGCGAATTGGATATATTTAATTACGTTAAGGAAAAAACTAATGTAAATGTGACTCTAAAGCAGATAAAAAAAAAAGAAACCAAAAAATATCATGCATTTAAGTTATTTGTACCAAAGAGCAAATTAGATTTATTTTTAGATGATCAATTCTGGCCAAACGGGATAACGTTTAGGCGCTTTGTGAAATTTATGTATCGAGTGCAACCTTCGTAATAGTACTTAGTCGTGTGTCTTGATGAATAAAAATAAACATAATATATTTTGTAAATTCACTAGTTTTAACTGTAAGTCTGTTAAAAGTTCAATCGATGGAGTACGAAACATCTTTGCAAGATCTGACTTTGTCGCCCTGCAGGAGACATGGCTTCTCCCCGATGATATTCCTGTCTTAGGTTCAATTAGTCATGATTTTGAATACACAGAGAAGTCGGCCGTTGATACAGCAGCGGGGCTGCTAACGGGAAGGCCTTACGGGGGAGTAGCTATTCTCTGGCGCAAGGGTATTTTTGAATCGGTCTCTGTCCTGAACTGTAATAGCCCTCGACTAGCGGCTATTAGAGCGGTAGTCGGAGGTAGGACTATTATAGTTTTCTCAGTTTATATGCCAACTAGTTCACTCGACAACCTCCTAGTCTTCACAGAGATTTTAGGAGAGATTATTGCCATCACCCAGAGTGCCGATGTTGAATGTGTGTTTGTGTTGGGTGATTTTAACGCTCACCCCCATCAAATATTTTTTAACCACCTTATAAATTTCTGTGAGGAACAGAATTGGATTTGTGCTGACACAGAAAAACTGGGAATTAACTCCAATCACCACACCTTTGTCAGCGATGCTCACGGGTGTACAAGATGGTTAGATCACTGTGTTGTGTCAATTTCTGCGTGGCATACTATTGTGGAAGTAGGTATTGAGGAGGACGTTTATACTTCAGACCATCTCCCGTTAAATGTTAAGTGCGATCTGGATGCAGTAAAGCCTAAGCTCATAATGCGAACCATGCCGCGTAATAAGGTCATATGGGGTGACAGGAAAGAATCCCAAATTGCCAAATATCATGATCTGTGCAATTCAATTCAATTCAGTAACAGTTTGCGTGATATTGATTTTCCACAAGAGTTCACAAAGTGTGGCTTTGGCTCCTGCAACTTGGTCGAACATAAGCGAGTTCTGGACAAATTGTATGACAATATTTTACATGTCTTATCTGAAGCCTCAGCCAGGACTAACGAGCAGGAGGAGACTGTACATCTACTGTAAGACGGAGAATGAAAGTAGGATAAATGCGGTAGAAATGCGAGCTCTGCGGAAGATGTGCGGAGTGCAGCTGACCGACCGCATTAGCAACAGCATAGTAAGACAGCGAATAGGTATGAAAGATAGTATCGGTATAAAGATGAGAAAGAGTATGATCCGTTGGTTCGGGCATATACAAAGAATGTCAAATGAAAGAATAACAAAACAGATATACAAAGCGAAAGTGGAAGGATGTAGATACCGGCGAAGACCTAGACTATCTTATCATGACCAAATAGACCGAGTCTTATCTGAAGGAGAAGTCAAGAGTCTCCATAACCGGCGAGCGTGTATGAGACGCACTATGAGAGTGGAGGAAGCCAGAGAGGTTAGTAAGGAAAAACCTGTTGGAACTCTTTACCTACCCCGCAAGGGATCTGGCGTGATGATATAGATAGATAGAAAAGTTCTGATATTTATGTAACGCCGGTCGTCTTGACGGTCTTAGAGGGAGGTGTTTGCCCCGCAGTGGACGTTTTTCGAATAAAGATAGACATAGGTAGAAAGGTTTGTATTTACTTTCGAGCACAGAATGTAAAATCTCGGAAATATATTTCCTGGGGAGTCACGGGCGATTGACAACACTAGTGTCTTTGCTGATTTCGTTTCATCGTTTGCAGTGTAAGATTAGCAATTTGTATATAAGCATAACATTTTCAGAAAGTTGTTTTTAACATTATTAAGTTATTTTCTTACAATGATTAGCAATTTTCGTGTCTGTTTTCTATGTGGGCCAGTATTAAAAGAGAGTGCATTTACAATAAGAGACTTATAATAAAAGTAAATACAATACAATAATATATTATAATGAATATTCAGACTACGGGTATGGCCAAACCAACGCGTTTAGCCGCGGCTGCGGTGGCGAGCTCGGTGGCGATCAGCTCATGCAGTAATATTTGTATGGAAATGTTCACACCAACGCGTCCTGCGACCTACACGCGCTATCAGTGCGGCGTCTGCACGGAGATACTGATCGCCACCGTAATCTCTGCCGGGGACGCCAACGCGGCCGCGGCTGAACTCGTTGGTATGGCCGTACCTTGTCCTCAAAATATTAGTAGGCGCTCGAAGGCATAACCTTCAAACCATCCTTAAAAAGAGTTTTTGAGATAACCTAATTCTCAGACTCTACCAAGTTACTCCTTTAAAAAAGAACATAACCTTTTTAAATGTAATAACATCTCGTATAATAACACGAATACCTCAAGACTACACATAAATATACAAAACTAAATCTTCTAGAATCCTATTAAACGACAAACATCTGTCAAACAACCCTCCATTTACAAGAAAATAAACATTTTAACATCGCTCCACGATCCGACCACGATTTCGAGAACAATGAAACTGTTTTACACCTAGTCTGTATAGAAAAGCATAATTCATTATCAACCAGAGATCAGTATAAGTGAATAGACTTATGATTGCTCTACACAATATCGTATCTCCTTTTCGTCATGCTATCTATTGGTTAAAGGTGGTAAATATGAACGTCAAATAAAATCCATAAATCGATTTTTACAACATATAACGTATTCTTTAACAAAACTTTCTTTGATATCACGCTAGATCCTTTGCGTTCTAACAGGTTATTTTCTTACACACCTCTCTGGGGTCCTCCATTGTCAAACTAATGTGAAGAAGCAAATAAAACATCTTTAATTTATGGTTATCATACCTTTAATCTTGATCATTAATTTCGTGTGGAGACACGATACACTTTTTAACAAATTCTGGTCACCCAAATCCTTCGTCCGCTCCGTTCGAGCGTTGGAATCGAACTAACTTAAAAATGGCCAGCTAATACTAATAAAATACTATTTAATATTAGCGTTTACGTTAAATCCACAAATCAAATGAAGTACTAATTATTTTCTATAACAATTAAAAGACCGATAAAATACTTTTAAAATTCAAAATAAAAAATTTGTAACCATCGGACTTCACCGTCCGTGAAGTCCGATGGAATGTTGTGCGAGGCACAAGGGGGTATCAGGTCTGGAAGAGGATGTTCGGATCAAGTCTTCTCACTCCGCAACATCGTAGAGAAGCATCTGGCAGTGGGCCGGAAGGTTTTCTGCGGTTTTGTAGATCTGGAGAAGGCATTTGACAGAGTTGTGCGAAAGAGACTTTGGGACATTTTGCCAGAGTATGGTATGGATGGCACTCTGTTGCGAGCCGTCCAGTCCACTTATGTGGACTGCAAGGCATGCGTACGGGTGGGTGGTAACAGGTCACCCTGGTTTGACGTTAAAATCGGCGTCAAGCAGGGTTGCGTGTTGTCCGCTAGACTGTTTATAATATATCTGGACAAAAGTCTTCAAAGACTGAAAGCGATGAATGAAGGTGTACAAATGGGTGACTTAGTGGTAAACCATCTACTTTATGCAGATGACGCGGTTTTAATAGCGCCAACAGCCACTGATCTGCAAACACTAGTCACAGTTATGAAAGACGACTGCATGATCAATGGCTTACACTTGAAAGTGAAGAAAACCAAGATTATGGTTTTTGAAAGGGAAGAAACCAGAACGAATGTAAGGATTACGGTTGGTAACGATGTGCTGGAGCAAGTGAATGAGTTTGTATATCTTGGATGCGCCTTCAGTAAGGATGGGAAATACACTGCTGACATAGAGAGAAGAGTGAGTGCAGGGAACAGAGTGAATGGTGCGATGGGAAAGCTACTCGGGAGCCGGCACTTAAGCCATAAGGCGCAGCTGGCCATACATAACGGAGTTCTTGTCCCAACGCTGTTATATGGTAGCGAGAGCTGGGTATGTAAGAAGGAGAATGAAAGTAGGATAAATGCGGTAGAAATGCGAGCTCTGCGGAAGATGTGTGGAGTGAAGCTGACCGACCGCATTAGCAACAGCATAGTAAGACAGCGAGTAGGTATGAAAGATAGTATCGGTGTAAAGATGAGAAAGGGCATGCTCCGTTGGTTCGGGCATATAGAAAGAATGCCAGAGGAAAGAATGACAAAACAGATAAACAATGTGAAAGTGGAAGGATGCAGGTACCGGGGAAGACCTAGACTATCTTACCACGACCAAATAAACCGAGTCTTATCTGATGGAAAAGTCAAGAGTCTCCGTAACCGGCGAGCGTGTATGAGACGAACTATGAGAGTCGAGGAAGCCAGAGAGGTATGTAAGGAAAGAACCTGTTGGAACTCTGTACTCTCTGCCTACCCCGCAAGGGATCTGGCGTGAGGTTATAGAGAGATATAGATAGATAGAAATTTGTGACCGAAAATCGTGGCAGTAAAAAAACTAGATATTTTAATGGTTCTTGTTGAAGAGTATTTTAATTTATGGTTTCATTGGCATATACGAAAGTTTCCAGTCACGAGTCAACGCTATCTATAAATAATACAGGATTTGCGGGTCACGATTTGTCGTATGGCTTTTGGCACTCTATTAATTAAATTAGTCTGCTTTAACAGTAAACATCGAAGACAAACAATGTTAAAACATTTAGATATTAGGTCTCTTTGATCCAAACTAAATATTTGTTGTGTTAAATGTTAAAGAAAGTCGTAAATATAAACTTTATTTCGTTAGTATTACGATCGAGTATTCTTGGTGTTTGGAAAATAAATTCTTGTATTGACGACTCGATAAACAGTTTTGACACGTGAGTAAATGTCCCAACATAAATAATAGTACGATAGTATAAGCTCTTTAATATATAAAATTTTGTTTTCCAAATGTAAAATGCTCTAGGCTTAGCTTTTTCTTCAATACTGTCTTAAAGAAATAATAAAATATTAATAATATTAGCCCTATTAAGAAACTGTCCCACCGTTGGGCACGGGCCCCCTCTCAGACTGAGAGGGTTTGGGCCATAGTCCACCCTGCTGTCCCAGTGCGGGTTGGCAAACTTCACACACCTTCAAGAAACTCTAAGGAATGCAGGTTTCCTCACAATGTTTTCCTTCATCGTTAAAGCAAGTAATAGTTAATTTTGAATACGCTGCTTTCGAAAAGACAGGTGCGTGCTTGGGTTTGAACCCGAGACTTCTGACTTTGCAGTCCAGTGGTGTAACCACTAGGATATCACTGCTAAATAATTAATTAATAACCATATTAAAATATAACTTGTCAACTTTTTTGAGAAAGAGGGGCTTTTCTTGATGAACTCTTTCTTTAAGAAACAGCCCCAAATAAAGTGGACATGGCAAAGCCCCGATATTAGGACTAAAATGAGATTGACTTCATCATAACCGTCAAGAAGCAAATATTCAGAGATGTCTCAGTGATCAACAGGTTTAATACCAAAAGCGATCACCGACTTGTCTGAGGCTCACTGAATATCAACTTTCAGCTCGAGCGAGTCCGTTTGATGACGGCCCAACCTCCTCCAAACTGTAGTAGGATCTGAAGCGTTCCAGTCAAATCTGGAGAACCGATTCGTTACCATGGAAATCACAAATGACGTAGACCAGGCCCCTACAAATGTGGTTAAAATCCTCAGGGAGGAAGGTACGAGAGTAGAAACGACGACCAGAACGACGAGATAAGAAAACAAAGTTCTCGGAGGAGACACTGCGGCTAATGAAGGAACGACGCGAAAACCCACCCAATAATTTATCAGAGGAACTGGCACTCAACAAACGAATAAACAAACTGGTACGACATGACCTCCGATGCGCTAATACACGCTCTATTAAAAAAGTAATTGAGTAAAATCGGGGGTCGATAGTGTTCGTCCAGTCTTTGGGAAGAAGTCATCTGACTAAGTTGTCCAAAACCAGTGGGGACGTCATCACTTCACAGGCCAGGGATTCTGTAGCAAGTAAAAGACTTCTAAAACCGATTATACGCCTGGCATATATCTCGTCCTGATCCCGGAAATGAGGACTCTAGAGCTACATTAGCTGCTACTTTACGGAAGACCTGCCCGAAGTCAGCCTAGATGAAATCGTGATGGCTCTTGTGCAGTTAAGGAATGAAAAAGCCGTTGGAGAGGACGGAGTTACAACTGAACTCTTAAAAGCAGGAAGTAAACCGGTGCTGAAGCAGCTCAAAAATATCTTTACCTCTGTCCTCTTTAACAGGAGAACTCCAGAGGCTTGGGGTAGGAGCGTGGTCGTACTATTCTTTAAAAAGGGTGAAATTCCCCAGCTGAAGAACTCCCGCCCTGAGCTACATTTATTAGCTGTTTTCAAGAATTATGACGAATCGTCTTGCGCGAATGCTCTACAAATTTCAACCCCCGGAACAGGCTGGGTTTCGAAGAGGGTATGGAACCATAGACCAGATCCACAATATACGGCAGATTATACAGAAGACCGAAGAGTATAATCGGCCCCTGTGCTAAGTATTTGTGGACTATGAGAAAGCATTTAACTCGATTGAGACCTGGTCAGTTCTGGAATCCTTGCAACGATGCCAAGTAGACTGGCGATACATCCAAGTGTTAAGAAGTCTCTATAATGCCGCGACCATGGCCATCCAGATACAAAACTAGCAGACCAACCCTATCCCAATGCATCGAGGTGCGAGACAAGGAGACGTTATTTCCATCAAATTGTTCACAAATGTATTGGAGGATATGTCTAAGACGCTGAGAAGGTCATGGCATAAATATAATGAAATGAATGACTTACAACTGATACTGACCAGCCTAGCCGATTCTTCCGAACGCATAGGTCTCCTCATGCACTTGGACAAGAGCAAGGTAATGTTAAACCGACATGTAGTACTGGAACTTGTTGCAATACATGGCGCTATTTTCGAGGTTGTTCAAGAATATGTTTACCTAGGACAAACTCTGAGTTGGGGAAAAACAGCCTCGAGAAAGAGGTCAACAGAAGAATACGGCTGGGCTGGGCGGTATTTGGGAAATTACGTCGAGTATTTACATCGTTTATTTCACAAAGCCTATTGTATTTAAAACAAATTTCAACTTGATACCTTTACACAGTTTTTGAGGAAAAGGGGTATTAACGGCCGCACATACAGACAGACTGACAAATGACTGCTGATATAAAGGTTAATTTCTTACCAACTGAGATATGATACCATAAATAATAATATGATATAATAATATTAGCCCTGTTAAGAAACTGTCCCACTGTTGGGCACGGGCCTTATCTTAAACTGAGAGGGTTAGGCTATAGTCCACCACGCTGGCCCAGTGCGGGTTGGCGAACTTCACACACCTTCGAGAAGCTCTTAGGCATGTAGGTTTCTTCACGATGTTTTTCTTCGACGTTAAAGCAAGTGATAAATATTTTTAATACGTACATGCTTTCCAACAGGCAGAGGTGCGTGCCAGGGTTTGAACCCGAGACCTCTGACTATGCAGTCTAACGATCTAACCACTAGGCTACCACTGATGTATAAATAATAATAATGTATTTAATTCGGACAACAGAAAGTGACGATAATATTTTATACAACTCACTGGCTCATAGAATATATACACTGCCAAGCTGGAGACTTTCATGAGCCAGGAATTCTGGCCGAGGAGTGTTGTTTTTAGGCAATTTCGTGGATGACTACAAGACGCCCCTGCACAGCGCAATAGATCGCCGAAATTGGGATTGGTAGGCCCCTTTAGAATAAGTAGAGAGATATGAAGGGGCGAAATACAAAAAACAAATACGCGTTAATTAAACATCACGATATCATATTCTGTTGCGACATCGTCGTTCAGAAGTTCATGAAGTATTTCAATTACATAAATTATTTAAATTTCAGCATCGAATACTTGCAAGTACTTGAAAAATCATAAAAATTTAACCTGAAAGACAAAAAATCTTTAAATAAAAGGTAAACCGACTTCAAAAAGCAAAAAATAAATATTTGAAGTCGGTGCTGGTTGGTGCAGTCGGTTACTTGGCACCGACTTCAAATATTTATTTTTTGCTTTTTGAAGTCGGTTTACCCTTTTTTTTAAAAGATTTTTATTTTATCAATTTTAAGTGACGAGTGAATTATTTAGTTATATTTATATACCAATATTATATTATTTTGCTAAGTTGCAAAGCAAGGTACCTACAGGATTAATATAATGACTACAATAACGGAATCTATACATTCGTACTGTTCGCCGTTAAGGAGTTCCCTCTTGTATCTTGAAAGTGCAAGGTCCAATACCAATAACAATAAAATACGACCACCTCAAAACTATACCGAACTCAATGCAAAAAGAATCATCAAAATCGGTTCATAAGCAAAGGAGTTATAAAAAAAGGATGAATTATGAACCTCCTTTTTTGAAGTTGGCTAATATACTGCTTAGTTCTATAGTAAGGTACCTATAGGATAGACGTACTACCCATAATATCTCAATATACACATGCCTATTGTTTGTCGTTAAGGAGTTCCCTGGTGTATCTTCTAAGTCCAAGGTCCAATACCAATGAAATTAAAATGGGACCACGCTATACTGAACCCAATGCAAAAAAAAATATCAAAATGGGTCCACAATTGACGGAAATATAAAAAAAAGCATACATACAACCGAACATAGAACCTCCCCCTTTTTGAAGTCGGTTAAAAAGGCATACCAACATTACAAGTTAAATAAAAGCTTGTAATTAGTTGAAGTGTCATTTCTAGTAAGTAATAACTTAATGATATCTACGTAGAATTTTGTGCTTACGACGCAATAAAGCCTTTACATACAACCCCTTAATTAGCGTACCAGATTCCAAAATACGTATATTACTCATAAATCGTTAGTTATATACGGAAAATCAGCTACATTTTCGGAATACTGTATTATAGTGATAAAAGCTCTACCATGGCAAAATAACTCTTAGCCGTAAAGGAATAACGATTTTTAAGAGTGTTTGTATAATTTTGTGAATATTACCTCCGTGTGCCGAGGTAATATGAAACAGTTTTGATGTTTGTGTGGAATTTTCGGAAGTAAAAGGTGATAGTAATCTTAGTTTTATCATGGCCCAGGGAATCTCTTACGCCATCGCTATATTCGACCGACCGTATTCGGAACAGCGTAGTAAGAAAGCGAGTAGGTATGAAAGATAGTATCGGTGTAAAGATGAGAAAGGGTATGCTCCGTTGGTTCGGGCATATAGAAAGGATGCCAGAAGAAAGAATGACAAAACAGATATACAATGCGAAAGTGGAAGGATGTAGGTGCCGGGGAAGACCTAGACTATCTTACCATGACCAAATAGACCGTGTCTTAGCTGAAGGGCAAGTCAAGAGTCTCCGTAACCGGCGAGTGTGTATGAGACGAACTATGAGAGTGGAGGAAGCCAGAGAGGTATGTAAGTAAAGAACCTGTTGGAACTCTGTACTCTCTGCCTACCCCGCGAGGGAGCTAGCGTGATGATATAGATAGATAGATAGATATACCTACTTATATGTACAGAGGTGGTTATACCACTGTGCAACCGCGGTGTTCTTAAAGATTACCAAAGTTAAGCAACGTTCGGCTCGGTCGGTCTGAGTTGAGTGACCGTTTGTGGCATTTTCATATAGGAGCGTCTCCGTGCTTTGGAAGGCATGCTAAGTCATTTGTCCTGGATACAACTTATTTTGGTAGTCGTTAAGCCGTGTTAGAAGCCTTATAAGCGGCTTGATACGTTCCAATAAACAGCAGGTGGCCACAAACCTGCCTCCGCCAATCCGCACTGAGTCCGCGTGGTGGAGTATGACCTAATCTCTCTCACCTCAATTTGAAAGAAAAGGCCTTTGCCCAGCAGTAGGACCCTACAGGTTGATTGGTTGAGGTTGGTTACTCGAAGGGCTTTTGTATCAAAAGGGCACTATATCAAAAGCGACGTTTTATGAAAACATCCTAATAGGAAAACAGCCTAGCTAGCATGTGTAGGAATTAGTTTCCCAATTTATCTATATGTGGATTCTTCTTCTTTGTCGGTTCCGGGTAGTTAAGGTTTTGCACAAGCGCTCTCCAGGCTTCCCGGCATTCAGACTATTTGATGGCATCTGGAATACTGGTACTCGTGGTCTCTCTGAAAACATCTGCCCATCTGGTTGGCAATCTTCCTCTACTCCTCTTTCCTTCCACGTGGCCAAATACGATTAGCTTCTCCAAGTTGTCTGGTTCTCGTCGGGCCACGTGTCCGAAGTATTTAAACATCCTGTGCATGCAGACTTTAGACAGGCGAGTCTTGATCTTTAATTCTGACAGAACAGATGCATTTGTTCGGCGTGCAGTCCATGGTATGCCTAACATTTTGCGCCAACACCACATTTCGAATGCATCTATTTTCGATCGGATACGTGCCTTGTAAGTCCAGGTCTTAGAAGCGTACGTGAATATGGAAAAGATAAGGGTTTGTAAGTTTGATCTTGGTGTTCCGATTGATGCTACGTTTCCTACAAATCTTCTCAAATCGCTTCACTGCCTATTTTGACATCTGGGGTCTTCTTATGACTTCCTTGTCACATATGTGGGTATTTTTATTTTTCGTGTTTTATTCCCACTTTTCTATCTTCAGCCGAAAGACGTCCACTGCAGGCCAAAGGCCTCCTTTAAAGACCCCCACAACGACCGCCTTTGTGCTGCAACCATCCAATTTCTACCCGCGACCTTCAGCAGGTAATCGGTCCATCATGTGAGGGGCCTGCCACTCAACGTTTTCCGGTACGTGGTCACCACTCGAGAACCTTTCTGCCCCAAAGGCCGCCAGTTCTTCGAGTGATGTGCCCCACCGCCACTTAAGGATAGCAATTCTGAGTGCTAGGTCAGTGACTAGTCCTCCTGAATCCTGATCTCCTTGAGCGGATAACTATTTTTAAGTTTTGAATAAACGTTTTGTTTTCTTTGTCGTTTAAAAGGCGTCGTATCGTCTAGTTAAAAGAAAAATTTTGGTGGCTTGATGCGTTCTAACAGCAGGTGGCTGAAAACCTGTCTCTACAAATCCTACGAACACAGACCCGTTACAAATTATAGCAAAGATGTTTAATTAGTATAACATAGAATTCAAAAGACGTTAGAAACTGACAGCAAGGCTTTGAAATTCCCTGCAAAATAGCGTAATTATTAATGTTTTCACTTTAGGTCCAATTAGTTGCAAAGACTTGCGGTTCGAATAGACTTCTTAGTTCTAATAAGCGAGCTTTGAAGACGACATAAAAGAGAAATTATTTAGGTATTTGAGTAGCATTAGAGGGTTTAAAAAACAACGAAATACATTTCTTTTTTCTGTGTTATGAAAACATCTAATAGCTTGGTCTATCACTTTATAGCGTAGGCGAGAAGTCGCGGGTTCGATCTGCGGACGGGATGAATCTTTGTGTAACTCACTAATGTTGGTTTTGGTCTGGGTGTTTGTGTATATAAATTTCATGCTTTTAAACGCATCCACGGTACAGAAATAATTCATAACGTCAGGTTAGTTTTTTCTTTGAAGAATAAAATATAAAAGACTTTCTGTTAACATAGTGAGCAAAACATTGGATGAAAACATAGTAAAAGTTCTATGTAAAGGTTTAAATTATGCTGTAACACCTCGAAGGATACCGTATGAGGAAATGATAAGCGCTGTTGAAGACGTCCTATCCCAAAATAGTATAGGGAAGATTCGAAGGCAATACGTCAGGAAGTCTCATCCATTTTAAGTCAAAATTCAGTGCCCAAACTAAATCTTCCTAAAACAATATTTAGCCTTACGCAATAGAAAGAATGTTACCATACTCCGCGCGAATAAAGGAAATGCTACGGTCATTATGGATACGTCAGATTACAATGTCAAAATACAAGAACTTTTATCGTATTTTAACCTGACAAAAAGGTCAAGACGGACCCAACCACCAAGATATTAAAACAAACAAGTGATTTAATAAAGAAGTACTCCAAAACATTGAATCTGGACATCAAATCGCTAATAATAGGAAGCCAGAGAGGTATGTAAGGAACGAGCCTATTGGAACTATGTACTCTCTGCCTACCCCGTAAGGGATCTGGCGTGATGATATACATAGATAGATAGATAGAAATCGCTAATACCTTCGTGCGCAAAACCACAACAGTTGCATGGGCTCCCAAAAATATATAAACCAAATGCTCTTCTACGTCCAATCACTAGCCAAATCGACACGCCAACCTACTGATTGGCTCAACACGTAGCAAAACTGCTCTCGCTACTCAGAGGACACACAAGAGCACAATTTAAGGATTCATAGCATTTTATTAGTGAGATCAAAAATCTACTAATCTTGCTGACAATGAAACTATGGTCAGTTTCGATCTCCACTCACTATTCACATGCCTCAGGTAGGCATTAAATTATATAAGCCGCTGAAAAAGATCAGTAAATTTTTACCATCTGTCAAGTATCAAATCCCTCTACAAAATGCAGGAGTTTACAAGCTTGATTGTAAATATAGTCTCTCTTATATAGGACAAACAAAAAGACCGGTAAGAACTTGGGTTAAACAACACATAGCTGACCTAAAACACCGTCGCTGAAAGAAGTCTGCAGTCTGTGAACATGTCCTTGATTGCACCCGCCATAACATCAGATTTGATAGACCACAAATCCTCGTGAAAGAACACCGATTCTTACCAAGGATGGTTTGCGAGGCTATTAAAATTAAAAAACATTCTAATTTCAATAGAGAAGATGGCTGGGTTTGGGATTCAGTAATTAATATAATGAAATCCAAAACTAAGCATAACACTGCAAGTCAGACACCGTGAGCTCATTCTGCCCACCCGAACGAACCAACAAAAATAATTTAAAAGTTTGAGGGTACCCCGGAAGAACTATGCCTTTTGGACGTCTGACACCTCAGTCCTTCCCGTGACCATAGGTGCTGCAAAAAACTCGAAACATCGTGAACTTAAGAACTTAAAAATCAAATAAAGCACGATAAAATTCGAAAAATAGTTTTCTTTCAAAGTGAGCATTTAAGCTAAATTAACTATCACTTCAATCACGGTTCAGTAACTAGATAAATATTTTGTTAAGATTTTATTTTTTATATATGTTATATACATATATAGAAAATAAAATCTTAACAAAATATTTTAAGTCAGATACCTTTCGGAGTAGGCAGAGATTACTGAGTTCTGACATGTTTTTGCTCACAGCCTTACAGACCTCTGACTTCTTTCATTCTCATAGTTCGTCACATGCTTAACGGTTACGGAGACTCTTGACTAACCCTTCACTGTCTATTTGGTCCTGGTAAGATTAATTTAGGTCTATGGTAAGATTATATTTTATTGTCCAGAAACTCTATATCAAGTGTCCGTGTTCCGTTTATCAAAAAGTCTTATATTTATTTAATTTTTTATTTAAAATGCTATCCATATAATGAGACCTCTGACGGATGAAAGGCCCTCATAAAAAATTACGCATCCAAGGTAAAAAAAGCACGTAGGTATTTTGACCAAAATTTTCCTTATTTAAGTGAGTCGAGTACAAGAGAATGAATAAATAATATTTGGATATAAACCTCGTTTTATAGTCTGGATTTAAATCCTAGGTCAAGCAAAGTGTTGATTGAGTTTTTCTATCGAAGAAATCCAAAAAAGAAATGCAAGAATTGAGAATCCGGACAGCTACATTCTAGACTTTGCCTTTGGGGCAATTAAAATTTTTATTTATGTTTATATATTAAAAGCCCTCGATTATATTAAGCCCTGAAATCATCGGGTAATATGGGTATACAAAGAAACATGGGGATGCTTGAATATAAATGTTTTAAATAGACATCCATCTCAGATTAACCCAGCCAACATAACCCTGGGGGTCTAGTAGCCGATCAAACTTTCGGTTTTGGTTTCGGCAGTTTTGGCGCTAAATTTAAGTTTCGGTTTCGGCAGGAAACGAGCCAAAAGTACGATCGAAACCAAAACTACGTTCGTAATTATTTTGGCTGCATTCAAAAGCGATCGAGGCAGAGTGCGGAGTTAGTTACGACTGAATTACGTTCATACGTTGTCCCGTGCCCGGACATGGACAAGACGAAAATCATGTCAAACGCCCATGTAGTACCAACTTCTATAAAGGTTGGAGACTCTACGCTCGAAGTTGTTGACGATTATATATACCTGGGACAAAGAATCCAATTAGGTAGGTTCAACTTCGAGAAAGAGGTCAATCGTCGAATCCAGCTTGGTTGGGCGCCGTTCGGGAAGCTACGTAACATCTTCTCGTCCAAAATTCCGCAGTGTCTCAAGACAAAAGTCTTTGACCAGTGTGTGTTGCCAGTGATGACTTACGGCACTGAGACATGGTCGCTTACGATGGGCCTCAAAAGAAGGCTCAAGGTCACCCAAAGGGCGATGGAGAGAGCTATGCTCGGAGTTACCCTGCGGGATCGAATCAGAAACGAGGAGATCCGCAGTAGGACGAAAGTCACTGACATAGCACTCAGAATTGCTAAACTTAAGTGGCAGTGGGCGGGGCACATCGCTCGTAGAACTGACGGCCGTTGGGGCAGAAAGAGTCTCGAATAGCGACCACGTACCGGAAGACGTGGAGTGGGTAGGTCCCCTACAAGATGGACCGATGACCTGGTGAAGGTCGCGGGTAGAAGTTGGATGCGTATAGCACAAAGCCGGTCGTTGTGGCGGTCTTTAGGGGAGGCCTTTGTCCTGCAGTGGACGTCTTTCGGCTGAAGAAGTTGTCCCGTGCCCGTCGTTCGCTGTTGATTTTGTCGTTATTATTGTTTGAAACGTAGTATACAAAAGATTTGTCTGAAAAGGAAGTTTAGGTTCCGGGCCGACGGTTTGGGCTGAAACTGGTAAATAAATTTAAATATGGAAATTTGGTTTTTGTGTTAAAATTTGTTAAATAATAATATAATTGGGGCACGAGGGGTCTGTAAGGTCTTGCGTCATTTACTTTACACCTGATATTTTAATAGTTAATAAAACACACTGATATCGGTGCACGAAGAAAGTTTCCGTGCATACCGATATCAGTGTTATTAGTTTTTAGAATCACGATATGGTGTCACGAACAAATTAAATTCACTATAATTTTTTATGACTTTCACATTATATATTAGAAATCTGGTGTTAGATTCTTCAGTCTTCGAGAGTCGCGAAGGAACAAGATGAAAAAGTATTTGATAATTTTTACCCTTTTGTTGTGGTTTTCTACCTGTCTAAGGGCAGATTCTACAGGTATGTACCCATATTTGTATATAATTTCTATCTATCTATATTATCATGTCAAATCCTTTGCAGGGTAGCAGAATACAGAGTTCCAACAGGTTCTTTCCTTACATACTTCTCTGGCTTCCTTCACTCTCATAGTGCGTCTCATACACACTCGCCGCTTAGGGAGACTCTTGAATTGCCCTTCAGACAAGACACGTTATATTTAGTCTCTATTTAATTTAATTCCATTTGTGTTTAATTTTGGACACACAACTGCCTCGTTGATCTAGTCGCGTATTAAGCGCGTAGCGATCACAAAATCCTGGGTTTGAATTCTGGGTTGAACAAAGTGTATTTTTCCCAAGGAAAAATTCCTACTATCAGTTCGTAGTCTGAAATTGTGCCTGGGATAATGGCAATAGATTTGCCCATTACTTGGAACCTAATATCGACGGTGAATATGCACACAGTACATCTCTGCCACCCCTATTTGGAAAATATAGGTTTGTGTGTGTGTGAATGACCTACGCTGTTGGCCGCGGGGCCTTCACAGCTTCGCCGGACAAGGGGGCGAGTGTGCAACCACTACGCTCGAGCTAGAAGGGCAAGGGCAAGGAGGAACGGCCTCGGCTCGGTAAGTCGCTATGGGGAGGGCATATACTAAGTGTCTCGCCGTGGTGCTCTGCACCGGCCGGCGGGCAAGGCATTTTTCGACCTCGCCAGCGAGGCTGATATCTGGTCCTGTGTGCTCTATCTGTATCCGAAAGAAGGGATGTAAAGGCATCAAGAGGGTCGGTGAGAACATGCCACATGGAGTTGGGTTGGTAGTCGGCGGCGGCTACGATTAGCGGATTCCTATGATTGGACGCGTCTGCAAAATATCGGATTGTCGCCTTTTTAATAAAGACGCGAACTAAAATATAGGCGTGACGGTGTATCGTCTTGAATATAATAATTATTAAGTAAAACTGTCACTCTTATTTTTTCCGTTTTTTATGTTTTTTCGCCCAGCGGTTGGTATTTATGACTTTGTAATTTTTTTTTAAGTTGTTTGTTTTTCCCATAATCTACAGTTTGTGTTTTTTTTTGTAAAAGTTCGAGACGTCACCAAAGGGCCCTACGAAAGGCCGACGCTGCTTGTTTAATTACCCAGCATTATGCTCCTTTGGATCCGTTTTTTGTGACGAGGTCATGTATCTAGTTACCAACGTTTGTTAATACATGTAATCGTCGTTCCTATAAAACAAAGTTACACATACTATTAAAGCGGAAATTTCGAAAGGGACAAGGCTAAAAGACACTACATCAAGTTTTTTACAGAGGTGAACTGGTATTTTTACAAGAAGCTGCGAAACCGCTGCATTCCTATGTATAGAGATGCCAAGAGACGTCACATACACGATTCAGTCCAAAATTTCAATACAGCGCAGGCATAGCAATTCTTGAAGTTCCTCGGTGTAGGGAAGCTACTAACGACAGCATCCTCGACAGCAGCAGATATCGACCTCCATGTTATTAATATGCACTTTTCAAAGTTTTCTGCCATATTAGATAACGATATTAAAACTTCTACTCTTCGCAACTTTTCTAGCCAACCTTTGCCTGCATGTTTTCAATTTTCTTTTCAATCAGTTACAGAGAAAGAAATTTAAAAATCCATCCTAAGGTTAAGTGCATTCACGAATGCACTTAACCTAGTTAATACTGACAGTATTAACAAATCACTGGAAGTTAGGTTCTATTCCACAGCTTGATACAAAGCCTACGTTCTCCCGCTTCCTAAGGTTTCAAATCTTTTGTTCGTCTCACGATTCCGTCCAATATCCATCCTTCCTATCCTGTCTAAAATTCTTGAAGGCGTTGTTCCGAATCAACTATCTTACTTTCTATCTTCTAACAGGCTACTTAGTCCTAACCAGTCTGGATTCCGTTCTGGCCATAGTGCAGTAACAGCATTGGTTAAAATTACTAGTGATGTAATTGGCCATGGAAAATAAGCTTCTTACAGCTTTGGTTCTGCTGGACTTTAGCAGTGCCTTCAATTCTATCGATTCTGACATTCTCCTAGGAACCCTCCTAGGAGTTATCCTTAATTCTGACCTAATACCTTATTCGACTAGTGCGTAAAATTTAGGTGTGTACATAGACTGTAATCTTTCCTGGAGCATTCACATCATGAATGTAAGCAGGAAAGTATATTACTCGTTCAATCTCTCAAATGTCTCCAAAAGGGGAGGTAAAGAGTACTATTTCCTCTCCTTTTGAATATGTATATATGTTCTTAAATTATGTATTTTTCTGTTAGTATGTAGTATTAGTACAATGTATATATGTTGTGATTTCGTTATTTCTTAAGTCTTATATTGTTATGCAATTGCCCTCACTTCCACAAAATTGATCTGTTTGCACTCAAAGGTTCATCATCATCATCATCTCAGCCTATACTTGTCCACTGCTAAACATAGGCCTCCCCAATCGCTTTCCAGCGTAACCGGTCCGATGCCACCTGCATCCAACGACTTCCTGCGATTTTCACAAGATCGTCGGTCCATCTGGCAGGCGGTCGTCCCACGCTGCGCTTGCCAATACGTGGTCTCCACTCTAGAATCTTTCTGCCCCAACGCCCGTCCGATCTACGCGCTATGTGGCCCGCCCATTGCCACTTCAGCTTGCTAATCTTAACGGCTATGTCGGTGACCTTGGTTCTTCTACGAATCTCCTCATTCCTGATTCGATCGCGTAGAGAAACGCCGAGCATAGCTCTCTCCATAGCTCGCTGAGCAACTCTGAGCTTTTTTATGAGACCTATTGTAAGAGACCACGTCTCTGATCCATATATCATCACTGGTAACACAAAGGTTAACTGGTAGATAACTTAAATTGGGTTAGGTTTGTTTTTGTACATTATCTGTGTAAATATGCTAACAAATTTATATTTCTTTTGTATAAATACTGGATTATAGTCCTTTGTTCGTTAGACTCGTCGTAATGTATTACTCGTCTCAAAATAAACTTTATTTCCTTTTATATTCCTTTCAATATTAAATTAACCATTTTCTTTACACCAACAGGAGGGAAGGTTCTAAATGTACCCATAACATGTGAGTATCATTTATACAAGCTTTTACTTAATTTGCTTATTTCGTGTCTGTCTGGTGGGTTCATGTTTTGTGATCCACTTTTCAAGCACTTATAGGCATCTGATTGAGTTGAAATTTGCTGTAACTATAATTTCGTTGACAACCATGAAGCTGGAAGTAGACTTTAGAAGTTCCTTAACTAAGCAAGAGATCATTCATTACTCACGTGAGGCTCGTTAAAAAGTTGATAAAAAATCACTCACGACCCCCAAGATATCTCCGTGATTATTTAGCTCTGAAAGTCATCGTAGATGATCGAGAATATGGGATGTCCATTTTACAATTAATAATATTTCACATGTAGTGGCCGGTGGACTTCTCAACGTAGGGACCGGTGGTGGTGGAAACGGTCAGAGCACTCCTCCAAATACCGCCAGTGCACCGGGCACGCCTGCAAAAACAGTTACTGTACCACCAACAACAAACACCAACCCTGCATCTTTGAAAGAATCCGCTGCAGCTGCAGCCGCTGCTACATCTGGTAAGAAAGTAATGATAATAATTTTGTCCATCAAACCTAATTCACATAGTCCTTGTTCTCATTCCATAATTTACAATATTCCTTGCACTTCCTGTGGCCAGTTTGCTGTTTATGTCACTTCATTTATAGCAATTGACCTGAGCAGGTGATTCACATGATATTAAGTTCTTGTAATGGGCCTCTACGTGTTGAGCGCATGTCCCCATCCAACCCTTTTGAAGTTCAGGGTAGAACCTGTGAATCACAGCGAGATGCATATTATATTATAGTAAATTAGCCTGTTATCCCTCTGCTGGGGAAATGCCTTCTCACACAAATCGAGGTGAGAGAGAATAGGTTATACTCCACCACGCGGACCTAGTACGAATTAGTGGAGGCAGGTTTGTGGCAACCTGAACTTATCAAGGCGCCTATAAGATTTCCAATTTAGCTTAACGTGGCCTCCAAAGCACGAATATAAAAATTACCTAACTCAGACCGACCATGTCGAACGCTGCTTAATTTTGGTGTTCGCTAAGAACACCGCAGTCGCACAGGGCTACAAGCGCCTCGAGAAAGAAGATGTATCTATGGGATCATTGGTGTGTTTGCCCTTTGTCTTAGTGCTATAACGTACTTGGTTATCTGAATACCCCCTATAACAGATTGTAGATTCCGGCCCAATGCGCATTTGTGGAGATAGATTAATATCAGCTGTTGGAATTTATTGCGACCTCCAAGGCGTTCAATTTGACTTAACTATCACCGTAATAATTGGCTATGAGACTACCAAGAGAACTAGTTTTTAGATTTAATCATTAAAAAAGTAATTTCTGGAAATATTTGCATAGAGCGTCGAGTGGCAGTGGGCGGGTTTCATCACTCGAAGAATTGACGGCTGTTGGGGTAGAAAGGTTCTCCAGTGGCGACCATGTACCGGAAGACGTGGAGAGGGCAGGCCCTACAAAGTGGACCAACGACCCGATGAAGGTCATGGGTGAATAAGCACGCCACAAAGCCGATCGATGGGGCGGTCTTTGGGGAAGACCTTTATCCTACAGTAGACGGCTTGGCTGAAGACGAAGAATGATGCTTAGATTATTTTTTATTATTTTATTCATTTTAGGATATTTCTCAGCTGAAGATGGCGATGATCATTTTCTGATATTATTTTTATTTTAGAGAATGGTGGAGCCAGTTCAGCTGCGGCGGGCGCATCGTCTGCAGCTAGTCGGGGTTGATTTCAATACTTTACCGATTATAAATAACATTGTCTATACACACTGTTATTACTATTATAAATTGCATACATTATTATACACGGTGTTAATTTAGACGTCTTGGAATGAAAGCACAGGTGAAAAATGCCTTCTGTTACTGAAAAAAGAACACTTCAATAAGTAGCATCTCCATAACAATGTTTTTTCTGTATATTAAAACACCTACACCAAGCGCAAAATACTATGAAGGGCGGCCCGGCTCGTCAGCTGGTCGGCAGATACCTTCAGTGTTCCGGATTTTTACCTTAGCAATGATGTACAGATAGGTCAGTAGGTAGATGTTACTTATTGACATATGTATTATCTATGTATTTATTTTTTATTACCAGCGAGCAGTAAGCATTGGATAAAGTAGCTGGGCTTTCGCTCCAAGATCGTTACACCGTGTATACATCGGTTAAATTTATGTTCGCATGTCACTGCGGTAACTGCGTGAAATGGTCGTGTTATTGGTATTCTGTATTGCACTCAAAGTATTCGTAACGCGCCGCATTGCATGTTTAAAGGTTTGGTCAAATAGCCAATGGAGCGCGATGGGTGCGTGACGGTGCTTCCGTCGCTCGGCTATGCTCGATTGACGGTCGGCAGCACGGCGCACACGTCACACTGCGGGAGGGACGTTGCGCCGCTCGGGTGGCCGCCCGACACTACACGACCCGCTCGCACACGTATTGACGTCTCGCTGCCCTGTGCTTCCGTTTGTGATTGCGTCGAGCGTGACAGTGGGCAAGCGGCGGGTCATGACGTTTGCCGTCGCGCCGAGCGGGCCTGCGCTATGTGGCGTCTCTCGTACATTTCAGTGCAATATAACTCCCAAACCCCGCCACCGTCGTGCACCTGTCGCGCTGAGTCGGCTATGTGACGAAACCTTTATTGATCATAGCCGCGAAGTATTGAAGGTCATAGGAAATAAGCGTTTTTAAAAACTCGGTTTTTAAATTCAAAGTCAAAAATCTTTTATTCTTATTCTCACAAACGTCAATTGTTTTTACATTTTTTACAACTACCAATGGATCGGAGTTAAGCGTTACAGCTTTAGAGATCCCATTTTGATAGTGATGTGCGTCCATATTTGTTTAATTTTATTTATAGTTTATTTATTATTGGAATCATGTTCAAAATATATAAGTTTACTTTCACTTCTTAATTATATTGTATGTATCTGCTGTAATTATATTTGTGTACAATAAAGAGTCTATTTAATATACGCCTGATTATTTAAAATAGCAACAAATTTTATTTTTGTTATGATTAAATTGGGGTTAATTGCTTAACTGGCGAGTTCTACTAGCTATCTATACTTGACATCAGATCCCTTGGGAGGTAGACAAAGCGATCAGTATTATCAGTATTTAGATTTATGATATTATGTCACGAACAAATTAAATGCACACTGCAATTTTCTATGGCTTTTACATTATATATTAGGAATATATATTGACGGACGATTTAGCGCAATGGTTAAGAGCTTAAGCCGCTCTGCCCACTGTGTCTAATAGTCACGGGTTCGATTCACGCACGGGACAAATCTTTGTGTGACCCACAATTATTTGTTTCGCTCTGGGTATTTGTGTATGTGAATTTTCATGTTTGTAAATGCACCAACGATACAGGAATAAATCCTAGCGTGGGTACGATTTATCAAAATAAAGATAAAAAAATAAAGAAAAAAAAAGAAGAAAAGAAAGAATCTGCTATTAGAGTCGCCAGTGTTTAAGGGACACGAAGGAACAAGATGAAAAAGTATTTGATTATTTTTACCCTTTTACTGTGGTTGTTTATCTGTCTTAGGACAGATTCTATAGGTAAGTATGTATATTTATGTATAATTTCTATTTATCTATATCATCACTTCATATCCCTTGTGGGATGGCAGAGAGTACAGAGTTCCAACAAGTTATTTCCTAACAGAGATCTCTAGCTTCCTCAACTCTCATAGTTAGTCTCATGCACGCTCGCCGGTTACAGAGACTCTTGAGTTGTCCTTCAGATAAGACACGGTTAATTTGGTCATGGTATCCTACACTATCTAGTGTAGGTCTTTCCTGGTACTTACATCCTAGAAATTTATGTATAAATAATTTATATGTTAAATTAATAAAAATAAAGTATTTTGGAATACCACGCCTTCTTTCTACTGAATACTGTGAACTATGAAGCGAGCGAGGCTAATGCCATTATACCGGGCACAATCCCAGAAACCAACTTATATATAATATTTTTCGATAGGAATTACTTTTTCCGACCGAGGATTTGAGCCCGGGACCTCGTAATTGCAAGCCATGCTATGGGCTAGTCAGTCAGACTAGTATTTACAAACGATTTATCTTCAATAGTACCAAATAGAATTTCTAAGTTTTCTACGTTTTACAAACAAAAAATCTTAGTTTATCTTAGTTTGTGTTGCTTGGTATATACAGCAAATGCTTGAAAAATAGATCACATAATTTGAAACGGAAAGATAGACACACAGACAGACATACGAACATTGCAAGTCAAATAAAAGCTTGTAAAAATAAAAGTGGCAACACGATTTCTCGTCACTGTCAAGACAATTTCAAATGGTTTATACTTAGCTCAATATACAGCTCAATTTTATCGTCGAGATAATCCGACATTTTGTAAAACTATTCCACAGTCTAGTTTAATAGCCTATTTTAACTAAAATACTATCTTTAAGTAATTTGTTATTAAAGCTATATATGGATAAAGCTGGATATAAACAGAAATGTTTATTGTAACTTTAATCATATAAACTGAATGAAATATATCTTTTCTGTACAAAAGTCCTTCAATTTCGCGACGGAAAATTTTACAGTCTAAAACACGAATCTATTTACTAAACCTACTAAGTCACAGGTTTTTGTTAAAGCAAACACGCTCCAAATAACAAGACGTCACCACAAAGCATCTTCGTAGTAATCCAACGTAATTTCCCTTGAAACTAATGAGTGCCGAAAAGATTTATTGCCTTGCGAACTCATTAGCTCATGTGATTTATATTTCTAACTGGAAATGCCTACTTTGTATGAAAATCCAGTTTTAGTACTTAAATAGCAAGGACTGTGTTTGGAAGTGTTAATGTTGACTTGATCTAGGGCATATGAAACTGGAACGCTTGTAAGTCAAAATGGATTTTTATTGCTAAGGAGTTACTGAAATATAAAATAATCAAAAAGGAGGAGGTTTTATGTTCGTCTGTGTTTATTTTTTGTATGTATGTTCATGTCAATTTTGGATGGATTTAGATTTCGGATTATTTTTAATTATTTAAATAAATTATTTTCCAAAAATAATTATTTGAAATCGGTGCCAAGTAACCACTGCATTGGCCGCCTGGCACCGACTTCAAATATTTATTTTTGGGTCTAAGTTCTTTAACACGGCTTACAGTAGAGGGAATTGACAGTAATTTCTTCATGCTTCATCATTCTTCAAACGTAGCCCCACACGATTTATTCCTATATCGTGGGTGCGTTTACAAACATGAAATTTTATATACACAAATACCCAGACCGAACCAAATAATTGTGGATCACACAAAGATTTGTCCCGAGCGGGAATCGAACCCGCGACTATTAGACACAGTGGGCGGAGGGGCTCAAGCTCTTAACCACTGCGCTAAATCGTCCGTCACATTATTATTATATATAAATAATAATGCACAATTTGATATATAATTTGCAATAAAAGAGTATTTTTATTGTGTACTGTGTGTTTAATGGCCTTGAAAAACTGTTAAACAAAATAAAATAATATACAAATGCGATGAGACAAAAAGGGGGGGGGGGAGAGAAAGAGAGAGAAAGAGGAAGGCGCATTGCTTTGTGATCACGAGGTCCTGGGTTCAAATCCCAGGTAGGACAAATGTAGGTTTTCTAACGATAACTTCCCAGCATGAGACCGGAGTCTGGAATTGTGCCCGGTATATGGCAAAAGGCCCCCCTTCTACATGGGACTAAACATCATCAGCGAAAAGTGGGTGTTTTTAGTACACTTCTGCCACCCCCGCTTCAGGAATATAGGCGTGACGGTGTTATTTTTATTCGTCAAAGGTCAATACTTGGTAATTTAGAAGGTTCGTTAACGTTTCTGTTTTTTATCCACATTTGTGGCCTTAACTATAACACAAAACCTTCACAAAATTCATTCTTCCAAATACACAAACATCATATATTAAAATATTAACGGAAAAGTTGATTCGCTTAATAGAAATGTCACGAACAGGAAACATACAAGAATATTATAATAGGTGGTACCAAGCTTTATAAGCTAAATGTATCGCTTACCATTTTATCGCACGAGATGATTTATTACTGGCCCCCCACAAACGGGAAATAATAAAGGCTGCCCACACATCCGTAGTGTATTAGGGTGACAGTAAAAACGGAATAAAAAGGATATTCCGTTTGTAGGTTACCAAAATCAAAATCAAAAGTTTTTTATTCATGTAGACCAAAAGGCACTTATGAATAGTCAAAAAGAGAAAATTATTAATTACTTAAGACTCTACCACCCGTTCGGAAAGTCATTCCTGTGGAGAAGAAGGGCAAGAAACTCCACGGTTACTCTTTTTTAAAAATGAGGTTTACAATTCTTTTTGTATACATTGCATTTATGGAGTATGGGAGAACAATGCAGAACGAGCTAAATAGATGTGCTTAAGTATAGATTAATCATAAGTGTACTTAGATTCATGATATTGGTCAGTGTCTACATAGTCCTCTCATTTACAAAATAGAGATGTTGTAGAGGTATATAATAAAAAGCATAATAATAATAGTAAGAGAAAGTGTTACTATAAAATATGTAAAGAGCGCGTACAAAACAACTGGTCATAGCTCCAGTGTGATGCCGAACGAGACAAAATTCAACAGCATACATCCCGGGGTTTTATTGAGTGAGCGCTTAGAGTGACCGCTAAATTTTTCTGAGGTTTTGACAACTTTTAAAGCGGTTCGAAGGAACAGGCAGTTTCACTCAGTCAGTTACTATAATGTCTTTGCTTGCGGTGGCTCTCTGGCGCGGGTCGAGGGGGGTGATGCCTGTTCCAGGAGCCATACTCGTGAATGGGTGCTGCTTGTGGGAACTGGACAATCTGGAATCCTTTAGACACTCTTTGTAAATAACTTCATTAGTCTCATATCTCAGTCGTACGGCATCACACTGAAGCTAGATCGTAAACTATTGTATTGTAACCTGAATATTGTATCCACACAATATGATAAAAAAATGAAAGAGAATTAAATATAAAAAAAACGAGCCCGCTGAGTTCCTTCGCCGGATCGTCTCAGTGGAGGCCGCTTTCCGATCCGGTGGTAGATTTGTAGTTAAATTATATTTAAATAAAATGTAAATTGACTATTTGTAAGCGGGGGCGCTTACAAATAGTCAATTTACATTTTTTAGGGCAGGGCTACAAAATAAATTATTTGAGTTTAAGTTTAGGAGCAAATTAGTGGCTTTTGCCCAGCAGTGTGACAATAATGGCTTGTAATAAAAGAAATAAAGGTCTTACTAGTTAAGTGATCAAATACAAGGTTTTTTTAAACGTTGCCCCATAATTCGATTAATTTCTGCGTCGTGGGTGCATTTACAAACATGAAAATTCACATACACAAATACCCAGAGCGAAACAAATAATTGTGGGTTACACAAAGATTTGTCCCGTGCGGGAATCGAACCCACGACTATTAGACACAGTGGGCGGAGCGGTTTAAGCTCTTAACCACTGCGCTAAATTGTTGTCAAACGTCAGTTATGTTTGATCCCATGAAGGATTTCAGAGACAGTTTACAAGCGTTAAACTGCATAGAAGTTGATGATTATTATTTTTAACGAATTTAAAAGAATATTTCTGAACGTAGACTCACTTAAAATATTAAAAGAAGAGTTTTGCTATTCAGAGTAGTTTGAAAAAAAAATATCGAGCACAGCTCCAATCTTCAGACTGGTACTGAAAATCTTTCGATAGGAAAAAAACTACACCATCTCGCCTATATTCCCCAGAGGGGGTGGCAGAGGTGTACTGAGTACACCCACGTTTCGCCGACGATGTTAGGTCCCATGTAATAGGGGGCGAGCCTATTACCATATACCGGGCACAATTCCAGACTCCGGACTCATACTGGGAATTTTTCGTTAGAAAAACTACATTTGTAGGAAAAAAACACACCTTGAATTCTATCCAAGACCTCGTGATCGTCAACCTCACTATGAGCCAGATACAGTTGTTAAATAGTAATAATTATAATTTAAAAAGCCTATTTAAAACAAGCTGTTACAGCAACGAAAATATGTGTCTTAGGAGTTCCTATGCTTCCTCCAGCTCCATCATCAGACCTTGGGCATCATACGGGTCTAAAGAACTCGCCAAGACAACTTCAGCGAACTCAAACACGATGAGGTTATATTGAGTGGTCGGGTAGTTCCATTGGCCACCTCCCGGTTCCATCATCACACCCTGAACACTGGTTGTAAAGTACTCGTCAATACCAATCTAATAAGCCTAAACACGAAGTGGTTACTTTATATAGTTCACATGCTCCTATGGCCACCTTCCGATTTCATCATCAGACCAGATCCACGGTACCATATCATTGCATTGTCATCAACTTCACATACGTATGCCAAATTTCAGGTCAATCGGATACCCGCAAGTGTGAAAAATTAATCACAAGATTTGAACCGGAAAGACAGACAGACATGCGAACATTGCAAGTTAAATAAAGGCTTGTAGAAAAAAATAGCGTTACGCCTATATTCCTATATGTATGGTTGGCAGATGTACATCTCGGTCTCACTGTACACAGTACATATATACAAGGTGTAACATAATAAACGCAAGACCTCAGACACCCCGATTAGAGAACTGCTTTATAAATTCAAAACGAAAACCAATTTCCAAAATTAAAGGTTTTCCCCCCTTTTTTAAGCACTTTTATACCCCAATGAACAATGAAACTTGTATGTGTATGTGTGCATTTTGAGAAATACCGGTTAGGAATGCATTCGTAATCTCCTTATTGCTATGAATCAATAATACAATTAGTTTTTCATAGCGCACTGAAGGAGTAAAAGCATTTTTTTGCAAATTGAAAAAAAAATCAAGATCCATTGAAAAATAGTTGGAATTAATTCAGTTACCGATTTAAGACAAACTACTTTCAGGTCTTGCGTTTATTATGCTACACCTTGTATACACTGTAAATAGTGTGCACGCCAACTTTTCGTCGGACGATGTTGGGTCCTATGTAAAAAAGGGCGAGCCTATGGGTATTATACTAAGCCCAATGCCAGACTCCGAACTATTGTTGAAAATTCTTAATGAAACCAATTGTTTCTTTCGCGAAAAGCACACAAAATTTGATTATTTCAGTTTGTTCGCATTATTGTTGAAAAGTTGAAACCACGTGGCTTATTGATAAAAATAAGATGCTTATGAAAATTTGTAGGTTTGTTTTGAAAAAAGAACGATGTTGTAAACACTTATTATGTTGAAAACATGCATCGTTTAAAGTCACACCTGTCGTCGTTGAGACAAAGTACACCTATGCAATTAGCACTTGTGGAAACATATTTTAGGACCTAATATCGCCGGCGAAATGTAGGCGTATAAAGTACAACTATCGTAGGTGAAATTTGGGTGTACACTTTTGCCACCGCGACGCAACTAATAATATGGACGAAGTACACCTATCGTAGACTAGCTCGTTGGTTGAGTGGCAAAGCGCATCGCTTGGTGATCACGAGGTCCTGGGTTCAAATCCTAGGTCGGACAAATGAAGTTTTTCTAACGGAAACTTCTTAGTATGAGTCCGGAGCCTGGAATTGTGCCTGGTATATGGCAATTCATTTTTTTAGTTTTATTAGAAAAAAAAAAACGTTACTCGGGAGCCGGCACTTAAGCCATAAGGCGCAGCTGGCCATACATAACGGAGTTCTTGTCCCAACGCTGTTATATGGTAGCGAGAGCTGGGTATGTAAGAAGGAGAATGAAAGTAGGATAAATGCGGTAGAAATGCGAGCTCTGCGGAAGATGTGCGGAGTGAAGCTGACCGACCGCATTAGCAACAGCATTGTAAGACAGCGAGTAGGTATGAAAGATAGTATCGGTGTAAAGATGAGAAAGGGCATGCTCCGTTGGTTCAGGCATATAGAAAGAATGCCAG
The DNA here is from genome assembly GCA_905147815.2 of Phalera bucephala. NCBI lineage: Eukaryota > Metazoa > Arthropoda > Insecta > Lepidoptera > Notodontidae > Phalera > Phalera bucephala. Next base: position 10,988,150 of record LR990632.1, on the reverse strand, counting down.
AGGAAAGAATGACAAAACAGATATACAATGTGAAAGTGGAAGGATGCAGGTACCGGGGAAGACCTAGACTATCTTACCACGACCAAATAAACCGAGTCTTATCTGATGGAAAAGTCAAGAGTCTCCGTAACCGGCGAGCGTGTATGAGACGAACTATGAGAGTCGAGGAAGCCAGAGAGGTATGTAAGGAAAGAACCTGTTAAACTCTGTACTCTCTGCCTACCCCGCAAGGGATCTGGCGTGAGGTTATAGATAGATAGATAGAAAAAAAACGTTTTATTTGCATCAGCTGTTATTTGTTTTTTTTTAATGAAACATGAAAAAAACGATGGATTTTGATTTTAAACCAGAACCTTGCGCAATTTTCGCCACAAGATCCAAAAGGCATTTTTTATTAGCGTCCCCAATAATGATCGGAGGCGCCCTGAATTATAATCCTTGGCCTCCTAGCATTAAAATAATATCGCCTTTGGACCAAAAATATATTTTTTTTATATATTCTTCCTTTACCAACGAGACAGTTGGGGTAGTACTCGAGTGGAGACCGCGGCTCGGCAAACGTAGTGTGGGACGCCCTGCAGCTAGATGGAGCGACGATATACGGAGGGTGGCTGGCAGCGGTTGGAGGAGAAGAGCCGAAGATTGGGCTCAATGGCATGCCTTGGGAGAGGCCTATGTCCAGCAGTGGACTGATACGGGCTGATGATGCTTCTTCCTTTATTGATCGGCGAAGGTACAAAGCCCTACTGCCAAATCTTATATTTGTTTAAATTAATTCAACTCCCCGATGAACTTGATGATAACGATGATAATGAAACTGATGAAATACCCCACCTTGGATAGTAAAGCGATGGATACTTTGCATACCAATTACGACGGCCATTTTGAGGGAAATCGAACGGCACATTATATCACTTTGTTTTTTCACTCACGCACATATAAGAATACATAATGGTTAATATTCCACCAACGTTACACATTATAATTAGAATAAACAAAAGTTTTAGAAATTAAAACAAATTGACGACATCATTTCCCGCCAAAACTCTCCGGACCAAAAATATATCAGTAAAAAGCTTAACTTTTTTGTAATGGCATGCTTGAGAGCAGATGTATAAGAAAATAAAAATATATATTATTTCCATTATAAAGCTTGGTCGGGTTAAAACAGCTAATTGTTTCGACACGGCTTAATTTGAACGTGTTATCTTTAAAACTGCTGCAAAACTGGAAAATAGAAAATATTTAAGTTTATTTTTAGAAGTAATAAAGATTTTTACTCCTGCATATTGGATTGTGTTATTAGTTCGTTTCGTTTCATGCTTTCTTAAAGAATACGCGGTTATTTTAGTGCTGGAATGAATTTGACTATATTGAAGTACCGAAGGACCGGAGAATTAGTGTAAATTGTGGGTCACAGCTGGGGTAGGTTGCGTACAACACGAACCGGTTGTAGTGATGATTTTTAGGGAGGTATTTTTTCTGCAGTGGACGTCGTTTCACTGATAAAAATGATGACTAAAAAAGTTTACATAGTTTGAGAGAGGTTATGAAATTAATTGTGTTATTTTTCCAGGTTTGTCAACATAAATAGCAAAAACATCATTCATAAATGAAATATGGGTGCAAGGGTTTGGTCAAATAGCCGACGGAGCGCGACGGGAGCGTGACAGAAGCGCTCGGCTACGTTCGGTTGTGACGTTTGCCGTCGCGCCGAGCAGGGCTGTGCTGTGTAGCGTCTCCAGTACATTTAAGTACATTACAACTCCCCAAGCCGCGCCACTGTCGCGCTTCCGCCGCACTGCGTCGGTAATGTGGCGAAACCTTAAGAGATCTGGCGTGATGATATAGATACATGAATTATTTGATGTATTATAAATATTAGCTGAATTTGGCCAATGATTTTAATCAAGACTTAATAAATCACCCTATAGGTATTGTCCTAATGCTGGGCGAAGGCCTCCTCTCCCAAATCGAGGTGAGAGAGATTAGGGCAAACTTCACCACGCGGGCCTAGTGCGGATTAGTGGAGGCAGGTTTGTGGCCACCTGCTGTTGGAACTTATCGAGCCGCCAAAAAGGCTTCCAACTTAGCTTAAAGACTACCATATTAAGTGGTAGCCGGGACCAACGACTTAGCCTTAGACTTAGACTTCCAGAATAACGTGACCCGCAATCATGAAAATGCCATGCTGGAAACACCGCGGTCAATAATTAATAAACGACAAATTGTCGTACGTTGTGTAACGCGGCTTTCGCAAAACGAGTTTGTCTTCATTATTTTTGTAACAAGTCGCTTCATATTTATGCCTCATAGTAGATACGAATTTGCTGCTTATTATTTTACTCATCGCTTTAGTAAATTGTGAGAACCTTTTCATATAACCGAGTATTAAATATTGATGCGTTGGGTCGAATGAAACAATCATTTTATGGTTTCTCTCCAGATCTTAAATACACACTTCATTTTATAGGGGCGTTTTATATGATCCTGAAAAGCTTTAATATACGAGAGATAAAGGGGTTACTTATGATAGTTTAATATTTATACTACAGTTGCAATACATTTTATTCTGATGCCGAATTTGTTACAATAACCGAGTAGGAATTAGTAAAAGCAGGTTTGTGGGCATCTGGTGTTGGAACTTATCAAGTCGCCTATAGGATTTTCTACCACATAAAGTTGTAACCAGGATCATTGGTTTAACATACATTCTGAAGCACGAAATTGGACAATGAAAATGGAAAAATAAAATAAATCCAACAAAATGGAAATTATTTTATTTTTACTATCTTTTCCATCTATTTAATAATTTACTATTCGCAGACAGCAACAATTTCTTTCTTACATACCTCTCTGGCTTTCTACACTCATAGTACGTCTCATACACGCTCGCCGGTTACGGAAACTCTTGACTAAAGACTGACAGACTGACCTTAGTGATTTCTCAGAGAAAAATAATACCGAGTATTTCCACACGCAGTTTATTTATTGGTCACCCTATTCCGTTCGTTTCGTAAAATGAAAATCACCGTGTCACGATAGACCGACCCAATCTCTTCGTTAAATCGATTGCGTTTTTTTTTTCAGTTGTATATTGATTCCTGTATCAATATTTGTGAATAATATTTTCATCGCTAGTATTGTGTCGTTGAAAGCATTCGATGTACGACCGTGTCACGGACAAGGTTTAACGTAATGGAAAATTAATATGAATGATGGGTTTTATTCAATAAAATCCGTTCTTTTGATAAGTATCTTGTTTTTTTCAACAAGTCACATGGTTTTAATTTTTGAACAAAAATACAATTAAAACTGAAATAAACGAATTTACCGTTGTTTTTTTCGCGGAAGAAACAATTGGTTTCTTTAAGAATTTTCAAAGCTAGTCTGGCATCTGCAACTGTATCCAGTATAATGATGATGATGTGATTTTCAAATGTGCGCTGTGTTGAATAAATATTTTTTTCATTTCATTTTTAATTTTTTTATTATTTCACGCTCGCCGGTAACAGAGACTTGACTAGCCCATCAGATTGTCTCATCTGACTGATTACTTGGTCATGGTAAGATAGTCTAGGTCTTCCTCGGTACTTATATCGTCTATTCACATCTTTTTATCTCTATTTATATCATCACGCCAGATCCCTTGCGGGGTAGGCAGAGAGTACAGAGTTCCAACAGGTTCTTTTCTTACATACCTCTCTGGCTGCCTCCACTCTCATAGTTCGTCTCATACACGCTCGCCGGTTACGGAGACTCTTGACTTGTCCTTCAGATAAGACTTGGTCTATTAGGTCGTGGTAAGTCTTCCCCGGTACCTACATCCTTCCACTTTAGCATTGTATATCTGTTTTGTCATTCTTTCTTCTGACATTCTTTCTATATGCCCGAACCAACGGAGCATACCCTTTTTCATCTTTACACCGATACTATACACATATTAATAAAAAGCGTGTATAATACGAACCATTAGAGTGGATGAATCCAGGGAGATCTGTAAGGAAAGAACCTGTCGGAACTCTGTGCTCTCAGCCTACTCCGCAAAGGATCTGGCTAACTATACGGGGCCACATCATAAAACCCCGACATGTGTTGTCAAAACATGCAATATAAATTGTATTGCATGCCCTTATGGGGTGATCTTATGCCTCGTAAACCTTTGATGGTCACCGAAAGGCGGGAATTTCTGCTTGGAATGTTTAGGGGTTGATTCATACTGGAGTTTTTCAACTTGTATTAGGATGCAATGTTTATAGTTATTTTTCTTTATTTACATATTTTTAGTATAAATGGTATTCATATAAGGACTTAGTTCAGTGGTGGGTAATTTTTATGTGACTCACAAAATATTTCTTATATCTATTTGTAAATGCATCCACGACAGAGGAATATAATTTCTAGTGTTTTTGCGTAATATAAAGTAAGAACCCACTATACCAACGATGCAGAGATACAGGCTCTATGTAGAGCATAATTGTCTATCTCTGCCTGTCTATAGATATCATGACGCCAGATCCCTCGCAGAAAGGGCTAAGAGTACAGAGTTTCATCAGGTGCATTCCTTACAGACCTCTCTGCCTTCCTTCATACACATACGCTTGCCGGTTACGGAGACTCTTGACTTCTATTTTTTTATTTATTTTATAAAATGTAGCCCCACACTAGGATTTATTCCTGTGTCGTAGGTGCGTTTACAAACAAGAAAATTTACATACACAAATACCCAGACCGGAACAAATAATTGTGAATCACACAAAGATTTGTACCGTGCGGGAATCGAACCCGCGACTTTTAGACAGAGTGGGTGGAGCGGCTTAAACTCTTAACGGTAGCGCTAAATCGTCCATCTTGCCCTTATGATTAGACACTATCTATTTGAACATTGTAAGTTCTTCCATTTTCTCATTGTATCTCTGTTTTGTAATTCTTCCTGAACCACGGAAACTTTAATTTCTTATGTTTCATTCGAGAATAATCTATCTATCTATCTATAACATCACGCCAGATCCTTGCGGGGTAGGCAGAGAGTACAAAGTTCCAACATATTAAGTATACGAGAGTTTCGAGAATAATAATATACTAAAAACTTAAAATACTTTTCGTTTCATTTGAAGTAGACTTAACAACGCTCCTAAGTTAGACGTTGTCTGTTTGCTCGTAAAACTAGGTCTAACAAGGTTATTTAGGTGAAATGGGCTTACTTGTGACGTCATACTATATATAAGGCATGAGGTGTTTATCTGTAATTGGTTAAGCAGTTAATAAGTTAATTTTAAGGAGATCACTATGTATATACGAAATATTGTATTAGCCGTAGATAAACCTGATAATAAATAAATAAATACTGAATAGTTTATTCTGGCTTAATTATAGGCACTGGTTTATGTATCCGAGATCAGGAACGTTCAAGGTTTTTTAGTATTATCTCTTAATGTAAGTGATAATACTAAAGCAGTGATAGCCTAGTGGTTAGACCGTTGAACTGCAAAGTCAGAGGTCTCAGTTCAAACCCAGGCACGCACCTCTGTCTTTTCGAAAACATGATTAAAAACTAACTATTACTTGCATTAACGGCGAAGGAAAACATCGTCAGGAAACCTATATGCCCTAAGAGTTCCTCGGAGGTATGTCAAGTTCGCCAACCCCCACTCCCCAGCATGGTGGACTATTGCCTAAACCCTCGCAGTTTGAGAAGAGGCCCGTGCCCAACGGTGCGACAGTTTCTTAACAGGGCTATTATTATTATTTATATTATCTCTTAATTTGCTGCTTCAAGATAATCAGAGTTTTTCCAAAGACCAAATCTTGATTTTCAATATAAGACTTTTTGGATCCTAGTAACCCTACAAGAAGTATACAAGAACTACGAAAATCATGTTTCTACGGTTGGTGTACTATGTTCATATTGTGCTTCACAGCACTATATTTTTTGAAATTTTTTGATGAACGGCTTGGTCTAGTTATTAAGAGCTTGAGTCGCTGATTTATCCCGCACGGGATAAATCTTTGTGTGACCCACAAACATTTGTTTCGGTCTGGCTGTTTGTGTATGTGAATTTCATGCTAGTAAATGTGTAAGGCTACGCTTTTATTTAAAAAAAAAATGTGTGCATGCCATATTTTTTACTAAGATCGTTAATAGCTGATAGTAATGCGATAAAATTTGTGGAGATCTTTATATCGATGAAAACTCGTTAAGAAAACTTTCTACTCGATCTAATCTCAAACAATAAGTGAAATAATAAATGTGATCGCAGAACAGTGCTTTTATATTCTTCTTCGAAAAAAAACAGGTCTCCACGCAAAGAATATCAGAATTTATTACTTCAAACTTATACTTGTCAAACTAATGACAGCTGTCAATTTATTAACGTCACTCTATTAAAAAATAAAACAGTTTAATGTGTTCAGTGATTTATTTTATTACCCTTTGCTTAAATAGTTTACTAAAGCAATTTGTTTAAATATACCACATCAAACGTTGGTACTCATTCTATGAGAGTGTGAATTTCCAACGTTCTCATTTTTGCGCGAGACGTACCAGATATTAGACCGGGCGAGGGTGAGTAAGCGGAAATATGCCTTTCAATTCTGCACCCTCGCCTTTAGGCCGCGGCTAGCGTCAAGGGACGAAAGCGATTCTACAAGTGGTCGCGATCACTGAGCAAGTAACTAGACTAATTGTCGTAAAATACTGTTTTGTTGAGCAGCAATAGCCTAGTGGTTAGACCGTTGAACTGCAAAGTCAGAGGTCTCGGGTTCAAACTCAGGCACCTCTGTCTTTTCGAAAACATGTGCGTATTAAAAACTAACTATCATTTGCCTTAACGTTGAAGGAAAACATCGTAAGGAAACCTGCATGCCCTAAGAGAATCTCGAAGGTGTGTGAAGTTCGCCAACTCGCACTGGGCCAACGTGGTGGTCTATGGCCTAAACCCTCTGTTTGAGGCCCGTGCCCAACGGTGGGACAGTTTCTATATATATATATATATATATATATATATATATATATATATATATATATATATATATATATATATATATATATATATATATATATATATATATATATATATATATATATATATATATGAATTTCCATGTTTGTAAACGCACCCACGACACATGAATAAATCCTAATGTAGAGCAACGTTTAGAATGGAATAAATCATAGAGCGTGGTAACGTTTTAAAAAAAATGTAGTGGAGGTAACGGTAGTTAAATAAAAACACAAAGATACAACAATTATCCAAATTTACCTATCATAATAATATAACCCGCGGCAACAGGGACTGTAACAACTAGGATTGTAAAAGCTTCTAAACTTAATTCTTTGAAATAGGAACACCAACATGCATATATTCACCAAGTGAGGGGTGATAAAGTATACCGTGTTCACCTAAATATCGTTATCCATTTTAAATACAGATATCGGGCATAATTTCAGACTGTTAATCAATTTTTTGGACTGAAAACCAAGACTGTTCGGTCTAGAATTCTTGCCCTAGCCCTCGTGCTCACTAGCCGTACTATGGACCCGTAGAGTAACAAAACAGTAATGATATTATAATAATATTAGCCATGAAAAGAAACTGTCCCACCGTTGGGCACGGGCCTCAAACAGAGGGTTTAGGCCATAGACCACCACGTTGGCCCAGTGCGAGTTGGCGAACTTCACACACCTTCGAGATTCTCTTAGGGCATGCAGGTTTCCTTACGATGTTTTCCTTCAACGTTAAGGCAAATGATAGTTAGTTTTTAATACGCACATGTTTTCGAAAAGACAGAGGTGCGTGCCTGAGTTTGAACCCGAGACCTCTGACTTTGCAGTTCAACGGTCTAACCACTAGGCTATTGCTGCTCAACAAAACAGTATTTTACGACAATTAGTCTAGTTACTTGCTCAGTGATCGCGACCACTTGTAGAATCGCTTTCGTCCCTTGACGCTAGCCGCGGCCTAAAGGCGAGGGTGCAGAATTGAAAGGCATATTTCCGCTTACTCACCCTCGCCCGGTCTAATATCTGGTACGTCTCGCGCAAAAATGAGAACGTTGGAAATTCACACTCTCATAGAATGAGTACCAACGTTTGATGTGGGATATTTAAACAAATTGCTTTAGTAAACTATTTAAGCAAAGGGTAATAAAATAAATCACTGAACACATTAAACTGTTTTATTTTTTAATAGAGTGACGTTAATAAATTGACAGCTGTCATTAGTTTGACAAGTATAAGTTTGAAGTAATAAATTCTGATATTCTTTGCGTGGAGACCTGTTTTTTTCGAAGAAGAATATAAAAGCACTGTTCTGCGATCACATTTATTATTTCACTTATTGTTTGAGATTAGATCGAGTAGAAAGTTTTCTTAACGAGTTTTCATCGATATAAAGATATCCACAAATTTTATCGCATTACTATCAGCTATTAACGATCTTAGTAAAAAATATGGCATGCACACATTTTTTTTTAAATAAAAGCGTAGCCTTACACATTTACTAGCATGAAATTCACATACACAAACAGCCAGACCGAAACAAATGTTTGTGGGTCACACAAAGATTTATCCCGTGCGGGATAAATCAGCGACTCAAGCTCTTAATAACTAGACCAAGCCGTTCATCAAAAAATTTCAAAAAATATAGTGCTGTGAAGCACAATATGAACATAGTACACCAACCGTAGAAACATGATTTTCGTAGTTCTTGTATACTTCTTGTAGGGTTACTAGGATCCAAAAAGTCTTATATTGAAAATCAAGATTTGGTCTTTGGAAAAACTCTGATTATCTTGAAGCAGCAAATTAAGAGATAATATAAATAATAATAATAGCCCTGTTAAGAAACTGTCGCACTGTTGGGCACGGGCCTCTTCTCAAACTGCGAGGGTTTAGGCAATAGTCCACCATGCTGGGGAGTGGGGGTTGGCGAACTTGACATACCTCTTAGGAACTCTTAGGGCATATAGGTTTCCTGACGATGTTTTCCTTCGCCGTTAAAGCAAGTAATAGTTAGTTTTTAATACGCACATGTTTTCGAAAAGACAGAGGTGCGTGCCTGGGTTTGAACTGAGACCTCTGACTTTGCAGTTCAACGGTCTAACCACTAGGCTATCACTGCTTTAGTATTATCACTTACATTAAGAGATAATACTAAAAAACCTTGAACGTTCCTGATCTCGGATACATAAACCAGTGCCTATAATTAAGCCAGAATAAACTATTCAGTATTTATTTATTTATTATCAGGTTTATCTACGGCTAATACAATATTTCGTATATACATAGTGATCTCCTTAAAATTAACTTATTAATTGCTTAACCAATTACAGATAAACACCTCATGCCTTATATATAGTATGACGTCACAAGTAAGTCCATTTCACCTAAATAACCTTGTTAGACCTAGTTTTACGAGCAAACAGACAACGTCTAACTTAGGAGCGTTGTTAAGTCTACTTCAAATGAAACGAAAAGTATTTTAAGTTTTAAGTATATTATTATTCTCGAAACTCTCGTATACTTATTATGTTGGAACTTTGTACTCTCTGCCTACCCCGCAAGGATCTGGCGTGATGTTATAGATAGATAGATAGATTATTCTCGAATGAAACATAAGAAATTAAAGTTTCCGTGGTTCAGGAAGAATTACAAAACAGAGATACAATGAGAAAATGGAAGAACTTACAATGTTCAAATAGATAGTGTCTAATCATAAGGGCAAGATGGACGATTTAGCGCTATCGTTAAGAGTTTAAGCCGCTCCACCCACTCTGTCTAAAAGTCGCGGGTTCGATTCCCGCACGGTACAAATCTTTGTGTGATTCACAATTATTTGTTCCGGTCTGGGTATTTGTGTATGTAAATTTTCTTGTGATAACGATATTTAGGTGAACACGGTATACTTTATCACCCCTCACTTGGTGAATATATGCATGTTGGTGTTCCTATTTCAAAGAATTAAGTTTAGAAGCTTTTACAATCCTAGTTGTTACAGTCCCTGTTGCCGCGGGTTATATTATTATGATAGGTAAATTTGGATAATTGTTGTATCTTTGTGTTTTTATTTAACTACCGTTACCTCCACTACATTTTTTTTAAAACGTTACCACGCTCTATGATTTATTCCATTCTAAACGTTGCTCTACATTAGGATTTATTCATGTGTCGTGGGTGCGTTTACAAACATGGAAATTCATATATATATATATATATATATATATATATATATATATATATATATATATATATATATATATATATATATATATATATATATATATATATCTATATATCTTTGTGGATCAAATCTTTGTGGGATCCACAATTAATTCGGTCTAAGTATCTCTATCTATATCATCACGCCAGCTCCCTCGCGGGGTAGGCAGAGTGTACAGAATTCCAACAGGTTCTTTCCTTACATACCTCTCTGGCTTCCTCCACTTTCATAGTTCGTCTCATACACACTCGCCGGTTACGGAGACTCTTGACTTGCCCTTAAGCTAAGACACGATCTATTTGGTCATGGTAAGATAGTCTAGGTCTTCCCCGGCACCTACATCCTTCCACTGTCGCATTGTATATCTGTTTTGTCATTCTTTTTTCTGGCATTCTTTCTATATGCCCGAACCAACGGAGCATACCCTTTCTCATCTTTACACCGATACTATCTTTCATACCTACTCGCTGTCTTACTACGCTGTTGCGAATACGGTCGGTCAGCGTGACTCCGCACATCTTCCGCAGAGATGGCATTTCGACCGCATTTATCCTGCTTTCGTTCTCCTTCTTACATACCCAACTCTCACTGCCATATAACAGCGTTGGGACAAGCACTCCGTTATGCATGGCCAGCTGCGCCTTTTGGCTTAAGTGCCGGCTCCCAAGGCCTTCCCATCGCACCATTCACTCTATTACCTATAATGGTCCTTCGGTCGTCGAAGTCTTGGAGAACGACGTCGTGGTGAATTTTCGACTGGTTTTAACGTCGAATTACACTGCGTCACCGCTTCGACGGAGGATTTAGTTTGCCTTGTGGATAAGGACATCAACAAATGGTCCTAGAGAAGCGCTTTAAGGATTAGCGCAGCACCTACCGTGACAAGTAACCGTTAGTGAACTTTGGACTCGGTCATCGAATTCGCGGTGTCATCGCTTCTACGGCAGGGTGAAAAGTTATTGGCGGAGCAGAAGACGAGTAATTTGAAGTGTCCACATCGTCGAAGTCTTGGAGAATGACGTCTTGGTGAATTTTCGACCGGTTTTAAAGTCGAATTACACTGCGTCACCGCTTCGACGGAGGATTTAATTTGCCTTGTGGATAAGGATAACGACTACTGTGGAGATCGAAGTGCTTTCGGACAGGCTTGACGAGGCCTATGAAGAACGAGCCGCCTTCGAAGAGCGATATCACTCGCTGTGTGCACAGGCGCGCTGCCTGCTTGCCAGCGCTCGGGCTAGCGATGACGGGTCTGTAGCGGGGTCGACAGAAAGCAAGTTGAAGATTTCAACCCGGGGAGGATGTTCGAGCTTCGTGCAACGCAACAGCGGCGCGGAGCGGGGGCAGCACGGCGCTGCGCGGTGGGGCGCATACACCGGGCGAGTCAGTCGATTAATTCGGCACCCGACGGCATCGGCGGCACTCACGCGCTTATTGTTATAATCCATTGTTACAACCAATTGTTACTTATAATATACGTTATCTAAAGTTACAATCCACATCTTATTTATATACTAAAATATAGATCATTAGATCACCAACAAAACTATTTAAGCAAAGGGTAATAAAATAAATCACTGAACACATTAAACTGTTTTATTTTTTACTAGAGTGACGTGAATAAATTGACAGCTGTCATTAGTTTGACAAGTATAAGTTTGAAGTAATAAATTCTGATATTCTTTGCGTGGAGACCTGTTTTTTCGAAGAAGAATATAAAACACTGTTCTCCGGTCACATTTATTATTTCACTTATTGTTTGAGATTAGATCGAGTAGAAAGTTTTCTTAACGAGTTTTCATCGATATAAAGATCTCCACAGATTTTATCTCATTACTATCAGCTATTAACGATCTTAGTAAAAAATATGGCATGCACACATCTTTTTTTAAATAAAAGCGTAGCCTTACACATTTACTAGCATGAAATTCACATACACAAACAGCCAGACCGAAACAAATGTTTGTGGGTCACACAAAGATTCATCCCGTGCGGGAATCGTTCGATTCCCGCGACTATTCGATCTAGTGGGTGGAGCGAATCAAGCTCTGAATAACTAGACCAAGCCGTTCGTCAAAAAATTTCAAAAAATATAGTGCTGTGAAGCACAATTTGAACATAGAAACTCTCGAACTCGAACATAGAACTCGAATATTTTTCATCAATATATGACAACACTATTATCCTCGGAGGCTTCAACACTTGTCTGCTTAAGGGTGATATCCGCAGCCGTAAACTCCAATCTCTTGTCTCTTCTGGAAACATGCATATTCTTCCTCTTCATGCTACTCACCATGCACCCCACTGTTCTCCTTCACTTCTAGATGTAATCCTAGTATCCGACCCAAGTAAAGTAGCTCTACACGGGCAACTTCCAGGTTCCTTTTTTTAACACCTAAACGCAGATCTTTTTAAGATCCTTTTTCTTCGTAGTTTTAAAACTTTTGATCTGGATCGTTTGAGAGAGGACGCGGGTAATATTGACTGGTCTCCTGTTTACAATAGCGAGGACTTGGACACTAAAGTGGTCGCCTTTAATAAACTACTGTTAGACCTTTTTGATGTGCACGCTCCTATAAAAAAGGTGAAAGTTAAACATTCTCCTGCACCATGGCTGTCCGACACTATCAAAACACAAATGTCTAAACGGGACAAAGCTAAAAGGCGGTACATTAAGTTCCCTACGGAAGAGAACTGGTCTCTATATATAAAACTACGAAATCGCTGCAGTCGTATGTGTAGGGATGCGAAAAGACGCCACATACCCAACTCTCACTGCCATATAACAGCGTTGGGACAAGCACTCCGTTATGCATGGCCAGCTGCGCCTTTTGGCTTAAGTGCCGGCTCCCAAGTAGCCTTCCCATGGCACCATTCACTCTATTACCTGTATTCACTCTTCTCTCTATATCAGCGGTGTATTTCCCATCCTTACTGAAGGCGCATCCAAGATATACAAACTCATTCACTTGCTCCAGCACATCGTTACCAACCACAATCCTTGCATTCGTTCTGGTTTCTTCCCGTTCAAAAACCATAATTTTGGTTTTCTTCACATTCACATTCATATATATATATATATATATATATATATATATATATATATATATATAGACCGAAACTTAGACCGAATACTTAGACCGAAACAATTGTGGATCCCACAAAGATTTGATCCGTGCGAGAATCGAACCCACGACTATTTGACCCACATTAATTTTTGGTACACAATTAATGCTTTGGAAATCAATAACTTGGTGTAGTGTTAAGAACTTAAGCCTCTTTGTTTCACTAGAGAGAGTAGTGTTGGGTTCAATCACCGCACCCGACGACTTTTTTTATAACCTACAAATATGTGTTGTTTGTGTATGTGGATTTTATATTTGTAAAGGCACGAATGACACAGGAATAATACCTAGCTTCGTGTGTGTGTGAATGATCTACGCTGTTGGCCGCGGGGCTTCACCGGAGAAGAGGGCCAGCGTGCAACCACTACGCTCGAGCCGGAAGGGCAAGGGGACACATAGCTCAAGGGCGCCTCCAGGAGGAACGGTCTCAACTTAGGCAGTCACTATGGGGGAGGGCGTATACTAGGTGTCTCGCCGTGGTGCTCAGCACCGACCGGCGGGCAAAGGATTCTTCGACCTCGCCGATGAGGTCGGTGTCTAATCCTGTGTGCGGTAATTTATAGCGCGGGGCACCGATTTCATTAAAAAAAAATGGAAATCATAAGAAATAGAGGAGTTTCTTACGCTGCCCCGCTTCCGCGTGTCGCGTTATTCACGCCATTATAGACGTTGCCTTAAAGCTCAATCTGCACGTTCGGATTTTGTGCTATTCGTTGAAACTGTTTTACGCCGGCGAAATCTTATGAAACCGTTTGTTTGTTAATTAGATTTCGACTTTTCCCTTCAAGGGGTTCTTTGCCAAAATTACGAAGGTGTACTAAGGGCAAGAAGTACTTCAGTTGAATATACTGAAGTCAAAACAAATATATACCAAGGTACCAAATAGGTACCAAGGAAGACCATACCACATGAAAGTTAAGTCAAAAGTTTCTGTAACCGGCGAGCGTGTATGAGACGAACTATGAGAGTGGAGAAAGCTTGAGAGGTATGTAAGGAAAGAACCTGGTGGAACTCTGTATTCTCTACCTACCTTGCTATGTATCTGACGTAATGATAAAGATGGATACTAAACATAGATCTATCGGCGGATGATGTCGATCAAGATGATGATATCACAATTTTTTTGTAGTAGATAAATAGTGCTTCTCTAAAAATACTAAAATAGAAAAATCACATTATGACATCGTTTGAGTACAAGTCTCTTATTACGTGGCCCATTTAAGGGCAATTTGGTATAATATGATTCTTGTAAATACTAAAACTATTCAAAATATCGCCGGCCATCAGTTCTCTCAAACCATAAATAATCGTATTCTGCCTTACTGCTTAGCATAGGCCTGTCACAAATTGAAGTGAGAGAGACTAGTTTGTATTTTATTTGCGGAACCAGTGAGCAGCGTTCGTCTCGATCAGTCTGCGATGATTAACCATTTGTGGCATTCCCATATTGAAATGTTTGTGCTTCGGAAGATACATAAACCGTTGGTCCGCCTCAATATTTAATTTAGTAAGTAGTCATTAAGCCAAGTTGGTACCATTATGAGAATATTGATAAAACTCGCCCCCACAATCCGCACTGGTTTCGCGTGATGGAGTAGGGCCTATATTCTCTCACTTCTATTTGTGTGAAGGCCTTAACCCAGCAGTGGGACAGTACAGGCTTGTTTATTATTACAAAGGTATCATTAATAATAATATTTTATTTGCAACAAAAACAATTAACACATTACATGCAACATTATATCATACACATGATGCTCTGCTTAGAGTAGAGCAAATAATACGAACAAATAATTACTTCAATTATAGTTCAAAACCAACGTAAAGTTTTCATTAAACAAAACTGTTATAACGAATTTCCTCAAGAATCATAAAAAGGAAATTTTTCTCGGAAGTTTCGAGTAGTCCATTCATTCGTCTTCGAAAGACACAATAATAAGCTGGTTCCGTTTGTTAGATTATTGTATCTATGGTACGTAAATGTATGTAGTGTCTATGTCTTCGATGTTTACTTCTCTTCCTGTTAAGATGGCGTAGGGCCGGTTTTGGTTGCGCTCTATATAATAAAGTTATAACTGATTTGCTGATGTTTCACTGCGCACTTAGATAAATTCTAATAGGTTATGGGCCCAGAAGCCCGTGTTCAGCCAGATTGGCAAAGGATAACATAGGAAGTATTAAATTAAAATAAATAGGAAATACGCAGTATAAAAAAATGGCGTCCGAGAAAAATTTTCTGCCGCAGTTTACCGGCGACAATTTTAGCTCATGGTTGTTCAGAATTTCATGTATCCTAGAAGAAAAGGATTGCAAAGATGTCATTAGAGACGACATAAAATTCGAAAATATACCCGATTTTTCCAAAAAGGATGCTAAGGCAAAGAGCATAATAGTCACCAGTTTATCAGACAAACATCTGGAGTATGTAAGAGAGTCTTCAACTGCAAGAGATATGGTTAGAAACCTCAGAAAAATATTCGAAAGGAAAAGTACTCTATCCACTCTGTACATACGTAAAAAAATATTAACATTAAAATACATCAGCGGTGAATTGAGTGAGCATTTTAATAAATTCGATATACTTATAAGACAATTAGAAGAAACTAGTAGTAAAATAAGTGAGCCTGACAAGGTTTGCTATTTGTTATTGACAATGCCAGATACCTATGAGACCACAATAGCCGCCTTAGAAACGACGAACGCAGAATTGACTACAGAATATGTAAAAAGTAAATTATTTGATGCTGAGCTAAAGATGAGACAAAAACAAGATGAATATGAAAATAGACCAGACAGTGTATTTTATGTGTGCTACAAGTGTAACAAGAAAGGACACAAAAGTTTCCAATGCCCAGAAAATAAAAATAATAGGGGACGGCATCAACCTAATTATAAAAGAGGAAGAGGCAGTTACACGAAATATAATAATTATAGATCAGCAAACATGACTAATTCAGAAAATAAAATGAACTTTTCAGCATATATAGAAGAAGAATCGTTTTTGTTGAGTGAGGAAAATAAAATACAGTTTGTAATAGATTCAGGAGCGACAGAGAATTTAATACAAGAAAAGTATACAGGTTTTATGAAAAATATACAAATAATACCGCAAATAAAGATTAAAGTTGCAAATGGGGAGTATTTAACATGTACTAAAAAGGGAGTGTTGACAGCATATTACAATAAGCATGAAGTGGATATAACAGCTCTAATTGTACCAGACTTGTGTCACAATCTACTGTCTGTACAACAAATAATGAGTAAAGGATTTACAATAGTATTTAAACAAGGAACTTTAAAAATATATGGATTTGGAAATACAATGTATGGAGAACCAAAAGGAAAGTTGTATGTACTGAATATGAATATTAATGTTGTAGAAAATTGTAATTATGCCAATGAAAATAATGATTTATGGCACAAGAGATTAGGACATCTCAATAGAAAAGGCTTAAAACTAATGTCACTTCCAGTAAGTAACAACATTTGTGAAAGTTGCATAAAAGGAAAATCAACAAGGTTGCCTTTTAGGACAGTTATGAAACGAAAGTCACACAAAATAGGAGATTTAATACATAGTGATTTAGCAGGACCAGCAAAAACATCAACTAAAGAAGGATATAGGTATATGCAAACCATAATAGATGACTATTCACATTTCACCTGTGTGTATTTGCTGAGAAATAAAAATGAAGCTGCTAAGACAATTTTAGACTATATAAATTGCTTAGAAAATCAGAAAGGAGTAAGAGTCAAGGCTATTCGTTGTGATAATGGAGGAGAATACACAGTAAAATGGTTTAAAGATTATTGTCAAAATAAAGGAATAAATATACAGTATACACAACCATATAGTCCACAACAGAATGGTACAGCAGAAAGGATGAACAGAACTCTTAATGACAAAGCAAGAACAATGATTAATGAATCTGGATTACCAGAATATTTGTGGGGAGAAGCAATTCTATGTGCAGCATACCTTTTGAACAGGTCACCTTCAGCTGCTATTAACTTTAATATACCTGCAAAACTATTTGGAAAGTCAATGGATCTACATAAACTAAGAGTATTTGGTTGTAAAGCATGGATGTTAAAGTTACCGAGAGAAAGCAAAATGGAACCTAGATCAAAAGAAGTAAGAATGATAGGTTATGTACAAAATGGATATAAACTATGGGATATACAAAACGATATTATAGTTACCTCAAGAGATGTGAGGTTTAATGAAGGAGACACTAAATATATACCAAAAGATGAAAATAAAATATATACTGAAATAGACAGAAATACCTACCTTGAAGATGATACAAGTATGTTAAAGGAAACTGGGAGTAGGGCTGAAGTAAATAAGTCAGGAAGAAGAAGAGAAGAATCAATATGTAACAAGAAGTGGAAGAACAGTAAGGAAACCACAACTTTATGGCAATGATTATGAGTCGTACTCAGTATATTGTTTGATTTCAGCTGATGAAGATCCACAAATATATGAAGAAGCAATAAAGAAAGAAGAATGGAGGAATGCAGTTGAGAATGAATTAGATTCTCTTGTGAAAATGAATACCTGGACCATTACAACATTACCAAAAGGTGCCAAAGCTATAGATACTAAATGGGTCTTTAGGACAAAAGATAATGGAATAAAGAAAGCTCGACTTGTTGCAAGAGGTTTCCAACAAGATAGTATTGCAGAAGGTATGTTTCTTTACTCGCCTGTAGCCAAAATGACAACCTTAAAGATGTGTTTATCACAAGCTATATGTAACAGTCTAGAAGTTATGCAATTCGATGTGCCTACTGCCTTTTTAAATGGTTATTTAGAGACAGATGTGTATATTAAAGTACCTAAAGGATTAATATTAAAGGAACAAAGGAAAGGAACTGTATTAAAATTACAAAGAGCATTGTATGGGTTGAAAGAATCTCCCAAATGCTGGTACAGAACATTTGATGAGTTTTGCCAGAAAATAGGTTTTAAAAGATCAGAATATGATAGTTGTCTATATAAAATGAATAACATGTGGTTGTTATTATATGTTGATGATATTTTATTGTTTGGAAAAATGAAAGATATACAAGAGGTTAAAGAACCATTATATAAAAAATTTAGAGTTAAACATTTAGAAAAGTTTGAGAAGTATTTAGGTTTGGAAATAACACAAAATGAAAACACAATGACCATTTCTCAAAAACAATTTATTTTAAAAATTTTGATGAAGTTTGGAATGAAAGACTGCAAACCGATGAAGACACCCATGGAGAATAACTTTACTGCATCTGAAAAAGAAGAAATAATTAGTAATGTGCCATACAAAGAACTAATTGGTTGTTTAACTTACCTGACGATAAGTAGACCAGATATTACCTTTGCAACATCATATTTGAGTCGATACATGGATAAACCAACGAACACTACGTGGGAAGCAGCCAAGAGGATTTTGAGATATTTAAAAGGAACTGTTGATAAAATACTTACCTATTCAAAGTCAGACTGTAATAAAATTACAGCATATACTGATGCAGACTGGGGTGGAGATCAATATGACAGAAAGAGTGTAAGTGGAATGATTGTTTACCACAACAATAACCTTGTGTGTTGGGCGTCGAAGAAGCAGCAATCTGTTGCACTGTCTTCATCTGAAGCTGAGTACATATCTGCAGCAATGTGTATCAGTGAAGTTTTATTTGTAAAGGGATTGGCCAGTGAATTTAAAGCTATTGATAATGTGAGCGTATTTATAGACAATCAAAGTGCTATTAAAATGATAAACAATAGTGAAAATACAAGAAGAAGTAAACACATAGACATTAAATATAACTTCGTGAAAGATATAGTAAACAAAAAATTGATTGCATTGCATTATATAAAAACCGATGAGAATATAGCAGATGTAATGACTAAGCCGTTAAACACTGTAAAGTTTAATTATTTTTGTAATCAATTGTTACAGTAATATTGTTTGCAAATGTGATGTTATTGTAATTTTAGGTTGAGAAAAGTTTCGACATCTATCATATGTCATAGCAAAGTGCGTTATTTAAAAAAAGGTTGTAGTTTCGTTTTGTAAGTAGGTGCGAATTGTTTGTAATGTTTTTTTATCAATTTCCAGTTTATTTTAGATTTTTGGTTTATATAAAAATAACTACAAATTGCGAGGGGGTGTTAGATTATTGTATCTATGGTACGTAAATGTATGTAGTGTCTATGTCTTCGATGTTTACTTCTCTTCCTGTTAAGATGGCGTAGGGCCGGTTTTGGTTGCGCTCTATATAATAAAGTTATAACTGATTTGCTGATGTTTCACTGCGCACTTAGATAAATTCTAATACCGTTCACTACTTAATGTGGCAGCCGTTAACCAAGTTGGAACTTTTAGAGGCCGTCTGATAAGTTATAACGGTAGGTAGCTATAAGATTCACCAGTTCGCACTTAGGCTGCGTGGTCAAATTAATCTATTCTCTCTTATTTCGATTTGTGATAGAAGGCCATTACCTAGTAGCAGGACGGAAGAAAGCTTATTATTAATATTAAGAATAAAAGCAACCAAAATTACTCCAATTCCTATTCAGAACGAACTTAAGTTTCAATTACGCAAAATTCTTATAACGAACGTCCCCAAGAATCTTAAAAAGGACAATTTTTCAGAGACATTCCGAGTAGCCCATTCACCCGTCGGTCCCGCCATCCGTATCTCAGTACCCGGGATTCATCCGATGTCATCCACAATTACCAAGGCTTTGTTATCTGAAGGGGTAGTAAGGAATCTTGTGAATTTTTGAGACATCTTCTTTCAAATGTTCGGTGCTCTGAAAACCACTTCTGTGAGGAAATAGGAAGTAATTAGGGGCTTACTTCGTGACAGTTTAACAAAACCAACAATAGATGTTGGTTTTGTTAAAGTGTGAAGAAATTTCTGTGGATATTGGTCAGTGGGTTTCTTCGGCAATGTTGGAAGAGTAGCTTTTGGAAATAGCTAGGTTCGTCGGGATGGAAAGGATTTATTTGACGTAAGTTTTTCGCGTCAGAAGATGACTCTGAATATGCTGCGTAGTAGAATTTGTACAACAATGCTCCTGCAGTAGGTTTCGGAAAATCTAGATTTGTCGGGATGATAAAGACTTTGTGTCGCATTTTTTCGTGTCAAGAGATGTCTGTGGATATTTTAGGCGGTGAGATTTTACAACAATGCTCCTAGAGTAAATTTTGGAAAAGTTTGGATGTCGGGATCAAAAATTATTTTATGTGATAAAAGCTTTTTTTCCGGAATTGTAGAAGGCCGGTACAAAGTTGGATCGGTGATTTAGTTAAATGTGTAGATAAGACCTGGCCTATACTGGCTCAGAATAGGGATATGGGGTCGTAGGGAGAGGCATATGCCTTGCAGTAAGTGGATTCAGCTGAAAGTGATGGTGTTTTTTTCCTGGAGTAAATGAGTACGGATACTAAGGCAGACAGCACAATTCCTGGCTTTATAAAATTCCATATACATAATGATTACCTAAAAGACGTCCGCTAAAGGATATAGGAGTACCAAAACGTCGTCAAGACCAGCAGCTTTCTACTATAAGCATCTATCTAGATTTTACCTGAGACTTTTATCAGGTTATCAATTATTAGTGTCCAACCGAAGGCCGGTTTTTGGCCAGGGCTGAAGGTTTAATAACCTTAAGAAATTTGATTCATGATTGGCTCAATTTTGAAAAAGTTATGTTGACTGCATTAACTTAACGAGATAATTAAAATGGTTAAAAATAGTAACGCTGACATAATATTATTTACAATATTTATTTTATGAAAAGCATTCGTAAGTTGTTAATCGTAATAGATCGTTTAATTTCGGTGCTTGCTTGAAACCTTCGCCTTGAGCCAAAACTTCGGCCCATTTTGACCGAAGCCGAAGTATTTGCCGAAGGTGTATTTTTGGCCAAAGGTGGCAGAAACCGAATTCGAAACCCACGCTTATGACACTAATTATTATGCTGTAATAATTCGTAGTATATGGCAACGTTTTATATTTAAAACAAATATTGTCAAGAAACACCGGAAATCTTTAAAGTATACCTAATAAAAAAAACAATAGAAAAGAAACCTCCCCCTTCTTTGTTGTTGGCTTAAAATAAACTCTGTAGGTAAATTAGACCGCGTTAGAGCCCAAAAAAGTATACTTTCGATCCCGCAATTTTTTTGCTCAACTTGAATGTGTTTCTTTCATTTCGTGTCCATCCGGTGTTCTCTTTGCTCGCTTTAATTTAAAAAGTTGGATTGATGTGCTGGAGGCGAAATAATCACTGTTTTTTTCTGCGACAATGTTTATGGAACACGAATTACCTGCTTTTTTGGCGTGGTTAAAATCGCGTCTGATTTTTTTTGTGTACTTAAAATAATCATCATCATCATCTCAGCCTATACTTGTCCACTGCTGAACATAGGCCTCCCCAATCGCTTTCCAGCGTAACCGGTCCGATGCCACCTGCATCCAACGACTTCCTGCGATTTTCACAAGATCGTCGGTCCATCTGGCAGGCGATCGTCCCACGCTGCGCTTGCCAATACGTGGTCTCCACTCTAGAATCTTTCTGCCCCAACGCCCGTCCGATCTACGCGCTATGTGGCCCGCCCATTGCCACTTCAGCTTGCTAATCTTAACGGCTATGTCGGTGACCTTGGTTCTTCTACGAATCTCCTCATTCCTGATTCGATCGCGTAGAGAAACGCCGAGCATAGCTCTTTCCATAGCTCGCTGAGCAACTCTGAGCTTTTTTATGAGACCTATTGTAAGAGACCACGTCTCTGATCCATATATCATCACTGGTAACACACATTGACTAAAAACTTTAGTCTTTAGGCACTGAGGTATTTTGGATGAGAAGATGTTGCGCAGTTTCCCGAACGCTGCCCAGCCGAGTTGGATTTGTCGATTGACCTTTCTCTCAAAGTTGGACCTACCTAACCGGACTACCTGTCCCAGGTAAATGTATTCGTCGACAACTTCAAGAGTAGAGTTCCCAACGGTGAGTGCGGTGGGTACGACATGGACGTTAGACATTATTTTCGTTTTGTCCATGTTCATTTTAAGACCCACTTGTTGAGATACTTGGTTGAGGTCACCGAGCATTCGTCCTAGATCTTTCAGCGACTCCGCCACGACCACAATGTCGTCGGCAAATCGAAGGTGAGTGATGTATTCGCCATTGATGTTGATGCCAAGTCCTTGCCATTCCAAGAGCTTGAAGGCGTCCTCTAAGGTGGCCGTAAACAGTTTCGGAGAAATGACGTCTCCCTGCCTTACTCCTCTTTTTATGGGGATCGCCTTCGTGCACTGCCCCTGTACTCGGACTGACATGGTGGCGTTATTATACAAGCACTTCAACACTTCAATGTACCGATAGTCAATGCGGCATCGCTGGAGAGATCTAAGAACCGCCCAAGTCTCGATCGAATCGAAGGCTTTCTCATAGTCCACAAACGCCAAGCATAGTGGCCGATTATACTCCTCGGTCTTCTGTATAATCTGCCGCAGCGTATGTATGTGGTCTATGGTACTAAAGCCTTTCCGGAAACCGGCTTGTTCGGGAGGCTGGAAGTCATCAAGCCTGCGTTCGAGACGATTCGTGATGACTCTCGAAAACAACTTATAAACATGGCTCAGCAGTGTGATAGGCCTATAATTCTTCAGTAAAGTGTTATCACCTTTCTTGAAAAACAGTACCACCACACCCCTGTTCCATGCTTCCGGCGTTTTCTCTTCGAGCAAGACGGAATTAAACAGCCTCTGAAGGACTTTAAGTACCGGCGTTCCGCCCGCTTTCAGAAGCTCTGCGGTAATTCCGTCTTCGCCTGGCGCTTTGTTATTTCTGAGTTGTTTGAGAGCCATCCTAATCTCGTACAGGCTGATGTCCGGGATATCTTCAGTGTAGTGTCGGGTTAGCTTGGCTCTTGGGTCTTTTTCCAAGTCAACAACAGGTTCAGCTACTGAGGTGTACAACTGCCCATAGAACCTCTCTATCTCCCTGAGCACCTCTGACCTATTTGACGTTACGTTTCCGTCCTCCGTCTTACTTAAAATAATGCTTTTGTGTTATTTTTGGGGTAAAATTTTTAATAATGGTATTATTAAATCATGTTTTTCAATGGCCTAGGTTCACGCAAAGGGAACCGAGGTAATAACCTAGTTATAAATATTTATATTTTTATCTGATTGTGCGTCGCTGTATGTCTACAGAGAGCTTAGCACAAAAAGGTGGGCATTCGCTTGACGACTATGCTAGTTGATATGCCATGCTGGTTTTAATATCCAACTGGATGATAGATTTGCCTGCTACCAGTAGAATTTTGACATATTTTATATGGAAAATCGTTGAGTTGAATATTGTAACCGGCCAAAAATAATCATGATCGTAACTGAACGATTACTCGCTGGAGTCACTGTGACGTTATTCGACGTAAATTTATTAAACTTGAAAGAAAGTATAGGTGTAAAGATAAGAAAGAATGACAAAAAACATATACAATGCGAAAGTGGAAGGATGTACTCGTAGGTACCGGGGAAGACCTAGATTATCTTACCATGACCGAATCTTATCTGAAGGACAAGTCAAGAGCTTCCGTAACCGGCGACCGTGTATGAAACTAACTATGTGAGTGGAGGAAGCCAGAGAGGTATTTAAGGAAAGAATCTGTTGGAACTCTGTACTCTTTGCCTACCCCGCAAGGGATCTGGCGTCATGATATAGAATAGAATAGAATTTATTAAACTTTTTTTTTCTATCTTTCATTCTATCTATCTTCTCCCACTTCTCTTCTTCCAGGCTTCCTTCACTCTCATAGTTCGTCTCATACACGCTCTTTCTTTCTTTTTTATTACTAATATTCATTTGTGTTTCATGTTTTAATTATCTGTTGACCAGATAACCTAAATTAAAGTGAGTAGGTATTGTTTTCTAGCATATCATTTAAAATTAATGGGCGATTTACCACAGCGGTTCAGAGCTTTAAGAGCTTGTCTACTGCCATTAGATCACGTTAGTATTACAGGAATTACTATGCGATGACGGACGATTTGGCGCACTGGTTGAGAGCATAAACCGCTCCGCCCACTGGGTCGAATAGTCGCGGCTTCGATTCCCGCATGGGACAAATCTTTATGCAACCTACAATTGTTTCGGTCTAAGTATTTGTGTGTCTGAAATTTCAAATTTGTAAACGCACATACAACGCAGGAATAAATTCTAGTGTGGGGCTACGGTTTTTGCAACAAAAAAGTATATACGAGTGAAATATATGTTACTAGCGGCCCGTCCCGGCTTCGCTCGGGTGGATATTGCGTCCGCTGCGTAGGAACGCGCGGCTACCTATTTCATAGATGTGTCCGCCCCTCTCCCGCACTTCGGTCCCCCCTCCCTCGCCGCGTTGCCCGCTGCGCTGCGTGGGGCCACATCGGCCACGGCGCGGCGGCGTTTATTTTTCTATTAGTATTTTGTTTCGATTGACATTTTTAAATTTGTAATATCTTTTGAATGGAATGTCCGATTTGAATAATTAAAAGTAGTTTACAGGTATTGAAACAGTCTTGAACACGATACGATGTTTTTGGATAAGAATTAATACAAAAGTATGGATAACAAGGTCTGATTTTGGTCGGCATTTCTATCAACTTTTAAATGTAAAAAAGTAGTTACAGTGACGTAACTACAATAGTTGAACATATGGTATTGCGAAGTTTTTTGTAGATATTGATATGTTTTTTTAATATTTTAGAACATTTTTTTGTTCTATCATCAGTAGTTTCCGCAGCGTATGCGATGAAAGACATTTAATGGATAATTTTTTTACACCTTGGGTTAAATTATTGAAGTTTTATTAGGGATGCCTATTTTTTTCTAGTAATAAATATAGCTTATGTTACTTAGAATTAATGTAGCATTTAATGGTGAAAGAAGTTTTGAAATTGGTCCAGTAGTTTTTGAGTTCATTTGTTACATACATACAAAAATACAAATCTTTCTTCTTTATAATATTAGTATAGATTTTAGTTCAAAGGAGTATAAATGCATATACAAGGTGTATCGTAAATAACGCAAGGACTCAGACGCCGCAATTAGATAATTGCTTCACAAATTTAATACTAACACCAAACTTCTAAATTAAAATATTTTTACCCAATTTTTAAGCACTTTTATACCCCAATCAACAATGAAACTTGTCCGTGTATGTGTGCGTATTGAGAAATCCGTTTTAGAAATGCATTTTAAATATCCGTATTGCTTTGAATCAAGAATAAATTTAGTTTGTTTTAGCGTGCTAAATGGTTAAAACCATATTTTGCAAATTTAAAAAAATTTAGGACACATTAAAAATTGTTGGAATCAATTCAGTTACCGCTCTAGAACAAACTATTTTCAAGTCTTGCGTTTATTATGTTACAGTTTGTATAAAGACTGGACTTTTTAGTCAGTTGAATTTCAGTCTGGAGTCAATAGACTCCAATGTCAATAGACATTGGAACCTAACATATATTACCCTGATTGGGGTATTAATAACGGTTTGTTTATGCAGTTGAAAGTGTAAAATTGGTTTGTGAAATAAATTAACTCTACCAAGAAACTGTAGAAACATATATGCAGACATGGAGTTTTGGCGGAAAATCGAAGAGTGATGTCGTCAATTTATTTTAAATTATAATGTGTCATTTTTGTGGAATATTAACCATTATGTATTCCTATAAGTGCAGGAGTGAAGGTAATTGTAATAAAGTGAAAAAACGTGCCTTTTCGATTTCCCACAAAACGGCCATTCCCACAAAAAAATTGGTATGTAAAGTATCCATCGCTTTACTATCCAGGGGCACTTCATCAATATCATAATCATCCTTGTCATCACGTTCGTCAGGGAGTAGAATTAATTTAGAAATGAATATTCATAATACTTGACATTGGCAAAATACACATCGCCGTGATGCCATAATAATTAAACAACATATGCAGACATACAGAAAGACGTGCCAGAGCACGCGAGCGCACACATGCTCACATACGCACGCATGCATGCTCACGCACAAACGCAATCACGCACGCAAGCACGCAGTCACACTCACGCAGACAGACAGGTCCTCTTTAAGCTACATGTAGTACATATACTATGGCTAGGCACTATCCAATATCAAATACGATCCTTAGAACAAATAAGTTGGATGATGTCTGGATGTTTAGTTACATTCAAAAAGGAGAATAATAATTATAATTTAAAAATAACTTTTTAAGAACAAGCTTTTATAGCATAATACAACAAAATACACTTCATTTTTGGTCTACGGAAGTATGATCATATCTCTGAGTACCGAATGAAACTAAAGTGGCTACCTAGCCGGCGACGTTGGGATATACATATTCTGACTCTTCTGTTCTCTGTCCATAACCCTAATTTACCTTAACCTTAGCGAACGCTTCGAATTTCTTTTTAAAGAATACACTAACATTACATGTGTAAACATATACTAAATTAAAAATATATAAATAAATACCCCTATATAATTTAAAAATAACTGACTTCAATTTGTGTTTTCATTTTCATCATTGTTTTGTTTGTTTTTTTTTTCTCTTAGAATTTACTGAATAGTTTGTTTTACAATTGCCTACTTTACGCGAAATATTCCCTTTGAACTCTAAGGTCAACTGGTAGACAACTCAAATTGAGTTTAGTTCGCCTTTGTACATCATATCTGTAAATATACTTACAAATTTATGTTATTTTGTACATTAAAAGATGTCTTGCTTAGTTTAGGAGTTCCTTTGACTTTCTTCAAGCTCCATCATCAAGCTCTTGTCACTAGCCGGGTCTGAAGTACTCGTCAAGATCAACGAGCCCAATCACTGCGGGGTTGATTATATTGAGAAGTTTGGTGGTTTTATTGGCTACTTTTTGGCATCATCATCAGGCCCTGAACACTACCTGGTTTTATAATACTTGTCAATACTAACCCAACATGGCACACACTGGGAGTTACGATCTATAGTTCACATTTTTCTATGGCAACCTTCCGACTCCATCATTAAACCAGCTCCATAGTGCCATATTATTGCATTGTCACCGAACTTACATAGGTATCTCAAATTTCAGCTCAATCGGATAATCGCAAGTGTTTGAAAAATGGATCTCCAAATTTGAACCAGAAAGACAGAGACATACGAACATTGTGACTTAAATAAAAGCTTGTAAAAAATCTCTACATACTTATTTTAAAATATTTTCCGGTATAAAATTGATTCCGCAACCACCCACTATTGCAAGCCTACTTTTAGACTTGCAAATGTTAACTCTACTTTTATACTAATTAAAACAAACAAACCCACTTTTGCTCATAAAATAATTAATTCCCGGGAGTCGTATATACCGTTTCGAACTGGAGAAAAAAAATGCTGTTTCCCCAGTGAGCGCTAAGCGCGATTTACTTTTAATTAACACATATTACTCACTAACTTTGTAAATATCAGCGTAGTGACCTGGTTTGAAATATACTCGACGGTTCAGTACATATATCTACACGCTAGCTAAAACTAGTGTCCGACCGAAAGTCGATTTTTGGCCGAAACCGAAACCGAATGTTTAATCAATCAATCAATCAGCCTATCGCAGTCCACTGCTGGACATAGGCCTCTCCTAACACGCGCCATTGCACACGGTCCTCCGCCTTCCGACCGACCGATGGAGCAAACGTCCTAGAGTGGAGACCGCGACTTGGTAAGCGTAAGGTAGGACGGCCCCCAGCTACATGGACCGACGACCTCAAAAAGGTCGCTGGGACAGACTGAATAATAATTTAATAACCCTAAGAAATTTGGTTTATGATTGGCTAAATTTTTAAAATGGTATGTTATCTGTGTTTTTTTTTATTTTTTTTATGTTATGTTATTTATTTAAGGTTCACCCACAATCATTTCCACCAATTATACAACAAATTACATTCTTATAGTAGTAAATTAGGTGTAACAATCACTTACGGGCAAACACCACATGTGCATGAAAGAAAATTTAAACTTAAAATTACATTATACTAAAATAACCATAAAATAAAAATGAATTTAGAAAGAACTAAACAACACTAAATAAAAGCAGAAACAAGAAAGAAAGATGCGCAAAAAGTGCTCTTAAAAATATATAAATAAAAAAACGACTGCCTCATTGGTCGTCGGTCGTTGGTGCGACTTAACTGCCTCGTTGATCTAGTGGCAAAGCGCAATCGGACAAGTGTAGTTTTTCTAACGAAAACTTCCCAGTACAAGTCCGGGGTCTGGAATTGTGACCAGTATATGGCAATAGACTCGTGCCCTATTACATCGGCCTAACATCGTCGGCGAAACGTAGGTGTACTCAGTACACCTCTGCCACCCCCGCTTGGGGAATATAGGCTTGACAGTGTAAATACAAAGAAATGGAAATAAGAGGAGCTCATTAAATGCATTTTTGGATTTTTTTCATAGGTACTCCGACTATCAAAGTAAACATCTACTTGGTCACTATTATTATTTAATATTTTACACAAACTAGATATAGGAGAGTGACTACTAATACAGTCCTTCAAAACGGTGGGCATAGAGGTGTAATAGGCCGACGAGGTATTCTAGTCGGGACTCGAAAACGCAAGTGGTCCAGTGATAACTTAACGAGATGATTATAATTACCTAAATCTGGTTAAAAATGATAACACTGGAATAATATTATTTATAATATTTATTAACTTAAAAGCATTCGTAAATCGAAATAGATCGTTCAATTTCGGTATTTGCTGGAAACCTTCGGCTTTAGCTAAAACTTCGTCTCACTTTGCCCTAAGCCGAAGGATTGGCCGAAGGTGGCCGAAACCAAACCTTCGGTCAAACACTAGCTAAAGCCTAACCAAACAGATACGTATAAGGAACGATTTGCTTTATACCGTTGGTTTTTAATAAAAAGTAATTAACAACTTTTCCTATAGCCAAATATATACGCAAGATCGACTAAGAAAGAAAGAAATTCGTAGAAGAACCAATGTCACCGACATAGTGCTTAAAATTGCCGAATTTAAGTAGCAGTGTATGAATCACAAAGCTCTCAGAGCTGATTGTCGTTGGAAATTTACGTGTCCAAAGAACAAAGCCCTATAATCCATATTTATATTTGGAATAACTAGCCTTATCGACAGACACAAATGTTGCAAATATTATTTATTTTGTTTGGCATATCGTCGCCGTCAAAGTAACATTTGCTGTATTCTTTTCCACATGTATGACTTTTCAAACAATTCAACTGTAAGTAATCAATCATTTTATCTATTTAACTATTCTTAAGTGGTTCTGAGTATACATGAATAAAAAAAATAATAATTTTGAAAGCACAAAGCTGGTGGTCGGCAGTCTTTGGGGAGACTCTTCTTCTTAAAAACATAGCCCACACTAGATTTTATTCCTGTATCGTGGGTGCGTTAACAAACACGAAAATTCACATACAGAAATACCAAGACCGAAAAGAAAATTTTGGGCCACACAGAGATTTGTCCCGTACGGGAATCGAACCAGTAAGCGGAGCGGCTAAAGCTCTCAACCACTGCGCCAAATCGTCCGTCACCTTTGTCCTGTAGTGGACTAGTTTCGGCTGAAGATAGATATACAAGGTGTAACATATATAACGCAAGACCTCGGACACACAATTAGATTATTGCTTTACGAATTCAATACGAAAATCAAACTTCCAATATTAAGGAGAACTCTTCCATTTTTTTAAGCTCGGCGGTCCCTTAAATGACGTCCCAGACGTGTACTTAGTACACCCACTTTTCGCCGACGATGTTAGGTTCCATGTAATAGGGGGTGAGTCTATTGCCATAAACCGGGCACAATTCCAGACTCCGGACTCATACTGGGAAGTTTTCGTTAGAAAAACTTCATTTGTCTGACCTACGATTTGAACCCAGGACCTTGTGATCACCAAGCGATGCGATTTGCCACTAGACTAACGAGGCAGTCAGCTTTTAGATAGAAAGCTTTTGTAAAAATTAAAAAAAATATCTCACTTTAAAAATAGTTGGAATCTATTCAGTTGCCGATTTATAAAATAACTACTTTCAGGTTTCGTGTTAATTATGTTACACCTTGTATAGAAACATCCGTACTTACAAATTTCCCCGTTTCTACTAATAAGTAAATTTATTGTACACAAGTAAAATTTCCGTCCAATCACAACCCTTCCGTAGAACCGTCTAGTCAGCACCAGATCAGTGACCTCGATCTCAGTTAGAAGGGTCGCTCACCGCCTGATTACTTCCCGTGTCGCTCTGTGATTCTGCAGACGAGCTAACGGCTCCTAGTAATTGTCGTCATGCAATTGAACTGCTATTGTCATGCGATATAGCTGGATAGAAAACTAGTAATCCAATTTGATTATGGAGAAAATCGTGAGTTGATTTTGAGAATTGTGTAATGATTTGAGCATAGGTTGTATAAGATTTTAGGAACATTGAGGATGCGGCAAATAGAGTGGCAAATTTGACTCAAAAATGTTGTAAGTTTAATTGAGCTTTTCTAAGCTAACATATCCGAAGAGTGTTTCTTGTGTAAACTTTACTAAATCGTGAGTTGTAAGAAAAATCTAAGAACTGACACAATAACGGGAAAAGCTGATGCAATGATGACGATAGAGCACAAATTGCAATTTCATTAACAAATAAAATGTCATTAAGAAGATTGTAAACTAGGGTATTGAATTGCAGGGGTTAGTAGCGGCGGCAAAAAATTAATAGCCTACTGACAGCAAATGTGTATATCCGCCATTGGATATCAGATTTAATAACATTCGGATATACTTGGATACTAATCAAAAGCTTTATAACATGATTGCGTTCATAAAAAGCCTAGGAAAAAAAGAAGTTTTCTCATAATAATGAGGAAAACTTACAGTAAGATCAAAAGACTCATGATAATTTAAGCTTGGTGATCATAATTTGTGTAGGACGGCCGCCTACCATATGGACTGAAGATTTTGTGAAGATCGCAGGAAGTCACTGGATGAAGGTGACATTGGACCGGCTCCGCCGGAGAGCAATAGGGAATATGCGTATATTTTTTTTATATTTTTATACGATAGATTACATCAATATATAACTGCATAAAAAAATTTAGCGTCAAAAACAAAATGTAAAGGGCAAAAAAAAAATGTTGAAGATAGCAAACAGATAAGAGCATTTTAAACGCCCGCCATTTTGGCGCGCTTGGCGTGACGTCAAAGTCTAACAACAACTAATTAGTGAACAGCTGTAGAAGTATTTTATTCTGTAATTTATTTTTATTTTGTATTTTGCGACTATTATACAATGGAACAACACTGTGTTGTGCCTAAGTGTAAAAATACAATAAGAAATGCACCCGATAGGTGCGGACATAAGGAGAATGTGATGTAAAATCAGAAAAAGATACATGGTATCTCCATCAACTTGTTGATATTGCTGCAAAGATCACTTCAACGTAAGAATTAACTTAAATAATTTAAACTAAAATTTTGTCTTTCTGTAAATCGACAACAAAAAATAACAACAAAACTAACTCAATAGCAAACATCCAACAAATATGCACTTGTTGACATTTGTATTGTAGCCTTTGACGTCATATTCGATCTGACCAATAGCGTGGCATTCCCGCTACTTTGAATTTCCCACTCATTTTTCGTACTTTTAATAATTATTTTCGTAATAAAAAAGTAATGTTATTAAAAAAATATTGGTATAGACATTATTCTAATGCGATAAAGTTTGTAAAAAAAAATATTTGACCCTTATTTGAATTACACGCATATTCCCTATTGCGGAGGTGAACAGAGTAATTGCGGAGAGTAATTGCGGCTGAACATAACTGGCCTCCGCTGAGATCATGATAATGATCATAATATGTATCCGAATGCATAAATTGTGATAAAGTATCAGAGCAAATACTAAAATGTGCGATTTTGGCATGAACAGTTGAACGCAGTTATTCCCTAAAATAATATTTTATTTTATACAAACAGAGTTAAGTATAAAGTCACTGCAGCTTCCGTAACTAATAGTTAAATGTGAATTGTTAAAAGTTCATCGCAGTATTGACCTCGTAAAAGCGATAAAATAGTCGATAGATGATTCTAACAGTATCGTATGTGGTATAATATTAATCCGAGAGAAATTGTTCAGATTTCAAAACACATGGAATTCATCAAATTAGGCCCCTCTAGTTATCATGTCTGTGTCTATATCCAACTTATGACATTGAACATTTTTGATTACTATATGAGGTCAAACAGAACTTAAGTTGCCCAATCAATGTTTGAAACGAAGGGTTTGACGTTAACTGCATTTTTTTGTATGTGTGAATGATCTACGCTCTTAGCCGCGGCCTTTACAGCTTCACCGGATGAGAGGGCGAGCGTGCAACCTCTGCGCTCAAGCTGGAAGGGCAAGGGCGCCTCAATGAGGAACGGCCTCAGCTTGGACAATCGCTATGGGCGAGGGCGTAAACTAGTTGTCTCGCCATGGTGCTCTCAAGACAAAGTAATAAATAACCGTCACGCCTTTATTTCCCAAGTGGGGGTGGCAGAGGTGTACTGAGTAATCCCACTTTCGCCGATGATGTTACGTCCCATTTAATATACGGGTAGCCTATTACTATATACCGGGCACAATTCCAGACCCCGGACTTAACTGGGAAGTTTTCGTTAGAAAAACTACATTTTTCTGACCTAAGATTTGAACCCAGGACCTCGGGATTACAAAGTGATCGGCTTCGCCACTAGACCAACGAGGCAGTCATATCTTTATCAGTTAAATTAATGACAAAAGTTTGTAACACTTTTAGAAATAGTTTCGATGATTCTGAAATCTTATCACGGCTTATAAATGTAATATATTTTTCGCTCAAGGCACGTTACAGACGCAATGAATTAAAGGGCGTCAACACGGGAAGTAATCAAGTAACTGACGCGACCCTTTCAGAGATTGAGGGTCGACATGCTAAAGGTGTGGTTCCTGTTAACTTTAGACTAATTGTTGGAAAAAAATAACTATATTTGGTAGTTTAGATATGAGAGTGGAGGAAGCCAGAGAGGTCTGTTGGGAAAGAAGCTGTTGGAACTCTGAGACTACCCCGCATGGCATTTATATAGATTAATTAATATTAATATTAGCCCTGTTAAGAAACTGTCCCACTGTTGGGCACGGGCCTCCTCTCAAACTGAGAGGGTTTAGGCCATAGTCCACCACGCTGGCCCAGTGCGGGTTGGCGAACTTCACACACCTTCGAGAAACTCTTAGGCATGCAGGTTTCCTCACGATGTTTTCCTTCACCGATAAAGTAAGTGATAATTAATTTTTAATACGCACATGCTTTCGAAAAGACAGAGGTGTGTGCCTGGGTTTGAACCCGAGACCTTTGACTTTGCAGTCCAACGGTCTAACCACTAGGCTATCACTGCTGCTATTTATATAGATAGATAGGTAAAATAAAGTAACGGTAATTTGGGTCACTATGATATTGTACAAACGTATGATTTCAGAGTTCAAAACGTTTGTGGTAATAAATTAGCCTAAGTCTCCAATAACCAGGTTGCAAGTTTCCAAAATCATAATTTTCTCACTGTTCTTTTAGTTACCTTTAAGGTAGACGAAATAGCATTTATATTAGTTGTGATCAGTATTACGTATATTTCAGTAAACATGAAAACGTGATTTTCATTGCTATGATTGCTTCTTACTAACATCAAAAGTAAGCCAACATCTTGACTTTTGTATCGAGTACTCGCGGCCCCGGTTTCATATGTGTAAAGCACTACTAGGATATTTTGACTCATGGATGACATTGATTGGTATGAATTTAGGATTATCATTTATTAATGTTTTCCTACTTTCAAGAAAATATTTCAACAGGTGAGTCCGCACGAAGCACGAAAGCACGAAAAAATAACTTGGGTAAATTCAATAGCAAAAGGCAACTCTGCAACTGTTATGAAGTGATATTTCTCTTGATGACAGCGATAGTTTCGATTTTGGCCGCGGCTTAAAAGATCCTTGTATAACTGTAAATTTAACTTGCTCGGATGCTGCTATGCGCTTCAAACTTCAGGGACTGAAAATTTTATAAATCGTAATAAAATCTATAACATTTGGTTTATTCTTCCTGGTTCCTTCCATTCTTCGCTTTCCGCTATCAGTGATTCTCGACCTTGATGACTGAGCATTTTGTATGGCTCGCACGACGGGATAAAATGTATATCAGGATAAATACGGGTTTACGCAAATATCGCTTGGCAGTCATGGCC
The DNA here is from genome assembly GCA_905147815.2 of Phalera bucephala. Classification (NCBI taxonomy): domain Eukaryota; kingdom Metazoa; phylum Arthropoda; class Insecta; order Lepidoptera; family Notodontidae; genus Phalera; species Phalera bucephala. The sequence goes on along the minus strand of LR990632.1, from coordinate 10,953,497 downwards.
GAACGGCCGCATGATATTGAAAAAGTAGCTACAAGAGCGGACAATGATGAAGTGTTTATTTCAACGACATATTTTACAAGTCCTACATATCCTACAATCAGCTTGTACTGTTCCACTGTATAGCAAAGGCTTTCTATCACAATTCGAGGGGAAAGAGAATTATTTGGTCAAGATCAACCACGCAAATCACATCGTGTATTTATCTATCTATATCATCTCTCTTATAATAGGTCTCATAAAAGAGGTCAGAGTTGCTCAGCAAGCTATGGAAAGAGCTATGCTCGGCGTTTCTCTACGTGATCGAATCAGGAATGAGGAGATACGTAGAAGAACCGAGGTCACCGACATAGCCCTCAGGATTACCAAGCTGAAGTCACAATGGGCGGGCCACATAGCGCGAAGATCAGACGGACGTTGGGGCAGAAAGATGCTAGAGTGCAAACCACGTATTGGCAAGCGCAGGGTAGGACGACCGCCTGCCAGATGGACCGATGACCTTGTGAAAATCGCAGGAAGTCGCTGGATGCAGGTGGCATCGGACCGGTTACGCTGGAAAGCGATTGGGGAGGCCTATGTTCAGCAGTGGACAAGTATAGGCTGAGATGATGATGATGATGATGATGATCTATGTAATCACGCTAGATCACTTTATGTAGTAGCAATTAACCTCATGTGAATCTCATGTGTGTATCTCATGTGTATCTCATGAGTTCCAACAGAAGGTGGCCACAAGTCTGCTTCCACCAAACTGCACTGTGTCCGAGTTGTGAAGTATGATCTAACTCTCTCACCTCGAGATATGAGAGCAGCTTTTTGCCTAGCAGTGGGACAGTATGTGCTTATTATTATTAAAATTTAATCTCAAATCATCTATTCTTTAAAGGCTTACTACGTAAAGATGTTAGACAAGAGCGGCAACCATGTCGACCATTAATAAATCTAAAAACTCGTCGGGACAGGAAAATTAAGGGAAATAAGAGGGTGACGTCAAGCCTTAATTGTTCGCCATAAATCACTTCTAATCTTGTTGATTAAAACTGTCCTTGACCGGGTTGTTAGATGTACATACATATATACGTCAACTTGCGTCATTACAATAATAATCTATGAATTTACACTGTAATAATACTATTTAAACTTGGCTATTTATAAAAAATGGTAATACATTTTAAGTTTTGGCATGTACACATCGTAATCGTACAGGCGACTGTATGACTTTCTCAGTATTTCAGAAAAATTAATGCTTAAGATGGCATGGTCAAAAATTTGATTCATAAGCACGAAGATCCAAATTCAAAAATCGGGAAAAAATATCTCTTTTGCAATTTTAACAGTGACATTTAGCAAATTTGGTTGAAAATTTAGTTTAGATCCCTTGCGGGGTAGGCAGAGTTCAGGTACAGAGTTCCAACAGGTTCTTTCCTTCCTCCTTTTTCTCTCGCTTCCTCTACTCTCATAGTTCGTCTCATAGTCGTTTAGATGCATCAGATGTTGAAACCAGATTTTCTTTGACGTCTTCAAAATTCATGTGCGAAATACGTTAAAACTAACAAAATGCTGATGTAACAAAACTAATGCTAGTATCAATTGAAATTTTAAAAATAATAATAATAATTTATGTTTCCAAACGCGTCTATTAAGGCCGACTTTACAACATGCTCTCTAAAAGAAGATTGTTGATGTGAGTAGAAGTCTGCAAGGATTGTTTTTCGAATGCATCCTGAAAGATCACGCTGCAGATGGGCATCGACACCGGGGCAGGCCCAGGAAATTTTAGCGTCACGACATAGATGCTTTTCAAAAAGATTAGACCAATCTTTTAGCGTTACTAATCGCAGAACCACATCAAAGATTGTGGCCTTAGACTAGATGATGGCCTTGACAATGTAATTCAAGAAAAAAATATCTAATGTTTAAACTACACAATATGTATGCTTATATTTTCTCTGAATCTACAATTCTGCCAATGTTATTTCTGTTTTGTATAACTAAGTATACTTTGTCTGCGGAAACAGTACAGTTGGCTATAAAAAAATTCTGCGATCAGATAGTAAAAATTATTTTAAAACTTAGCCAAAAATTATAATAATATATGTAAGAAGGAGAATGAAAGTAGGATATATGCGGTAGAAATGCGAGCTCTGCGGAAGATGTGCGGAGTGAAGCTGACCGACCGCATTAGCAACAGCATAGTAAGACAGCGAGTAGGTATGAAAGATAGTATCGGTGTAAAGATGAGAAAGGGCATGCTCCGTTGGTTCGGGCATATAGAAAGAATGCCAGAGGAAAGAATGACAAAACCGATATACAATGTGAAAGTGGAAGGATGCAGGTACCGGGGAAGACCTAGACTATCTTACCACGACCAAATAAACCGAGTCCTATCTGATGGAAAAGTCAAGAGTCTCCGTAACCGGCGAGCGTGTATGAGACGAACTATGAGAGTCGAGGAAGCCAGAGAGGTATGTAAGGAAAGAACCTGTTGGAACTCTGCACTCTCTGCCTACCCCGCAAGGGATCTGGCGTGAGGTTATAGATAGAGATAGATAGATAGCCAAAAATTATCTATTTTAAGGCCATAACCGATGGTAAGTACATAAAATGTTGAATTGTTAACGCAAAATCTATAACCAATGTCATACATACATAATTAAATGCCAGCCATTAGCTTACAAACTTTCTCAACATTCATTGATACCAAATATCCCAATAAACATACTTTAGGTGCCTTTACTTTTGGACCTGTATCAGGAAGTTTCTCGAGTATTACATTCAAAATGGTCAAAATAAATATAGTATACAGCTAAATCTAGTAAATAGCAGTAATTACACGTTTGTTATCTTCATCGTTCGAGTATTCAAGCTTATTGCAACTCATCTTGATGTAAGTTTATGAATCGAACTTTACTTCTGAAGGTGATCATCATTTCGCCGAAGTAGGATTTCGATAATCTTTCAATTTATATAGTAATCACAAAATAAAATTATGCCCTTATATTACCAGTATCAAAACCGTAAGGATTCTCAGTAGAGATATGAAAAACTCATTACTATGAAAAATATATGAAGATTATCAAACAGTTTACGTAATTGGATATAGATGTAATCTATAGATGTGATTATTTCACAGTGTTAAAAGCTAAAATTGACATTTGGAATATTAAACTTTATTGCTCAGTGCCAAAGTTAAAATAAGCGCGTGATATTTCTTTCAGTTAACACCTTCTTGCTCATCCACATCCATATGTGTTTGAGAAATTTATACGCGCGTCTTTCTCCCACATTTTTGTTAGATTCATATAGGATTTTGAGATTTGCTTGTTTATGTTATGATGAATTATAAAATACGGTGTTATATTAAATGTTTAGGCACTCTAAAACGGCAGTATTCTGTAACGTAGTGACGCAAATTGAAACGAATGTACTTTCGTGTGGTGCTGCAGTTACAGAAATTCAATTTACAAAGACAATTTCCCGTGTTACTCTTAATTGCTAAGGTGTAAGTGTAAAGAAATCTGTTTGTGCCTTAACTTCACACTATTTAATAATTAATCCAATTTTAAGCACCTTCTAGCTTCAAAGGACACATTAAAGGTTTCGCCACATATTCGACGCAGCGCGACGGTAGCACGGCTTGGGGAGTTGTAATGTACTGAAATGTAAGGGAGACTCCATGCGCGACGTCGACGTCGCTCTCGCAGTGTGACCCGTCTGTCGCGTTGACGACCGCCGGCCAAGCGTGGCCGAGCGCTTTCGTTGCGCTCCCGTAGCATTGCGTCTTTTGTTTCCCAAACCTTAACCCGTTGGTCCCGGCTGCTACTTATGTGGTAGTCGCTAAGTCATGTAGAAGCCCTATAGGTGGTTTGAATAGTTCCAACAGTAGGCAGCTATAAACCTTCACCAATCTGCACTGGGTCCGGGTGATGGAGTACAACCTAATCTCTCACCTTGACTTGTGAAAAGAGGCCTTGACCCAACGGTAGGACAGTACAGGCTGCTTTATAAATATTTAAAGATCTGCACCCTTTCCTGCAAAGCGACATTAGCATACATTTTAAATATTCTGTCCTACGTGTAATACATGCAAAAAGGAAGCTAAAATCCCGAAGCGAAAACTCATTTAGCTCAAAACCAGGCGCAATTCATTTACCAATATTTTATTGGCTCCAATTTGAGAGCATAAAGCCTTTCATATTTGATTTAGAACGAAATTCGATTTATTAAAGCTTTCTACAATAATGAAGAGATGCGAATTGGTAATAAATTCTGAGATTGGTCCCAAATTGTTGGGCCAAACTTGTTATTGGTGTGATTTTTGACGGACTAAGAATTATTGTTTAATTCTTTGATTGGAGATCTTGATGCTTATGGTTATTGAAGTTTGATGCCAATGTGGCAACATCGGCAACTTTTTGAGCAACGTCAGTCACCAATCAGACTGACCTCATCAAGTTTTTTTACCAACGTTTTTGAATAGTGTGAACGGTCATCGAGCTTAAAATGTTTATGTTGATTAATCGCTTTTGTGTTTAAGATCGACCCACAGAAACTCGCGGATAATCCACAAACGAATATTAAAATACTAAATAAATAAACACCGTCACGCTTATATACCCCAATCGGGGGTGGGAGGAATTTTTTAGACCCACTTTTTACCGACGATGTAAAGTCCTATGTAAAGGGGGGGCGAACCTATTGCCATATACCGGGCACAATGCCAGACACTGGACTAACACTGGGAATTTTTCGATAGAAAAACTACATTTTTCCGACCTAGAATTTAAACCCAAGACCTCGTGATCGCAAAGTGCATTATTCGCCACTACACCAACGAGGCAGTCACATCAATATTACTTGAATACGTTTGTATTTATAAAAAAGGAACCTCACGTAATACCTACAATGTGACGAATATGTTTTTTAAATGTTCATCATCATCATCATCACCTCAGCCTATACTTGTCCACTGCTGAACATAGGCCTTCCAAAATAGCTTTCCAGCGTAACCGGTCCGATGCCACCTGCTTTCAACGACTTCCTGCGATACGACCACACCGGTACCACCACACCTCTGTTCCATGCTTCTGGCGTTTTGTCTTCGGGCAAGACGGAATTAAACAGCCTCTGAAGGACTTTAAATACCGGCGTTCCGCCTGCTTTCAGAAGCTCTGCGGTAATTCCGTCTTCGCCCGGCGCTTTGTTATTTTTGAGTTGTTTAAGAGCCATCCTAATCTCGTACAGGCTGATGTCCGGGATATCTTCATTGTAGCTTGGTTCTTAAGTCATTTACCAAGTCAACATCAGGTTTTGCTACTGTGGTATATATCTGCCCATAGAACCTCTCTATCTCCCTCACGCACCTCTTACCTATCCGACGTTACGTTTCCGTCCTCCGTATTCAGCTTCTTTAACTGGCTTCACCCATTAGATGCATCTCTTGCGAACACTTTGTAGCCCTTGTTCTGCTCTATAGTCTCCTCAATACGTCTTGTATTGAAGAACCGTAAATCGTGTCGCAAGGACTTCGCGATATCTGACCATTGAGCTGCCTATAGGACTCAGCATCATCGGACGTTTAAAGCGTCATGGAACGTCACTCAGCCATGACGTCTCGGATGTAGTCAGATAGTTTCTGAGGCCTATTTATACGGTGGGGCTTAAAATATTTAGATCCGAACGTAAGGACAGTCTCTACCAGCCTGTTATTGATTTCGTCCACTGATGCGCTGCTGTTGAGCAATTCGAAGCGGTTTCACAATTCTAGTTAAAGGTTATCGGGGTATTGGATATGTGCATGAGAAGGTCGGAGCGTAGACTTCATCAGACGCGATCTTTCCATTTTGACATTATTATTTAATGTGCCTCTTACCATTCGGTGATTACTGCCGGTTTTTGCCCTGTGAATCACGGAGACATCATTAAATATTTGTCACTTGGTGCTCATGATGAAATCTATCTCATTTTTTGTGGAACCATCAGGGCTCATCCAGGTCCATATGCTATGAGGCGGCTTCTAGAAGAAAGAGTTCATCAAAAAGAGCCCCTCTTTCTCCAGCAATTCGGCCAGCCTCAGACCCCTGGGGTTGCGCTGCCCGTATCCAAATTGCCCCACTCTCAACTCATTATCGCCCCGTTTGCCCAGCCGCGCATTTATGTCACCCATAACCACTGTAAAGTATGCTTTGATAGTATGTATGGCTCTACTAATGTCCTCATACATAATTTCGAATTCGAATCATCTGTGTATGCCGAGGTCGGTGCGTAGATCTGTATGACCTTCAGCGAATATCTTTTGGATATTAGAAGTATCAGGTACGCTACCCTGCTTGACACACTAGTGATGGCCACAACGTTGTTTATGAGTGACTTGTGGACGATAAATCTGACACCACCTTGGGACTGTCGTTCGCCCTCCCGGTAGTAAAACAAGTTGCCGGATTTAAAGGTTATCGTGTCCTCGCCCTCTCTTCGGATCTCCGATAAACCAACGACACTCCACCGCAACTTGTTTATCTCTTCTTCCAGCTCAACTAGCTTCTCAACGGTCCTCAACGTGCGGGCGTTGTAGTCACCAGGGTCATTTTTCGTTGATGGTGGTAGCCCAATCTCTGCCGGAGATTCTTCGCACCCCTTGTCCTGTCGTTACCATGGTTGCTACCATGGCCAGGATGAACAGGACCACCGGAGACTAGGGGCCTAGTTATATACATTTCTTCCATAATAATTGAGGGGATTTGCATTACTCACCACGCTTGGCAGGCGGGTCGGCGAGCGCAGTTCAATGGTCGTGGAAGTATCTAGGAGACCGCTGCTGCCTATTCACTAGTTGTCCCTTAGTCGCCTTGTACGGGATGAGATGAGATGGGTTAGTCCAATGGGATGAGATGGGTTGATTCAATGAGATGAGATGGTTTGGTCCAATTTTAAGCCGGGAACCACACTGCATTATAAATGTTAATAATAATATAATAATAATAGCCCTATTGAAAAACTGTCCCCTCGTTGGACACGGCCCAGTGTGGGTTGGCGAACTTCACACACCTTCGAGAAGCTCTTTTAAATTTTAGCAAGATGTATAATAAAATAGTTGGAAACTAATGCTACACTTTTCCCTTTGTGGACCAAAGTGATAGTATTAGTCAGTATTGTTAAGTTTACTTTAAAATAACAAATACACCCTGTATTTTTATTATTTGCTACGGCAAATATGCCAACTCTAAGGGAATTCTGTGGTAGGAATATGCTGATAATTTCATTTAAAAAGCCTTTTTAAAAACAAGCTTTCATAGCAAACACACAACGAATATATCTTGCTGAGTTGAGGAGTTCCTATGGTTTCCTGCCGGTTCCATTACCAGATTTTGGACACCGTACGGTTTTAAAGTACTCGTCAAGACAAATCCAACGAGTTTGAGGTTATATTGAGTATCGGTAGGTCCCATTGGCCACCTTTCAGCTTCATCGTAAGACCTTGAACACTATCCCATCGTATAGTTCTTGTCAATACCAATATAGCAAGCCTTAACACAACTCCATTAGAATCGGCGATGTTCGGCACATTACTAAATTTGTGCTATTTTGCTTAAAAACAAACGCCACGTATGCGCCACGTAGTTACTTCAATTTTAAGGTTAGGAAAATTAAGTGTTACCATAATTATACAATTTATATTTATTTTTATTGTTTTTTTTTTGGACTCGGGTATTAGTATTAGACATTTAAAACCTTTTTCGTGTTGTTTTTTAATAATTACTCTATTATTTTAGTTACTTTCTTTTTTTTTGTTATTGTGTATGTTTTTCTTCTTTCTTTTTACTTAGGTACATAGTTCTTTTATTGTCATTTCGTTATATTTAGTTACTTGTTATTTTCTTTACTTACATGACTTTCTCTTGTCTTTTAGTTTTGTAAATGTGTGTGACCTTACGGGCCGAAGGAAGACCAGCGCTGGTTGCTGTTGAAGGCTTCCTGCATTATGCTGAGTTCGGGAACGTTTTGTGACGATGTTAGAAATTAGGTATATTCAAGTTTGTGTTTCTTTAAGTTTTATATGTACTAACGCGTTGCAAATAAACTTATTTCCTTTTTTCTTTCTCTAAACACGAGGGGGTTACGTTGTGTATTTATTATGTTCCTATGTCTATCTCCTGACTCCGTCATCAGACCAGCTCCATCATATTATTGCATTGTCATCGACTTTACATACGTTTGCCAAATTTCAGCTTAATCGGATATCCATTGAAAAATGAATCGCAAGATTTAAACCGAAAAGACAGACAGACATACGAACATTGCAAGTTAAATAAAAGCTTGTAAATAGTTCTAACGATATAATGCACACAGCCTTGTGCGTTGTCCAACCACATTGTTGCGAACGCGGTTGATTAGTTCAAAATTATAAATAAATTAAATCGGGTAAATTTTGTGCAGAGCTTGCATTTCGACCTCATTTATCTAGTTAAAAACAGAGGGCTTAGTACTAAAACTTTAACGGTAACATGACGCTGGTGAACAATCATACATCCACGTTCATGTTTATTTAGTAATTTTGCAGTGTGACAAGGATAGCTTATCAACTCTACCGTATTCGCTTACACAACACAAAACAAAACAGACGAATCCCCAAACTCAACCTACCCAACTGGGAACGGTGGGAACTCCCACACTAATCAAGTCCCAAAAACAAATTATCTACCATCAAACTTTACAAATGATTAGTTGGTACCATCCGTCCGGTCCGGACGAGTACCGGACACGTCTGCAGCGCGTCCGGCGGCCGATTGGTATCGAATTTCAAATTTCGCTGGCGCGATATCGCGAGGTACCGGAACCACAATCGCTTGTAACAGTTTTGCATTTATTATTTAGTACTAGCTGTTGCCCGCGATTTCGTTCGATTTTTCAAGTATGTGTTTCACACCCTTAAGTTCTTTTTGAGAGAAGGGTAGCCTATGTTCTTGAATGGGCACTTTTTTGGAATAAAATAATATTATGAACAATAATATCTGAATAATCTTTTATCATCCAGTGAATGTCCTATTAAAATCAGTTTAGCCGTTCCGGAAATTACTCGTATATACAAGGTGTAACATAATTAACGCAAGACCTAAAAGTAATTGGTTCTAAATCGGTAACTGAATTGATTCCAACTATTTTTAATGTATCTTATATATATTTTTTTTAATTTTCAAAAAATACTGTTACTCCTTCAGTGCGCTATAACAAACTAAATTTATTCTTGATTCAAAGCAATACAGAGATTTCAAATGCATTTCTAAAACGTATCTCGAAATACGCATTTACGCGTACAAGTTTCATTGTTAACGGGGGTATATAAGTGCTTAAGAAAGGGATAAAAAACTTTATATTTGGGAATTTGATTTTCGTACTGAATTTGTAAAGCAATTATCTAATGGGGGTGTCTGAGGTCTTGCGTTATTTACGATACAGCTTGTATAAGTGTGTTTGGATTTTAACGTCGTATATTTTGCCGTATAATATATATTTTATTTTAAAATAAAATAAAAATAATAAAATTTATTATCTTTGGAGTAACAAACAGGTATACAATTACATTAAATTAGATTACTCTAAATATTAAATACTCGTAGTAAGTACTAATTACATATTCAACACCATTATTCTCGAAGAGCGTCAAGAGTCTCCGTAACCGGCGAGCGTGTATGAGACGAACTATGAGAGTCGAGGAAGCCAGAGAGGTATGTAAGGAAAGAACCTGTTGGAACTCTGTACTCTCTGCCTACCCCGCAAGGGATCTGGCGTGAGGTTATAGATAGATAGATAGATAGATTATTCTCGAAATATGTATGAAAAAATAGGCTACTAGTTTACTATTTAAGGTAATATTTACGATACAATTTCTAAAAAGATTGATGAAAACAATAATTACAAGTAAAGATTAAGTACGAACTATTTTTTATTTTATTTTATTCGGAAAACATATAGTGATTTATAACAAATGTAATGCCTTAATTGAATCTATACACCATTAACATGTTTTCACATATGTTTAACAAAACATGCTTGTTCATTATTTGAAATATAAAAGTATTTTTTCGGATTTTATCGCGGTTTATTTTGATTTTTAAGTTCCCGACGTTTCGAGTGCTTTGCAGCACCCATGGTCACGGAAAGGACTGAGGTGTTAGACGTCCAAAAGGCATAGTTGTTCCGGGGTACCCTCAAACTTCTTAATTATTTTTGTTTTTGTTGGTCCGATCTACGCAGACTGAGCTCACGGTGTCTTGAGGTCTTGCAGTGTTATGCTTGGTTTTAGATTTGATTATATTAATTACTGGATCCCAAGACGATGGAAGCACCCAGCCATCTTCTCTATTGAAATTAGGATGTTTTTTAATTTCAATAGCCTCGCGAACCATCCTTGGTAGGAATCGGTGTTCTTTCACGAGGATTTGTGGTCTATCAAATCTGATGTTATGGCGGGTGCGGTCAAGGACATGTTCACAGACTGCAGACTTCTTTGAGCGACGGTGTTTTAGGTCAGCTATGTGTTCTTTAACTCGAGTTTTTACTGGTCTTTTTGTTTGTCCTATGTAAGAGAGACCACATTCACAATCAAGCTTGTATACTCCTGCATCTTGAAGAGGGATGTGACACTTGACAGATGGTAAAAACTGACTGATCTTCTTTGGCGGCTTATAAAATGTTTTAATTGAAGCACGCTTCAAGATGTAGCCAATCTTGTCTGTGACTCCTCTTATGTAAGGTAGTACAGCAGGGAGACGCTCGACTGTGGCTGGTTTCACTCGGTCACTGTGACGTTGGCGTGGGACTCGAAGCTTATTGTCGTGCAGGACTTGCTTGACATGTTGAAGCTCGGCAGCCAGATGTTTCTTGTCACAGATCCCTTGTGCTCTCTGAAACAAAGATTTACCCACAGTAGCTAACTGTGATGGATGGTGGTGAGATTCACCGTTTAAGTACCTATCAGTGTGGGTCTTTTTTCTATAAACCGTATGGCTTAAGGTGTTGTTAGGGTTACGGATTACTGAGACATCTAGGAAAGCTAGGGAATTGTTTGCCTCCAACTCCATTGTAAACTGAATTTTAGGGTTACTGGAGTTAAGATGATTAAGGAATACATTAATTTTGTCAGATGGTAATATTGTGAAAGTATCATCTACGTACCGCTTGTAGAAACTTGGCTTTACAGGTGAGGTACGAAGGGCTGTCTCCTCAAAGTCTTCCATGAATATATCGGCAACAATGGGAGATACAGGGGAGCCCATCGCCACACCATCTACTTGCTTGTAGAACTGCTCCTTCCACAGTAGGTAGCCAGATGTAAGGCAGTGTCTCAATAGTTCTGAGTATTCCGCTGGCATGTTGTTCTCCGCTAGTTTCCTTTCTACAATTTCGACACAGTCTTGTACAGGTAAGCATGTGAATAGTGACTGGACATCGAAACTGACCATAGTTTCATTGTCAGTGAGATGTAGATTTTTGATCTCACTAACAAAATGGTATGAATCCTTAACATGTGCTCTTGTGTGTCCTCTGAGTGGCGAGAGCACTTTCGCTACGTGCTGAGCCAATCTGTAGGTTGGTGTGTCGATTTGGCTAACAATTGGACGTAGGGGAGCATTCGGTTTATGAATTTTTGGGAGCCCATACAACTGTGGTGGTTTTGCGCACGAAGGTATTAGTGATTTGACGTCCAGATTCAATGTTTCGGAGTGTTTCTTTATTAAATCATTAGATTGTTTTAATATACTGGTGGTTGGGTCTGTCTTGACCTTTTTGTATGTGTTTGCATCCGATAAAAGTTCTTGTATTTTGATATTGTAATCTGACGCATCCATTATGACCGTAGCATTACCTTTATCCGCGCGGAGAATAGTGATATCCTTTCTATTGCGTAAGGTTTTCAACGCTAAACGCGAGGCTATTGACATTAAAAAACATCCTAATTTCAATAGAGAAGGTGGCTGGGTGCTTCCATCGTCTTGGGATCCAGTAATTAATATAATCAAATCTAAAACCAAGCATAACACTGCAAGACCTCAAGACACCGTGAGCTCATTCTGCATAGATCGGACCAACAAAAACAAAAATAATTAAGAAGTTTGAGGGTACCCCGGAACAACTATGCCTTTTGGACGTCTAACACCTCAGTCCTTCCCGTGACCATGGGTGCTGCAAAGCACTCGAAACGTCGGGAACTTAAAAATCAAAATAAACCGCGATAAAATCCGAAAAAATAGTTTTATTTCATGTGTAATATTCGCGTAAATCTAAGAACTCAGTATATAAAAGTATGTTTAAACAATGAAGTAAATGTTTAGCTAACAATTTGAGAACCATTAAACCACGATTTCAGTAATAATTGTTTAAAATGATGCGGCTTTGAGTTAAAGATATCAAGTTCCGGGAAGATGACCAATTTATTTAACTCTTTGGCAGATCTTATATAAATGAGTTTTGCCTGTAGTTAGATGCACTTCTTATCTTATCTTCCTATCTTATATTGGCTTGCCGGACCGAGGATACCTCTGGCGCACTTCGACCCATGGGATCTTTTGTGCTGTCCTTGCCCTAATGCTCTTACGTACCTGAGGTGTCCAGAACTCCCTGTATTAGGTTGTAAATTCCAGCAGGGGGACAGAGCCGTAGTTCTTCTGGGTTTGGATAGGCCACTCCCAGCAGTTCCATTCGCTGCGCAGCCAGAGCGTCGCAGTGACAGATGACGTGCTTCATGGTTTCAGTTTCTGTGCCACAGCACCTGCATACCACGTCGCCGCATAGGTTCATCTTGTGTAGATGTTCTTTCGTGCCATAGTGGCCTGTAAATGCTCCCGTTATTTGCCTTAGTTGTAGTCTACTATATTTTAGTAGTCTCTTGCAGTCGCTTTCACACCATGCGGAAAGGAATTCCTTTGAGTGTCGAAGCCCTGTGTGTGTTTCCCATTCTTTCTTGTGTTGTTCTTGGGCATATTTGAAGAGTGCGCATCTATAGGCACCGTCTGGTATGCCTATGAACGGTTCTGGAGCAACGGGTTTTTCCATTGCTCCCTTCCTGGCTAAGTCATCCGCACGCTCATTGCTATCAACTCCCGTGTGCCCAGGGACCCAGACTAACCTGACCGTGTTGCGCGCTCCACATCTGTCAAGAAGGTATGCGCACTCCGCGGCCAGTGCTGAGTTTAGCTCATAGGAGCCGACGGCCTTGAGGGCAGCCTGACTATCACTACAAATGTAGACTTTCTTGCCCGTGATTCGTTTGTCCAATATCTCTTTTGCGCAAATGTTTATCGCATAGGTCTCTGCCTGGAATATTGATGTAAACCTGTCCATGCTTTGGCTGAGGCTGTATCCTTCCGTGTATACTCCGGCTCCCGTTCCAAACTTGGTTTTGGATCCGTCAGTGTACCATATCATTTGCTCCTTGCCTTGCTTATTTAGACCACTTTTCCATTGTTCCCTGGTTGGGATGTGAGTGCTAAATCTCTTAATGAACATGTATGTGGTTAGGATCTTGTCACTTCTCATGTTCCTTATGTCATCTAGTTCCTTATCCGGTTCTAGCTTGGTGTGTTCGAGGCCTGACGCCGTTATGCCCCATAGTCCAGCTTTCTCTAGGTTGAGTAGCCTCTCCATAGCTGCCGTCGGTGTTGTTTTGAATGCACTTGTGATGGCCAGGCAGGCTGTCCTCTGCAGTTTTGTTAAGGAATCCCTGCACGTCTGTGTCTTGGTTCTAGGCCACCACACGACGCATCCATACGTTAATATCGGTTTTACCATAGTGATATATATCCAGTGCATTATTTTGGGCTGTAGTCCCCATGCCTTTCCATACGCTGACCTACACATATTCAGCACTCTCAGTGCTTTGGCTATGGTTAGATCAACATGTGTATGCCACTTCAGTTGCTTGTCCAGGGTCACCCCCAGAAACTTGACCTCAGTGGCCCATTTAATTTTACTTCCGTACATGTGCAAGTCCTGTAAACCCGTCAGTACCTTTTTCCTTGTAAACAGGATGACATTAGTCTTCGTCGGGTTGACCGAGAGGCTATTTGTTGTGCACCAGTTTGTTACTTTATCTAGAGCTTCCTGCATCAGTGTCGATACTGTGTTTGGAAACTTCCCATTGATTGCTATCACTATATCATCCGCATATCCTACTCCGTAGAACGGACCTTTGTTGATTATCTTCAAGAGAGAGTCCACTACCAGGCTCCACAGAGTCGGCGATAAGACCCCTCCTTGCGGGCATCCTTTAGTAGTTCTTACGAATAGCCCTTCTCCTAATAGAATGGACTGGACTATCCTGTTCTTTAGCATGTTTTTGATCCATCTGATAAGAGTTGGTTCTATCCCATGCTCTATAGCAGCTAGTTCTATGGATGAGAATGTTGTACGATCAAATGCACCCTCGATATCCAGAAAAGCTGCAGCACAAATTTCAGGTCTGGAAGAGGATGTTCGGATCAAGTCTTCTCACCCCGCAACATCGTAGAGAAGCATCTGGCAGTGGGCCGGAAGGTTTTCTGCGGTTTTGTAGATCTGGAGAAGGCATTTGACAGAGTTGTGCGAAAGAGACTTTGGGACATTTTGCCAGAGTATGGTATAGATGGCACTCTGTTGCGAGCCGTCCAGTCCACTTATGTGGACTGCAAGGCATGCGTTCGGGTGGGTGGTAACAGGTCACCCTGGTTTGACGTTAAAATCGGCGTCAAGCAGGGTTGCGTGTTGTCCGCTAGACTGTTTATAATATATCTGGACAAAAGTCTTCAAAGACTGAAAGCGATGAATGAAGGTGTACAAATGGGTGACTTAGTGGTAAACCATCTACTTTATGCAGATGACGCGGTTTTAATAGCGCCAACAGCCACTGATCTGCAAACACTAGTCACAGTTATGAAAGACGACTGCATGATCAATGGCTTACACTTGAATGTGAAGAAAACCAAGATTATGGTTTTTGAAAGGGAAGAAACCAGAATGAATGTAAGGATTGTGGTTGGTAACGATGTGCTGGAGCAAGTGAATGAGTTTGTATATCTTGGATGCGCCTTCAGTAAGGATGGGAAATACACCGCTGACATAGAGAGAAGAGTGAGTGCAGGGAACAGAGTGAATGGTGCGATGGGAAAGCTACTCGGGAGCCGGCACTTAAGCCATAAGGCGCAGCTGGCCATACATAACGGAGTTCTTGTCCCAACGCTGTTATATGGTAGCGAGAGCTGGGTATGTAAGAAGGAGAATGAAAGTAGGATAAATGCGGTAGAAATGCGAGCTCTGCGGAAGATGTGCGGAGTGAAGCTGACCGACCGCATTAGCAACAGCATAGTAAGACAGCGAGTAGGTATGAAAGATAGTATCGGTGTAAAGATGAGAAAGGGCATGCTCCGTTGGTTCGGGCATATAGAAAGAATGCCAGAGGAAAGAATGACAAAACAGATATACAATGTGAAAGTGGAAGGATGCAGGTACCGGGGAAGACCTAGACTATCTTACCACGACCAAATAAACCGTGTCTTGTCAGATGGAAAAGTCAAGAGTCTCCGTAACCGGCGAGCGTGTATGAGACGAACTATGAGAGTCGAGGAAGCCAGAGAGGTATGTAAGGAAAGAACCTGTTGGAACTCTGTACTCTCTGCCTACCCCGCAAGGGATCTGGCGTGAGGTTATAGATAGATAGATAGACAAATTTCCTTTTGCTGCAGAGCCATCTCTGCGCGATTCACCACATAGTGCAATGCCGTTTCCGTAGACTTACCAGGTAGATAAGCGCATTGCATCTTATGTAGGGGATAATCCTTTAGTGGACCATCCTTTATGTGCCTATCTATCATTTTCTCTAGACATTTTAAAAAGAATGAGGACAGGCTGATTGGTCTGTAGGATTTGGCATCCTCATTGTTGGATTTCCCTGGTTTGGGAATGAACGTCACCGTCACCTGCCGCCAGATTCTAGGGGTATGCCCAAAGGCCACGCACGCCCTGAATAGTCTGCACAGGTGTTGGCTGAGTACTGGTTCCCCTTCTTGTAGTAGGATGGGGTAAACACCATCCGGACCAGGGGCCTTAAATGGTTGAAAGCTCTTTAAGGCCCATTTGAGTTTGTTCTGTTCCACGACTTTGCCTGCCGTCTCCCAGTCAGCTCTAATTGTCTTTAAGCTTAGCTCATCTATTTGGACATCACACATGGTGTCCTCTCCCTGTATTGCTACCGAACCTGGGAAGTGCACGTTGAACATTGTTTTCAGTGTTTCTTCCCCATTGTTTGTAAGTTCCCCTACCTTATTCCTCACTGTAGTAAGTGAATTTAATTTGACCATGGATATTGCCTTGGCTAACCTCATACCCTCAGGGAGGCTGTCTATGCTTTGGCAGTGTCTTTTCCAAGCCTTTCTTTTTGCTCTCCGCACTTCTGTATTGAACCTCGTGAGTATCGTAGAATATTCCCCAAAGTTCTTGGTTGCTTTCGCAGTGTTGAATGCACGTCGAGTTTCTACTCTTAACCGCGCTAGCTCTGGTGTTCACCATGTGTCACGTTTCGCTATGACTCTGCTCTCCGGACAGTTATTAGTCCAGGCGGTTTTTACTGCCCGAGCTACGCTATCCGCTTCGAACTCTATATCCAATACAGAGCTGAGTCTGCCTCGGACCTTCCCTAACTCTGCTTTAAGGTCACTTTTATATGCGGCCCAATCAGTGTTCCTTGGGTTCCGCCTTCTTGGGTTTATATTAAACGTTTCCATCCCATACTGAAAACATATATAATTGTGATCGGAGGATGAGATCTCATTGGAGACATGCCAGTTGTTTACCTGTCTGCTCGCTCTATTAGAGGCAACTGTAATGTCAATAACTTCTGCCCTACGTCTATTAACAAACGTGGGCCTATTTCCTCTATTGAGAATTTGTAAAGGAGTGCTTACCAGAAAGTCCAGAAGTTTTTCCCCTCTTTGATTAGTGTCTGAGCTGTCCCAGACGACGTGATACGCGTTTGCGTCACATCCTACGATTAGCTCAACCTTCTTGTTGCAGGAATATTCAACCAAGTCCCGCAGATGCGTTGTAACAGGGTCCGCGCTTTTGTAGGGCAGATAGGCAGTCGAGAAGATGACTGCTCGGCTGCCCTTGTTACCTTCCAATTTTAACTTCACCGTGGTGAGGTCCCTATAACAGAAAATGGACAGGGGCAAAGCGTTTATGCCATTCCTGACAAAAATGCAGGTCCTCATGTCATTAGTTGTGCAATTGTGAAACAGGTTACCCCCCGCTCCATCAAGGCCCTTTATCTGTCCCCTATAAATATAGGGTTCTTGAATAAGTGCTAAGTCAAATTTAGCTCTTCGCAGCTGGCGATCTAGCATCGCCGTAGCCGCCTTAGAATAGTGCAAGTTGATTTGTACGCACCTTAAGCCAAGCTCCTTTGTTGCCTGGTTGTGTTTAGTTGGTAGTCCACACTAGGGACTACCTACCTTGCAGCTCTCCTCCGGTTCGCTGATATCTGGGGCTTCATCGTCCTCCCTTATTGGGGAAGATGTGATGCCCAGCTTGTCGAAGCCGCCCGCTAGTCCATCCGATCTCACCGACATGGCTGGCGATGGGACCGGACAGTCCGCGAGCAGTGCCTCCTCCTTATCTGTTGCAGGGGTGTTTCCCCCTTGCTGATGGTCTGGTAGTGTCTTCACCGGAGTAGTGTGGGGTACTACCGCTGGTTTATCGGACCCAACCGCAGCCTCCTCTTTGTCCTCTGACGTTTCAAGGACTTTGAAGTAGCTGCGGTCAAGCCCGGCGTGCAGCATGTACCCGACTTCTTTGATGGCATCAGCCGAGGACTGATCCATCAGGATGATGCTCCTAGCCTGTCTTCCCTCTGTCGTCGTGTTCACGACCCTCCAGCGGTCCGTGAGGATAACTTTATGGAGTCGCTGGAGCATCTGAAGCTCCATTGACAGAGAGACCTTTTCACTCACGCGTGTCCTCTTCCACGCCATTTTCACAGGACGGGGTAAGTCCCTATCCCTGATCACCTTGACTTTGACACCACAGACAGTTTGACCGTCGTAGTGCCTCAGCCAGGTGATCGCCTCATCGCTGGAGCATGTTGTGCTGATGATGCCACCCTGGACCCCCTTCCAATCAATGGTGAGGACCGGATCGCTCCACATCCTCCCCCAGATGACCTCCTTGATGTTCCAGGCAGTCTCCTCATCAAGCATTGTCTTGGGATAGTCATCCGCAATGATGACCATCCTTGTCATAGTCAGGGCATCCTTAAAGGAGGACCCGAGGACTACTCGCTTCAGATCCCCTGCCGCATCCCTAGCTTCATCGCTGACCTCTCTCGCCTGTTTAGAGAGCGTCGCCTCCTGTACGGGCGTCTGAGAGACAGCCGATTGCCTTGCGAGCTCGATTCGCTTCCTCCGCTTAGCGAGCCCGCTGAGTCTTTTGCGTCCCTTAGGGGGGACATGGTCACGCAGTCCGCCAGCACCGGTCGCCTGGGTGGTTTGGTTTCCGGGTCCAGCAGAGCCAGATACCTTCGCCTCCACCTTGGCAGCCGGGGGCAGACCGGAAGACACTGTGTCTCCTCCAAATCCGCAACTCATAGGTGCAATTTTGGGGACCAGACTGGCGCCACCACTAGGGTTCGCTGCCGTCGCTTGTCCCGCTGCCTTTTTCATGCCCGAGGGCCTTACACTTTGCCCCGAGGGGCCTTGTGTGCATGACGCACTTTGTCCCTTTTTGGGGACTGGTTTGGGGTTTTTATTTCTTTTTTTGTCCATGTGACTTAATGATGTTCTTCACTCTGATGATTCCCCACCCGCCACGGATTCCTTACCTTTGGGGATGCTTTATAAGCACTAGGTCTATCATCAGAGTATAGGGTTCCAGGGTGAGTTGTCCACGAGACTAACGGTGTTCGCTTCCACTCCCGCGTAGTGTAGGTTCACACCGCCGCCTGCGAACCCCTTCACCCCAGAACCCTAGCCTAGCCCATCTAAGAGATGGACTTCAGCCGATTGACTGCCACGCGGCTACGTGACAGCCTCCCGTTTGGACAGAGATCCAGACCAAAGAGGCGTGTTGCCGGCGACAGACAACAACTACCGGTCCATCACCGACTCAACCTCCAGGACTCCTTCACCCTGCTGTACGGGTCACCGCGCACGGCACAAACACGCAGGAGATTGTCCCCCCCCTCCCTCCCCCCCTACCCCCTGCCGCAGCACCCAATCCCAAGCACCGCGCCATGTCAGGTCATCCGCCATCGCCAACAAGATCCCCCGTGAGGGAAGTTATTGACGATACCCGGGGTGCACCGTCCCGTTCCCATTGTCGTTCCTCTGGACGTATCCACGGGACTGGCAATGGGTCGGGCACACTAGGAGGTTACCCGACCGCAGCACCCCCAAAACTGAATGCACTTAAAGGAATATCCAAATATACAGGCAGTCTTACAGTTCTTTTTGGGACTTTAAGAGTAAATTTTCCGAGAAGTTCCGGTGAATCTATTAGATTTTGGGCGGACGGCTATGAGAGTGGAAGAAGCCAGAGAGGTATGTAAGGAAAGAACCTTGGAACTCTGTACTCTCTACCTACCCCGCGAGGGAGCTGGCGTGATGATATAAATAGATATTTAGATTAAGTATTTATAAGTTTAAGATTACAGTTGACCTTTTTTAATTTTCAATATAATTTGTTTCCTTGACTGCCTCATTGGTCTAGTGGCAAAGCGCATCGCTTTGTGATCACGAGGTCCTGGGTTCGAATCCTAGGTCGGACGAATGTAGTTTTTCTAACGAAAAATTCCCAGTATGAGTCCGGAGTCTGGAATCGTGCCCGGTATATGGCAATAGGCTCGCCCCCTATAACATGGGACCTAACATCGTCGGCGAAACGTGGGTGTACTTAGTACACCTCTGCCACCCCTGCTTGGGGAATATAGGCGTTACGGTGTTGTTTTTTTGTTTCCTAAAAGATGTTTGAGACAAATTAAATATATCAGTATCCGTGAAATAATGACTCTCTGTTAGTTCAGGAGCAAAAATGTGCTTAGTGTGCGTTTCACGTATGCGCTGTGGACGACTTAGTGTGCACAAGTATATTTTGCTTGTGAGCTGGTTACAATCAAAGTTATCGTGACAGATTTTGTACTCGTATAAAAGTAATTGGTCCAAGGTGCTCGTAGCGGTGTGCGACCGCGGTGTTCTTACCGATCACCAAGGTTAAGCAGCGTGAGATGGGTGACCGTATGTAGCATTTTCATATTTAAGCGTCTCCGTGCTTCGGAAGGCACGTTAAGTTGTTGGTCCCGGTTACCACTTAATGTAGTAGTCGTTAAGCCAAGTTGGAAGCCTTAAAGGCGGCTTGATAAGTTCCAACAGCCGGTGGCCACAAACCTGCCTCCACCTATCCGCACTGGGTCCGCGTGGTGGAGTATGACTTAATTTCTCTCCCCTGGATTTGTGAGAGAAGGCCTTTGCCCAGCAGTGGGCAGTATAGGCTGATATATTATTAATTTGTCGAAGAGCATGTTAATGCTCTTGCTCCACCTGCGTTAACGTTACTGATAATGCCAAAATGCGCTTTGATCAAGCTGCTAAAATGTCATTTGTGGGTGAAAGGATCCTTGTCGCACTATAATTAACGCATTACAACAGATGAGGCAATATCATTAAAAAAACTTGAAATCACAGACACCTGAATTTGATTTATTTGTTTTGATATACCCTTTCCGTAACGGTTTCGTTGTTCCGTTTTGAATAACAGATTGTATTTGGGTTTCGTTAGTTTTTTTTGTTGAATGCAATCATTTGGGATATTGCACCGCTGGTTGTTACTTCGTTTCTGTAGTAACGTTACTAATTACTATGTGAAACTAGAAATAGTTTCGCAATTTCGGTTAACGGTTTTTGTACTGCATTAGTAAGTGCTAGTTTTTGACTGAAATGTTACCAAATAGCGTTTACAATTCTGTAAAACCATTATATGAAAATACTAGGATACTTTTTAAAAGCAATATTGAAATGGAAGTGCTTATAAATCATTTTATATTATCACATTTTTCTGAAACAATACTATTTGACAAAATTTTTTTTTTTTTTTTAACGGACGCGTTGGTGTTAAATAAGGGCATTTAGTATTGTTTTTCTACTTCTAAGGAGATTCAATACGTTGGTCTGCACTATTACTTATTAAATAAAAAAAAATCTTGGATAAAGTTCATAGCAAACGGCAAGTCTACTGCTGTCATGAAGTGACATTTACTTGACATCAGCGATAGCTCCGATTTTGGCCGCGGGCCAAAAGATCCTTGTTGGACTATAATTTCAAGGTCCTAAAATTTCGATTCCATATGACATCTAAAAAATGTTTTATATCTGTAAAATATCACGCAATATTCGCGTAAAACTAGAAAAGTCGATAAAATATCTTTTTATCTGCACGAGTATTTTCCCAAAAAATCCCATCACAACAAAGCCAAAATGCGTACCCTAAATTTATCAGCACATAATGCATTGTTGCACGCCTAAAGCAGGCATGAAAATAATCCTTTTATAAGCATCGTCGGTTCTTTGTCCGAGGGTCCAGCCCGTGATTAGGTTTCAGACTGATTGGGAACTTTAATCAGGGCATTGTTGGCTTGTGGTTGGCGTGAACACGGCTTTATGTCCGGATGTTTCGCCGTGTTTGGAATGGGGATGATCGTTGATGGAACAAAAATTGTGGAGTACTTATTATGTTGCTTTGCAGAAATTTTTGAAACATTTTCTTAGCAATGCGCTGTTTACCTATCTATATTCATCACGCCAGATTCTTTGGACTACGGTGTGATAAATATCGTTAAAGGAGATTTTACCAAAAATTGTCATCACAGGAAACCAAAAATGCGTTTCTGCAATCTCTCAGCACATAATGTATTGCCGGCCGCGTAAATCAGGCATGACCATAATCTTTTTACAAGCAGCGTCGATTCTTCGTCTGAGGGTCCAGCCCGTGATTAAGTTTCAGACTGATTGGGAACTTTAATTAAGACATTGTTGGCTTATGGCTAGTGTCCTGATGATGTTCTGCCATGTTTGGAATGGGGATGGTCGTTTATGGAACAAAAATTGTGAAGTGATTTTTATGTTGGTTTGTAGATATTTTTGTGTGATAAATAATATTTTTTGTTCAAAAAGATCATTTTAAAAACAATATTATATAGCAAAAATACCACAAAGATATCTTGTTTAGTTGAGGAGTTCCTATTGCTTCATTCTGGCTCCATCATCAGACCTTGGACACTATCTGGGTCTAAAGTATAGGTTACAAATTCAACGAGCCAAAACACGGCGGGGTTATGTTGAGTAGTGGACCCACCATTGGTCACTTTTCGACTTCGTCATCAGACCCTGAACACCATCCGAATGTACATTATTTGCCACTACGTTGTTGTGGGTTTCGTTGAAAGGTTCATATATTTCCATGGCCATCTTCCGACTCCATCATCAGACCAGCTTCATGGTACCATATTATTGCATTTTCACCCACCTTACATACTTCTGCCAAATTTTAGCTCAATCGGCGGGAAGTGCTTGGAAAATGGATCATAAGATTAGAACCGGAAAGACAAACAGATAGACATACGAACATTGCAAGTTATATAAAAGCTTGTTAGAAATTAGTCTATGCTATCTCGCTGCAAAGGTCTTGTCTTATAAATTCAGATAATAGAGAACAAGTCATACTCTATCACGTGGACCCAATGCAGATTATAATCTCAAGATTGGCCATGCTCACTCCAAAGTTTCTGCTTGCTTGATTAGAGGGAAGAAAGAGATCCCCATCTTAGTCACCACTAAGATGGGGATATCTTTCTTCCCTCTAATATGTAGTCACCACTAAGATGGGGATCTCTTTCTTCCCTCTAATATAGTCGAGTGAAATAGCAATTCTAGTAGTGATACTCGATAGCGAATGTTACTTATTTTCATAAGTTCCAACAGCAGATGGACAAACCTGCCTCTGATGGAGTTTATTAGAAAAAATTTTACCCAGCTGGAAAAATATATGAAAATGATAAATTGTAGTATGTGTAAGTGTAAAAAACTATTATAATTTAATACCATTACGACCGTCAACGTGGGAAAAGTAGTCAGACTCATTTATAATATTTTAATAATCGAAACGCTTTCCGCGACAGCCCAAGGCCCAAACCTTGGTGTTATCTAAGAAGACCATTGTAGATCCTGGTTTACAGGAATTACAATGGTGGGAATGCGTGGCGGGCTTAATCCCAAAAGATAAAAAATCGAAACGTCGAAACGAAATTGATATCAAACACTCTTTAGTACAGGCTAATGTAAAAAAGTTTTTAAAAACGGGTGTTTATTGGTTACGATGTGTAACCAATAAACACCCGTTTTTAAAAACTTTCTTTGCTTAGGAGTGGTACCGGACTGGATTTGCTCCATAATAGACTAGCAGATCGAATTGACTAACAAGTGATGTATTATTATATTCTGAATCAATCAATTGAAACGGACTAACTATAATCACCAACTGATTCGATAGAAAAGAATAAAATTTCTTAATAAACATATTAAGGGTAAAATTTATAAACAATAAATAGTAGCTGAGGAGGCTTTGGCTGAAAACCAGCGTTGGGGGAGACTTTGTTCCCCTCCAACACATGCTGAGCCCAATGCCTTTCGGCACAGCTCACACCGAGGCAAACGTCATAAGAAGCAGTAGCAGTTTATTTGTCTTTTTTCGTTTTTATTTTCTTTTGTTACCTTTCATATATTTTTTGTGTGCTGTGCTGAATAAGTATTTTTTCTTTCTTTCTTTCTTTCTATTAGCCAGTTGGTTCATTATGAATTAAATTTTCACAAAATAATATGAAAATAATTAGTTGATGTGATTGGAACGAATTGCTTCATCGAGTCTACACAACTAGTTGGTCCCTTCAGTTCATCGAAATGGGGCGGCAGTACCAGACTGCTCGAGAAGGATGGCATTGTTGAAACATGAAATTCAAATATCAATTTTCAAAAACGGAATAATCGTGATTCCAATCTCAGTTCGGATTGCCGACACAGACCGCGCGGTAATGAAAGAGCACTGTTCACGTCCACAATGACTGCGCTGAAACGGTCGACAGAATTCCGACTCGTAGTACCATCCGTTGCACATTTTGGAACATTTTTTCCTTTATAATGTTATTTGATTTTCAGATATTTTTAAAGCTTTTTACAAATAGCATTGGGTAGACTATACATTTTTAGCATTAAATAACATAATTATTTCACCAGTCTTGTTCATTAAATAAAAAGGTAAGGGTCGCAGAGGTGTATTGTGTATTCCCACTTTTCCACGATGATATTAGGTCTCATGTAATAGGAGATACGCCATTATAAAGGGCAATGCCGGACTTCGAACTGATACTGGATATTATCCCACCGAAAAGTTACATTCTTGTCCAACTTAGGATTAAAACCAAGGACCTCCTGATCGCTACCTGAATTATTCGCTGCTTGACGAACAAGGCAGTCATTCAATAGATATAGGAAGATACAAATCTAAAGACAATACAAAAATTAATGTTTTTATATAATTCAGTGTTATTTAGCATCTTTACATACACACTCGAAGAAATGATTTTTTTTGTTTATCCAGAAACCGTTTCTCAAGATTGACAACCATCAATGCATCCAAAATCAGGAACTAAGCCTTTAAAATCCGCAACACGGAACCGTATCCGACGTATTTAAACATGGGTGACTGGTTCCCTGATTAAAGTTCCCAATGACCCTGAAACTGAATCAACGGCCCACGCTCCCGGACAAAGGTTCGATGACGTAACCGGGTTGTTAAAGGATTATCTTTGGGAGCCCTTTCATTTTGTTAAACAATGGTCTGTGATACGGAGCTTTCATGCTGTGGCAAATTACAGTGATGTAAATAGTATGAAGTTTGTGATTATAGTGATGTATATAGGAAAAACTTGGGGTAGATTGGCACAGGACCGCGGAGAATGGCACAGGAAGGAGGAGGTTTATGTCCTGCAATGGGTTGTAAAAAGCTGAAGATGATGAAATAGGAAGCACCATAGAAATCTTAATAATAAGATGACAGAAGTGGTATAGTGCTATAGCTAAGTAAACATTTTGCCTTACATGGGAAAAAATATAACAAAATTTGTTATGATTGCGTGGACCCGTATGTGGCTCAAATTAGTATTAAAGTCTTTCGAAACTTATTACTGTACCTGTAAGGTATTAATAAAATTGATCCAAAAATATTATATACAGCAGTAATGAGAGTTTAAAGAATAACAAAACGTTAGAAAGTCTAACAAAACAGATATTCAGTGCACAGTGAAAGGATGTAGGTACCAAGGAAGACCTACACTATCTTACCATGTCTAAATAGACCGTGTCTTATCCGAAAGGCAAGTCAAGAGTCTCCGTAACCGGCGAGCATGTATGAGACGAACTATGAGAGTGGAGAAAGCCAGGGAGGTCTGTAAGGAAAGAACCTGTTCGAACTCTGTACTCTCTGCCTACCCCGTAAGGGATCTGGCGTGATGATATAGGTAGACGTGAGTTTATGTCAATCTATGTCAATTGTAAAAGAATGACAAAACAGATATACACTGCAAAACTGGAAGGATATAGGTATCGGAGAAGACCTACATTATCTTACCAGGTCCAAATAGACCGTGTCTTATCCGAAAGGCAAGTCAAGAGTCTCCGTAACCGGCGAGCATGTATGAGACGAACTATGAGAGTGGAGAAAGCCAGGGAGGTCTGTAAGGAAAGAACCTGTTGGAACTCTGTACTCTCTGCCTACCCCGCAAGGGTAGATAGATGTGAGTTTATATCAGTCTATGTCACTATTTCGCAACCTGTGCATGTGTGACAAAATCGTAAGTACGCTATTTCACATCTAGTGTTTTTTTAAAGACGATATCTGTTGTAAATACTATGGAAACAGTATTTTGGGTTTCGCAGAGATTGGAAAGGCCTTTAGTAAAGCGACAGTCCGGGTTTTTGTGGCCGTTTCAATGTGTTGAATAAACTGTGGTTAACTTGAATCCATTGCCAAAAGGGACAGGTAAGTGGCTCTTTCAAAAGCAAAGACGCATTGTGGGATGTAGAAATTGGGCTAGGATGGTACAGTGTGTCAAATTTAATTGTAACAAACTATAACATTTCTAAAACTACGTTACGGAGTTGAATTTGGATACAATACCAGAAAGGATAGGGAAGTGGCTCTTTTAAAGGCATAATGTGTGGTAAAACGTAGAAATCGGGCTAAGATGGTATAGTGTGTCAAATCCTGTTGTTACAAATTACAATTTTTCTGAAACTACGTTACGGAGTTGAATTTGAATACAGTTCCAGTACGGATAGGAAATAGCTGTTTTAAAGACAAACTCATGGCGGAATGTAGAAATTGAACTAGGATGGTACAGTGTGTCAAATTTAGTTGTAGCAATTTACAATGTGTCCGAAACTACATTACGGAGTTGAATTTGGATACTGTACCAGGAATGATAGGGAAGTGGCTCTTTCAAAGGCAGGAACGCTTGGCGGAAAGTTGAAATTGGACTAGGAGTAGGTGGGGTGTCAAATTTAATTGTGACAAATTATAATGTTTCTAAAACATGCGATGTGGCTCTTTTAAAGGCAAAAATGCATGGTGAAATGTGGTAATTGGACTAGTAATGGTTAAGTGTATCAAATTGTAATCTTTCTCTATGTTTGTCTGCTGATTCAACGATGTTCAAGATGGATTTATGGCTTTCAAGGTACTGTACCTTGAAAGCCATAAATGCATGAAAAAATGTATTTAACTGGGCTAGAAATGGTACAATGTCTAAAATTTAAATAGCTTAGCATGAAAATATTGTCGTTAACCTGGTACTGGCGAGTGTACTATCATGTGTATGTGTATTTAGAAAATTTGTAAAGGATGGCATATAAACGCGCTCGCGCCGCACTAACGTATTCCTTCTGTTATGTAGTAAATCATATAGAAATGCATAGAAAATGTGTAGGTAGGTAAATAAATGGCAGAGGTTAAAATTTAGGGGTGTGGTGAAGTAGTACTAGGGCCAGTGTATACGTTTTATAACAAACTTCCCCACGATATTCGAGACTTGCCAATTAATAAATTTAAAACCATAATTAAGGCTAAATTATGTAAGAGAGCATATTACAAAATCTCGGATTACATAGAACATAAGACCGCGTGGGATGGAAGTGCCATATTATTTAGAATTGCTATTTATTTTTCTTTTGAAATTACATTATGTTAAAGCGTAGCGTGTTGTGCCTGACGAGCTTGAGGTATTGCTGCTTTGTAGACCCAATCGGACCACCATCTCTGGGGTTCTGGTTTGGTCATGCTCACTATAATGTCTTTGCTTGCATTGGCTGGCGCGGATCACCCCCTTCCCTCCAATATGGTCAAGGGGAGTGATGGCTGTTCCAGTAGTCATACTCGTGAACGGGAGCTGCTTGTGGGGACTGGTTCATCTGAAATCCTTCAGACACTCTTTATAAATAGCTGCATTAGTCTCATATCTCGGTCGTACGGCATCACACTGGAGCTAGATTGTAAGCTATTTAATTGTAACCTAAACATTGTATCCACTCAATATGATAAAAAATTGAAAGAAAAAAGAGAAAGATAATAAAATAAAAAAAGTCAAGCCCGCTGAGTTTCTTCGCCGGATCTTCTCAGTGGAGGCCGCGTTCCGATCCGGTGGTAGATTTGTAGTTAGCTCAGATTTAAATTGACTATTTGTAAGCGCCCCCGCAGGGCTTATACAAAATAAATTATTTGAGTTTGAGTTTACTTCACGTGGATTTGCTTAAAAAGAAGTGGTTGTTAGCGTCAAATAGAACAGTTGGATGAAAAATCCTTTAGTTAAAGCATGAATAAACATTTATACTTTATACTTACTACTAACCATTTTATATTTCAGATAATAAAATCCATAGATTTGTTAGTAGCAATCTTCTTACAGACTAAGTTAGTACTTATATCTAGATTTTATTTATTTGGCACAGGACATGTATCAATTATGCATACCTATCCAGTGCCGAATAAATAGCCCCTCCAGTCAATTAGCTAGTACGCTTGGGAGAATATTGGCGCTGCCCCGAATTCGCGACATCGTAGATGATGTTCTCTTACGCAGTAGGGCATAAAAAACCATCTACTCTGGCCTCCGCGAACATCCCCGATGCTCTACAGAATCGAGGCAGCCCCAACACACTCCTTAACGCATTATTATATTGGACCCGCAGAGCATCCAGACTCTTCTGCGAGTATCCGACCCACAGGCTGCACGTGTAGAACGTCTGACAGTAAACCCTGAAGTACGTTATCTTAACTTCGTTGCTACACTGTGCAAACCAACGAGCCAACATGTTGCTTTTGTAACCAATATAAAAATTTAAAATTGAAAAAAAAACGGAGAAAAGACCAAGTTTTTGTTCGATATAATGGTGATTTTCTTAAATCCACTTAATAAATTATTACTGTATCCTGAATCCCTTTAAAAACATAAACTTCTTATGCATAAAACTGCTGGTTGAACCATTCGATTCAGTTACCCAAACATCGAAAGCAAGCTAAAACCAAGTTACTGGCAAAATTGATGTCTGTCCAAAATGGACTTTATCAAAAGAATTTAAATCACAATCTTCAATTGCCATAACCCAACTAAAATTGCATTTTTTTTTCTTTGCCTACATAAATAACCTACCTGTCTGAGCTTGTCAAAGTGAAAAAAATACCCACAATAAAAAAGGATTTAAACTATATCTTTTATTTCTGAGTTTGAGCTCTAATACCGTTATTTGTACAGATTGAATAGCGATTTATTTGTACGTAAAAATGTAATTGAGCTTTTTTTAAAGCATTCTAATCTGCAGGGACTCATTTCATTAAAAATAAAATCTTTTGAGGTATTTATTGACGAATTTATTGGCGTATTGTCAATAAAGGAGAGGTCACATCATTGATGTACTTAGATAATAAAATAGATTAGTGTACCAAACATAGGGTAAGGTTTATCGAGTGTATGTATGTATGTCTATTTTTTGGTGTGGTTTGTATCCTAAACCGCTTGATGGATTTTAGCATTTATGAGGTGTTTAAAGGTTTGCCTTAATTCTAGGAATAATATGGATAAATAATGTTTAAATACGGCGTCTCCAAATTAAGAAAGAGAGTAAATTGCAAATCAAAAGCTAAATACTTTTGTGATATTTTTTAATACGAAGTTTAAAATGTTACCTTTTACGTTAGGCATAATGATTTGTTTTCTTTTTTGTATGTTTTTATTAAATAGTTCTTATTTAGGGTTTATTCTTGGTTTGAAGATATTTTATGAGTAGTATCTTTGGGGTCCAAGATTGGCTATGCTCACAAACGTCCGGTTTCAATATTTATTTCAACGATAGATTTGCCTATCACGGACAGAATTTTGACATACTTTGTATGGAAAATCTGTCAAAATTCTACTGGCAGTAAGTATGCTTGCGGTACCTATTTGGTCTAGGTCACTTCCTTCCATCCAGTATGGTTTAGGGACGCTATATATACACTACTCAAGTAGTCATACACGTGAACGAGTGCTGCTTTTAGAGATTAGTCCGCCTAGAATCCTTTAAATTTTTTCTTGTTAATAATATTATCATAAATCTTATTTCTCTCAGTGGTAAGGCCTCACACTAGAACTAGTTTGTAATCTTAGTTTGGTAATATACTACATAACATGATGAAAAAAAGAAAAGAAAATATGTTTCGCCCTACGTAGCTTTAATATGTTCTCACCCTGATTAATGGAGTTCGACGAACTAAGAATTCCAATTGTTTCGTTACACAAATGAACTTTTACTACAAATGTTTTTCACTTAATACGGCTTACAGTCGGTATATTAATAATGTATCGAAATTCAATACTGATACAGTTTAATTTAAAAAATGAATAATGTTTTACATTTCATTTTTCAGGGTTATGTGAATTACTTTTTTGTTGGGGCAAAATAGCTTATAAATGTTGTGTGACATGTGAGTTTATCAGTGTCCATACTGGATAGTAAACATCGTATTAAACTCTTTCATTTGAATTACGGGCTTAAGGCGCTTGCAGCGCTATGCCACCGCGGTGTTCTAACTAATCACCAAGGTTAAGCAACGTACGAATCGGTCGGCTTAAGATGGGTGACCGGTTGTGGCATTTTCATATTCGAGGGGCTCCATACTTCGGAAGGCACGTTGCACGTGGCACGTATTGGTTCCAGTTACCACTTAATGTGGTAGTAGTTAAGCCGAGTTGGAAGCCTTATAGGCGGCTTGATAAGTTCCAACAGCAGGTGGCCAAAGCCTGCTCTGCCAATCCGCACTGGGTCGGCGTGGTGGAGTATGACCTAATCTTTCTCACTTCTATTTGTGGGCATTTGCCCAGCAGTGAGCAGAATAGGCTGATGTTATTATTATTTGAATTACGCTAACCATGAGAGTAATAGATTCTCTCATGCGATTTTATATGTTACACAATTTTTTAGTCGATCAAGATAAATCACCCTGGTCACAAATATTCGTCTGCTTATAAATGTGTATGTGATCGGATGTCTCTTTGCACCGCATCGGAAAGTTAAGACGCGTCTTTACTAGCATGTTTTATCTGGCAAAGACCTCCACTTAACACTTCCACAGCTGTAAATCTATTACTATTTTGGGTCACAAAGAAGCAAGCGTGCTCAAATCATCGCGCAACCTTTTTCTAGGTCTACTTCTTGGTCTGCGGCTACCACTTGGTATCCAGTTGGTGACGGCGTTTGTCCAGCTCTGCGAGCCCATGCGTGCTACGTGGCCAGCCCACTCCCACTTTAGCTTTGCAGTTTACGCACCTACGTCTGTTGTAGTAGTTTAACGGAAAACAGAGTTATGTACATTCTCCAAGCGAGAGTGGCAAAGGTGTGAAGTCCTAATGTAATATGTATAGGGCTAATCTATTGACAATATACCGGGCACATATCCAGACTCTCGACTGATACTGGACAACTGTGGTGCTAATAGCATTATAAGCCACTAAAAACAGCGAGGCAATTAATACAAAAATTCTGATAACACTTTGGTCTAGGTTACAGGACCTTATAAAGCCAGTTGCATCATTCTCTCCCAAGACCAACAAAGTCCCATGAAATTTTTAGGTTTTCAAAAACTTTAAAATCGTCATTTTTACCACTATCGTAAATCACTGTCTGTTCTGTATCGAACGTCGAGCGCATTGTGTTGGTATCGGGTCTTATGGTTTATAGCTGAGCATTGTACATACCTTCATAGGAATGCAGTCTAATTGTAGTCGTTCATTGGAACGTAGTATTATATCAGACAAAAAACGTTTATAAACATGTAGAAATTTCAACAGAATAACTTAAACTCGTCTATTCAACAAATTCCGTTAACACAGGTTCAGAGATAATAACAATTTTAACCGATTTTTGTAACATGAATAATTTCAGTAAAGCTTCTAAAGCGTTCACCGATATATGTAACTCTAACGTGCTCACCGGATTAAGTTGCCGTAGCTGATCAGCGACTTTTTATGTTTAAAGTGTTTGTGAAAATGAGGTTGTAACTTTTTAAAACTATAAAATCGACATTTTATCACTATCGTAAATCACTTCACTTATATATCTGTCTGTTCTGTATCGAACGTCGAGTGCATTGGGCTAGTATTGCGTCTTATGATTTATAGCCGATCGAAGTATTGTACATATCTTCATAGGAATGCAGCCTGCAATGATTGTAACATTATGTTGGACAATTTGCAAGACACATGTTCACCAAAACATATAAGAAATATAACAGAATAAACTGAACAGATTAGAGATTAAACTTTTATTTATTTATTAATTCATAACAAATAAACTTACAGTTAAAACCAACCCTTATATGTCGTGTCATAGAATACTACTCACAAGCATAATTTTAATACAATAATAATGTCATAAATAGCAAGAAAAAAGTTTAAATGGATTGAAAAATTAGATCATTA
The DNA here is from genome assembly GCA_905147815.2 of Phalera bucephala. Lineage (NCBI taxonomy): Eukaryota > Metazoa > Arthropoda > Insecta > Lepidoptera > Notodontidae > Phalera > Phalera bucephala. The sequence goes on along the minus strand of LR990632.1, from coordinate 10,921,429 downwards.
AATGTTCATTTAAATATAAGAGTATGTTTCTTTTCATAATAGAGTGCGCATCAAAAAATATGTCTGCATCTGGGCAGTTTGGCTAGAGAACTTTTATTAATGTGATTGTCGTACCTGTGGGACCGCTAGTGCCATGTAGAGAGCGCCATGCTGGCGGGCAAGTTAGGAGTCGATGTTGCCGCTTGCCTACGCCACGCATATATTGATCGGAGTGGATACACTCCCGTACCAGTGTTTTATCTACCTGGTTAATCAACAACAATTCGTAATGTAAAACGGTGAATATTTCCATCTCAGTTGCAAAGTATCAAAACCTACCATTCCAGACACAAATAAATGAGGGATACAAGAATGTTTAACAAATTTTGTATCACGATCGTATTCCATGAAGTTTTTATGACGTTCACCGATATTTGTAACTTTACCGCGCGCTGTGGATTATGTGGTTGGTGATGAGCGACTTTTGATGCTTAAAGTGTTTAGGATTTGTGAGAAAGAAATTCTAAGCTTTGCAAGACTATAAAATTGAAATTTTTATCACGCATATCTATCTGTTCTGAATCGGATGTCGAGCGCACTGTACTAGTATCGCATCTTATGATTTATAGTCGTTCAAAGTATTTTACATACCTTTATGGGAATGCAGGCGGGCAGAAAGAGCGTTACATTCTGTTAGACAGTTTGCACGATGCGTCCACATCAAATATGTAAGAAATACTACAGAATAACCTGAACACATCGATTTAACAAAAGTAGGTGAACGCAAGTTAGAGTTTAATAAGTTCAGCAAATTTTGTAACATGTTCAGTAAAGTATATTCACCGTTTACCGATATTTGTAACTTTAATGTGCTCACCAGATTATGTTATCGGAGCTGATCAGCGACATTTCATATGTTATATAATGTTAACGATATTTTTTAAACGAAGTGCGTTTACATCACGAAATTCACAAACACCCTGAGAAACCACCCAAAAAAAATTACAGACCGCTTGATCCAGTGGTTAAGAACTTAAGCCGTCCCACCCGGTGAATCAAGCAGGTTCGATTCTGCATGAGACAAATCTTTGTATAATCCAAAAATATTTGTTTGGTTTGGCTGTTTGTGTACGCGAATTTTATGTTTGTAAACTACACGACACAAGAATCATTCCTAGACTGCGGTTACGTTTGTCATATAAACAAGACAATTATTTGTGAGTCACGCAAATATTTGTCTCGTGCGGAGAAAAAAATGTAGTCGGTAAGTTTAATACCTAGAAAACTGTGCTTCAGGATTTTAGTTACAGTTATTTATTTACAGTTATATGAAACAGCCCCTCAGGATACCGTCCGTCTAAACTTCTCCGATAAATCGAATGAATTAATTGTGATGTTAAATATAAAGGGGTTCGGTGCCAGGCGCTTTTCATTAATCCCCAATGCTTTGTACACACGGAGAAATAAGTTGGGCAGTAATGGGCACACTTTTAATCAGTTAACTGATTAAAAGTGTTTTTAATAATAATAACTAACATTAATTACAATAATTATATAAATTCTGAAATTCTCTGATTTTGACATAGCCAATTTGCTTATTTTTATTTGATATATTGTAGACTTATAAATATTTTTTCTCGTTATTTTGTATTCTGATATCCTAATATTTTTATTGTCTTTGCATGTCTATAATGGATGTAGTAACACTAGTCATTTCCTCTTCCATGAAATGTAGTAAAGACATGTTTGTGTTTGCATTGTTGATATGCCTAATAAATAAAATAAAATAATAATAGCCCTGTTAAAAAACTGTCCCACCGTTAGGTCCGGGCCTCCTCTCAAACTGAGAGGCTTTAGGCCATAGTTCACCACGCTGGCCCAGTGCGGGTTAGCGAATTTCTCACACCTTCGACAAACTCTAAGGCATGCAGGTTTCCTCACAATGTTTTTTCTTCATCGTTAAAGCAAGTGATCGTTATTTTTTTTATACGCACATCCTTTCGAAAAGCAGAGGTGTGTGCCTGGGTTCGAACACGAGATCTCTGACTTTGCAGTCTAATGGTCTAACCACTAGGCTGTCACTGCTTTGTTACTTTAAAGTGTTTTGTTAGTTGGTTGGTTGCTCAATTTTTAGACTTAAAAAGTATTCGTTTCCTTCATAGGAGTCGGTATTCTCTGCTACAACAAAATACAATACCCGTGTTAGACTTGCTGCTTGATAGGTTTAAAAGTTATACTAAAAATTCACTAATAAGTAAAAGATATTGACGTTTTAAATTAATTCTTCCTTACTGGGCTGGAAGCGAAAGAAAAACTTAGAATGCCCCAGTAGCCTTACTTTTGCTAGGCTGGTGGTAAGAGTCCACCAAAGGCAGTAACGTCGTCTGATCATGGACCAGAAAAGGAAAATTCGAAATAAACCCTATACCAACCCGTCTGGCCAGCGTGGTATAGTAGGCCAAAAAACCTCCTAACATGATAAGGCACCTAAACCAAAGGCCCCCAGTTCCCGGTAGTCCCGCTGTCCGCTGCCACGGTAGCGGTCGCGGTAACAGCGGGGCAGGGGGTGCGAAGAATCTCCGGGCTACGACACAAGGCTACCAAAAACACCTGACCCTGGCTACGTACAATGGACGCTCTCTACGGCTGGACCAACACCTCACTGAACTCGAGGTAGAACTAGGTCGCATAAACTGGCACATATTAGGGTTATCCGAAGTCCGAAGACAGGGCGAGGACACGATAACCCTTGAGTCAGGCCACCTGTTCTACTTTCGGGAAGGTGATCGGCCCTCTCAGGGCGGTGTCGGTTTCCTGGTCAACAAAGCTCTCACTAACAACGTTGTGGAAGTCAGCAGTGTGTCGACACGGGTAGCGTACCTCATAATTAAAATCACCGACAGATACACCCTGAAGGTGGTACAGGTATATGCGCCGACTTCGACATACTGCGACGACATAGCCGAAGCCATGTATGAAGACATCGCCAAGGCATTACATGGCACCACCAAGGCTCACTACAACGTTGTTATGGGGGACTTCAATGCCAAAGTGGGAGTACAAGAACGCGGCGAAACGATAATCGGACCCCACGGCGTGGGGCGCCGAAACCACAGGGGGCAGATGCTGGTCAACTTTCTGGAGTCGCAGGGGCTCTTCTTGATGAATTCGTTCTTTAAGAAGCAGCCTCATAGAAAGTAGACATGGCGAAGCCCCGACACTGTGACGAGGAACGAGATAGACTTTATCATGACTGACAGGAAGTCTATGTTTAGAGACGTCTCCGTGATCAACAGGCTTAATACCGGCAGCGATCACCGACTTGTCCGAGGCGCTCTAAATATAAACTTCAGGGCCGAAAGGCGTCGCATGATGAGATCTACTCTCAGACCTACTGCGCCTCAAATAGCTTTAGGGTCCGAAAAGTTCCAACTGGAGCTTCAAAATCGTTTCGACCTGCTGGAAACCGAAGGCAATGTTGACGAGAAAACCGACACAGTGGTCAAAACGCTACAGGATGTGTCTCGAAGGGTGTTTCCCGGCAAAAGCGGTAACAGAGAGTCTAAACTCTCGCTCGAGACTCTTGAACTTATAAGGCAGAGACGGGAAACGTCATCCACGCAGGCGTCTTCGCCGGATGGGACGAACCTCAACCGGAAGATCCGGAAGCGGGTGCGACGTGACTTCCGATGTTCCAACACCCGCGCCATCGCGGCTGCGATTGAACAGAACAGAGGCACCAAAGTCTTCGCTCGCCAGCTAGGTAGATCCCATCTGACGAAACTTAAAACTGCGGGTGGCAAAACCGTAACCTCCAAGTTCGAGATACTCAAGGAAATTGAGAGTTTCTACAAAGACCTGTACGCATCACGGATGACTAAACCCATGAGACCCAGCGCTGACGACCACAGAGCCCCACTCACACGCCACCACACGGAAGACATCCCTGATGTCAACCAGGACGAGGTCAGAGTGGCTCTCGAGCAGCTCAAAAACAACAAGTCGCCAGGCGATGACGGAATCACCACTGAGCTCCTAAAAGCAGGCGGGACTCCAATCCTGAAAAAGCTAGCGAGCCTCTTTAATTCCGTCATCCACCAGGGCTTAACACCTCAAGCGTGGAGCGGGAGTGCGGTGGTTCTGTTCTTCAAAAAAGGTGACAAAACCTTGCTGAAGAACTACAGACCCATCTCACTCCTGAGCCACGTCTACAAGTTGTTCTCGAGAGTACTCACAAACCGCCTCGCTAGAAGACTTGACGAGTTCCAGCCACCGGAACAAGCCGGGTTTCGAAAAGGCTACAGCACCGTAGACCACATCCATACTGTTCGGCAGATTGTACAGAAGACCGAAGAGTACAATCAGCCGCTGTGTATGGCTTTCGTGGACTACGAGAAAGCCTTCGACTCCATCGAAACCTGGGCGGTTTTGGATGCTCTGCAGCGATGTGGCATCGATTGGCGCTATATCGAGGTGTTGAGATGTCTGTATGATACCGCCACAATAACCGTCCAGCTCCAGGACCAAAAGACCAACCCGATCGAGCTGCGTCGAGGGGTAAGACAGGGGGATGTAATATCCCCCAAGCTCTTCACCAATGCACTCGAAGACGTCTTCAAGACGCTGGACTGGACTGGGCGGGGCATTAACATCAACGGCGAATACATCTCACACCTTCGGTTTGCCGATGATATCGTCATCGTGGCAGAGTCACTGGAACAGTTAAGCGAAATGCTGCATAGCCTAAATGGAGCCTCTCGAGGTGTCGGTCTCGGCATGAACTTGGATAAAACCAAGATCATGTTTAATGAGCATGTCACGCCGGGACCGATCTACATCGATGGTTCGATGCTCGAAGTTGTTCGGGAATATGCCTACCTTGGACAAGTTGTCCAATTTGGTAGAAACATCTTCGAGAAAGAAATCAACCGCAGGATCCAATTAGGTTGGGCAGCATTTGGCAAACTACGTCACGTTTTCTCTTCGCCTATACCGCAATGCCTGAAGACTAAAGTCTATAACCAATGCGTCCTACCTGTTATGACTTACGGGGCTGAGACGTGGACACTCACAGTGGGACTAGTCCACAAATTCAAAGTCGCACAGCGGGCTATGGAGCGAGCTATGCTCGGCGTCTCTTTGAAGGATAAAATTCGTAACGAGGTAATCCGACAAAGAACCAAAGTTACCGACATAGCTCGCAGACTCAGTAAGCTAAAGTGGCAATGGGCTGGTCACATCTGCAGAAGGACCGACGGCCGATGGAGCAAGCGTGTCCTAGAGTGGAGACCGTGACTTGGTAAGCGTAAGGTAGGACGGCCCCCAGCTAGATGGACCGACGACCTCAAAAAGGTCGCTGGGACAGACTGGATGCGGAAGGCGGAGGACCGTGTGCAATGGCGCGTGTTAGGAGAGGCCTATGTCTAGCAGTGGACTTCGATAGGCTGATTGATTGATTGATTGAAATTAATATTAATGACGTTTTAAATGATAAAAATCCCTTTACACAAACCTGATGTTCACAAAGATATGTTGTTAAGTGCAGGGTGTCGTGCGTAGCGACCGTTCAGATTGATTTTAAATATTTTCGAACGATGTCGATGGGGTCGCAGATTGATCATGCTCACTAAAATTCTTCGCTAGTGCTCTGTGGAGCGGGCCACTCTCTTCCCTACAATATGGTCGAGGAGAGTGATGGCTGCTTCTCAAGTCATACTCGTGAAGGGTGCTGCTAATGGGGACTGGAACGTCCATTATCCTTTGACTGATTATTTATAGTATTATTGTATTCTGTCTCGTTCGGCATCACACTAGAGCTATAATCAAAATATTTGATCGCACTCAATAATTTTTTATTTTGTCTTATTATCATTAAAATAACTTTTTATCATATACTTTTACCAAGTCTCAATTTTTTAAATTGAAAATAAAAGAGGACTGTGTAGGCACGCTATTGATACCATATATGTAAGTATATTTACGTCAAATTAATACTTAAGCCTATAGGCTTATGAGATTTACAATTCCTTTTGTGTATATTGCGTCCATGGGGTATGGGAGAACAATGCAAAATGAGCTATATATAGCTATATTAATATACACAAAAAAAATTGTAAATCTCATTTTCTTAAAAAGAGTAAACGCAGATATTTTTAGCCTTCTCCACAGGAATGACATTTCGAAAGGGTGGTAGTGTCTTAAGTAATTATTAGTTTTTCTTCTTGACTATTCATAAGTACTTTTTGTTCTACATGAATAAAAAACTTTTGATTTTGATTTTTGATTTATAGTAGCGTATGCAATGCCAAACCTGAACTTGTCTAGAGATCCTGTGACTTTATGCAGCCACTAACGCTAATAAATATACGAGAGTTTCAATAGAACATGATAAATATAAGGGGAAAGGGGAGGTCTTTACCTTACTGCGCGACAGTAAAGTCCTCTTTCACCACCTTCAAGTAAAGTCTGAAGTAGAATTATCGATGATTAAAGTTGTAAGAAAGTCTATATACGAACTTCACCATCCCTTAGTAGCCCTATCTGATGGTTAAACTAACCATTTTTAATTGCTAAGTAACGTTAATCGAGTAGTAACTAACCAGCTTTTTACTTGAGGGTAATAAAAGGGTCCTGAAGGCTTATAATATAATATCATACTTCCTTCCCCCTAATATGGTCGAGGGAGGTGATGGCTCCTCAAGTAGTCATACTCGTAAACGGGTGCTGTTTGTGAAAACTGGTTAACCCAGAATACTTTAGCTTATCGTTATTACGTATATTTAAAATCTATCTATATCATTACGCCAGTTCCCTTGCGGGGTAGGCAGAGAGTACAGAGTTCCCACAGGTTCTTTCCTTACATGCCCCTCTGGCTTCCCCCACTCTCATAGTTCGTCTCATACATGCTCGCCGGTTACGGTGACTCTTGACTTGCCCTTCAGATAAGACACGGTCTATTTGGTCATGGTAAGATAGTCTAGGTATGCTCCGGTACCTACATCCTTTCACTTTGCATTGTATATCTGTTTTGTCATTCTTTCTTCCGACGTTCTTTCTATATGCCCGAACTAACGGAGCATACCCTTTCTCATCTTTACACCGATACTATCTTTCAAACCTACTCGCTTTCTTACTACGCTGTTGCGAATACGGTCGGTCAGCGTGACTCCGCACATCTTCCGCAGAGCTCGCATTTTGACTGCATTTATCCTGCTTGACGTACCCAACTCTCATTGCCATATAACACGCAACACACACACAAGCAACATATTGGGACAAACACTCTGTTATGCATGGCCAGCTGCGCCTTTTTGCTTAAGTGTAGGCTCCCAAGTAGCTTTCCCATCGCACTATTACCTGCATTCACTCTTCTCTCTATATCAGGAGTGTATTTCCCATCCTTACTGAAGGCGCATCCAAGATATACAAACTCATTCATTTACTCCAGCATAACATTACCAACCATAATTCTTGCATTCGTTCTAGTTTCTTCCCATTCAAAAACTATAATTTTGATTTTCTTTACATTCAAATGTAAGCCATTATTTAAGCAGTCGCCTTTCATAACTGTGACCGGTGTTTGCAGATCAGTGACTGTTGGCGCTATTAGAACCGCGGTATCTGCATATAATACTCGTAGGTGGTTTACCACTAGATCACCCATTTTTACCCCTTCATTCATTGCATTCAGCCTTTGGAGACTTTTATCCAGGTATATTATAAACAATCTAGCGGACAACACGCAACCCTGTTTGATGCCGATTTTAATGTCAAACCAGGGTGACTTGTTACCACCCACCCGTACGCATGCCTTGCTGTCCACTTAGGTGGACTGGACGGCTCGTAACAGAGTACCGTTTATATCATACTCTGGCAAAATGCCGCAAAGTCTATTTCGTATGACTCTAACAAACGCTTTTTCCAGATCCACAAAACCGCAGCAAACCTTCCAGCCCACTACCAGATGCTTCTCTATGATATTGTGGAGGGTGAAAACTTGATCCGAACATCCTCTTCCAGACCTGAAATCTCCCTGTGCCTCACACAACATTCCATAGGACTTCACGCGCATTCTCTACTAACTACGAGATAGTGGTCCAATTCAAGAGTCCCCACTCTTGAATTGGACCCCCCTATACGCACGCGTATCTTGGAGTTTGGTGTGGTTATGTACCAGGATCAAATCTATCATGTTTTTCTGTTCGTTTCTTCTCCACGTATACATATGAATATCCTTGTGTTGGAATATCGTATTAGACACAAGGAGGCCTCTTTCCAAACATACATCTACAATGAGCTTACCTGCATTATTCACTCTTTTACCACCATAAGGACCCAGAGCAGCGTCGCAAGATTGCCGCCTAGTTCCCACCCATCCGTTTAAGTCACCCCACAAAATCACCTTTTCATTCGCATCAACCAGATCCAGAAATTCCCTGACATTATCCCAAAACATCTTAAGGTCTTGGGGTGTCGACGAGATTACGGGAGCGTACGCTCAAACCAAAAATACTCTAGTGACACCCAGTTTTAAACGGACCCAGAAAGTATTGCATCTTTCTGGCCATAGTCTCTCACGCCAAAAGCCAGGCGACGGGACAGCAAGATACCCACCCCCATGCTGGCACGACCGCTCTTTGGTACTCCGGACCACAGGGCCATCGTGCCATCGTGTCTGTTACATCCAGGCGTCTCTCTTTCATCACATCAGTCACCTCTTACATTCCAAGTGCCTATTCAGCACCCTGCACCCCACGACTCGCCAGTTCGGGCCCGTCGTAATGGGTGGCGGACCCCATCGCCGCTTCTGCCTGTGTTCATACCGACGGGGGCGGATCGGTACGTGTCGCCTCACCCTAGCCAGTAATGCGGTACTTCCTCGGTCCAAGATTGCAACCAGCTTGGACAAGACCCCCAAATTATATATTTAAAAATATTATTATTAGTCTTATAACTCAGTCGTAAGGCATCACACTGGAGCTGAATTGCATCATTGATTTTATATAATATCTAAATTTATGTATCTATACAAATAACGATAAAAAAATGAATGGAGAAATAGACAAAATAGACAAGCCCGCTAAGTTTCTTGCCCGATCGTCTCAGTGGAGGGCGCGTTCCGATGCGGTAGTAAATTATTAAGATAAAAAAGAAGAAAGTGTAAATATGACCATGCTTTCTAATGCTTCCAAATCATCCCCGCAGGGTTCAGATAAAATAAATCATTTGATTTTGACATGAAAATTATATTTTCCAAAAAAAAGACACGTGGTCAAAACAAAGCGCTCTTGACAGCGGTAAGAGTAAAAATAAACAAAACGTTTGCAACTTTTCTAAGTCTTCTAGGATCGAATACTTGGTTGCACAAACTTGCTGGGGTTATTTTTCGAAAACAACACTGATGCCAAAAACCTATTTATGGCCCAAATGGAATGTCTACGCATAATATAAGACCCTAAACAACTGTAAAGCTTACTACATAAACGAAAAAAAACTTACATTACCCTCAAATATATATTAGAAAAAGCCACATTTGCCAGGAAAAACATACATTTATTTGAAATTGATGAAAATGAGCGCCGTAAAACCAAATTAGTCCTTTCAAATCCGAGAATAGAAATGTACAGAAATGGCCCACAATATCGTAGCATACAAGTGGATATTTAGTAACATGATTATGCAAGAAATACAAATGATAACAGCACTTTTTTTTTTAAAAAATAGACCTGAATGCAGATCATCTCAACAAACTCGACCGCCTTCTAAATAACTGCATTCGATTCATATTTAATATACGTAAATTTGACCATGTATCTGAGTATCGTTCCCATCTAAAGTGGTTGCCAATTCGCAAGCGCAGGGCTCTACGGGCACTAACAATGTTATTTTCTATTCTTTACTCTCCTGCTTCGCCTGATTATCTTTCCTCCCATTTTCAATTTCTATGTACTAATCATGATAAACATCTTCGCTCTTGTAATAATCGTCTTCTCCAATGCCCTTCTCACCATTCTAATTTTATACACTCTGCTTTCTCTGTCCAATCCATTTTGCTATGGAACGCACTGCCCCAGGATATCAGGATGGCCACAAATCGCTTGTCTTTTAAAAACAAAGTTCAGGATTATCTTCTCAAAACTTTAGCAGAATGATCTCAATTTTAATTTCATTTGTGTATATGTGTATTTATTATTATATGTATATATTAGTTATATATATCTATATATACCATATATATGTATCTTATAATATTTTTTCTATCTCTTTATTTTTATCTTCTATGGATTTGCACCTACTTCACTAGTTTTTGCATCACCCTAAGGTAGACTGGTAGAGAATGCCTCAGGCATTAAGTCCGCCTTTGTACCTGTAGTGCATAAAGTATTAAATTAAATTAAATTAAATCATTATTACTACAAAAATATTTCTATAATATACCAGAATTTATGAAAGATAAGTAGCAGCTAAATAAGCATTTAAATTTATATATTTAAGTAAAAATTATAACAAATTTTGCGACACTAGCCGGGATATTACACATACATTATAGTTAAGTCTGTAATTTTATGTAAATTGTGCAATAAATGAATAAAAACATTAGTAGTACAGCCTAGCATGGTTATAATAAGCTCGCCTGCTGCGTTGGCGATAATTTTGGTCAAAGTCAACTCCTTTCACTGTCACCACTGCGGTAGGGACCAGGACTCCGCCCAGCACACGCTCGAAGAGTGCCTAGCGAGGGCCTCCATGCGGCGGATCCTGGTCGACCGGATCGGACCGGACCTCTCCCTGCCGGCAGTAGAAGGGGCTATGCTGGTAGGAGAATCGGCACAGGGGGCCGTATCCTCTTTCTACAAGACTTTGATGTTCCAGAAGGAGGAGGCCAAGCGGGATCGGGAGAAGGCCAATTCTGTTCCGGTATCCGACACGCCCCGCGACCTTCCCCCGAGGCTCGCAGAAGTCCTATGCGCGATTTTTCCAAAGAAAAAAAATGGCTCACCCGCTATTAATTTACACTATTAATTAATTTTATTTAGGATTTGTTACACCGCATAATAGATGGATGCATACTATTTGCAGCTTAGACTCTTTGATGGTTCGAATATGGAGAATTTTTCAATTTTTATTTCACAATAGGCAATAGTTGTTGTTCCTAGTGCTTTGTGAAACTAATTTAAATGGACGTTTGTTACTATCTTGCTAACTTTCCTTTGACTTATTTCGTACAGGCAAGATTATCTGGCCAACTAATTGTAGGAACCAACACACACATATTAAAAAAGTAATTTCTATTTTACACAAGTTGTCTGATCTTTGGAGCAGTGTGTACCGACTTTTCGGGTAATGACCAGTTTTCGCACTCGCACCGAACAATAATCGAACTCGTATTAAATGAAGCTATTAAAAGTTTCCCCCATCACGTAGCTGTTAAGGATTTTGTTGGGTTATTTTCTAATATAAGTAATGGTGTGTAGGCGTGTGTGAATACTTCTAAATTTAGATATATTTTTCATCACGCCAGATCGCTTGCGGCCTAGAGAGTTTGGAGAGATTATTACGTTGCGAACTTCTGTCTTCATTCTTACAGTTCGAATCACACACGCTTGCCTTGCCTAGAAGACTCTTGACACTTGCTTTTTAGATCAGAAGACACGATCTATTGAAATTGAGAGATTTCCTTACTAGGGTTTGCTTACGGCTTCAACTGAGCCATGCTTAATATGTGTTGCACATTGATGTAAAAAAAAATGGTTTTCCATCTTTGATTTCTATGTGATCTTTAAAATTATACTCAGGAAGTGCTTCTTCTGATATGTGGGGTCCGCTGCATTCTTAGCGATCGTCTGAATTAAGACGTTCCACTCGGTCAAATTAAAATAACTACATTATTGCATATTGAAGCGTCTCGATGCTTTGGGACGCTAAGTCATCGGTTAAAGTTACCTTTTAAAACATCGTGGACAAAGTATACACAGGGATGAGCAAGTGCTCAAGGTCATATAAAAATTAGCTAACACCTGACGGGTAGTCGTTAAGTTTGGTGGATTATTAACTATACTCTCTCTCTCGTTTTGATATGCCTGTGCTCCACGACTTCAACAGTGTCATGTTAATATGCATGCAAGCAGTGAAAACCTAGTGGTTAGACCGGTGGCTTGCAAAGGCTTTTCGACAACATGTGCGTATTAAAAATTAACTATCACTTTTGAGGTGAAGGAAAACATCGTGAGGAAACCTGCATGCCTAAGAGTTTCTCGAAGGTGTGTGAAGTTCGTGAACCCGCACTGGGCCAGCGTGGTGGACTATGGCCTAAACCTTCTCAGTTTGAGAGAAGGTCCGTGCCCAACAGTGGGACAGTTTCTAAACAGGGCAAATATTATATTAATATGTGTACAAGAATAGGCCTGTGCCCAACAGTGGGACAGTGTAGTACCGTTCATCATATTGCTCAGACTGTACCTACCATCTTCTTTGCCCGAAAGAGTTCCACTGCAGGACATAGGTCTCCATTAAATGTGGCCACCACGAATAGCTTTGTGCTATACCCATCCAGCTTTGACCCGTGACCTTCTCCAGGTCACTATACCGATCATACATTTTAATAATTATCTCCGTCACACTAACAACACCCTTGAGTTTAAATTAGCTTCAAAAACTATTCGACAAATTGTCTCTCACAACCCTATTCTTAAAAGCCGAATACCCAAACCACGAAAAACAATTCAACTTAAACGATACGATTTTACCAATCGTTAGTAGTTACATTTTTTCTCCCGAGGCCCCGTTCTGTTCCGGTTGGCCCCGTTTAAAAACGTATCGGGTTTGATATACGCGGCGCGGGTCCGTGTCACTGTTAAAACCTTCTGGATATTTGCGAAGTTGTGTTTTTTCTATTGGCCGCAACGATTATGCTGTCGTTTTGTTAGTTTTATTATCTATTTACATACCGTTAATATAGCGTATGATTTATCACACGCTGAGAATTAATGAAAGAGACTCAATTTGAAAATCATGTTTTTTAGGAAATTAAGCACGTCAGCGCGTGAGAAAGTTTGTCCTTAAGTTATCGACAATGCTATGTTACTCGTAAATCATTGTAATAAAAATAGTATTTGATACTTTTTTGCGGAAAGGCAGATGGAATTATAAGTATTATTTAAAAACCTTTTTTTAAACAAGCTTTAATAGCAAAAACACAAGAAAGATATCTTGTTTAGTTGAAAAGTTCTTATATCTTCTTTCCGGCTCCATCATCATTTACCTTGGACACCATCTAGGCTTAAAGTACTTGACAAGACAAATCCAACGAGCCCAAACACGGTTATATTGAGTAGTTGAGTGGTTGCATTGACCACCTTTCAGCTTCATCATCAGACACTGAACACCAACTGGTTGTATAGTCCTTATTAATTAAATCTAATAAATCTAAACACGAGAGGGTTACGTTAAATATTTCACATGTTCCACTTTTCGACTCCATTATCAGACCAGATCTATGGTACCATATTATTTCATTGTCACTGAATTTACATACGTATGTCAACTTTCAGGTCAATAGGATATCCGCAAATGCTTGAAAAATGGATCATGCTGATGAACCGGAAAGACAGACAGACATACGAAAATTCGAAGTTAAATAAAAGCTTGTAAAAATGAAATCTGCGTTTGGCTCTTTTGTGGCGGAAGGAAATAAGAAGAATAACGTAGAAAGCGATAAAATACACAAACATATAAAGTTGGTAAGTTGCGTACAGCCACACAAAGCCGGACGTTGTGGTGATCTTTGGAGGAGGTTATAGTTCTGCAGTGGACGTCTTTCAGCTGATGATGATTTTGATGATGTTGATAAGGTAAGAAAGGAAAGACGAAAAGCCCTGTCATGCCTAAAAGCAAAAGTGCACGGTGTACACCCATATATTGTCAACAATGGTCATAATGTATGAGGATAGGCCTATTGCCATTACACCGGGAAAAATCCAGACTCCGGTCTGCTATTTTGATATCATCACGCTAGATCTCTTGCCGGGTAGGAAGAGAGTACAGAGTTCCAACAGGTTCTTTCCTTACAGACCTATCTGGCTTCCTCCACTCTCACAGTTCGTCTCATATACGCTTGCTGATTACGGAGACTCTTGACTTGCCCTTCGGATAATACACGGTCTATTTGGTCATAATTAGATAGTCTAGGTCTTCCCCAGTACCTACATCCTTCCGTATTTTGATATAATAACTCTAACTAGTGGTCGCCCATTGGTCGAAATTCGACCATAATTGATTTAAATTATAAGTTTGAAAATTATTAAGGTTCTATTGTCAAAGACTATACTTCTATAATTACAGATTTCGCAAAGGCTACACTATTAATTTGCCTATCTTTTTCAAAAAAATTATATGAAATTTAAATAAAAAAAAAATGATTAAAATAAAGAATACTTTTATTTTTATTGAAACAAAATACCAAATAGATAATGCTGTCCGTTGAACTTGACTAACATATTTCGATAATTTAATTAATGATACAAAATTTCTCTGTAAACGATGTTTTTTGTAAAAACTCTTTCATCGTTTGCAGTTTATGTTTGACATTCAGTAAGACTATAGACAAATAATATTAAAAACAAACAATATTGAAGTGTATTATGTCAAATACATGGTAGTGTGTGTAATGTGTTTTTTATTGATTTAATGTATTTTTTATGCGTAATTTAAAAAAATAAGCATTCTGCACTTCTTCTCGATATAAACTATAAGTGTGGGAAATTTCATACTCCTCCGTCCGCGCAATTTTCTTAAAAAGGGGTACAAAGTTTTTGCTTCACGTATTAATATAATGATAACAATATCTGACAGTTGAATCCTAGGTCTCGTGATAACGGGTGCTTGACTAACTAGGCTAAAAAATTCCACAAAAGATTTGAATATTTACCAGTAATTAGCCTCTAGCTTATGGAAACATACGAAATCGCGACAAATTATCGTGACAAAGTGGCCGAGAGGTTTAAGAATCTTATATTTAAGAAAGCTACGAATTATTGGCGCAGTATAGAAGGAATGCGGCCTCCACTGAGAAGATCTGTAGGAAACTCAGCGGGCTTGTCTTTTTGTCTGATTCTCTATTATATTTTTCATCATTTTCTGTATAGTTACAATGTTATATTATGCACAATCAAGAATGCGATTCAGCTCCAGTGTGCCTTTCGACTAAAATATAAAACTAATGGTAATAAAACTAATAATCTGGGTAGGCTAGTCTCAACAGCACCAATTCACGAGTATGACTACTTGAGTGGGTTATACAAAGATTTGGTCCTTGCTGTGATTAAACTCGTAACAATTCCATCCAGTAGGCGAAAACTAAGTCACTACTAGATCAACTGTCTTCTTTCAATTTACCAATAATACTAGGGGTTTCGTATAAATGAAGCCTAACGCGGCACTTACAGTACATTTAGGCAACAAACGGGTCTACACATTACTTTGATTGATCACGAAACGGCCATACAAATTTTGTCACTCACATATTACTCGTATATTAGATCCTTTGGTACGCAGATGCCTAAAAAAGATTGACCTACTTCTAGGTCAGTTTAAGCACAGATAATATCAGATAACTCACAATATACCACCAAATACTGTCGCGTATATATTCACATGAGGGGTGGTAAAGGTGTGTCATTCCAATGTAACAGGGGCGAGTCTATTGCCATTATAGCGGGCAAATTTTCAGAATCTGTACTGCTACTAAAAATCTTTCAATAAGAAAAATACTAATACCAGCACCACGTAATTGGTCGCACTTAATTTTCCTTCAGTCAGTGATAGGTGGACATTTTTTATCGCGCAAAATCACACCCATATAAGCGAAAGAATAGGCGAAGGTTGTACACTCACATTTTGCTGAAGAAATTTCGTTCTTAATCTGACCGGGGAAGTCAACAATTTATTGGGCCTTTTCCTTATGGGGGGCTAACAAACATCATTATAACTACTGTAAGCCAAGATACTGTAAGTCCGAACACATTCTTTGGACTTGTCATTTTACATGACTTGTGAATAACTATTTGTTAGGTTCTTTCGGCCATGAACCCGCATGATATTAACAAAATAACTCAAAGATGTGACCCGAGGTTCACATGTGTGAGTACTATGCGAGCATCTTACTACTGCTTCTGGAGTAAAGTATTTGTAATAATTTGTGGTTTAGTTCAATGGTTAATCATATTCGGAAATCTGCTTGCTATCTAGCTTTACGGGTCACGGAGCCAATGTTCTCGTATATCAATTTGGTGCGTTCTGATTAGCTATTTCTGTATCTAAGATAATTAGATCTATCAATTGATTTCACTCTTATGTTCACTTCGATTAGAATCAAAATCCTATATCTTTCTCCTTCAATAAAGTAGCTCAGCACTAAAAATATTCTTGTGTCGTGCTCTGCTTTACCACTTACTTCAATAGCTTAATAGTTAAAGTTATTCATTCAACATGGCTGCATTCTATGTTATCGCTACTCAACCCACATATAAGTTACGCTTATCTTTTTTCTAGAATAAAAATTGTACTATCAAAACTATTTCGTAGAAGTAACAGTGTTTATATAAACACCGTCACGCCTATAATCCCCAAGCAGGGGTGGCAGAGATGCACTGAGTACACCCAATTTTCGCCGACGATGTTTAGCCCCATGTAATAGGGGGCAAGCTTATCACCATATACCGGGCTCAATTCCAGACTCAGGACTCATACTGGGAATTTTATGTCAGAAAAACTACATTTGTCCAACCTAGGATTTGAACCCAGGACCTCGTGATCATTAAGCGATGCGCTTTGCCACTAAACTAACGAGGCACTCAGTGTTTATATATAAATTTTATGACTTACAAAACTACCCCCTAAAGTTTTCAACTTCGCTACTACCCACATTCATAATTCTACCCTCAAAACTTTCGGACAAATTCATCGAAAATCTGACATAAGCTCTCCCGTCTTCAGAAAATTATCATGAGCAAAAACTGGACCTAAACTTGGCTAAGTGCCACTTGTAAAGGCTTGAAACAATGTGTTCGCGTACAAAACAAACTTCCTTAGGGATGCCACAAGCAAAGATGGCTGGCGGAAGTGTGGAGGGAGCCGGAAACATGGCCGCCACTATCGTTTCCGGTTTAGCAATTTAATTATTGGCATATTGATTGATGTGTTTATGCAGTATAGTTACATCATAGTTATTGTATGTTTCCATATGATATACATTGAGATTTTTGTAATGTTGTTGGCAGACTCAGAAGATACGTTTCAAGCTGATTTATAATGCGAGAAAAATATGATAATGTGTTCTTTTGGAATTGCCTTAGCGAGCAAAATTGGCTTCTAGCTAATTTCTGCTATGATACTTTCAGAACTGACAATTATTTTCCTTATTGTGCCACTTCTAAGCAAAGATCTTTCCCACAATTTGTCAAGTGGATATATGAGTAGCCTTCCTTAGCTAATCATTTTAAAACGCATCTATATTGTCACGCCAACGTTTACATAGCCTGCTCCGACGTCGATGCCCATCTGCTGGCACCCATTGCGTGACGACTCTAGCTCATCTCTCGGGATAATGACAACTGTCAGTATGTTTATACAACTTATATATGTGTCGTTGTTGCGATCTTTGCAGTACACTTTTGTTCTACAGTGAACACCTTTTCTCTGATGATGATATATGTTTTGCTCGAACACCCGTACAATATTTAATTATTCGAAGAAACCCCCATAAGATCAATCAGTGACCTGATAAAGGTCGCGGATAAAATTTGGATGCGTACAGCACTAAAGAACACGTCGTGGTGATGTTTGGAGGAGTCCTTTGACCTGCAGAGGTTGCCATTCGACTGATGATGAAGTTATTACCAAAGAATTTATCCTACTAACTATTTTTATTTCTTGAATACAACGTAGCCCCACACCAGGATTTATTTCTGCGTCGTGGGTGCGTTTACAAACATGATAATTGACATACACGAATACCCAGACCGGAACAAATAATTTTGGATCACACAAAGTTTTGTCCCGTGCGGGAATCGAACTCGCGACTATTAGACATAGTGGGCGGAACGGCTTAAGCTCTTAACCACTGTGCTAAAATGTCCGTCAAACTAGTATTATAAATATCAAAGTTTGTACGTTTAAGTGTTCGGATGTTTGTTACTCAATCACGAAAAACGGCTTATCGGATTTATATAAAATTTGGCCCACATATAGTTTATTATCTGTATTAAAAAATTGGATACTTTTCATCTCATAAAAAATTTTGATTCTGGTCCATACGGACGAAGTCGCGGGCAGACTAGTAAATTATGTGTGTATCGTTGTGGCGGTCGATGAAGTCATTACCAAAAAATTTATGTACAATAAAATTAATAGCTTGTACTATATACGTTGTCAAGTTAGCTATTAACATTATGATGACAAAAAGCCTCGCTCTTCCTTAAACTCAAGTTTCTTAGTCGGTTAAAAGAATAATCTCCATTAAAACTCGAAACATGGCGTTCATAAGCACTTTCTCAGAGCTTAATAATTAATTTAAAAAAGAACATTTTACATTATTACGACATAATCATTTAAGTTTTAGAAACTTGAGGTCCCCCTTTTACCTTGTTGTTGATGAAATTTTATGTTGTGGGATAAAATATAAGGCATTTTTACTGTTATGAATAAAAATAATGTGTTCACAAATCCAACGACAAATTGACGTTTACAGTATTGTCAGGATTTTACACTTTTTAAATAGTCACGTACCACAATTGTTAAAAGAAATAAAATTAATCTTATACAACTATAACTTATTTTGAATGTAAAAAAGATGTCGATAATGTTTTATTCACAATTAGTATTACATTTTAATCTAAAGTAAAATCTGTATTTGTGTCCAAAATAAATGCATTTACTACACAAGCACAATGAGTAAAATTCGATCTCAATTTAATATAATATTAGCTCTGTTAAGAAACTGCCCCCCGTTGGGCACGGGCCTCCTCTCAGACTAAGAGGATTTAGGCCATAGTCCACCTCGCCAACCCACATTGGACTAGACCAATGCGGGCTGGCGAACTTTACACATCTTTGAGAAACTCTCAGGCATGCGGGTTTCCTAATGATGTTTTCTTTCAGCGTTAAATCAAGTAATAGTTAATTTTTAATACGCACATGCTTTCGAAAAGACAGAGTTACGTGACTGGGTTCAAACCAAAGACGTCTGACTTTGCAGTCCAACGGTCTAACCTACTTACTGAATTTTATTAAAAAAGAAATTTTTTTTACATAAAATATGTCGATAATTAATGTGATTGATTTAATTGTTACCTCTATACTAGTTGTCTGAAGCTGGCAACATTTTTTTGTTATGACATGTGGACTTTTAAAATTGTCGCTGGATTTGTGAATACGATTATAGTAACTACCTACTCGGTGTAGTGGTATAAGGTTCAGCTGGTGATCAAAAAGTCTTCGGTTCGGATTCTAACTTGGTTTTTTTATTAGAGTTTCCTATGTGACGAGCTCCATAAACTTTCGGTAGCTCGTAATACATAATCGTACCCGAAATAAGACTCGCTTCCTATTGCATTGGGACCAAATATTCTCCGCGTAATATCAGTAAACATACAACATACGCCTTTGCCACTCCCGCTTAGGGAATATATACGTGACGGTATATTTTTGGAACGAAGTTCTTTAACGAGTCTAGCGGTAGGAGTTGATGGTAGAAATCGTGGCATTAGGAAAAGGCGTTGCGAGCCGTTGGGTTCCGTCCGGCATAGTTCGAATGTTATCGTAAGCGCTGTTATATAATAGCTATTAGTTTACATCACATGTGAGTTAAATATGCTCGATGGTCAATTTATACTCCCGTTAAATAAAATCGTTTTTCAATAACGAACAATTTTATTAACAGTGAGTTACATTGTCTGATTACAACGTCGTTCCTGAATGACCCCCTGACCCCACATTTCAGTTGTTTTCTCTAGTAACTGTAAGTGATCTTATTTTTCTTTCTATAAGTCAGACAACTGCGTAAATATATGCCTTTTAGTATAATCCAAACGCCATTTTCTCTTAACCCCAAAACGTCTAACAATCAATTTATCCCAACTAAGATTTACATTTCATTAGCAAGCAAACACTATTACCATATAAAACAAGACCTAATCTGCTTATCAACGGTTCCAAATAGGCATCATCAGACGGAGAATTATTCGGCAGCAAAGGTCTAACTTTCCGATAAATTCGGGCCGAAACTTGAGGTGTTAAATGGATTACAGTTTGTACGGAATTCTGGGCCTTTCATTAATCGGACCGAAGAATCGACCAACTAGATTAGTGTGGAGATAAGGTTTTTCTAGGAAAGTGATTTTAGATTGATTGAGCCACCAGTCTGTTTAATGAATTTATGGTTCAGCTGATCATAGCGGCTGATTAATGCGTGGGTATTAATTAAAACGGAAATTTGCTTTGCTTTAATATGAAATAAGTTTTTGGTAAACGGAAAAATAAAACTACTTTTCGTTATAATAAAGGTAATTTGCTTTAGGAATGCAATTACTTAAAATAATGCCAAGATATAGCTTACAAGTTATGCAAATGAAATGTTGAAATGATTAAACGCACACACACAACGCCACACCTATATTCCCCAAGCGGGGGTGGCAGAGGTGTACACCCACGTAATAGGGGGCGAGCCTATTGCCATATACCGGGCACAATTTCAGACTCCGAAATTGTACTGGGAAGTTTTTCTTTAGAAATACTACACTTGTCCGACCTGGGATTTGAAACCAGGATCTCGTGATTACAAAGCGATGCACTTTGCCACTAGACCAACGAAGCTAAAATGATTCTCTATCAAAATCGAAAGTTTTTAGAGGTGAGAGAGTTAAGGTCATTCTCCACCATGCGGACCCAGTGCGGATTGGTGGAGGCAGTTTTGTAGCCACCTGCTGTTGGAACTTATCGAGCCGTCTATGAGGCCTCCAACTTGGCTTAACGGCTACACATTGCGTGGTAACCGAGACCAATGGCTTAGCGTGCCTCCCGAAGCATGGAGATGCTTAAATACTTAATATGGAAATGCCACAAACGGTCACCCATCTCAGGCCGACCGAGTCGAACGCTTTACTTAGGTGATCGCTAAGAATGCCGTGGTCACTCAGTACGACGAGCGCTTCAAATGTATACTTCAATAATAAAAAAACGCTCACGTCTGTATTACCTACACAGTAGGTATACATTTTAGGTATAAATCCTACACCCCACACATGTATACGATGTGAACGAAGTGAAACTATTTTAACTATATACTATATAAAACATACCCACCAATTTGGCTTGATTACATTAGATGGTAACCCAACGGCTCAGCGTTCATTTAAATGCACAGATACTCTCGAATAAGCAAATGCCACAAACGGTCACCCATCTCAGACCGACTGACCCAGCCACTGCTTAACCCTGGTGATTACTGAGAACACAGCGATTGTAAAGCGCCTATACTTCACTTCTATACTTATCTATCTATACCCAGATCCAATGCTATTTGGCAATAAGTACTGTATTTCCATACTTAGATCTTGAAGTAAGCTTAAATTTCTAAGTTCTACATTACTGCAATATATTGGCTGCCTTGTTGGACAAGTTCCAAGCTATAACAAGACAGTTCGGTCTTAATACAGCAGAACTTAAGACAACTGTGTTTTATAGGGCTTATTAGGTAGTATTATTGGAAGAAGAAGCAGTGATTTAGTTAGACAAACCTTTGGACTTTATAAATCTTATGCGCGAATATATCTTCGAAGGAAATCAATCATCACGGCAATATTCCCCTAATACTTTTCAATAGTAGTCCGCAATCAGGAATCCTCCTATTCTACTAATATTATAAAAGTGAAAGTTTGCATGTTTCGATGTTCGTTACTCAATCACGCAAAAACGACTGAACGGATTTGGATGACATTTCGCCCAGAGTTTATCACCTGGGTTAACACATAGGATTTTTTATTAAGTCAACGCGGACAAAGTCGCGTACAGAAACTAGTCCTCCGTTTTTTTTTAGGTGGGGAAGTCGTCGGGAAACCCACTGCCCACTCAGTAATATTCACGACGGGGACGTGAACGAGTTATGTGGGACTCCTTCGACTCCAGCGATGGTCGGCATCACTCCGGCCGTCGCTGGCGGAAGTCCTACCCACTAAAACCCCACCGTGTTCCGTCGCCCGCTAAGCGGCGAGTTACGGGGACGCGGACATGCTTCCGCGACCCGCCAGCGGTTGTCCGTGTCGGACCCGTCTTGCAAGGGTAACTTCGCCCTGGTCCTCTTACATAGTGAGGATGTGCCGGAACACTCGGCGCGTCCTCCAATCTCGGGGCCAGATGATTCTGTACAAGCGACAGTAACCTCTGTTGCAGTCACCCGCAAGCCCCTCTCATGACGGCATTAGGTCGGCGGCCGCCCGCCTTCTTCGCCCGACACGCCTACGTACAGAAACTAGTCCTAATAAAATAATAAATGTGAAAGTTTGTATGTTTAGGTGTTTAGTTGCTTAGATGCTTAGATGTTTGGATGTTTGAATATTTGAATGTTTATATGTTTGGATGTTTGCTACTTAATTACGTAAAAACGGCTAAACGGATTTGGACGAAATTTGGTACACAGGATTAAACCATGGGATTTTTTATATCAGAAAAATTACTGAGTTCTTAGATTTACGCGAATATTACACATGAAATAAAACGTCCTTCCCGTGACCATGGGTGCCGCAAAGCACTCGAAACGTCGGGAACTTAAAAAACAAAAAATAAACCGCAATAAAATCCGAAGAAATAGTTTTATTTCATCAGAAAAATTAGTTAAGTTAGGTTCCTGTCTAAAGTCAACGCGGACAAAATCACGGTCAGAAACTAGTTATAAACAAAATACACATGTTCTATTCATCATACCAAATACAAATGACAGGAGCAATGGTTGAGATCCTCTTTCTCCGCCGTTCTCCATTAATTGTTAGTTTAGTTTTATGAATATCATTATATTAATACGTGAAGCAAAAACTTTGTACCCCTTTTTACGTAAATTACGCGGATGGAGGAGTATGAAATTTGTGTCAGTGAATTTTCATGTTTGTAAACGCACCCACGATACAGGTATAAATCCCAGAGTGGGGGTACGTTTAAAAAAAAATAAGGAGAGTAGCTATATTTCTTTATTCCGTATAACTAGGTAGGTAGATACGAATATTAAATTAAAAGTGGGTTAATGTGTGGTGTGCGCGCGTGTGTGTGTGTGTGTGTGTGTGTGTGTGTGTGTGTGTGTGTGTGCGTGTGTGCGTGCGTGCGTTCGTGCGTGCATGCGTGCATGCGTGCACACATACACTTACAAGTTTCATTGTTTATGGGGGTATAATAGTGCTTAAAAAAAAAGGTAAAAAAAAATAATTTGGAAATTTGGTTTTCGTATTGAATTGGTGAAACAATTATCTAATCGGGGTATCTGAGGTCTTGCTAACGATACACCTTGTGTAGGTATACAAAATACACCCCTGACACACTCACGTAGAGAATATATTACGGGCAATGATTTGATATTTCTTCTCCATTTACAAAATAAAGACACAAGAATTCTCAGACAAAAACAAACAAGTATTACTTAGGGTCCCAAAGGCACCCTACACTTACCAGACGGCAATTTGGTGCACAAACCGTCACTTACAATTACTGAGGGTACACAATTGAATAAATTTAGCGGGACGAGGGCCTCTTGGATGCTAACAGTTTGTGATTACGACTGTACTTTTGTGTTGACATTTTTAATGGAGAATTTCATACTAAAGCGTTGCTCGACTGTGGTTCGAGAAACATATAGAGCGACAAGAATCTTTTGGCCCACGAATGACATTAACAGGGGGGCGTTGGTGTGAAATTAGGGTTATCATATAGTAAATTTTTTCCAAATTGCAGGAAAGTATTTCACCGTTCATTTACAGGCGCTCGTAGCGTTGTGCGACCGCGGTGTTCTTACTGATCACCAAGGTTAAACAGCGTTCGACTCGGTCGGCCTGTAATGGGTGACCGTTTGTGACATTTTCACATTCGTGCGTCTCCGTGCTTCGGAAGGCACGTTAAGCCGTTGGTCCCGGGTACCACTTAATGTGGTAGTCGTTAAGCCGAATTGAAAACCTTAAAGGCGGCTTGATAAGTTCCAAAAGCAGGTGGCCACAAACCTGCCTCCACCAATCCGCACTGGGTCCGCGTGGTGGAGTATGACCTTATCTCTCTCACCTCGATTTGTGAGAGAAGGCCTTTGCCCAGCAGTAGACAGTATATGCTGATGTTATTATATATTTCACCAGGTGGATCCACGCGATTACTAATTAAAAAAAAATCTTGAGTATATTTCATACGAAACGACTGCCGTCAAGTGACATTTCACTTGATGACCACGTTAATTCCGATTATGGCCGCGGGTCAAACGGTCCTTGTATTATTGTATAACTGTTCTCTTAGAAGATGTTCTGAGAAGCAAAAAGGTCACCAAAATAAGCGAATTTATTAACAGACTAGTTGTCGCTCGCGACTTCGTCCGCCTTGATTTTAGTCAAAAACCATACCACCACCAGAATAAAAAGTATCCCTCGTATTAATCAAGGTGATAAACTATCTGTATGTACCAAATTTCCTCCAAATCCTTTTAGCCATTTTTGCGTTATTGAGTAACAAACATTCAAACATCTTAACGTACAAACTCTCACATTTATACTATTAGCAGGAAGCAAGATACACTTAAATATCACTCATCTTGAAATTGTCAAAGGAACAAGGAAAAAGTTTAAAAACCTATAAACTGACTACGAAATAAACGCTAAAATATAGAATCTGGTATATTTTACATTCAAAATTACGTATGTAATTAAACAATATCAATTTTTATGATCATATAATTTGCTCCTCTTATATTTGACATTCCACTTGATAGCATAACAAAAAAAATTAGAGACCCCCACTTGTTTCTAGCTTTTATTTAACTTGCAATGTTTGTATGTCTGTTCGTCTTTCTCATTCAAATTCTGTGATCCATTTATCAAGCACTTTCGGATACCCGATAGAGCCGAAATTTGGCATAAATTTGATGACAATGCAATAATATGGTACCCTGGAGCTGGTCTGGTTAGGGAGTTGAGAGCTTGTTAAATTAGTATTGATAAGTATACAACCAGATAATGTTCAGGGTCTGATGATAAAGCCAAAAGGTAGCCAATGGAACCACCCAACTCCTCAATATTACCCCGCCGTGTTCGAGCTCATTAAATTTGTCTAGACGAGTTCTATAGACCCGCATTTTGCTAAAGTCTTATGATGAAGCAGGAAAGAAGTCATAGAAACTCCTTAATTGAGCAAGCAATCTTTGTTGTTGCTTTAGTATAAAAGCTTATTCTTAAATTAACATTATTCAGATGATCCGTCATATTGATTTTGTTCGTATAAAATGTAGCCTAAGTCACCTAGGTCATAATAATAAATCCATTGACACCTCATTTATAAAAATGGCTGATTAGTTTAGGCAAGAGAATATACCCCAATGCAAACATACAAAGACTGCTAAAAATATAACCCTTGCTTTTGGCTTTGTTGTAATCGGGTAAATAGCTGAAATTACTATGTTACTTTGAACTGAAATTACTATGTAACGGATTATCTTGTGTTATTAAACAAGATATAGAATAAAGCGACATTCATCATGTAAATACACGGAACAAAGATGATCTTATTGTACATTCCACTCGTCTCCACAGAATTAGTAATCCTTTCATGGGGCAATCAATGTATACGCTTCTACAACAAATTACCCATAGATATCCGAAACATGCCTATCAATAAGTTTAAAAAGGCAATTAAAACTAGACTCTGTAAGAAAGGGTATTTCAAAATTTCGGATTATCTTGACGATAAAACAGATTGGGTTTGAGCACCTCCTCAATCAGCAACATTTATAAATGATGTATAATTTTTTTTGTTTTTTTTTTATAGCCTGTTCTGTATCCCACTGCTGGGCAAATGCCTCCCCTTTACTTTCCCACACAAATCGATCCTGGGCCTGTAATATCCATGTCTTTCCCGCATAAGTGGCCAAGTCATCACGCCATCTTCGTCTCGGGCGACCACGGCGTCTGTGACCGTCCTCAGGGGTCCATACCGTGTATGGATGTATAATACAATTTTTAAAAAACAAAAAAATGGTTATCTGAAAGGCCAAACAAATTAAATTAAATGACTAGCCCGCTGAGTGTCTCGCCGGATCTGGAGGCCGCATTCCGATCCGGTGGTAGATGTAAAAAATGTAATAATTTTGACGTTTTGTAAGTGCTTTTGTATTGGCCTATACAAATAAATGATTTTTGACTTTGACTTTGATAATCCGTTTTATTTGTTTTAATTTGAAACTAAGTGACAAACTATTCGAGTCAAACCAAACATTACATGGAAAGGGACTAAAATCTGTTATTTTAGGGTTGTGAATTCTAAAATCCGGTACTATATATTATAGTACCGGATTTTAGAATTCACAAAATATACTTAATACGTATTTGGGGCGCGGTACCAACTAAAAACTTTTGTAGTGTAATAGAATAGGTACACTAACAAACTATCGCTTCATAATTTTGGGAGGCAAACAGTTTTGCCGCTGTCAAACATAAGCCCTTTAGTTCCCGGATCTTAAGGCTAAGTAGTAAAGTTCAAATTTAAGTGTAGCTGTTGTTGTTCGTGTGTAATTAATATTGTTGTTTTGTCTTACCCAGTTTGGACGGGTTGCTGAAAATGGAGTTCAATTTTCGACACGCTAAAGATGGGTAATTTGAATTACATTTCAATCAAGCGTTAGTTTAGCTTGGTCTACAATAATGGGCGCAGTGGTTAAGAGCTTGAGCTTGAGCCCACTGTGTCTAATAGTCGCGGGTTCGATTCCCGCACGGGACAAATCTTTGTGTGATCCACGATTATTTGTTCCGGTCTGGGTATTTGTGTTTGTGAATTTTCATGTTTGTAAACGCACCCACGACACAGGAATAAATCCTAGTGTGGGGCTACGTTTTTTAAAAAAAATAAAAATAAATAAATAAATAAATATACAAGGTTTAGTATAATTAAAGCAAAACATGAAAGTAGTTTATTCTAAATCGGTATCTGAATTGATTCCAACTAATTTAAGGAAGCTTATATTTTTTTTAAATTTGCAATTCACCTTTAGTGCGATATAACAGACTAATTTTATACTTGAATCAAAGCAATACGGATATTTCAAATGCAATTCTAAAACGTATTTCTCTGAAAAAAACACCGTCACACCTGTATTCCCTAAGCGGGGGTGGCAGAGGTGTACTGAGAACACCCACGTTTCGCCGACGATGTTAGGTCCCATGTAATAGGAGGCAAGCCTATTGCCATATACCGGGCACAATTCCAGACTCCGGACTCGTACTGGGAAGTTTTCGTTGGAAAAACTACTCTTGTCCGACCTAGGATTTGAGCCTAGGATCTCGTTATCACAAAGCTTTGCCACTAGACCAACGAGGCAGTCTATACAAGGTGGAACATAATAAACGCAAGACCTGAAAGTAATTTGTTCTATATCGGTATCTGAATTGATCTCAATGATGATTCAAATAATGTAACTTAATTTTTGTTTAATTTGCAGTACACTCTTAGTGCACTATAACAAACTAATTTTATACTTGATACAAAAAAATACGGATATTCCAATTTTTTTTTTTAAACGAAACCTCACACTAGGATTTTTTCTTGTGTCGTGGGTGCTAACATGAAAATTCACAATCACAAATACCCAGATCGATTTGTCCCGTGCGGGAATCGAACCCGCGACTATTAGACACAGTGGGCGGATCGTCTGAAGCTTTTAACCACTGCTCTAAATCATCCGTCGAAATGAAATTCTAAAACGTATTTCTCAATACGCGCACATACACTTACAAGTTTCATCGTCAATTGGGGTATAAAAGTGCCTAAAAAAGGTACAAAACTTAAAATTTGGAAATTTGGTTTTCGTATTGAATTTGTGGCAATTATCTAATCGGGGTGTCTGAGGTCTTGCTAACGATACACCTTGTATAGGTATATAAAATACACCCCTGACACTTACATAGAGAATATATTACGGGCGATGCATTGATATTTCTTTTCCATTACGTAGTTGTTTTAGTCAAATTCTAGAATTCGCCGTATTAGGTACGGCGAAAAATAATAATTTATCTAATCCATCTTTATAATATTAGGACTAAGCCCGACACACATTCCAACCATTGCAACTCCGGTAACCCAGGATTCTTCTTAGATGACACCAAGGTTTGAACCTTGGGATGTCCCGGGAAGTGCTTTAATATTCTTAGAACCCGCAACAAATTTAATTAGAAAAAAAACAGGAGCAGTTAAATAAATTTCCATTTCCCTCCTTTGCAAAGCGGCATACACAAATAAATGGCAGATCAGCCATAGAGAAGGAGGCTATAACTAGGATAAGCCCAGATGTAAAGCACCACGGATACGAAAAAATATTCCTGCAGATATATTCCTATGTTGCCCAAAAAGGCAAAGAAAAATACTGCTGACGGCGTAAAGTTTCATTATAATTGTATACGACGGACGGCGGATGACGGACGCCTTGGTCTAGTGATTAAGAGCTTGAGTCGCTCCGCCCACTGGATTGAGTAGACACTGGTTTGATTCCCGCATGGGAAAAATCTTTGTGTGACCCACATATATTTGTTTCAGTCTGTGTACTTGTGCATGTGAATTTTATATTTGTAAATGCACCCACGACATAGGAATAATTCCTAGTTAGTTTAAAAAATGCCTATTGTAACGGACACAATTTCAGGCTCCAGATTACTATGAAGAATCCTTTATATGAATAAAAAAATACCGTCACACCTATATTCCCCAAGCGAGGGTGTCAGAGGTGTACTGAACATTCCAATTTTCGCCGACGATGTTAGGTCTCTTGCACAATCCCAAACTCCGGACTCATACTGGGAAGTTTTTGTTAGAAAAACTTCATTTGTCCGACCTAGGATTTGAATCCAGGGCCTTGTGTTTACAAAGCGATGAAATTTTCCATTAAGCCAACGAGCGACAAAATTGACTACAACACAAAACGTTCACCAAATACAAAAACATTAAATATTAATTTTGTAATGGAAAAGTTAAATCGCTTAATAGAAATGTCACCACATCGCCGTGTAATCACGAGGTCCACGACCTGTGCGCTTTGCCACTAGACCAATAAAGCAGTCCGAAGAATCCTTTAATACGATCCATACTATAGAAATTACCTGATTAAGACCACATGTTAAAACTGGATGAACACATCAGAAAGCCTTTCTTCTGGGAGGACTATCTCCCGCAGTGGACGTCTTTCAACCATTGATAAATTAATATTGAAAATCCTAGTAATATTATAAATTAGAAAGGTTATTAGCAAGGTTAAAGGTTGTTACGGATTTTGATGAAACTTTACAAGTGATGTCAGCTTATACATTTATAATCGTCGTATCCTATTACTTGAAATTCTTGAATTTTGTAACCTTTAATCTTATCTACATACATACTCTAGACCTTTAATAATTGCTTGAGTATGTTTAGTTGTGAAGCGATGACAGATGACAGCTGTCAGTTGACGATTTACCGATGACAGATAGTCGATTTAAGGTGGCGGACGGCGCTGCGTTGTTATTCGATTAGCAACAGGGCGAGCGGTCGGACGTATCGTGGAGCAGCTGACCTCACTGCGTTATATGTGACAATATTAATCTTCAACTATTGGGCGCATCCTTGGACATCAAGGAAGATCAGTATACCGAACAAGACCCTAATGTTATTTCAAGATTTCCTTCATGTTCGGCCACCATGCATATGACTATGAAAACGAAGATAAATCCACCTTATAGCGTGATCAGCATTGAAACGGCCATCCCAAAAATATATGCGTCTAAATATATTACAAAATAAATTAGGAAACAAATACGTGGGCAGCCGCAGTAAACAGAACTTCAATCAATCAATCAATCAGCCTATCGTAGTCCACTGCTGGACATAGGCCTCTCCTAACACGCGCCATTGCACACGGTCCTCCGCCTTCCGCATCCAATCTATCCCAGCGACTTTTTTGAGGTCGTCGGTCCATCTAGCTGGGGGCCGTCCTACCTTACGCTTACCAAGTCGCGGTCTCCACTCTAGGACACGCTTGCTCCATCGGTCGGCGGTCCTTCTGCAGATGTGACCAGCCCATTGCATTCTTTGTCGGAAACAGAACTTAATAAAGTAATATTAAAATTTTATAAAATTAACTTAAATGAAAAAATTACATAAATTTAAATAACGAAACTAATGACTTATAAAATTACCGTTAATCAAAACTCACTTATATTCCGGTGGTATGGTTCGTAACATCCCCGAAATCGGAGTTTTACGACCGCGTATAATGTGAGTCGTCAATTTTACTTTATGGTTCCGTCGCGCATCGCCGCGTGTGAGGGTGCCTAGCGGAGCGGTTCCGCTGTGTGTGGCTCTAATGAAAGCGAATTAAATTAAAAATATATTGGTAGATAGAGAACACTGCATTATATACCAGTAATATTAGAATAAATATACACAAAATATTAAAAACAGATAGGTAAAATTCAGGCCTATACAGTTAAAACCAATTCCTTCCTGACAATTTGGAAATTAATTAATTATCATCAAATAAATTATATTACTGTTTTTGATGTATTTAAGTTGCTCGCGACTCGCTCCAACATTAGGTTCGAAACAGGAATAAATCCTAGTGTGGGGCAACGTTTTTAAAAAAAAAAAAAAAAAATAAAAAAAAAAAAAAAAAAAACAGATTTCTAACGTAAACCTTAATAACCTAATGTTATTTAATACTCGATTGCATTTTTCAAATAGAATTTTTATGATATACATATCTGTCGTGTATGTGTAAATGATCTACGCTGTTGGCGGCGGGGCCTTTACAGCTTCACCGGACAAGAGGGCGAGCGTGCAACCACTACGCTCGAGCCAGAAGGGCAAGGGCACAACTAGCTCAAGGGCGTCTCAAGGAGGAACGGCCTCGGCTTGGACAGTTGCTATGGGGGAGGGCGTATACTAGGTGTCTCGCCGTGGTGCTCTGCACCGGCCGGCGGGCAAGGGACTCTTCGGCCTCGCCGGCGACGTCGGTGTCCGATCCTGTGTGTGGTATATGTATCCAAAAGAAAGGATGTAAGGGCATCGGGAGGGTCGGTGAGAACATGCCGCGGACGGCGGTAGCGGTTGATAGGAGGAGAGTTGGGTTCGTAGTCGGCGGCGATTACGATTAGCGGATTACTATGATTGGACGCGTTCGTAGCGCTGTGTGAACGCGGTGTTCTTACCGATTACCGAGGTTAAGCAGCGTTCGGCATTTTCATATTCGAGCGTCTCCGTACTTTGGAAGGCACGTTAAGCCGTTGGTCCCGGCAACCACTTAATGTGGTAGTCATTAAGCCGAGTTGGAAGCCTTAAAGGCGGCTTGATAAGTTCCAACAGCAGGAGGCCACATACCTGCCTCCACCAATCCGCACTGGGTCCACGTGGTGGAGTATTACCTAATCTCTCTCACCTCGATTAGTGAGAGAAGGCAATTGTCCAGCAATAGGCAATATAGGCTTGCAATAATAATAATAATAATAGTACACTTTATTGTACACCAGCAAAACATTAAATTACAAACAATTTATAAACAGTAAATAAGTACAAATGGCGGCCTTATTGCTGAAAGCAATTTCTTCCAGGCAACCGTTGGGAAAATAACAAATAACGATAGAAAGGGGCAGTTAGTGGCGTACATTATTAATGATATACAATACATATATATAGGCAATATTTATATAGTGGAGTCTAAATTAATGACATTCCTTTCCTATTAGTAGTTTACAAGTACTTTTTCGTTCCATTTTTATCCTTTCCTAAAGAAAAAAATAAGAAATATTAAAAGCGCTCTCACTAGCACTCTTCACCAGACATCGACAATTTATTATACAATAATTCTGTATATGTTCACTTCGGTGGCTTTTTAAGGAGATTACACCAGTATAATAAAGGTCACCGTTACGTCTATATTCCCTAAGCGGGGCTGTACTATGGACAGCCACATTTCGCTTAGAATCTTAGAGCTTACTGAAATAGGGAGTGCGTCTGTTTCTTTTATATGACTCTTAGTGGAATCTATTACAGGAAGTATTTGGACGACTAACCCAGGGGAAAACGTTTCGTTTCCATTCTATTTTCGCAATCGATAGTACCTTGTTATGACCACGTGACTTTTCGTTGTTAAACGTCATTCCCGTATATTTTTCGTTCTCGACTGTAAAAAGTCCGGTTAATTACTGACCTGGTACGTTAAAGAACTAAAGAGGGCAAAGGGTAGCACAAAAGACGTGCGCATAAGACAACTCTACATATTTGAAATGCCAATTAAAATAATATCGTTGGCCTAGTGGAAAATTATGAGCGTGCAGATTACCAGATGATTTAACAGGAAAAGATTGACGTAAGTGTGACGCTAGCAAGTTGATATGCTATCCTTGTCACACCACTTATTTACTAAATAAACATGAACGTGATAGCACGCTTATCGCTAGCGTCACGCTAAAGCTCTCCTGAGTTTCAATGCTAGGTTTGACACAGTGTAATTTTTCGAAGAGAAAATTCCTAGTATCAGTCTGTCTGGCATTGATATAATGAGAATAGGTTAGCGGTATATTATATGGGACCTAACATCGTCGGTGAAAAGTAGGTGTACACAATAAACATCTCCCCGCTTGAGGAATATAGGCGAGACGGTATTTTTTTTAATAAGATCTCCATTATATTGTATGCATTTTCAAAATCCAAATCTAGACACATTTTTCTTCGACATAGGACTTCGTGATTGAACAACAGGGTATTCCTAATGCTGACATTAATCTGTTGCAAGGTTTCAAACGTTCAATCACATCTAGCGGACATCGTCACTTTAATCAGATTTCATCGGATTTTCGTGGATTTACGTCAAACGAATATTGCAAACGATGACTTAAAATTAAGGCTGTAACAACGGTGAACTCCCAAAAATGCGCGGGGTTGACTGAAAATTCTTGAATAATATTCACTATCTAAGTATTCACTATAAAAAGTTTGTATAAAAATAAAGATAATACAAGAATTTGAATACAATGTATTGAAAAATAAAATGTATTCAAATTCCCATAAAAGAATATCTTACAAGCTCTTTATAAAACAACACAAAACGAAAACTAAAAAATATGCGCTATAAATTGTATTGAATTTCTATATCTATTATTTGGAAAAATAATTGGTTATTTGGGCACATTTTTCACTTGTGTCTGCAGGTAAGGTAAATTTGTATACATAACTAAAGAGTTTTGTATGCAAATTTACCTTCTCGCTGACACGTGAGGTCATCAGTCAGGTAATTATATAGATGTCATTCACGTTAGTTATCCCCTTAATCAGCGAACTTGACCTTTGGTCACTAATTGGTTTCGTATATTTCATATGTTTCTTAGCACTTGCTGGTCTCTTGAGGCGCTTATAGCGCTGTGCGATTTAGCGATCACCAAGGTTAAATATCGTTCTGCTTGGTCGGTCTGAAATGGGAGATCGTTTGTGATATTTTAATATTCGAGCGCCTCTGTACTTTAGAAGGCATGCTAAGTTGTTGATTCCAGTTACCTTTTAATTTGGAGCCTTTGAGGCGGCTTGAAAAGTTCTAACAGCAGGTGATCCTACCAATCCATCCAGGATCCAGTGGAGTATGATTTAAACTCTCTCATCTCTACTTGTGAGAGAAATCCTTTACCTGGCAGTGGGCTGTCCCACTGCTAGGTAAAGGATTTAATAAGCTGATTTGTAACTGGACTGTTACAATCCATGATGTTAGGTAACTTTTTAACAGACTTTTAAAAAAGAGGAGGTTCTCAATTCGACTGTATGTTTTTCTTGTATGTATGTTACGCGATCATTCCGCCAATTATGAATCGATTTTGATGATTCTTTTTGCATTGGGTTCAGTATAGCTCCAAGGTGGTCCCATTTTAATTTAATCGGTATTGGACCTTGGAATTGGAAGATACACCAGGGAACTCCTTAACGACAAACAATACGAATGCGTAGATTGAGATATTATACGTATTACGTCAATCCTATTGGTACCCTGCCATAGCCCTAATCAGAATATTAACCGACTTCAAAAAAGAAGGAGGTCGACAATTCGTCTGTGTTTTTTTATAACTACTTTATTTATGAACTTTGATGATTCTTTTTGCGTTGGGTTTAGTAAAACCCACGAAACTATACTTAGTTTCGAGGTGATTCCATTTTAATGAAATCGGTATTGAGCTTTGGACTTTGAAGATACATCAGGGGACTCCTTAACGGCAAACAGCACGAATGTATAGATTCCGTTGTTATGGTTATTATATCAATCCTGTTGGTACCTTGCTGTACAACGCAGCAAAATAATATAATATAAGTATATAAATATTAGTAAATAATTCACTTTTCACTTAAAATTGTAAAATAAAAATTATTATTATCACAAGTTCAGAACCTGGATTTGTGCCCAACCACAGAATCGCTTCCATTACTACATTAAGATCTGTCATCATCGGTGATTATCTCAATCTCAAATAACTTATTTTGTATGTACCCTGCAGCGACATTTACAGATTGTCAATCAAAATGTTTTATCTAATCTAACTGCTAATCTATCATCGGATTGAAAAGCGGTCTCCACTGAGAAAATAAGGCGAGAAACTTAACTTTTTCTCTTTTTCTATTTTTGTATTGATATGTGTTTATTACTTATTAATTCCACTTTTATTGATTTTATTATTAGGTGTTTTAGCTAGGTTATTTTGATTTAAATGTAAATGTACCTTTTTATGATGCGGTCGTGAAAGCGTGTAGCTACAAAAGCAACAATTACATCTATTGAAGCACGAAGGTGACTCGTGCTAAACCAATTACTCACGACCCCGTCTCGGTCAGAGTGATTTATTCCAACGCTTTTTAGTAAAATTGTAAGTTAAAATTTATAGTCGAACTAGCCGACCCGCCCCGGTTTCAAACGTACAAATATCTTCATTATCAGCCATTCTTCATTATAGATTCATCCACTGCTGGGCATACACGCACGTCTTACGATGTACGCCACAGAGCTCGATCCTAGGCCTTATGCATCCAGTAACTGCCGGCTATCCAACCTAAAGGTTTGGTCAATCAGCCGACGGAGCGCTCGGCTACGCTCGGCCGGTGGTCGGCATTGCGGCGCACATATCGGGAGCGACGTCGCGTCGGCCAGGCGGCCGCCCGACACTAGCATCCCTCTCGCACGCGACTTGTCGTATCGTTCCTCCGTACTTTGTTTTTAATTGCATTGGATGCGATGACAGCGGGTCATGACGTGTGCCGTCGCGGCGAGTGTGGCTGCGCTGTGTTGCGTATACGGTACATTTCAGTACATTACAACTCCCCAGTTCGCGCCACTCTCGCGCGCCCGTTGCATTGCGTCGGCTATGTGGCGAAACCATAAGTCGTTAGTCCATTTTGCTGGAAGCGTCTTACACTACGTTTTCAGTTCATTATCATAGTTTTCACAAAATATTCTTAAATAGTACAATTAAACCTTCCTTGTAGCGCTGTGCGGCCGCGGTGTTCTTAGTGATCACCAAGGCTAAGCAGCGTTCGGCTCCGTCAGTCTTAGATGGGTGATCGTTAGTGCAATTTTCATATTCAAGCACGAAGATCTCCGTGCTTCGATATCCACGTAAAGCTTTTTTATCTATCGCTTAGTTTATTTTATATTTGTCATATAATATTATTTAAAAATCACAATTAATGGAATGACGAGCAGTTATTTTCATTTTAGTAACCTTTTAATCTTATTTATAATAATAATATATCTACTTTTAATAGACATACTCTATGGCTTTAATGATTGCTCGCGTGTGTTTAGTTGTGAAGCGATGACAGATGACACCTGTCAGTTGACGAATTACCGATGACTGATAGTCGAGGTAAGATGGCGGACGGCACTGCGTTTTTATTCGATTGGCAACGGGGCAAGCGGTCAGACGTATCGCGGAGCAGCTAACCTCACTGCATTCCATGTGACAATATTTGTCTCCAACTATTGTGGGCATACTCGCATATCAAGGAAAATCAGTGTACGATGAGCCCCAGTGTTCTTTTCCTTTATGTTCGGCCACCATGCCGACTACTATGAAAACGAAGATAAATCCATTTTCACCGGTACCAGCATTGAACCGGGAATCCAGAAAACCTAAGTGCCGATATATTTAATATTGTACTACATCTATATTTATGAACTTGGACTTTTTGCCTCTTTAATTCGAAATCCCACTCATAACGACAGCGACATATAATGTGCAGCGTCTAGTGTATATTAGTCTAGGGTACCTTTTTCATCAAAATCGAATTAGTATTTTAGGCACGGTGGAATATACGTAAATGCAAACATACATTATGGACTCCTTAAAACATAGCCTTTTCTCTTGACTTTGCCGTAGTTGGGTATAAATGAGTGTCCTATACCCAAGCTCTTCGAAAACAACAGGCATTTTGTTCATTCAAACCCAATTCTCTTGGAAACCACGCCATGGCCCCCTAAATAATGTTTAATAACGTGTGACTGCGATACTGCGGTTATTAGGCGAACCGTTGAAAGCCTAGCGCTGTTATAATTGCGGATATAAATGGCTTTTATCACGCTACCTGCGCGCCTCTGATATTGATACGTACTGGGTTTGACCGGATTATAACTTCGAGGATACGGTATATTGACAGTGGAAATGCAATACCACGAATCTAGCATTGACAAATTCTACAAATCTGCATTTGACCCACTTTTGAAGGAGAAAGCTAAAACCATTCAAAATAATGTCAGAAGAAAGAATGACAAAACAGATATACAATGCGAAAGTGGAAGGATGTAGGTCCGGGGAAGACCTGGACTATCTTACCATGACCAAATAAACCGAGTCTTATCTGAAGGACAAGTCAAGAGTCTCTGTAATCGGCGACGTTGTATGAGATGAACTAAGAGAGTGGAAGAAGCCAGAGACTTATGTAAAGAAAGAACCAGTGGTAACTCCGTACTCTCTGCCAACCCCGCAAGGGATCTGGCGTGATGATATAGATAGAGCAAAAACTATTACAATAGACTTCTTAAAATGACGCTCTGCAGTCATACTCGTAAACCGGTGCCCAGATGAGACTGGTCCACCCAGAGTACTTTGGTCTTTTTCTTTAAAAATATTATCATTAGTTTTATACTTCAGTCATAAGATATCACACTGGACCTAGATTAATAAAACAGAATTAGATAAAAAAGACACGCCCGCTTTATTTGTCGCCAAATCTTGACAGTGGAGACCGCGTTCTGATCCGGTTGCAAATTACTGAGCCAAAAAATGTAAGCTTGATAATATGTAAGTGCCCTCACCCTCGTATTAACCCTAATTCAAAATAAACAATTTGGGTTTGTAATGCAATACCGTGTAACTAGCATTGGCAGATGATACGTATCCGCACTTGACTTAATTTTGCGTAAGCAAAAAAAGCTATATGCGCAAGCTCCTCTCTGGACATCTTCAGGAGAAGAATCAGGGAACATTTCCTATCTGAGTGTTGATACAGGTTTATTATATAATATACTTTGTGTATTTTTATGTATGTTTATTTTATAAATTATATATATTTAGTTGTTGTATAGTATGTATTTTATTTATATTTATTTTATTGTGTGTTTGAATGTGTGATTGTATAACTGCCCTCTTATTAACGTTCTCATCTCTCAACACTTAAAGGTTCGCTGGAAGAGAACTCATATTTTGAGTTAAGCTCGCCTTTGTATATCACCTGTAAAACTACAACTGTAATTGTACTGTATAACATAAAGGATTAAATAAATAAACATTATAATCTTCGTCTATAAAGGTCACATTTTCATCATGTCATCAATTTACTTGTAATATGTTCGTAAGGCAGTGGACAGGGATTGGAGGAGGAGAGCTGAAGATCTAGCTCAGTGGCGTGCCATGGGAGAGGCCTACGTCCAGCAGTGGACTGACACGGGCTTATGATGACTATGATGTTCTTGTAATGACAGATATATAAAAGCTTAGTTTAGTGTTTACATTATTTTTCACAATCATATAACCACAGCAGCAATAATTAAATACTAGGAATTGTGACACTATATTTACTGGTAAAAGATCCTTAGTATTTTCCAATTTTTTCGCTGTTTTTAATATTAGTTTTAATAAGCCATTTACTGCTTTGGAGGGAAATCTTGAATTTGACAAAATTACCTATTGGTTGGTTCCTTGCTAATTTTAAAAAGGTAGCTTAACTGGTGGTACCGAACACAAACTAAAAAAGAAAAACCAAAATAAGCTTTTTAAAAAAAACATTTCAAGTGCCACCCGCGTTGTTAGGCCAAGCTAAGCATTACTATCTAAGTACATATCTACCGCTTGGTAGAGTATTCTTTACATCGACTAAGGGGTTTTCTCATTTACTAATAACAGAAATAAACAGAACGTGCTTTATGGGAATTACTAACGTCAATAACATTGAAAATTTTCCTTGACAACAGTGAAAAGTGTGCTCAGAGGACCAAAATGCTGGTTATTTTTTTAAATAATTTAGATATAATTAATTAAAATCAAAAAGTCATCAATACAAGCTACAGAGCATATTTTAAGTTTTTTTCTGATTAAATAGATCATTTGCAATGTATATTCAAAATAGAGTTTTTTAAAAGTATTATTTTGTAAATTGAACACGATAAATTTCATTTTACGCTATACAATTCACGACCTTTTGATCTTGATTTTTATATATATTTCTACTCTTTTAACAAATATGCAGTACATTCATTAGCAATATTCTGTAAATAGGGCCTATTTTTTGCCTATTCCGATATTTATTACTCCATCCGTAACATATTCCATAAATTTAGAAAGAATACAAAATAACAAACAGTATAGTTACAATACTAACATAAATCTTAAGCTCTAAACAAACAAACGTACCACCCCCAACAACAGCCAAATATTCTGAAACACCAAAAACCATCGGAATTAACTTCCAGAAATAGTTTTCACCACAGAAATACAATGTGAATTTCCGACGCAATTTAGCTACTACAAATTTTGCTGGTTTATGCGACAAAATAGAAATTCTAGTTGCAATATTGAATTCAGAGGTAGCTTCGGCCATAAGTAATCTGACAAGTACTAATTGACCGACACAATATAAGTTTTAAGCTTTCTGAGCAGACATTTTTTAAGTCAGATATGATAAGCTATTGAATAAAGTACCTAGTAAAGAATATTCGCAAAATACCTGAATAGAAAGATGTGAATGCAGGCTCTATCAGAC
Source organism: Phalera bucephala (assembly GCA_905147815.2). Classification (NCBI taxonomy): domain Eukaryota; kingdom Metazoa; phylum Arthropoda; class Insecta; order Lepidoptera; family Notodontidae; genus Phalera; species Phalera bucephala. The sequence goes on along the minus strand of LR990632.1, from coordinate 10,881,919 downwards.
ATAAAACTATTTGGACATAGTTTTTCAACAGGTGACAGTTTATGAGTGCATGAAAAACAAAAAAATAATTCCTTTAAAGGCCTCATTCACCACCTACGAGTAAAATGATGGTTAGTTATTTCTTGATGATAAACTAGCCAGTTTTAATTGCCGAGTAATAGCATTACTGGCTAGTTTATCATTGGATAGGGCTAGTCAGAGATGGCGAAATTTATTACATAAACTTACTTGCAAGTTTAGTTGTCAATTAGTCTACTTCAAACTTTACTCGTTAATGATGATAAGTGTTTATATACAGGATGGTACTATGAGAGTGGAGGAAGCCAGAGAGGTCTGTAAAGAAAAAACCTGTTGGAACTATGTGCTCTCTGCCTACTTTGTTGGGCATTTTTCAATTGCAGGAACAATGAATTGAAATTTCATTTGCAATTAATTTTATTCCCCTGAGGTCCCCCGGAATAACAAGCACTGTTGGACGCCAAACGCTTCAGTCCCTTTCTTGATCATAGGTGTCGTAGAACATTCAAAATGTCGGTCACTTTAAAGCCACGAATAAGCCGCGCGCGGAAATCCGAAATATTTGAATAGCAACTTAATTTTTTCACAATTAATTTTTGCCCAACTCTGCGTCCTACCTCGCAAGGGATCCGGCGTTATACTAGATAGAGATGGAACTTTATACAATTAGTAATAATAAAACGTTGTTTGCCCGAACCGAGGAAACAAAAAATAGCACTGTGTTTTTTTGCACCACGATCAAATTGACCAAGTATAAAAAGCATTGGTCGATTCTCCCTATGGGCGAAACAGCCCAATCAAAAAGAACCTTTGATTATTCGCACTGCGAGGACAACAGCTCCTGGGGTGAATCGCCAAAGTACCCGGACTACTTAAAATATTTTTACCCGTAAGTCATCTCATAGCAAGTAATATTAAGCGGCCTATTGGCCACTTACATGAATATAATCTGTCAGATCATAACACATGTCAAACACTAACCTTCCCTGTACTTAAAAGACAAAAATTGACTCAATACTACGTGTATAAAAGAAATTATTGCCAAAATAACATTGACCAATTCATTGATGGTTTAAAAAGACTTCCGTGGATAAAGGAAATTGACAATACAAGCGATCTTAATGTTGCATTTATTACGTTTCACGATCTTTTTTGTCTTTTATATAATCTCTGTTTTCCATGGCAAAAAATAAAAATAGCTAATAGAAAAACTGCCCCTAAATGGATAAGCAAGGGAATCAAAATATCAAGCACCACCAAAAGAATGCTTAGGTTCAAATATTATAGACATAAAAATACTACGATCAAAACAAAATATCATAAATATACAAGAGTACTAAAAAACTGTATAACCCAATCGAAAAAGAATCTGATCAGTAAAGTGCTAAAAATGGCCAAAAACAAATGTAAAGCATCATGGGACATTATTAAAGATAAGGAAAACAATGACATAAATTATGACAAAATTCAATGTATTTATAAAAATGGTACAAAAATACAGACACCACTAGAAATTGCTAATGCATTCAATGACTTTTTTATTAATTCAATTGAAACTGGCAAACAATTTAAACAAAAATGCATTTCGAACCTAGATTACTTAAGCTCAAGTATATTTCTGAGGCCTTGCTGTGAAGATGAAGTTATAAAAATAATCAGATCATTAAATAACACTAAATCAGTGGGTTATGATTCTATCTCAACACACATTTTAAAAAAATGTGCAGTGACAATTGCACCTATCCTAGCCTACCTTATTAATCTTTCTTTTACGGAGGGTACATTTCCTGATAGACTAAAAACATCAATAGTAAAACCGCTGCTTAAAAAAGACGACCCACATGAACTTGGCAACTATAGGCCAATTACACTAATTCCAATATTTTCAAAAATTTTTGAAAAGGCAATGCACTCTCGGTTAAACGACTTTTTAACGAAAAATAATATTATTAGAATAGAACAAAATGGTTTCCAAAGAGAAAAGTCTACTACACTTGCAGCTTTTTCACTAATACATAAAGTTACTGAAAATATTGACAAAAGACTTCCAGTAGTTGCAATCTTCTTTGATATGACAAAAGCTTTTGACTGCGTGGAGCATGACATACTTATAGAAAAATGTTTGAGGTACGGTATCCGCGGGCCAGCTTTAGGCTGGATCAAAAGTTACATCAAAAACCGTGAGCAATGTGTTGAGGTGACTCGTCTAGATGCACAACAGAATCTCACCGCATACAAATCCTCGCTTAAACCTAATAAATTTGGAGTTCCCCAAGGTAGCGTTCTTGGACCCTTGCTTTTTATAATGTACATAAATGACCTACCAAACATAACAAATCACCAATCTATATTATTTGCAGACGATTTTTCCGTAGTTATTCCACACAATGATAAATCAATCTCGCACGAAAAGGTTTTGAATTCTACTGTGGAATCTATAATAAGTTGGCTCAATAATAATAACCTACGCGCAAATATTTCCAAAACAAAATTTATACAGTTTAATAACTACAAAGGGAAAAAACAAAATCTAAACCTTATGTATAATGGTCAAAATATTGAAGAAGTGTCAGACCTGAAATTTCTGGGTCTCACAATAGACCAACACTGTAATTGGAAACTACACGTAAAAAATACCTCCACTAAACTAAACAGATACGTTTTTGCACTCCGCAGACTTCAGTGTTTAGTGGGCAAAAAGGTTGCTCTTATTGCCTATTATGGCTATGTAGAGTCTATCTTGCGATATGGAATACTATTGTGGGGTAATTCAACAGACGCTAAAACTGTATTCCTTGCGCAAAAAAAGTGTGTACGTGCTTTAAACAATGTAGGGCCACGCGACTCATGTAGATCATTATTTAAATCCAACAATATCCTAACTCTGGTTGGATTATATATATTAGAAGTTTGCATCTTTGTGAAAAAATATCCAACCCACTTCACCTTTGCGTATAGTAATTCTATAACAGGAAACAGGGATCCCACTAGATTACTATTTCCAAAATTTAGAACATCTATCTACCAAAAGAGTTCATATATTATGTGTATCAAAGTATTCAATAAAATACCAAAAAAAATAAGAGAAATGCCAGCGCTGCCTATGAAGAAAAAATTGAAGCAATGGCTTATAGACCACACCTTCTACACCCTTGATGAATTCTACTCGGTTATGCAACATAAATAATTTTGTTGGGACTAGTATATTAAGATAACAATATAATAATATGAATAGGAGAGAATAACTGTAATATAGAAAATTATACAAAATTATTATAATTGAATGATATTATTTTAAGTTAGAATATATATTGACATTAATGACATTTTGTATTTACTATTACCTAATAAATATTTAATATTTGCATACCTGTAAGGTGAAATGTGCTGAACTACGAGATAATGCAACACCTTATTGTAATACCATGTTTCAAGCAAATAAATTTCATTTCATTTCATTTCGTAAAGCAAAAGTAATACCACATAACCACTGGATATTTTACAATGCCATATTCACTAATATTTTTCTTCGTAGTTCTGCTCACATCCCTTGGGCTAGGCGAAGCCCGGAATAGAAATGTCTTGATTATTTACAAATAGCCCTGTTTCGTGATTCGTTGCATGGTATTGTTCGTTTGGTCTATATTGGCTCGCTTTAGTTGTTTACAAAGCTATGATGCTTCCATTATTCTTTTGGAGTTTTGCGTAATATCTAAACGAACGGAGTATGGCTCAGTTAAAGAGTAGGTAGGGATATTATTACGAAGATTATGCGTGATGGGGTTATTTCCTCATGGTTTTAGCAGAACAGTTGCGGAGCGTTGGGTGCAGTGATGGAGTAAGAAGACACGCTGATTCCAGATGTTCTTTATTCGCTGTTCCAGCCAAAAATGGCTCAAAATATCCGTTACTCGTAATTTAGACAATTATAAAATCAATGTTGCCAACATATATATTATAAATTAAACATAAACTAAAATCGAAATATTACATAATCGACAATTAATTATGATGCAAAATAAATCAGTCAATGTAATCGAAATGAGAATAATTAAAAGGTATTATTCATTCCGTCCCGCTGATTCTTGTTGTTGTAACAATATGGAACATTCTGCTGTTTTCGTTTGAAGATTGTATTTTGGCATCAAATATCTTCGTGTGCTAGTCCTTAAGCTAAGTTGGAAGCATTAAGGGCTATATGAGAAGTTTCAACAGCAGATGGGCACTAATCTGGGCATACCAATTTGCACTGGCTCCGCGTAATGGAGTATGACCTAACCTCTCTCGCTTCGATTTGTGAGAGAAGACTTTAAGAGTATAAAATGCTCATGTAAGTGCCTCACGATATTTTCGCTGTTAATAGACGATATTTAGGTAATAATTATAACTTGCTTAAACTTTAACTTAATAAAAACTCTTAAAACCGGCTCGAAATCTATGGATTCATTAATATTTTTGAACAAAATCAAGAGTCATTATCTAAGATCAGAGTTTTCTACTTTCAGCACTAAATATAATTTATAGACTAAAAACAAACTATAATAAAATCAAATAAAAATTTTCGAGCTTAAAAATTTTTAGTGCTTTTTTAAGAATCAGTTTTAAATAAAACTCTTTTAAAGTTTTAATAGGACTAACCAACACAAATCTCTATTATTTCATAATGCGGGTGGTAGCTAAAGCGATTTATTCACGTGCTTTTGCATAATAATAGATAATTTAGTGCAATTCAAGGCGCAAAAATGTTATTCTTGGATTAAAAATGAAACCCTGCACTAGAATTATTCCTGTGTCGTTGGTGTGTTGAATAAATAACTTTTCAAAAAAAGGGAAAGCGACTTCAGTACTAAAAACACAATAATAAATATTTAAAGTCTGTGCTAGTCGGTCGGTGGACCGTTGGACTACAAAGTCAGAAACTCGGGATCAAACCCAGACACGCACCTCTGGCTTTTCGAAAGCATGTGCGTATTAAAAATTAATTATCACTTGCTTTAACGGTGAAGGAAAATATCGTGAAGAAACCTGCATGCTTAAGAGTTTCTCGAAGGTGTGTGAAGTTCGTCAACCCGCACTGGGCCAGCGTGGTGGACTATGGCCTAAGCCCTCTCAGTTTAAGAGGAGGCCCGTGACCAACGGTGGGACAGTTTCTTACAAGGGCTAAAATTATATAAATTAATACATCAAAAATTGTTGGAATCAATTCAGTTATCGATTTAGAACAAACTACTTTCAGGTCTTGCGTTTATTTTGTTATACCTTGTATATACTAAACTCTTCTTAAATCTTTACTGACGCTTCTCAATGGCATTTTAGCTAATTTCGTATTGATATTACTAGGATACGAAAACATTGATTTATGACGATTGTAATTTAGTTGTAGCAGAATTTTGTAAGTAGAATTAGGTCCCGGCTTTTATTTCACACTTAATAGCCCCTATCAAAGGCGCGTGAATACCCCGCCTTAAACTTTAAGTACGGACTCTATTATTAAGGGTATTATACGAGAAATTTACGCATATTATTATTTTATGATTTAATATACCCTTATGTTGATCATAATTAGGCTATTTTACATCTGTTAACGGTCACTAATGGCTTTGAAGTGGTGATAAAATACATATTATATTAGCAGCGGGTCACGCTATCATTTCAGAAACTTTAGGTCGTTGGCTTGACCTATCGATGGACAAGTAATGGTGATACAGGAGTTTTTTTTTTTTTTTTTTTTAAACGTAGCCCCACACTAGGAATTATTCCTGTGTCGTGGGTGCGTTTACAAACATGAAAATTCACAAACAAATACCCAGACCGGAACAAATAATTGTGGATCACACAAAGATTTGTCCCGTGCGGGAATCGAACCCGCGACTATTCGACACAGTGGGCGGAGCAGCTCAAGCTCTTAACAACTGCGCTAAATCGTCCGTCAGTTTATACGTACCTATTACCTGCCTCCAATCCACACTAGGTCCGCGTGATGGAGTATGAACTAAACTCTCTCTCTTCGATTTGTGAGAGAAGGCCTTTGCCAGCAGTGGGATATTATAGGCTGATATTATTACTCTGACCTTTGAAAAGCTTGCTTGGGAACATGGGTCCAACGCGTAGATGCCCTATGCGAGAAGTTAATTTATTTTTATTTATTTATTATGCTTTATGCACTAAAGGTACAGAGGCGGACCTAATGCCTACGGCATTTTCTAACAGTCTACCTTAAGGTGATGTAGAAACAATTAAAACAGGTGCAAAACCACATGAGGTCGGAAAAAAGAAAAATAAATGGAATAAGATAAATAAATATTTATATTATGTAGCCAAAATATAAACCTATGTTGAGATGATTCTGCCAAAGTTTTATGAAGATAATCCTGTACTTTAGTCTTGAATGACAAACGATTTTTGCCATCCTTATTTCCTGAGGTAGTGCATTCCATAGCGAGATGGACTAAATGAAGAAAGACGAGTTAATAAAATTTGAATGGTGAGAAGGGCATTGAAGAAGTCGATTATTTGAGATTCGAAGATATTTATCATGATAAGAGCATTATCTATCAGACGAAGCAGGAGAGTCAAGGATAGAAACCAGAACTGTCAGTTCCCTCAGAGCTCTGCGCTGGCGAATAGGCAAGCACTTTAAAATTAAAGATAAATCGAATGCAGTTATTAAGAAGGCGGTCTAGTTTGTTGAGATGATCCGCATTCAGGTTGTAGTAGCACACATCACCATAGTCGAATATAGGAAGGATCAAGGACTGCACGAGCATTGTTTTTGTGTGAGAGTGGAGTAAGTTTTTAAACCGATAAAAGTATCGCAAGGTACTGATGACTTTTTGAATAACCGCTGTTATCTGGGATCGCCAAATAAGCGTAGTGTTAATGTGTAACCCGAGATCTTTAACACTGGAATTAAAAGGGATAGCTGAACCATTGAAGATAAATGATGGTAGAGTTTCAATGTTCAGCTTGTTGATAGTCCTAGAACTCCCCAGAAGAAAAGCTTGACACTTAGCCGGGTTAACTGCCACCCCGAATCGGTCAGACCAATTTTTAATTGACGCTAAATCTTTGTTTAATTTACAGATAGTGTCAGATATTCGATCGGCACTATCTTGCGAGTAAACTTGCAAGTCATCGGCATAAAGATGATACGTGCACTGAAATTCACAGGTTATCAGATCGATGAAAAGATTAAATAGAAGAGGAGAAAGTATACCGTCTTGGGCAATGCCAGTTTCCAAGCTGCGCCAAGACGACGTTAGCTCGTCATTCAAAACAGCCTGCTGACGTTCCCGAAGATAAGAAGAAAACCAATTCAGCGACTCTCTTGAGCACATACAATAGGAGAGAACGGACTGAAGGATATTATGACTGACATTATTAAAGGCATTGGAGAAATCTACTAACACAAGTACAGTAACTTTAGTTTCTTCCATGCCTTTTCAAATATCATGAGTCACTTTGAGTAGAGCTGAAACGGTGCTATGGCCAGGCCTGAAACCAGATTGAAAAGGACCAATTAGATTATTGGTGTAAATGAATTGGGAGAATGTTTATGAACGCCAACCTCGAGCACTTTTGGAAGAAAAGGAAAAATGGAGGTAGGTCGGAAGTGGCTAGTGAAGGAGCGGTTAGTAGGACGGAGCGTCTTAGGAAGGGGACGGACATAGGCTTTACGTCATAGGGAGGGGAACGTCCTGGACTCTAGGGAAAAGTTGATAAGGTGAGTTATCACTGGAAGACGGTTGTCCAGGATTGTTATAATCATATAGCGACATATCTTATCGCAAACTACCGCCTTGGATTTAATGGACATAATAATTTACTTAATGTCTCGAGAGTCGACTGGAGAAAAGTGGAAAAGATAAATAACGGGACGCGTAACCTACCTAAATATGACAGTGTTCGATAAATGTTTAGTCGATCTAACGGAGAAGCAGTGGGGATGTGGCAATAAAGATCTTCCAAACTTATCGTCTTCGGCAGGTCTACACGTTGCGTCTTGCCGATACCAAGAGTTCCGAGTATCGGCAGACGAAGAAGAAGTATTATTGGCTAGAATAGGGCTGCGCTTAGCGTCACGTATCATCCTATTGCAAAGATTTCTAGCAACCTTAAAACAGGACCATTTGTCATCAGTACGATCTCTTTTAAAAATTCGAAATGCCCGATCTCTACGCCTCATGGCCATGCGAATTTCCCTTGTCATCCAGGGCACGGGTGGTCGTTTCATCCTGACCTTCTTAATAGGGGCATAGGTGTCATATAGTTGGATCACCTCTTTATTAAATCTTTTCATCTATATTACCGGCATCGAATAAGGGCGCCCAGTTAATTTCAGAAGCATCATTAGCTAGCCTGTCAATATTAATGCGAGCAAAACAACGTCTGTACAGAACCTTGGGAAGGGGTTTAGGGGGCTTCAGGATATACGATAGGAAGATAAGGTCAGGTAATGCTATTATTATTAATTAGGAGGCGAGCTTTTGCCGGGCATAATTGCAGCGTCTGGACTTCTACTTAGAATGTTTGATAGTAAAAACCAACTCATCAATTAGTCCAATCTTGAAGAACTGGGTACTCTAACTCGAAGGTATGAACGTTAGATTGCATTTTTTTAGTTTTTGGAATTCATCTAATGATTATAAACGAGTTATCGCTGGAGTATATTGAAAGACAATATCATTACTGTGACCCTATACATCGCTACAAAGCTGTGACTACCAACTCATAAATTACGCCGAAAATAAGAAATTAACAACGACACCCCATACATGTTTAATACGCGATATGAGAACAACTCTTAGGGAATGTAATAGGTCGCGCCCGATACAGCACCCATCTAGCTGGAAGATCTTCCCTTTGATAAATCCTGCCACAATTTTCCTGCCACATTGGGGTCGCTACATGGCTCCCCCCGAGACTGGAAATATTTTGAAATTTTGTTAAGTCTGGAAGATACAGATTTAGTTATATAGCAATGTATAGGGGTCGCTACATGACTAAATCTATATCTTCCAGAACTTAACAACATTTTAAAACAGTTCCAGTTGTTCCCAAGTTTTTGAACAACTCACTTCTTATCTAGTTTAAGCGTAAATTGTCTTGAATTTGACGTGTCTTCATCTCGTCAATGTTCTACTCAAATTTTAGCTTGCGTGATGTTATAGATAGATAGAAATGAAGGCGATAATTGAAGATTAGCAAAAAACAAGCAACGACAAAGCAGGTGATATTAAAAGTTGCAACAGACTACAAGATTAAGATTTCGTTCGCACTGCATCAAGATTTTGTATGCCACTGAACTAAATCTGAATACAACCTTTGAAACCCTAGTTATGGTAGTACTTGCACACATTTTACATCTATTTACGATCAACCTTTTTTCCATCACGGTTATACAAGAATACGTAAACGTACTAAATGTAACAAGAAATCGCTTCATTTTCAAAGCTAAGCTTATCTTAGCTTTTTTATTATCAAAAAGTTATCCTAACCTTAAAGACGGCAGAAGGGGAGTTTTGGTGAGAAGTCGAAGAGTAATGTCGTCAATTTGTTTTAATTTTCAAAACTTGTGTTATTCCGAACAATAATGTTGGTGGAATATTAACCATTATGTTCTTATGTGCATTAGTGAAGGTAATTGTAACAATTTCATTAAACGTGCTTTTTGGATTTTCCTCAAAACGGCCGTCGCAATTGGTATGTAGAGAATCCATCGCTTTACTATCCAGTGTGGGGTATTTCATCAATTTCATTATGATCGTCGTCATCAATTTCATCGGGAAGTTGTATTAATACGATTATGCATCTCACTAGACATTGGCAAAATGCACTTAAAATTAGTGGGAAGTCATAACTTAAAGAAGAAGAAGAAGACGGCAGAAAGTTTCTTAAGTGGCGACCACTATCTGAAGAAGAGTGGGCAGGCCCCTAACAAGATGAACCAATGACCTTATAAAGGTTGCGGGTAGAAGTTGGATGCGTACAGTACAAAGCTGTTTGTTGTGGCGGTCTTTAGGAGAGGCCTTGTTCCTGCAGTGGATGTCTTTTGGCTGACGATAGGAGCTTTAAAGAAGAAGCTCAAATCTTATTAGCAAAGGACATTATTCTGCTTCCATACATGATTCGCCCCAGAACCAACAGTAATAAAAAAAAGCTTATATGATTTCAAAGCACTTAGAAATTATCTTCATGTATTTATTTCTAAACGGACAAGGACACGGACAAACATTATTTGTTGCGGTCTGGGTATTTGTGTATGTGAATGTTCATGTTTTTAAAAGCACCCACGATACAGGAATAAATCCTAGTGTGGGGCTAGGTATAAAAAAATTAAAAAAATGGGAATCGCGTTATTGCAAAAAAAATATTAGTTGTTCAGGTTATAATTGAGTAGCCAACATGTGTGATTTTGTTATGTAAAATATATTAGTAATAATCTAATCGATTATGGTTGAATGTAACCGATTGATAGGATTGACATCTCTTTTGGACATCTCCAACCGTAATTCGATAATAAGTTGACATTTAGTAATGATGTCGGCGACTTCGATTTAAGTAATACTATATACTTATACTGACTGAATGCGCGTCTGATGAAGTCTACGCTCCGACCTTGTAATGCACATATCCAAAACCCCGAGAACTTTCAACTCGAATTGGCAAACCGCTTCGAATTGCTAGACAGCAGCGCATCAATGGACGAAATCAACAACAGGCTGGTAGAGACTGTCCATACGGTCGGGTCCAAGTATTTTAAGCCCCACCGTAAAAATAGACCTCAAAAACTATCCAACTACACCCGAAACCTCATGGCTGAGCGACGTTCCATGACGCTCCAAACCTCCGATGATGCTAAGTCCTATAGGCAGCTCAATGGACAGATATTGAAGTCCTTGCGACAAGACTTACGGTCCTTCAATACAAGGCGTATTGAAGAGACCATAGCACAGAACAAGGGCTCTAAAGTGTTCGCAAGAGACGCGTCTATTGGGCAAAGCCAGTTGACGAAGCTGAAGATGGAGGACGGAAACGTAACGTCGAATAGGTTGGAGGTGCTCAGGGAGATAGAGAGGTTCTATGGGCAGTTGTATACCTCAGTAGCTGAACCTGTTGTTGACTTGGTAAAAGACCCAAGAGCCAAGCTAACCCGACACTACACTGAAGATATCCCGGACATCAGCCTGTACGAGATTACGATGGCTCTCAAACAACTCAAAAATAACAAAGCGCCGGGCGAAGACGGAATTACCGTACAGCTTCTGAAAGCGGGCGGAACGCCAGTACTTAAAGTCCTTCAGAGGCTGTTTAATTCCGTCTTGCTCGAAGAGAAAACGCCGGAAGCATGGAACAGGGGTATGGTGGTACTGTTTTTCAAGAAAGGTGATAACACTTTACTGAAGAATTATAGGCCCATCACACTGCTGAGCCATGTTTATAAGTTGTTTTCGAGAGTCATTACGAATCGTCTCGAACGCAGGTTTGATGACTTCCAGCCTCCCGAACAAGCCGGTTTCCGGAAAGGCTTTAGTACCATAGACCACATACATACGCTGCGGCAGATTATACAGAAGACCGAGGAGTATAATCGGCCACTATGCTTGGCGTTTGTGGACTATGAGAAAGCCTTCGATTCGATCGAGACTTGGTCGGTTCTTAGATCTCTCCAGCGATGCCGCATTGACTATCGGTACATCGAAGTGTTGAAGTGCTTGTATAATAACGCCACTATGTCAGTCCGAGTACAGGGGCAGTGCACGAAGGCAATCCCCATAAAAAGAGGAGTAAGACAGGGAGACGTCATTTTTCCGAAACTGTTTACGGCCACCTTAGAGGACGCCTTCAAGCTCTTGGAATGGCAAGGACTTGGCATCAACATCAATGGCGAATACATCACTCACCTTCGATTTGCCGACGACATTGTGGTCGTGGCGGAGTCGCTGGAAGATCTAGGACGAATGCTCGGTGACCTCAACAGAGTATCTCAACAAGTGGGTCTTAAAATGAACATGGACAAAACCAAAATAATGTCTAACGTCCATGTCGTACCCACCGCACTCACCGTTGGGAACTCTACTCTTGAAGTTGTCGACGAATACATTTACCTGGGACAGGTAGTCCGGTTAGGTAGGTCCAACTTTGAGAGAGAGGTCAATCGACGAATCCAACTCGGCTGGGCAGCGTTCGGGAAACTGCGCAATATCTTCTCATCCAAAATACCTCAGTGCCTTAAGACTAAAGTTTTCAGTCAATGTGTGTTACCAGTGCTGATATATGGATCAGAGACGTGGTCTCTTACAATAGGTCTCATAAAAAAGCTCAGAGTTGCTCAGCGAGCTATGGAGAGAGCTATGCTCGGCGTTTCTCTACGCGATCGAATCAGGAATGAGGAGATTCGTAGAAGAACCAAGGTTACCGACATAGCCCTTAAGATTAGCAAGCTGAAGTGGCAATGGGCGGGCCACATAGCGCGTAGATCGGACGGGCGTTGGGGCAGAAAGATTCTAGAGTGGCGACCACGTATTGGCAAGCGCAGCGTGGGACGACTGCCTGCCAGATGGACCGACGATCTTGTGAAAATCGCAGGAAGTCGTTGGATGCAGGTGGCATCGGACCGGTTACGCTGAAAAGCGATTGGGGAGGCCTATGTTCAACAGTGGACAAGTATGGGCTGAGATGATGATGATGATGATATACTTATACTACTACTATATAAATACTACTATACTTACTTTAAAATACTTAATACTACTTTGAAGTATTCGTTTTGGATGGAAAACTGTTTGTTGGATACGGATATTTGCCACTACTAGAATAAAATAGATGAGTGATTATGGTATACGTAACATGTTAGTTGGTTCTGGGGCCATTTTTGACGATGTCCTTCCGCTATTCATCCTAACGAATCCTTAATGAGTAGACCATCTTAAAAAAATGTGTCCTCTATTCCCGTACTTATAATATTGCCAATTAGCAGTATTTCAATCATGCAAAAGTCTTCAATTCTACGTTTAGGAAGAAAAAAAATTGGTTCTTTTTAAAATTGAATAAAACACCGTCACGCCTATATTCCCCAAGCAGGGGTAGCAGAGGTTTACTGTGTATACCCATTTTTCGCAGACGATGTAACGAGCCTTTTGAAATTGAATTAAGAGTGGATTTAACGTTACTGCAATTTCTACCTTTTACCTGGTCTAATAAAATAGCAGTCATAATTTGTTCGACCCGTACGTGAGCTCTTGATAAACTGCGATTCATATGTCGGACGAAATCCTTTCAACGTGCGCAAAGTTCTGCGGACTTCCTCGGAAACCGTTTTACGGACAAAATCCTATCATCTGTTACAACCTTAATATTTAAATTTAAAAGACTGCATTTTCATGCAGCGTCTTTGGTCAATGTTAGCTTGTAATAGTCTAGACAACAACAAAAAAAATAATAATTGGCGAAAACATTTTCAAAAGCAACATTTTTTGTAATGTATATTGTACAAAATTATGTCTGTTGGCCGTTGAGGATTTCCTTTATATGGAGCCAATTTTATATCACGGGTAATCGAGTACAATTTTTCAAGCCAGGCATAAGGCGCTTCACTTATGATATGAGTGACGCGGAGTCCTTCTTTTTTTCCTAGTCTGTGGTTAAATATAATAATTCCGTTTTATTAAGTTCAATTTCAATATAAATAAACATAAAATCTTTCTGTTAATTTTACTAACATATCACAATCTATATTGCATTGAAATTACTTGTGGCCACAAATCTACCTTCGCCAATCCGCACTGGGTCCGCGTGGTGGATTATAACCTAATCTCTCGCCTCAATTTGTGAGAGCAGACCTTTGCGCCGTAGTGGTAAAAGCTGATTTATTTATTAACTAATATTTTTCAGTAGTAATTACCCTAAATATTTTTTTTTTATTTGAAAGTGTTATGTACTCCCCGTTACCTACTGCTGCATTTATTTTGTAATATCTTTATAAGTTATAGCCTGTATTAGGGTGATTTTTAAAAAATGACTTATAAAAAATTAACGGGACACTATGTCATTCGGCCTCACAATAAATAAAATACGTCATTTTTTCTTTTTATTGAGATTTTAGAGGTCGCTACCACGTGTAACAGTTTTTAACAACAAAAGAATTTTCGAGTGAAGTCTTAAATTGGGCATGTCTTGAATTCAAGTACCTTTTTTTAAAGTTCTTCATTTTAGACATTCTACTTGACGGTTAATGAGACACCCCCTTCGAAATCCGTTACGTCAAAATCCGTTCAATACCTTTTAATTGAAAGAGTAACAAATATCCATATATCCATCCTCATAAATTTCCGCATTTATAACATTAGTAGGATGAGGTGCTTGCAGTGGCTGTGGTACCTCGAAGATTGTAGCGATCACCAAGATGTAAGCATCGTTCGCCTCGGTCAGTCTTAGATAGGAGACCGTTTGTGGCATTTCTCTATCTCTATCTCTTTTCTCTGTCGCAACAATATATGAAATCCCGGTTACTATTCTATGTGGTTGTCGCTAAGTCGAGTTGGAAGCCTTATTTAACTTGCTAAGTTCCTACAGCATGTGGCCACAAACCTGCCTCTATCAATCCGAATGTAGTCCGCATGGTGAAGTATAACCTAATCTTTCTACCGCTCTTAGTAAGAGGCCTTTGCCCAGAAGTGGGAAAGTACAGATTTATTTTATATGAAAAGTACTACGTTAAGGTCACGTGTTTCCAAACAAAAGATCGTTATTTTGCAGTATAAACGGAAGCACTCGTGTTAAACAATAGCCATCGGAGATTGAAACAGGCCTCTTGTTAGCTTCGAGAGTACAGATTGGCATTGTTTGCGTATGGTACAGGGGTTAAGAGGTAGCGATTGGATACTTCCTCTCGTTTATATTCCCTAAGCTAAGTTACGTATGTAAACCCACATTCCTGCGACGTCGTCCGGAGACCGAGCTTTGTCAATAATGCTACACCTTGGTTTCAACTATTGGACTTAATACATATATCTAAGTTCTGATCTAGCAATACAGCACGTGGGCATCGCATTAATCAGAGAAGTGAATTTAAAAAAAATGTATTAATGTGATTCCCATAAAGCTCATATCAATCATTAAGTCAAAGTATTGAATTAACTTAGTGTCGAGTAGTTAACCTGACTTGCCATGGACTTTAAGATTTACTTTATCACCATGCTATTTTTCAAGTGATGCAGTCAGAGAGTAAGTAGTTCTACAGCATATTTCCTTACATACCTCTCTGGCTTTCTCCACTCTTATAGTTGTCTAATACACGCTCGCCGGTTACAGAAACTCTTGGTTTGCCCTTTAGATAAGACATGGTCTGTTTGGTTATAGTGAGATATTTCAGTTCTTAAAAAGATAAATTACCATATTCTCTCGCTTACCGCCTACGACTTCCGCCAAATAATCATACTTCAAAGTTTCAAGGGCTTTTTCTCCTCAATACCACTCAAGGTTTGGCAACCGGTGGAATCAAACCTGTATTATAGGCATTCCATCTTATATAGGCCTTTTATGGCTGCACCATAAATTGTTTTGTAAAGACGTGTGTAGGTTACTTATTGGTAGGAAATTTACTGACCGAAACTATCGAATATTAGTTTCTACAAATTGATATAACTTTGCAATAAATATTTACTCCTGGCACTCCTCCTAAAATAGCAGTGATAGCTTAGTGGAGAGACCGTTGGATTGCAAAATCAGAGGTCTCAGGTTCAAACCTAGGCACGAACTTATGTATTTTTGAAAGCATGTACGTATTAAAAATTAACTATCACTTGCTTTAAGGATTGTGGTTGGTAACGACGTACTGGAGCAAGTGAATGAGTTTGTATATCTTGGATGCGCCTTCAGTAAGGATACACCGGCTAATAATATTATTATTTATTTATGTACTCTTAGTCTAGTGGTGCACAGTGTTAGTGGAATATGAGGTATTTGATTACAACGTAGGTAAGACAAAGTGTGTCTTTTCTATCTATGTATCTATATCATTAGCTCAGTTCCCTTGTAGGGTAGGCCGAGAGTGCAGAGTTCCAACAGGTTCTAGACTAACAAACTTCTCTGGCTTGTGTGTCATTTTTATCGAAAAATTTTTAGTCATAGGCTGGAGTCTGGAATTGTGCCCAGTATAACACCTCTAGTCTCGACTCCTATTACATTTGGGACTTACATTTGACGAATGGCTTGATGCAGTGGTTAAGAGCTTAAGCCGCTCCGCTAACTGGATTAAGTAGTCGCAGGTTCCTTTCCCGCTCAGAGCAAATCTTTGTGTGACCCATAAATATTTATATCAATCTGGGTGTTTGTGTATGTGAATTTCATGTTTATAAAACGACTAAAACCCAAAATTCACGGCCAAAAATGTATTATTCTAGCGAGGATAAATATTAAAAAAAATTATCGGTGATCATATATTATGACTGTTCACGTCCTGTATCTCCATTTGTGTGACGGCGTTGATATTTTTTGGCAATATTCTTAATATTTACTATGTTGCTACAAACGTAAAAAATCATGTATTTAGCACAAATTTGATACAAATATATCTGGCACAAATACCTCGATCATATCAAATATCTAGGGATCACATAGAGGGTTGTTTCGCGTGGATGAAAATTCGCGACAATTCGCTTCAGCAAGACGAGCGGCTTAGAGTCCGTTTACATAAGCCTGCTTGTAGAGCATTGGAAAGAGCTCATTTTTTCACATAGATCGGTAGCCATCTGCTCGAGCGTGAAAGAGCACTCGCAACAGGGAAATCGCATCGGGACAGATCTCAAACATCCTCTTACCACAAGAAATGTGGAATGTAAACATAAAACTTAGTTCATAATCACAAAACTTTACGAAGCACGATCAGAATTTGTTTTACTTTCCAAGCGATTATATTTGTACGGACTCTTATGCTCGAACGGTTTTTGCAATCAGCTAATACATACTAATTACATATTCAACACAAAATAAACCGGATGGGAACTACAAAGTGAAACCTGTTGGAACTTTACTACCTGGGTAAGGTTATACTTATTACCATTTTCCCCAGCAATATTCCAGAGTTCAGACTGATACTGGGATTATTTTGATAAAAAAATACACTTCATCCGATCTAGGATTCGAATCCAGCAGCTCATGATTCATTAGATTCATATTAATAAATCTATCTATAACCTCACGCCAGATCCCTTGCGGGGTAGGCAGAGAGTACAGAGTTCCAACAGGTTCTTTCCTTACATACCTCTCTGGTTTCCTCGACTCTCATAGTTCGTCTCATACACGCTCGCCGTTTACGGAGACTCTTAACTTTTCCATCAGATAAGACTCGGTTTATTTGGTCGTGGTAAGATAGTCTAGGTCTTCCCCGGTACCTGCATCCTTCCACTTTCACATTGTATATCTGTTAATAAATATTATAAAAAGTAAGCACAATCAAGCCTATATTCCCCAAGCGGGGATGGAAGAGGTGTACACCCACTTTTCGCCGATGACATTAGGTCCCATGTGGCGAGGCTATTGCTATATGCCAGGAACAATTCCAAACTCCAGACGGATACTGAGAATATTTTGATAGAATTCATTTAACCGACTTAGTATAGTGTTTTGTTTGCCGCTAGACCATGGAGGCAATTTAATATTCTGTAAATATAATTATTGTATTTTTCGTACGTACGAGACGATCTAACGAATACAAATCGCTATTTATTTATTAAGCGCACTAACAGTACAATAACATGACATAATTATAATAATTATATTAGAATTACGGAATACAATGTCGTTATACAACTTATAAGTAGGCATAACATATGTAAATGTTTTTTTTTGTAAACGTAGCCCCACACTTGGGTTTATTGATGTGTCGTGGGTGCGTTTACAAACATAAAAATTCACATACACAAATACCTAATATTATTAAGCGACAGTAAAAAATAAGTGGGTAAAATTTTACATTTCTTAGATAAACCAAAAAGTCAAGAAATAGTAAGCAAGCTGAGTAGGTGGTTTCTATAAAAGTATAAAAAACATCTTATATATGTCGTATCCTATTATTTGAAAATCAGTTAATTGAATGGCGAGCAGTTATTTTCATTTTAGTAACCTTGTAATCTTGTCATAGACATACTCTATGGTTGCTTGAGTGTGTTTAGTTGTGAAGTGATGACAGATGACATCTGTCAGATGACGAATCAGCGATGACAGACAGTCGATGTAAAATGGCGGACGGCGCTGCGTTGTTAGTCTATTAGCAACGGGGAAAGCGCTCGGACGTATCGCGGAGCAGCTAACCTCACTGCATTCCATGTGACTTAATAGCCGCACGAGACCCCAGTGTTATTTCAAGATTTCCTTTATGTTCGGCCACCATGCGGTGAACTATGAAAACGATGACAAATCCTCCTTTCTCCGCTACCGGCATTGAAACCGCCATCCAGAAAACGTCGTTATATAGATTATTAGGTATATAGAAAATTGGACATTAAATTAAGGCTTAGAATATGAAATGAAATTACATTTAATTATTATTTTTTTAGAATATTAATTAAACGTATTTCAACGTGACCGCTTGCAAAAGAATGTCCTGTGGAGACGCACCTTAATTTCAACCCGTTCAACGGCAGCTGGCTTGCCAAAATATTATAATGTAAACCACACCTTAACAATATGCGGTGAAAAACCAATTTATTTTGCGAACAACATACCGCGGAAAATTTCTCAAACACCTTATAAAATATAAAGACATTCCCATAACGACGTATTCACGTGGAATTTAATGAAAACCTCCCATTCGGTTAAATTACCCCCTTTGTACCGAGCACGCTGGTTTTATAATCTGTCTCCTTTAATAGCGAGAAAAACATTTTTTTTTCAGAGGTTTATGAGCATGCGCGATTTTCCCCGGCTGTACCGGGACCGCACACAGACGCAAACGTTAGGTGATCGGCGACGCACACATCCAAAAATTTGTACAGCGGCTTCAATCACTGACGCGATTCTAGGAGCACACATACGTACGCCATCTTGTACGAGTATAATATCTGTATAGGTTTCCACGCACACATTGAAATACCAACCCTGGCGATGCTGTGTTCGTTAGTTAGTTACCCGAAAGGTGTCGTTTTGTATGGACGTGTCGCATCTTGGTGGTATGATGTACGATCGAGTGCACCGAAATGTGAAGGTCGTAAACTGGTACGGAGTATCAGAAAGTGATAAGATTTATTAGACATAATCGAGATATTAAGGCGAGTGAACTTTCATGTGAAAACACTTTGAGGACTTTGTTCTGATTAATAGGTTTGTTAGTGAAAGTGTAAGTGCAGTTTACTGTTAAGTGATATTACGATAAACAGGGAAATTTTTGGTTTTGTTCCTGTGCATATTTGGTACTTTTTTCGTGGATTTTGCAGGTAAGGGTTAAATATTTTTTTTATAATTTGTTATGTGTGTAGTTTTATTAAATTTATCATTAATGAAAGAAGCTTAAAGTAAAACTTAAATATTTTAAATTGATAATTAAAATTTAAAACCTTGTTAATATTTTATAATAGATAGTAAAATGAAAAAAAATTCTTAAACAACAATAAAATATGTTTCAAAACTTAAATACTTAATTAAAAATTAGGGAATAAGCAAAAAAATATACAATTCTTAACTTAACTTTAACTTTTTTAATTTGGGTAACAAGTGAAATAATTTTTACCTTTATTTGAATAATCTTGGTTATAGAATAAAAAAATATTGGAACAAATTAATAAGGATATGTAATACCGATATAAAAAATAAAATAACTTAATATAATTTTGAACAATAGGAGTACCTACAAACTTCAAGTCAAAAATCTCATTAGTTATAGGATTAAAATATTATGCATATATTAATTTTACGCCTTCCTGAAGTGTATAGTTAAATGTGTACATAGTGCACCCACATTTCGCCAACTTATCTCATCTGGCAGTCTGGGATTGGTCATGCTCACTAAAGATCACTAAAGATGCTTGCAGTGGCTATTTGGTGCAGGTCACTTCCTTCGCTCTAATATGGTCGAGGGAGGTGATGGCTGCTCAAGAGGTCGTACTCGTGAACGGGTGCTGCTTGTGGAGACTGGTCCACCCAGAATCCTCTAGCTTCATTATAACATATTTAGAAATATTATTATTAGTCTTATGTCTCAGTCGTAAGGCATCACACTGGAGCTCGATGCTATAAATGATTTTGTATAATATAAAAATGTATGTATCTATCTATACAAAAAATGGAGAATTAGACAAAAAAGACAGGCCCGCTGAGTTTCTCGCCGGATCTTTTCAGTGGAGGCCGCGTTCCGATCCAGTGGTAGATTAGTAAATGAAAAAAAATATATGTAAATATGACCATTTGTAAACACCCCCGCAGGGTTTATGCAAAATAAACGATTTAAAGTTTAAGTTTGAATTTATCTTTGGTCTCAACATGATCGGAGGAAAGCCTGTTAACATACTTCGGGCTCGTAATTTCAGATGTGTTTCAATTTTTTAGATTCTTTTTCTTTAGGATACTGAAGTGTTCTTATAATAATTCCCTTAAATATAATTATTTAATAATATCAGCTTTTACTCTCCCACTGTTGGGCAAACGTCTTCTCTCAAAAATCAAAGTGAGAGACATTAGGTCATACTCCACCACGCGGATCCAGTGTGAATTGGTGGAGGCAGGTTTGTGGCCACCTGCTGTTGGAACTTATCAAGCCGCCTATAAGGCCTTTAACTCGGCTTAACGACTACTATATTGCTTGGTAACCGGGACCAATTGATTAGCGAGCCTTCCGAAGCATGGAGATGCCTAAATATGGAAATGCCACAAACGGTCACTCATCTCAGGCCAACCGAGTCGAACGCTGCTTAACCTAGGTGTACGCTAAGAACACTGCGGTCTCACAGCACTACGAGCGCATCAAATATATACTTCAATAATAAAAAACAAACAGTGGCACTCCGGGAGTGCCGACAGAAGTGAAAACTTGGACAATTAGGTGTGTATTTTTTGAATTGTCAGGAAATATTTTATGAATTTGCTTATATACAGAGATGTCGGTAACGGTAACAGTGTCGCGAGCTCAATGGTTTATCCCATCTCAAAAAATGCCAACGTGCATGGGTATCTATGTACGTACATACACTATATATGTACATACTTATGTACAGAGGTGTCGGTAGCGGTAACAGTGTCGCGAGTTCAATTGTTTATTTCCCATCTCAAAAAATGCCCAACGCGCCTAAAGTTTTCACTTCAAAAAAGCGCTCACGTCTATATTACCCACACAGTAGATATACATTGTAGGTGTAAATCGTACATCCCACATAGGTATACGATTTACACCTACAAATTACCGACAATGTAATAGGAGGTGATACTATACCGTATACCGACTGAGATTTTTTTTCGATAGGAAAGGCAGGCTTTGCCAAAACCCAGTATATACCACTAGCGGTCAGTTTCAAAATTTAAGTTACGGATAGATGTGCCTACTACTGATAGAAATTTGACATATTTTGTACGGAAAACCTGTCAAAATTCTACTGTCAATAGGCAAACTTATCCATGAGTTAAATATTGAAACCAGCCAAAGATCGATTAATCACGAGGAATACTCTAACGAATATTCTACCTCAAACTGTAATATAAATGCATGTATATGCTTTGGTATTTCAATATGAGCCATAATTCTATTCACCCCTCAACTTAAAACTCTCACAATACATGCTACAGAACTTAATCAGTAGTTCTATGAAATGTCGTCTGCAGCAAACGGTTATTGTACACTCACGAGCATTAATATATAAATCATTTCAGTACTTCATTATTATCGCATACTAATAGCCCTACTAATATTATCAATGTCAA
Source organism: Phalera bucephala (assembly GCA_905147815.2). NCBI lineage: Eukaryota > Metazoa > Arthropoda > Insecta > Lepidoptera > Notodontidae > Phalera > Phalera bucephala. Next base: position 10,859,995 of record LR990632.1, on the reverse strand, counting down.
AGTATGTTTCGATGTTTGTTATACAATCACGCGAAAATGGCAGAACACACAGTTTATCAACTGGTTCAACATATAATTTTTTTATCCCGAAATAATGTTAGATTCCTGTCTAAAGTCAACACCGACGACGTCGCAGGCAGAAACTAGTAGCAAATAAAGCCAGGTTATGGAAATACGCAAAATCGCGTCAAGCCGTCGTAAAGCATTGTAGAGATTAATGAATAAGACTGTACTATTCTACTACTGAGCAAGAGTTTAGAGACTCGAGGTGAGAGAGAATAGGCCATACTCCACCACAAAGACGCAGTGCGGATTGGTAGAGGCAGGTTTATGGCCACCTGCTGTTGAAAGTTAAAAGCCGCCATTATGGTTTCAGACTTAGTTTATCGATTACCTCGTGAAATCGTAACTGAATCTGACAGCTTAACGTGCGTTTCAAAGAGCTCGAATATCTTCCTTCGTAAACTGACTGATCTAAAAATTCCTTAACCTTGGTGGTCGCTAAAAATACCAGGGTTATATAACACTACGAGTGCCTTATTGGCAATTACTTCGCCATTGTAATGTCTGAGGGCTTGGCATAGAAAAGTTAGCATGATGCTGTCGAGATCCTGCTGTCACGTTCATCTATATTTAGTGAATTAGTAATATAAACTCTGGAACTCTGTACTCTCTGTCTACCCCGTAAAGGATCTGGCGTGATGATATATATATATATATATATATATAGTAATATAAAAAGGATGGCATATCAATTCGGTAGCATTACGCGAACGTCAATTGGTTCGTGTTAAGCTCTCTGTATTCAAATTTTTATGACAAAATACTAATCCTCATACTAATAAACCTTAAATAGCGGCGGTATAGTCATTCAGTGCTTTGATTTCTTCTTTCGAATGTCAAATGGCAAATGATGGAAAGAGAAAGAACAGTAACTTTTAACACACTATATAAAGTTTATTAGTAAGGCCGTAAAAGTATTAAAGTGGTGATGTATTATTGCTTGTGACTATACCACAGCTTAGGCTCCGATGTTATACTGGAAAACGCCGTAAATTCCGCTGTGAGGAAATTTGCTTGAGAGTCGTCGCCAATAAATACAATTAAGAAGTTTGAAGGTACCCCGGAATAACTTTGACTTTTAGATGTCAAACACCTAAGTCCCTTCCGTGACTTAAGTACTTGAAATGTCGGAAACTCAAAACCCTGTAATAAACCGCAATAATATCCGGAAAATAGTTTTTGATTTAGACAAATAGTTTTGGCATTCGAGTTTTAAATTTAGACCTCAATATTAGGCGCCATTTTATGGGTAACAAGAACAGGTATGAGACACTTATAGGGTGGCATGAAACAGGTCATGTTAACTTGTCTGTAACTTTATAAAAATAACTGAAATAATACTACCACAGTAACGGTACTTTCTGAATTTGAAGCATTTTCCACGTTATTAGGTTATTGGATCTTGACGTTAAATTGTAACCCACACTTATTCATAAAACAATCGATTGATAAGATCAATGAGCAGCTTACAAGAAAAATATTTATTTCTAACCCCGATAGTAACTGATATACAAGAACTCAGCCTATATTTACTAAATCTTTAAAAAATTTATTTATCTATATCATCACGCAAGATCCCTTGAGGGGTAGGCAGATAGTACAGGGTTCCAACAGGTCCTTTCCTTCCATACCTCTCTGGCTTCTTCCACTCTCATAATTTAAGTTTTTATGTGTATCCATATTGGATTATAGGCATTATAAATAACTTTCAAAAGTCCGTTATCTTGTTCTGACGGTCACAATTTAATGCTGATAGCAATTAAGTCCTTTGAGGTGATTGTTTTATAGCCGAGGTATTAAGGTTTTTTCTTTGGTAGTTGAAAACACTCGTGATTCGTGGGAATGTTCCGCCAAGGACTAAAGACTATTTCCAAATTCTGTTAAGTGTAAATGAAATCTTATGGGATCCACCAATTCAGTTCTCCGATTATTGTGTTTGGGAAGCGATATAGTTAATTTTTGCTACACCAACAGGCGATGATAACAGCTTAATGTAAGGAAAATGGTGAATTGAAATGAGTTGTGGTGATGATAATGACGTTGATGTCATGATTGTACTCATATATATAATAATAATAATATCAGCCTATACTGCCCACTGTTGGACAAAGGCCTTCTCTCACAAATCGAGGTGAGAGAGATTAGGTCATACTCCACCACGCGGACGCAGTGCGGATTGGTGGAGGCAGGTTTGTGGCCACCTGCTGTTGGAACTTATCAAGCCGCCTTTAAGGCTTCCAACTCGGCTTAACGACTACCACATTAAGTGGTAGCCGGGACCAACGGCTTAACGTGCCTTCCGAAGCACGGAAACGCTCGAATTTGAAAATGCCACGAACGGTCACCCATCTCAGGCCAACCGCGTCGAACGCTGCTTAACCTTGGTAATCGGTAAGAACACCGCGGTCGCACAGCGCTACGAGCGCCTCTTGTATTCGAGCGATTGTTCTCATACTAAGTGGCTTTGAGGCTCTACCCTTGAATTTTGAATTAATACTCCAGTACAAAAAACTTACAGGAATTAAAGTAATAAAACGAAATAGTGAGTGATTGAAATAAATTAAATTGTATAAAAGCATCTAAAAGCGACTAACTCAGAAAATTTTATTTTTAATCTTGATGTAGCAGCCATTTTGTAAGAGACCAAGATTTGGGTGTGGCATAAATAAAATACGTTAATATATGAGACGATATATTGAGTGCTTAGAATACATGAAATATAATATTTATTTGGATTTTATGGCAGTTTATTTTTGATTTTAGTTCCCGATGTTTCGATTGCTTTGCAACACCCATGGTCACGGAGAGGCCTGAGCTGTTGGATGTCCAAAAGGCATAATTGTTCCGGGGTACCCTCAAACTTCTTAATTTGTTTCTTGGTTGCAAATCACTCGAAACGGCGGGAACTTAAAAATCAAAAATAAAGCGTAATGAAATCCGAAAAATAGTTTTATTTAATGGATACGACGATATCCCAGTATAGAAGAGAATAAATCTGCGACAGTAAAAGGCCTATTTGTCAGTCCAATTTTCCACTCAAATAACATCGAAAATCCGTTATGACAGATTTCTGATTAAAGAATGTCTCAGAAATTCGAAACACAAGCTTGGATAATCGTAATTGGAATTGATATACAAGGTAGTGAACGGCTTAACAAGCTTGTATTCAACTTCATTTTATTTTTAAATATCTCGAGCTAAATCTGTTTTTAGCTTTCGCCATCTTAACTGATGTAGTTAATTGAAAAAGGTATTTTTAAAAGCAAGCTCATATCAATCAATCAATCAATCAGCCTATCGTAGTCCACTGCTGGACATAGGCCTCTCCTAACACGCGCCATTGCACACGGTCCTCCGCCTTCCGCATCCAGTCTGTCCCAGCGACCTTTTTGAGGTCGACGGTCTAGCTGGGGGCCGTCCTACCTTACGCTTACCAAGTCGCGGTCTCCACTCTAGGACACGCTTGCTGCATCGGCCGTCGGTCCTTCTGCAAATGTGACCAGCCCATTGCCACTTTAGCTTACTGAGTCTGCGAGCTAGATAATAAGCTCATATGCAGCCAGAAAATTTATAACGGTCAATCAAAATTAGATGTCACTACAAAATTCGTTTCAATGCTGTTGGCCGTTGAGTAGTTCCTTGGTCTGCAGCCAGTCCTAGGTGTAGAATCGGGTAATGTTTATCATAGATATGCACTTACATCAAACACTATGTCAAATTTCAATTCGTAGGATAGAGGATCTGTTAACAAATGTTTGCAACCTGAATTAGAACCACTGTTCTAATTCAGGTTCCAAGATTTGACCTAAACATAAACATATATAACACCTTGTAATAAGGTTAACGAACAGAAAAGTATGCTTCCATTAATTACTGCTGTAAAATTTGAATAAAACAATACCTACTATTATATTTTCCTTTCAAGAATGTATGTTCAAAGTAATGGGTTGAGGTTGTTTAAGTATTTCGCTTGAGACTTTACCAAGAACTGATTACATTTTCATCGATTTTTACACTTGCCGGCTCTTCGGCTCCAGAAAATAGCAGTTTTTAATTTTATTTCTTTTTTACTTAATGAGAAATTATTTTCCATCAGTTTGATTTGTGGAGGATGAGACGTCGATTTATTTTAAAAAAACCTAGCCATACACTAGGATTTATTCTTGTGTCGTGGGTGCGTTTACAAACATGAAATTTCAGATACACAAAGACCGAAACAAATAATTGTGGGTCACATAAATATTTGTCCCGTGCGGAAATGGAACCCGCGACTATTAGACACAGTGAGCGGAGCGACTTAACCTCTTTACCACTGCGCTTAATCGTTCGTCAATTGATAGAAATTAGAATAACTTTTACCGCTTAAATAAGATTAGGGAGATGTAGTTACAGAAATACTATAAACAATACTCTGTTTTTCAATTCAAGTTAATATGTATTTTCACCATTTATCATTCATTAAAATCACCATTTATTATTTTAAACACTATAAGATTAATTTGTATCCGCTAGACTTTAAAAATCTGTTCAGGGAAAATTGGAAGTTCCGTATAATTACAAATCTTTCACAATTACGGCATGAAATAATTATCTAGTAATTTTATTGTCAACGTTTTTTGACGTAGTTTTCATTTCAAGAACACAATTTTCTGATAATACTTTGTACATACAACGTACCTATAAGTGTTAATGATTTAGATATTAATGAATATAAGAAAATTTTAAAAACTTTATAGTCAAAGTATAATCCTTCTCTTTTACAAGGAAGGATCAATAAATTGACGGTAAAAGAGCTTATTATTAGTATATCTATCTACATTATCACGCCAGATCCTTTGCAGGGTAGGCAGAGAGTACAGAGTTCCAACAGGTTCTTTCCTTACATAACTCTCTGGCTTCCTCCACTCCCATAGTTCGTCACATACACGCTCGCCGGTTACGGAGACCCTTGACTTGTCCTTCACATAAGACTTGGTCTATTTGGTCGTGGTAAGATGGTCTAGGTCACCCCTTATTATAAGTGCTTCGGCTTAAAGAAATGAAAGATTTATGTGTCTCTTACGTCAATCACATTATCATCTTAGTACGTCAAATCCAAATATCAAACCGAAATATGTGAATTGAAAAAGCATTAATCTACCAATCGAGATATTATATTTAAAATAGAATTCTATGACAATATTTATAGTTTTATTTAGAATGACACGTTCAGTGTTGTGGAACCATCCTTGTGTAGGCATATCTATTCAATTGAACTTGTTTTGTGTTACATTTGTTTTTTTTTTCTAAACTATTTCAGTATATTCTGGGACAGATTATTCTTACAGAATGAGATTTTGTTTAGTGACACAATATTTGTCGAGAGTTCCTGTTCTCTTCTGTTTGCAGTCAGTTATTTGAAAAGGTCTGATTGATTTCGGGATTAGCTATTTTTTGTCAACATTGCGAAACGGTGGGTTTATGTTTTGACGATAAATTTATGGGATAATGATATTAATATAGATACCAGATGATCTGAGGGTTCTTTTCTATTTATCTTACATACATTCAGAACTAATATTGGTTGGTACTTTAGCTGAAATCTTGTGTAGATACTAAATTATACACGTATAAGTTTCAGTAGTAGGTGCGTGAGCAGCTAAGCCCCGTAAACATAATTTATTATCTTAGTTCGGCTCATAGATGCATGCTAGTTACGGATACTAAATTCATTAATCATATAAAAATACAAAAAATATGTTTCCACTATCACACAATTGCCAGATACCTGTTTACCTATCATGATTGTTAGCTTCATTTAAAGCAAAAACATAAGCATTTCCAACTACTTATCAGAGAACGCAAATGCTCCCGGAATACATGTCACCCGATAAGATACAAACCTTCAAGTTTGGCATAGTGCCGCTGCTCCGTAGTGAAGTTTACGTCTGCCTTTGATAGCTTCCTCATTAACTCAAGATTTTCTCTTACGAGATTATTCTGCTGCCTTTAATCCTCTAAATCGAGATTATCACTTTGTGGAATTGGAGTTTCTTATTTTTTTGATCACTTTACTTTATTGTGCTGAGAGAGATGTAGATTTTAATGAGGTAAAAAGGATAACTAACGTTACATGATGTATCTACATGGCAACACAATTACATGATACTATTTTTACTCTCAAAAATGATGTTTTAGTTTTAGCCCAAGTAATGGATGATGCACCTATTTCAATGATGGATTCGTTAATTAATGTTTAAATATCTTTACTCATTTAGTCGTTTTCTATAAAAACTAAGAAACAAAGCGAAGGTAATAAATAAGATTTTATTCTGCTTAAAAATGGCACTCAAATTTCAGCAGCCATAAAAGTAAATCTCACTATTTAATATAAGGTTCTTAAGTTTTATAATTATCATCAATCACTCTGTATTTGCTCAGTGCACTCATCTCTGTACGTTCCTATCCACAATTTGCTGGCCACCATCACGATGTCATCGCTTCATCAGGTTGGTAGTCTGCCTTTGGACCTTCGTCTCTTTTTGGGGCAAGTCCCTCTAAGTCTAAGTGACGAATAATGAAAATAAGATTTTCTTGTTTATTTTTAGTTTTAATAAAATCCATATCCTAAGATTGCAGATTAGAGCAACTAATGCATTATATATGTTACCAGGTCTGGTTTAGGACACGCAAAAAATAATAGGTTACTTTGTTTGTTCACAATGGAGTTCTTTTCCCTATTTATTTATAAAGTAGCACTCAAAACAATTTTTAGTAACACTAAAGATTTCAAGAGTTCATTGTTCTTACTGGCTAGAGAGAATGTGTGTTCGTATCAACTTCGTAATAAGCCAAGAAAAGTAATAAATATACGTTGAGAGTCTTCAAGACGTTTCTGGCACGGCTGCTCTTTAATATTTTGACATAAAATCTTGGAATTTTGCCTAAATGACTTCTTACTTTACTTTATGTTACAATACGAACTGATCTGAGAAAAAATATTAGCTTAGCAACTAATACTCATAACCAATAATGTGAAAGTGAGAGTGAGAGTGACTCACATATCAGGACAAATAGAACAAAATCTGAAATAGGTAATATAGAGTAATCAAAAAAGTTAAATTAAACTTTTAAATTGAAAATGAAATGATAAATTTGAGAACTATGAGAGTCACGGAAGCCAGAGAGGTCTGTGAGGAAAGAAACAGTTGGAACCCTGTTCTCTCTGCCTACCCTGCAAGGGGTCCGGGGTGTTGATATAGAAAAAGACAAGTATTCAAAAAGCAAGACGCTCATAGCACTGTGCGACCGTATTGTTGTTAACGATCACCAAGGTTAAGCAGCGTTCGTCTCGGTCGACCTGAGAAGGGTGATCGTAAGTGGCCTTTTCATATTCAAGAGTCTTTGTGCTTCGGAAAGCACGCTAAGCCGTACGTTCCGATTACTACTTAATGTGGTAGACGTTAATCTATCTATAACCTCACGCCAGATCCCTTGCGGGGTAGGCAGAGAGTACAGAGTTCCAATAGGTTCTTTCCTTACATACCTCTCTGGCTTCCTCGACTCTCATAGTTCGTCTCATACACGCTCGCCGGTTACGGAGACTCTTGACTTTTCCATCAGATAAGTCTCGGTTTATTTGGTAGGGTAAGATAGTCTAGGTCTTCCCCAGTACCTGCATCCTTCCACTTTCACATTGTATATCTGTTTTGTCATTCTTTCCTCTGGCATTCTTTCTATATGCCCGAACCAACGGAGCATGCCCTTTCTCATCTTAACACCGATACTATCTTTCATACCTACTCGCTGTCTTACTATGCTGTTGCTAATGCGGTCGGTCAGCTTCACTCCGCACATCTTCCGCAGAGCTCGCATTTCTACCGCATTTATCCTAATTTCATTCTCCTTCTTACATACCCAGCTCTCGCTACCATATAACAGCGTTGGGACAAGAACTCCGTTATGTATGTCCAGCTGCGCCTTTTGGCTTAAGTGCCGGCTCCCGAGTAGCTTTCCCATCGCACCATTCACTCTGTTCCCTGCACTCACTCTTCTCTCTATGTCAGCGGTGTGTTTCCCATCCTTACTGAAGGCGCATCCAAGATATACAAACTCATTCACTTGCTCCAGCATATCGTTACCAACCACAATCCTTGCATTCGGTAGACGTTAAGCCGAGTTAAAAAGCCTTTCAGGCTGCTTGCCTCCATGCAAATCTGCCTCCATCAATTAGTACTGATATCACTCACCTCGATTTGTGAGGGAAGGCCTTTGCCCAGCAGTGGGACAGTAAAGGCTGATATTATTATTATATTATTTATTCAAGCAAAGCCTGAAGAACATAACCTTCAAATGACATATCAAAAAGAAAGATTTTAATATTTAGCCCGTTTTAGTAGTTTACTCAATTTGCCTTCCTTTGATCCCTCCACTTAGGGTTTGGTTTAGGCACAATTTATTACTAAAGGCTATATAATATTAATCTTAGCAACATCTAACTTTCATCATATAATTTCATAGTACACGCCACTTTAAACCGATGAAAACCTAGCAATTTTAATAATAATTATCAATCAAATCGTTGCATAAAAAATTAACCGCGCCATTAATTTTAAAATTCGCATGTTTTTTGCCAAAGTCTCAGTAGCAATCGACTTACCAATCACCTTCTACCACAGTTCAGTAGCTTAATGAGATTTTAATTACTACCTCGCTTTTACCTTGTAATTTGAGTACTTCCAGCATCTTCTACCTTATAAATATCAATTGTTACTAGTGGTCGCCCAGTGGTCGAAATTCGACAATAATTAATTTATATTGTAAGTTTGAACATTATTAAGATTCTATATTCAAAGACTATACTTCTATAATCACAGATTTTGCCAAGGCTACACTGTTAATTTCTCTATTTTTTTCAAACAAATTATATGAAAAAAAAAAAGATTAAAATAAAGAATACCTTTTTTATTGAAACAAAAAACTATGCGATAAAGAAAATGCTGTCCATTGAACTTGATATACATATTTCGATAAATTAATTAATGATACAAAATTTCTCTGTAAACGTGGTTTATTGTAAAAACTCTTTCATCGTTTGCTAAATGTCCTTGACCGTTATATTCGGAAATATAAAATCTCTAACCGGCGAATGATCGAACTCTACTTGCTGCGACATACAATTGCCCATGGGTAAAAACTGCCCGATTCAATAAAATTCCAATTTTTTCGAATGTTTGTCCTTGAGACCTATTTATTGTCATCGAAAATGCAGGTATTATAGGAAATTGAGTTCTATGAAGGTTAAATGGTAAAATAGTTCCGGAGTATGTTAAATGTATACGTGGAATCAAAATTCACTTACTGCGTGCGGTCCCAGTTAAAACTTCGCAATCAATTGCATTTCGATGCATAAATTTGATGCGCATTCTTGTTCCATTGACTAAAGCTTTCTTTGTATTTAAGTTTCTGATCGGCAAAACGATGCAATTAACTTTCAATACTAACTTATGTGGTGGTAACCACTGACAGTCAAAGAATTTAAAAACTCTACCGGATAGTTATTGATGGCATTGTCATTATCCCAAATTATTTCATCATAGCTATGATATGTTCGCCGTTCACCAGGAATTTGATTAAGTATATCAGTATTAATCAAAGTACAATCATCATTTGTAGGTGCTAAAATAACGGTGTTCAATATATTTTCTGAGAGTATGTTTTTGGAATTACGTATTTCCGTACAGCTCATCAATAATATTATTGTTATCTCCTATTAATTGTTGAGGTATTTCGATAACATTTTCACCAAACTGAGGGAATTGTGGGGCTTCATCATTACCAATTTTTTTAAGAATTCTACAAATTCTATTTCATTTGGAAAGGCTCATATTTCGAGTAAACGTAACTTTATGAAAATAAATAAATTCATGCCAACTTGTGATACAATTTTCAATTTAAGTTCCACATGATCCATGTGGGATAACTGGTAAGATTTGCCGAAAATCACCGCACAGAAGTATTCTTTTTCCTTCAAATGGTTTATGTTTATCATTTTAAATGGTTTATGTTTATGATTTTCTACACTTGCAATGGGCACATACAAACTTCATCAATAATTATCAATGATAATGAATTTATGTAACAACCATAGCTACTATTTGCATTAATATTTGCTACAGAATTTTCTAAAATGGGTATAGGCAATTTAAACACATTTTTTAAAGTCTTACCTCCAAGTAATAAAGTTGAATCCATGCCACTGAACGCAGTTTCAATACAATGAAGATTAAGCGAATTTAATTGGTGAATAATTGCTGTTTGAGTGAATATTTTGCCACAACCTGCATGTTCGCTAAAACAAAAAACTATAGATCATGATACAATATTTCACGAATTACTTGATCAATGAGATTACGCTGTTCAATATTTGCAGTTTCATAATACTCACAAAACAGGATCTTTTGTTTTATTATATCAATAGTATTTGCTTCTTTTATTCTCTGCAAGTATGTTGAAAATGGTAAAACAAGTATCTGACATAATAAGTTATGAATACATCAATTTCTAATAGAACTCTATTAAAGGATGCTTCTTCGTTGTAAAGTCTCAGAAAATCTTCACTAAGATATACTTTAAACTCATTCCATAACGCTAATGCATTGGCTGGTACATTTATTGGACAAATGTAACCAAATAAATTCCGCATTTGTTTTGGTGTATGTAATTCTTTTGTTTCATTTAAACATTCGCGGCATTCATTATCATTTGAAGCAATTCCGCGAGCATGGCACGCTTCAACAAAAGAAGTGTATATAATTCCATTGTATGTTCTAATATCCTCAAATGATTTTGGACCACAGACATGTAACAAAAGCAATCATAAGTGGAAAAGTTCGATGTCTTTTGGTGACACTACATACATTCGTGTAATGATTTTATCACCTCCACGACTTCTCTTCTTCCATTTTTTTCGTGAATCTTCCCACACATAATGCAAAGGAATTTCAATATACTTATACTCTCGTGCTGATAGATCCGACCGATTCAATTCAAAAAATGCTAATAAGTTTTTTACGTTCTTGCTCTTCTCAAAAGTAAACATTCTGTCGTCGCGGTAAATGAATATCAAGTCTGATGATAACATGTGACTGAAAATGCATTGGTAATTCATAGATGCGCCATATAGCTTCAGTTGATCCGACATAACGACCAATTAAAAAAATTGCAACTTCATTAATTTGTATATTTTGATCTTGTTTATTTCCCCCAGAATCTAATTCAACGGATGCACTATCATAGCCTTTATACACGTATTTGACGCTTTTGACTATAGTACATACTTCAACATTTATACGGCAATTAAATTTGGCAAGTAAATATGGATTGTATGGTAACTACCACGCAATTCTGCATGCTTACAATTAACACGCCTTCTGTATAATGGATATCCATTTAAAGATTCACATGTAAATTCAATAAATCTTTTATACATTTTCCATCTCTCAAACATACAGAATTAGGATTAAGTACTCCGCATGGACGAGGCATCATATGTTTTACAACATATTCATGTAATGTTGGATGTGTTTGAATGTTAGGAATCTCCGCAGATACAACTTTATCAATATCGATAGCATTAACAATTTTATCTTGCTCATTTAAAGTGAGTAAAATGTGACCAGGAGACAATCCTCTTTTTTGAAATTCAATTGTATAAATGAGTGCATCAACTTTACAAAGATATTTTTTGTATAAGGCCCTCAATTAATGCTTTCAATTTTGACTTGAATACATGCACAATAATATCAGGTCTAAAATTAGCAGTTTCAACTAAACCAATATTGTTACCTATTTCCGGCCAACTTGGATTGCAAGTCATTGTAATAAATAAATTCTGATACATATTTTTTGGAGATCCATTGAACGAAGTTGGTAAAATTACTCTACGGCCAACATTACTGGCATTGATGTTCGATTCTAAGTAGTCTGTCAAATTGTTGTAAACTTCAGACCTAAGAATTGTTTGATTTTGTCGAATGAAATGTATCGTGAGCCCTCTATTCTCACATACGTATCAACTATCCACTGCAGAAATAGTTTTTGTGAATGGTGTAACATACTGAAATCTTCTTTAATTGCAAGTCGATAGGCTGCATACTGAAGTATCGTTAATTTATTTCTGGGCGCTCTTGAATTATATATAGTTGGTGCATTATGAGCAATATTAATATGCCACCCAGTATCAACGTTTGGAACAAGTAGTTAGGTTTGACATTCAGTAAGACTATAGACAAATAATATTAAAGACAAACAATATAAATCTATTCTTAATTTGACCACAGACTTTAACAATAAACAAAAGAGTATATATGTGCGTGTGTCAAATACAAAGTAGTGTGTGTAATGTTTTTTTTATTGATTTAATGTATATTTAATGCATAATTTAAAAAAAATATTTACATTCTGCACTCCTTCTCTATATAAACTATAAGTGTGGGAAATTCATACTCCTCCGTCCGCGCAATTTTCGTAAAAAGGGGTACAAAGTTTTTGCTTCACGTATTAATATACAGATTCTGGTTAAGATTATTTACAAAGTCGTATCATCGTTGAGAAGAATATTGTTTAATGCATTATTACTTTAACCTGGCAATGTATTACAAAAATTGTTGAAAAGGTTGTAAAAGAGAAGTGTTAGGAATAGCATCAGTGTGTGAAATAAGTTATATTAATGAAAGATGGCCATAATATATGAGACTTGGTTTTAAAAGTTATTAGTTAGCTATTTCGATCGTATTTAATTGCCTTTTTTATTGTCTTGTATAGTTTTTTAGTTCTTTATAATTCCTTTTATCCTTTTATCGTTGGCATAGAATACTACGGTTACTATTTGAATGGAAAATTAAAACAAACAATCAAACTCATATGCATTCCAGATTTTGCTTATAAAGTTACTACTTTTTACTAATTTAGATAGTTCTTTACAATTTTATGTATCGGTGTCGAAGAATATATATGATTTGGGAGGATAGTATAAGAAAAATTAAATTTATTAGATTCCCGCGACACAAAAATCAAGATGTAGGCGCGGTTATCTCAACAACATAGACCTCAATAACAAGCAACTTGTTAATTATGTTAATAAAGTACCCTGTGTAGCCTTCTTTAGAAAATCAATAGCAGCATCCCGTTTATCTAGTCATTAAGCCGTCCCTTTGAAGATAACCTTGTGACTCATGAGCCACAGGCTATTTTAAGCAAATTATTAAATTTAGCTTTTGAAAGCGGTCGAGTTATCTTCAATAGGTACAACAGGGCCTTTAATAATATTAAAAACAGAATATGTAAATTTGGTATCCGTAATGTTTATCATTGAATCTATTTGATAAACGAAACTTCTATAAAGAGACATACTATGTTGATCTATCTATATCATCACGCCAGATCCCTTACGGGGTAGGCAGAGAGTACAGAGTTCCAACAGGCTCTTTCCTTACATACCTCTCTGGCTTCCTCTACTCTCACAGTTCGTCTCATACACGCTCACCGGTTATGGAGACTCCTGACTTGTCCTTGAGATAAGACCCGGTCTATTTGGTCATGGTAAGATAGTCAAGGTCTTCCCCGGTACCTACATCCTTCCACTTTCGCGTTGTATATCAGTTTTGTCATTCTTTCTTCGGACATTCTTTCTATATCGTCGACGGACGATTTAGCGCAGTGGTTAAGGGCTTAGCCCGCCCCGCCCACTGTGTCTAATAGTCGCGGGTTCGATTCCCGCACGGGACAAATCTTTGTGTGATCCACAATTATTTGTTCCGGTCTGGGTATTTGTGTATGTGAATTTTCATGTTTGTAAACGCACCCACGACACAGGAATTAATCCTAGTGTGGGGCAACGTTTTTTTTTTTTCACCGATATTCTCTTTCATACCTATTTGCTTTCTTACTACGCTGTTGCGAATACGGTCGGTCAGTTTCACTCCGCACATCTTCCGCAGAGCTCGCATTTCCACCGTATTTATCCTACTTTCATTCTCCTTCTTACATACCCAGTTCTCGCTGCCATGGTTTGTTGATGATGTTGTTAATCTTAAAAGAATGTTACATTAAATGGTAGCGACTTTTCTACTTATGTGTGACTTAAATACCATTCAAAAATCCTTACAATGAACGTGAATTCTATCTTCTACTCTGAAATATTTAAAAATAATTGTATAGTACCAAGGACTTGCTTGGCACACCAGTACACCTTCATTTCTCAGATCACCTATCAATATCTGGTAGATTAAGCATACATCTTGCCGCTTGCCGATTCTACCACTCAACCCAAATAAAACAAAAAAAAACGTAACAACAGGAAAACAGTTTAAAGAATTGAGGTGAGTTATTGATATTAAATTGTATGCCCATTCATTATTTAACTCATTTTATCAGAAACTGATAGCTTCTGCATCGTTAGACTCAATCAACGAGCCAATGACAAATGAGTCTGATACCTCATTGAACTTAAAGAATAAATCGTCCAGAATGGAATTAACTCAGCAAAAAAGATACTAAAGTATCCCTCTGAATTGCAGCTGTCACAATGATTTAGATCTAGCTAAAGATTTAAGGAATCCAAAGAATTTCTGCCGAAAATTTGGGACTCGAAATACCTACTTATTTGTTCCACTTCAATAATTGTATTGACCTCGATTGGAGCATGTCCTTTTCTTTCGGCCGTTTACTTGTGATTTTAAGGATTCTTTAGATTTCTACTTCAATGAAATTTAGACATTGCTCGACCTATTTTCAGCTTCAATTGTGTGACAAGTGTTGTCTTAAATTTCATATCAGTATTTTTAATAAATTGCAATCTTACGTTAAGTTACTTTCAAATAGTAGCGATACGTAAGGTGTATGCTATTTTTAAGTTTTATTGAAAATTTATCTAAAGCTAGAGAATGACATTGGTCAATTTGTTGGCTAATTTTTAGTTTCAAAAATTGTGTGCATTAGATTGATTACGATTGATTTGTTATTATATTTCAGGGGTCTTGACTAATTAGTGCGTAAAATCGTAATATGTAATTTGGTTGGAAGCTCGCTTACTGCAACTATTGTTTATATTGATTCAGATAATCAGACTAATTCGTTATTACTTAAGGTTGACTTAGTAATTAAAGTTGTCAAACTTAGGTAAGTATCAGTAATTAATTAACATACGTAGGAATAATTTACTACAGAGAATTATATACTTAAACAAAAAATACAAGTACAAATTCTCAAAAATAAAAGGGGATTTAAAAACATAGACTACAAAACGAAAGACATAACTAAATCGTAAAACTAACCTAAAAAAGATAAACCTTACATTATCTTAATCTTTACCCTAACTTTCTTTGTTATTAGAGACCAAACATAAAATTTCATTAACTATATCAGTATTATCACCCTCGTTTAGATTCGTATCTTCCAACTACATTTTAACATTAGGCCCATAATTGTCTACAGTATAAGTTTTAATTACGACTGTCTATCTAAACACTACTAAATATTCAATCAACTTTACTCTCGGTGGATTAACAAGAAAACAAAAGGTTATACCAAGACTACTTCGAGTGCTTGCGAACTTGATGCGTGCTTGGAATAATAGTTCTTTCGTTCAGCTAGAAAATTGGACTTGAATCTTTGCAAATAAGCTAAGTGGAAATTTATTTTTGCTTCTTTAGAAAAATTCAAAGGAGTTACAGTTGTGGTTAAATCGTGTGAAAACTGCCGTTATTAGGATGAAAATATCTTGTGCAGTTACTTTTATTACCTGTGTTCGCTAATCTACCAATTTGTGTGTTCTGTCTCCCACTCAGCAGAGTGGAATTAAATTTTGTAATACTCTTGTTTTCTTTTATTCCTACTTGAAAATAATATCAAAATTATCAAAATTCACGTACGCTCTCTTCCAAATTAAACAAAGCACCAACGCTAGCACAGCACTGCCTGCTTACTACGCGTATGCATACTCTTGGCTGAGATATGGCATTATGCTATGGGGAAACAGTGTAAACGCAAATCAGCTGTTTGTTATGCAAAAAAAGTGCGTAAGAATCCTAGCCCAAATAGATAACACCCAAAGTTGCAAACCTTATTTTATAAAATACAATTTATTAACACTCCCCTTAAATATATTCACGACATATGCCTTTTCGTTTTTAAAAATATTTCTAACTTTTCCAAAATTTCTGATACCCATAATAGAAATACGCGTCACAAAAATAGGTTATATATTCCACAATCACGTATCAAAATGCTTAACGAAAGTCCACACTATATGGCTGTAAATATATACAATAAACTACCACATTATATCAAAACCGAAACTAACTTAACATTCAATAAACGACTAAAATCTTACTTAATTCAAAACTGTTTCTATTCACTATCAGAATATTTAGAATTGCCACAATAACATAATATTAAACATTGGAACAAAGTACAGTTACATACAACTACCTACTTATATTAATATTGACATGACGATTGCAATATACTATGACACTTTATTGAAATTGTAGTCTATTATAATAACTAAATTATATTAATAACTTAAATATATTATTTCATTAATTTATGTGATACCTACTTAACATTTTTATTACAACTGTATTTGCAATGCCCGTAAACGGCCACTAAGTCATAAGCACTTTATAATATTAAGATCTCATATTATTGTACAATTAGTCCGCAAATAAATATTTGAATTTGAATTTAATTAAAGCACTCTTCGAGACACCCTGAGGTAAAAACCTCAGTGTCATGTATGGAGACAATTGTAGATCCTGGCTTACAGGAGTAACAGTAGTGGGTATGTGTGGCGTTTAAGTCCCAAATTAAAAAAATAAAATATCCTGGTACATAATTATAATCTTTGGGAGAGATTTTAGTTCTGCAGTGGACATTTTTGGGCTGGTGAACCCTGATGATGACACAATTATGTAGTAACAATTATAACAGGAAGGTTGACTGACTTTTAAGTCGCAATAGTCGTAATGTCATATCTAGAGGACCAACTGCGACCGTTTCAGTAAGCCTTACTGGCTTACGCTTATAACCTAGACATCTAGAAATTTTACCCTAATTTATTCGGGAATATTTAATTTGGAAATTCGCTATCAGGTCTTTCTTTCTCAAATTCTTACAACGGAGATTTTAATTTTCTACCAATTTGTATTTCAAATTATATCAGCGAAGGACGTGTTTCTTTGCTAAATTAATTAAAAAACCTCGTTAGATTTATTTGAATAGCTATTGGGCTAAAGATTAGGTTTCCTTTGAATAAGAGATATTGAGATTTATTACGTGTTTTGTAGCTGTATGCAATTTTTATTAGGATTTTAATCTAATAAAGAAGCACGAAATTTGGTTAGGTTAGGTTAGGTTAGGAAAGGTTAATTAATTCTGAAATAAATTATAATTGTTATTTTGTAATTATTAACTGTTTGACCGAAATATGTTTTCAATATAGATGGTTAGTACTTAATTTGACTTATGCTACACAACCCAAAAAAAAATCCACCTGGCTCCAAAACATTTTATACATTTGCAAAATCTACAGTCACTAGAAAAAAATATGTGAAAAGTCTATGGTGTTAAAATTATATCTTTTATTATTTATCAGAATTGACATTAAAGTGATCAAATGGTGTATTATAACGTTAGCTATCACAAGGTCCTGAATTCGCACCCTAAGTCCGACAACATTTCACTTTTGAAAAGCATTCAGTAGCAGAATCGCTCTCTATTACATTAGTATCTAACATCGTCGAGGAAATGTGGGTGTACTCATTACACCTTTGTCTTTCCTGCTAGGGGAATACAGGCATAACGGTTCTAAAATCTAATTTGTTAAATTATGCTGCACAGCAGTGCCCGCACCAATTGAATTTTAAGATGATAATAGACTAAAATACAAGGTGTAATTATAGTCATCCTGAGGGGAAAGTCCAGGTGGTGTATCCAATACTTTGGTACTAAATAAAGAATAAAAAAAAAATCAATAAACAACATCTCAATAACAATACTAATTTAGTGCATTAAAAATACATATACAAAGCATAAAATCAATCTTCATGACCCCAATCATTCATAATGACATAATTAAAACGATTAAATCGCTGCGTAATACCAACAGCGTAGGCTATGATGGTATAGCCACTAAGGTAATAAAAGACGTAGCCATGATTATCGCTCAACCCCTAAGTCACATATTTAACTTATGCACTACGCAAGGAATTTTTCCGGATAAGCTTAAAATATCCATAATAAAGCCTTTATACAAAAAGGGAGATAAAACGAATATAAGCAACCATAGACCAATTGCTCTTCTGCCAGGGTTTGCAAAAGTATATGAATCTATACTTAGGGCACGTCTATACACTTTTTTCGAACAGAATAATATATTTACTCAATGCCAATATGGGTTCAGGCAGAACAGATCCATAAACATGGCAATATATAACTTCTTGCAAAAAGCTCTTACAAGTATCGACAAGGGCAAACCATCAGTAGCTATGTTTATGGATATGTCTAAGGCGTTTGACCGGGTGCAGCATAAACATCTATTAAATAAGCTATATGCTTATGGAGTTAGAGGGAACGTTTTTGACCTAATAAAATCATACTTAACTAGCAGAAAACAACTAACAGAAATAAAGAAATTTAATTCAGCATCTATGGCAGAAGAAACTTACTCTTCAGACCTGAGAGAGGTTCACACTGGTGTTCCACAAGGCAGCATACTAGGACCATTACTTTTCTTAATTTACATTAATGACATGCCCAAAATAATTGAACATAACTTGACTCTATATGCTGATGACAGTACTGTATTATTTACGAATAAGAATATATCTAATTTAGAAACTGACATAAATAAATCTCTCTCGTTAATTGTAAAATGGTTAAATTGTAATAACCTAAAACTTAACTTTGACAAGACTACATACATGAGCTTTCAACAGCGAGCTAAACTGCAAGCGCTGCAAATTAGGTACCAAAACTTTAATATTAAAGAAACTCGAGTCACAAAATTCCTAGGGGTATATATTGACAATAAAATAAACTGGAAAGCACATACAGATCATATCTGTAATAAACTATCACAGTCATCATATGTTCTATACAGACTCCGAGCAATTGCTAATAAATCAACTATTCTAGCAGCATATCACGGTTATGTCACATCACATCTTAGATATGGATTAATATTCTGGGGTAATTCAACCAACAAGGAACATGTTTTCAAGGCCCAAAAACGCTGCATACGATCAATGTGTAATCTGAAACAAACAGATACGTGCAGACCCCATTTTAAAAACCTAAAGATTCTGTCGTTACCTTGTCTGTATATATATGAATGCGCACTATTCACTAAAAACAACTTGCATTTATTCAAACAACAAACTCGAGCTCGTCACTGGAATAAACTAAATATTGTGCCGAGTAAAACAAAATTACTCCATACCAGTGTCTTTTGCATGTCAGTCAAAATTTACAACCAACTACCGCATGAGATTAGAAACCTTTATGATATTAAAACATTTAAAATAAAACTACAAAGTTTCTTGATCGAAAAATGCTATTACTGTGTAAACGAGTATCTTTCTGATAAAATATGACTACCTAAAACCTGCCGGAATCATGTTATAATTTGACAAATTAATATAAATTAGACATATGATTATAATTTAGACCTAATTTTTATTCCTTTATTTTATTTTTAATGATGACATGTAAGTTTAATTATATAGACGACATTTCTGTAATCTCCAACTATCATATATATATTGTATAACATTCACATGCCTTAATCAGGCCAAATAGATATAAGTACCTACCTATAATGTAACACCTTACCTGCTCTATTTAGTGTGAATAAAGAATTGAATTGAAAATGATATTATGGAGATTATCTACCGACCAGCTGACTTAGCTCGTTCCCCCTCAATATATACCTTCGGTGTTCTGGATTGTCACCCTAGCTATGATAATTGGATGGGTCAATAGGTAAATTAAACTTACTGAAATCTCCATTTTATTCATTTTTTTTATTACCAGTGATTTTTATTACACTCACCTGGACGTCGCTCCAGGATGTCTAAAATTACACCGTGTAATTCGTTCAGAATCTTGAAAAGAACGATTCTATGAAAACGTAAATGATCTCCATAATTTAAAGATACCAGTGCGAAGCCTAAAAAAACTTTGAGAAAAAAGCTAGAACTATTAAGAAAACTTAATTAGGATTTATTTATAGACATTTTATAGAAAAAAAGTAGCCAACGAAATCCGAGCTCGAAAAACGAAATTAACTTTGTTTAATGATTAATTCCTTCCTTTAATTTGGGCGTTCGCGTTTTGTTTTCAACATTTGCAGAGAAAAAACTCCGTTAATTGCCAAATTAAATAGGAAAGGGAAATTAAAAGAAAAAGTAGGCACTGAGAAAATACCAAGTTACTTTAAGTATTCAACAAAATTCTTTTCAAATTACAATTCTCATTTTGATTTCGGTTCTTGAGCTAACTATAATTAAGTTAATTATATCTACCTACACTGTTCTAATACTGGATAAAGGCCTTCACTTAGTCTCATTAAGACATTCTCCACGCAGACCCAGTACAGATTGGTGGGGGCAAGGTGGTGGCCACCTGCTGTTAACTTATCAAGCCACCTGTAAGCCTTCCAACTAGACTTAACGTCTACCACATTACGTGGTAATGGCTAGCGTGACTTCCAAAGCACGATGACGCTCAAACATGAAAATTCCTCAAAGGTCACCCATCTCAGATTAACCAAGCCGAACGCAGCTTAACCTTGGTGATCGCTAAGGACACCGTGGCCGCATAGTGCTACGAGCACCTTAAACTCGCTTCATACTACTACCAATATATCCGTCATGATTTCTTAGAAAAATAAAAAAAAATTGAATACTTACGGTCAACTGTTTCCACGGTGATGTGAAAAAAGGCTTTGTTCTTAAAAACTGAGTTATTTTTCAATTTATTACGATATATAACACATCTTTTGCGAAACATTTAACCATCTATAAGTGTTCTAACAATAATTTGATAACCGCCTGGTCTAGCCGGTTTTCGATCTAAAAAACCGAATTACGTATGTTTCCACTTAATTATAGTTTAATTAGGAGACACCTATATTCCCCGGGGGTGGTAGAGGTGTATTTTGTACACCAACTTTTCGCAGTCAATGTTAGGACTCATGTAATAGGGAACTTGGGGACTAGGGGACTTACTAGGGCTTAATTCCAGATTCCGGACTGATACACATTAAGAGATGGACGGAGGAGATATCAAATTTTTTTTTATTTTATAAGTAACATTCATCGAGTATAATGCAATAATGCAATGCAATAATGCATTTCATCGTTTAATCCATGAATAAGCACCCAACAAATGAACATATAACCGTAAATACTTAACGATTTTGGCAAATTGTACACCAATGGAAATTCTGACATTAGCAGTAGATGCAGCACCGAAAACTGATGAAATTTATCAAATCATTGAAATTGTTCACATACGGGTTTTGGTAGGCGCAGCGACGATTTCTCCAATCTCAAAACCCTCATTAGCACAAGCGCTTCTCAACGCGCGTTTCTAGCGCTGTCGTCTCTTTTTACAAGCTTTTGCCTTACTTCAAAATCATTGTCATGATTTTCTGCTCATTCCACTCACTGCAGGGCATACGCTTCTTCTCCCTGTTACGCCACATATCCCTATCCTGTACCAATCTTGGCCAGGTTTTACCTACGCACTTGACCACTTCATCGACCCATCTTTGTACAGGCCTTCCACGATTACATTTCCAGACATACATGTACAAGTTTCATTGTTAAAAAGAGGTTAAACAATTTAAATTTGGATAATTGGTTTCCATATTAAATTTGTAAAGCAATTATCTAATCGGGGTTTCTGGAGTCTTGCGTTACGTACTTACGATACACCTTGAATAAATATTTAAATATATATTGATCGATATCCCATCTGTAGCCCATATTCCGTCAGGGCTCTATTCAACCTGCCATCCCCATACCTTTCCGCGTATCCTGCCCATCTCCAATGGAGCCGAAATATACGGGATCCGACGTCTTCCACTACCTAACTGACTTCGTTCTTATGCCTGTCTGTCTGTCTTTTTTGGTTCAAAATTTACTACACATTTTAAGCACTTGGTGGTATCCGATTGAGCTTTCATATTCGGAGTCGCACTCCGTGCTTTGGAAAACACGCTAAGCCGTTGGTTACCGCTTCAGGTGGTAGTCGTTAAGCCAAATTGGAAACTACGATATAAACAAACCTAACAGAAAAAAAAAACATTTTTAAAAAAGGGAAACCGACTTCAAAAAGAAAAAAAATAATATTTGAAGTCGGTGCCAGTTGGTGCCGTCGGTTACTTGGCATCGACGTCAAATATCTATATGTGATTAGTGAATAATTTTTTAAAAGTTGTATACCTATATTGTATTATTCTACTTAATTCTACTGTAAGGTTACCTACCTACAAGATTGATACAACACATTGCATAATAACTGAATTTACCCATTCGTGCTGTTTGCTGTTAAGGCGGTCCCTAGTGTATCTTCAAAGTCCAAGATCCAATACCTATGAAATTAAAATGGAGCCACGTTGGAGTTATACTAAACCTAATGCAAAAATAATCATCAAAATAGGTTTACAACTGACGGAAATATCGGTGAACATACATAAAAAAATACATACAAACGATTATAGAACCTCCTAATTTTTGAAATCGGTTAATTAATTTGCATCTAATTAACTTATTTGGTTTGAACATAAAATACCAAATTTAAGGATTCTATCTTTACTCTGCTCTTGAGATAATTAATTCAGAAAAGGGAAAATAATCACAATTCGAAAGGCAATTTGTTATAAAAAGAATCGTAGAATATCCAAAATCCAACCGAAATCTCGTTTAATATTCTAATCAGCTTATTTAAATAAAGTTTAGCTCTTCAAACAAATCTCTCTCGGTTTCAGGAATAAAGAAACTAAGTCACTGATTCTAAGAGATTTTTTTCGTTACGACCTGGACATACCCCGATATCTCGAAAATCCTTAATGGGGAGAAGTCAATTTTAAAACGCATTACACACCCTTAAGTCCCCTAACGGTCCGTCAAGAAAGATCTAGAATCCGCGTTTGAGTGTTGAAGCGTCTAGCAGGTTCCTCCTCTTTTTATTATCACCGGTGCGTGGTCGCGGTAAACAAGCAGATACCAGGTACGTAATAATAATACCGCGTTGTGGAATGTGCCGACTATTGTTTGATGCACCTGGAGTTTCTATCTATCTACTTGAAGGGTTCGCGTCCATTCTAGAACTTGCATATAAGTATTAAAGGAACACTCAGCGCTGCGACGGACACAGTCTCTGTTCGGAAGCGACAGCTATCAAGTCGCGAACGAGCGATCTAAGTGGAATACACTAGCGACCTTAGCAACGATATACGGTTTTACCGATTGACTCAGCGACTTAGAAGCAATAATTGGGTACTAGCGAGAGTAGTACTAATGTGTATTTATTACTTGTGTGGACTTGCATTTGACGTACTGTTTTGTGCGTACAGCGTCTAATAAAGTACTTCGCAAGTTATTCGGCATTTAATTAACCCGCAACGTACCACTTTGATTGTCTCAAATTCCTAATAGCTTGGTTTAGTGGTTTGAGATTCAGATGGAGTAGAAATATGCTATTTTGCATATACACGATGTCATTTTAGTTGTCTTGAAAACCCTACGTGACTTATCCAATGCCTACTGTTCATTGGTACTAAAAAAAGTAGAGCGACCCTATACATCACTACATAGTTGAAATTACCAACAGATGGCGCTGATAATCCGTCATACATATCTAGAACGCGATATTAGAGTGTGCACGACGTGTAACATATATACAAGCTCCCAACAACAACTCTTGGGGAGAGTGGCAGGCCCCGCCAGACAAAAAACCAGTGTAGCTGGCAGATCGTCTCTGAGACAAATCCTGCCACAACGTTCCTGCCACAAAAGAATACTTCAATAAGTAGTATATTACTAACAATACTAATTTAATGCATTAAAGAGCACCTATACCAAACGTAAAATGATTTTGAGGGGCGGCGAGGCTCATGAACTGGCCGGATTTTCAACCTAGCTGTCGCTTTGACGACTAAAATTACACCGTGTATAAGCCTCGTATTCTTTAACTGATAAATATCCCGCGACAAGTGTCGCTTTTGAAGAAGTGACATCGGGTGAATCTGTTCATTGCCACCACGTCGCGTTGAGGAACCGAATTCACAAAGTATAGATAGTGTTGCGCAACTAAATTGACGATTGATGTGTTTATACGTAGCATCCTCAAGGTATAGTGTCTTC
This sequence comes from Phalera bucephala, assembly GCA_905147815.2. Lineage (NCBI taxonomy): Eukaryota > Metazoa > Arthropoda > Insecta > Lepidoptera > Notodontidae > Phalera > Phalera bucephala. The sequence goes on along the minus strand of LR990632.1, from coordinate 10,835,519 downwards.
TTCGGACCATATTTTACAACCGACGAAACACATGTGGTCGCGGGACAAGATGTGGAGCAGCGTCGCCCGATTTTGCGCGACTTCTGACGTCACCAGCGTCAATTGTTGCGGGACGTAATGGACACGATGATAATAGTATGGGATTCTATCACTAACATATTTGCCTATTTACATCAAATATTTCAACAAAAACCCTGAAGTGACGTCACAACATCCCAACCGAATATCAAATAGACCGGGTCTTATCTGAAGGACAAGTCAGGGGTCTCCGTAACCGGCGAGCGTGTATGAGACGAACTATGAGAGTAGAGGAACACAGAGAGGTATGTAAGGAAAGAGCCTGTTGGAACTCTGTACTCTCTGCCTACCCCGTAAGGGATCTGGCGTGATTATATAGATAGATAGATAAAAGAATTAATACAAAGAACTCTTCAATAAGTAACATCTACCCACAGACCGGAAAATACGGAACTTTTAAGGTATCTAGTAGGTAAGGCCAGCTGCTGAGCCGCACCGGCACTCAATATTATTTTGCACTTGGTATAGGTTTAAATTGTTTTTTTATGCGACTTATAAATGCACCTGATTTGTTTTTTTAGTACCAGTAAACAGTAGGCATTAAATAATTTACCTGGACTTTCACTCCGACGACAAAAATTACACCATATATATTTTCTAGCCTCCATACACACATCAAAGTGTTTCATTTCATTTTGTTTATTTTATATAAATTTCAATACCACGTTTAAAACCGTTTCAACACTTATGAGTACCAAGTTTTCTCTTTAATTAAATGCATACAAAGCGTTTCAAACAGAGACATTATGTCTGTGTTTGCTACAACATTGGAATGTTTTTATTTGAAAGCTACTTAATATAAATAAATATAAACATAAGATCTCGTATTCATTAGGGGACACGTTTCGCTTGTGATGTCGCGAAATGTTGAAATACGTCAGGCGTCATCGCTCCACAAGTCTGGCGACATTGCGCCAGTGCCTGTGCCTTGTCGCTGCGTCGCTTTCATTGAGTTACAGAAGTCATGAAGTGCGTAACACTATGGACGAACGCTGTATAAAACCTTTCCGGGCGACATGCTGCAACCGACTAAATAAATGTGGACGTCATAGGTCACAGTACATTTATCCCCTAGAAGCTTTAAGATTTTACACCGTCACGCCTATATTCCCCAAGCGGGGGTGGCAGAGGTATACTATGTACACCCACTTTTTGCCGACGATGTTAGGCCCCATGTAATAGGGGGCGAGCCCATTGCCATATACCGGGCACAATTCCAGACTCCGAACTCATACTGGGTTTTTGTTAGAAAAACTACATTAGTCTCATAACTACACTCATGATCACAAAGCGATGCGCTTTACCACTAGACCAACGAGTCAGTCAATTTCGGATTAGCTTAACGATGAAACAGATTGAGTTTGTGCAGCTCCTCAATCAGCAAGATTTCGTTTCGATCTGGTGGCAGATGTAAAAAAATGTAATAATTTTGACGTTTGTAAGTGCTCTTGTATTGGCCTAAACAAATAAATATTTTTTGACTTTGGCATCGACTTTTACAAGTTTTTATTTAACTTGCACTGTTCGTATGCCTGTTTGTCTGTCTGCCATTCTGGTTGATATTTTGTGATCCATTTTTCAAGCACTTGCAGTTATCTGATTGATCTGAAATTTTGTTTGTTATGCAATAATATGGTACTATGGAGCTGGTCTGATGTTGGAGCTGCAAAGTAGCTCTAGAAACATATCAACTACACAATATTAGACCCCCTCGTGATTAGACTCTTTGGATTGATATTGACAAGCACTATACAACCAAGTGGTGTTCAGAGTCTAATGATGAAGCTGAAAGGTGGCTAATAAAACAACACAATTACTCAATATAACCCCTCCGTGTTTTGACTCAATGGTTTTCTTAACGAGTACTGTACATCGGAGTTGTGTCAAAAGTTTGATAATGTAGCCAGGAAGGTGGCTAACGGAACTACCTAACATCTCGACATAAACTGGTCGTGTTTGGGCTTATTGGATTTGTCTTGACAAGTACTATGGCCCCAGATGTGTCCAGAATCTGATAATAGAGCTGGAAGGAGATCATAAGAACTCCTTACCTGAGCGAGATATCTCACTTATGATTTTGCTATAAAAGTATGTGTTTAAAAAAGTATTTTTAAATTCTATCTATGTATCTATATCATCACGCCAGCTCCCTCGCGGGGTAGGCAGAGAGTACAGAGTTCCAACAGGTTCTTTCCTTACATACCTCTCTGGCTTCCTCCACTCTCATAGTTCGTCTCATACACACTTGCCGGTTACGGAGACTCTTGACTTGCCCTTCAGCTAAGACGGTCTATTTGGTCATGGTAAGATAGTCTAGGTCTTCCCCGGCACCTACATCCTTTCACTTTCGCATTGTATATCTGTTTTGTCATTGTTTTTTCTGGCATTCTTTCTATATGCCCGAACCAACGGAGCATACCCTTTCTCATCTTTACACCGATACTATCTTTCATACCTACTCGCTTTCTTACTACGCTGTTGCGAATACAGTCGGTCAGCGTGACTCCGCACATCTTCCGCAGAGATCGCATTTCGACCGCATTTATCCTGCTTTCGTTCTCCTTCTTACATACCCAACTCTCACAGCCATATAACAGCGTTGGGACAAGCACTTCGTTATGCATGGCCAGCTGCGCCTTTTGGCTTAAGTGCCGGCTCCCAAGTAGCCTTTCCATCGCACCATTCACTCTATTACCTGCATTCACTCTTCTCTCTATATCAGCGGTGTATTTCCCATCCTTACTGAAGGCGCATCCAAGATATACAAACTCATTCACTTGCTCCAGCACATCGTTACCAACCACAATCCTTGCATTCGTTCTGGTTTCTTCCCGTTCAAAAACCATAATGTTGGTTTTCTTCACATTCAAATGTAAGCCATTGTTCATGCAGTCGTCTCTCATAACTGTGACTAGTGTTTACAGATCAGTGGCTGTTGGCGCTATCAAAACCGCGTCATCTGCATACAACAGGTGGTTTATCACTAGATCACCCATTTTTACCCCTTCAGTCATCGCATTCAGTCTTTGAAGACTTTTATCCAGATACACTATAAACAGTCTAGCGAACAACACGCAACCCTGCTTGACGCCGATTTTAACATCAAACCAAGGTGACATGTTACCACCCACCCGTACGCATGCCTTGCTGTCCACGTAGGTGGACTGGACGGCTCGCAACAGGGTGCCGTTTATATCATACTCTGGCAAAATGTCCCAAAGTCTCCTTCGCACGACTCTATCAAACGCCTTCTCCAGGTCCACAAAACCGCAGAAAACCTTCCGGCCTACTGCCAGATGCTTTTCTACGATGTTGCGGAGGGAGAAAACTTGATCCGAACATCCTCTTCCAGACCTGAAACCTCCCTGTGCCTCACACAACACTCCATCGGACTTCTTCTATTTTTAAATTAAGTAAATTAATGAAGTTCATGACTATGATGTTAGCGGGGATGTTTGTGTTTTAATATATAATAAATTCTTTTGTTTCTGGAGTTGTTTAAACAGTATCTTCGGGTGACATGTTACAACCAACTAAACAAATTTGGACGATATAGTAACAAGATGTTGTGCAACGTTGGACGCAATAGCAACAAGAAATTGTTCGACGTTGGACAACATAGCAACAAGATGTCGTGTGATATTGGACGACATAGCAAAAAGTGTTGTGCGACGTTGGATGTCATAGCAAGTAGTAGAATTTATACCAACAGGATTAATACAAAAATAAAATTCAGAGACGTCTCTCTCATCACTAGACCCTGATTACCATCTATCTTAAATTTATCAATCATTCCAATGAACCTAAACATTATACCTGTGTTGTAAGTTGGTGAAAAGTTGGGTGTCCCACTGATTTCAAATAATGCTGCAGCATCAGGTCAAGATGACCATGTTATTGAAATCACAGGAAACTAAATTGCGAATCATTTAGACCAGTAGAAGTTGTTCACATTCCTTCAACAACTGGAAAAGAGCTGATGATCTTTAGACGGTTGAAAAGAATTTCTTGAATCATAGCTAGGAACAAGCAGTGATAGCCTAGTGGTAAGACCGTTGAACTGCAAAGTCAAAGGTCTCGGGTTCAAACTCCGGCACGCACCTCTGTCTTTTCGAAAGCATGTGCGTATTAAAAATTAACTATCACTTGCTTTAAAAAAGGAAAACATCGTGAGGAAACCTGCATGTCTAAGAGTTTCTTGATGGTATGTCAAGTTTGCTAACCCGCACTGGGCCAGCGTGGTGGACTTTGGCCTAAACCTTCTCAGTTTAAGAGGAGACCCGTGGGCAACGGCGAGATAGTTTCTCTTAGCAGGGCTAATACTATATTATTAATAATATAGGTAGGAAACTCTTGATTAAGTCACCTTCCAAAAGAAAAAAACTAAATCAAAATCGGTTCATCTGTTGAGGAGCTAAAATGCTTCAGACAGACACGCAGATACAGAGGTACACAGATACACACGTTTAACTTCGAATACCCTTCTTTTTTGTTGTTACAATCTGTTACATAGATCATCTTATTTATAACATAGAGTAAGTATTTGCCTGAATTAGTTTTTCGTCTCAACTAGATTAAGACGAGAAGGCGTAGCACAAACAGATTGACGTTAACATAACAGCGTGCTGTCACGCTCATATTGATTCAGTGAATGTTTATTGTGAAAATCATGGAATATCACCTCGATAGCTTAACACTAACGTCAATCTGTTAATGCGAAACCCTATAGAAAAACTAAGTATCTTATCGATCTATTAGATCACGCCAGATACTTTGCAGGGAAGGCAGAGAGTACAAAGTTGCAACAGATTCATTCCTTACAGACCTCTCCGACTTCCTTCACTCTCATAGTCTCATATACGCTCGCTGAAGATGGACACTCTTAACTTGACCTTTCTGTATGACACGGTCTATTAGGTCATGGTAAGATAGTCTAGCACTTCTCCGGTACCTATATTCTAAGAAAAAATACTAAGTAAATTAATAAATTAATATACGTCGCCCTTCTTTGTTTTTTCTCATCATAATTCATTGTCTTAATAGAATGTGTCATTTAGTAAATTGGCTACGTCGTTCCGTAGTATGTCCTGACAAGCTGCCTCGCAAGTGATTGAAGGGGCAAATATTATGTAAAAAATGCACTGTTCCGACCCTTTTTGTTTGAATACTGAAGCAGAATAATGCGCTCAAATTGGACCAACGATGAAAGAGAATTAAATGCAAAAAGTGATTTAATTCATTCAAGAAAAGTATTTGACTAAAAGAAGATGTTTTCAATTGAATACCGCCCTTAAATTCGCTGATCGTCCAAGTAAATCGTGAATTATCCAAATAGCTCCAGTATATATCACCAAGCGCATCGTTTTGTGATCACGAGGTCCTGGGTTCCAATCCTAGGTCGGGCAAATTTAGTTTGTCTTCGAACGAAAACTTCCCAGTATGAGTTCGGAGACTGGAGTTGTGCCCGGTATATAGCCCGGTATAATCTCGCCCCCTATTACATGGGACCTAACATCGTCGGCGACAATTGGGTGTGCTCAGTACACCTCTGCCATCCCCGTTTTGGGAATATAGGCGTGACGGTGTTTATTCTTTATTTTTACTACATAATGAAGTAGTAAAAAATAACAAATTAACACTAACACACATTCGTTACGAAAAATGTAATAAGCCAGCATTTACTTGAAAAATCTTTTCATCTGCACTGTACATAACTCTGAATTTCCTATCACTATAATGTACTAACATTTCTCGGTATTTATTATAGCAATGTTCTGTCTGATCGTAAAAAGATAAACGAGTATGATACTCCTCTGGGAGAACCCGGTTCGGTGTTGAATTTGTGTTAGGTTCACAGATATCCCAAAAATATAATACTAGAAGTGAAATAAATACCCTACGATTTTGTTCGTAGCCAATGTCGCTTCTTTAACATACAGGCACTTTTTGAAAAATCGAACTTTAAAAAAAAAGGAAACCCTTAAAAAAGCGAAAAATAAACATTTGAAGTTGGTGCCAGTTGGCAGTCGGTTACTTGGCACCGACTTCAAATATTTATGTTTTCCTATTTTTTAAGAGTTTTTTATTTTACAATTTTAAATGATGCGTGAATTAATATTTATATACCTATATTATATTATCCTACCTAGTACTACAGTAAGGTACCTACAGGATTGATAGAATACTCATGATAACTGAATTTACACATTCGTGCTGTTTTCCATCAAGGAATGCCGTGGAATCTTCAAAGTCCAAGGTCCAATACCAATGAAATTAAAATTGGACTACCTTGGAGCTATACTGAACCCAATGCAAAAAGTATCATCAAAATCGGTCTACAATTGACGGAAATATCGGTAACCTCCACTTTTCAAAAGAAATCCTTTATGCAGCCAGACACTGCAGCAATTTAAAATGCCAAGCAAGATTTAATGTGTATATAAAATTTCGTGTCTATGCTGCTGGCCGTTGAGGAGTTCCTTCGTCTGGAGACAATCCTGATTATAGAATCAGGTCATGCTTACCATAAAAAATTGCATTGTCATCAGAACTGAACCAACAATTTGAATTGAAATTCAATAATTTCATTAAACAGTTTGCAAGATTTGACCTTTTTTTGACTTCAGAAAATTCCTGTATAAGACTTCTGCGATCATCGGGGTAAGCTTGCGCGGCGTGTCGAATTCCTACCGACTAAAAGCCCCAGGGTGGCCTACAGCACTTTGTAAAGGCTCTTGTGCCGCGCTCTGAAGAGTCCGCCATCGGGCGGAGACTTGATGACACGATCCTCCACGCACCGACGCGGTGCTCACGGCGACGTAGGCCACACCACGCGACCGTCCTCCTCGGAGTCCTTCGTGGAGGCACTCCTTGTATCTGCAACCCTAAGGGCTCCCTGCTAACGTTGGTGCAGGGGGGAGAAGTCCCCGCCAGATATTACGGCAGGGGCCAATAAAGTTATGGCGACCGTTTTTTGGGATGCACGCGGTATAATCCACATTGACTACCTTCAAAACGGGAAAACAATTAATGGCGAATATTATACCAACTTATTGGGTCGATTCAATGAGGAATTGAAAAAAAACTTTTTTTCCACCAGGACAATGCAAGGGTGCACACATGTGCAGTTTCCATTGCAAAAATCCATGAATTGGGCTACGAATTGCTCTCTCATCTGCCCTATTCTCCAAATTTAGCCCTGAGTGACTATTTCTTGTTCCCAAACTTGAAGATATGGCTCGGCGGAAAGGGATTTGACTCTAACGACGAAATCATCTCACAAATAAATGCCCATTTTGATGACCTTGACAAATCATATTTTTCGGAAGGGATAAAAAAATTGAAGAAACGTTGGACTAAGTGTATCTATAGAACTCAAAGGAGACTATGTTGAAAAATAAAATAACTTTTTATCTAAAAACCTGTGTTTCATTCAAAAAGTCACGGACTTATTGACCCGCCCTCTATGACCTAAACCAACTAACAAACATTGCAAGTTAAATAAAAGCTTGTTAAAATAGGCACAAACTCACTTGCACTCACTTTAGTGCTGTACAAAATATGTTCAAATTATTGTATTACCTTATAAATATGGTTAGAAGTTTTGGAAGATTTTTATGCTAACTTGAGCAGAACAATACTGAAGCATATTGTGATAATTTTGGCACATATGTAGCGACAAATTCACGCAGCTATACCACTTCTAGTGTTTTAATATTACGATTTCTTTGCTTGGATCATTTTGTTCGATAGTATTTCTTTTCTAATCATAACGAAGAGATGATTTAGCTTATCTGTTCGTATTTGAAAGCTGGTTGAATGTTATTGACATTAACAATATTAATACACTTGAAAAGAACTCAAAAAATACCTAAGACTAAAGTTTTTAGTCAACGTGTGTTCCCAGTAAAGACATATGGATCAGATATGTGGTTTCTTACAATAGGTCTCATAAAAAAGCTCAGAGTTGCTCAGCGAGTTATGGAAAGAGCTACGCTAGGCGTTTGCCTACGTGATCGAATCCGGAATGAGGAGATTACTGAAAGAACTAAGGTCACCGACATAGCCATTAGAATTAGTAAGCTGAAGTCGCAATGGGCAGGCCACATAGCGCGAACATCTGACAGCCGTTGGGGCAGAAATATTCTATAGTGGAGACCACGTATTGGCAAGCGCAGCGTGAGACGGCCTCCTACCAGATGGACCGACGATCTTGTGAGGATCGCAGGAAGTCGTTGGATGCAGGTGGCATCGGACCGGTTGCGCTGGAGAGTGATTGGGGAGGTGTTACGTCGTAACAAAGTTTTAAAAATATAAAATAAGTACAAATCATTACACACAAACAAAAAAAATAACTAGTTGTTACAATCGAATGGAAACCGCGCGCTTTAACTAGTGATAGCATCATAATGACCATATAAGGTATTCCTTGGTACCGGAAACCAAATTCTTTGTAGAACATCTAATAAGAAACGCCCACAACATAAAAATATCTAGAAATTCCAAAAAAAAATACAATAGCGAACAACGGGACAATGATCCCATTTCGCTCGGTTCGATTATTGCTATCTTAGTCCCACAAGAATTTTATAGAATATAGACAATAGTTTAGGGCGTTCCTTGCTTCGGTTGAGCCGTTTCTTTCCATATCTCTGTTTCGTCTCATACGAAGGATCTAGAAATCTGGACAGTGCGCACTGTTGCCTCAGGCAGGAAGTAGGCCGTCCCGATATAAGTATATAAAAACGAATTCGCGCAGGGAGAAAGCAATTTTTCGACGTCAGAGTTCGCACGACAACTATTTGTGATTATTTGTTCGCATTTTGAAAAGTAGTAAAACCAGTGCCATATTAAAATAAAAAAGAAAGTTAAAAGCGGTTAGCATCATTTTTCAACCCCTTTGGAAATTGGGGGTCCACCGTACGGATTGTGAAATACGGCTTGGGAACCAACAGGCAACAATTCTGCCCGTCGACTCCTGCTGACCTCTGCGGCTAAGGGCCTTCCCTAGGGCACCTCAGAGTTCGCCACTAAGTTGGCGGAAGCTTCCTCACCGAAGGCCCCCGCGCGTCACGGGATCGAACAGACCATAGTTAAGTCCCCAGCGCACATAGGTTTTTTAAAAAGACCAGAAAGCTTCCATGTGCCGCGAATCCACACCCCGGGTGTAGTAAATTCTAATTCTTTTTTTTGAGTTTTTTTTTATTTATAATTTTTTTTAATAAACAATTGTAACGTTATAGTTGTGTTATTATTTGTATCCGCCGTTAGGCGGTCGTAACAGAGGCCTATGTTTAGTAGTCCACCGTACGGATTGTGAAGTACGGCTTGGGAACCAACAGGCAACAATTCTGCCCGTCGACTCCTGCTGACCTCTGCGGCTAAGGGCCTTCCCTAGGGCACCTCAGAGTTCGCCACTAAGTTGGCGGAAGCTTCCTCACCGAAGGCCCCCGCGCGTCACGGGATCGAACAGACCATAGTTAAGTCCCCAGCGCACATAGGTTTTTTAAAAAGACCAAAAAGCTTCCATGTGCCGCGAATCCACACTCCGGGTGTAGTAAATTATTTATTCTAATTTAATTCTTTTTTTTTTGAGATTATTTATTTTATTTATATATTTTTTTTAACAAACAATTGTGAGGTTATAGTTGTGTTTTTATTTGTACCCGCCGTCAGGCGGTCGTAACAGAGGCCTATGCTCAGTAGTGGACAAGTATATGCTGAGATGATGATGCTGAAAAACGAACTAAACATTGTCATGGGTATCCCCCAAGCAAGGTGATTTATTATTCATGGATCAATTGAGTAGGTATTTAGTACATGCGTGTCGCTTTTTTGTTTAATACCGTTAAATCCCTTTTAAAAACGCGTGTTATCAAAAAAGTTTTTTTGTTTAAATTAATTTTACGTAGTAAGGCGATTTTAATCACGTAAGACGGATACGTATATCTGAATACAAATAAGCAATACCATGTCAACTAAATGCAACGTGTCATTTAAATTAATACTCTAATTGTATAAAACAAAATTCAATTTTCACCAACACCAACAATATACATCGAATTTTACAATCCCAAAATAGTTGTTTACAGTGTATTGCTTAAATGTTATTCCGGTTATAGGCAACCATATTATGCATTGTAATCAATTATAATATACCAGTAAATAGGAAATAACAATGTCATTATCATGGGTTACGTGCTTAGAATTGGAGTACAATGTCAGGGAAAAGGGAAATTAAACAATTTATATCATAAACGCTTAAAAGAAGAAAAATTGTGTCAGGGTACTATACCAGTTCAAATTAAATATAGACATCGTCTTATTTGGTAAGTACGACAAGACAAGGCATAGTGAATACAAATACACATAATTTAATTATCATTATATTAATACGTGAAGCAAAAATTTTGTACACCTTTTTACGAAAATTGCGCGGACGGAGGAGTATAACATTTCCCACACTAAAAGTTTATATAGAGAAGGAGTGCAGAATGCTAATATAATAAAATTATGCGTAATAATACATTATTAATAAAAAAAAACATTACACATACTACATGTATTTGACACACACACGCATATTTATTTTCTTTTGTTTATTGTAAAGGCTGTGGTCAAATTGAGAATAGATTAATATTGTTTGTCTTTAATATTATTTGTTTATAGTCTTATTGAACGTCAAACATAACCAGCAAATGATGAAAGAGTAAGTCGAATTTCAACCAATGGGCGACCACTAGTTATTGTAATTTCGTTTATGTATTTTTTTGTCAGTGAACTAAATTCAATAAAATGTATGACACATTATTGCTTATTTGTGTCCGTCTCAATTCTTATGAAAGAAAGAAAATAGAAAGAAATAATAATTTATTTTGTGCTCACACAACTAAACACAAAAGAACGAAATCAGTTACAAGTATAATTAACATGACAAAGAGTAACAATAAAAAAGTATAAATGCAAAGCAGTGATTGTGTGAGACCCAATATTGGTCCCTGCTTCAGCTAATGCCGCAGCTGTATTATGCTGCAGCGCTTATCTTCCGGCAGCGCCATATTTTGGTAACATCAGGGGCGGTCTCTTTCAGATATATGTATTAAAGTCTAAAACTACTGAGGCATATATATAAAAAGCGCTCGAGCAAACGAGGGGTATGACATATATTTTGATGATAGTGTGCATATGCAAGGGCTTAGCACGAATATTATACGTGCGTCGGCGGGACGTTAGCGAGTTGATATGTCATATTTGTAATGCTACATATTATAATATAAACATGAACGCAAGAGCACGCTTACTCGCTAGCGGCACGCTAACGTCAATCTTTTCATGCCAAGCCTTCTGTAAGTTTTTTTTTTTTCGACTTACCTACATACTAGGATTTACTTCTGTGTCGTGGGTGTGTTTACAAACATGAAAGTTCACACACACAAATACCCAGACCGAAACAAAGAATTGTTGTCCACACAAAGATTTTTTCCATGCGGGAATCGAACCCGCGACTATTAGACACAGTGGGCGGAGCGGCTTAAGCTCTTAACCACTGCGATAAATCGTCCGTCAGAAGTTGATCAATATCTAGTCCTACTTATAATACTACTTGGGGGTCTGTCCAAGAGCGTGCTCGTCGCGACCCCTGCCAGTCATTACGGCTGCAATCTTGGACCGAAGACGTACCGCAGTGCGGGCTAGGGCGTCCCCCCGAGGCGACGCGTACCGGCCCGCCCCCGTCGGTACGAATATAGGTGGAAGCGGCGATGGGGGCCGCCACCCATCACGCCGGGCCCGAACTGGCGAGTCGTGGGGTGCAGAGTGCCGAATAGGCACTTGGAATGTAAGAGGTGGTATGGAAGATAAGATGCATGAGGTGATTGATGTGATGAAAGAGAGACGCCTGGATGCTCTGTGTGTAACAGAGACTAAGCGGAGGGGCAGTGAAACCTGTGATTTTCCTGATTGAACGATGGCTCTATGGTCTGGGGTACCGCAGAGCAGTCGTGCCAGCATGGGGGTGGGTATCTTGCTGTCCCGTCGCCTGGCCTCTGGAGTGAGAGATTATGGCCTGTGCTATGCAAGACTTCTCTGGGTCCGTTTAAAACTGGGTGTCACTAGAGTATTTTTGGTCGCAGCATATGCTCCCGTAAGGTCGTCGACACCCCAGGACCTTGAGAAGTTTTGGGATAATGGCAGGGAAGTTCTGGATACCAGAACGAATGTAAGGATTGTGGTTGGTAACGATGTGCTGGAGCAAGTGAATGAGTTTGTATATCTTGGATGCGCCTTCAGTAAGGATGGGAAATACACCGCTGATATAGAGAGAAGAGTGAATGCAGGTAATAGAGTGAATGGTGCGATGGAAAGGCTACTTGGAAGCCGGCACTTAAGCCAAAAGGCGCAGCTGGCCATGCATAACGGAGTGCTTGTCCCAACGCTGTTATATGAGAGTTGGGTATGTAAGAAGGAGAACGAAAGCAGGATAAATGCGGTCGAAATGCGATCTCTGCGGAAGATGTGCGGAGTCACGCTGACCGACCGTATTCGCAACAGCATAGTAAGACAGCGAGTAGGTATGAAAGATAGTATCGGTGTAAAGATGAGAAAGGGCATGCTCCGTTGGTTCGGGCATATAGAAAGAATGCCAGAGGAAAGAATGACAAAACAGATATACAATGTGAAAGTGGAAGAATGCAGGTACCGGGGAAGACCTAGACTATCTTACCACGACCAAATAAACCGAGTCTTATCTGATGGAAAAGTCAAGAGTCTCCGTAACCGGCGAGCGTGTATGAGACGAACTATGAGAGTCGAGGAAGCCAGAGAGATATGTAAGGAAAGAACCTGTCGGAACTCTGTACTCTCTGCCTACCCCGCAAGGGATCTGGCGTGAGGTTATAGATAGATATAATACTAATAGTTTTTGATATTTATGAGAGATACAAATTGAGTGCCTCGTTGGTCTAGTGGCAAACCGCATAACTTGGTGATCACGAGGTCCTGGATTCAAATCCTAGATCGGACAAACGAAGTTTTTCTTACGAAAAACTTCCCAGTATGAGTCCAGAGTCCGGAATTGTGCTCGGTATATGGCAATAGGTCAGCTTTAAGCACTTCAGCTATAATGAGATCGTGTTTTGGGGCCTTATCATTTTTAAGCGATAGGAAAAATGTGAAGGGTATTCTGATAAAATTTTGAACTGACATAAACAACAAATATATATTTGTTGTCACATTGTCAAATTGAAGATTTTAGTTAGATATTTTTTTATTTAGACTGTGGCAGCTGAGATTAACATGTAATCAACTTGATATTATATCGAAATTAGACTGAGAAATTACTGCAATAGGATCGATATTTTAGTGAAGCAGAATATCAAATTTAAGTCAATTCATAATAAATCTCAATTCAGTCAAGATTTAATCCGAGTGTCAATTAAATACGAGAAAAAAAGCTTGTTTTTAATAATGTTTACTATTAATTTATTTTTCTTACAATAAACTATATTTTCAATATATTAGTATACATAATATTCTGCCCTGTTCTCATTACAAGAGACTCGTAAAATTTTAGGCGGAAAAAGAATGGCTTTAAATCAAGTTTTACGATTTATTCCGTCGCCGTTAAGTTACGGGTTTTACGGAATTGTGAGTATTATTTCCCCAGAAATTACGGGTTTTGTTTTGAATGGTTTATGTTAAACGGATCAAGTTTATTTTTATGCGTCTTAAGTTTAAATACCATGACATTGATGGATCTTTACGACTTTTCCAGAAACAACGGTAACATATATATGGTTTTACGAAAATGCCTCCCGCCCTTTGTCATTCTTCGGCCGGTGTATTAGTTCTATCCGTACATCGAGGTGCTTGTAGAACTGCAAAAACCTGGTGCTCTTAGCGATCACTAAGGTTAAGGAGCGTTCGACTCGGTCGGTCTGAGATGGGTGAACGTTTGTAGTTTTTCCTTTTTTTAAAGGTCTCCGTGCTTTGGAAGGCACGTTATCACTTCATGTGGAAGTCGGTAAACCAAGTCTGAAGCCATATTTAATTTAAATTATAAGTTTAAACCTTGTTAAGGTCCTGTTGTCAAAGACTATGCTTCTATAATCACAGATTTTGCCAAGGCGACACTGTTAATTTGCCTATTTCTTTCAAACAAATTATATGAAATATAATATGTAAAAAAATCATCATCATCATCATCATCTCAGCCTATACTTGTCCACTGCTGAACATAGGTCTCCCCAATCGCTTTCCAGCGTAACCGGTCCGATGCCACCTGCATCCAACGACTTCCTCCGATTTTCACAAGATCGTCGGTCCATCTGGCAGGCGGTCGTCCCACGCTGCGCTTGCCAATACGTGGTCTCCACTCTAGAATCTTTCTGCCCCAACGCCCGTCCGATCTTCGCGCTATGTGGCCCGCCCATTGCCACTTCAACTTGCTAATCTTAACGGCTATGTCGGTGACCTTGGTTCTTCTACGAATCTCCTCATTCCTGATTCGATCGCGTAGAGAAACGCCGAGCTCTCTCCATAGCTCGCTGAGCAACTCTGAGCTTTTTTATGAGACCTATTGTAAGAGACCACGTCTCTGATCCATATATCATCACTGGTAACACACATTGACTAAAAACTTTAGTCTTAAGGCACTGAGGTATTTTGGATGAGAAGATGTTGCGCAGTTTCCCGAACGCTGCCCAGCCGAGTTGGATTCGTCGATTGAGATATCTCTTAAAGTTGGACCTACCTAACCGGACTACCTGTCCCAGGTAAATGTATTCGTCAACAATTTCAAGAGTAGAGTTCCCAACAGTGAGTGCGGTGGGTACGACATGGACGTTAGACATCATTTTCGTTTTGTCCATGTTCATTTTAAGACCCACTTGTTGAGATACTCTGTTGAGATCACCGAGCATTCGTCCTAGATCTTCCTGCGACTCCGCCATGACCACAATGTTGTCGGCAAATCGAAGGTGAGTGATGTATTCGCCATTGATGTTGATGCCAAGTCCTTGCCATTCCAAGAGCTTGAAGGCGTCCTCTAAGGTGGCCGTAAACAGTTTGGGAGAAATGACGTCTCCCTGTCTTACTCCTCTTTTTATGGGGATTGCCTTCGTGCACTGCCCCTGCACTCGGACTGACATGGTGGCGTTATTATACAAGCACTTCAACACTTCAATGTACCGATAGTCAATGCGGCATCGCTGGAGAGATCTAAGAACCGCCCAAGTCTCGATCCAATCGAAGGCTTTCTCATAGTCCACAAACGCCAAGCATAGTGGCCGATTATACTCCTCGGTCTTCTGTATAATCTGCCGCAGCGTATGTATATGGTCTATGGTACTAAAGCCTTTCCGGAAACCGGCTTGTTCGGGAGGCTGGAAGTCATCAAGCCTGCGTTCGAGACGATTCGTGATGACTCTCGAAAACAACTTATAAACATGGCTCAGCAGTGTGATGGGCCTATAATTCTTCAGTAAAGTGTTATCACCTTTCTTGAAAAACAGTACCACCACACCCTTGTTTCATGCTTCCGGCGTTTTCTCTTCAATAATAAAAAAAATAAAAAAAAAAAAATAAAAAAAAAGAACACCTCTTTGATTAGATGTTTTTTATTGAAACAAAAAAAAACAAAAATAAAATGCTGTCCATTGTACTTGACATCCAAACTTCGATAATTTAATGATGTAAATGATGTTTTTGTAAAAACTCTTTCATTTTTTGACATTCAGTAAGACTATAAACAAATAATATTAAAGACAAACAATATTAATCTATTCTCAATTTGAAGTGTATTGTGTCAAATACATGGTAGTGTATGTAATGGTTTTTTTTATTGATTTAATGTATATTTTATACATATTTTTAAAAAAATATTAGCATTCTTCACTCCTTCTCTCTATAAACTATAAGTGTGGGAAATTGCATACTCCTCCGTCCGCGCAATTTTCGTAAAAATGGGTACAAAATTTTTGGTTCACGTATTAATATAATGATATTTTTATCGAAACGCTAAGAAAAAGATCAACTTACGCAAAAATCACCATTTTATGTAAGTTGATTCGCACTCTAAGGAATTTCTGGTATTTGGAAGTCTTGCAAGCTCCGAAAGACAAACGGTGTATGGTGTAAAAATGTATTTTTGTGTATTAATTTATCTTTGTTTAATTGTGTGTATATTTCTGTCACTCAATTTAGTGCAGTGGTTAAGAGCTTAAGCCGCTCCACCCACTTTGTCGAATAGCCGCGGGTTCGATTCCCGAACGGGATAAATCTTTTTTTCTTTTTTTTAAAAAAACATAGCCCCACACTAGGATTTATTCCTGTATCGTGGGTGCGTTTACAAACATGAAAATTCACATACACAAATACCCAGACCGCAACAAATAATTGTGGATCTCACAAAGATTTGTCCCGTGCGGGAATCGAACCCGCGACTATTAGACACAGTGGGCGGAGCGGCTTAAGCTCTTAACCACTGCGCTAAATCGTCCGTCACGCCATGTATTTAATCTTTATCTATTATTCAATCTTTGTGTGATACACAATTATTTATTTCGGTTTGAGTATTTGTGCATGTAAATTCTCATGTCTCATGACACAGGAATAAATCCTACGTAGCCCACGTATTTAAAAAAAAAGGAATAAATTGACAACCACAATTCTGAATCGAAATTTCACGTATCCCAAACTATTTTGGTAGGTAAACAAGCGGCTATAGAATATAATGTCTTCTCCACCTGGTCAATGTGAGTTTTCGGGATCAGAATCTATAATAACATCAAAACTGGAGTTCCTTGCCCTTCTGTGGAGTTTCTTGCCCTTCTTTTTCACAGAACTGACTTTAGAAACGGGTGGAAGAGTCTTAAATAATCAATAATTTTCTCTTCCTGACTATTCATAAGTGCCTCTTGGTCCACATGAATAAAAAACTTTTGATTTTGACTGTAAAAATATGGATTAAGGGTTAATACTTAAGGTTCTTTAGACAGGGTACAAGGTAGAGCATTCAGACCTTGGACATTATAGAAGGGAAAAAGTATATTTCTTTTACTTCCTTTGAAGAGTTCAGTATATTTGATATTGAAGGAGGACAGAAGAACTGTATCTATTTCTTTCACACCCCATCCCCATATCCGAAGGCGCCAATATATCATGAATCACAATAAGATTTCTATCATATATCTTGCGTAGCGACAACACCGTCAACGAACTTCACAATAGGAGAGAGGAGGAAAATACACAGGTTATTATCCGAATATACGCGTACCCGCTTTGTAAGGCTTCTCAACGAATACAATGTATTTTCATATTAGTTGGCTATTTCTTACTTTCTGGGTATGAGATTAATTTATTTTTGTGAACGGTTCTATCAAATAATAGGTAAATATTTTAGCTACTACCACCTTCTATTTGCCTATATCACGCCTACGTTTCTAAAAACGGGGTGGCTGAAATGTTCTGTAAATCTGAACGATGTTTCTTCTCTCTCAAAAATAGTAAGCTTTATAGGCGGCTTGCTTAATAAGTTCTAACCGCAGATGGCCACAAAACTATCTCCACCAATCCGCATTGGCTCCGCTTGGTGGATGACCTTATCTTTCTTATCCAGATTTGTGAAAGAAGGGTTTTGTCTAGAAGTGGAACAGTATCGGCTGATATATCACTATCTATACTAATATTATAAAGAGGAAAGATTTGTATTTTTGTATGTATGTAACGAATAAACTCAAAAACTACAGGACTAATTTCAATAATTCTTTCACCATTAGAATGCTACATTATCCCTGAGTAACATAGGCTATATTTATTACTAGAAATATTAGGGGTCCCTACTAAAACTTCAATAATCTTTCATCGCATGCGCTGCGGAAACTATTGATGATACAACAAAACATATCAATACACAAAAAATATCACAAACAAAAAATATCTACAAAAAACTTCGGGATACTATAGGACCAAATATTGTAGTTACGGCACTATAACTACTTTTTTACATTTTAAAAGGTGATAGAAATGCCGACCAAAATCAGACCTTGTTATCCACACATTTGTATTAATCCTTATTCAATTAAATCATTTCATATTCAACACTATTCTAATACCTGTAGATTACTTTTTGAATTATTCAAATCGGACATTCCATTCAAAAGATATTACGTACTTAAAAATGTCAATCTAAACAAAATAGAAAAATAAACGCCGCCGCGCAGTGGCCTGTGTGGCCCCATGTAGCGCAGCGGGCAACACGGCGAGGGAGGGGGGACCGAAGTGCGGGAGAGGGACGTGCACATCTATGAAATAGGTAGCCGCGCGTTCCTACGCAGCGGACGCAATATCCACCCGTGCGAAACCGGGACGGGGCGCTAGTATATTATAAAACAAAGTCCCCCCCCCCCCCCCCATCGGTCTGTCTGTACGTGATAAACTTATTAACTACCGAACGGAATTTCATACGGTTTTCATTCATGCATGACTGCCTCGTTGGTCTGGTGGCAAAGCACATCGCTTTGTGATCACGAGGTCCTGGGTTCAAATCCTAGGTCGTCCACATGTAGTTTTTCTAACGAAAAATTCTTAGTATGAGTCCGGAGTCTGGAATTGTGCCCGGTATATAGCAATAGGCTCGCCCTTTATTACATGGGACCTAACGTCGTCGGCGAAACGTGGGTGGACTCAGTACACCTCCTTGGGGAATATAGGCGTGACGGTGTTTTGCACCAATGGACGGTATGATTCAACAGGAAGGTTTATGTACATAATTAACCCGTGCAAAGCCGACGTGGGTCGCTAGTTAAAAACCATATTAGTCTACCAATTAAAAAATCTTTTAGGCCATCTTGGTTTTTTTTAAACCAAAATAGTTTGTTAGTAAGCCACATCTTATCTTGGCCTATATGAAATACGTATTAAATTTGCGTAAATCAAAAATATCAATAGTAAAAATGATTTACCTATAACTTTTGTAATGTCTCGTATGCCTTTGGGATAAGGTCGTAAAAGCAAGAAAAAAAAATCATATTCTCAAACTGGTAGGACTCCCCAGAGTCAGTTGTCCGAAACGACGTCGACCTCGCCAGCAAAAAGACAAATTAGCCTAAATCACTCCGGAAAACGCACGAAAAGGTCCTCTAATTATTATCCCTGAAGGTCCATTTCCTTTTCGGATTAATAAATGGTTTTAGCGTAAGACAGTTCAGTAGCAATTTGTTAATGTGGAGAACGGGGATACGATCACGAACTTTTGGATATATACAAACTTTTTTTCTGCGCTATTTCTCGTGCTTATTTTTAATAGATGACCTAAGGAGTGTTAGAGGATTGTAGATGTCGAGAAAACTGACGCAACAGTAGACTAAGACCCGTATCTATAAACATGTCTAAGTATTTGCTTTTTTTTTTTTTTTTTTTTTTTTCTTTTTAAAAACGTAGCCCCACACTAGGATTTATTCCTGTATCGTGGGTGCGTTTACAAACATGAAAATTCACAAACAAATACCCAGACCGGAACAAATAATTGTGGATCACACAAAGATTTGTCCCGTGCGGGAATCGAACCCGCGACTATTAGACACAGTGGGCGGAGCGGCTTAAGCTCTTAACCACTGCGCTAAATCGTCAACTTACTAAGTAATTACTTCTATCTATCTATCTATATCATCACGCCAGATCCTTCCTTGCGGGGTAGGCAGAGAGTATTGAGTTCCGACAGGTTCATTCCTTACATACCTCTCTGGCTTCCTCCACTCTCATAGTTCGTCTTATACCCGCTCGCCAGTTATGGAGACTCTTGACTTATAAAAAATCTATCGCAATTTATACCGAAGTCATCTAGTTCCCGCAACTTCGTTCTCGTTA
Source organism: Phalera bucephala (assembly GCA_905147815.2). Classification (NCBI taxonomy): domain Eukaryota; kingdom Metazoa; phylum Arthropoda; class Insecta; order Lepidoptera; family Notodontidae; genus Phalera; species Phalera bucephala. The sequence continues at coordinate 10,815,578 of LR990632.1, read as the reverse complement.
TTTTCATACGTACATTTCACACCCTTAAGATTTATTTTGAGACAAAAAGGTAGCTATGTCCTTCCCCTGAACAAAATCTATTTCCTTACCGAATTTGATCAAAACCTGTTTTTTGGCGTAGAAAAAATAGACAAGCATACATACTGAGTTATGCGAATTTATAATATAAGTATCAATAAACAAACAAACATGCACAAAAGCATGTAAACATGAAATAGGAATCGATACATTAGGATTGTGTTTTATTCCACTAATACCAAAAGCAAAAATATTATTCACACTTGATCAAAGATAAATCCCCATCTTTAAAGAACCTTGACTCCCATTTAACCTTTCCTTCTACTTATAGAATTATAAACAAACACAGTAATATCGCAGAACATTTATTCAAACCAAATTTGTTACCGCTAAAAGTAATTTGGTTCCTTTTTGCTTAAATATCAACGGTGGGTGCCTTTGACAATGACTTCCCTTTCACGTCTTTCACTAAGATTATTAGCTTTTCAGGTAGAAAGTAATAAATGACTTTCGTAATACCTCCAACCAACTCGGTGGCTTATTTGCTAAATAATTATGTTGTAAATGGCGGGGAATTACAACAAATTATTTGCCGTAACTCTGGTGTGGGATGTGTGAAAAATATTTTTTTTTAGTAGATTTATCCCCGAATTGCAATCCATTATGTTATTAAGTACATTGAATTATTATATAGTAGGTAAATAACCTATGTCAAACAAAATAAAAACAAGCTTTTATAGCAAAACACTACAAAGATATCTTGCTTAGTTGAGGAGTTCCCATGAATTCGTTCTGACTTCATTATCTGGTCCTGTACTCCAACCGAGTCTAAAGTACTCATCAGGACAAATCCAACAAGCCCAAATACGGTGGCGTTATATTGAGTAGTTGGGTGGTTCCATTGACCGCCTTTCGGCTTCATCATCAGGCCTTGAACACTTTCCGATTCTAAAATACTCGTCAAGACAAATCTAATGAGCTCAAACACGGCGGGGTTATTTTGAGTAGTTGGGTGGTTTTATTGCCCACCTTTCGGATTCATCATCAGGCCCTGAACACTTTCGGATTCTAAAATACTCGTCAAGAGAAATCCAATGAGGCCAAACATGATTCATCATCAGGCTCTGAACACTATGTTGTTGTATTGTACTTGTCAATACCAATGTAACGAGCATAAATACGAGGGGGGTTACTTCGTTATTTTACTAGCTCCGAGGTACCATATTATTGAATTGTCACAGAAATTACATAATAATATTAGCCCTGTTAAGAAACTGTCCCACTGTTGGGCAAGGGCTTCCTCTCAAACTGAGAGGGCTGAGGCCATAGTCCACCACGCTGACCCAGTGCAGGTTGGCGAACTTCACATACCTTCGAAAAAGTTTTAGGCATACAGATTTTCTCACGATGTTTTCCTTCACCGTTAAAACAAGTGATAATTAATTTTAAATACGCACATGCTTTCGAAAAGACAGAGGTGCGTGCCTGGGTTCGAACCCGAGACCTCTGACTTCGCAGTCCAACGGTCTAACCACTTAGCTATCACTGCTTAGCCTACATAAGTATTACTTACATAAGTATGCCAAATTCAGTTCAATCGCATACCCGCAAGTGCTTGAAAAATTGATCATAAGATTTGAACCGGAAAGACAGACAGACATACGAACATTGCAAGTTCACTAAAAGCTTAAAAATGGAGAGCAACTTGATGGCACTTGATGACAGCGAGGTAAGCGGTGATGTTTGTATTTTTCATATATAATAAATTCTTTTGTTTCTGGAGTTGCTTAAGCCTGCTTAACACTTCGCCACTGGACACTGGGCACATTCCAGACTTCGGACTGACACTGGTGATTTTTCCATAGAGAATCTACAATAGTCCGACTTAGGATATGAATGCAGCACCTCGTGATCGCAAAGAGCATTTTTCACCACTAGACTAGCGAGACAGTCAAAAGAACCTCAGTTAAAGGAACAACTGTGCAGAATTTGAAGCATCAGTAAAACCTGTGACTTTAGTAACAGGTACGTTGTTGCTGAATTTGGGAAAGGCTAGATCTTCCAACCAGATGTGTGTTATATCTGGCAGTGCTGCTGGCTTGCTGTGGAGGACTTCCGCGTCGTACAAATTTCCATATCGCGTTCTAGACATGTATGACATATATATGTGTATGTAATGTTCTTTTCCTATACATGTTTCGTTTCACCAGCGCGATCTGTTATAAGGTAACTGCAACTATGTAACGTTGTAGTTAAGTTGTTACAGATTTATTAAATTGATCTGAGGAACCAGTTTGTTTAGTTTTAGTCTCCCTATCTATCTATATCTTTAGGCCAGATCACTTGCGGGATAGGGAGAGAGAAAAGAGTTCCAACATACCTCTCTGGCTTCCTCCACTCTCATAGTTCATCTCATACACGCACGCCAGTTACGGAGGTTTTTGTAGTACCTGATAAAATGTTTATTTTATCATTTGGAAGCTCATTTTGTCTCTAGACAACCAATAAAAATAATTAAAATTTTGAAGGTACCCCGGAATATCAATGACTATTGTACTTCAATTACATTAATCCTTCTCGTGACTATGTGTTGTAAAGCACTAAGTTGGGCATAAATAACACAGTAGCTAAATAAATCGCGATAATATAAAAAAAAAATAGTTTTATCTATATCATCCGGCCAGATCTCTTGCGGGGTAGGCAGAGAGTACAGAGTTCCAACAGGTTCTTTCCTTACATACCTCTCTGGCTTCCTCCACTCTCATAGTTCGTCTCATACACCCTCGCCGGTTACGGAGACTATGGATTTGTCCTCAGATAAGCCACGGTCTATTCGCGTAAATCTGAGAACTCAATTGAAAACTGTTAGTACCTACTCTTCATTCGCAGAAACGCTTTTTTTACATACGTCATTAAAATACTAGTGTAAAATAAATGTCTGACAGTAAGTACCTTGTTCGCAAAAGCGCTGAAGGGGCTACAAAAACGCCCGTTGAAAATGCGATCGTAATAGGGAGTGCTTATTGTTTTTACTCCTAAATGCAAACATGTTTTTTTTAATTATTGTTTATCTGTCTGTCCGCCTGACTGTTTGTCTGTCGATCTCTTTGTGTTTCAATCACGCAAAAACTACCGAACGGATTTCAATTAAATTTGGCATGGTAATAGCTGATACCCTAACCTTTTTATCTCGCTAATAAGAACTTACCCGGGATAATCGCGGAATGAGCCATAAAACTTTATTATTTTTATTATTGTTTGTGTCGAGCTACAATGATAAAATGTGTGATTTTGTCTACATATTATTTCCTCCATGAACGGATACTGGACTCGGATTCGCCTCTTCACGAGAAAAACTTCGGTGCTTAAAAGCACTCACTTGCTGATTTCGTGCATGAGCCAATGATTATCATGTGCATTCAAGATTGTCTCTTCTCGAGAGTACTATTTAACGATGAATGGCCCGGACAAGAAAATTTGTAGATTCATTTATTTATATATCTAAACATGATTTTAATGATGAACCTACAATAATATATTGTCACTAGCTATTATAAGAATGTATATTAGGTTAAGTTGTTTCCGAAATAAAGATAACATTTCATGATGTTAATCAATGATAGATAGATAGAGATTTTAATCATGAACATAAACTGTATATTCTTATAAGACGACAGACACGAAATGTACTTATCAAACTTTGTTACATACTTAGCTCACAATGTACCTTTTCTATCTATCTATTTCATCACGCTAGCTCCCTCGCGGGGTAGGCAGGGAGTATAGAGTTCCAACAGGTTCTTTTCTTACATACCTCTCTGGCTTCCTCCACTCTCTTACACATTCGCCGGTTACGGAGACTCTTGACTTGCCCTTGCCATTACCGATAATTTTATATTAAATAGATAAACTGCTTATCCTTCTCAAAAAGAAAGTACCTAGGTATTGTAAGAATCTTAGTAAGAAGGTGTCTTAGGTCTTGGAGTAATGCTATTTTGGAAAGACCTACCTACCTATGACAAATTATAAATTAAACGCGTGTAAACCGCAGGTAACACCTAGTATAAAATAAATGCAATTTACTAATACCACTCTGTTTAAGGAAATACCAGCTTTCTTCTTCTAAACATTAATTTGTTTTTATTACAATTCCCAGCCATCAAAAGGCCGGCAGATTAAATTGGTTACGTGACGACTAACGGGTTTATAGGCCTATAAAAGTCCTATGATACTGAAGGGATATTTTATTAAGAACAAATATAAAGAAATAAAGTATATTACCTACATTTTCAGTTTATATATTTATCATCAAATCTCTTGCGCGGTAGATAGAGAGTTTAGAGTTCCAACAGGTTCTTACCCTTCATATATTTCCTATGAAAAAGATAATTTTTGTCTTTAAAATTAGGTTTGGTTTTTATATTGAATCCGCAAAGCTATTTTCTAATGAGAGTATTAAGTCAAGAGTCTCCGTAACCGGCGAGTGTGTATGAGACGAACTATGAGAGTGGAGGAAGCCAGAGAGGTATGTAAGGAAAGATCCTGTTGGAACTCTGTACTCTCTGCCTACCCCGCGAGGGAGCTGGCGTGATGATATAGATAGATAGATAGATAGAGTATTAAGAGCGTCAAGTTACACATAAAGTGGTGACTTTTGACGACTATCTGAATCACTAACCTACTTCCCAAAAACAGAATTTCATTGATCAAAGGAATGTTTATTAAAACGTAGGTTATCCCATTCCAATCTCCAAAACCGTAGTTCGGCTTAATCTTTATTACTTTACGTAAACTAGATCCACATCGATGGCAAAGCTATTGCCTCTTAAAAGAGAATTATCTTCAATCGAAGTAAAAACATCTAGAATACCAATTTACTGAAGTACTAGGTCGTTTATTGAATTGGTAACCGTATTCTGAAATAATCTGGATTTCTGAAAAGTAGAACATAAATAACGCACGCCTACATTTTCCAATCGGGGAAGGAAGACGTGTGTACACACACATATCGCTAATAATGTTAGGTCCCAATATTATAAGAGAAGAGGCTATAGGTATCATACCGGTCTCATTTTTAGACTCTTAATTGTTAATGGATAAACACAAAAAGGACTAAAAGTCTTATACTGTAAGAGTCTAGAATTCAAGATTCAATCCAGTTAGGTTAAAGTTGTATTATTGTTATTTTATTTTTGAAGCTATAAATAAGTCTCAAAAAGAAATAATTTGTTCAAGTTTGTAATAATTAAATTTTGTTGCTAAATACAATGCTAAGTACAGACAAATTTTGCAATTAAAAGATTTTTAAAATTCTTCGGTTTTCGGAAAATCCATGCATCTATCATCCCATACTTTGTGATTACAGATTGAGCATTTATTCAACTGAGTTATTACTACTTGTCTAGAAATCAGAGCAGACATTTACCTACAATCTATGTCTACAAGTTTATTGACTCTTGTTGGTCAAACATCTATCGAAAAATCTTTCTTTTCTTCTCCATGTCCTATTTTCTTTGATCGCTCTCTCATTTCTTGTTCCAATTAGGACAATACTAGCGGTCATTGAGGCAGTAATTTCCAGATACAAAACCTTTTTTTCTTGATGTATTGTGCCATATACTGAGATGCTTAGAACGTTTGAGTGATTAAGTTACTACATGAAGTAAATGTGCTTTGTTTATATTTAGGTTATCTATTGTACCTTTCTATATTGTTTTAGTTGATAACGTATGATCTACTACATTATATGTTTCATGAAGTAGGTGATGTTAATTTAGAATATTCTCTAGAATTTTATCAAAGCATTTAGTTAAAACCGTCAAAACCATGGCAATGGTTTTGATCTGCCGGCCTTTTGATGGCTGGTAATTGTAATAAAAAACAGATTAATGTCTAGGAGAAGAAAGCTGGTATTTTCTTAATCGATTTGATCGAGATATAACAAACAATACCTGGGCATTTAGGAACATAAAGTAAAGGTGAGTTGTAGGTAGCAATGTCTCGGTTATTATGTTATTTATATGATATTATAGTATGAGTTGTGCACAGTTAGGTATGCTATAATTGTTCAAAAATAAAGTTGGTTCTTAGAGGAATTGGATTTTATATTCAGTAGTTAAAGACCAATTTGCTCTATATTACCAATTATACAACTGCTGTTGCATACTGGCGTTATGTTTTAGACTACCTACTAGCGCTTGTGGACGATTTTTGGAGAAAATTTTAAACTATTGTTACTTAGTGCATGCAATAAGCGTCCATAGCCAAGTAAAACACTACTTTAATATTAACAGAAATCAGAGGTTTTAACACGCTTTTATTTTGTATAAGATGTTCTGAAAACGTTTACTTCACCACTTTTGTAAGAACGAAACATAAATTATAAGCTAAAAGACGTCTATTACAAGATATAGGCCTTCTTGCAAGATTTCTACGACAGTCATTAATACCAAAAAGTTTTAAGATCGGATATTTTTAGGTTCAGATCTTTTTGGTGAAATAAAAAGTATCGCAGATTTTAAACTGAAGAATAGACTATTAGTTATGTACAATTACATTAAATTGTTTTATTGTATTACATTAAATATTTGAAATTACCAAACATACCTACAAATGATAATTATTTACAACATGTTATTTCTACCCTCTTAAGTTCGTTATAATTGTTTAATAAAACAATTTGACTGGCTTATACTATATAGGACTTGAAAAACATAAGTCTGTACCAACGTGTAGACTATGTTTTGCAAATCCAACATACAAAGCACAATAAACAAAATCAATATTACCATTACAATACTAATAAGCGCATCCAATATCTACCTAATCAAAAGCTTTATCAAAATACACACTACGAAACGCAATCACAAACGTTCACATTTGCAAAACAAGCATCAAAGTATAATAATTCGATACTATATTAGTCAGAACTATAGAAGTTACGATTGAATTGGAACTCTAAGCTTAACCGAAATAAAGTTCAATTTTCAATAGAACATTTTAGTGATTTGTTTACATTAATGCTTGCAAACAAACTTGCAAACATGCCTATAGCATATTTGGTTTACGGGAATTTGAATTTCAATGAAGGCTGGTAACAAACGGCGGTCCCCCTAAAGGCAGCCGATGAACAAAAATAATGTACCTATAGGTACATATTCTTAAATCGCCGGCCATTGTTCTTGCAGCGATTATATAGGTGGGTAATAAAAGTATCTGTGTGTTTGGATATTAGGAATTTTTAACGCCTGGGTTATTTTTTTATTTTTTACGTAGCCACTGAAATTATATGTACGAATATAAAATAATAATATTAAATCAGCCTTTAACGTCCCTCACAAAAGGTGAGACAGAATAAATAGGTCGTACTTCTGGTGGAGTACGACCTACTCTCTCTCGGGGACGCAGTGCGAAGGCAGGCTTATAGCCACCTACTGTTGAAACTTATCCAACTGCCTATAAGGCTTCCAACTTGGCTGAAAAAATACCACATTAACTGGTAACTGAGATCAACAGCTAAGCAGCATGCCTTTCAAAGCATGGAGACGCTCAAATATGAAAATGCTATAAATGGTTACTCATCTTATACCAACCAAGCTGCACGTTGCTTAGCCTTAATTTAAGAACACTCCGGTACCTCAGCGCTATAAGCGTGTTATGAATAACTGACCAATGTCATGAGAGTCCAGACCTAAGCAAAAATATCTGGGTCACACAAAGATTTATCGCTGACTATTAAATACAGAACTGGGTCTATGTTTTACTCAATAGACCGCCGTTTTCCTAATCTTAGATGTTTGTATGTATGATTAGTCGATTTACACGTTCTGATGTTTACACGTTTCTAACTCGATCATTCCAAAATGGTTAAAGATTAACCTACTTTGGCATTTTGGTATGGTTATTATTGCTGGTATTGGCATCAAAACCGGATATATAGGATTGCTGTTTACAAATGTAACATACGTTTTTAAGTCCAAGAGAGCGAACGCTATGTTCTTGAAAAGGTCGATACTACACAAGCAAAGCTCAGACCAAAAGCTAGTATCGGTATATTGCTTTGTCATTATTGATCGTGAGGATATTTCGAGGTGAATGAAATGCGTTGAGATAGATATTCCTTTTGTTTTCAATATAATGAAGGTATAATAAAAGGCATTAACGGGAACGAAGAACTAATAAGTTTTATCTATTCTTACTAATGGACCTTATAATGGCGGGAAAAAGATAGCTAGGTATATTTAGTTGTTTGTGAAAGATTATTTGTCACTACTGTTTGTAAAAGATAATAGAACACATGATATGATATAAATCAAGATGTTGATCTCTTTAGCGAATAACATCTTGATTGTTATAGTAACTTGGTAAAGGACGAAGGTGTGAATATCCAAAAAGTATGATTAAAAAAAATAGGTCATGATTTATACTGCAATGATAAACACAGGAAAGTTTAACATACAATTTTACTTAAGTTTAACTGTAGTTTCAACATAATTTATTACAAAATATTTGTTCTAAAAAACTTCGGATTAAAGGACCAACGAAAAAGTTATTTAAAGTTTTGCACCAAAAAGAAAGCTTTTAATTAAATCTCTAGTTCTATCTAGATTCTTGGTACTTCTGTGTGGTACAAACGGAAAGATATTCAAGCATACAAAATTTAAATACGGAAGTTTCTGAGATTTAAAAAAATAGTAGACTTAGGATATGATCTTTCTTCAACTGTATCTATCTATCTAATATCAGCCCGGAGACAGAATTGCGCCTGGTATAATTTCAAAGGGCTCATCCCCTATTGTATTGGGACTTAACACCGTCTACAGAATAACAGTGTACATAGTACATCTTTGCCAGCTCCGATTGGGGAATATAAGCGTGATTGTGTAACATAACATCCAAAAACATAGACCTTTTACAAATTTCAATCTCACATAAACTGACCCCAATTTCTCTCCAACAATCAACAACACACACAACAGAACGAAATAATTTCACAGCTCAGCAGATATCCAAAGCTCTGTAATCGCTTATAATATGAACCACGCAATACCAACGCAGCGAAAATGTTGCGAAATCATTTGGCAAGCACCCAAACCTCTGCTACGTACAGACTTTGGTCTTGGCGTCTTTATTATAAACTACGGTCTTTGTAACACTTTATTGCCTGTTTTGGACCGTAGGTATATCGTTAGATTCAGGTTGGAATTTTTGTTACTTTTTTAATAAAATTCATCATCATCATCATCATCTCAGCCTATACTTGTCCACTGCTGAACATAGGCCTCCCCAATCGCTTTCCAGCGTAACCGGTCCGATGCCATCTGCATTCAACGACTTCCTGCGATTTTCACAAGATCGTCGGTCCATCTGGCAGGTGGTCGTCCCACGCTGCGCTTGCCAATACGTGGTCTCCACTCTAGAATCTTTCTGCCCCAACGCCCGTCCGATCTTCGCGCTATGTAGCCCGCCCATTGCCACTTCAGCTTGCTAATCTTAAGGGCTATGTCGGTGACCTTGGTTCTTCTACGAATCTCCTCATTCCTGATTCGATCACGTTAATAAAATTGGTTCTCTTTTATTACTGATTAGAGGTTCTCGTAGTGCGGTGTGGTCGCAGTGTTCTAAGCCATCTCTAACTTTAAGCAGCGTTTGTGTCGGTCAGTCTGGGATTTTTTCGACCAGTTTTTGGTGGTCCCATATACAGGCTCTGTGATTGGCAAAACATGCAAAGCCGTTGATCTACACTTTCAACAGCAAGTATCCACGACCGCGGTGTTCTCAGCAATCTCTAATGTTTAGCAGCATTCGACTCGGTCAAAGAATTTTTCGGTTAGTTTGTTCCATATTCGAGAGGCCCTATGCTTTGGAAAGCGCGTGAAGACATTGGTTTGCAGTTCTAACACCAGGTGGCTATAAACCTGCTTCCTTCACCACATACAGCTCTGCAGTTCTTTCCTCAGTTTCTATTGCTACGCTTAATGAACCAAGCAAGTCAGATTTTTGATCGAAAGTACTTTGTCCGATCCATGATTCGAATCCCAGATCTTGTGATCGGCAGTCAGTATACTACTTATCTTTATTATCACGGCAAATCCCTTGCGGGGTAGGCAGAGAGTACAGACTTTATACTGTATTATAATAAATCGTTGAATTACAATTTCATTGTATACTACCAGGAGAACATATATTTAATAAGATAATGTCGGCATTAATCTGGGTTTAATTGCTGAAGTCCAATTGACTTTATCCGCCTAACTTTAAGAGTTCTATTTAATAACATCCTAAATAGTTTTGTTCAGCCTTTTTTTTTGCCGAAGTGAAGAAAACCCTTTATGGTTACCCGCCCGTGCTCGGGGGACACGAGCGGGTTATGTCGGAGTCCTTGGTCAATCAACACTCGGGGCCGTAGCTCCGGCTGTTAATGGGCCAGGTGTACCGACTAAAAACTCTCCGGTGACACCATAGTCGCATATTGTCGGGGCTACAGGAACTCCATTGTACGACAACTGCAGCCCCGACGCGAAAATTGTTCAGGTTTGTTCAAGGTTCAAGGTTTGTTCAGCCTAAGCTGAACCACGCTAACTTGCTAACTCTCACCTCTTAAATAGATTCGCAGAACCTTAGCTTTTTATAAAAATGACAAGTAAAATAACCCTTCTTCTATTCTAGCCTAATTCCGAAAAAGATTCGGCATAAAATCGCTCGAGTGTTCGGCTTCTCAGAGTTTGATATCATTTCAAAACATTCCAATAAGATTTTATTTATAGGTAATTCGATTTATGCTGATTCGTATGTAGGAAGACAAGATTAGACTTTTTAACTTAAATCAGATAAGTATTATAAAAATAATACAAATCCCAAATGTAGAGAAAGAGGGAGTAGTATCTTGTAAGGCCCTTTCAACTTCAATTTAATGTTGCTTATCATAATAGTGGTGGACTGGAACTGGAACATTGTTTGTAACTATAGTTGGCAAAAAAAAAATTCCTTAAAGTCTTCGGCTACTACAGTTGCCGTTTTCAAATTTTGCGCCACGGTCCAAGTGGATAGCCACTTCGCAGTCCTGGCAACTACTGTTTTGCACAGCGAATTATGATTGCCATACTACATAGCAATGCCAGATTTATGGGTTCACCGCACTCCACCAATCAATGGGTCCGTGGGGTAGAGTGTGAACTAATCAGACCTTGACTTGTGAGAGAGGATTTAATAATATAATATTAGATTAAGAAACTGTCCCACCGTTGGGCACGAGCCTCCGGTCAAACTGAGCGGGCTTGCGGGTTGCGGAATGCAAATCCTCTCTTATAAATCCACCATTTTAGTGCTCCACTAGAATGGTGTATGCTGTTTAATATTATATTTTTAGATAAACTTGGTTATAAGATTATTGGATTACTGTACGACTGCGGTATCGTAAACAATCACTCGTATCCCAATTATTATAATATTAATGCTTGGTCGATGTACCGTGTGTGGTATCACATTGCAAGTTGTCCTTTTTTAGATTTATTTTCTTTCTGGCTTTATTGTTGAAGTTAAATGGTCTCACAACAATTTTTTTTTTAATTAAATAAATAAACAAGCATTATATAGTTGGAGTCTATACAAATAATAGTTCTCTAACAATTTAAATTATAAACAGCGTCGCGCCTCTATTATACATGCGGTGGTGACCGAGGTGTACTTTTAAAACCCACATATCGCCAATAACATTCGTCAAATACGGTCCCACTGTAATAGGGTAGCAGTGATGGCCCAGTGGTTAGACCGTTAGACTGCAAAGTCAGAGGTCTCGGGTTCCAACTCTGCCTTTTCGTAAAACATGTGCGTATTAAAAATTAATTATTACTTGCTTTAACGGTGAAGGAAACCATCGTGAGGAAACCTGCATGCCTAAGAGTTTCTTGAAGGTGTGTGAAGTTTGCCGACCCGCACTGGGCCAGCGTGGTAAACTATGGCCTAAACCCTTTACGGTTTGAGAGGAGGCCCTTGCCCAACGGTGGGACAGTTTCTTAAAAGGGCTAATATTGTTGTAATAGGGACGGAGTATATTGCGATCATCACACGATTCCAGACTTCGGACTGATACTAGACACTTTTCGATAGAAAAATAGCATTTTGTCTGACCAAGGATTCAAACCCAGGTCCTAATGATCGGTAGTCGAAAATGGGCCACTAGAACAAAGAGGCAGTCAACAATTTTATTTGGAATTTTAATAGGAACAGATTTTTATAAGCTTTTATTTAACTTGCAATGTTTGTATGTCTCTCTGTCTGTCTTTCAAATCTTGTGATTCATTTATCAAGCACTAATCGATTGAGCTGAAATTTGGCATACGTATGTAATTCCGGTGACAATGCCATAATATGGTACCATAGAGCTGATCTAATGATGAAGTCGGAAAGTGGCAATAGGAACATGTAAAATATACAACGTAACCCCCTCGTATTAGGCTTGTTAGATTGGTGTTAAGATGTACTATGCAACCAGATAATGTTGAGGGTCTGATGATAAAGTAGAAAGGTGACCAATGGAACTACCCAACTACTCAATATAACCCCGCCGTGTTTGGGTTCGTTGGATTTGTCTTGACGAATATTTTAGACCCGGATAGTTTCCAGGGACTTTAGGCCCGGACCGAAGCCATTGAAACTACTCGAGTACGCAAAATAAGCTTATTTAAAAAAAAAGGTATTTTTATGTTAAAATTATAATTTTTAGCCGCTGTCTAACAGGAACAGAGGACTCAGCACAAAAAGATTGATGTTAACGTGAAATATACCCTTAGATCCATTACTTGTCTATATAGAGCATAGCACGCGGAAGCGGCACAAATTTATCCACCCTTAGGGTCAATAAACTTTAGTACGCACACATACGCGCATGCACACTTTGATAGCTTTTGAACAAATCAAGCACTTTTGTTGTTCAGTTCAGTTCAGGCTCAGTGAAGAAAAGCCTTACTAACTTGTGTACGGTCCATGATGCGTACACTTGTGAGGTGTTTGGGCACGCCACCCGCTCTCACATCGATAGACTCCAAACTATCCAGTCCATCCAGTTCATCCGCCGAGCCGTCGGAGCCCCGTGGTTCATACGAAATTTCAATCGATCTCCATTCCAATCTCGGTCTCGAACATATTCGTGCCTTTTTTAAAAAGGCGACAACCCGTATATTTCGCGAACGCGTCCAATCGTTGGAACCTCCTAATCATAGCCGCCGCCGACTAAGAACCTAACTCCCCTCCTATCAGCCGCTACCGCCGTCCGCGGCATTTTTTTATCGACCCTCCCGATGCTCTTACTTGCCTTTTTTCCGATACAGATACCGATTTCGCCGGCGAGGTCGAAGAATCCCTTGCCCGCTGGCCGGTGGAGCACCACGGCGAGACATTTCGTATACGACCTCCCCCATATCATCTGCCCAAGCCGAAGCTGTTCCTCCTTGAGGCACCCTAGATCACTTTGCCCTCCTGGCTCGAGCGTAGCGGTTGCACCGCTTGCTCTCTTGTCCTGTGAAGCTGTAAAAGCCCCACGGCCAACAGCGTAGCTCATTCACACCTCACAAAAAGAGAAGACTTATTTTAAGCATATGCCATTATGTTATGAGTACAGTTAAAATTATACACGTAATCATGTTTAAATTAGATCTCCAAATGGTTAAACTGAATACTCCAGTTCACTAACAATTATTTTCCAAACAGTATAGCGTGACTCAATAGATTTCCCTGAAAGAAAAAAAATCTTTTAATTATTCCAATCCCTGTAAAAGGTAGATTCATTTTTCACGGTTTTTTACGCTTGTTTTATGATTTATTACATCGAAGAGTAGTTTTTCGGGTTGAGTAATGGCTCAGCGTTTGATACAAAGCTCGGCCGCTACTAGTGTCAAGCAATTTTTTAGCTGTTGAATACAAAATTGATTATGAATGGGTGTAGCGCCTATTTTTTAGCTGCTATCTTTGTTCTTGTCTGATTTGTGTTTAATGGTGAAAGGTAACGGAATAAGTTAAAGTTGGATAGATTACCTTACAGTATTAAGATAAGCTAGCTTATAAATGAAATAAAACTAAGACAGGCTCAAAGAAGTCTGCAGTCTGTGAACATGTCCTTGACCGCACCCGCCATAACATCAGATTTGATAGACCACAAATCCTCGTGAAAGAACACCGATTCCTACCAAGGATGGTTCGCGAGGCTATTGAAATTAAAAAACATCCTAATTTCAATAGAGAAGATGGCTGGGTGCTTCCATCGTCTTGGGATCCAGTAATTAATATAATCAAATCTAAAACCAAGCATAACACTGCAAGACCTCAAGACACCGTGAGCTCATTCTGCGTAGATCGGACCAACAAAAACAAAAATAATTAAGAAGTTTGAGGGTACCCCGGAACAACTATGCCTTTTGGACGTCTAACACCTCAGTCCTTCCCGTGACCATGGGTGCTGCAAAGCACTCGAAACGTCGGGAACTTAAAATCAAAATAAACCGCGATAAAATCCGAAAAATTAGTTTTATTTCATGTGTAATATTCGCGTAAATCTAAGAACTCACTAGCTTATAAATTTAAAATGGCTCCTCGACTCTTGACTGAAAATTGGATAGTGGATCGCATTATTAAAAGTACATCGCCATACGATGATGACTAGCCAATGATTTAAAATGAAGTAAGCTTATTATATTTAAGGAACTATTTACAATAAAAAATAAGATTATAAGCAATTAAAATAAAAATGGTAGTCTGTACTAATATTATATGAACGAACTATGGAGGAAGCCAGAGAGGTACGTAAGGAAAGAACTTGTTGGAGTCCTGTGCTCTCTGCCTATCCCGATCTGGCGTGATGATATAGATACATAGATAGAAAGATTTATTTCTTTGTAGTCGATAAAGTCCGAAACTATTGTACTAAAATTAAAATTTCTTTAAGTATTACAAACCTACATAATTATGCTTTTACGAGAGATAAGCAGAATGTACAGTAAGAATATTACCTTTGTTCTGTGTAACCTAATGAATCTCGCTACTTCATTTACTGACATACTTTATTCGCATATGTATATATCACAGTTTAAATAAAGATCACTTTAGGTAGCCTAATACAAGAAAAAAGTCTAATTCTGTGAACAAAATAATTAAAAGACTACAGCAGTAAACGCATAAAATTGATTTTCTGTCGCTTGGTGTATTTTATACAGTCATATGTCTACATTTATGAACTAAAAACTTTCTCTCCCTTCATTTGACTTTTCACTCGATACGATATCAAAAACAAAATACAGAGATCTCAACTTTTTTAGATGCATTATATTGTTATATTGATTTTACTCTTGGAGCCTATGTCACCCGAACCATGCCCGAACCAAACGAGTAGTTTAGGAACTACGGTGGAACATTCTTAAAAACAAACATTAGACTGCTAAAAATACAGCCTGCTAAAACAGGTTTAATTAATGCCAATCCAATACCTCGTAAGCCAAAACTCGACAGCGTCCAAAACTCCCCAGATTATCAAACAATCACCTTCCAAAAACGTGTTAAAATTTGAAGGCAACCATTTTCCCAGCAACCTTCAAACTACCCACACTAAATACCAGAAAACACAATACCCTCCTACGTAAACAACATCAATTAACATAAAGGCAGGGTGAAACCCGTGTTCGGATACCCACATCAATATCACCGAAGACCAACCAATAAATTAGTTTTTGTCCTATCGACAACAAAAGGCCATCGAGGTATTCGGTGATTATTGCGGTACCTATAGCCACGGCGCAAATATTAAAAGGAGATAGCATTATTAGATTTTCCTTTACAAGCAAGCGAGGCGCTTTTAGCGCTGCACAACCGCGGTGCAGCTAACTAAGATGAAGCAGCGTTTGACACGTTTGATCTGAAATAAGTGACCGTTTGTGGCATTTTCATATTCGAGTGTATCCGTGCTTTGGAAGGCACGTTATGTCGTTGGTCCCGGTTACCACTTAATGTGGTAGTCGTTAAGTCAATTTGGAAGCCTTATAGGCTTGATTAGTTCCAACAGCAGAAGGCCATAGACTTGCCTACACCCATCCGCAGTAAGTCCGCGTATTGGAGTATGACCTAATCTCTCTCCCCTTGATTTGTGAGAGAAGGCCTTCACCTAGCAGTGGGACAGTATAGGCAGATATTATACAATCGTGGAACGAAGTGTGTTTCTGTGTGGCGCGAAAGGAAGAGGACGTTATACCCCGCCCACTTCTGTATTTGCCATCAAGCTGAGAATGAGGGACTACCGTAAATCACCGCGATGGTGTCAGGGCCTAGTTGGAAAATACGGTGCACGATTGCTTAGGCTAACTCCTCTTGATATTTGCTTTGTCCCTATAGCGTACTATAGGAGGGTACTTGATCAATTTTATTGGGTATTTGTGGTTGTTGAAGCTGTCTAATAGATTTTGGGGGACTAATAGGAGTATCTAGAATTATCAGCCAGTTTTGTCGCACTGCTGAGTTTAAAAATAGAGGTAGGAGAGAATACGTCATACTCGACACGAACCTATTGCGATAGTGGAGGCGGGTTTGTGGCCATCTGATATTGGAACTTATCCAGCTCTTAAGGCTCACATTTATACTCCCTAAGCGGAGGTAGCAAAATTATATTGTGTGCTTTCTCCCTACGTAAGCAAAGGTAACAAAAGTGTGTATTGTGTATACCTACATTTTAACCAGGTTGTTAGATTCTAATATAATAGCGAGAAACATTATACCGAGAGCAATTTCAGATTCGGGACTAGGACCGAAAATTCCCGATAGAAAAGGCGCACTTCGTCCGACTTAGGATTTAAATTAAGAATAATCGTCCCCGGACTAGGGCCTTTTGAGCAATGAGGCATTCTTAATATAACTTAAGGTTATTTCATCATCATCAGTCCAATGCAGGACAAAGGCTCCACTACTGGCTTTGTGTTGTACGCATCCAGTATTTCTCGGACTTTCACCAGGGTTTCGCTTCACCTAGCAATCAGCACGCCGAAGTTCTAATGGGCTGGTCACATTTGCCGTAGAAGCGGCAATCGTTGGAGCAGACGGGTTTCGGAGTGGAGACCACGAACTGGCAAACGCAGTGTAGGGCGCGCTCCCGCGAGATGGAGTGACGGCTTACGTCGGATAGCCGGCAGGAACTGGACGCATAAAGCCGAGAATCGTTCTATGGCGCACATTGGAAGAGATTTTTGTCCAGCAGTGGGCTAATTTGGGCTGATGATGATCGATCTACCTTGTTCTGAGATTCTTTATATATATATTCAATTAGTTACTGCCCGCGACTTTGTCCGCGTTGATTTTAGACAGGAATCTGACATTTTTCCGGAAAGAATAGTTCCAGGATAAACTATCTGTGTGCCAAATTTCATCCAAACCCATTCAGTCGTTTTTGCATGATTGAGTAACAAAAATATAAACTTTAACATTTATAATATTATTAGGATAAATATTTAACGATTTCATATTTGTTACAAAAATAAAAAAATAAGTTTGGTAGTTTGCTCAGAAGACTGGCAGCGTTGCCACGTTCTGTGGCAATGTTGCAAGTTAATTCATGTAAGGTACCAACTCCATAGTCTACCCAAATTATATAGGTACTAACCAATACGAATAGTTTCCATTCGGTACACTTTATTATGATAAGAACACTCACCAAAAGTTCTGACATTGCCTTGTGAGATACGACTTATGACTACCCATTTACTACATTCGGTATTCGTATTAAAGTTTAAAATGGACCACGTTTATGTCAATTTATATTGCAAATGTTGCTAACTTTCCTTTAGAAGTTTATTATCAAGTAAGTTTTGAAAGAGGATCGTAAAGTTGAGTTAGTTTCGGTTTCCCCCGGAATGGAGATGTGAGATATGTGCGTGCAGAATTTTAACACGTCCATATTTATTACCAGAGACCTGGGGTGTTACTATTACCTATTTAGCAAAACAATTTTAAAGTTTGCTGTGAAAAAAGACACACATATAAATTGCGTATATTTACTTCTTTTACTTATAGTAAAATAAGATTATACTGTTTTTTTTTTCTACAGAGGTTGTGGTCTGTGTCATGGTTATAATCTAAATTGGTCTATGGTATCACTAAGATAATTATCAATTTATGAGGATTTTGTTTATTTTCACTTCCTATAAATGTTCGTCCATCCGTGTCCGTCCGTCCGTCTGTCCTGTAAATGTCCGTGTATATATGTATATTGTTTCCTGGCGAATTATACTCTATATTTATAAGGAAGGATTCTGTTGGAACCACAGTTCCAACAGGTTTTTTTCAGATTAGACATTCTGGACTCCCCCACAACGGAACTGGCATGATGATATAGATGAAAGACGAATTATATGGTTGAAATAAAAATATTTTTCAGATCATATCGCGGCTTTATATTCTATTTAAGTTACCGACGTTGCGAGTGTTTCATAAAACTCATGGTCACAGTAAAAATAACAATGACATTTGGACGTCTAACACTTAGGTCTTCGCAACTATGGGTGCTGGAAAGCACTCAAAATGTCAAGAATCCGAAAAACAATAGTTTTCGTAAATCTAAGAACACAACATAAAATACTATTACATGTTTAATATAAGTGTATCCACAATTTTATGTATTTGAGATGATGAGGACCAAGAACTTCCTAAGATTACAGACGGACTAATTACCAGAAATATACGAAAAAACATTAAGCTAATATCATCTGTTCGCTAAACTTGGCCACTGGCTTGTCCTACTTGGCAACGGTTGGGGACTCATGTTTCCCTTTTATATTTACTATCTAAAAGCTATCGCCTTGGTTTTACCAGTGTTGGTATTTAATGGCAATTGGTAGAATAATGACTTTTGATAAAAGTATGCCAATGTTTGGTTATTTCAAGTGGTGATGTTGCTAGCAATATCACTAGGTCCTATGGCCAGATTTTTGTAAAATAATAAGCAGAAATTAAAGTGTGTGTGCAGATTTAAGTGGGTTTTTATATGTTTAGTTTTAATTGTTAGAGATTAATTTGAAACCATTATAAATACTTAGCTCGAAAAATAACGACTGATGTTAAAAAGCAGTAATTTATTGCATTAAAACACTTTTACCTTAAGGCTATTGTTTATGAAAAGATGAAACTTTTTGTTTTAATCTTACTATGATTCGCTATTACCAGTATTACCCTTTTATAAGTTTTTTTTTTAACTTGCGAGTTTCTTCGTATGTCTGTCTGTCTTCATTCAGGATCTGATGTTGAAGCTGGTAAGGAGCCATAGGAACTCATCAACTATATTTTATATTTGTTATTTTTGCTATAAGAGCATGTTTTTAAAAAGGTCATTTTAACTTATTTTTTTTTGGACAGTATAATATAAAGTCCTTAAGGCCTTCAGCTGACTTGGTTAATTTTGTAACAAATAGGCACTTCTTTACCAGACTAACAACTAAACGAAAACACTATGCAAAATATATTTAAACCAAAAACACAAGTCATTTTTTCAGTTTTGTAAAATCCACTGCCTCCATTATTTAAAAATCAATTTCTATTTTTTCTGATTCGCATGATTCCTTGCAAGATAGGCAGAAAGCATAGAGTCCTAACGGATTCTATCCTTACCGACCTCTCTGGCTTCCTCCACCCTCAAAGTTCATATCAAACACGCTCGCCGGTTACAATGACTCTTGTCTTGTCCTTTAGTTAGGGCCTATACTACCTAACCATGACCACGTAGTCTGTGGTCGTGGTAAAACATTTTAGGTATTTTCTGGTTCCTACACCTTCCACTTTCGCATTGTATTTTGTCATTATTACTTCCGACATTCTTTCTATATGTTCAAAACACAGGAGCATAACCTTCTTTTTTCTTTCGCTTGAAAGTTTAAGTTTTACTTTAATTCATACATAAGTATTCCAGTTTCATGTTAGCAACGCAAACACACCTAACAAAGCGTTCATCAAAAGATGACCACACCGGCACACCGAGGCCTACCCTCTAAAGACCCAAGCAATAAATTCGACAATTTATACACTTCCAAGACGGGGTAATTTAATAAAGTTGGGTTACGTACACGGGTTGTGTAAATGTTTTAAAATATAAGCTTTAGCGACGCGAATACTCGAACATGCTTTTGCTAGACTAAAAAGATGAAAGCCCATGAATTTTAGGAAGATACATTTTATAAATAAACCGACTGTAAATAAACCGTGTCTTATCTGATGTGCAAGACTAGAGTCTCCGTTACCAGCGTTGTATGAGACTAACCATGAGAGTGAAGTGCCCCAGGGAGGTCAGTAAAGAAGGAACCTGTTGAATCTCTGTACTCAATGCTTGTCCCACTAGAGATCTGCCGTGACGATATAAATAGAAAAGCCCGTGAATTTATGAAAGATGCATTTGATTTGTAAACACCATATTTTCTAGTTATTTTAAGAAGCTTACAGAAACACATCTAAGTTATAAAAGAACAAGCACTTCGAATGTACTTGGGTTAGCATATGGAGAAGATTATGAAGAAGAAATGTATAAACATTTCTCATCTTGTTTAACCAATCTTTATCTACTATTCAATAGACTTCGAATATACTATGTATCACAATGCTGTAACGAAGACAATTTAGTCAAGATTTTCGCTTAACGTTTATATTCTTTCTACTAAGCCAAGAATAGTTTAGTGCCAAAAATATTACGTGATTACTATTTTTACTATTTTGGTTTAGTGGCTTTGTAGATTTATAAATTTAAATCAACATATTCTTGATTGACTACTATCATTACAATTCATTAATAGTAAGTACTGATAGGCGCGTTACTGCCTACTCAGGATTTTTAAGTGATATCCACTTGGATCCATTTGATGGCTCCATTGATGACTCCTAGTGTACTTTTTCCTTCACTTGAAGCCAGAACAATGCTGGTAATTTTAGATGACCAAACTTTTCTACAATCCAACCCATCCTTATGCCCAGCTTCGTAGGTGTAATGAAGTTAGGCATGGATATAAGGCCCAGTTTAATGAATATTAACCTAGGCCAGCTGAAGTTAAATGGATTTTCAACTCTCAATCCCATAGTTTAAGGCTATTGTAATAAACGTACAATAAGCTCTTTCACCTGAACCAGATAAGCTTACTTGCATGCGAACTACACAACATTTAATACTATCAAAGGGCTTATACGTGCTGGACAGATCCTCGCGTTAGGTTTCCAAAGTTTTGAGTAAATCCCGTGCATTGAGTATAACGTAAATAGAAATGATCTTATCTATATTTACATATATTGAGGTAATATGTTTTAAAAAACAGAATGATAAGGAAAATGATGTGGAGTTTTAAATACGATATTAGGCTGACATAGCTTACAAAGCATAAAATTGTACCAAAACATCTAATAAACTATGAAGTTAACAAATTTTTTTTGAAAAGTATACGTTTACTAATTAGTTTAAAACATGACGGAGGTCATCAAAGTTAATTTGAAAATATTCTAAAGGAACACATAAATATGAGCGTCAGCAAGCCGAGTTCAAATCTTAACAGGTTTAAATTGAGTTTGTAGATGAAATAGGTGGTCAGTTATTTGGAATACTGTAAATCTTCCTAATATTTCCAGTACACTTGACCAAATTAATATAAAAAAGTTATATACTATATTATATACGTTGGTAGTTATGGACGGTTTGATCTACTTTTCAAAAAAGGCAATTTTACATTTATGTCCAAATGAGACGTTCAATGTTATAATATGTATGAAGTCAAATCCTGTTTGCAGGTAAGGTAAAATACAATTAACCACCGGAAGGTCTGATCCTGCTGGTCACAAAACATTTAGTATACAAATTCAAAGTAACCGAGTATTAGAAAAACTAGTATTCTTTTTTATTTTCCGAAAGATTTTATTTGTGACGACGAAACCTACGTACGATATGTTGGATTGAAATCGATTGGATATAATTAGTGATACAGCTTCATATTTTACCCAAGTATTTAGTTGTATGTAGTACTTTGAATTCAGGATAGTCTTAGTTCTTCTAAATAGTCCAAGTTTTCTTTTCAAATATATCTTTAAGACACAGATCTAAATCTCTTACTGTTTTATAATTTTAAGACATAACTTCCAAAATCCATAAACCTCCTCCACCCTTTAACTGTACCACACACCATCAGTAAGTTTGTTTAGGGTGCCCTTCTAACCGTGCTCGGAACTAAATTTAATTTTGAATAATTCTACTTAATGCTCTTACACTCTGAGTCACTCGTATGAAAATGACGTCGGCAAATGCAAACTTGGGACCAATGTTTTTTGACGGCTTAATTTGTTTGATTTAATGAGAGTTTATCCTTTGTATGTATTTCAGTTTCCTATTTTGGAACAATGTAAAGTTTTACGAGTGTAAAAGAGGTGGAAGTTTAAATTTTCCTCATAAACACCTTAATATACTTGACAAGGGGTGGTTCGTTTATGACTTATATGACATGACATTAACAGACTCGACAAACACAGATTATAACTAACTGGTAGACATACAGAGAAATATCATAATTTAAGTCTTTTTATACAATAAAGTATGAATCAATATGACATGTTAGAATTACATTTACATTAAATAGGCATATTCACATGGCTTTAGTCTATCTAGTCCTACTGGTAGATCTATTATAACAAGGTTTTATTTAATTTCCAACCATGGAGCTGGTCTGATGATGGCGCCGGGAGGTAGCCATAGGAACATGTGAACTATACATAGAGTTGTAAAAACGCTCGAGTCAGCGCTAAAACGCTCGCTAAAATGTTTCAACGCTCGTGAGCAGCGCTAATCGTTCGACTTCAGCGCTTATTTTTACAAAACTAACTATACAACGTAACTCCCTCCTTTACGCTTGTTAGATTAGTATTGATAAGTACTATACAACCAGATAAGTGTTCAGGGTCTGATGATGAAGCCAACAGGTGCCAAAAGCTACCAGCTACTTACTATAACCGTGCCGTGTTTGGGCTCGTTGGATTCATCTCGAAGAGCACTTTAGGCCTGAATAGTTTCCAGGGCCTGATGATGGAGCTGGAACGAAGCCATAGGAAGATTGCATTAAACCCTTTTTTTTTAAAGTATTTTTAAATTAAATTTATTTCGTGTCGTATCGAGTGGAATGTCAAATGAAAAATGAAAAGAAAAAGAAAATTTTGAGTTCGTAAATATAGATATAGTTTAATATTAAACAACCATTCGTCCTTCAGTATCTCACTATACTTGTGTTGGTATATCATGTTTAAATATTTCATAAAATCCTCTTCTTATATAATGCTGAACATATTTTATTTGTAATACAATTTTGATTTAGTATAATAAGTAAACTTTCGTATTGTACCTGAAATGAAATATATTCGAAAAATATATTCGTCTACCTTGGAATTAGGTAATAAAGATTTCAGTTTTTTTGAGAGAAATGTAATGAATGTAAGTATGTCACATTTATTTTCTTTAGACTAAAAGAAGAATGATATGTGACTTAATGTAAGTAAACAGTAGATTATTATCAGAGACCCAAAAAAATAAGAATATATTTAGTTCTATCAGTCTATGTATATGATAATATAGTTACCAGATCCCTTACGGGGTAAGTAGATAGTACAAAGTCCCAAAAATGGTGTAAAATATTTAGTTTATCCAGTATCAAAATGATAGTTTCTAATCCATATACATATTCCTTAAGCCAAATATCCGAAGATATATCCTATCAAAAATACCACATATTATATTTATAGAATAAGACCCGATTCTTAAATAAAAAGAAAGACCTATTTTTCCCAAACAGTGGTGCTAGAGATATACTGTGTACACCCACATATTGCTAAGAATATCCCAAAGTAATAGAGAGCGAGGCTACTGCTATTACACTTGGAAAAAAATAAAGATACCAGAGAATTATTTATCAATACAAAAACTACACACCTAATCTAGCATTCTAATCAAAGACTGTAGGAAACTAGACCAAGAACACACCCTTTAAACCCAACTCAATAACATCAACCAAGATACACAACTCCCAGAACACGACATCTACACTTAAAGACAAATACGTACATTTGAACATTGACGCCAAGATTGCAATAGTTACAAAACATGTTTCACTTAAACAAAACAGTGATATCAAAACTTACACAATTATTTAGCATGAGTCAGAGCTGGGTTGTATTTGAGATATGGCAGCACAATTTAACTTGTAAAGGATTAATGTTAAACATGGGGGAGATAACAGGGCTTGTAAACGCGGATCATTGTAACGGGCCTGTATATAAGTTTGTGACTCAAAGTTCTTGTATTGTTATTTTAATGACATCGGGTTGAGTTTCAAAGTAAACAGAACTTAGGGTGATAACGTTATATTAATTCTGAGTGAGATTTGAGTTGTGGGTTCTGAATAATTATTACAATTGATTTGTATGTGAATTTATTTGAGGGATCTATTTGTGGTTATTGCGTAAGGTAGCAAAATTAGAATAATCGCCGTCACAAGAATGTGCTTACTTTAAAAGCAGGTGTGCTGTATGTATATTTTCTGATATTTTGGGTCTGAATGTAATAGATGGTGATCCTGTTATCGTTATAATGCCAAACTTGGGACTAATACTGAGAATTTTTCGACAAAAGAACCCTCACAATACTTTCTCCGAATTACAAATGGATTTTTGGACCACGTATGGGCAAATAGATATTTTATGTGTAGCGTTCATAAAAGTTAATGAATCCTTATAAATACCTAATCCAAACACATGCACTTTATTCATATTTAACTGATTGACTGAATTTGATCATTTTTGCACCTATGGGGTCACCTGGATGGTTCTTAGCTTGAACTTAGTTGAACCCATTAGGTGGCACTGTTGTCGATCAGCTGTGAAGCCGTGGAAAAAAGCTAGTAAAGTTTAAATCATTTAACTAAAACTTCATTTTAAATCTAGATACGTAAACACAAGAAACTTTATCATATTTCATCCTTTCATTTCGGTTAATTAGCTACTAATCCTCAATTAAATTCACAAGCCTGTTGTAACAAATTGTCCTCAACAAACAATGCGTCAGCATAAATTGAAGCTACGTAACGTCAAAACAAAAATGTTATTTTCGTCTAAAAATCTCTGACTTTAACAAATATCAGTTTATTAGATTTGTTTGCTTTGCCGTCTTAAGTTATTTATTTTGGAAAAGGCACAGCGAGACGTTGTAATGACTAGAATAGTGATATATAGATACTTGAAGTCGAGTCGATGAAAGCCTCAAATGAGATTTTCTGTGTAGTAAAAATTTTACGTACGCCACTTTATTTCCTTTTTATATCACCGTAGTGATGGTTGTTGTCAAAAAGCAGTGAATTTGAGAAGTGACATTTTCTTGTATTGGTCTGGCGTTGAGTTATTTGCAAATGCTTATTGACGCAAAAATTGTAATAAATGGATAGCTAATTCTTTAAATATTAACAAAATATCGAAGTTAATTATTGAATATGTATTTATGGTATCAAGATAAATTTGGTTAATACAGTAGTGTTTAATTAAGTAAAGTACTGAGTATAGGTTATTGATGATCCATCATTACTGTGTTGGGCAAGACGTGTTATGTTAGTTTAATTACGTTAATTACTATGATATTTTCAGACTATAATTTTAAGATCATAATCTTAAAGCCGTGATCACAAATATGTACACTATGTATGACGTAGAAATTTACAACAATTATCAAATATTCTTTCTATCTATATCTTGCGGGGTATGCAGAGTGAACAGAGTTCCAACAGGTTCTTTGCTTACATACCTCTCTAGCTTCCTACACTCTCATAGTTCGTCTCAGACATGCTCGCCGGTTACGGAGACTCCTGACTTGTCCTTTTATATTATCAAATATAATTTTATTTATTCGTTGATTTTTCAACCATATAAAGTTTATTATATTTATTTGCCACGCCATAATATTTGTTTAAAATATTGGCCACAGCAGAAAAAACTATGACTAATGACTTTGTTTCCTGGGAATATAGTGGCGTGAATAAAATAACAAACCTTATTTTTTAAACATACAGTCGTCTGAAATAACTGGTTATACATGAACAAATAGAGAACATAAAACTGGAATTGAAATACATTCAATAGTGTTTAATGGACGCGATAACAAACAAATAACGGTTGTAAAAGCCGATGCGTTGGATTTTAAACAAAATACACATAATCTTCTAAAAGGTTTATTTTTTTCATTTCACTTTTTATTCGTTGTAGCAACTATTTTGTATACATACAGATTTTATCCGCAAATTAGACTGCGTGGTAATTTAGAGGTACATAAAAAAATCACCGTCACGCCTATGCTCCCCAAGCGGGAGTGGCAGAGGTATACTGGGTACACACACTTTTCGATGACGGTGTTAGGTTCCAATGTGGTAGGGGTGAGCCTGTTGCCATTCTATCGGGCACAGTTCCAGACTCCGCACTAACACTGGGATTTTTTTGATAGAAAAACTAAATTTTATCCGACCTACTATTTGAAAATCTCATGATCGGCGACTAGACCAACGAGGTAGCCAGTCGTACAATTGCTGAAATTTAAATGAAATACCAACGCTAAAAACGCTCCTGCCATCTGGCGTACGATTTCACGAACTCAGAATGTAAAGAACTATAATTTCGCTGACCCATAACGATACAACTAAATTGATACCAGCGCTTTAATAAAATTATTTCTATCTATAACATCACGCCAGATTCCTTGCGGGATAAGGGGAGAGTAGAATTCTAACAGGTTATTTCCTTAAAGACCTTTCTCATTTCCTCCACTCTCATAGTTTGTCTCATACATGCTTGCTGGTTACTCTATATACTCTTGACTTATATGCGATGATATAGATAGATAGATTTATATAGTTCTTTCAGATTAATGTTACATACGAAAAAAACAAATAGAAAGATGGGGTTATTTCTGTTTAATCGCTTAAGTGATCAAAGATGACTAATTAGTGTCCAATGATCACCCAGCGACACATCACCCCGGTGATTTTGTTGATTATATAGGTTATATATTTTATTTTTCTGCCTTTTTGTACACCAGTATATAATAATTCAGAACTCTATGTACCGTTAAAATTTTATTTCAAAATATTTGGACTACAGTTTTGAGCTTGTTTCAATTCTATTTGCTTTTAGTTTTTCGTGATTCTGTATATACAGTTACAATATTTATACTGATAGTTCCTACAAAGCTTTCATTTTTAGAATATTCCTATTAGAAAATATATTATTTCTTGGTCAGGTGTGTATTCTTTTATGTATCAATCAATCAAATCAATCAATCGGCCTACCGCAGTCCACTGCTGGACATAGGCCTCTCCTAACACGCGCTATTGCACACGGTCCTCCGCTTTCCGCATCCAATCTGTCCCAGCGACCTTTTTGAGGTAGTCGGTCCATCTAGCTGGGGGCCGTTCTACCTTACGCTTACCAAGTCGCGGTCTCCACTCTAGGACACGCTTGCTCCATCGGCCGTCGGTCCTTCTGCAGATGTGACCAGCCCATTGCCACTGAAGCTTACTGAGTCTGCGAGCTATGTCGGTAACTTTGGTTCTTTGTCGGATTACCTCGTTACGAATTTTATCCTTCAAAGAGACGCCGAGCATAGCTCGCTCCATAGCCCGCTGTGCGACTTTGAATTTGTGGACTAGTCCCACTGTGAGTGGCCACGTCTCGGCCCCGTAAGTCATAACAGGTAGGACACGCTTTTATGAATACTGATGAAATTTCAAACATTCTTTGATAAACCATTTTTTTAATTTATTTGAGTTTGTTACATTTATAATCCGCAGTCGGGATCAATTTTTTATGTAACCCACAATTACTTGTTTTAGAATAGTTGTTTGGTGTTCTCCAAACGTGGATGGCAGACGCGTACTCAATACACCCACTTTTTGCTGAAGATGTTAGATCCCACGTAATAGGGGGGGAGGGGGCTATTACCGTGTAGCGGACGCTATTTCAGACTCCGGACGCATACTGGGAAGTTTTTGTTAGAAAAACTACATTTGTCCGACCTAGGATTTGAACCCAGGACCTCGTGATCATAAAGCGATGTGCTTTGCTACGAGACTAACGAGGCAATTATTTCAAGTAACAAATATAAAAAGTTTTTGAAAATATATAGTGATATTTGTCTCAATTCGCGTATAGAACACGTAATATTACTTATCACGCTAAGAATTACTTAACACCGGCAGTAGCAAAAATCAAAATTCAGAGTGCTTAAAATAATCCCAAAATCTTACAAGATTTTGTACCTTCAGTTACAGAAATACACAAAAGATTTATATAATAAACATTTTTCTCCATCAGACGCAAAGAAAAATGTCCATTTCTTTGTCACGGTTATAAAACTTCCCCGGACGCGAATCTAGCAAACAAACAAGCGTCCCTTTTGTTACAAACGCTACTTTTACTTGTTGAAATATTAGTATGATTGCTGCCAGTTCTATTTTCTTGGTCGATAACATAGTAGGTAAAGTTTCGCTTAAATTACTTTCATTTTGGACAACTTTTTCGACGTAATGTTTGAAGTTTCGGACAAAATGTCGACCAGAAGCGATCGTGGAGTGATTCATATTCTTAGTACAGAAATGAAAGTGTAATACAATTTTTGCGAAGAGATAATCTATTTCTATATGTTCAAAGAAGACATCACCTAATCACTCACATGTAACATAATTTTTATTACTGACTTTTTACAAAAGAAGAAAGTTTAAGTTATACTTGTTACGGCAGCATCAAGTTTATTTATTATTATTTATTTATTTACGAACACAACGTATATGCACAATATAAAAATCTTCGCCCCACACAACTGTCCCACCAGTTTGACTGTGGGGTCAGTTGAATCTACAAACTTAATATAATGGTAACACTAACTTAACACACACGTAGGTAATGCTTTTTCTTATTCCTTTTAATTTTTTTTATATTTGTCTCGCCCCTTATGGCCGCCGGTAGACTATTCAAAATGTATGGGATGCGTTTTTTTAGCGCCCTGTCACCTAAGTAGTTGGTCACCCTTGGAAAATTGTATCTGCCGTCGGTCACCAAGCGCGTACTGTATACATTGCTCACTGGGGTTAAAAACTCTCGACGGTCACGATTATTTACAATCAAAAGAAATTTGTGTTTTCAACTTATTGGAAGAATTTTACAAATTTGAAATAATTTTCTATAGTTATCCTCACAGCTATTTTTAATTTTCTTATTGACAGGTAGTTTTAGGAAGTTTAGGGTAACATGGCTCGTTACGGGCTTAAAATTTTACCCTTTTACTAAACGTTGACCTATCAAAGACAATTTAGTCCTTTAGTAAGCCTCAGATCCTATACTTCTAATACTATAAATATGAAAGCTTACATGTTTAGATGTTTGGATGTTTGTTACTTAATCACACAAAAACGGCTAAACATATTTGGATCATATTTGGCACACAGATAGCTTATTGCCTGGATTAACACATAGAATACTTTTATCCCGGAAAAATGTAAGGTTACTGTCCAAATACAACGCGGATGAAATGGCAGAAACTAGCTATATATAAAGACTGCCTCGTTGGTCTGGTAGCAAAGCGCATCGCTTCGTGATCACGAGGTCCTGGGTTCAAATCCTAGGTCAGATAAATGTAGTTTTTCTAACGAAAAATTCCCAGTATGAGTCCGAGGTCTGAAATTGTGTCCGGTATATGGCAATAGGCTCGCCCCCTATTACGTTGGACCTAACATCGTCGGCGAAACGTGGGTGTACTCAGTACACCTCTGCCACCCTCGCTGGGGAATATAGACATATAAAATTATATATAAAATTTAAAGAATAACATTAATAACTATTGACTTGATGAAGGTTGTAGACGAAAGATGGAATCATACAACATAGAGCCTTTATATTGAAAACGTCTATGTTTTTCGCCAGATGATGATAAAGGCTTAAAATACGAAACAATTGTTGAATGGCTAATCTAGCATTGTATTTTGTTAGACGCTCAAAGATCATTCGAATTGATTACTAATACAGTCTCGTCTCAATGACAGCAGCTGGGACCGACATATGCCTACATTATGTTCCCCGAAACGTTATGATGTTCTAGACATTATAATATCGGTTGTGGTTATTAATTCAGTTTTAGATATATCTCGGTTCATATTGAACGCAAATCGTTAATATCCAAGGTTGTATATTTAGGTTAAATTTAAATCCTGAATAATTAAGGTCATAAGAACCAAATAAACATGCTTCGGTATGATTTGCTTTAGACTAGGGTGTTTTTGAAAACCAGAATGCCTTACATTACTTTCTTAATATGCAGAAACGCGACTGTGTAAAGATAAATATAGGCACAAATCTGCTCAAACTGGAGCCTTTCAAAATTACGACCATCCCAACAATGCCAAATATCATGCAAAAAACTATCGGTTTTGGAAGCTACATTGCTACAGAACACGACGCAAGGGCTGTTAAAATAAAAAGAAATACTAAGTTTTTTAACAGAATTTGAAAATAACCTCAAAAACAACAACCATGTTATAGTACGACGGACGATTTAGCGCAATGGTTAAGAGCTTAAGCCGCTCTGCCCACTGCGTCTAATAGTCGCGGGTTCGAGTCCCGGACGGGACAAATCTTTGTGTGATCCACAATTATTTGTTCCGGTCTGGGTATTTGTGTATGTGAATTTTCATGTTTGTAAACGCACCCATGACACAGGAATAAATCATAGTGCGGGGCTAAGTTTAAAAAAAAAACTCTACTATAAAGCTAAACCCCTTAATTATATTTTAATTTAAAAAAAAACTTTAATAAATAGCTTTTATACCAAAAACACAACGAAGATATCTTGCTTAGTTAAGGAGTTCCTATGGCTTCCTTCCGGCTCCATCATCAGACTTTGAACATCATCTGAGATTAAAGTAATCGTCAAGACAAAACCAACGAGCCCAAACACAGCGGGCTTATATTGAGTAGTTGGGTGGTTCCATTGGCCACCTTTCAGCTTCATCATCAGACCTTGAAAATTAGTTGGTTCTATAGAGCTTGTCAATCCCAATCTAACAAACCTAAACACGAGGGGTTACGTTGGATAGTTCACATATTCCTATGGCCTCCTTTCGACTCCATCATCAGATCAGCTCCAGGATACCATATGATTACATTTTCAACAAACTTACGTGCACCAAATTTCAGCTAAATCGGACACCCACAAATGCTTAAAAAAATAATCACACGATTTGACCCGGAAACACCGACAGCCATACGAACATTGCAAGTTGCAAAACAACATCTATCCATCTATATCATCACGCCAGATCCCCTGCGGGGTAGGCAGAGAGTACAGACTTCCAACAGGTGCTTTCCTTACATACCTCTACGGCTTCCTCCACTCTCATAGTTCGTCTCGTACACGCTCGCCGGTTACGTAGACTCTTGACTTTTCCTTCAGATAAGACTCGGTTTATTTGATCGTGGTAAGATAGTCTAGGTATTCCCCGGTACCTGCATACTTCCACAAAAAAAAAAACATAGTTGCAAAACAACATAGTTACTTTAAAGCAACCTAGTTTTAGAATTTTCCGGCAAGGATAAAATAATATTCATTTGTTAACAAGCACAAAGGGAATACGAAGTGAGAGAGCTCTATTCCAGTCTGTCTTTATTAAGAATAGGTGAACAGGTACACGTCATAAATGTGTGTTCATATATCAGTGTTTCTTCCGATTTGCAACTTTGTTTCTGTGGAAATTGATATTTGTATTAACAGCTATTTTTGGCGCTCGTAGCGCAGTGCGACCGCGGTGTTCGTACCGATCACCAAGGTTAAGCAGCGTTCGACTCGGTCGGCCTGAGATGGGTGACCGTTTGTGGCATTTTCATATTCGAGCGTCTCCGTGCTTCGGAAGGCACGTTAAGCCGTTGGTCCCGGTTACCACTTAATATGGTAGTCGTTAAGAGGAGTTGGAAGCCTTAAAGGCGACTTGGTAAGTTCGAACAGCAGGTGCCCACAAACCTGCCTCCACCAATCCGCACTGGGTCCGCGTGCTGGAGTATGACCTAATCTCTCTCACCTCGATTTGTGAGAGAAGGCCTTTGCCCAGCAGTGGGCAGTATACGCTGATATTATTATTAACAGGTTTCATTAAACTCAATAATACTGAGTCTATACTGTGCCACTGCGGCAAAGGCTTTTTTTCACAAATCGAGGTGAAAGGAAATAAATCATACTCCACCGCGTGGACCCAGTCAGGTGCGCTGACATCTAACTTGGATCCCACATAAAGTGGTCAGAGGAACTAACGGTTTAACGCTAGTGTTGTAAAAATTAGCGCTGAAGTCGAGCGTTTAGCGCCAAGTCGACGCTCACTAGCGTTGAAACACGTAGAAGACGCGAGCGTTTTAAGCGCCGACTCGAGCGTTTGTACAACACTTCTTAACGCGCACTTCTGTAGCACAAAATGCTGAAAATGGAATTACCTCAAACGACACGATAAAAAAGATCTTCACGCTTTTACTTCCCAAGGGGTGGTAAAAGTGTATAATGTACAATAACTTATCGGCCTACCTACCTCGCAAGGGATCCGGCGTGATGACATAGATAGATAGAACTTAACGGCGACGATTTACCGACCTTATTAGGTTCCAGTGTAATAATAGGCTATTGCTATAAGGAACTTAATTCCGGACTTTAAACGACCACTAAAAATTTTTCGATACAGATACTAAAATTTGTTTGATCTAAGATTCAAAGACCCCATTAACACCAAATGCGCTACAAGCCACCACATATGCGAAATCTAAACTAAATTAAAATGACATAAAATACAAATTCAACAACAGGCCAGTAATAACAAACGCAAAAGCAACACAAACACGGTTAATACAATTAGGCGTGAAAACTGGGAAACTAGGTACTAAAACACAAAGTTGTGTAGTCCCATTTCGTTCTAGTACCCAAATTAGAAGGGTCAAACAGGGTTTGCAAATAAATTCGTCTAAAATACTTGACATTTGGTATGTAACCTTTAGTAGAGAGATGTTTGTATTTCTTGTTTTGTTTTTATAAACGTAACCCTACACTAGGATTTATTCCAGTGTCGTGAGTGCATTTACAAACATGAAAAGTCACATACACAAATACCCAGACCGGAACAAATAATTGTGGATCACACAAAGATTTGTCCAGTGCAGGACTTGAACCCGCAACTATTAGACGGAGTGGGCAAAGCGGCTAAAGCTCTTAACCACTGCGCTAAATCCGCCCGTCCTTTTTTTTGGGTCTAAGCATGGACAAGATGTATTCAATGAAAAATTATATAGGTTTTATCATTGAAAGAAAAATTAATCCGTAATGCTTACATTGACGGATTTGGTGCAGTGGTTAAAAGCTTAAGCCGCTCCGCTCCACTGGATCGAAAAGTCGCGGATTCGATCTCTGCATGGCACAAATATTTGTGTGATCCACAAATATTTGTTCCAGTCTGGATATTTGTGCATGTGGATTTCATGTTTGTTAACGCACCCACGACACAGAAATAAATCCTAGTGTAGGGCTACGTTTTTTTATAATATAAATTTTCCTAAGGTGCTAAAAGTGTACTTTGTGGACTCAGTTTCCGCTATGGGGCGGGCTTATTCCTATTACTGCTGGTCAAAAGCGTTCTCACGAAAAAGGAGTTAGATAATAGTTTGGTAAGGCAGGATTTACCAAACCACGGATTTAGGATTTTAAGAAGGATTGTGGGTATCTGCTTTTAGAAGTAAACAATGTTTATAAGGTTTTAAACTTAGCTTGATGACGATCACATTAAGAGACAGCTGAAACCAACGGCTTTACATGCCTTCCAAAGCAAAGAGACAATCGAATATAGAAATGCCCCTAATGGTCATAAATCCCAGAATGGCCGAACTGAACCTTGATTAACTTTAGTGACTGCTAAAAACACCGCGGTCCCGCAGAGTTGTGAGTGGGTCGTCGATTTATTGTTAATTTAATAAACAAGAATCGGGTGATTACAAGTTCAGTAAGTTTCATCAGATTACTGTTAATAAAATTATGGCTGGACAATTAGCAAATGTAAAACTTTGAACCAACTAACGTCGAAATTGTGTCAGGCCTTTCGGAATTTGTATGACGCTACAATTTATGAAATTTCCATCTAGTCGTCAACTGACAGTTACAACGCAGCTCAGAGGGCTAAGAACAAATCATTAGACGTCATGGTAACGTTGTAGTGAAAGCGTGCTGTCACGTATATCTTTATATAGTAAATATATAGTGTAAAAAGGATCATCGAAGATTAATAGTATCACGTTAACGACAATCTGTTTGTAATAAGCTAGAGAGTTGCTAGTCTACATAAATACAATTTTCGGAGGAGTATTAACTTACAAAGGGGAAGTTAACATTTTTTTTAAATGCTCACAATAATTTCGCTGATTAGTAGCTCTTAAAGGACAATTTATTTAGACCGACTCGTAGGTCTCGTGGTGCATGATGTCGGTCTCTAATTTAAATCTTAGTTCAGAATGTTACTTGAGTTTTTCTATTAAAAAAAATCTCAGTATCACTTTGGAGCCTAGAATTGTACCCATTATAATTAGACTAGGCTCATCTCCTATTACACTAGGGCCTAATATTGTCTACGAATCATATATACATAGCATTCTATGATATCCTTGCTTGAAGAATAAAGGTGTGATGATATATTATATACATATCATCACGCCAGATCCCTTGCGGGGTAGGCAGATAGTACAGAGTTCCAACAGATGCTTTGCTTACATACCTCTCTGGCTTCCTCCACTCTCATAGTTCCTCTTATACACGCTCACCGTTTACGGAGACTTTAGACTTGTCCTTCAGATAAGACTCGGTCTATTTGGTCATGGTAAGACAGTCTAGGTCTTCCCCGGTACCTACATCCATCCACTTTCGCATTATATATCTGTTTTGTCATTCTTTCTTCTGAAATCCTTTCATAATGCCCGAACCAACGGAACATACCCTTGCTCATCTAAACACCGATACTATATTTTAATCCTATTCGCTTTCTTACTACGCTATTGCAAATACGGTCGGTTAGCTTCACTCCGTACATCTTCCGCAGAGCTCTTATTTCAACTACATTTATCCTACTTTCATTCTCCTTCTTACATACGAGTACCCAGCTTTCGCTGCCATATAACAACGTTGGGACCAGCACTCCGTTATGTATGGCCAGCTGCGCCTTTTGGCTTAAGTGCCGGCTCCCAAGTAGCTTTCCCATCGCTCCATTCACTCTGTTCCCTGCCCTCACTCTTCTTTTTTATGTCAGCGGTGTATTTCCTATCCTTACTGAATGCGCATCCAAGATATACAAACTCATTCACTTGCTCGGTGTGATGATATTTATTTTTTTTGTAAAAGTTTTAGTATAATCTCTAATTAACATTAACTCTTTTTACACAACGCTAAGCAGAGAAGTAAACATTAAACTGGACAGAAAGCAACCAGTATTTATTACAACAAGAATTCACCATTTGCCGAGCTAAAAGCCACGTACCTCATTTTGAATTTCACTCACATTCGTAAATTTCCACACGATTTATTTTTCATATTCTATCCTCTATTACCAGCCGGACGGTCCTGCGTCTAGAAATTCTGGGTATGACACATTCTGTATTAAAATTTTATCTCAAATACATATTCATGACGTCCTTTAACGTGGAAGGTCGTTGCTGGAATCGCGACGTGAGGATCGAGAGAAAAATATATGTATCTATTTAAATCAAATGCCAGATCCTTTGTGGCATAAACAGATTTGTAAGGAAGAATAGTGAGAGTATCAAACTATGAGAGTGGTGGAGGTCTGAGACGTCTGTAAGAACAAACCTCTCTGACTTCCTTTACCCTCATAGTTTGTTCATGCACGCTCTGGATTTAGAGGCCCTTCAGATAAGACACGGTCAGTTAGGTCATGGTAAGTCTAAGTCTTCCCGGGTACCTACATTTTTTCACTTTTGCATGAAAAAATACCGTTGGCCGAATCTGCTGAAGTGGCAAAGCTAGAAAAGTGAGACCAAGGAAATTTAACTTCATTGTTATATAATAGAGCGGTTGTTTTAGTTATCAACATTTTGAGTTCCATCATCTTTAATTAAATATTTTTGAGCGGTCTTATATAATTGAAATTGACTGCCTCATTGGTCTAGTGGCAAAGCGCATCGCTTTCTGATCACGAGGTCCTGGGTTCAAATCCCAGGTCGGACAAGTGCAGTTTTTCTAGCGAAAACTTCCCAGTACGAGTCCGGAGTCTGGAAATGTGCCCATTATATGGCAATAGGCTCGCCCCCTATTACATGGGATCTAACATCGTCGGCAAAACGAGGGTGTACTCAGTACACCTCTGCCACCCCCGCTTAGGGAATATAGGCGTGACGGTGTTTTTTTTATTTTTTTAAATTCGTTCTCAACTACAACTAAATCTCTTCCTAAATACAAATTCTCAATTTGTTTGCACAATAATTACCTATTGATATCCTCTTTGCGGGAATACAACACCAACCAAATAATATTACAATATTTCCTTGAAATTCCTTCTCTTTTTCAGGTGATGTAGGCGTGACATGTACTTAAAACTTTGGAAATAGAATAAAAATGAAATCTTGGTGAAAATGTAAAAATATTTTTTTTGACCTTTCATATTCATATTTTTGTTATTATATGAGTTTCTTAAATCTACTCTTTTATTTATAGACCCTAATATTGTGCAAAGAATTACACATTTATAAAAAAAAAAACTGTCTGGATGTAGCTTCAGTTATAATATAGGTAGTAAATATTATAAGTGAAATCAAAGACATCGTACCTAAAATAGAGATTAATATACCTATATCGTGGATGTGTTTAAAGGCGAAGATTACATAAGCAAATACCCAGATGAAAATAAACATATGTAATTCTCACGAATTTTTTTCCCGTACGGGATCGAAAGATTCCTCGATCCATCTTTGCAGAATTTGCAGGAGTAACTATACTGAGATATTGAAGAAAATTCATGAAAAACGATGACTCGTTTTCTATTTATAAATTGGTTTTAAGTTTTGAACAAAGTAACCCTTGTTCTTGTTTTTATATTAAGATTTATAGGTTAAAAAATTTCCAGTTGCCTAACGTATGTGGTAACTGGCCCATGCGGTCGGGCCGAGAAACGTATACAATACTATCTACATATCTACTAGAGGCGCTCGTAGCGCTGTGCGACCGCGGTGTTCTTACCGATCACCAAGGTTAAGCAGCGTTCGACTCGGTCAGCCTGAGATGGGTGACCGTTTGTGGCATTTTCATATTCGAGCGTCTCCGTACTTCGGAAGGCACGTTAAGCCGTTGGTCCCGGTTACCTCTTAATGTGGTAGTCGTTAAGCCGAGTTGGAAGCCTTAAAGGCGGCTTGATAAGTTCCAACAGCAGGTGGCTACAAACCTGCCTCCACCAATCCGCACTGGGTCCGCGTGGTGGAGTATGTCCTAATCTCTTTTACCTCGATTTGTGAGAGAAGCATAGAAGAATACCCAGCAGTGGGCAGTATAGGCTGATATTATTTATTATTATCTACCACGTGGTAGGTTATTTTGCGCTTTAAGTATTCCATAAATTTTGTGATAATACATACCAATAGTCAGTAGGTATGTATCAAGAAAACTAATCTCGACAAGTGCAGTACCTATGTTTGTACCTATGTTATTTTGATATATGGCTAAAGTTAAAGCCATTTGGTAAAAACCGAATAGCTAAACACAATCTGATCACATTATCATCAATCAGTTCATACGTATCGAGTGTTGAGTATTGGTCCCGTTAACATACCATCGATCGCACCGGTCCGGTGGAAACCATTTGGGTTCGACTTAATTATATTGGCACACAATTCAGTCGCTTTGTGTAAAAACAGTCACGCATGTATTCCCTAAATGGGAACGGTGGACAGACGAAGGTAAACAAAGCACACCTAAAGCTATATACATATGACTATTGTTTTGGCTATTGTTCTTCTTTGGATATTTGACACATGTTTACGATAATGTATTGTATTCCCTTACACATAAAATTTCCTTATACATTTTCTTCTCATCCCCCTCCACGTTTCAAAGGATAAGGAGTACCAAACATTTATTTTCCTGTACGTCATCAAAGTTTTATAAAAAAGATAATTGCTGACTTAGTCTAAACCAAATAATAATTAACCAAAATGTAAGAAATTGAGCCCAGTAAGAGATTTTTTAAGCTTTTTTAATATAATCTATTATCAATCAGATTATTAAATTAGCACTCGATTGGGAATACCTGACTACTTAATATTGCTACAGTGTGCTGAGCATAAAGAAATCAGATTTTATGTACTTAAAATGTTTTTCAATCTAATAATATCGTCTGACATTGCGAATGTCACTATAAATATGAGAGTAGGCGAGCGCCAATGAAACATTTTGTGGTAAGAGCGACAAAAAAATATGGAAAAGAATTTCTATCATTATTTATTATTAGTGCCTACATGTTAAAGTGCAAACAGATACATTTCTAGAAATTTATTACAAATATCGAAGTCTAGATGTTTGTTAGTAAAGCATAATGAAGAGACAGCACGAATTCATATGAATATTTGGTTGGAAGGATTCCTAGCGAATACCTATAGAATCAATCCGAACAAAATATATAAATTATAATGATTTCAATCATCATCAACGAAGCCAACTTGTAAAAGGTAATCAATTTTATTTATTGCATACAGTTTTACGTAAATACTGTAGCGTAAACAGTGCTCCCTATTTCACAGCCAAGAGGCTTAATATTCGCTATTTACCAAAAATATCAAATAAAAGTACAATATTGTACGTGTATTTTTAAATCCATGATATGATCCGGATTTTGGATACCGCAAACGTATGAAGCGACGAAAAAAACATCGCGGACGAGTTCAGAATATAATAAAAATATTGATATATGACTTTGTGCCTTTCACCCTTTTATGCAGAGTTGAATTTCGATTAAACGTATTCATAGAACCGAATACGAGCGAAAAAGACGTATCAAGTTTTTATTGCATTCAAAAATATCAAATCCCTTTTTCAGAATAAAATTGCATTTTCGATCTACGCTTTGTCTTTGAGCAAGTTGTATTAGCAATGATCTCTTCTCGTTGAAATTACAGCTAAAATAAAAAAAAAAACAGTCTTTTTATGTAATCTTATGACGCGTGGGCTATAGTTATGTTTGATTAAAGTGTCAAATGAAACCGAGGTCTACCAAACTTTAGTTGTTATTAAACTTGAGTTGTTAATTGCTTTATGTATATAGATGACATATTTGATTTATCACCAAGTTGTTGTGTCAAATAGTGATTTGACACAACAACTTGGTACAGTGGTACCAAGCCTGATAAAAGTTTTACTACTGT
This sequence comes from Phalera bucephala, assembly GCA_905147815.2. Classification (NCBI taxonomy): domain Eukaryota; kingdom Metazoa; phylum Arthropoda; class Insecta; order Lepidoptera; family Notodontidae; genus Phalera; species Phalera bucephala. Next base: position 10,776,065 of record LR990632.1, on the reverse strand, counting down.
GTTTTACTGTACCTGTTAACCTTGGGTTGATCATTCTTGTTAATTTAATAAAGTAGTAATATGTCAGGATATTAAAAAATATTAACCTGCTCCGTGGACGTAACATTGTCGGCGAATAAATTATGGATCACTGCCTCTCCTGATACCCCTATCAGGGGTGGCAGAAGTGTGTCCAATAAAGGTGTAACAATGCGTGTTTGACTAATATATCAGCTATTTACATCTATGGTATAGTTGAATTGAATCCTACAATGATAATAGTTAATGAGACAAAGTTACATGTGGAGAAACTTATCAGACCTTAATAACCCTAATGCTATTTCTAATAATAAAAAGTTTAATACCAAATAAATAATTTGTCATCAAAAATAGCACAGAATGTGTGTACCACATAATTGGCAGACGTCTACATCAAAAATCAAACGATCGTTCCTTTAATATAAATAAAATAATAATGATTCTGATATTTATCTAGAATTTTAAAGAAATAACACTTACAAAATAAGATACCTAGGCGATATGAGGCTTATTTTAGTGAAGTTAAAAGAAAATTGGTCCATAGTACACTACGCTGGTTATTATTAGTCAAAGCCTTGTCGGTTAATCAGTACGGTATACCAACTGCAATATATACAACGATTTACACGCCTTTGCAATTAGATCATGGCCAAAAATAGCAATGGAACTGTAAAATACGCTTTAAAAAAGAAGAAATATAGGTCTGTTCAAGAGCGTGCTCGTCGCGACCCCTGCCAGTCATTATGGCTGCAATCTTGGACCGAAGACGTACCGCAGTGCGGGCTAGGGCGTCCCCCCGAGGCGACGCGTACCAGCCCGCCCCCGTCGGTACGAATATAGGTGGAAGCGGCGATGGGGGCCGCCACCCATCACGCCGAGCCCGAACTGGCGAGTCGTGGGGTGCAGAGTGCCGAATAGGCACTTGGAATGTAAGAGGTGGTATGGAAGATAAGATGCATGAGGTGATTGATGTAATGAAAGAGAGACGCCTGGATGCTCTGTGTGTAACAGAGACTAAGCGGAGGGGCAGTGAAACCTGTGATCTTCCTGATGGAACGATGGCTCTGTGGTCTGGTGTACCGCAGAGCAGTCGTGCCAGCATGGGGGTGGGTATCTTGCTGTCCCGTCGCCTGGCCTCTGGAGTGAGAGATTATGGCCTGTGCGATGCGAGACTTCTCTGGGTCCGTTTAAAACTGGGTGTCACTAGAGTATTTTTGGTCGCAGCGTATGCTCCCGTAAGCTCGTCGACACCCCAGGACCTTGAGAAGTTTTGGGATAATGTCAGGGAAGTTCTGGATTTGGCTGAGGCTAACGAAAAGGTGATTCTGTGTGGCGATCTGAACGGATGGGTAGGAACCAGGCGGCAAACTTGCGACGCTGCTCTGGGTCCTTATGGTGATAAGAGAGTGAACGATGCAGGTAAGCTCATTGTAGATGTTTGTTTGGAAAGGGGTCTCCTTGTGTCTAATACGATATTCCAGCATAAGGACATAAATATGTATACGTGGAGAAGGAATGAACAAAAAAGCATGATAGATCTGATCCTGGTTGATAACCGTCTCCGAAGCAAACTACAAGATACGCGTGCGTATAGAGGCCCCACTCTGGAATCAGACCACTATCTCGTAGTTGCGCGGTTTAGTGGTCTGTTCAGGAAGTGGAGGCACTGGCGAGAGCGTATCCCCTTCGGAGACCTTGAAAGATTAAAGGTTGAAAAGTTGCAAGATGAGAGCGTGAGGAGAATGTATGAAGACAGAGTCCGGGACAAGCTTTTGACAGCAGGCTCTTCGGACTCAAATGTAGATGAATGCTGGAATAGCCTGAAAGAGAGTTTGGTGGAATCCGCGAAAGAAGTATGTGGTTGCTCAAAGAAGCATATTACAGCAAAAGGTGATGCATGGTGGGATGCGGAGTTGCAAAGCTCCGTAGAAAGTAAGAAGAAAGCGTGGCAGGACTATGTATCTTCTTTGAACCTGAATGCCAGTATGACAGAGATGAGGAAAGAAATATACCGGCAATGCAAGAATGCCACTAAAACTTTAGTGAAAGAAAAGCGTGAAAGAGCCAGTATGATTGAGGAGGAGAGGCTGGCGAAGAACTTCGAGAACAACACCAAACTCTTTTGGAGCAAGGTGAGAAAGGCTCGAGGTGATTCGTCAGGCTCCAGAATGGAAAGGATAAAATCTAAAGATGGTGACATTCTTGCAGACACACAAGCTGTGCTAAGCCGGTGGAGTGAATATTTTGGAGAAATGTATGGAGATGACCCGGATGCTGATGCCGCAGACGTGCCTAAAGGCGAGATTGCGGCACCAGAATCAACGGAGGACATCACTATGGAAGAAGTTGAATGGGCGATAGGAAGTATGAAAAACGGTAAAGCTGCGGGAGTAGACATGATATCTGCCGAGATGATCAAATATGGTGGAACTTGCGTCCGGGACGCTTTCCGGGCCCTTGCAAACCTTTGCTGGAGGACCGGTAGAGTCCCTACAGATTGGCGCCGCGCAGTCATAGTACCCTTGTATAAAGGCAAGGGTTCACAATATGACTGCGCCAATTACAGAGCCATCAGTTTGATCAGCTTGGCAGCCAAGGTGTACGGTAAAATTATTGAACGGAGAATGCGCGTGAAGTCCGATGGAATGTTGTGCGAGGCACAAGGGGGTTTCAGGTCTGGAAGAGGATGTTCGGATCAAGTCTTCTCACTCCGCAACATCGTAGAGAAGCATTTGGCAGTGGGCCGGAAGGTTTTCTGCGGTTTTGTAGATCTGGAGAAGGCATTTGACAGAGTTGTGCGAAAGAGACTTTGGGACATTTTGCCAGAGTATGGTATAGATGGCACTCTGTTGCGAGCCGTCCAGTCCACTTATGTGGACTGCAAGGCATGCGTACGGGTGGGTGGTAACAGGTCACCCTGGTTTGACGTTAAAATCGGCGTCAAGCAGGGTTGCGTGTTGTCCGCTAGACTGTTTATAATATATCTGGACAAAAGTCTTCAAAGACTGAAAGCGATGAATGAAGGTGTACAAATGGGTGACTTAGTGGTAAACCATCTACTTTATGCAGATGACGCGGTTTTAATAGCGCCAACAGCCACTGATCTGCAAACACTAGTCACAGTTATGAAAGACGACTGCATGATCAATGGCTTACACTTGAATGTGAAGAAAACCAAGATTATGGTTTTTGAAAGGGAAGAAACCAGAACGAATGTAAGGATTGTGGTTGGTAACGATGTGCTGGAGCAAGTGAATGAGTTTGTATATCTTGGATGCGCCTTCAGTAAGGATGGGAAATACACCGCTGACATAGAGAGAAGAGTGAGTGCAGGGAACAGAGTGAATGGTGCGATGGGAAAGCTACTCGGGAGCCGGCACTTAAGCCATAAGGCGCAGCTGGCCATACATAACGGAGTTCTTGTCCCAACGCTGTTATATGGTAGCGAGAGCTGGGTATGTAAGAAGGAGAATGAAAGTAGGATAAATGCGGTAGAAATGCGAGCTCTGCGGAAGATGTGCGGAGTGAAGCTGACCGACCGCATTAGCAACAGCATAGTAAGACAGCGAGTAGGTATGAAAGATAGTATCGGTGTAAAGATGAGAAAGGGCATGCTCCGTTGGTTCGGGCATATAGAAAGAATGCCAGAGGAAAGAATGACAAAACAGATATACAATGTGAAAGTGGAAGGATGCAGGTACCGGGGAAGACCTAGACTATCTTACCACGACCAAATAAACCGAGTCTTATCTGATGGAAAAGTCAAGAGTCTCCGTAACCGGCGAGCGTGTATGAGACGAACTATGAGAGTCGAGGAAGCCAGAGAGGTATGTAAGGAAAGAACCTGTTGGAACTCTGTACTCTCTGCCTACCCCGCAAGGGATCTGGCGTGAGGTTATAGATAGATAGATAGATAGATAGAAATATAGATCTCCTTATTATACACATCTAAAAGAAAAAGGGTGTTAATCGAGTTGACATGAGAAATGTTCTAATACTAATATCGTGAAAATAATTCATTTTTGACACACGTAAAAGATGACACATAGGCTAGAATTCAAAATTAGACATCGCCTGCAATACCAATCGTTTTAATTTACTAACATACCTTGTCTCATTATATAGTCAAATGTCTCTTAAACTGGCGAGCGTATACGAGAGGACATTTGAGGGTGAAGGAGGCGAGAAAGGTTTATAGGAGAAGAACCAGTACGTCTTTCAGTGCGTGGTCGTAATCCAAGAAGCCTTTCTACCTCAACAGCAGTAGGTTTTACGAGTTATATATGGACGCTTAGTATGTTTTAAATACGCACATATCAAACACATAAGCCTTGCTAATGGAACGTCACAGCGATGGAAACAGACATTTGACAAAGGTGAACTTGTGAAATATTACCTCTGAATGCTTTTGACAAACCAACTGAGTCGTAAGACATGTTGAAGACAGTATTCCAAGTTTATACATAATGCAAGAGATTGCCACGAATAGAAATCTTGTAGTGTTTTGACGGTGAATGCCACAGAATTTCAGGATTGCTACCAATGGCTTCTCTTTATAAATACAACACGATTGTCTACATAAAATGTTGATAAAATCTATGTTAAGTTAGATCATATTATAATATTAGCCCTGTTAAGAAACTGTCCCACCGTTGGACACGGGCTTCCTCTGAAACAGAGGGTTCAGGCCAGAGCCTACCACGCTGGTCCAGTGCGGGTTGGCAAACTTCACAAACCTTCTAGAAACTCTTAGGCATGTAGGTATTCTCACGATGTTTTCCTTCACCGTAACAGCAAGTGATAGTAAATTTTTAATACGCACATGTTTTAGAAAAGACAGAGGTGCGTGCCTGGGTTTGAACCCTCGGGTTCTATGACTTTCCAATGGTCTAACCACTAGACTATAACTGCTTTTAGTCCAACGGTCCAACCATTAGACTATCACTGTTTTGTATACAAGATGTAATGTAAATAACGCAAAACCTCAGATACCCCGATTAGATAATTGCTTCACAAAAAACCAAATTTAATATGTTTTACCATTTTTTAAGCACTTTTATACTACAATAAATAATGGAACTTTGCGTATAGAGAAATACGTTTTAGAAATACATTTGACATCTCCGTATTGCTTTGAATCAAAAATAAATTTAGTTAGTTACAGCGCACTGAAGGAGTAACAGCATTATAAAAAATAAAATAAAAGTAAGATTCATTAAAAATAGTTGTAATCAATTCAGCTACCGATTTAGAACAAAATACTTTCAGGGTTGGCGTTAATTATGTTACAGCTTGTATATAATATAAAAAACATAAGACATGGTATAAAAAAAATATGCTCCAACAGCTCAATTCCAAGTCCATTTTCCTGATTACTGCCGTGGTTTACATTTTCGCGCTGGCCAATTTCATAGCCATTTTACTGCTCATCAACCGCTAAAAATACAAGTGAAAGGAATAAAACCAAAAATACATGCAGGTCGAATTGAAAATCATTTTCGTTATTGAAGTTAATTTAAAATAAATTCGGTTTGAGTACTTGCTAGTACTATTAAATAAATATAACTAATTATGAGTCGAGGCGATTATACGAGGCGCTCGTAGCGCTGTGCAATTGCAGTGTTCTTACCAATGCTAAGCAGTATTCGACTCGGTCGGCCTGATATGGGTGATCGTTTGTAACATTTTCATATTCGAGCGTCTCCATACTTTGGAAGGCGCTTTAAGCTGTTGTCCCGGTTACCACTTAATGTGGTAGTCGTTAAGCCTAGTTAGAATATTGTCGTTAAGCCGAGTTGGCGGCTTGATAAGTTCCAAAAGCAGGTAGCCACAAACCTGCCTCCACCAACCCGCACTGGGACCGCGTCGTGGAGTAGTGTGACCACAAATCGAAGTGAGACCTAATCTCTCTCACTTCGATTTGTGAGAGAAGGCCTTTGCCCATCAGTGGGTCATTATTGGCTGATATAATTATTATTAAATATACTATAACTACTTATACGATTTCATACGTTAAACGCGAATTTTATTTATTTCTATAGTATATATCCTATAATATCCATATTACCTATAGTATCTAACACTGCTATCAAATCTACAAAATTGCATTTAGAAAGCGAACCAAATATTGTATGGTTTGAGCTTATCTTCGGTAGTTTTAGCCATAATAGCAACTGGAATGGTCTACAGAATCTGTTTACGCTTTAATAACTTGGCAAGTTGCTTTCAAAACTAATTCAACGAAACTTAACTAAGAACCATGTTATAGATATGATGTTTCATATACAATACTTCTATCTATACAAGGTGTGACACATATAACGCAAGACCTCAGACACCCCAATTAGATTATTGCTTCACCTATCCAATACGAAAATGAAACTACCAATTTTAAGGAGTTTTCTACCATTTATTTAAGCTTTTTGTACCTAAATTCACCACGAAACTTGTACTTTTGTGTGCACATTGAGGTGTGTGTATTAGAAATGCATTTAAAACAGCCGTATTGCTTAAAATAATTATTAAATTTTGTTTAATACAGCGAACTGAACGAGTAATAGCAATTTTTGATAATTTAAATGTGACGATTTGCAACAAACTACTTCTTCAGCTAATGCGTTAATTATGTTACACGTTGTATAGTGTAACTGTTTACTTTGATTTATATATATCGGGAACTGAATTAATTTCAGCTAGTTTTTAAATATTTGACTGCCTTGTTGGTCTAGTGATAAAGCGCATCGCTTCGTGATCACGATTCGAGTCCTAGGTCGGACAAATGTAGTCTTTCTAACGTAAAATTCCCAGTATGAGTCCGGAGTCTGTAATTGTGCGCGGCATATGGTAATAGGCTCGTCCCCTATTACATGTGACCTAACATCGTCGGCGAAAAGTGGGTGTACCCAGTACACCTCTGGTACCCCCGCTTGGGGAATATAGGCTTTACGGTATTTATTTATTTTCATTTCTTTTTTAAAAACCGTAGCCCCACACTAGAACTTCTTCATGTGTCGTGGATGCGTTTACAAATGTGAAAATTCACATACACAAAACCGAGACCAAAACAAATAACTGTAGGTCACATAAAGATTTGTCCCGTGCGGGAATCGAACCCGCGACTATTAGACACAGTGGGCGGAGCGGCTTGAGCTCTTAACCACTGCGCTAAATCGTCCGTCAATTGTAACTCGGTCTGCTGTAAAGCAATACAGCGATATAATTTCCCATTTTTAACGATATTCTGCAATATGCCAGGTTTTGTAGTTAATTTAGATATCAACTTTTTAAAACAAATAGTAATTATAGAAAAAGAACTTTTTAAAACCGGAATTCTTGTTTTCGTACTAAATTTAGATCTTTATTATTTCCGTGTAGATACACGGAAAGAGCCTGTTGGAACTCTGTACTCTCTGCCTACCCTTTAAGGGATCTGGCGTGATGATATAGATAGAGATAGATATATAATAAACGAAGTTCCCCACTTGGAATTATTCCTATGTCATGGATGTGTTTAAAACAGGAAATTCAGATACAGAATCACCCAGACCCAGAGAAATATTTGTGGGTCACACAAAAATCTGTCCCGTTCGGGATCGAATTCGCGACTACTTGATCCAGTGGGCAGAGCGGCTTAAACTCGTTGTCCATCAGAGTGTTGTAATACGGCACCGCTAGTTCAATAAGGCCCAGTTGAATGAGGCCCTCTTTCCGTGTATCTACATATTTCTCTTTATCGACACATAAACAGCGTGCGTGCAATTTGTGTGTCGACAAAACGTGACGTGTTCAGCGTGACACGTTCTCACAGACGTTTTACTGGCGACAACGTGTCTAAGATACAAATGATAAATTGAGATATTCACGAAAATGAACATTAGGTTACGTTTTTGAGTATGCATGTCGTATTTCTTTCAGTATTTGTAAGTTTATTCCAGTGGGTATCAATGTCTAACTTAGTTTGGGAGTTAAATGTAATTTGGCATCGGTTCTAAAAAAGCTACATAAATTTCGTTGATATTGACGGACGATTTAGCGCAGTGGTTAAGAGCTTAAACCGCTCCGCCCACTGTATCTAATAGTCGCGGGTTCGATTCCCGCACGGAACAAATCTTTGTGTAATCCACAATTATTTGTTCCGGTCTGGGTATTTGTGTATGTGAATTTTCATGTTTGTAAACGCACCCATGACACGGGAATATATACTGTGGGGCTAGGTTAAAAAAAATATATTGAACCTACGATCAAATACTGTCACAACTCAAAATTCTTGATTTTGTCTATTGCAGTTTACTAAATATGACATTCTATAGAACTTTATCTCTGTACTGAGAAATAAAGTCACAATAAATTTCACAAGCTATTATCTCGATACTTGCTTCGTTTGACTTACGACTATTTGATGAAATGTGCGATATCTCATCAAAGGCCTTCTCTCACCACCTTAGGCGAAAGAGAGAAAAGCCTACGATTCAAGTTACTGACTAACCCCTAAACACTATATTCAACTCATATTACTTGTACAACGCAAACAAGAACAATTGCAATTCTTTTCCTTTTAGTATTCCTTTGTGTCATAATCCTTATTGGTTTACTAATGAAAACGAACTAATCTCTTTTGTTACGTTTTGCAAAAATAACTATATTACATTTGAGAGGGTTTTTTTTCTTTTGGTTTGTAGTGTTGGTGTCTAAGTTGTTTAATAATACCGTAAAAGACTATATTTTTGTCAGATTCAGATCTCAATTGTTGTGACATCAGTTGGGGCTCATGATCAAACGACGACGAATCGACAGACGATTTATTGTTTTTTTGTCAGATTCAGATATCGATTGTTGTGCCATCAGATGGGGCTGATAATCAAACGACTATGAATCGACGGACGATTTAGCGCAGTAGTTAAGAGCTTAAGCTGCTCGGGACACTATGTCTTTGTGTGACCCACAATTATTTCTTTCGGTCTGGGTATTTGTGTATGTGAATTTTCATGTTTGTCAACGCACCCACGCTTTTGTTAAAAGAAAAAAAACTTGTTCTCGAAAAGTAGACCTTATCGATAACTCTACCGGCTACTGATATAAAGTACTCAATTAAATAAACACGGTCAATAGAAAAAGTGAACTAGAAATATACACCGATACGCCTATAATTCTCAAGCAGGGTCTGTGGCAGAGGTGTACTGTGTGTACCCACTTTTTGCCAATGACGTTGGATCCAACTAAAATAAAGAGTGAGCTTATAGTCATTATGCATAATGTCAGATTCTAGACTGATACTAGGATTTTGTCTTTCGTAAAATTACACTTTGTCCGACCAAGGATTTAAATCCAAGACTTCGTGATCGCTACGCTCACTATTCGCCACTTGACCCACTAGGCAGCTAGTCATGATCGATAGTTACTAATAAATCCATGTAAAAAATTGTGAGCGCTTCAATAACTAATTTAGTTGTGGAAAAATCCCGTTTCGAAATAAATTCTAAGCAGATTTTGATTAATTAATCTCCTTACCTATTAGTTGTCAATTATCTTGATATATAAAATATACAAAAGTATCCAATTAGTAGCAATAATGAGATAAGAAATAAGCCCCTAAATAGTCTTCTTATTTTGGAACATCAATTAGCATTTCGCTGTCGTTAACATTACACCTAATGTTTCAGATTATAAAGTGTTTCTCGGTTTGTTAATTCTTTAATCTTTCGCCTCATCTTGAGAGTGGCACACCTTTAATCACGTAGGATTATATGACTTTTGGCAAGATTTTGATTAAACATCTCTGATGTATTTAATTGCTTAGGATGTTGGTAATATGGGTTAATTTTAGATTAATTACATGCGGCAAGAGATTAAGATTGTTCACTCAACTTTTGTTTTACAATTGATTACTGAAACACTAAACGGTCTATAGTTATCGTTTTTTCAAAGCTTTTATTTAAATTCAATGGTTAGTACATGTATGTGTTAGTAGTTGTCATTATCAGCATCTTTAATCAGTCTGCATCTACCCTCTGCTGAGAGAAGCCCTTCTCCCTATCTCGCCATTTGTTCTAGTCTTGTGCTTGGCTATCTCATAATTTGCCGGCCACCTTAACAATATTATCGCTCTATCTCACTGATGGTCTGTTTTTGGCCTTCGCCTCTTTCTGAGTCACTTTTTGTCGCGGTTTTGGTCTTTTACCATTCTTCTGAATCATCAAATGTCCCCTTTAACATGTGTCATCAGTTCGAAACATGTTCAACCATTATCATCACTAGGTGTGTTTTATTAAAAATTTTAAAGCTACTTTTAAAAAAGTTCTTCGTGACAATGCATGATGTGATAAAGTTTAAATCTGCAGTCAGAATTTCTACAGCAGAAAACATCTGATTGGTTAGTACTATCATTTTGAAAATTGTTATCATTTTGTATAGTAAAACTACAGTTATCCTAAATTATAATATAGACTGATTTATTAACATTTTTCCTGAAATATATTGAATCAATATCAAGAGGACAAAGTAATGTCGAATCTTATATGGACCAAAAGAATACCACAATAAAATGGAGGATATTTTCTCATCCAATATTGACTGTAGATTCCTTTTATGACGCAACCTACGGTTAAGACGACGGGGATTACCTAAATCCTTTGAAACACAAAAATGAGCAGTTTGACTTTGACCTTCATTTTCACGATACAGTACACTCAATACAGGGTTAGGCTTGAGTTTTGGAATGATTAATAATATGTAGCTTTTAATAAGTAGGAAAATCTTATATAAGATGCGAAAAAGACTTGGCAATACTTGCGGGTGACATCAAACCCTGTTAACTGTTACAGACATGTTACAAGGATCTCAAAAAAAAAATGGAACAAAACTGTGAAATGTGCATTGATATAATACTTTCAGTAGATTGAAGGTGACAGTCTGACAAATTACCTGGAAAATAACAGCACAAGTCCATACCCATGTGTCATATCTAATTACTTCGAACTAACCATAGCCAACATGAGGAGGTGTTGTTAAGCTGTACAGGCCCCGCGGCCTACAGCGTAGATCATTTACACACACACACAAAATGAGGACGTGTTATTTAATAATACAATTTTGTTATTTCAGGCATCAGAAATTGTACAATTTATAGACCCATATAATATAAACCTTACAGACTAACATACATGTAATATATTTAACTTATAACCTAAGTTATTCTTTCTTTATTCTTTATTGTATACACTGGGATGGAAATAATTTTACAATTTAAAAGTATACAGAAGGCGAGCTTAACTCAAATATGAGTTATCTTCCAGCTAACCATAGAGTGTTGAGAGATGAGAAAGTGAAATAAGAGGGCAGTTATACAATGTAATGTTAATAGAAAATAGCAATGAAATAAATACTATATTTTCAAATATAAATACATATACTCAGTTATTTACTATACAAATATAAAATACATATAATTATAATACATACATAAACATACATACCTAAATAAATCAGGATAGAAAATGTTCCTTGATTCTTCTTCTGAAAACATCCAAAGATGAGCTCGCACGAATGGACTGTGGAAGTAAGTTCCACTGACGCACAGCACGAACAGTGAAGGATCCATCGTAACGACTAGAAGAATGAAGAGGAGCACGAAGAAGGAGAGATTTAGCTGCACGGCAGGGATAATCCCTTGGAACAAGAAAGTCAAAACGCTCCCTGAGGTAAACAGGGGATTTAGGATTATGTAAAATGGAGTAGAGTAACGAGAGAATGTGCAAGTCCCGTCGTTGTCGAATAGGTAGCCATTTTAATTTCGTCCGATACTCTGATACATGATCAAATTTACGTAATCCGAAAATGAAACGAATACTCAGATTCTGCAAGCGTTCGAGCTTATAGACAAGATCTTCAGTAGCATCAAGAAAGCAAACATCACCATAGTCAAGAATTGGTAGAAGGAGAGATTGAGCAAGACTTACAGTCACCGAAGTTACATGTAATTTCGGTGACATGTTGCGCTGTGCCGCACGCTTGCAGTCTTCCACGACATCTCTTGAAGACGACACACTTCGGCCACACCTCCTCGCTCATAAAGGTCTCCAGCTTAACAGTGTGTGTGTGTGTGTGAGTGATGTACGCTGTTGGCTGCGAGGCCTTTACAGCTTCACCGGACTTAAGGGCGAGCGTGCAACCACTACGCTCGAGCCAGAAGGGCAAGGGGCGACATACTCGAGGGCCTTGAAGAGGCGCCCTCGGTTGGGACAGTCGCTGTGGGGGGACGGGGTGCACTACTAAGTGCACCGGTCAACCGCCGGCTATGGGAGGGGATCTACGACTACGTCGTCGTCACCCGTATTCTGAGCGGAAAGAATGGATGACAAAGCATCGGGGGGATCGGTGAGAACATGTCGCGGCCGGCGGTGGCGGCAGTGGTCGGGGGGGGCATCGTAGTCGGCGGCGGCTGCGATTAACTGATTCACCTGGGTAGATGCGCGAAGTATCGTGTTGTCGCCTTTTTAATATGGGCGCGAATAGGTTTGAGACCTAGATCTATAGAGCTTAACAGTGGGAATTTGCACCACAAACGAATAAAACGCCGTATTGTTTTACGAGTTCAGCTTCTTGACCCTCAGAGTGCACACGTTCTACTTACGGGCATACTCCAGAATGTCATTGGCTTTGGTCGATTTAAATTTGGTGGTATTAAAATGCTACAGTTTGCTAATCTTCCATAATAAAGGGCTCTCATCTGTGGTCATTAATAATTTAAAACTATTTGCTGCAGTTACTAGCTATGAGTAGGTATAGATGCGTAAGTATATCAAAACGGGGCCGTCTAGTGTCTATCATTTTGTTTGTGATCCGTTATCATACCATACAAATAATAAATCGATTTAAATATCTATATCATCACGCCAGATCCCTTGCGGGGTAGGCAGAGAGTACAGAGTTCCAACAAGTTTCTTCCTTACAGAATTCTCTAGGTTCTTCCACTTAGAAGTTCTTACAGAATTCTCTAGCTTCCACTTAGAAGTTTTTACAGAATTCTCTAGCTTCTTCCATTCACCCACATGATTCGTCTCATACACGCTCGCCGGTTATGGAGACTCTTAACTTGCCTTTCAGATAAGACACGGTATTTTTGGTCATTGTTTCATAGTATAGGTCTTCCTCAGTACTCATTTAAATATGTAAGGATATATGATATTATCTAACTTCTCATTTTCATTCACCTAGTATGTTTATTTGTTGTGTTATATTAAAAGATCAGTATGAAAGATAAACTGCAACATACACATTTTCAAAACTCATCAACAAGCCTTCTTGAAAACAGTGGACATTTAGCATTCAATTCACGAATGCCTATTTGCTTCTGCTATAGGCGGGCGCATAAATTGTTGCCATTATTCGCCGTTAGTCCACAAAGAGATAACGGGCTAACTGTTTTCATTGATTAAAACGGTTGTTTCATAGATGCATTGGTTCGGAGATACAGGTGTTGCCTTGTATATGTTCGATATGTGTTGAGGCATAAATTTAGGCCTCGTTCAAATTCTATAAACAAGCCACTTATTAAGATTATCTTATCAGGTCTCTCGTCGTTTATGGGAACTTTTCATTACAATTTAATTCCTGAAAGTTTAGTCAGTTAAGAAAGCCCATTGAATAAACCAGCTTATGATGTCCCTGTGCTGAGCGGATGGCTTCTCTCATAAATTGCAGTGATTTTGATTTACCACACGGGTTGAGATTGGTGGCGCCAGTTTAGAAGCCACTTGCCGTTCTCGCTTATCAAGTTACCTACACATAAGGCATTCAACTCGGCTTAACGATAACAACAATGAACGGCGCCGGAAACCAATTCCCTAGTGTCCTTTCCAAAGTACGGAGACGCTTGAAAATGGAACGGTTACCTATCTCAAACTAAAAACTAAATGGCTTCTAGGACCTTAAAAACTACTTAATAATCAATAGTGATTACGATAAATATTATATAAGTTTTTTTGGCAACTATAAAAGACGCGTAGATTATTTTCCAACGTGATAAATGTCATTACGTCCATTACACAAACAAACTGATTTGCTATCAATGCTACAGTCATATTCTTTAGTCCCACATCAAAAAATTTAAGGTATTAAAAAATTAAAGGATTTGCGTTCAAAGAGATTTAAGCATCGCAACGGATTTTTTAAGCTTATTAGTATACCTAAAAATAACATGACACTAAGCCAAAACTCTCGAGAAAATAAGTACAAAATGCCAATAAATAAAAAACAATAAAAAACCCATTCAGTTTTTAGAAGCCCAGCGCTCGAATATCTGATGTCTATTTGGTATTTGAATCAAGTTTCCAATTCAGATCTAACTCACTTACCTATATTCGTTTTGATTCTGCAAACGTACACAAGTGTAGGTTAGGTTTCAAATATTCGAGTTTTTGTATTATATAAGCAAGCCGGATCAACACTTGAAATTGTGCCTTCGTAGTATTGGGTTCTAATCTTTCTTTAATATTTATCGCATTTCCATGATCGAGCCGTTTTCGTGCTTCGGAAGACGCGTTAAGCCGTTGGTCCCAATTAGTTGCCGGTCGGTCGGTCGGGTTGATAAGTTTCAACTGCAGGTGGCTACAAACCTGCCTCCACTAATACGCACTGTATCGCGTGGTGGAGGCGGAGTGTGACCTATTTTCTGTCACCTCAATTTGTGGGAGAAGGTCCTTAGTCTTAGTGGGGCATTATAGCCAGATTTGTAAATCTTACATTTTTATTTGTACTCTAACCATCTGGTGAATTTCTGCCTGTCTTTCTGGTTTAAATCCTGTGATTCATTCTTAAGAACTTGCGGGTATCCGATTGAGCTCCAATTTGGCATAATAAATTTGGTAAGTTTGGTGACAATGCCAATATGGTACCATGGAACAGGTCTGATAATGGAGTCGGAAGGCAGCATAGGAGCATTTGAAATATACAACATAGCCCCCTCGTGTTTAGGCTTGTTAGATGGGTATTGACAATTACTATACAAGCAGATCGTGCAAGTGGAACCACCCCACTACTCAATATATCTTCGCCCTGTTTGGGCTTGTTAGAATTGGCTTGATGATGTAGTCAGAAGGAAGTTATAGGAACTTATTAAGTATCTTATTTAGGTACCTACCTGATGTTTTGTTCATGTCATTATTTGTAAGAACACTTTGGAAGTAAACATTTATCAAAGCAACTTGGTGATACATCGTTTATACGGTGTTCCACTTGCAAAGCTTAATTCATAATGCCCGCTCTTAACATGGCGTCTTAATATAGATTGGCTGGAATGTAGTGTACTGTCAACATCAAAAATATAAACTCTGGCCAAAACATACTTGAAGATTTTGATAATCGCTATGAAAGAAAAAAAAAGTAAAATGAGAGAAGGAATGATTGTTTAATATTTCTGAAGTGAGATAAAAAATATCATTTTTTACGACATATAAAAATGACACTGACAGATAATGACCGGCTTCAATTAATGTGAGCGTGTAATCATGCTGTCACATTCATGTTTATTTAATAAATTTGTAATATAACAAGGATGTCATATCGACTCCTTAGCGTCACGCGAATGCGAATCTTTTGGTGCTAAGCCCTATTTCTCATTTAAAGAGAAAACCACATTTATTGAATAAATAAATAAGTAGTGATCGTACTGCCTCGTTAGCCTAGTAGCAAAGCACATCACTAAGTGATCACGAGGTCCTGGGTTCAAATCCTAGGTCGGACAAATGTAGTTTTTGTAACGAATACTTCCCATTACGAGCCCTGAGTCGGGAATTGTGCGCGGCATATGGCAATAGGCCCGCCCCCTATAACATGGGACCTAACATCGTTGGCGACAAGGCCCCCCCCCTTGGGGAATATAGGCGTTCAGCTATTCCTTTTGGTTTCCTTATTTTTTTTCCTTAACCACTCCAGTGTTGAGATAAACAATACAAAAATTTAAATCTCATCGATTTTTTTAAGCCTAGCCCCACACTAGGTTTTTGTCGTGTGTGCATTTACCTATAAGAAATTTCACATACACAAATATCCATTAACCGGTCTTCGCGAAAATAGCCGACTAAAATATCTACTATTAAAATATAGTACTTATTATGCTAATCGTACTTAGTAACGT
This sequence comes from Phalera bucephala, assembly GCA_905147815.2. Classification (NCBI taxonomy): domain Eukaryota; kingdom Metazoa; phylum Arthropoda; class Insecta; order Lepidoptera; family Notodontidae; genus Phalera; species Phalera bucephala. Next base: position 10,759,915 of record LR990632.1, on the reverse strand, counting down.
TTGTTAATAACGATTGAACTGAATACGTGGGATTATAGGATCCTCGTTTATCATATCGAATTAATAATACAAGATCAAGCTGCTATCGGATATGTACGGGGATTAGAACTGAATTGAGTGTAGATTATACTTACTCCGTTGGCTCAGCGACCCAAAGTGAGTCTTGGCCTCCAAAACGAGATTCCACGCCTTTTTCTACAGTTCTGCGCGATTCCCTGCCAGTCTTCGGCTTGGAGCTTACGCAGATCCGCCTCAACCATATCCTTCCATAGATACCTCGGACGACCAACCGGTCGGCGGCCGATTGGTCGGCCCAGATAGGCCTTTTTTACACTACGGTCTTCTCCCATTCTTTGAATGTGGCCAAGCCATCGGAGTCTGTACGCTTTTGTCTCTCCTATGATATAAGGGCCAGCCATGAGTTCTTCGATTTCGGCGTTATTGCGGACTCTCCAACTTCCATCTGAGTGACGGGGCCCAAGATTTTCCGAATAATCGTTCTTTCCGGCACAAGTAGCTTGTTTTCCTCATTTTAACCCACTTCAAAAAGGAGGAGGTTCTATGTTCGGTTGTATGTATGCTTTTTTATGTATGTTCAGCGGTAGTTCCGTCAATTGTAAACCGATTTTGATAATTGTTTTTGCATTGGGTTCAATATAGCTCCAAGGTGGTCCCATTTTAATTTCATTCGGTATATAAATATTAGTAAATAATTCACTCGCCACTTAAAATTGTAAAATAAAACCAAGCCAAGTAACCGACTGCACCAACCAGCACTGACTTCAAATTATTTATTAATTTTAATTTATTTTTTGCTTTTTAAAGTCGGTTTACCTTTTTTTAGAAAGATTTTTTAGTGTTAGTGTCCAAACTTCGCACCGATACAATAATATTGGTCTTATAACGGTCTCGTAGATCCGGATCTTCGTAGTTCTGCTAAGAAGCTTGGACATTAACACTTTGTGTAGGCCGGCGAGGGTAGATTATATTTTGGTAATTTTATTACCGTCTATTAATCTACAACGTAATTTTCACACAATTATATTCTCATAAACACGTTCTCTCATTGTATTGAGACCAAACCTAGCTCGGCGAATTTGGGTGTTCTATTTACTCCTTGAAGATGCTTACAGTGCTGTGTGACTGCGGTGGTCGTAGGGATTACTAAGATTAAGCAGCTTTAGGCTCGGTCCATCTAAGATGGGTGAATTGGTGATGGAGAAAAAGGTAATTAAATATTAATTAGTTATAGATGTATAAATACGTAGTTGACCGACCGCATTAGCAACAGCGTAGTAAGAAAGCGAGTGGGTACCACGTGAATTTTCGTTGCAAAATGTTATTCCCATACATTTTTCCGCCTTTTATTAGCGTTAACGACTGAAGATTGTCAACTTGGCTATAGGCGCAGGTTCGCATTACAGCGTAGAAGAATGACACTCTCGCCTCGGCAATCATGCTCGATGCGCTGCAGTAATGCGGCAAGCGCATGAGAATGCGAAATGCATCGTTATGTTGCACTTATTGCAATTGTTGGTTAAAAATCAGACTCTTTCCGGCTAAGAATTGAAATTCTATTCAGAAATAAAATCACGACTTTCTTTTAAAAACTAACTGTTATATAACTAAACCACTGCTTCTTCCAGTAGTCTATGTCTACTGCCCGGTTTCGATATCCAATGAACGATCCGTCTCGCTTACCATCCGTTTATTTTTCTCCAAGGCGTATCGTTTAAGTTTAATACGTATTTTAATAGTTCACTTACATTTACATTTATTTTATAGGAACACCCCAATATAAGATACAAAATGCTTAAGGAACGTAGCTGGTAACCCCACCATCCATTAGTAACAAACCTTCGGCAATTTTACCTTCGACGTTTCTTATTAGAAGAGTTTCAGATTACGTCTCGTAGAAAATGTTACTTCACGCTACTAGAATGAGTCGTTTCATAGATACAGGAACCGGGTATTAATCATAGTGATTCATTATCTAACTGCTATTTTTTACAAAAACCATTAAGCATCAACAACAGTTTCAATTTTATCATCAACAAATTTGCTTCCATTTAGTTCATTATTTGGTTTTCACGCTTGGTATGCGCAAACCGTAACAAACACTTAGCCAACAACGTTCTTAACTACTCAAAACCTTTAGGGAATACATCATGCTATACTCCACAGCCCATATTAAACGTAGTAATCCCCTAAAACGCGTGAATACTTTTGTTGATTGTCTTTTCACAAGTGTATATTTACTTGCTTTGGTTGCGCCTTTGCCTATTTTGAGTTCGTCTGATGATAGAGTTAAAAGTGGCTGCGAAAATTTCATATTAAAATATTATAGTATTATTGTATTTGGAATAAAAACAAGCTTTGAGTTTTTTTTTTTGTTTAAAAAGGATTATCAAAGAAGCTTTACAAGTGAAGTTCAACCGCTGTTATATAAACATATCTTCATTCGGTAATATACTTCTCGGGCCAGGTTCCTTTATCATACAGATATAGACTTAAGTTTTTCATTAAGAATTTAGTATTTCATAATAAGGCAAGCTAAGTTTTACTTTAGTACCATAAATAAAACGTAAGGCACCGTTCATTCCTTATCACCAAACTCAAAATCACGATCATTGGCAAATTTAGGTCCATTAGTCTCCATTAGTTTACCTAATCAGGTTATGTTAGCATTACAGCTTGCTAGATGGTTTCACCCCTTCCTATAGTGACTTGCCAACAAAAGGCTTAATGCCCTTTAATTTAAGCAACCCAAAGCTAATTAGAGTTAGCCTAAAAGTCTATAACGTTTTGTTCAGACTCTGTGCGTGTAGAAAATTGCTACTAAAATTTGACTGGAAATTGTTGTTGATAAAATCAAATGCAGGAAGTAATATAATGGCTTTTATGGTTATTCGATTACTCTGGTTCATTGATAATTATTTGAGTAAAACAGCGGAAAATATGGTTTTGGGGCGTTCAAGTTTTAACCTTTTTGGAGCCAGATATCATTTTTTTTTTCAAAAGTCTCCTTAATTTGCAATCTCTTAAGCGTCATAAAATATATTAAAGACTGTTTTTTGTTCTCAATTGGCCAATTATTTAAACAAATGTGACGTGACAACTATAGACACTAAAATTGTTACAATTAAGGTAAAGAGCAAGGGTTGGGAAATCTGGGACTAATAAAATTAATGAATTTTAAGCCATGTCCATTTTTTGTCTATAGTTATCGCGAAATATTTGTTTATAACATTGGCAATTGAAGATCTCTTATTATAGAGAAAACAACACCAACGCCACTAAACATTTGGTAGGTTAATCTTACTCTTTGTTATAGCTGTCATGGTCTAACTTCTCAACAAGTCGAAGATCCTGTATCGAAAATATTATTTGGTTATTTAGACATGATACGCTAAACAACAAATTTCATATATGTGGCCATAGCAAGACTAGCTTTGGAGACATCTTTTCTTTAATAAGCAAATAAAAATTACTACTAAAAACTCCTGCTATATACCACTTAATTCAAGATTTTATGGAGCCGAACAGGAAAGTTGTTGTCAAGTTTTCACCTAACCACAACTTCTCTCATTACAAAGAAAAGCCTACACCGGAGAAAAATTATATCGCTCTCAAACAAACCCCAGGCAACGTTTAACCATATTAAGTAACTTTCCCTGGCTAGTTTTTCAACAAATTTAGCCCATACTCATAACCCGGCCATCTGAACAAACCCTTTGAGAGCATTACGGTACAAAACATAAGCTAATGCTATTTTCATGTACCAAGACAAGGAAGCCAAGTTTAGTCTCGGATGTACACTGCCAAGAATATATTTGGCCGTAAGAAGTTGGAGAATGAAGGAGTAAGAAATGCGGGAACAGAAAATTAAGTTTTTAAGTTAATTTAGATAAAACTTCGATGTACTGTTGATGTGTAACAATTTTTTTAGCTATTTTAACGTTCCACAATTTGTCAGAAGCTTAATCCGAATGTAAGAAGGCTCCACGCAAATAGCACCAATATTTCGGAAATTTTCAAGATCTCTTGTGTTTGCATTAGTTAGTTGCTATCTTAAATAAATGACTTGTGGAAGTCGTGTAATGGACATAAAGGGCATACATGAATTTTTGACCTCTCATATATATTCTCCCGATGATGTGAATTATCCGCTACCCGTCTCACTATTGCTTATTTTCCATGTCTACAATTAAATAACTCTATATATATATATATATATATATATATATATATATATATATATATATATATAAACAATAAAACACCGTCACGCCTATATTCCCCAGAGGAGGTGGCAGAGGTGTACTGAGTACACCCACGTTTCGCCGACGATGTTAGGTCCCATGTAATAGGGGGCGAGCCTTTTGCCATATATCGGGCACAATTCCAGACTCCGGACTCATACTGGGAATGTTTCATGTATGCATCTATATCATCACGCTAGATCCCTTGTGGGGTAAGCAGAGAGTACAGAGTTCCAATAGGTTTTTTCCTTACATACCTCCCTGGCTTCCTTTACTCTCATAGTTCGTCTCATACACGCTTGCCGGTTACCGACCAAAGAACTGATCCATTTTGATCATCTCTTTAAGGTATAAATTACTGAGAAGGAACCCAATATATCGCTCCATTCCAAAGCAGAGACCTTCAAATTACATCATTATCGCCCTCATAATTGTACCACGTATTATTTCCAGCGATTTATCGTGTGTATAAATGAGTTGGGGAAAACAGTGGCTTATTGATACGCAGCCAGTTTTCTGCGGTCTGTGGAACTTCCAACTGAAACTACAAACGGTTGTGTTGAAAAGGTCAATAAATGTCGTTCTATTTGTATTGAGAACATACCCTACTGTTTATTCTGTTTCATACGATTCTCAACTCTATGATTACCGATTATAAGTAGTATAAACGTGTACGTCATGTTATGACCTAAGCTCCTTTACTGTTAATGAGCCTTGTTTTGAAACCGGCCTTATAATAAAAAAATGTGAACTCATATAGGGCGGTCTCTTTCTTATGATCATCGATAAATATATATAAGAAATATTTATTTCAATGACTTATAGTATTTTTTACATTTCCGAGTTTGTGATACCTTTTCTTAGCAAGGAATTGCCTGTGTTAAGAGATTTTGTTCGTCCTTAACAGAGGTAATCCGTACTAATATTGTAAATTCGAAAGGAACTCGGTTTGTCCGTCTGTTACCTTTTCATGTAAAAAACGCTAAACAGATTTTGATCAACTTTGGCATGAAGACACATACCGGGAGAAGGACATAGGCTACTTTTTATCTCCACGAAAAAACCCTTAAGGGTGTGAAATAGGGGATGAAAGTGTGTATGGGGAAACCATCATCATTCAAGTAAGCATATGAAAATGCATACATAGACTTTTGGTAAGAAGTAAAGGACTACGAGTTTCAGTGCTTTTAAAAAATTTATAACTCAGGGGATACATCACTACTATACCTATGTCAAATTACAAAACTTCTGAGTGCGCGGCCGCGGGTAACAGCTAGTTTTGTATAAGAGAAAATAATCAAAAATAAAATAAACATCAATAATACTCATAAGAATTTTCTAAAACATTACCCGTAAGGAAAGAATCTATTGGCACTCTGTGCTCTCTGCCTATCTCGCAAGGGATCTGAAAAATAAATAAATAGATAGGAGAAAAAAATATATAGATAGGAGTAAACACCGTCACGCCTATATTCCCCAAGCGGGGGTGGCAGAGGTGTACCGAGTACACCCACTTTTCGCTGACGATTTTAGATAGAGCCTACTGCCGTATACCGGGCACAATTCTAGACTCTGGACTCATACTGGGAATTTCGCGTTGGAAAAACTACAATTGTCTGATCTAGGATTTGAACCGACGACCTCGATATCATAAAGCGACGCGCTTTGCCATTAGACCAACGAGACAGTCAAGTACATTATCCTTATTTAGTTTTATCGAAAGTTTATATATAATAACACCAATTATTTGAATTCACTTTTATGCATTATTCATAATGACAAAACAGATATACAATGCGAAAGTGGAAGGATGTAGGTACCGTGGAAGACCTAGACTATCTTATCATGACCAAATAGACAAAGTCTTATCTAAATGAAAATTCAAGAGTCTCCGTAACCGTAACCGGCGAGCGTGTATGAGACGAACTATGAGAGTGGAGGAAGCCAGGGAGGTATGTAAGGAAAGAACATATTAGAACTCTGTACTCTCTGCCTACCCCACAAGGGATCTGGTGTGATGATATAGATACATTGACATTATTAATGTAAAATTTAGAATACCATTCCATTTTTATTTTAAATCATCACCCGTAGTAAAACCCACTCATCCATATATTACAAAAATATAAACTGATGTTCCTCTCCTTTGAAACGGAAAATATAAAGCGGGTGCGTTTTCATTCAATTGAACGTTTATGAACGAATGAAGTGAATGAGCGAATGAACTGTTGAGTTTTATATAGCCGTTACAATTGTTTTATCGACTATCAAGCGTTACGGCTTCAACCTTTGCTTTAATGGGATCGTCAAAATGTTCATGAAGGATTGTAAAATATTTAAGAGATTAATTAGTAATGGCTTGTAAAGGTTTAGTCGGTTAAATGCTGACTATGTTAGTGTGAAGTTCAGGATCAAATAGTGGTCCTCCATCATCCGAATCTAAATCGGAGTCGCAAGGTACTATTATCATCTGCACAGGTGGAGCATAACTTAGTTTCTTACACATATAGTCATAGTACAGACTATGCAGCACATCGACGAGGAATGTCCTACTCGGAAATGTCCGGAGTGAAGCTGACCGACCGTATTCGCAACAGCGTAGTAAGAAAGCGAGTAGGTATGAACGATAGTATCGGTGTAAAGATGAGAAAGGGTATGCTCCATTGGTTCGGGCATATAGAAAAAATGGCAGAAGAAAGAATGACAAAACAAATATATAATTCGAAAGTGGAAGGACGTAGGTACCGGGGAAGACCTAAATTATCTTGCCATGACCAAATAGACCGAGTCTTATCTGAAGGACAAATCAAGAGTTTTTGTAACTGGCGAGCGTGTAAGAGACGAACAATGAGAGTGGAGGAAGCCAGAGAGGTATGTAAGGAAAGGACCTGTTGAGAATTCTATACTCTCTGCCTACCCTGCAAGGGATCTGGCGTGTTATAGATCATCATCATCATCATCTTAGCCTAAACTTGTCCACTGCTGAACATAGGCCTCCCCAATCGCTTTCCAGCGTAACCGGTCCGATGCCACCTGCATCCAACGACTTCCTGCGATTTTCACAAGATCGTTGGTCCATCTGGCAGGCGGTCGTCCCACGCTGCGCTTGCCAATACGTGGTCTCCACTCTATAATAATGTTATAGATGATGAGGGTTAATTAGTATCATTGTTTACTATTTTTACTTTTTTTAAAGTCTTACCAATTACTTTCTATCCATCTACAAGGTACATATATCGTAAATAACGCAGACCTCAGACACCCTGATTAAAGAATTGCTTTAAAAATTTACTAAAAAGACCATATTTTCAAATTTTTTTTTTTTTACTTTAATACCCAAATTGACAATAAAACTTGTACGTGTATAAAGAAATACGTTTTAAAAATACATTTGAAATCTTCGAATTGCTTTGAATCAAGAATACATTTAGTTTGTAATAGCGCACTGAAGGAGTAACAGCATTTTTTGCAAATTTGAAAAAAATACCTTAAAAATTGTTGGAATCAATTCAGTTACCGACTACGAACAAACTACTTTCAGGTCTTGCGTTGATGATGTTTCATCTTGTCTAAAGTTACGCCAGATCCCTTCCTTGTAGTATGTTATAATTTTAATAAAAAAATCTCCCCCCATACTTCATCTTGTTTAAGGAATTCATCTTGTGTCATAGGTACATTTACAAACATCAATTTCCAATACACATACTGAAATAAATGTTTGTGAGACACACAAAGATTTCTACGGTCCCATAGAAAAAAGTTACTCATGCCAAACAAAATAAATGTTATTTGCAACTTTAGTGCCCGGCGATAAGGTTATTTAATCCTTGGACTTTGTTCGTTGGACACTTGATTTGTCGTGTGCGGTGATCAAACCTAGCCACTACTAGATCCAGTGAATAGAGCGGCCTTCGCTGTTCCAATTGTAAAGTTTTTATTAACTTAGCTAATAAAAAAATATTAAAAAAATGTCTTAACAGGGTCCCACAAAACTAACGATATTGTGACAGGTCCAGACGAGACTCTTTCCTAGAAGACTAAAATTTATAAGCTAAAAACAGAACCGAATGGAAGCAGTGATGGGAGGCCTTCGCCCAACAATGGGACGGTAGTGGCTGAAAAAAAGCTAATAAAAGGTATTCTTATACTCATCACCATTACCATCGATCAGCCTGCATCTACCCACTGCTACCTTTACCTCTCCTCTATCATGTCATTCGATCTGGTTCCGGTTTTACTCATTACTAACAGAAAATGGTTAGGTTTATACGCTACATTTAATATCATTTAAATTAACAAAAATGTCTAACCTTTGGTTTGTTTAGCTTTAAGAATTAAACATTTGAAAATATATTTGAGAGTAAGCTTGGCATTGATGAGACAACCAGCCTTTGTATTGTAGCTGAAGGCGATACACAATCAGATAATAACACAAAGAGTTTAAGGGAAACTCATGCAACTGAAACGGTTTTAAAAATACCTTTCAAATGTTTACGTACGGAACAGCGGTTGGGGCGTAAATAATATGTTTTGATCTAAAATTAAATTCTTTTGATGGATCTCTGTGATGTATATCCAAATTTTATCCACATTATCTCGACAACAACAAAAGAAACAAGGTTAATTGATTAAAAACATGCCTACTCCAAATTTCGAGTGATGATTAAAACCATGAAGATAATAAACTAGGGCTAGTTTATTATCTTCATGGTTTATCATGGTATATTATTATCATCACTGTTTTTAGCGGACCTCATCTACAGAGGCCTTACCTATTTCGATAAGTTGGTATCAGTATAAAAGTCTTCTTAAGAGATCGCCACAACAACCAGCTTTGTTGGTTGATTCGGCTAAGCCTCAAGAATATGTATTCTTCAAAATTAGGCAACGCATTTTTAACCCTTCTGGTATTGCTAATGTTAACGGGCAGCGTACAATCAGATAGCCTCTGAGCGCGTTTACCCTCTTCTTATATCAGTATATTATTATACCAGTCCTCTGGACTAGATAAAACTTAGAGTGTGCTAATATTCTCTATTTTATTTATTAAACACCACTCTTGCCTCTTCAACAGTTGTAATATCATTAAACATATTCTAACTTGTTTTTTCAGGCACAAAGTCCGGATTTATCACTTCACACGCAAATTACAATTTAAGTGAAACAAAAATAATATTTCCCTGTGTAAATTTAAACCGTTAGGTCCTTTCAGAGGGACGGCTAAAGCATATCTCTTTAAGCCCTTTACGACCCTTCCTCGCTTCACCATCATGGTTGAAATACGGTACGCGATAAAGATTGGCAGCAGATGTTTACATGACAGATCAAATGAGGATGTTATTAAAACACGTACTTGTATGATTTTGATGGAAAAGGCTATCAAATTTTAGCAGTATTACATTGGGTTAAAGCATATTTTGTAGGTATACAAAAATTATTTGACTTTAGGGGTGATAAGGAAATACATCTTGTACTACAGGGTATTATCCTATGGGTAGCTTAGGCCTTTTAAGTCCAATTCCTCAAGGGGCATGGCGAAAAGAACTTTTGCCCATTTTATTTCTGAGGGAACTAGGCAGGGGTATCTCTGAAAAATAATAGCTCGGTTTTACCCTGTTTTTGCTCTACGCCCTAACAGTAAAAAATGAAATCTGAATTCAGGGCAACATCAGAAAAATGTTTCATTCATGAAATTTTAACGGCCTAAATGTACCAACTATATATTTTTTTCTTCATTCTGTATCCCACACTCTCTCATTCAAATCTAAGGTTACAGTGTTACCCATTTTATTTAAACGGACAGTGAAAAATTACAAAGGATAGAATGATTGATGGCCCCACTGGTACGTTTAAAAAACGATTCGGATGCTTAATTTCACTGTCGTCAGATGTCGGTACCGACGCTTGATGGATTGAGTTTGACGTGAGTGTGCCGTGCGGAAGGTACTATTGTTTTAAAGTCCTCTGGTTATCACTTCAGAAGTCACGGTTATTTTTCCGGATAAGACTGCAGGAGAAATTCCATGGGATCTTTAGGGACTTCAAAAGTATCTAATATACTTACCTATGTTTGGTAAAACGTTTGCTTTTTACGTATTATTTTTATAGCCTCCATAAATAACAAGGTTAACAAATAAATATTTATGAATGTAATTTTAGCAAAATATTTTGTCCTGTTTTCACGAGTAAAATATGATACCGTGTGTCTTATTTTTTCGTAAGTTTGTACGTTAGTGAATTATATGAAGGCATTTCTACAAATTAGTAATTATTTTTGAGGTCACGCTACGTGTGTGCGTCACACGATATTCTATGCATAATGACATATCTCCAAGTCCGCGGGACTTGCTTCAATAAGATGTCGCACGAAGCAAAGGTTATTCTTTCATTGATGCGACGGCTATAATTAGATATTACCTATAGTCTTACTAAATAAGACACAAAGAATACACATCTAGTTTTTTGTATTCACAGAAATACGTTTTCAATTATTACAAAAAGGCATCCATGTACTCAAAAGTAAAACAATCGAACTATTTTATTCATAAAACTGTTTGTGTTCTATTCTATAAATACTTTTTATCTGATGGTTGAAAGATCAGGGGGCCTAACCAAGTGACAAACGTTTTATTTCTTTTTTTTGCCGCAATTACAACAGTGCATATTCCTGAACAGTGTTTTCCCTGTAAAATGTTATTCAGGTGGATTAACGCCTGTAAAAAGTCTACTTGGCTTTTATAAGAAAAACACAACGAAGATATCTTGGTTAATTGAGGAGGTCCTATGGCTTCTTTCTAGCTTCATCATCAGATCCTGGGCAAGATCCGGGTCTAAAATACCCGTCAAGAAAAATTTAACAAGCCCAAACACGGCGGGGTTATGTTGAGTATTGTGGGTTTCCATTAGCCACATATCGGCTTTATCGCTAAACCCTCAACACATGTTATATAGTACTTGTCAATACTAACCTAACAAGCTTTAGCACGAGGGGATTATGTCGTATATTTTACATGTTCCTATGCCCACCTTACGACTTCATTATCAGACCAACTCCATAGTACGATATTATTGCATTATCATTAAACTTACTTATGTATGCCAAATTTTATCTCAATCACGCAAGTGCTCACAAAAATGGATCACAAGATTTAAACCGAAAAGACACAAACATACGCATAAGCTTGTAAAAACAACTCGACTCAGATCAACTCGGAAGCGGTACGCTAACAGCAATCTGTGTATTTGTGTTCAGCCCACAGCACTTTAAAGTGATAACGTGGCGTACACTTGTGGTAGTGCTTCTCCAATAGGTGTATGATATTGCAATTTAGCAGGAAGTCACTGAGCGAGCGACTAAACTACTGATACGTCGATGCCGAGATTCCCGAATCATCTGAGTGAGTGAATTTTACAGGTGATTGGTATACCTGATGTAGGTTCTTAAGATTGACTGATTGAGTATATAAGGAAAACTTGTTTTTTTTTAGCTCGTATCCTGATTTTGATTATAAACATTTCAAGTGTAATATTTATGGTTCCAAGAAGATTCTTCTTGTTAAAATTCTAAACCCATTTGACTTTAGACAGGAAACATACATTTTTAAGTAAAAGTGTTAAACCAGGTAATAAACTATGTGTGCCAAATTTCATTTATATACGTTTATGCGTGATTAAGTAACAAATATATAATTTTTTATAATATTAGTAGGATAAGCCTATATCTCACTGCTGCGTAAAGTCGTCCACCTTGCGGATACAATGTGGATTGATGGAGGCAGATTTGTGACCACCTGCTGTTGGAAATTAACAAGCCGCCTATAAAGCGTTCAACTTAGCTTAACGACTACCACATTAAATGATTACTGTGTCCAACAGCTTAACGTGTCTTTCAGAACACAAAGTTACGCAGTAACGTATCTCAGATTGAACCTAACCCTGTTTAACCTTGGTTGATATAAATACCGCAGCGCCACATCGAGTCATCTTTGATCACTCATGAGATCTTATCTTATTGTTGGCCTATCGGACCCAGGAGACCTCAAGTGCACTTCGACCCGATGGGATCTTTTGTGCTGTCCTTGCTCTGATGCTCTTACGTACGTAGGATCAAATACTCCCTGGACCAGGCTGTAGATTCCAGCAGGGGGGCAGAGCCGTAGTTCCTCTGGGTTTGAATAGGCCACTCACAGTAGCTTCATTAGCCGCGCCGCCAGATCATCGCAGTGGTAAAGGACGTGCTTCATGGTTTCAGTCTCTGTACCACAGTTCCTACATACCACGTCGCTGCAGAAGTTCATCTTGTGTATTTGTTCTTTTGCCATAGTGGCCTGTGAATGCTCCAATTAGTTGCCTCAGTTGTAGTCTACTGTGTTTTAGTAGTCTCTTGCTGTCGCTGTCACACCATGTGGAGAGAAATTCCTTGGAGTGTCTCATCCCTGTATTTGTTTCCCACTCTTTCCTGTATTGTTCTTGGGCATATTTGTAGAGCGCACCTCTGTAGGCGTCATCTGGTATGCCTATGAACGGTTCTGGACCAACAAGTTTCTCTATTGCTCCTTTTCTGGCTAATTCATCCGCACGTTCGTTGCCATCAACCCCCGTGTGCCCAAGGACCTAGACTAATCTGACCGTGTTACGCGCTCAACATGTATCAAAAAGATACACATTCCACAGCCAGTTCCGAGTTAAGCTCATAGGAGCTGATGGCTTTGAGGGCAGCCTGACTGTCACTACAGATGTAGATTCTCTTGCCTGTAATTCGTTTGTCCAATATCTCTTTTGCACAAATATTTATCGCATTGGTCTCTGCTTGGAATATCGACGCAAATCTGCCCATGCTTTGACTTAGAATGTATCTTTCTATGTATACACCGGCTCCCGTTCCAGACTCGGTTTTGGATCCAACAGTGTACCATATCATTTGTTCCTTACCTTGTTTATTTAGACCACTATTCCATTGTTCCCAGGTAGGGAGGCGGGTGCTATATATATATATATATATATATATATATATATATATTTGAACATGTGCGTGGTCTAGATCTTAACACTTCTCATGTTCCTTATGTCATCTAGTTCCTTGTCTGGCGCCAGCTTGGTGTGTTCAAGGCTTGGCGCCGTTATGCTCCTTAGTGCCTTCCTCGCCTCAGTCTCAATGACGACGTGTAATGGAGTGAGATTGAGTAACCACTCCATAGCTGCCGTCGATGTTGTTTTGAATGCACCTGTGATGGCCAGACAGGCTGTGCTCTGTAGTTTTATTAGAGCGTCCCTGCAGGTTTGTGTTTTAGTTCTAGGCCACCACATGATGCATCCATACGTTAATATCGGTTTTACCATAATTTTGTATACCCAATGCATTATTTTGGGCTGTAGGCCCTATGTCTTTCCATATGCTGACCTACACATATACAGTACTCTCAATGCTTTAGCAATGGTTTGCTTAACATGTGCATGACACCGTAGTTACTTGTCTAGAATCACTCCCAGATATTTAACTTCAGTGGCCCATTTAATTTTATTACCGTACATATGAAGGTCTTGTAGGCCTATTAGTACATTTTTTCATGTGAATAGGATGACATTAGTCTTCTTCGGATTGACCGAGAGGCTATTTGTCGTGCACGAATTCGTTACTTTATCTAGAGCTTCCTGCATCAGTGTCGATACTGTGTTTGGAAACTTCCCATTGATTGCTATTACTATATCGTCCACATATCCTCCTCCGTAGAACTGACCTTTGTTGATTATCTTCAAGAAAGAGTCCACTACCAGGCTCCACAGAGTCGGCGATAAGACACCTCCTTGCGGGCATCCTTTAGTCGTTTTTACGGATAGTCTTTCTCCTGATATAGTAGACTGGATTATCCTATTCTTTAACATGTTTTTGATCCATCTGATTAGAGTTGGTTCTATCTCATGCCCTGTAGCAGCTATTTCAATGGATGAGAATGTTGTGCAATCAAAGGCACCCTCGATATCCAGAAAAGCTGCAGCACAGAGCTGCAAAGCCATCTCTGCGCGATTCACTACATAGTGTAATACAGTCTCCGTAGACTAACCGGGTAGGTAAGCGCATTGCATCTTATGTAGCGGATGATCCTTTAATGGACCGAATGAATTCCTTTATATGCCTATTTATCATTTTCTCTAGAAATTTTAAAAAGAATGAGGATTGGCTGATTGGTTTATAGGATTTGGTATCCTCATAATTCGCTATCCTGGTTTGGGGATGAACGTCACTGTCACCTGCTGCCAGATTCTTGGGGTATGCCCAAAGGCCAGAAACGCCCTAAATAGCCTGTACAGATGTTGGCTGAGTACTGGTTCCCCCTATTATGGAAGAATGGGATGAACACCATCCGGTCCAGGGGCCCTAAATGGTTGTAAGCTTTTTAAGGCCCATTTAAGTTTATTCAGTTCTACGACTTTGCCTGCCGTTCCCCAGTCAGCTCTGATTGTTTTTAAGCTGAGCTCATCTATATCGACATCACACATGGTGTCCTCTTTTTGTATTGCGACCGAACCCGGGAAATGCACGTTGAACATAGTTTTCAATGATTTTTTCCCGTTGCTTCTAAGTTCTTCTTTCTCATTCCTTAATGTAGTAAGTGGATTTATTTTGACCGTAGATATTGCCTTGGCGAGCCTCATACCCTCAGGGAGGCTGCATATGCAGTGTCTTTTCTAAGCCCTTCTTTTTGCTTTCCGCACTTCTGTATTGAACCTCTTGAGTATCGAGGAATATTCACTTAAGTTCTTAGTTGCCTTCGCAGCATTGGATGCCCGACGAGTTTCTAGTCTTAACCGCGCCAAATCTGGTGTCCACCATGGTTTACGTTTTGCTATGACTTTGCTCTCTAGACAGTTGTTAGTCTAGTCGGTTTTGACAACCCTATTAAGCACACAACTAATGCCCGAGCTACGCTATCCACTTCAAACTCTATATCTAATACGGAGTTTAGTCTGCCTCGAACCTTTCCTAGCTCAGCCTTAAGGTCTCTTTTGTAAGTGGCCCAATCGGTGTTCCTTGGGTTTCGCCTTCTTGGGTTTATATTAAACGTCTCCATCCCATACTGGAAACATATATAATTGTGATCTGAGGATGAGGTCTCATTGGAGACATGCCAGTTGCTTACCTGCCTACTCCCTCTGTTGGAGGCAACTGTAATGTATGTAAAACTTCCGCCCTGCGCCTATTTACAAACGTGGGCCTATTGTCTGCTATTGCCCCACTCAGGTGATACCACCCAGATAATAAAACTGGAATAAACCCTACAGGGGCCTTAGTCTAATAATTAATATACGTTTAGTACGTTTTTCGACCCCTTGGGCTTAAAATTATTAATACCAGGCCTTTTACCCCAAATTCCACACATTCCCCTTCAAGTAATTACAGTGAACACACCAACAAAATGGCTATTTAAAAAAACTGAAATACCTACACCAGAGCCAAAAATTCAACGTTTTAATATTACCGAAACGAAGCAGTTAAAATTTACAAGTGTCTAATATAATGCCGAGTCGTAAATAAAGGCTACGGCCCGGCGGGCCGAAACCTATTTGGATTGTGTCCAAATATGAATAAATAGCGTACGAAGTATGCTAAATATGATATTTTGGATGTGTCAGATTTTTATAGCAAATTAGCCGTGCGCTTAATAGGGTTGTGTCCAAATATAAATAGCGTACGAATTATCCTAAATGTAATATATGGAATGTGTCAGATTTTTATAGCAAAATAGCCGTGCGCTTAACAGGGTTATGTCTAAATATGTATGGGTAAATAGCGTATAAGGTTGTTAAGTATGATATTTTGGTATTTCCGATTTTTATAGCAAATCACCGTGCGCTTAACAGGGTTTTGCCTAAATATGAAATGGTAAATAGTGTATTCAGTTTGCAAATATGATATTTTGGATGTGTCAGATTTTTTTATAGCAAATTAGCCGTGCGGTTAATACGCGTTTAAATATGAATGGGTAAATAGCGTACTAACTTTATTAAAGATGATATTTTGCATGATTGAGATTTTTTATAGCAAATTAGTTGTGTGCTTAATAGGGTTGTATCTAAATATGACTGGGTAAGTAGCGTACTAATTTTGTTAAATATGAAATTTTTTATTGACAGACCGTTTTTATCTGAAGGGAAAGTCAAGAGTCTCCGGCGAGCGTGTATGAGATGAACTATGAGAGTGGAGGAAGCCAGAGAGGTCTGTAAGGAAAGAACCTGTTGAAAATTTGTACTCTCGGCCTACCCCGCAAAGGAACTGGCGCGATAATATAGATAGATAGCTAAATTTCGAAATATTCTTTATTGAAACACGAAGATGACTTTATTGTTTAGAAATTATAGGTCATACACAAGTACGCCGATTCAATGCGGACTAGTAAAATAAGTTAATAGCCATCTGCTGTTGGAACTTATCAAGCCGCTCAACAAGGATTCCAACTTGACTTTATGATTATCACATTAATAAATGTGGTCACCGTGACAAACAGCTTGTAGAAAAAAACTAAAATACCAGGTCCATAAAACTACATCCATAGTAAAAGAAATAAAACAAGAAAGCAGTACGACTGTACCAGTTACAAGCGACTACATCACAGTAAGTCAAAAAATTAGTACAGTCCCACAAGGATCTATTAGCCTGCGGCAAAAATCGGAACTAACCCTGTCATCAAGTGAAATAACACTTCATGACTGCGTTGCCATTTGAAATTTACCCAAGTTATTTTTTAATTTTAATCAGTGCCTCCTACCTCTAATGACATACGGAGCCAAAACGTGGCCACTCACTGTGCGGCTTATCCACCAGTTCAAGGTCGCTCAGCGAGCTATGGAAAGAGCTATACTCGGAGTTTCTCTTAGGGATCGAATCCGGAACGAAGTTATTCGTCAGAGAACCAAGATTACCGACATAGCTCAGCGAATTAGCAAGCTGAAGTGGCAGTGGGCTGGTCACATATGCCGCAGAACCGATGGCAGTTGGGGGAGGACTGGTTCTTGAGTGGAGACCGCGTGTCGGCAAACGTAGTGTAGGGCGCCCTGTAGCTAGGCGGGACGACGATATTCGTAAGGCAGCGGGCAGGGATTGAAGAAGGAGAGCTGAAGATCGAGCTCGGTGGCGTGCCATGAGAGAGGCCTACGTCCAGCAGCGGACTGACATGGGCTGATGATGATGATGATGATTTTTAAATTAGTAACCGTGCGAAGTTATCTGTTGAAATATTTCCCTGAAAGTACAAATGGTTACTAAATACTAACCCTAATTTCACACCAACTTGTCAATTTTATCCACGGGCCAAAAAAAATAACGTCAAGAAAATAGTTAAAAAAAGTATATTCTCTCTCATCATATTATTATTCGTTCAAAGTCGCTTTATAACCATGCAAAAATATGAATGTCCCATATATATGACCCAAATACCATTCGCGCATCGTCGAACCTTTCTTACCCCAAAAAGCGTGAGAAATGGCCATCCCTTCTAAACAATCAATAATGTATGACAGACGATCCGAGATATTGTATATCTCGCCCAATGATTGGTGCACAGTTGGCCGGCAAATATCCAATATCAACCAACCTTGAGACTTGTTAAATCAACTTATTTATGCTAGCAAACAATAATCGTACCCAAGGTCAATTTCAACGTTCTTTCGCAATGGTTTTTAAAGTTTAATCTCCTAATTGCTTTAGAAGGAGGGTAATATGTTTTTAAGTCTTCTTCATTTAATCTATATTCCTAACGTATAGAGGCTAATGCCAGTATACTAGGTATAATTCTAGATTCCGTACTAGCAAACAAAAAGTCAATAGGAAGCCCCCAATAGCACTGCACCATACCTTTTCGAAGACCTAATTTACTAACTAACTAACTTAATAATGGATTTTAGAAGCAGTAAACTCCATCACCAACGTATCATGTATGCATCAAGCCTAGCATAGTCTCTTTAATACACTGTACGTCACATTAGCAAGTAAAAATCAGTACTTTTTTACCAGCACTCTTCTAATTATTCTCTCTTCCAATTATCGTCTCCTTTCATTTACTAACCGACACGCTTGCAAGTTAAGCTCTAGAAACAGTAGACTTCACAACTCTCTCCCAACAACAACATTCTTCTAATCATTTACTGTCCAGATTCCATTGCTAACATTTCAACAACTTACAATTTCTTCTAACCATATTTTAACAAGATTTGCCAACGTCATCAAACGTACATCAAGCACAGTCTTCTTTCATCCACTGTCTGTTACGCTTTTATGTAAAAACAACATTTCTCCCATTAAAATGGCTACTAGAAGCATTAAACTCCAACATATTTATTCAGACTATGTCACCAATAATCTCTCTAACCATACTTGTCTAAGATTTGCTAACATCATCAAGCGTATACCAAACAGTTTTGTTTCATTCACTGTCCATCACGCTTGTAAGCAAAAACAACATTTCTCCTCCCTTTGTTCGGCACAACATGAATAAATTCTCGAGATTCCGCGAGAGCGGCTTACGCGGTCCTTTCCAATAATGTTCTCTACGTATCCGAGACCCTGGCATCAGTTTGAAGGGAACATTTATTTGGTTTTGTCTTGGATTCTGGTTCGTGTATTAATCCAATAAGATGGATGCGTTTTTCTGCTGCTCTGAGGTTTTGGCAGACGTTTCTCTATTACTTATTGCTGGATAGGCTGTCTAAAACCTATTTTTTCACTGATAAGAGCCGCCAAGAGGGGAACATATACCAAAATCTGTGACATCCCAAAGTACTGCAAGGGATTTTTATGCCGGCAGGGGTCCAATATATTCCTAGAGCAAGTTGGGACATTTTGAAGTTTTCTTTCCCGAAACATAAACAAAACTCGGTGTTTTCTAAAATCATAAAGAACTTTTAAAAATACTGCGAGAACCGTCACGGCCAGAGAGTGTAATGTGTACACCTTCATTTTTCCGGTCCATCATTGGTCATATTAGGTTCCAATATAATATGGGGCAGGCTTTTGGCATTATACCAGCTACAATTTTAAATCCTCTACTCCAAAATGCAACTCTAAATTTAAATCCTCTACTTAAAATCCTCAACAACACTATCTAACTTAGTATACAAATCTAGAAGCTCTTGATAGCTAGGAGCATCTTGCATGAATATCTGATCATACCTTCGAAAACATACGCAAGGACGCATATATTATGTACTCGTGTGCCGGTTCAAAAATACATAACCAAATCCCTTCCCAAATATCAAGTAACAATAAATTACGTTGATACGGGCATGTCAAGAACATGCAATACGTCAAAATGTTTATCTACCCTCGTAATTCGTAAAACGCGAATGACAGAAAAGGGTTGCTTGCGAGCGACGAGCTGGAAAACCATCAACGACCCCTATGTTATGCTATAAGAATCTTCATTCTGTATCTATAGCTGCCAAATAAATATAAGGAAAACAGATTTAGACGTCAAACTGAATTAAAGCCGATTTATATTCAATGATTTTGGAATAAGATTCTTTTTGCTGCAAAACAAAGGATGTTACTTAAGTGGTTTCCGAATAAGGATTGCAGTTGAAATATTTCAATTTAAGGACTGGACATGCAGGCTAATATATGTACATACAATTGCAAGATTTTATATATTTAATTCAAACGGTTACGCTTATATTCCCGATGCATATCTACGTTTTGCCGACGATAATTAGATCCCAAAGTAATAGGGGGTCCCAATGTAAGACTTGGAGTGGGCAGGCCTCCTACAAGATGAATCGATGACCTCGTAAAGGTCGTGACTAGAAGGTGGATCTCTTACAGTTAAAAATAGTAATAAGGGGCGCCTATTGCCATTATAGTGGGGGCAATTCTAGACATTGGACTGCTATCAAATATTTTTCGAGAGAGAGCCTACACTTTTTCCCACTTACAATTAGAATAGCTGTTTAGTATAATTAGTATCATTATCTTTATCTATCTGTATCTATCTATATCTATATCATCACGCCAGATCCCTTGCGAGGTAGACAGAGAGTAAAGAGTACCAACAGGTTCTTTCCTTACATAATTCTGTGGCTTCCTCCACTCTGATTAGTGTTATTACATATGGCTGGTGATGACGAAATCCTAAGTTCTAAGGATCTTGTAATCACTGTCGTGTTGCGCTATTAAACCAACAATATATTCATGTTATAAAAAATACATATCGTACATAAGTTACTGACGGTTCATACAAGTTTAATACTTCCTTCTGTCTTAAATTACTTTGTCGGAATATTTTCATTCCCATAAGCCATTCTAATACCTGGGAATGGTCATTATCAATACCGTTGTCAACGAAAATCTTGTTGTTAATATAAGAAAAAAGAATTCCCGAAATTGTTCACATTTATTTTACCTAAATACTGAGAAGAAATGTTCGAAATAACACCAGTACCAAATTGTATATTCTTTAGAAAATACACTGGCAAGATATGAAAACTTTTGTTCATATAACCTTGTACAGGAAGCATCAGCAGCAAATTGCAGCTACTTTAATAAAAACTCACAAAAAATATTAGCCAATAAACAGTTCAAAAAAAACACGCGAAATACAAAGAGAGAATTCAGCTGTACCCGTCACGCAAGAGGCATCCATTCTCGCTTCAAACAAAAAAAAATTATTCCAGCGATGCCCCGTTTATGAAAAATTTTTGTTATACATTTTTGCACTTATTTCCTGCGAGAGAAGTAAGGTGTCCTGGATTTTGTTGAGGAGAAAGGAAAGTTTATGGCATTTTTCGAAGGATTCAGTTGAAAAATTTTGACGTAATTTCATAATTTTAATCCTAAGGAAAATGTTATCTATCTTGTGGCAAATAGAGTATTGTTGGATGTTAGTCATGATTACTACTATTACTACTAAAACACCATCCTCATCAACATGGGGTACTTGAACTTGAAGCTTTGGAGTATTACAGTGCCCTTTGCACTCATCAAGATTAAGCAGCATTTGGTTAGTTGAGTGTTATGTGTGCGACATTCATTGGTAGCAACTGAACCCATCGTTATGAAAACTGCTGATCTCTGAAGGAGATTTATGTCCTACAAGGATTATTCTAAACCAATTTGAAAGCCTTATAAGTTCCGACAAACAGTAGTCACAAACCTACCTGCACCAATCTGCTCAACTGGCTTCTCACGGACTACCACGCTAGTTTATGTTTTACAAAACATATCATTTGCAAATGTATCCTTCTTAAGCTGCCAATTCTGTGAATGAGAGACGTAAAACCTTACTTTCTTGATGATAAAATACAACGTAGATTAAACCTTCTAGTTTCAAAAGTAGTCGGGAAGATTCTTTGAATATAAAAAACACATAGTCATTCTACTTCAGAGTGAAATGCTGGAACAAAAAGACTAAAGGACGGGAGTGCATGGTAGTAATTTGCGAACACGTAACGTTTACCCTTTGTCTGCGTTCACTAGGTCTCGGATCTTTATTGTAGTCAGTTGAGCTCTTTTGACTCAGCATTATAGTTTGTAAACAAGGGTTGTAGGTGTTATTTTCAATATATAAGGAAATAGCTCCTACAACCTTTATTTGTTTATTTTTATTAGTCTTTAGTGTAGGCAATAAATTAGTTGTGTTGTGGTCAGTCAGGTTAAATAGTGGTATATATATTATCATTATATTAATACGTGAAGAAAAACTTTGTACTCCTTTTTACGAAAATTGCGCGGACGGAGGATTTTGAAATTTCCCACAATTATAGTTTATATAGAGAAGGAGTGCAAAATGCTAATATTTTTTTTAAATTATGCAATGAACATACATTAAATCAATAAAAAGAACATTACTTACTGAATGTCAAACATAACCAGCAAACGATAAAAGAGTTTTTGGAAAATACAATGCTTACAAAGAAGTTTTGTATCATTAATGAAATTATCGAAATATGTATGTCAAGTTCAATGGACAGCATTTTCTTTATCGCATGGTTTTTTGTTACAATTAAAATTTCATATAAATTGTTTGAAAAATATAGGCAAATTAACAGTGTACCCTTGGCGAAATCTGTGATTATAGAAGTATAGTCTTTGACAATAGAACCTTAATAATGTTCAAACTTATAATTTAAATTAATTATGGTCGAATTTCGACCAATGGGCGACCACTAGTTATTATTATTATTCGTGAGTGTAGCTTAGTACAGTTTGCACCACTAACAACAAGCCAAAGTATAAATTGTTTGGTTATGCAATTAATTAATTAGCATTAAAATAAAACATGACATAGAAATCGCATACATGGCTGTTGTGATAGCGGCAAAATAGTATACCGAACTAAATTGAATTGTATGATCCCAACTAAGCATTTCTCATATTTTTGGTAAGATACTCAATAATATCTTGATTTAGATAGATTTGGCACAATGATAATGGAATGGTAGTTGTAACGAGTCAGAATGACAAATCACATAAAATAGCAGACTTGGAGTCCTAGATAAAATTGCGATAACACCACTACATCTTTCAATTCGTACGATGTTCACTAAAAGTGTTCGCTTCGCAAAATAACTTGGCCATGCCAGATCAACCAGCCGTCCGCAAATAAAACCATTCTCCCAAGAAAAGTATATAAAGTAACATTCCCAGTGGGAGTTTCCACTGTTTCCACAGGATGTCCGCGTCATCTAACCTTGTTAGGATTCCGTGAGATATCGGGTAGAATCATACTTTTTATTGTATATTTTGTGATTTTTTTTCCCACGCTTTTATTAGCTCGCTTATCTTGTCTTTCTATTTTTGTTCAGTAATTGTGCTATCGATTTTAAACTTAAAAATGTGCAAGGGATACCAATTTAGTTTAAAAAATACGAACTTAATAACGATAAATATTTTTTTTATCTGGTACACTAAAACTTTATTTACATTGAATCATATGTATAAAATCATCAAATATTTAAAAAAAGATTTTTTTTTCTAGAAACAAAAAGCAGCACAAAACACTAAAACTAATCATAAATCTAAATCTCGTCCACGTGGTATGGTGGCAAGAGCGTTGGCTGCATTGCCTCGCTGAAAAGCTAAGCTAATGTATTGCGCGAGGAATAAACCAGCGCTCTTGTCACCTGTAGAGGTAATCAATCTGGGTGTTATAATTTTTATAAAACTTTTTGCGCTATTACTTCATGGGCCTAGCGTTTCCACCGCAAACGGCACAAAATTGTAATGTCTACTAATAGATACATAATTGTGCCGCTTGCCCAGATCCGCCTTTTCAGCCGCAGCTCCTGCCTTAGACACTTATTCCCTGATGTGGGACGGAGCTAATGTATCAACGCACGTGGTATCCCACACAAGGGCCCGCCCTCGATCCCAGGGGATCAGTGTCATACCATCGGGTCTCTTGCCATCACCATGGCACATTTTTACCGGTTCCAAGACTGCAGGAACTTTTATGGTGGCAAGAGCCCTTTTAATAATATCGTTTAAGGAACTGTGGTGAGAAAACCTGCCGAAACTTTTGTATCAAAGCCCGTGGAGACCTGACTGGTTTACCTTCACTCTACACAGACATATGTTTTTGCAGCAGATTGGCGCGCCCAACCGTATACCCACCCCCGTATTTAATTTAAAAATTATTTAAGTATACCACGTTTTAAAAATAAAATAAGTATTGAGTTAAATTGCGTGTGACGTAGACTAAACTATATTAACTATATTAATATAATAATAAATATAATTTACGCTGGCATAAAAGATAACTTAATATATTAGACATTTTATAATAATAATAATAGACATTTATAATAATAATAATAGATATTTATAACAATAATAATATACCTAATAAAAATAGATATTTATAATAATAATAATAATAGACAATTATAATAATAATAATAGGCATTTATAATAATAATAATAGATATTTATAATAATAGTAATAGACATTAATAATAATAATAATAGATATTTATAATCATAATAATAATATACATTTATAATAATAATATACATTTATAATAATAATAATATATCTATAAAAAAAACTAATATAAATGACATAATATATCTATTAAAAAATCTATCACTACTGACTTCCTACCAACAATAACAGTTCGTAGCTAAGTATTTCAATAAAAAAATTTAATAATATTACTTTCAAACTAAAATTCCTACTAGTCTTCCTCTCTCCTAAACACTTTGCTGTGCCCGACAGGGTCCATGATTGTTACCTAGCTTTTAAGCTGATCAATGTTACCATCCAATCAAAATTGTGGAACGCAAAATAAAATATGAATATGAATATGAGTATTTACTATCTATAATGCCATTAAAAAAGGAAGTAATTGTTAATGACTTAATTACACACGACTGAAATTTGCGATGGTGTTACTAATAAAAATTACAAGTAAAATCTCTGTATAGTTAAATCCCATTTATAAATAATGAAGAAGATGGTTCAGACAAAAGTGACCTTAAGTGACAGTTGTATATTTGTCATAAAAATGTTATTAAGCTCTTTCAAAAATCACTGAAAGCACAATAAAATCACATATACATACATTCCCAAAAAGTTGCCGGGGTCAAAACTTTTTGAAACCATGAAAACTTTTAAAAAAAAGGGAAACCGACTTCAGTTTCAGAAAGTTTTTTCTTTTACAAGTTTTAGCGATGAGTGAATTTATTATTATTATTTATATACCTCCTTTATATTATCCTACTTATTTATACAGTGAGGTACCTACAAGATTGATATAAAACTCATAATAACTGAATTTTCACATTCATGCTGTTTGCCGTATAGGAAACTGTATAGGAAAGGAGGAGCCTTTTTTGAAGTCGGTTAACATTCTGCTTAGTTCTATAGTAGGGTATCTATAGGATTGACGTAATACTCATAATATCTCAATCTACGCATTCGTATTGTTTGTCGTTAAGGAGTTCCCTGGTGTATCTTCAAAGTCCAAGGTCCAATACCAATGAAATTAAAATGCAACCACCTTGAAGCTACAGTGAATCCAATGCAAAAATAAACATTACAATCGGTCCACAACTGACGGAAATAAATAAAAAAAACGAAACAAAAAAAGCATACATACAACCGATCATAGAACCTCCTCCTTTTTGAAGTCGGTTAAAAAGCGTCTATTCAAGAAATCCATTTACTACTATCTTCATGATATGTATATAAAATTTTATCACCTTGCGTCTAGCATTACTACAGCACTAAAAAACTTTAGCTCAGGTAGTGCAAAACTCTTTTTCAAACGAAATAAACTAAAACTTGGCCGTTTTTTATTCGCACTTTCAACCATGGCGCCGACACACAGAGAAACCGTGGGAGACATTAAAACTTGCAAGTTGGCGATTCCAAAAGCCTGCTTAGTAGCCAGAAGAAATTTTATTAATTGAAAAGTTTTGGTGATAAGTTTGGAGTGGACGGTTTAGTGTATATTAAATACTTTGGACTTGGCGGCCAAGTTGATCGAACTTCGCAGAGTTTGTGGATAAGGCGTCGGTTATTATAATTGCAAGGCTCTGTAAAATACAAGTGTAGAATCTGATGTTTATGTAAAAATTGGTAATGATTATAAGCTCAAACTTAAATAATTTATTTTGTATGAGTCCTGCGGGGGCTCTTACAAACAGTCAAGTTTAATTTGACTACTAACCACCGGGGCATGTTGTGTGGCTACAATGCTTAGGTTACAATTAAATAGTTTACGATCTAGCTCCTGTGTAATGCCGTACGACCGAAATATGAGTCTAATGATGTTATTTATAAAGAGAGTCTAAAGGATTCAAGATAGAACAGTCCCCACAAGCAGCACCCGTTCACGAGTATAATTACTGGAACAGCCATCACTCCCCTCGACCATATTGGAGGGACAGCCACCGAAAGCAAAGACATTGTAGTGAGCATAACCAAACCAGAACCCCAAAGACACAACAAAGACTAGGCGTCCTATAAATAAAAATTGATAATCCATTTTATTTGACGTGACGTTCTAATAGAACTCTAAAGTATAGCAATAAATTTCAATCTATGATTGAAATATTTTAATTGGACGGTTTGGTCCAGTGATTAAGAGGTTAAGTCGCTTCGCCCACTATATCGAATAGGTTCGACTTCCGCACGACCCAAATTTTTTATGTGACCAACAAATATTTGTACAGACATTCATGTTTGTATATGTAAGCTTCATGTTGCAAACCTACCGACGACCTTTTAAAATTAAGGGGAAAGTTTCTGCTTCTGGATTATTAACTGTTTTCATATGAAGCAAAGTAAGGCAAAATATCCTTAATTACACCAGGCCTAATCCTATTGAGATTATATATTATGTGATTAAGTTGAACTTTGACATTTTGTAACTTAGTACCCTTACGGGACGGCCGAAACTTCGGTCCATGATAATGATGTAACACGGTTGAATATTCTATTACAAGTTTTGTGAGACACACAACTTTGGACTCTAAGATTAACGATTTAATTTGATTGAAACGAGAAGGAAAATTGATTTATATTTTAACTGAGGCTAGCTGTGTTCTCGAATAATACTATTACGCTATTCTTATAATTAAAACAAGACTAAATTGAATTAATTAACAACAAACCGAACACCATACCGTAAACAATATTAGTTAACTGAAAAGAGATAATTTTAAACTTTATTAATATTTTTATTACTTGCAGTTTGTGTAAAATAAAAATACGTAAATATGTAGACATTTATATTTTGAATTTGCCTTTATTTAATACCCATTTTGTTCGTATAACCATATTTTTATCAATTTACCTCTCGCTTTTATTTCGCAAACGCCATATTTCAATATTATACCCTGGGTGACTCCCACAATTAAGTTAAATCAAACGACATCTCATATGTTAAATCATTTCGATTACAGGGCCTGCCAAAGAAATTGACATACATACTCGTAAAACATTGCCTTTTTTCTAGAGCAGTCGACTAAAAAGGGATCGGTGGAATATTCTGGATATAGAAAGGAAATTAACTCATTGAAAAGAAGTAATATGTATTCTTCAGGTAGAAAGAGCTTTGAGATCTATAATAATATCAACAAAAGACATTTTCCTTTATAACCAAGTCATCCTTGAACAAAACGAATGCAAAGCGCGAGACTATTGTTTTTAAATGAGCGCACTCAGGGACACAAAATATAGATACGTCGTCTACAGCATTCGCTTTTATCTTTTTACTTTGAAGAAAGAGTATATCTTTATTAGAAATAAAGTTGCCAATACTCGATTTTATTATTTGATGAAAATTGATATAGGAATTGCTAGAATTTCTATCCAACTATTGTGGTTGAGAACCACGAGGCCTTGAGTTCGAATTGTAGGTGAGACAAAGTTTGAGTGTTCTATTGACAGATTATATAACATTCCAGAGTATGAAATTGTGCCTAATTTATACTAATTATACGTTACTCGACCCATGATATATTGGGACCTAACATTGTCGGTGAAAACACAAAGCATACCTCTAATATTTGAGAAATCTAGTATGACGGTGTTCAATTTTTTTTACTTTGGTATTTAATCATATTTTCCAAATAAATGTATGAGTTATTCTTTGTTTTCATCTAGCTATTTCAAGTATCCAAATATTTTCTGTATTAAAATAAGGGTATTTTAATAACATAGTGTTTTTTTCCCCACCTTCTACCAAAAACCAGTGATCTGGCCTGATGATATAGATAGATAGATCGAAATAAGGTTGAATTTGCAACATCAGCTTTTTGTTTTCAGACGATGCATCCGACAAATTGTGAGCAAGAGCACTGCGGAGCTACAAACGGTTACAACGAATGGATGGGGAGAAGTTGAGTGATGCAGCGTGTGAGGCTTGAGACATCCACCATGAGTTTCAGTTATCGACTCAAGATCGGCCTCATAGTCATCGTTATCATGGTGCTTGGATTCTTTAATGAAAGCCAAGGTATGTTTATTCTATGATACAAACCTATCGATAATAAATAACTGAAGAAACATGTGGAATTGGTGCAAATGTTACTGTGGTTAAACGTGAGAAATATTTTTTTAACATTGCCCCGCACTAGCCTTTATTTCTGGGTCGTAGGTGCGTAAAAACATGAAAATTCACATACACAAATACCCAGACCGAAACAAATAATTGTAGATCACACAAAGATTTATCCCGTGCGGAAATCGAACCCACGACTATTAGACACACTGGGTGGAGCGGTTTAAGCTCTTAACCACTGCGCTAAATCATCCGTCGCAATTTATACAAAGACAAGTACAAAATATAGTGTAAGCGTAGTGACAAATAAGTAGATAAACATATTGTGGCTACCTTTAGACTCTGGAGGAGTCCGTAATAGTGCCACTAGAAGTCCTTATTTAAATTTTTCATCGAATTTGGGGAGTTTCTTAAATAATACAATTACAAATGAACAACTTTCGGAATTTCTACTCTACTACAAAACATTTCTATTTACCAAATTTCACGATTTTAGGTCAACGGAATGTACCCTATAGGTTTTGTTGAGTGAGTTTAAGCCTCATCTTTTGATTGAAATGACTTTAAAGTTTCAACTTTACGCAACTAAGCGACCATGGACCCTTACTATTTGAAAAATTTCAATTTGATATCTCTACGCGTTCCTTAAACAAGGTTCATAACCGTCTGACAGACACACGTACCTTAAGAGTTCTGTTTTTACCGATCAAGGGATGGACCCTAACTTACAAACTGAGTAATATTCGAAACGTGTTGAGATTTTCTGACTACTTTTACCAAAACGATCTTCAAAAGTAGTTTCCACGAAGTAGTCATGAACCTATTTCTGTAACAGGCTGATCCTAAATTTTGGATGTTTGGATGGTCAGATGTTTGGATGTTTATTACTCAATCACGCAAAAAGGCTGACCGGATTTGAATCAAATTTGGCACACAGGTAGTTTATTACCTGTAATGACTTATAAAATACTTTTATTCCCGGAAAAATGTTAGGTTACTGTCTAAAGTCAACGCAAACGAAGTCGCGGGCAGAATCTAGTAATAAATATTGAATAATTTTACTCTTTAAGTCACCGTTTTAATAATTACAGAAATGGGATAAAGTGCTTCATTAAACTGGTATTATATTTATTATTATACGCATCTCTGGAAAGGTTAAATCAAAATATAAGTTTATTTCAACCACAACTCATGCACAAATCGCTTACGGAGTCGACAACATGGTACATAGCAAACATGCTAAATCCATTTGTATCGCATCGCCGATAACATACTAATTAGTGCCGGCTAATTCACCATTAATTATATCATAAGTTAGATTCAGTAGTAATCTGCGTACTGTTCGATTAACTACGGTAGTGCATCAAAAAGCATTATTACTACTTAGTACAACATTCAAACAATAGGTACCTATAGTACGACATTAGGTTGCTATAAAATTAGGGTTACTACAAAGTAGGGTCCGACCAAATGTCTATTTTTGGACGGCGCCGAAGCCGATTAATAGGCCACCGCCAAAACCTTCAGCCGAAGCCAAAAGTTTAATAACCCTAAGAAATTTGGTTCATGATTGCCTAAATTTTTAATAAGTTATGTTGACTGTATTAACATACTAGTTTTGTTTTGATTTGGTTATTTACTGACAATGGCGGTCGGCCGGTGCAACGCAATGTGACCTATGCCCCCTAGCGCGTCGCCTCTTTTGCCGCGCTCTCGAGCATCCGTAAGACGTAAACCGTAAAAAAACGAGCTAGCCTTACAGTAGTCGCATATGATGTGTAACATCTGACATGTTATCCTACTATGAAATTAAGATGACTCATTGGTCAAATCAAATAGCGCGCGCCCATTGGTCAAATCAAATAGCACGCGCTTCCCCCATTCCACCGCGTGCGCTCATTGCTCAAATCAAATAGCGCGCGCTCATTGGTCAAATCAAAAAGCGCGCGCTTCCCCGGTTCCACCGCATGCGCTCATTAGTCAAATCAAATAGCGCGCGCTCATTCATCATCATCATCAGCCCGTGTCAGTCCACTGCTGGACGTAGGCCTCTCCCATTGCACGCCACTGAGCTCGATCTTCAGCTCTCCTTCTCCAATCCCTGCCCGCTGCCTTACGAATATCGTCACCCCACCTAGCTACAGGGCGCCCGACACTACGTTTGCCGACACGCGGTCTCCACTCAAGAACCAGTCTACCCCAACGGCCATCGGTTCTGCGGCATATGTGACCTGCCCACTGCCACTTCAGCTTGCTAATTCGCTGAGCTATGTCGGTAACCTTGGTTCTCTGACGAATAACTTTATTCCGGATTCGATCCCTAAGAGAAACTCCGAGCATAGCTCTTTCCATAGCTCGCTGAGCGACCTTGAACTGGTGGACAAGCCGCACAGTGAGTGGCCACGTTTCGGCTCCGTATGTCATTACAGGTAGGACGCACTGATTAAAAACTTTCGTTTTTAGGCATTGGGGTATGGGCGATAAGAAGACTCGACGGAGTTTTCCAAATGCTGCCCAGCCCAGCTGTATCCGTCTCTTAACTTCCTTGTCGAAGTTGTTTTTACCTAGTTGAAGCAACTGCCCTAGGTATACGTACTCAGAAACAACTTCGAGGGAGGCTCCGTTTACGGCGATCGGTCCCGGGTCAACATGCTTGTTGATCATAACTTTAGTTTTATCTAAGTTCATCCGGAGACCGATTCGCTGAGACGAATTAGCAAGGCTGTCCAGCATCTGTTGTAGGTCTTGCAACGTTTCAGCCATGATGACGATGTCGTCTGCAAATCGCAGGTGAGAGATGTATGCGCCATTTATATTGATGCCGCGACCTTTCCAGTCCAGCGTCTTGAACATATCCTCCAGTACATTGGTGAATAGTTTTGGTGATATGACCATTACCTTGGCGCACTCCGCGGTGCAGGTGGATATGTTCAGTCCGCTACCCGCTGGTTCTGTACTTGGACGGTCATCGTTGCGGCTTCAAAAAGGCATCTCATCGCCTCGATGTAGCGCCAATCAACTTGGCATCGTTGCAAGGAGTCCAGAACTGACCCGGTTTCGACAGTGTCAAAGGCCTTCTCATAGTCCCCGAAGGCTAGACATAGGGGCAGATTATACTCTGCAGTCTTCTGTATAATCTGCTGCACTGTGTGGATGTGGTCTATGGTGCCGTAACCACTTCGAAACCCGGCCTGCTCCGGGGGTTGAAACTAACTATTTAAGGGCCAACTCGATCTCATCCAGGTTGATCTCGGGCAAGTCTTCTGTGCAGTGACGTGTAAGGGTAGCTCTGGGATCTCCTCTAAGAGATTCGGGTCGAGGTGCGTTTGAGGCGTAGAGCTGGCTATAGAAATTCCTGACTTCCGAGAGGATTTCCGGCCTAGAAGCGATCACAGTACCCGCTTGTGTAGTCAACCTTGT
The DNA here is from genome assembly GCA_905147815.2 of Phalera bucephala. Taxonomy (NCBI): domain Eukaryota; kingdom Metazoa; phylum Arthropoda; class Insecta; order Lepidoptera; family Notodontidae; genus Phalera; species Phalera bucephala. Next base: position 10,728,239 of record LR990632.1, on the reverse strand, counting down.
CAAGTGGTTTCTCCCAAGTGACTGGACGAACACTTTCGACCCCCGGTTCTGCTCGATGGCAATCTCAAGCTTGTTGAAAGCTCGGAGGTCGTGTCGGACCAGCTTTGTGATCTTTTTATTTAAGGCCCGGTGTTCTGACAAGGTTGAGACAGCATTTCGGCGTCGTTCGCTCATAAGCTCCAGAGTCCCCCCCGAAAGCTTAGATTTCTTACCTGTACGCCTCGTTTCGCAGAATTTAGTGCCCTCGTCTCTAAGAGTCTGTACCACCTGCTCGAATTTCTGATCAACGCTGTCAGTAGTTTCCAACTCAGCGAAACGGTTTTCCAATTTTAGCTGAAAAGCTTGGGAATCCATAGCGGGTTGGAGCAAATTCGGTTGGAGACTGGACTTCATCAAGCGGGCTCTTTCGCGCTTCCATTGTATATTCAGAGTGCCCCGTACGAGCCGGTGGTCGCTTCCGGTTTTAAACCTTGCGATCACTGAGACATCTCTGAATATGCGCCTCTTGTCCGCCATGATGAAGTCGATCTCATTTTTTATTTTACCATCGGGGCTTTGCCACGTCCACTTTCTTTGGGGCTGTTTTTTTAAAGAAAGAGTTCATCATAAACAGCCCTGCTCTTTCGAGAAAGTTGACGAGCGTTTGCCCCCTATCATTTCTGCTGCCATAGCCGTATGGTCCTACTGAGGATTCGCTGTCAGTTTTTACTCCCACTTTCACGTTAAAATTTCCCATGACAACATTGTAGTGTACCCTAGGGGTATTATGAAGGGCCTTAGAGATGTCCTCGTAGCGTACCTCTATGTCCTCGTCCGAGTGTGCTTAAGTCGGTGCACCTAGACCTGCACGATCTTGAGGGTGTACCTCACGGTCAGCTTAATTATGAGGTATGCTACCCTTGTCGACATACTGGACATTTCTAAAACGTTGTCAGTAAAGACTCTATGGACCAGAAACCCGACGCCACCCTGGGAAAGTTGGTCTCCCTCTCTAAAGTACAAAAGATGGCCAGATTCTAGGGTTATGGTGTCTTCTCCCTCTCTTCGAACTTCACATAAACCCTGAACATGCCATCTTATGCACTTCAGTTCTTCTTCCAACTGCAGAAGATGCTCATCCAGTCGCGCTCATTGGTCAAATGAAATAGCGCGCGTTTCCCCGGTTTCCTGTAACACATTTCCGTCCCTTTTCCAAAATCACTCCCACAAAAAATATCCAGCAACCGAGAGTAAAGGGGTTACACATCAAAAATCGTTCAATAACGGTGCTGGTTTGAAACTTTCGGCTTCGGCCAAAACTTCGGCCCACTTTCGCTGCAGCCGAAGTTTTGGCCGAAGGTGAAATTTTTGGCTGAAGGTAGCCGAAGCCGAATCCGAAGGCGAATGTTTGGTGGGACACTACCATTAAATAACGTTCTCCTACTTTCAGGGATATATTTGAACAGGTGGATCCGCACAGTTACTAATTAAAAAAAGAACATGAGTAAAGTTTATAGCAAACGGCAACTCAGCAACTGTCATGCAGTGACATTTCAATTGATGGCAGCGCTATATGAAATGCCATTTAACTTGATGACAGCGCTAATTCCGATTTTGGCCGCGGATCAAAAGATCCTTGTATGACTGTCGCTGATATATTTTAAGCTGACTGAAATGACAGTAAAAGGTCGTTCTCTTTTTAAAAAATGTAGCTTTTCAGTAAGAAAAACATATGTATTTCTATGTGTGTATCTTTATAATTCCCTCCGAAAATCCCATTTTGTTATGTGCTTTATTTTTTGTAAAGTAACGCTCTATTGTAGCTTTCTTATACTTCTTTTGATGCGTCATCATCATATTAATATATATTTTATACAACTTTAGTTCTTTTTGCAAAGGATTTACCTATATCATCACGACAAATCCCTTGCGGGGTAGGCGGAGAGTACAGAGTTCCAAGAGTTTCTTTCTAATGTATTTTTTTCAAACGATTCAAACAACAACATTTCTGTTTCCTTTTTTTAAGCCACTCTGGCTTAAGTCGTAATATTTTCATGTGGTAACTCCTTGGGTACTGTCAAGTAATAATGTAAAGATTTTCCTCTAACAATAAACCTTTATTAATTAATTAAAGTGTTTAATTCAAGGACAACACTTCATAAATATTTTCTTTCCTAAATTTGCAAGTATTTCAAACTAGCAATACTGGCTGAGAAAGTTAGTGCCAACTTGAATAATTTAACTACCCTTGCTTCGTACGCAAGTATAAATTAACTATCAGATCTTAATTATTAATCTCTACGATATTGAAACGGAATCGGTCTCATTTTAACTTGCTGATCTAGTCTTCTAAATGTTCTTATGTATGAAGCTACCAATTTCAACTAATTGAAATACTTCGAGAACATTAATAACAAAACATTTGAATTATATCTCCTGTTGTTAGTCCAGCGAAGATGAATTACCGTAGATTATTTCAATAGAAACTAAGATAACACTAAACTTGGACATAGGTTGGTAATAATTTCAAAGTTCTGTGGAGCCAACTGACCGGGGTTACAGTTTATGGGAAGCCTCAAACTAATTTTGCACCTTACGGTAGTAATTAACTTAATATTCAGAGATACATTTTGCAAGTGTTGACTTTTACTTTGGAGTAAACTATTTAGTTAAAGTCGGTTATCTTTGAGGTTGTAGATGATCCTATAGTTACATTTAGTAGTAAACGCACATAACATAAATAACTTTCGGCCATTAAAACATTAAGATTTTCAGTGGCGACCTTCCTAATGACGTGGAGTGGACTGGCCTGGTAAATGTCGCCGGTGAATAGGATTTGTTATACCGAAATGCTGGTCATCATGTCGATGTTTAGCGGTGACCTACGTCTAACAGTAAACGTCTTATGGCTGAGTAGTGACGATAGACAAGATTGGCTTCTTATGTACTTGAAAAGTCTGTAGCAGGAATTGAAAACAGGATCCAAAATCCCCGGGCATTTATGTTCAAAAATCATAAGTCATTTCCGTAGTTGATACTATAGGTATTAATTAAAATAATAGAATTTAGGAAAGCTACGTTTGCTATAAAAGGACAAATTCACTGTGTTTATTTCTGTTTATACTGAAAAATTCTAAATAATAGAAATCAAATCAAATCAGTTTATTTGCGAAAATGGGTTACAGTGGATGGTCAAATTACATTGGTCGTACGACATATTCTGCTATTAGGCATGCTAATATCATTAGGAATAATCCAAGAATAAGAAAGAATGCCAGAGGAAAGAATGACAAAACAGATATACAATGTGAAAGTGGAAGGATGCAGGTACCGGGGAAGACCTAGACTATCTTACCACGACCAAATAAACCGAGTCTTATCTGATGGAAAAGTCAAGAGTCTCCGTAACCGGCGGGCGTGTATGAGACGAACTATGAGAGTCGAGGAAGCCAGAGAGGTATGTAAGGAAAGAACCTGTTGGAACTCTGTACTCTCTGCCTACTCTGATAGATAGAATAATCCAAGAAATTAAAGTACCTTTGTTAGGTACTTAAGAAAACATAATAATTGTATCGGACATTTATAAATTATTTAATTAAAAGTTAAATATATACTAAAATATGTAAAATTGAATTAATACCAAGTGTCTGTTTTAATGATAACAATTATATTAATGTTAATTATCGTAATTTTAATTATAATAGTGACAATTAAAATAATATCAGGACTCATGAATTCGATTGAGATAAGTTGCGTAATTAAAAACATCATATTATATTGTCAACAAGGTATTCGTGAACACTATAGTAAGCCCTTTCCAGAAGAAGAAGAAAGAAGTTCTTTACTATCAAACTAAATGTTACCCGCGGCTACGCACGCGTTTATTTGTAATTTGACATAGGTGGGCCGGCCTTTCTGGAATGGCACGGATCCTATACTGACCTAAGCCACCTTCATAATAAGTATCTTTAAAATCCGGTCAGCCGTGATAGTATGGAGAAATAAAAACTATCCAGCAAGAATCGAGCATTTTTTCTTTAAACGAATATACAAAGTTGCGTGTCCGGGTCATTCATCTTTAAAGACTTCACTTCCGAAAACACAATACTGACTGCATCATCTGTTCATGCATGAAATCATATCTAAGTATCTAAATAAAATGAGTATAAACAATTTCGGGCGCGTGCTATTAACCACTGCAAAGTTTCCTCATATGGGAACGAACTCAAGTCTATTATCAGTTCATGGAAGAAGTCATGTGTAGGCAAAATCACAACATTTTAACGTAACATTGCAGTTTGTGACTAACAATAATAACAATAATAAAATTCTATGGTTTATTCCGATATAATCCCGGATTGCTTCATAGTTCCGAGATAAAAGTATTTTTTATTTTAAGTTAAGATATTAGTTATTACCATACCAAATTTCATTGAAATCCGTTTGCTAGTTCATGCGTGATTGAAACACAAAGAGAGAGACAGACAGACAGACGGACAGACAGACAATAAATCCCAAAAAAATTGTTTTGGCCTCTATATCGATAAAAAAGTGTATCCCAGTTAAAATTTAATAAAAATATTCAATGTACAGATTTGGCTCGCTTACAGTTTATTATATGTATAGATTACATTAATCGTTTCGGAAAATCTAATGTCTTCAGATCACTTTCCTGTCCCAACACTGCTTTAAATTTTATCTAAGCAATTCAAATGTGAAATATTAACCGGCAATGTGGTCAGTCAATGCCACAAAAGCTGTAGCATAATATAATTCTCAAATTACATATAAATTATTTCGATTTAACATCCATTGAATACGATCGTCGTATCAATTTTGATACCAAAAGTTTCAGAGCACTATTGAAGTTGTAAATTAAACAGATGTAAAACATGCCCGCAATACGTTGAATGACAGTATTATAAATATCAAAAGCATCTATTACCAAATAGAGCGCATGGAGTGCTACAATATTTGTCCGTACTATACAGCAAATGTTTGGACAACTAATATGATTATTTTGTTCAAATAGGTTTCTCTCGGAACTTTGAAACTCCACGTGCAGAATATTTTACCACCAATGTATTTGGTATTGTTTGTCACGTTTGTTTGCGTGATTCAAGTTGGATTACGATTGGTTGGTTGGTTTTCCACAAATTGTTTCGTGTTAATAGTGTCTGGTATATTTTACTGGAGCGGTATGCGTGAACTGTCTCATTGTTCTATTGGCGTTTTTTGGACTAAAGACGTTTGTTATTTTGCAAAGCGTTATTGAGGTCTTTGGAAAAATTCTCAGTAGCAGTTGGTGTTGAGTTGAGTATAATGGCGAGAGATTTGCTCCTTATCGGTACCTGCCGAACAGCAAAAAGCTGCTCGTTGTGGCGACCTTTAGGGAGGCTTTGTTCCTGCAGTGGACCTGTTTTGGTTGATGATGATGAGATTGTCCGCGACAAAATGTTATAGACAAAATAAACCTTTATCATCTTTGCTTGAAGAATGCATGTGTGACGGTTTATGTTATTTTAGTCAGCAACGTAAGTTGCTCAGCTTTTTAAATCGGTAGTACTCTTCATTTTATCTGAAGGGCAAGTCAAGGGTCTTCGTAAACGGCAAGCGTGTATGAGACAAACTATGAGAGTGGGGGAAGCCAGAGTGGTCTGTAAGAAAAGGACCTGTTGAAACTTTTAACTCTCTGCCTACCCCGCAGGGGATCTAGCGTAATGATGTAGATAGATAAGTAAAACTGTGTTAGTTTTGAGGTAGAATAGGTTGTTTAACATACGGACGTAAGTAGAAACTACGATGGCAAGTTATTTATTTATCAGAAGTGTTATGATTAGAAATACATACCGATCGACAAACAGATACTTTTTTATACTTACAGGTTTTCTTACTACGCTCTGTGGCGAATACAGTTAGTTGGCGTAGCTCCGCACAGTTTGTATAGGGTTCGCATTTCGACCGCATTTATTCTGCTTTCATTGGAAAGTTCAAGTTTCTCGAAAGATATAAACTGTTAAAACAAAATTTCCTTACAAAACTTACCACTTTAAGGGGTTCTTAAAATACCCTTAAGCAGAACAATGCAAGCAATATAAAATTTATATTACCCGACAATTCTGGAAATACAGTATTATTTTTGAATTTATTACGATCACGCGCACAACATTAATACTTCGGTTATAGCACCCCCTGAACGAACAAAGATGGAAAAAGATTAGCGGATAATTAGAACAATGAAATAATTGGAGAGGCAACTCCCGTTTCTGATATCAATTTTTCTCGCAATTAACTTCCGCTGTTTAGGGTAGGGCTGTGTTTATTTTTTGAGAATCAAATCGATTACATAGCTAATCGAATATAAATCCAAACTAGTAAACAATGCGAGATTTTGAAACGCTTTTTTCTGGGTGAGTCTTCTTCTTCTTCAGGGATAGAATTCGTTCCCACCGTCTGTGTTTCCGGAGAGGTACAACTTGGATATATTTAAGTTCAGAGCGAATAGGCTATTATATATACAGAGTAATCGAGCCCTATTTTCAGCTCTATTGTCACTTTGCATCAAGTGAGATAAGAGTCAATCACTGACCAGTCCATAGTAAACTAAATGAATTAGTTCCTGTGGTGAAAGTGATATGAAAGTGACATGTTGGCGGAATCTTCTAAACGTTAGTAGTTCTTGTTGTTATGTCACACTATCTGGTTCATATATATGTATGTATATAAAATATATTTATGTATATATTATATTTATGTATATATATATATGTATGTGCTATTTATGTATTGTATTATATTATATATTGGTATATTACTTTCTTATTGTTTTCCCTTCTTTTTTTTTTTTCTCATTTTTAGCACCTACCACAGTTGTTTCCACACCACCTCAAGGTAGACTGGCAGAAAATGCCTCAGGCATTAAGTCCGCCTATGTACACATGTGCATAAAGAATAAATAAATAAATAAATAAAATAAATAAATAAATATGATCCTGTAGCTAGAATTGCCTTTATACAGGGGAACTCTTGGTATGGTATGGTAAATAGCATAATCTTGAAATTTATATACATATTTATAATTTTGATGACAACTTATTTCACGCTAGTTTTCTTTGAAGCAATAGGCAGAGGTGTTCATTGTTCACTCGAATTGACTTTTCTAAATATTAACAAAAAGTAAGCATACCATCTTATTGCTAGCAATAAAATGGGTCTTAGAAACTAAAATACAATCCTCCTAATAAAATAATCCTCTGAACTAATAAAAAAATATTAATACAAAAAGTTGCATTAATTTCAAATAAATGAAATTTTCTATCATAGTCAAAAATAAAACTCGATAAAAACTACTAGAAAAAATATTTACTAATATTTTTTATCGAGTTTTAATTTTTATTCGAATATAAAAAAATGAATTTTAAAGCTAACATTCGAATAATTAATTTGATGCTTTATCAGAAAGTTAAGCATAAACAATTCGAATTTATCGCAACGTCACTGAGAAAGCGTTCTATCACGTTCATCTTAATTTAGTATATTTGTAATCTGAAAAGGATAGCATATCAACTCGATAGCCTCTCGGTAACGTCAATCTGTTCATGTTAAGCTGTCATGTAACATCGATATCTCGAATAAACACTTTGATTAATCGATTTCAATTCAACATCCTTATTTTAAGGAAGTCTTAATTGGGGACAGGTTGAACGAATTTTCTGATTTCTGTTAATGGATCATACTGCCGTCTTCCTTCAATAATTTATTTTAATTATCCTTATTAGGATAATGTTTGATTATCGTCGTAATTGTTTTGATTTTGTTAAATTGTTGAAAGTATTTTGCTTTTTAAAGGTCCTTAATATTGGAATTGCCTCGCCTTCTATTACCTGAACATCAATGGTAATGTGTGGGTATACAGAGTCCACCTCTGCCAGGCCCGCTTGGGAAATAGAGGCATGATGGCGTTCATTATTCACTACATTATTTATTATTTAAAGAACACCAAGCGTTTTTTCATTTTTGTTATAAAAACTTAACATGAACTGTCTTTCTGAACAGATTGCAAAAAGTCCAGCAATAATAGTGAAGAAAGTCTAATCAAAGATTCTTCTCGTTGAAATTAATTTCCGAAACTATTTAGGACACAAATAATTATATAAAAAATCAAATAAGGTTGTTTAGTTGAGGAACATATCAACTTTTTTCTATTCATCTGTATTGTCATCCAAAATCCTTTGTAGGAAGAAAGAAAGCAGGGAATTCTAACAGGTTCTTTTCTTACACAGCTCTCTGGCTTCCTCCACTTTCTTTACATTTTCATCTACATCCCAAATCGTATATTGTTTTCCCTAAATTACACCATCTCAAAACACATATTTTAACTATACACCCAGCATTTATACCTAAAATATCCTAATATATTTGGTAAGAAGCAACTCGTCAGTGCCATACCTAAGTCGAACAATATTTCATTTGAAAACTGATTAATACTTGGAAATCTATATCATCATCACGCCAGATCCCTTGCGGAGTAGGCAGAGAGTACTGAGTTCCAACAGGAAATAATATATAAATTAGCCTATACTATCTAACTACTAAGAAAAGGCGTTCTGTCACAAACCAAGATGACAGAGATAAGGTCTCGACTACGTGGACCCAGTGCACATTGGTGAAAGCAGATTTGAGGCCACCTGATGTTGGAACTTTTCGAGGCGCTTATGGTTTCCAACCCGGCTTAACGAGCACGGAGGCGCTCAAATATGAAAATGGCAAAACGGTTACCCATCTTAGATTGACCGAGCTGAACGCTAAAAATACCGCGCTCGCAGAGTGCTATGACTGCATTGAAATATACCATTCTTGTTTTTGCCCGCGACTTCGTTCACTTTCACTTTAGACAGGACCATAACATTTTCCCGGGATTAAAATTATCCTATGTGTAATTCCAGGTAATAAATTATAAGTGTGCCAAATTTCATCTAAATCCGTTCAGCCGTTTGCAAACATTTGCAATATCTAAATTTTTACATTCATAATATTAGTCGGATTATGTTTTGAAATAAGCAAACCGTGCTACACCTTACCCGAACAATATTTCGTCTATGAAGGCGAATTATTAACTGAATGTTTTGGAACAAAAGAGGGTTACAATTTCCGAAATCGCACAAGAAACAAAAGACATTTTAGTGAGCGCAGATGTTATTAATGCGTTTCATTAGACGAAGGCCACGGATAGGGTTCAATGGAATGAACTAGAGCGTGGTTATGTGAGAAACTGTAGCGTACCTTTTTCAAACTCAAATTCAAATCATTCATCCCACTATTATTCTAAAAGTGGAAGTTTGGATGTGTGTTACTCAATCACATAAAACTGGCTGAACGGATTTGAATGAAATTTGGCACACAGATAGTTAACTGGATTAACACATAAGATACTTTTTTATCCCGGAAACTGTTTGGTTCCTGTCTAAAGTTAACACGGACGAAGTCGCAGGTAAAAACTAGTTTTGTATAAGCCTTACAAATTTTTAAGCTTACATTTTTTTTACTTAATAATCTCATCTAAACCAGGTCATCAGTCGGAGTCACCACTTGGAGAACGTCACGGGTAAGTCTTAAATGCATGTTTTGGGGGCGGCCTTTGTCTTGCATTGGATGCAAGACCGAATAGATGGATTGGATGCAAGATTGATCTTCCAGCTGAATATATATAAATAAATAGATCTGTCATCAAATTGGAACAAGGCCTCCACTGAGAAGATCTGGCGAGAAACTAAACAGGCTTGTCTTTTTGTCTTATTATGTTTTCTATTTAGTTTTCATCTTATTGTGTATAGTGAAAGGGTGTGTATTATGTACAGTGCAGAATGAAAGTAGCACAAATGCGGTCGAAAGCAAGCTCTGTGGAAGATGTCGGGAGTGAAGCTGACCGACCGTATTCGCAATAGCGTAGTAAGAAAGCGAGCAGTCATGAAAGATAGTATCGGTGTAAAAATGGGAAAGGGTATGCTCCGTTGGTTAGGGCATATAGATAGAATGTTATAAGAAGGAATGTTATAAAAATGAAAGTGGAAGGATGTAGGTAACGGGGAAAACTATCTTGCTATGACCAAATAGACTTATTTTCTGAAGGACAAGTTAAGAGTCTCCGTAACCGGCGAGCGTGTATGAGACGAACTATGAGAGTGGAGAAAGCCAGAGAGATATGTAAGGAAAGATCCTGTTGGAACTCTGTACTCTCTGCCTACCCCGAAAGGGATCTAGCGTGATGATATACATAGATAGATAGATTATTGTGTATAATATACACAATGTAATGTTACAAAATTAAGATTCCGATCTAGTTCCATAATGACTTACTGCGATATAAAACTAATGATAATATTTTAAAGAGTAAAAATCTAAAGGATTTTGGGTAGTCCAGTCTCCGCAAGTAGCACCCGTTCACAAATATGACAACTTGAGCAGATATCACCTCTCTCAACCATATTAGTGACATTTCGTTTCTTGCCCCTACTCTAAAGGAGACTTCAAAGAATAATTCAGAATTTAATCGTGTATTATTGGTTGGCTGCTTAATTGGAGGACTGCCTCGTTGGTCGAGTGGCAAAGCGCATCGCTTGGTGATCACAAGGCCCTGGGTTCAAATCCTAGGTCGGACAAATGAACTTTTTCTAACGAAAACTTCCCGGTATGCGTCCGGAGTCTGGTATTGCGCCCGGTGTATAGTAATAGGCTCGCTCCCTATTACATTGGACCTAACATCGTCGGCAAGTGGGTGTACTCAGCACACCTCTGCCACCCTACCGCCGTGGGGAATATAGGCGTGACGGTATGTATTATTAGTGATGAATTAATTTATAATATTGTTATAATTATCAATTTATATGTGAATTTTATTCTGTTTTAAAAGAATTCTGATTTCGTATTAATTGGATCGTGTCTTAAATATGAATTTCTTATTGTTTCGACAAAAATGTTTGTAGAATTTACGAAACCTGATTTTTTTAAATATTGTTTTCATGTATTTCAGTCCATCAAATAACAAAAACACTTTCATAAAATCGTCACACGTTATTTAAGTAAAATGAAAATATAGAAAAACCAACATCAAGCGTATATTCCCCAAAAAACTAATAAAACGCAAAATTATTCCTCAACGGACATCATCACAACCTCCTTCATTAAAAAAATAACACAAGAACTGTTAATTAAAAGTAGCAACGGCTATATTAAAATGTTTTATGTCAAATTTCGCTATAAAATTTTAATAGAATTAATATTCATAATTTACTTTATGATGAAAATTACATTTGAATTCTAGAACGAATAACGAGGCATAATCTAATTCAATTTCACCAATGATTTAGCAATTGAGGTTTCTAACATAAATAAACAATTGAAATTATTTTCTAAATTACTCGTATTTTTGGTATTCTGTTCCTCGAATAAAAATATACAGTATAATATTTACCTTTAGAATATCCAATTATATTTGTATATTATTTTCTCATAAAATCTGTTGTGTTAATTAATTGAATGTAGTTAAAAGCAGAGATGTGTAAAATGTACATGTATATCTTTCCTTACAGACCTCTCTGACATGCTCCACTGTCATAGTTTGCACGTTCTCCGATTAAACAGACTTGAATTTAGATAAGGTCTTTGTAGACGGATTCATAGTTATTTCTAAGTCCATTTTTGGGCCATAACAAGTGAACACTATATATTATTCTTTCGAAAGTCACTTTTAGAAATTAGATTGAGATTCTAGAAATTCTTAAAAGTAATAAACACAAATGACATATCTAGACAAAAGTAAGATCAACGTTGTAGCAATAATTGTGAAAATGGGAGAGACTCGTTATAAACCCGAAGAAAACTGAACTAATTGTTGGATTTGCTTCCAGAAACTGGGATTTGTTATGAAATTTGACGATAGCTTACACAATAAACGCTGTAATCTAGACAGAAATTTTGGCAAAAGAATACAAAAGGTAGGTAGAAGATTTTGACATATAAAAAAATGTCGGAGGACAGAATGACTAGACTAATATACAATGCGAAAGTGGTAAGGTTTAGGTACCGGGGAAGAGCTAGACCATCTTACCATGGCTAAAAGACCATGTCTTATTTGGCAAAGGTCTTCGTAACCAGCAAGTGAGTATGAAAGGAACTATGAAAGTGGAAAAGAGAGACGTCTCTAAGGACCTGTTGGAAATGTGTACTCTCTGCATACCCCGCAAGGGATTCGGAAGGGCCTTTGGAAATTAATAATAAAAAAAACGCTTTCACAGTTTTTATTCCCCAAGCGGGGATGGTAGAGGAGTACTGTGTGCACCAACTTTTCGCCGACGATGTTAGGTCCGATGTAGTATGGATCGAGCCCATTTCCATATACCAAGAACAATTCCAGACTTCGGACTGATACTAGGAATATTTCGATAGAAAAATTACATACAGATATACAATGTGAAAGTGGAAGGATGCAGGTACCGGGGAAGACCTAGACTATCTTACCACGACCAAACAAACCGAGTCTTATTTGATGGAAAAGTCAAGAGTCTCCGTAACCGGCGAGCGTGTATGAGACGAACTATGAGAGTCGAGGAAGCCAGAGAGGTATGTAAGGAAAGAACCTGTTGGAACTCTGTACTCTCTGCCTACCCCGCAAGGGATCTGGCGTGAGGTTATGGATAGATAGATAGATAGAAAAATTACATTTGTCCGACCTAAGATTTGAACCCGTGATTTCAAAGCACATTAGTCGCCAGTTGACATAAATAGATGTTTGTGGTACAAACAACGTCTATTTTCTTCAGCTTCCCTTTGTCTGCTCAAGTTCTAAAGAATTTTATTTCGCGTAACGATCGCTGTACCTATCTTTAATTTTAAGGTTTTAAGGACAAATGGCTTCACCGTTAAAAGCCTAGTATTTTAGATTAGATTACTTAAAATTTTAGTGCTAAATGTCGGGAGGATACTTTGGAATTTCAGAGAATAGAAGACAAGTAAATTGTTCGTATTCTATACCATTTCAGTTAAGTAATTGATATCTTTAGTGTTTATTTTGGGAGAAGATTAATTGTTAGTTTAAGAGTTCTCTTTTAATTTTTCTTTAATTCTTGCTAGACTATTAATTACATTTAAAAGGCTTAGTACAAAAAGTTTGACGTTAGTGTGCGTTCCCAAGTAAGTATGCTGTCACTTTCTTGTTTATTTAGTCAATTGGTAGTGCGACAAAGATGGCTTATCTTTCGTGCTAAGCCTTCTGCGTCCTTCGCTATGACCACGTTGTCCACGCGTGACATAAACGCAGGCGCAAGCGACCGTCGACAACCTCTACAATTTACCATTTTTAAGCGCATGCGGGTATCCGATCGAGCTAAAATTTGGCATACGTATGTCAGTTCCTTGGCAATGCAATAATATGGTACTATGGAGCTGGTCTGATGATGTAGTCGGAACGTGGCAAACGGAACATGTGAACTATACAACGTAACCCCCTTGTGTTTAGACTTGTTAGATTGGTGTTGACAAGGTCTATACAACTAGATAGTGTTCAGGGTCTGAAGATGAAGCCGAAATGTGGCCATTGGAACCACATAAGTACTTAATATAACCCTGCCGTGTTTGAGCTCGTTAGATTTACCATGTAGCAGGTCTGATGATGTTGTCGGAAGGTAATGGTGGTGAGATTTAGGCCATAGAAACATGTGAATTATACAACGTTACCCCCTCGTTTAGGCTAATTAGATGGGTTTTGCCAAGCACTATACATCCAGATAGAGTTCAGGGATTGATAATGTAGCCAAAAGGTAGCTAATGGCACCGCACGACTACTTAATACAACCCCTTTGTTTTAAGAAGTACTTTAAGCCCGGATGGTGTCCAGGCCGGTTCTGATGACGGAGCCGGAAGTAAGCTATAGTAACCCCTCAACTAAGCAAGATATCATCGTTGTATTTTTGCTATAATAGCTTGTTTAAAAAGGTATTTTTAATTAAACTTCACCTTTTATTCAGCCTGGTAATCTATCTATATATCTATATCGTCACGCCAGATCCCTTGCGGAGTAGGGTAGTACAGAGTTCCAACAGGTTCGTTCCTTACATACCTCTCTGGGTTCCTCCACGCTCATAGTTCGTCTCATACACGCTCGCCGGTTACGGAGACTCTTGACTTGTCCTTCAGATAAGACTCGGTCTATTTGGTCATGGTAAGATAGCCTCGGTTCAGCGACACAAAATACACGGCAAATAATCTATATACATATAATAAAACTGTAAGGAAGTCGTGTCTGTACATGGAATATTTTTAGGAAAAAACAAGCCAGGGGTATCATACTATCGATGTAGAAGTTAATTCTGTAATTTTTGGCGTCGTTTCTATTTGTCTGTCTATCTGTCTGTCTGTCGGAGGGTATGAACTAGCATCAGGCAAAAACTACCAAGCGGATTTTCATGAAACTTTGCATGCCGATACCTTATAATTTTGACTAACATGTTGTATAGTATTTATTCCGGAAAATTAAAAGGTTTCTCCAGAAAATACGAAAATAAGCAAAACATGGGATTTTTAAAATGACACTTTACTTCAAATCTGTTTGATGAAATTCAATAATATTTTGTGTAATTGTAGCCTGTACAAAAGACCATAATTCTGTATATTTTTTACTTATATTTAAAAAAAATATAACAGTTTCCGAGGAAAGTACAAAAAAGTCGATTTTGATTAATCATTCATTGTTCCAAAACTACTTTTTAGAAGTCTGTGAAACTTAGCACGTAGATATTTCATATGACACATAATATAGTTAATATTTAAGTTTTCAGGAAATCAAACGGTTTGTATGGAAAAGTCATCTATATCTATACATACTACATAAAATAAACTGTAAGGAAATCATATCTGTGCATGGAATATTTTTAGGAAATAAGAACCCAGGGATATCATTCTATCAATTTAGAAGCCAATTCTACAATTTTTGGCTTTCATCTCTGTCTGTCTGTCCGAGGGTATAAACCATCATAACGTAAAAACTACCAGGTTGATTTTGATGAAACTTTGCATTCGGATACCTTAAAATGTTGGTTAACACGTTAGATAGGTATTTATCCCGAAAAATCAAAAGATTTTTCCAGAAAAGACGGAAATAAGTAAAACATTGGATTTCTAAAAAGACACTTTACTCCAAACCTGTTTGATAGATTTCAATGATTTTTTTGTGTAATTCTAGCCTGTACTAAAGATCACAACTCTGGATCCTTATATTTTCGTAAAATCTGACAGTTTTTAAGGACAGAAAAAGAAAGTCGATTTTGATAAATCACTTCATCATGTTTCTAAATCAACTTACTGGAATGTCGCGGGATAAACCATAAAACTTTGTTACTGTTTGTCCCGAACTGCAATTTTACGATGTAAAATATGTGATTTTGCCTATACATGAATTCGTCCATGAATTGATATTGGACTCAGGTTCGTCTCCTCGCAAAAAACTTTCTAGTGGTTAAAAGCACTCACTCGAAATTGTTCATACATGTTTAATTTAAACACTTAAACATGGTTTTGTGCATGAACCGATGATGCATTCAGGATTTTCTTCTGAAGAGAACTCTAACGATGAATGGGCTGGATACGAAAATGTAATGACGATGAATATCTTACGAGAAGACTAACACAAAATGTACTGACAACACTTTGCTACATACTTAGCAATGTACCATTAGATACTATTACGCTAGATTATAATCTTTGACAGAGTAGGTAGAGAAGATTTAAATCAGAAATATTTTTCCGATAATTTAAAAATGAATAGATAAACCGATACTCCTTCTTGAAAAGGAAGATATTGTATACTTTTTTTTATGAGACGGCGTTAGTGTCGTATATTGAATAGAATCGCGCTATAGTTTAGTTTATATTTTAAAAAGATAAGTCTGGTGGAAGTTGACAAAGCATAAATTATATATTTACTACACGGTTCTCCCGGAATAGTTAGTCTCCCTGTTAGTTCTTCATATTAAAATGGCTAAACGAATTTAATTAAAACTTGATATAAAGGTGTCTTACTTAAACAGCTGAACAGATTATAAAGAAACTCAATATGAAAAAATTCACACAGGTAGAAGGACGAAAGTGGAAGGACGTAGAACAACAACTATTTATAGTTTCACAAATTATATACAATATTTATAATTATTAATAACAACAGCAAAGAATAATTAATAAAAAAAAAGGTGGCTAAAAAGAAATATACATATTTCCACGCCGCTGTCTGATGTCAGTGTACCTAGAACAGATCAAAGATATCGGGTACTAGACTATCTTACCATGACCAATAGACCATGTCTTATCCGAAGAGCAAGTCAAGAGTCTCCGTAACCGGCGAGCGTGTATAAGACGAACTATGAAAGTGGAAAGAGACAGAAAGGTCTGTAAGGAAAGAACCTGTTGGAACTCTGTACCCTCTGCCTACCCCGCAAGGGATCTGACATGATGATATAGATTATTAGATAGTATTGTATTTGTAATAGGTAACTTGAACTGTTATTTGAACACTAGTCATGCCGATATTATCCATCTAAGTGGTATATAAAATCACACCAATATGCATTTGGTGGGTTTTTATCGGCCTGCGTGAAGGCCCAAAGATATTAATCATCTCAATCATCTTTCGATTTCCCTCTTCCTATTCACAGGTGACTGGAAGCCTGGGCTCATGCTGAAATTGTTCTACAACGAAAATTTAGTAATATTTAAGTTGACTGTATAAATAATTTTGCAAACAAAGACGATTTGATTTAAGCGAAAAAAGGTAGACTGCTTAACTTACTTTGTCAATAGTACGCAGGTACGATCCCCGCACAGCGCACGGGAATATTTATTTGGGATTTGTGATTTTGAAATAAAGAAGATATTTTATGCGCATACGGGCAAAATAAAAAATATGTTTGTCCGTGTTAATTTCCAGAACGGCGGAACCGATTAAATACACTATCACTGGAAACTGGAGGATTTCTCAGAGATTGTTTGACTACTTTTTAGCTCGGGAAATGCAGGATCCATGGGGATAGTTGTTTTTATTTCTCCATGTTAACACGGCGGAATGGATTTAAAAGAAACTTAATAGGAAGGTGTCTCTTAAGTCTTGGAATAATGCTATTCCAAAAAGTCAACCTAAACGAAAGACCTAAACAAACTAACAAACGTTGCAACTTTAATAAAGCTTGTAAAAAAAATGTTCTCACTCCTATGGATTGGTACTTTTTTAAAATAAAATGTACCCCCACCCTAGGATTAATTCCTGTGTCGTGAGTGCGTTTACAGACATGAAAATTCACATACACAAATACTCAGACAGAAACAAATAATTGTGGGTCACACAAAGATTTGTCCCGTGCGGGAATCGAACCCGCGAATATTCAACCGAGTTGGCGGAGCGCCTTAAGCTCTTAACCACTGCACCAAATCGTCCGTCAAATGTTGAATTTATGTTCCTTTGTGAATTCATAAAGAATCCATCAGACATCTGTACAATAACCTATTTCGCTCTCCACAATCAAATAATAGTGAATAAATAACTATACTTTCTCATCTTTTCAAGGGATCAGAACGATATAAAATATTAACGAATGTTTTCTGTCGCGGTCTGAAATATTCTGAAGACAATACACTTAAGATGAAATATTTATTGTATTAGGACAACAACCTAGATTTTGTTCTATTTACACCGTCACGCCTATATTCCCCAAGCGGGGGTGGCAGAGGTGTACTGAGTACACCCAAGTTTGCCAAAGATGTTAGGTCCCATGCAATAGGAGGCGAGCCTATTGCCATGTACCGTGCACAAATCCAGACTTCGGACTCGTACTGGGAAGTCTTCGTTAGAAAAACTACACTTGTCCGGCCTAGGATTTGAACCCAGGCCCTCATGATAACAAAGCGATGCGCTTTACCACTAGACCAACGAGACAGTCTGTTGTTCTCAAGTTGAGTTTATAAGTTGAATAACATGCATTAGCCACCTGTTTTACAAGCTTTTATATAACTTGCACTGGTCGTAAGTCTGTCTGTCTGTCTTTCTTTCCGGTTCAAATCTTCAATAAGCAAAAAAATTTGTAGTGTAGTAGTGTAAATAATTGTAGTAAAAGTAGGTACTGGTTGGTGCAGTCGGTTACTTGGAACCGACTTCAAATATTTATTTGTTTGCTTTATGAAGTCGGATTCCCTTTTTTAAAAAGTTTTTTTTATGAACGCATCCACGGCAATAGAATCATTTCTACTTGGCTACGTATAAAAATGCGAACGGGCACTTATAAAGCTTATACATTTTTTTTAAGAATATATATTTTTTTTTAAGAATATATATTTTTTTTTAAGAATATGACTGCCTCGTTGGTCTGGTGGCAAAGCGTATTTCTTTGTGATCACGAGGTCCTGGGTTCAAATCCTAGGTCGGACAAATGTAGTTTTTCTAACGAAAAATTCCCAGTTTGAGTCCGGAGTCTGGAATTGTGCCCGGTATATGGCAATAGGCTCGCCCCCTATTACATGGGACCTAACATCGTCGGCGAAACGTGGGTGTACTCAGTACACCTCTGCCACCCCCTCTGGGGGATATAGGCGTGACGGTGTGTGTGTGTGTGTTAAGAATATACACAAGGATACATCCTACTTTTTACTAATATTATAAATGTGAAAGTTTGTATGTTTACGTTTTCGTAGAAGTCGCGGGCAGAAACTAGTAAGCTATAATTTATAAAGATAAAAACATAAATGAAGTCAAGGGGGAACGCTAGTATAGTATAAAAACAATGTCGACAGAAAACATCTGGATTTGGTTATTCATACTGAAATAAGAGTTCAATGTATTGAAGTATTCAATTTATTCAAATTAGATTTCGGTCTACACGATACCGCAGGGCTTAGAAATAAAATGTTAGTTGAATAAAATGAGTTTTTAAATATTCAGTATTACATGCATACTCGTATTACCACAGTCCTTAAAATTGCATGAGAGAGTTTGAATTACGAGATACTTCGAGATATTAATGTTTTCATTATTATATGAACTGAACTCTCTACGAGCTATATAATTTATTCAAAAATATTATTTTAAGAGATTTTTATTAAGAAGACATAAACCATCTTACCATGACCAAATGTGTATTAACTGAAGGGCAAGTCAAGAGTCTCCGTAACCGGCGAGAGTGTATGAACGAACTATGCGAGTGGAGGAAGCCAGAGAGGCCTGTGAGGAAAGAACCTGTTGGAACTCTGTACTCTCTGCATACTCCGCAATGGATCTGGCGTCATGATATACAAGCTGTAACATAATGAACGCAAGTAGTTTGTTCTAAATCGGTAACTGAATTGATTCCAACTATTTTTAATGCATATTAATTTATTTTTAAAATTTGCAAAAAATGCTTTTACTCCTTCAGTGCGCTATAAAAAACTAAATTTATTCTTGATTCATAGCAATAAGGAGATTACGAATGCATTCCTAACCCGTATTTCTCAAAATGCATACATACACATACAAGTTTCATTGTTAATTCGGGTATAAAAGAGCTTAAAAAGGGGTACAAATCTTTAATTTTGGAAATTTGGTTTTCGTTTTCAATTTATGAAGCAATTCTCTAATCGGGGTGTCTGAGGTCTTGCGTTTATTTTGTTACACCTTGTAGATAACTATTTGCTTGTATGTGCATTCGGCTGCGAGAATTTAGTCAGAATGTTTGCGGGCGACCACGAAGATTCTTTATACGCATATCTCCACTTCTGATGTTTTCTTTATGAATACGTAAATACGTAATTTTGAACGTTAATTTAACGCAAGTATTCGCCCAAGAACAAAAACCTTTTAAAACAACTTGCCAGATATGTTGGAAGGCACTTACCAAAACTTTATACTCACGTGCGAAGTTTCCTAATCGAATCAGTTGGAAGCGAATATTCATTCAGTGCGAATACGTCCAAAAGAGAC
The DNA here is from genome assembly GCA_905147815.2 of Phalera bucephala. Taxonomy (NCBI): domain Eukaryota; kingdom Metazoa; phylum Arthropoda; class Insecta; order Lepidoptera; family Notodontidae; genus Phalera; species Phalera bucephala. Next base: position 10,708,270 of record LR990632.1, on the reverse strand, counting down.
TTTGTTTCAACGATTCAATGACGTAATAATGTAAAGACAAAAAGGTATCTGAATTCTAACGGAAGAAAAATTTGCTAAATGATAATTTCATCATCATCTACGAGCCAAAATATACTTGTAAATTGTTAACCTTCTTCTGCAGCCAAAATATGTCTATGGCAGGAGAAAGACAAAGGACTTTATAATCAATAAAAAAATATTTTCTTAGTGCTCAATACGTTATATAAGGAATTACAATGCAAAATTTCGTATTCCTTGTCTAACTGCTTGAAATTCTGTATTCTTTAGCCAGTCTATCTATCTATATTATCACGCCAGTTCCCTTGCGACGTAGGCAGAGGGTAAAGTTGTAAGAGTTTTATCGGGTAGACATATGAACTAATACCATACTTAATATAATTTTCCAACGAAAGATTGACGTTAATTGCTCCCAAACGAATATATGTTTTACTATGAATGCTCGCTTTCGTATGCTCACTGAAAATACTTGCTATGCGGACGTCCCTTAATACATACCACTTAAAAGTGTGACTTGTCTATTCTAGACAATATTTTTATTCAACAAAAGAATATCTGACAAGAAAATAATTGCTTTGTCGGAATCTATTTATTACGGACTACAGAAACTGGATTCATCTAAAACAAATATAATGATCACGTTAGTCTCCCAAAAACTCGCAAATGGCTCGACTGATATGAATACGTTTGTTTATTCGCCTGAATACTGGGGTGGTTATGAAAAAATAAAACCCAAAGTTGCAGCCGAAAAATCGAAATTGGTAATTTATAAAACAGAGAGGTAGAATTGCCTACAATCTTATTTAGATCTATTTAATCAGTTGGTGATAGGCATTGCTATAGCACGCGATATATAAATAAATAAGATCAACCATAATTTCATCTGTTTATAATTCACACATCTTTCAAGAGGTACTGTGTTAGATTCTATAATAAAAGCCCACTTGACGTCACTCAACTCAGTGAAAATAGATCCAAATCTTGTATTAAACGTACGCTCTGTAAGCGAGCTTAATAGACTCTTGATGATTATTTAAAAGATAAAGATGATTGGATAGCTACTGGTCCAGCTCCGCCTAAATGTGGATAACATGTTCAACTATTATCATTTATTATTCCCTCTCTTCCTTTTAAGAATTTAATAAAATTGATCATTTTTCTTTCTCATTTCTTTCTCTGTAAATGAGAGAACCATGTATTCATTCTCACGAATATTATAACTTGGTTAATTTAATTTAGACTTACCTGATATTACATATCCCTCAACAAAATATAGATGGAAAAAAAACTATTTTAAAGTGTAACCGTGGAGTTTCTTGCCCTTCTTCTCCACAGGAGTGACATTCCAAAGTGGTGGTAGAGTCTTTGTTACTTTTCTGACGATTCATAAATACTGTAATAGTTTACATGTATAAAAAATATTTTGATTCTAAATGAAATCAATTTCAGGTAATACGGAGTTCACCGGATCTTTAGTTCATCGTCAACTATAAATTCACTTTACCTTCCCAAAGTAAGCGACTGTTGTAAAAATACTGAAAATCATAGAAATTCACGCATTTATACGTCAGAAGGGGCTGAACATTACGAGTATGAATTCCCAAAGGTGCGCTCCGAATCCATATAAAAGGTTATCTTTGTAGGCTTTTGAGGTCCCGAGGTGCGACGGTGTATTTTGAGGACGCCGTAAAGTTGTGTAGCGGTACATAATGTAGGTACCTACTTAAGCTCTGCAGGTTACGTTTTTTGCTATATAAAACTCGTTTCTTCCCGTGACTTCGTCCGCATTGGCTTAAGACAAGAACCTAACATTTTTCCGGGATAAAAAGTAACCTATGTAATAATCCAGGTAATAAACTATATAATATCAGCCTGGCAGTAGCCCACTGCTGAGCAAAGGCCTTCTCTCACAAATCGAGGTGAGAGAGATTAGCTCATACTCCACCACGCGGACCCAGTGCGGATTGGTGGAGGCAGGTTTGTGGCCACCTGCTGTTGGAACTTATCAAGCCGCCTTTAAGGCTTCCAACTCGGCTTAACGACTACCACATTAAGTGGTAACCGGGACCAATGACTTAACATGCCTTTCGAAGCACGCAGACGCTCGAATATGAAAATGCCACAAACGGTTACCCATCTCAGGCCGACCGAGTCGAACGCTGCTTAACCTTGGTGATCGGTAAGAACACCGCGGTCGCACAGTGCTACGAGGTAATAATCTGTATGCTATATTTCATCCAAATCCGTTTAGCAATTTTTGCGTGATTAAGTAAAAAACATCAAAACATACAAAGTATCACATTTATGATACGAGTAGGATGTAAAGGCAAGTCAAGGGTCTTTGTAACTGGCGAGCGTGTATAAGACCAACTATAAGAGTGGAGGAAGCCAGATAGGTCTGTAAGGAAAAAACCCGTAGGAACTTCGTATTCTCTGTCTAACCCGCAAGGGATCTGGCATGATGATATACAAGGTGTAACATAATAAACGCAAGACCTCAGACACCCCAATTAGAGAATTGCAAATATTCAAATTTAAGGTATATACCCTTTTTTTAAGCCCTTTTATACCCCGATTTTGAATGAAACTTGTAAGTGTATGTGTGCGTTTTGAGAAATACGTATTAGGAATGCATTTGAAATCTCCTTTTTGCTACATATCAAGAATAAGTTTAGTTTTTTATTGCGCGCTAAAGGACTAAAAGCATTTTTTGCAAATAAAAAAAATATGTAAGATACATTAAAAAATATTGGAATCAATTCAGTTACCGATTTAGAACAAACTACTTTCAGGTCTTGCGTTTATTATGTTACACCTTGTAGATAGATAAAGAGATGATCCAGAAAGAGTGATTTTTATCATATATCATAACTGAAATTGAGTTAAGTTCGCTTTTATACATCAAGTCTAAATATGCTCACAAATATACTTACTAAATAATGTTAGGCTAACATCAATCTGTTCGTGCTAAGCACACCGTTTTAATACGGCTTTTATTAAAACTATATAGACGCTACTTGTGTTGATACCGCACCGTATCATCTTCAGACGCAACAGTTAAAGCTAGAAAGGCTGCTTCGTTAAGAATAGTAATCTACCACTGACTGACAGACAGCTGAATGTTTTAAATATTTGACCTTGTAGCATGAATGTTGCATAGATTTTTTATATACGGTGTAAAATAAATAACGCAAGGTCTCAGACACCCCAATTAGATTATTGTTTTACGAATTCAATAGGAAAATTAAACTTCAATTTAAAGGAGTTTTCTACCATTTTTTGAACCCAAATTAACCATGAAACCTGTACTTTGGGCTTTTTGGCGGAAAATCGAAGAGTGATTTCGTGAATTCGTTTTAATTTCCAAGACTTGTGTTATTTCGAATTATAATGTGTAATGTTGGTGGAATATTAACCATTATGTATTCCTATATGTGGACGAGTGAAGGTAATTTTAACAAACTGACACTCGTAAAACGTGCCTTTTCGATTACCCTCAACAGGGCCGCCGCAATTGGTATGTAAAGTATCCATCGCTTTACTATCCAGGAAGGGGCACTTCATCAATTTCATAATCATTCTTGTCATCAAGTTCATTGGGGAAGTTGAATTAATCAAATTAATTTTGAAATAAATATTCGTAATACTTGATATACGCGTCGTCGTGATGCTATAAACACAAAAACAAAACCTGAACTTTTGTGTGCATACTAAGGTTAGAAATACTATTAAAAAAACACCGTCACGCCTACTATTAAATCGCCGTATTACTGTGAATCATGATTTAATTTTGGTTAATAAAGCAGACTGAATTAGTAACAGCAATTTTTGATAATTTGAAAAAAAAATATAACGTACTTTAAAAATAGTTGGAATCAATTCAGTTGACAATTTAGAATAAATTACTTTCAGGTCTTGCGTTAATTATGTTCTCTCTCTGATCTAATTTTCATGATTTTACTCGTCTCTTACGACTTCAACAGAAAAAGTAGCAACAATCCTCTACACAGCAACCTCATGAGAAAAAAAATCTATCTATCTGTCTATTATGCCAGATCCCTTGTAGGGTAGGCACAAAATACAGAATTCCAACAGGTTCTTTCCTTACGTACCTCTCTGGCTTCCTCCACTCTCATAGTTCGTCTCATACATGCTCGCTGGTTACAGAGTCTCTTGATTTGTCCTTCAGATAAGACTCGGTCTGTTTGGTCATGGTAAAATAGTCTAGGTCTTCCCCGGTACCTACATCCTTTCACTTTCGCATAAAAAAATATATGTTAAATAATAATTTTGCTTACCCGTAAAAGTCCTGCTTACTGCGTTAGTACAGGTGTCTCCATTTACTGTGCCGTCTAAAGTACAATAGGAGTTGTCTTCAGGGAATCTAGCCACTTACCGCATTGTAGGCTGTCATCCGCTTACTGTCTTTATTATAAAAGTTTAGCTCGTTCAACGAACAATGTGCATTACACGTCTGTGTAATATACAGCCTTTATGAGCTCGGTAAGGTTGGGGTTGTTTTGATAGCGAGAAAGCTAAAATTCAGATGGTTTGACACGAAATGGTTGACGTTAGCCTGATACTATCGAGAAAGCATGTCGTCAGGTTCATGTTTATATAGTAAATTTGAAGTGTGAGAAGGATGGCATATCAAGTCGATATCGTGACGCTAATATTAATCTGATCGTGCTAAGTGCTTTCGTGATGTGTTTGACAATGATTTTGATTATTTTAGTATTTATTCATAGGTCTAAAAATAATATTTTTTGGTCGGAAAATATTGAACTTAAAAAAGGGAAACTAACTTCAATAAGCAGAAAAATAAATATTTGAAGTCGGTTCTGGTTGGTGCAGCCGGTTACGTGGCAATTACTTCAAATATTTATTTGAAGTAATTGCCACGTATGCTTTTTGAAGTCGGTTATCCTTTATTTAAAAAGTTTATTTTAAAATAATATAATATATTATGAATAATTATCTATATTATATTATAGATTTAGGTTTAAAGAATTAATTCTCAAAAAGACAAAAAGCCACTTACATGAGAATATAGATTGGCATAATATACTTATTTTAGGTAATGGTCACCGAAAGACACTATAAAGATAAAGAATAAGTCGGTTGCACGTTCATCGGTTTCACCATCAACTAGTAGGGTGATATCGTTTTAGTGATATTTGTTGTCAATTATATATATTGATAGTTGACATTTAAAACCGCTAAACGTGCTTACACTTTTTATATAAGACGGAAAATTATTATACAGTTGTGCTCCTTCGTAGGCAATACTTTTTTTTCATAATTTGTACGTATCTTTGGTCAATCAATCAATCAATCAGCCTATCGCAGTCCACTGCTGGACATAGGCCTCTCCTAACACGCGCCATTGCACACGATCCTCCGCCTTCCGCATCCAGTCTGTCCCAGTGACCTTTTAGAGGTCGTCGGTCCATCTAGCTGGGGGCCGTCCTACCTTACGCTTACCAAGTCACGGTCTCCACTCTAGGAAACGTTTGCTCCATCGGTCCTTCTGCAGATGTGACCAGCCCATTGCCACTTTAGCTTACTGAGTTTGCGAGCTATGTCGGTAACTTTGGTTCTTTGTCAGATTACCTCGTTACGAATTGTATCCTTCAAAGAGACGCCGAGCATAGCTCGCTCCATAGCCCGCTGTGCGACTTTAAATTTGTGGACTAGTCCCACTGTGAGTGGCCACGTCTCGGCCCCGTAGGTCATAACAGGTAGGACGCATTGGTTGTAGACTTTAGTCTTCAGGCATTGCGGTATAGGCGAAGAGAAAACGTGACGTATCTTTGGTAGAACAAGTAAACTAGGTCGACGTAGACTACGTTTACTTATTTGTCTTTCTTAATAAATGTTATGTTAGTATTTTTGGGTTTGGGTTGGTCATGGGTTGGGTTGGTCATGGGTCATGGGTTTGTCAGTGACAAATTAAAATACAATTACTATACACGTTAAGTTGTTTAATATTCATTAGTTTTGGTTTCTCAAAGATTTTGTTCGTTGGTGTTAAGTATGGATAATGGAATAGTGTTTTTATGATCTTATTTTGTATTCTTTGTAGTTCTTGAAGCTTTGCTTTACTAGCGCTGTCCCATACTTCTATGAGGTACAGTAAATGTGATTTTACAAGAGAATTGTAAATCGTGAAACACAGTTTTTTAGTCATATTGCAAAGAGATCCAATAAGTGAGGATATTTTATTTTTAGTATAGTCAATTTGTTTGTTCAATGTCAAGTAATTATCCATTCTCAAGCCAAGGTATTTCTCGCAAGTTTTTTGTTCTAATGGGATTTTAACGAGTAATGTAGTAGAGTAGTAGCCACTGATCTGCAAACACTAGTCACAGTTATGAGAGACGACTGCATGAACAATGGCTACCTTTAAATGTGAAGAAAACAAAAATTCACAATACAGAACGGGAAGAAACCAGAACGAATGCAAGGATTGTGGTTGGTAACGATGTGCTGGAGCAAGTGAATGAGTTTGTATATCTTTCGAAAAGACAGAGGTGCTTGCCTGGGTTTGAACCCGAGACCTCTGACTTTGCAGTTCAACGGTCTAACCACTAGGCTATCACTGCTTATATATGTTAAAAATAGTAGTGGTCCCAATATGAATCCTTGCGGGACGCCACACGTGATTTGTGAAGGAATACTTTCGACGTACCTATCTTGCTTATCTGGAGTCTGTTTGTTAAGTAAGATTGGAGAGTTTTGGGTGCATTGTCAGTAGAAGATTATTCTACTTAGTTCTACAATAATACCTTAATAATAATATAGTTTATTTGTGAACTAAGGCATAACACAGATGGTATACAGAGTAATTACCTTACTGTAGAACTCAGTAGAATTATTACTTACAGGATTGATATAATACTCATAGTTACTGATTTTACACATTCGTGCTGTTTGGGGTCAAGGAGTCCCGTGGTGTATCTTTAAAGTCCAAGGTCCAATACCTAAAAAATAAAATGGGATTACCCCGGAGCTATACTGAACCCAATGCGCAATCGGTTAATTAGCAAAGAAGTCATAGAAAGCACAAAAGAATTATGATCCTCATCCTTTTTTGAAGTCGGTTAGTATTCTGCTTAGTTCTATAGTAGGGTACCTATAGGATTGATGTAATACGTATAATATCTCAATGTACATATTCGTATTGTTTGTCGTTAAAGAGTTCTCTGGTGTATCTTCAAAGTCCCAGTTCGAATACCGGTGAAATTAAAATGGAACCATCTTGGTGCTACCCAATGCAAAAAGAATCATCAAAATTCAGTCCACAATTGACGGAAATATCGGTGAACATACATAAAAAAGCATGCATACAGACGAACAATAAACCTCCTCCTTTTTAAAGTTGGTTATAAATTGGACTATCTTCAGCCAAAAGACGTACACTGGACAAAGACCGGCTTTGTAGTACCTATCCACCTTTATACGGGATCTTCACCACGTCATCGTTCGTAAAGGACATTGTCGAAAATTGCCCCAGAACCAACAAACATTTGACACATGCCATAATTATTTATCTATTTTATTAAAATGGCAAATATCCGTATCTAACTGACAATTTGCAATCTAAAGCGAATACTTCAAAGTATTGTAAGTACTTATATCGAAGTCGCCGACATCTTTACTAAATGTCAACACACAATATAACCTCATATGTATTACCTCATACATACATATGTATTATTACCTCATATGTATTAATAGCTACTGTTTTATTACCTCAAAATCTAAGACTTTTTGTGCAATATTGCAATTCACCCGCTTGTCCGCTTATTAATAAATACCTTAAAGGAATTTATAGGTGATTTGTAATCATACAAGTATTTTTTCATTGCTGTTGGTTCTGGGGCAAATCATGTATGGGCGCAGAACAATGTCCTTTGATAAAAAGAAAAAATAAATTAAAAATTGTACGTGTCCTTTTTAAGGGTACTTCAAAAGAAATTAGCAGGGATATAAGTAGGTACTAGTGTATATTTTTAAACATAATGTTATATAATTTACTGGTTAATAAATTTCTATAATACCTAAAGATAGCTGTTATGATGGACAATTTAGCGCAGTGGTCAAGAGTTTAACCCGCTCCGCCCACTGTGTCTAATAGTCGCGGGTTCGATTCCCGCACGGGACATATCTTTGTGTGACCCACAATTATTTGTTTCGGTCTGGGTATTTGTGTATGTGATTTCTCATTATTGTAAACGCACCCACGATACAGAAATAAATCCTAGTGAGGGGCCATGTTTTAAAACAAAAAAAATTAAAAATACACTTTAAGAAAAATGAATTTTGAATCTGGCAAGTTGCCAACCGTTTGATATTGCAACCATAAGCTTTTGTCACCTCGAAGAAGTTATAAAATTTTAGTACCAGATGTTCTCGATAGAGTTCTTTATTTCATACTCTATAAAAGGGGTACTAAAGTTTTGACTACTAATAGAAATTTCTGAATATAAGTCACGAATCGGATGTCTTGCAAAACTTACCCATAGAAGACAATTTTAACATAAAAGATAACGATTTTAAAATTACTGTAACAAAGTTGAAAATGGAAAAGATTAGAAATCTGATATGATTTTATTGAAGGGTCAAAAGACGGATACAGATCAACTCACTTCAGAACAATATTTAAATAATATATTTTGTTTTCGACATTTATCAGTTGAATGTTAAACTAACCTAAAAAAAAACGATAAGGATCACTAGTTTCGGCTAAATAGGGAACAACTAGTTTCTCAAGTAGAAAAAAACCGTGATACACATTTTGATGTACATATGTAATGTGACATTGGAAAAGATAATTGTAGAAATCGCGGAACAGATATACCAAAATACATTTCACACTACCACCTCGGGGATAACACGGAAATCATAATACATAAATTTAGGTCAGGTATTACTTCTTTGGAATACGATGAATATCATAATAAAATAACAGTTATTAATAAAATGATAAAAATATTATTATATTTAACGCTAAACATATTAAAGCATGCTATCAAAGAAAGGCATTCGCATGCTAATACCAAACGTAACTCACTACCGGAGTGACAAGGTCTCCGAATTTGCCGACAGTCATGCGACAGTAAATTATGCTCTTTCTTCTTATCAGGATGCATAATTCCCAGACGACAGGCCTTTACAAGGAGGATTATACATTCAAATGAATTGCACGCGAGTACTGTTTCCGTATCTAATAATGGTAATTTATAAGCTGTGGAAAGGAAATTGCACGTTGGTTTTGATAAAGAAGTCGATGATATAAATAGCAATGTTACTGAGCATAGCTGAGCATACATAGTTTGAAATCCAAACATACTTTGAGGGTTAATAAAGTTAAAGAAGTATATTTTGTAAATTTAAAACATCACGATTTAGCGCAGTGACGGACAATTTAGCGCAGTGGTTAAGAGCTTGAGCTGCTCCGCCCACTGTGTCGAATAGTCGTGGGTTCGATTCCCGCACGGGACAAATCTTTGTGTGATCTACAATTATTTGTTCCAGTCTGGGTATATGTTTGTGAATTTTCATGTTTGTAAAAGCACCCACGACACAGGAATAAATCCTAGTGTGGGGCTACGTTTTTTAAAAAAAAAAAAAAAAGTTGGTAATCATATTCTCGAAAGCAACATAGGCAAACTGTAAACCACCTGACCAAAGACACTCTATTTTGCTTAGAAATTTCAAAAATTGATATGAGGTGAATGCCTGCCTGGTTTACCAATCCGGTTTTTGGGTCTGCCTATAAATTGAATGAAAGCATAAATGTTTACTGTTCCTCCTATAAGTTAATAGCTTGTAAAGAAATAATGTTTGGGGCTAGATAATGATTGTACTAAAAACTTATTTTGCCTCGTTACTTTTACATTAGTATCTCGGCGAAATCTATTATGTTTCAACCAAGTTTCGCCCAAAATCTGATTTTATTTCAGTTCATTATCGTCATTGTTATTTAACTTTCATAGTACTTACAATCTACTCAATTTGTTTTGATCATTCAAAGTTGTTTTCAACTTGCTCTTTGTTAGGTATTTATTATTCTGTTTTTCTTTTGTCAGTCCATTTGTATAGATCAACCCGCCAATCGCCCTCAGTCCGACCTTGACATAGCTTTCATTGCCCAGAAAACTTTGAGAGGCCTCTGGAGGAAAAAGGTAATCTGTATTCAAAGTGTGCTTCGCGGCGCTGTTGGCCTTTCACTTGACCGGCTAAAATGGTTACCGCTTCGCTTGATGGCAGTTCGTTCGGAGTTTGGCAGCTCATGACCTTGGTTTTGTCCAGTAAGTTTTCAGAGCAGGTGTAGAAACTAATTGTATTGATTCTACCGGCATTAGGAATTGAGACATTTGTATGGATGTGGTGTTATTGATATTGTCGATTTTGCTAAAGAAATTTTGTGAATATTTCTTTTTTATTTTCATGTAGGTTGGTATGTTTTGGTAATTACTTCTTGTAATGAAAATGATTTTTGATGTTACCTATTAAATGGATAACTATTAGAATGTTTTGATAAACACAATTATATGAATAGAATTATCTTACTAAATTCTTCCACTGTTTTTGAATTTCTTAGCAAAATTTCTGCTTAATTCACAATAATCACCGTTTTAATTTCATTTCATACTACATACCTAGAAGAAATAAATTTTTCTTTAAACTTCACTAAGCAATTTGCATCCAAAATCTTGCTATATATTCTTTTTAATTTAAGCATTAAATTCTTTTTAGTGCAGCGGATGTATGCATTTTCCAAAACATACTCTTTGAGTACTCGCACAACACATCGGACAAATTTATATAAATCATTCTTTAACCCAAGCAATCCTTCTGAAGCTAGACACTACAGTGATACAAAGATACCTGCATCTTGTGGCCAAATCTCCTCACTTAAGTCTGCACCGAGCCAGCTAAACCCTTCCTTAGGACTCTTATTAATGTAACTGGCTTACGGCTAGGAAGCCTCACACGCTTTCCCACTTGACCTAATACTCTTACTAAGCCTCTTAGACTTTAAAAGGAAACGTTAATGTCTAACTATCTAAACGCATTTCTTGGTGTAAATGAGAAAATGTTTTTTTCTCTTCGCACCTTTTTATATTTCTTTCAAAGGAATTTCTTTGCACTTTTTAAGCGGAGCTATGAAACCGATGTTGAAGTTTGTGATGTTGAAATTGTTTTAAAAGCTTTTATTTAAATTGCTTCCTTCGTATGGTCTTTTGGTCCAAAATTTGAAATGTATTTTTGAGCACCTGCAGGCATCTGATTTAGTTACAATTTTAGTTAAAAAATCTAATAACATCGATAAAAATACAATAATTTATGATACCGGAAATCTAGTTTGATGATGGATAGAAAGATTGCCATAAGAACTCCTTAACTGCTAACCCTACCTCCGTGTTTGAACTTGTTAAATTTTACTTGACGTGTATTTAGGTGTGTCCAATATACCAACAGATTTTGGATGTACATTAATAACCGTAAATTAAACGAAACAGATATACGATGCGAAAGTGCAACAAAGACCTAGACTATCTTACCGTGACTAAATAGATGGTGTCTTATCTGTGGTGCAAATTAAAAATCTCGGTAAACGGTAAACGAGTAATATATGAACTATGAGAGTGGAGGAAGCCAGAGGTATGTAAGAACCAGTTGTAACTTAACTGATTAATGATATAGATAGATAGAAAGAAACCAAAACCATTTTTACAATTGATAACCTCCTAACTAGTTGTTAAACAAAATATTTCATTTCTTCCATAATGTAAGCGTTGTTTGGGCACTGATGGGTATCGACTAAAGTGTGGTTTGGCAGCGTAGAGTGCCGCAGCGTGCTATACACTCTATAAATAAACTCCCCATAATTGCATGGGCACATCGACAATTTGCTTTGGTACTTGCTTCGGAAATCAGTCGCTAAGCCAAGTTGAGAGCTTCATAAGCGGCTTGATAAGATCGAACAGCAGGCCACAAACCTGCCTCCGCAAATCCGCATTGAGTCCGCGTGGTGGATATGACCTAATCTCTCTCACCTTGATTTGTGGGAGAAGGCCTTTGCCCAGCAGTGGGACTGTCCACTACTAATGCATAGGCTGATATTATTATTGTTATAACTTACTTAATAATAAATCATTGTATTCTAACCCATTACTGAGTATAGGCCTTATGTCGAAGTATGAGGGATTAGGTCAAGCTTCACCACGTATAGCCAGAACTGATTGATTGAACTTCTCCTAAGCTCGCCTTAGCTTAACGACTGCCACATGAAGTGACAACTGTGACCAACGGCTCAACGTGCTTTCTGAATCACGGAGTCACTCCAAAATGGAATGCTCATAAACATTCGCCTAAAGCTTAAGCCGCTCCGCCCACCGGATCGAGTAGTTTGCGGGTTCACAAATATTTGCGTAAACGCACCCACGACACAGGAATAATTCCTAATGTGAAGCTAAGCACAAAATCAATACAAAAAATGAAATTTCTAAATTGAAAATTTTTCACCCGTTTTAAGTACTTTTATACCCCAATTAACAAAGACACTTGTATGTGAATGTATGCGTTTCAAAAATGCATTTGAAATCTCCGTATTGCTTTGAATCAAGAATAACTTTAGTTTGATATAGCACATTGAAGGAGTAACAGTATTTTTTTGCAAATTAAAAAAAAATGTAAGATGCATTAAAAATTGTCGGAATCAATTCAGTTACCGATTTCGATAAAAACTACTTTCAGGTCTTGCATTTATTATGTAACACCGCAAAAAACTGCACCATACGTTATGAATTTTTACCTAAGCCAAGATAATACAATGACTGCTGAAACAATGATCACCTCCAATGCAGTCGGCAGTGACTGTATCAGCCGTAATATTATTCTTCCTATCCTTGATGAAATCCTTCCTATCCTTTTTCATATCCTAAACTATTTCATCTTCAGCGGCAACTTTTCGTCTTCGTGGAAATTAATAACAGATACCTCTTATTATCACTTCTATACAGTGTTCTATTTAATCCAACAACTCCTCCGTATCTCAAAAACGATTTGAGTTCATCCATGAAACACATCCAAGGTTCTTAAGGTCATCGGAAAACCTGAAACTGAACAAAATTCTTTAATAAATCCTTTATAGTTCAAGCCGTACGTTTGTTGAATGCATTGCCTGTATCTATCAGACAAGTAAAGACGCAATCTTCTTTTAAAGCTATAATATACACATATATGTATATATATTTATGCGTAGGTACGCATTATGTAGGTCCATGTATTTAAATTAGTGTGTAGTTTAATTTAATGTAAATAATTCAATGATAGTGTACGCCACCAACTGCACTATTTCTCCCTTCAGCTCTCTAGGTATGTTGGTTATCTGGAAGAGATTGCTGTTAGTAACACGACCGCCAATTTTACTACCATGTTATATATGTATATTTTCTTTATTTGTTGTTCTGTGCTTATGTTGGTGAACAATAAAGTGTACTCTATTTATCTATCTAACTATGCATCATTTGGGCTAAGTGTTTTGCAGCACACATCATGGTCACGGGAAATGCTGCAAAGCACTCGAAACGTCGGGAACTTAAAAATCAAAAATAAACCGTGACAAAAACCCTAAAAATAGGTTTATTTCATGTGTAATATTCGCGTAAATCTAAAAACTTTTGTGTTCATTTGCCCAGGATTAACAACTATATTTTACTACATTATTAGTATCTGTCATCTATGCAACTACTATTATCATTAAATCAAACGTAAATCTAATATAAACATCTGATAGTAATTCCACTCCATTAATAGGCTTATCGTGTGTTCACGTTCGTATAATCACATTAAAGCCAATGTAATGCTATCCATTTTCTGAGATAGCGACCACAGAATAGTGAATACTGTATTAAACGTATTTTCACACTGAATAGTTTTGTGGGCGACAAAGGAGCGTCATTTTACTCTGTATACACCTGAGGACTATTGTTTGTCGGATTCAGCCGTTATATGGAAATTATCTGTGTTTAGTTCTATTTAGTAGAAGGGCTTCAGATGGCTTAGCATGTACAGATAGTTAGTGTAACGCTATTGAGTTGATACGCCATCTTTTTTACACTACGAACTTACTAAATGTAGGTAAACAGCAGGCAGGTTCGTGCTAAACCCTCAGAGAGCTTAGCACGAAAACTTTGACATTAGTGCGACGCGAGGGGGTGATCGTGCCGTCACGTTCATATTTATTTAGTAAATTTGTAATATGACAAGTATGGCATATTCACTCGCTAGCGTCACGCTAATTTCAATCTTTTCGAGCTCAGCTCTCAAGTATTACAGTATTTTTCATGTAAGGCGGGTACTGTGACAGTTGTAAGTGTCAATAAAATTATACTTTCTTCAATGGCAATAAGAGGCATGACCCGTTTCTATACTTATGATTTTATGCCATACCATTGAATTTAATATTAATTTCGTTTGGCAATTAGAACTATCACTACCCATCCTTTGTGAAAAATATTATAAGCGACCGCGATTCGTCTTAATTTTCTTCAAAATTATTATTTTATTAAGGACTGATGAGCGATAGACCCCTATTTCAATAGAAAGTGACGATAATTATGATTGTCTTTCATAGTGTTTGTAGTTCTCATATAGACATGCAGAAACGGTGGTGTTCTTATCAGTCATGAAGGTTAAGTAGCGTTCGACTTGGTTAATCTAAAATAGGTGACCGTTTGGTCCAATTCAGTTTTAATCGTCTCCTTACTTTGGGAGGCAGGTTAAGTTGTTAGTTCTGGTGGATAAGTTACAAGAGGAGATATACTAACAGGCTAACAGGTTTTAATCACTTTTCAGATATTTCTTACACTATTTTGGATATGAAAACTTATGCAAAGATCATCTTTTCTTACAGTATTCTTTTACCAACAGCACATTACAAGTGTTAGATACATGAGTAACGCTTGTAGGTTTTAAAAATTGCTTCGTTAGCTCATTCTCAGTAGATCGGACCAACAAAAATAATTAAGAAGTTTGAGGGTACCCCCGAACAACTATGCCTTTTGGACGTCTAACACCTCAGTCCTTCCCGTGACCATGGGTGCTGCAAAGCACTCGAAAGGTCGGAAACTTAAAAATCAAAAACAAAATAAAATCCGAAAATTTTTATTTCATTGCTTCGTTGGTCTAGAAAGGAGCAGTGATGGCCTAGTGGTTAGACCGTTGGACTGCAAAGTCAGAGGTCTCGGGTTCAAACCCAGGCACGCACCGTTGTCTCTCTTCCACTTGCTTTAAGAAGTACAGGAAAACATCGTGAGGAAACCTGCATGCCTGAAAGTTTCTCGAAGGTGTGCGAAGTTCGCCAATCTGCACTGAGCCAGCGTGGTGGACTATGGCCTTAACCCTTTCACACAGAGAGGAGGCCCTTGCCTAACGGTGGGACAGTTTCTTCTGGCGAACAATGAACTAGCGGTCACGATCATGGATTCGAATCCTACTACAGACTTAGCGTTATTTTTCTATTGAAAAATTCCCAGTATTTGCCCGGTATAATTATGTCGTCAGCGGAAAGAAGGATACTCGCCCGTCTGAGGAATATAGGTGTGTTCTTTTTACTCCGAGTCAGAGTTTGAACCAGTACCAATCGCTTACTAAGCAAGAGCTGCGCTTTAGCGCATAACAGCTCTAATTTTGTTTAAGCCAACATTACTTACTCTTCCGACCTTCCATATCTTTAATAACCATCTAAAACCGCCAATTAAACCCAAAAACTGTACCACTTTAATTAAACAGAAACAGACAATCCCTGACTGTTAACACCATCCATTGTTCACCTGAAACAAATGAAAAGTAACCCAAAATCAAGGAGATAAGATTTAAATTCCATGAAAAGTTCCTATGAAAAACATGGCACGGAATAGTAAAAACAGGGTCCTTATTCGATATGACCAATTAAATTCGTAACACGGCGTGATATGGTTAGTTTGTGAAATGATCATTTGATTGTACTGCCTCGTTAGTCTAGTGGCAAATAATGCGCTCTCTCTGTCTCTATCCTACTTATATTATAAATGTGAAAGTATGTATGTTTGAATGTTTGTTACTCAATCACTCACCAGAAACGGCTGATCGAATTTTAATGAAATTTGGCACACAGTTCATTACCGGGAATTAACACATCGGATACTTTTTATCCCGGATACATACAAGGTGTAACATAATAAACGCAAAGACCTCAGACACCCCGATTAGAAAATTCCTTCATAAATTCAAAACGAAAACCAAATTTCCAAATTTAAAGGTATTTAACCTTTTCTAGACCCCAATCAACATGAAACTTGTACGTGTATGGGTGCGTTTTGAGAAATACGTTTTAGGAATGCATTTGAAATCCTCTTATTGCTATAAATCAAGTATAAGTTTAGTTTTTATAGAACACTGAAGGAGTAAAAGCATTTTTTTGCAAAATAAAAAAATTGTAAGATAGGTTAAAAATTGTTGGAATCAATTATCGATTTAGAACAAACTCCTTTTAGGTCTTGCGTTTATTATATTACACCTTGTATAAGGTTCCTGTCTCAAATCAACGCGAATGAAGTCGCGGGCAAAAACTAGTATACATATATATCAGCACGCCAGATCCCTTGAAGGGTAGACGGAGATTAAAGAGTTCCAACAGGATCTTTCCTGTCAGTAATTTTTTGATAGAAATAAATCCAGTATCATTCCGGAGTCTAAAATCGTATCCGGTGTATGGCGAGGGTCGAGCTTAGCCTCTTATTACAAGGGACCTAACATCACCGGCGAAAACTTGGTGTACACAGTACACTTCTACCACCCCCGCTCTGGGAATATAGGCGGGATGGTGATCTTACTCCAGTGTTACACAGAATACCATTAAACGATAATTTCACGCAGATATCGTAACACAGGGCGTCATAGGTAATAAGGACGGAGGGGTAAATGAGATGTGAACCGAGCAATTTAAGTCAAGCAATTTTGTAAAATGACTGTGTAGATGTGAAAAGGGTTACAGGGAAGTACGAATAATAAATTTCTTCACTTATTCTGCTCTATTTTATTTTTCACTAGCTTCCAGCCCCGTCGACATGTCGACGGAGCCTCCCTAACACATCTAAGGTTCGCAGACACACCACAGAAGATAGTGTTATTTGCCGAAACACCGGAAAACATACAACAAATTATACACTATGAACTAGCGGATGAAAGTGAGAAGATAGGTTTAAAGTTTAACCCAGAGAAAACAAAGGTCATGACAAACGAGAAGAAAACCACCATACATCTAGGAAATAACCAAATCGATTACACCGACGAATCCTATCTGGGACACCTAATAACACAAGAGGATCCGATACGCAAAGAAGTTGAGAGAAGAATAACAAATGGCTGGCAGAGATACTGGAGTCCATGAAAGACAAAACTCTTTACATTAATGTAAAGAAAAAACTTTTCAACACCTGCGTACTACATGTTTTAATGTATGGCAGCATGGGCAAACATGCAAACATGGGCTTTAACACAAAATACGACGAGAAAACTGGAAACCTGCCAACATGCAATGGAACGAAGTATGCTGAATGTAATAAAGGTCGGACCGAATAAAAAACCATGTCATCAGAAAAAAGACGAAGGTCACAGACATAACATCCGGGCACATGATAAGAGGCCAAGAGAAATGGAGCAAAATTGTGACGCGAAATTGTTACCCCAGAGAAGGGAAAAAGAAAAGGGGCAGACTACTGAAAAGGTGGGATAATGACATTAGGCAAGTAGCAGGAGTAACGTGGAATAGAGTGGCCCAAGATAGACAGGAATGGAAAAGATTGGAGGAGGCCTTTGCCGATTGGCAAACAGACCTACAAAAAATAACTAAGTATTAGAATAGAATAGAAAAAGATTAGTTTAGCTACAAAAATATATGTAAATATGTAAATAGATACTAAGATAGTCTGAATAAAGGGCTTTATTATTATTATTATTAGCTGCCCGCCCCAGCTTTGCACGCGTGTACTAATGAAGAAAATGAGACTATTCTGTCAATATTTTTGAAGATCCTATCCTATCATATCCTATATATCTCCTTACTGTCTTCTGTCTCACTCACTCACTCACTTTTTATATGGAAATTTTTCAAACATTTTCTTTAATACAAACCTTGTCCTGACAATTACAAATACAACAAAAAAGAATTAGCCTAATAGGTGCCACCGGTCTGAGGTGATGCGCCTACATATATTCGGAAACTGATTTTATTAATTTAGAATTAAAAGAACTTGCGTCCGGGACGCTTTTCGGGTCCTTGCAAATCTTTGCTGGAGGACCGGTAGGGTCCCTACAGATTGGCGCCGTGCAGTCATTTTACCCTTGTACAAAGGCAAGGGGTCACAATATGACTGCGCCAATTACAAAGCCATTAGTTTGATCAGCTTGGCAGCCAAGGTGTATGGTAAAATTATTAAAAAGAGAATGCGCGAGAAGTCCGATGGAATGTTGTGCGAGGCACAAGGGGGTTTCAGGTCAGGAAGAGGATGTTCGGATCAAGTTTTCTCCCTTCGCAACATCGTAGAGAAGCATCTGGCAGTGGGCCGGAAGGTTTTCCGCGGTTTTGTGGATCTGGAGAAGGCGTTTGATAGAGTTGTGCGAAAGAGACTTTGGGACATTTTGCCTGAGAATGGTATAAATGGCACTCTGCTGCGGGCCGTCCAGTCCACCTATGTGGACTGCAAGGCATGCGTACGGGTGGGTGGTAAAATTTTACCTTGGTTTGACGTTAAAATCGGCGTCAAGCAGGGCTGCGTGTTGTCCGCTAGACTGTTTATAATATATCTGGATAAAAGTCTTCAAAGACTGAAAGCGATGAATGAAGGTGTACAAATGAGTGATCTAGTGGTAAATCATCTACAATATGCAGATGACGCGGTTTTGATAGCGTCAACAGCCACTGATCTGCAATCACTAGTCACAGTTATGAAAGACGACTGCATGAAAAATGGCTTACATTTGAATGTGAAGAAAATCAAAATTATGGTTTTTGAACGGGAAGAAACCAGAACGAATGCAAGGATTGTGGTAACGATATGCTGAAACAAGTGAATGAATTTGTATATCTTGGATGCGCATTCAGTAAGGATGGAAAATACACCGCTGACATAGAGAGAAGAGTGAGTGCAGGGAACAGAGTGAATGGCGCGATGTGAAAGCTACTTGGGAGCCGGCACTAAAGCCGAAAGGCGCAGCTGGCCATACATAATGGAGTGCTTGTCCCAACGCTTTTATATGGCAGCGAGAGCTGGGTATGTAAGAAGGAGAATGAAAGTAGGATAAATGCGGTGGAAATGCGAGCTCTGCGGAAGATGTGCGGAGTGAAGCTGACCGAACGTATTCGCAACAGCGTAGTAAGAAAGCAAATAGGTATGAAAGAGAGTATCGGTGTAAAGATGAGAAAGGGTATGCTCCGTTGCTTATAAAAAGAGCTAAAATAAATTTTAGCTCTTTTTATAATTTTATTTCTTTACTTATCTATATAAATAGATAATGAGCAGAATGAACCCAGATAGGTGGGAAAAATCACAACTAAATGGCGACCAGATGGACACCGACACCGGGAAAGACCTAGAAAATATTGGCGGATGGATTAATAGGCTTATTTGTCAATTCGCACGAATTTTGCTCGAACATATCGTGCAAATCGTTACCTTTTTAAAATTAATATGTTTGTAGGAAGGGTTTGTAGGTAGGTGATTCGCACAAGGTCATGTTTATTCGTGCAAATCGCCACCTTTAAAAATATGAAAGTAGGCCACTCGTACATATTCTATTTTGTGGAAGTAAAAAATTAAAAGTCACAGCAAGAGTACACACGACCTAAAATATTAATAAACAAGGGAGCAATAATAAACATTAACATGAGATTTAATTTTTTGTGACACAAACAACAAAGGTGAGCAAAAAATGCTTTTTAGCATTCGGTTAAGTTTATCATTGAGTTTTAGCTCAAATTCTCTGCCTTTTATGATATCCTGGTAAATTAAAAACGTTTTCGTTAAAATTTACCCTGTATATTTTTTGAGTACATCGTTCATGATCGGCATAGAAACTCCAGAACCTATATTATTTTACTAAATCCCTAACTAAGCGAATTGAAGAGATGGCAAATGTATCCATATATCTTCATAAAGATCCTTATGAACGGGGGTCATTTATTTAAAAGATTGAATTCTGATCACTTACAAATTGAGAAAAGATTAATATAGTCTGTCTTTAATATAATTTGTCTATAGTCTTACTGAATGTCAAAAATAACCAGCAAACGATGAAATAGTTTTCACAAAAAACATCGTTAACAGAGAAATTTTGTATCATTACTTAAATTATCGAAATATTTATTTCAAATTCAATGGACAGCATTTTCTTTCTGGCTTTTTGAATTAAATAAAAATAAATTAAAAAAGTATTCCTTATTTTAAACATTTTTTGTTTATTTTTTAATTTAAATTTCATATAATTTGTTTGAAAAAAATTGGCAAATTAACAGTGTAGCCATGGCGAAATCTGTGATTATAGAAGTATAGTCTTTGACAATAGAACCTTAATAATTTTCAAACTTATAATTTAAATTAATTACGGTCGAATTTCGACCAATGGGCGACCAGTACATATAGAATTACAAAATTATTATGTTTAAAAGATTAATTCACTTTCTTAAACAATTAATAGTAGCATTGTAACAATTTTAATAAAAGTCTGGCAACTGAATATATTGTCACTAATAGTTTTAAGAAATTTTTAGTATGTTATGTACACTACTGTAATTTTTCCTATTTTATTTTGCTCAAAATGTAGTGTGCAAATAGCTTACTCACACGTTTTTAACGGGCGTTTGTGCGAGTAAAATTGATACGAATCGACATCTAACCCGTCTAATATAGTTAAGGATCGGGTATAGTGGAGAATCATGGAAGAGGCCTATGCCCAGTAGTGGGAAGAAAGGTTGATAAAAAATCTATTTTTTTATCACGCTTGCTCCCTTAAGCAGAGAGTATAGAGCTCCAACATGTTCTTTTACAGACTTCTCTGGCTTCCTCATCTCTTATAGTTTGTCTCATACGCTCGCAGGTTACGGATACTTGATTTGATCTTCAAAGAAGACACGGTCTATTTGGTCATGGTCATATAGTCAAGATCTTCCTCGGTACCTACATCCTTCCATTTTATTTATTTATAATTTTATTTGGACGATGTTAGGTAAAGTAATAAGCCATATTCCCTTGTGGGATATCTATATCATGCCAGATCCCTTGCGGGGTAGGTAAAGCGTACAGAGTTCCTATAGATTCTTTTTAATATAGGTGTGACGCTGTTTATTGGACCACATTCAGAACAGAGCGGTAAGGAAGTACGTCGGTATTTAAACAAATATCGATGTACAGACGGAAGGGTGCTTATAAAGAATATCGTCCAACTTGGTTCAACGACTACCACATTATGTGGTAACCGACATCAACTGCTTAACGTGCCTTCGGAAACATGGAGAAGCTCATGGTTTTCTATTTGACATGGTCAAATGAAACATGGTCAAAGAAATGAATTTTTGCGGAGTGCCAGATCAATATTATATATGGAATATTATATATATATATATATATATATATATATATATATAACCATAAACGGTAATTGCTAAGAACACCACGATCACAAAGTCTTTACGCAACAAAGAGCTTGAGTCGCTCCGCTCTGGATCAAAAAGTCGCGGGTTCGATTCCCGCACGAGGCAAATCCTTGTTGTGACTCATATATATTTGTTTCGGTCTGGGTGTTTATTTATATGAATTTGATATTTTTAAACGCACCCATGACACAGGAATAAATCTGGATCTCAGTCCTCTCTGGCTACCCCGCAAGAGATCTGGTGTGATGATATAGATAGATAGACAGTTGAAACACTTAAAAAGGTCCAAATCTTATTCGACCGATATATTTTTATAATAAAGTCAGATATTCTCTAAATAGCCATCCTATTTTTCCAAAAGAATCGAACTCAAACATCCTTTTATTGATACACGGTCGTTCACATGCATATTGGTGCAGAACAAAGACAAGAATAGAATTTTTAATCAATCGAGCTTTCAATTGCATGCATATTGAAACGAGGTCGCAGAAATGAATTCTCACCGAGTGCAAGATCTATTATTGTTCGATTATTGTTTTGTTCTATTGGTTTGACGTAAAATTTTTAGTTTTGTTTTATTGAAGTGACGTTGATTTTTATTTTATTTTATTGACTGCCGTGTTGGTCATGTGGCGAAAAATGCACTTTGTGATCATTTATTTCTCTTTATTTATTTCCTTCATGGTTCTTCATTTTATTTATTGTCTACATGTTACCTAACTAACATCTAATATCGTCGGCGTAAAGTGGGAGTACAAAGCACATCCCTGATCTTGACTTACTTGCAATAGTGGCATCACGATATTTATTTTTAATTATAAACTGTTGGAACACTCGAAAACGTCCAAAACTTTCTTGGTTTTTTTTAAACCAATAGCCATCCCATTTTCCCAAAAGAATCGAGCTCAAACATATTTCTATTGATATATGCATTGGTGCAGAACAAAGACAAGAATAGGATTTTTAATCAATCGAGCTTCCCAATCACATGCATATTGAAACGTGGTCAAAGAAATGAATTTTCACAGAATTCCAGTTCTATTGTTAGATTTTTGTTCTGTTTCGTTGTGTTGACTACCTCGTTGGTCTGGTGGTAAAACGCATCGCTTGGTGATCTCGAGGTCCTGGGTTCAAATCCTAGGTCAGACAAATGTAGTTTTTCTGCTGAAAAATTCCCAGTATCAGTTCGGAGTTTGGAACTGTCCCCGGTATATGGCAATAGGCTCGCACACTATTACATACTACCTAACATCGTCGGCGTAAAACGGGTGTATGCAGTATACCTCTGCCAATCCCACTTGGGGAATATTGGCGTCACAAGGAAATTTTTTATACACAATCGGAAGACTCAAAAACATGCAACTTATATTCGATCGATATATTTTTATAAAGTTAGATATTCTCCCAATAACCGTCTCATTTTTCCAAAAGAAATGAATTCAAACATCCTTCTATTAATAAACAATCGCTCACATGCAGACAAGAATAGAATTTCTAATCAATCGAGCTTTCAACCGCATGCATATTAAAACATGGTCAAAGAAATGAATTTTAACGGAGTGCCAGATCTATTGTTCGATTTCGTTTTGTTTTATTGGTTTGACGTAAATTTTTTAGTTTTATTAGATTGAAGTAAAGTATTTTTTTTAGTTTTATTTGATTGGATTGACGTTAAAACTTGTATTATTGTATAAAATTTTGTATTGGTTTACTTGATCGACACTGTACGCTGAGTGATTGGAAGTGGATTAAGAGAGCCTGGGTCTACAGTTTCGTAATTAATAACAATTTCTATCTGAACAATTTCGATCGATAAGTCCTTACATATTCATTCGTAATAGTCAAAGCTATCGATTTGTTTTTATGATGGCAGTAAGGCCAAACAAATTAAGTTAAAAGAATAGCCTACTGAGTTCTTTACCGGATCTTTTCAGTGTAGGCCGCGTTCCGATTCGGTGGTAGATGTAAAAAAAGTAATAATTTTGATATTTGTAGGAGCTCTTGTGGATCGTGGAATTTTCGTACTTACATCCTTCCGCTTTCGCATTGTATGTCTGTTTTCGCAGATTAACAATATAAAATGTACATTGTATTACCAGAACCAAATTACGAAAACAACGGTATAATATTATGAATAAAACAGCTCATTAAAATATTCTTAGCCAGCCCAAAAATGGCGCGTGCAAAAAATTCATCCTCACAATCGTAAAAAGAAACTAAAACAACCCCCAAAATTAAGGTCATTCACCCAAGTACAAACATTTGAGCTCAAGGTCCTTATTCGCTGAACAAACGCGACGCATTACGATAAGCTCGTGATATGATCGTGTAATGGTATTCTGTATGCTACTGAAGAACTATAAAACGATCATTTTACGAAGTTATTATAACGTGCTGCGTTACGTGTTTAAGTAATCGTATAGTAGTATTCTTGTGGGATACAGAATACAACTTCACGATTATTTCACGTAGTTATCGAAACACACCGTGGTACGTGTTTAAATGATCGTTTAGCACTCTAATAGAATACAAAATACAAAAAAAGAAACAATTTTGTAAAACAAAGAATGACAAAAATAAAGGCCAGTCCAAAAACACAATTAAGTCAAAAGACGAATTACGAAGACGAAGAAAAGACGAGAATTTCTCGCAGAATCTTCTCAGTGTAAGGACGAGTTTCGATCCGGTGGTATTTGAAAAAAAAAATTAAGCGTTTGTAGGAGTTCTTGTTGAATTTGAATTATTTTATGAAGTTATCATAACGTGCCACGGGACGTATTTAAATGATCATTTATTTATTGGCATACAGAATACAACTACACGATCATTTCACAAAAAAATTCTATTGCACTGCGTCACTGATTTAGAAGATGTTTTTTCTTTTTTAAACAAAAACGTGGCACCCTAGAATTTATTCCTGTGTGGTTGGTGTTCACAAATATGAAAATTCACATACACAAATACCTTGAAATTGTCATTAGTACTACGGTGTAAAGCACCATGTTACGTGTTTAAGTGATTGTTTAGTACTCCAGTAGGATACAGAATATAATTACACGATCATTTCAGGAAGTTATCGTAACGCACCATGATACGAATTTAAATGATTGTTTAGTACTGCAGTAGGATACAGAATATAAATACACGATCATTTCATGAAGTTAGCTTATGGAGCCGTGCCACTTATTTAAATGATCGTTTAGTACTCCAGTAGGATTCAGAATACACAAACATTTCACGAAGATATCGTAACGCATGACGTTACGTTTTTTTAAAAAAAGCGTAGACCCACACTACGGTTTATTTCTTTGTTCTGGGTGTAATTTCAAACATTAAAGTTCACATATACAAATACCTTGACTAAAACAAATAATTGGGTCACACAAAGATTTGTCCTGTGCGGGAATCGAACTCGTGACTATTCGACCCAGTGAGCGGAGCAGTTTTAGCTCAACCACTGCGCCAAATCGTCCATCAGTAGTACTCCAGTGTAACCACAGTGACACACACCATTCATATCGTAACGCACCGTGTTACGTGTTTAATGATCGTTTAGTACTCCATTAGGATACAGAATAGTCAAAGTCAAAAATCATTTATTTGTATAGGCCAATACAATAGCACTCACAATCGTCAAAATTGTTAAATTTTTTACATCTAACACCGCATCGGAACGCGGCCTCCACTGAAAAGATCCGGCGAAAAACTCAGCGGGCTAGTCTTTTAATTTAATTTGTTTGGCCTTTCTGATTACCATTTTTTTTGTTTTTCAAAATTGTATTATACATCATTGATTAATGTTGCTAATTGAGGAGCAGCTCAAACCCAATTTGTTTTATCGTGAAGATAATCCGAAATTTTGTTATACCCTTTCTTACACAGTCTAGTTTTAATTGTCTTTTTAAACTTAATGATAGGCATGTTTCGGATATATATGGCTAATTTGTTGTAGAAGCGTATACATTGCCCTATGAATGAATTACTAATTCTGTGGAGACGAGTGGAATGTACAATAAGATCATCTTTGTTCCGTGTATTTACATGATGAATGTCGCTATATTTTTCAAAATTACTGATATTCTTATTGACATATATAAGATTTTCATATATAAATTGTGATGCAACAGTTAGAATACTTATTTCTCTAAATTTTTCCTTAAGAAAAGCTCTCGGGGCCAAATTGTAAATTGCTCGAACAGCCCTTTTCTGGAGAACAAAGATGGTATTAAGTTCTGCAGAGCATCCCCAAAGTAATATGCCATATGACGTAATACTATGAAAATAAGCGAAATAAACAAGTATAGCTGTTTCAATATTAGTAAGTAATCTAATTTTCTTTACAGCATATACCCCTGAACTTAATCTACCAGATCATTGATCAATATGGAGGCCCCATTGTAATCTGGCATCAACAGTAATACCTAGAAATACAGTTGACTCTACAAGGTCTAAATCCACGCCATTTATTTGTACATTAGTTGCAACCTGTATTACATTTGGTACTGTGAATTTAATACATTTTATCTTCTTCTTATTAAGGTGAAGATTATTTATGTTGAACCAATGAACAACCATTGACAGTACACTGTTCACATCGTCATAATTAAGCAGCTGTCTTTTAATTTTGAATAATAGAGATATATCATCCGCGAACAGCACAATGTCCTGATTATCCCCTACATAGTAGGGTAAGTCATTTATATATATGAGAAATAGAAATGGACCGAGAATCGATCCCTGGGGCACGCCCATTGTCACGTTAGAACCGGGTGATCGCATCCCATTAACATCGACCTTTTAAATTATGTCAAATAGATAAGATGTCAAGAGGTCCAGAGCACTGTTCCTAATTCCGTAATGGTGTAATTTCCTGAGAAGAGTTTCATGATGCACACAGTCAAATGCCTTAGACAAGTCGCAGAATACACCTAAAGCATCCTGCGAGTTCTCCCAGGCTATTTAAATATTTATCATTAATTCCACACCTGCATTCGTAGTTGAGCGATTCTTAGTGAATCCAAACTGGTTTTTGTGAAGTAGTTTATGACTACTAAAGTGGCTTATCAACTGATTTAAGATAATTTTTACAAATATTATACTTAACGTGGGCAGCATGGAAATAGGCCGAAAATTATTTGGATCCGATGTACTACCCGATTTAAACAAAGGAATCACTCTACTAAGTTTCATAAGATCAGGAAATACACCACTTGCAACACAACCGTTAAACACAGATGCCAAGTGGGGGGCAATAATATGGATTACAGAACTAACTTTACAGACAGCCCCCATATATCCGCCGAAGATTATTAAAAGTATTTATTATATCTTTCCCACTGACAACCGAAAATTCAAAGGATGTGCCGCATTTTGATACACTTTGTTTAAGAAGCGACTCAGCCGAAAAACAAGATGACGTCAGAGTTTTAGTAGTTAACCAAGGAATATTAGTAGAAAAAAGTTTCAAACTCAGACGTTACATCCTGATCCGCTCTCACATTTTTATTACCAATTTTCAAATTAAAGTCTCTATTTCGCACTGTTGACCTACCGGTTTCACTATTAATAATGTTCCAAGTCATTTTAATGACATTACCAGATTGTTCAATTTTGTTTCTTAATTAGATACATTCAGCACATGCTCTTTTAAAAAATTTCGAATAATTCTTAACATATTCTATAAATTCTGGTTTATGGTTATAAGATTTTTCATCATAAAGTACATATAACCTCAGTCTACTTTTAAAAATACCACAAGTTGCCCATTCACTAAAAGCGCCACAATCACCAACTATGACATTTTTGGGCTTAAAAATGTTATTAAATTCATCACTGAAAAGGCGGAACAATGAGTTATATAATTAGTTTGGGACATTCTGAAGGGGCAACCTAGGTACTTCCTCAATTAAATTGCATTTATAACGCTCTAAGTGACCTACATTCACTGGGACAAAGCTAACCTTTTTCCTTTGAACCTTACTAGTCCTAGGGAACACAACCAACTGACCGCTATGATCGGATTCTAGTTTGTTTATTAGAGAATAATACCTAGGTCTAACATTAGTAAAAATATTATCAATACATGTTACAACGAATACAATTACATGATCATTTCACAAAGTTATCTTAACGTGCCACGTTTGGTCAAATTGAATAAGGACCCAGATGTTCCCACCTCCTGAATAATTTCTTAATCAACACCACCTTTGTTTACGCTAATTGTGTCGTTCTGTATTCTATTTGGAATCTTGTTACAAACAGCATCACTAGGACATACATTATAATGAGTTGACTTTCTAGTTGTAAATAGGTGGAATAATGATTTTAATTTAAAAATACCTTTTTATAAGCTTTTATTTAACTCGCAAAGTTCAAATCTTGCGATTCATTTTTTAAGATTGAGCTTAAATTTGGCATACATATGTAAAGTCGGTGACAGTGCAATAATATGGTACTATGGCACTATACAACGTAACCCCCTCATATTTAGACTTGTTAGATTAGTATTGACAAGTACTATACAACAAGATAGTGTTCAGAGTCTGATGACGAAGCCGAGAGGTAGCCAATGGAACCACCCAGCTACTCAATTTAACCCTGCCGCGTTTGGGCTCGTCAGATTTGTCTTGACGAGTGTTTTAGACCCAAATGGTGTCCAAGGTCTAATGATAAAGCCAGAAGGAACCCATAGGAACTCTTCAACTAAGCAAAATATATTCGTTGATTTTTTGCTATTAAATCTTGTTTTTAAAAAGGTATTTTTATATTAAAATTATTTACGCTAATTGAGTCGTTCTGTATTCTACTTGGACCTCCTGTTACAAACAGCATCGCTAGAACAGGCACCATAATGAGTTCATTTATATTAATCTGTTATGTATACCGGTGGAATAATAATTTGAATTTAAAAAGACAATATCACAGCATTAAAATGGTTACGAAACGTTTTAAAAATAACATTTTAGTACAAATTCAGTTTTTAAATGTAAATTCACGACTGACTTACGTTCTGTAATAGGGACCTGACTCTCGTTCACCTCGATTAGTGAGAGAAGTTCTTTGCTCAGCAGTGGGATAGATGCGTCCAGTACAAAGCCTGTCATCGAAGCGATTTTTAGAGAAGGCCATAATCCTGCAGGGGACGTTTTTGTGGATAAAAGTATGAATATTATTGGGGAATCTTTTCATATTTTTAACCGACTACAGAAATAGGAGGTTCTCAAATCGGTTGTATTTTTATTTTTTGTTTCGATTTAGAAAATTCTTTTTAGTTTGGGAGCGTATACTTCCTGTTTGGTCTCATTTAAATTTGAAGAAAAATACCACCTGTGAGGGTGAAAAAACATGGGATGATTTTTTTATGGGCTCGAATTTTATTTATCTGTCTATCTATATACGCCAGATCCCTTGCGGGGTAGGCAGAGAGTACAGAGTTCCAACAGGTTCAAAACGATTGGGTAGGCCCAATGGAGTTAAAAAAAATTATAAATAAAATAACACCTACGCTGATCACCTCCTCGGGTGACAAGAGGGCTGGCTCATTTAAATTGCTCAAAAGATTGGACTGTCTATTCAGCGACGAAACGCAGCCAGCATTCTTGCCACTATTCCACGCGGATGCGGTCTTTTGATTAAGTTTTTTTTTGTTTTATTTTCTATTTTAGTTTAAAGTGTTTGTTTTTATTATAAGTTAACATAATTTACTATGTAAATAAATAAACTATTTTTCTATCTTAAAAAAAATCAAAATATAAAAAAAAATGAAGTTTGTGCCAAGTAACCGAATGCACCGACCGACAGCCACCGACTTTAAATATGTATGTTTTAGTTTTTAGTTCTTGAAGTCGGTTTCCCTATTTTGAAATGTTATTTATCAATCAAAGATAGTCAGAATAGAAATATTATTAAGTATATTATTATTAGCCCTAAAATATCTTCAAAGCGAACTGGTTTTCTCAACTTAACAAGTATGCACGAGTTTAATGAAATATTGAAGAGAGGCCTTACTCAACCCATTCCTAAAGATTCTCCTCAATCTAATTACCTGTTTCTTTCATCGGCAGGCACAGCGCACTACGGGGAGGACAGTGTCGGGTCCTTCCCCTACTTCGAGTACAACGTGCCAAGGAACGTGACTACGGTGGTCGGGCAGACCGCCTTTTTGCACTGTAGGGTAGAACAACTCGGAGACAAAGCTGTAAGTACAACGTTAATATTAATATTATTAACCCTGTTAAGAAACTGTCCCACTGCTGGGCACGGGCCTCCTCTCCAACTGAGAGGGTTTAGGCCATAGTCCACCACGCTGGCCCAGTGCAGGTTTGCGAACTTCACACACCTTCGAGAAACTCTTAGGCATGCAGGTTTCCTCACGATGTTTTCCTTCACCGTTAAAGCAAGTGATAATTAATTTTAAATACGCACATACAGTACAACTTTAATTTGTGAAATTTATTTCTATTATAATAAGCAGTGATAGCCTAGTGGTTAGACCGTTGGACTGCAAAGTCAGTGGTCTCGAGTTCAACCCCAGGCACGCACTTCTGTCGTTTCAAAAGCATGTGCGTTTAAAAAAAACTGTCACTTGCTTTAACGGTGAAGGAAAACATCGTGAGGAAACCTGCATGCCTGAGAGTTTTTCGAAGGTGTGTGAAGTTCGTCAACCCGCACAGGGTCAGCGTAGTAGACTATGGCCTAAACCTTCTTAATTTGAGAGAAAGCCCGTGCCTAACGGTGGGCAGTTTCTTAACAGGGCTTATATTATTATTAGTATTATACAATTTTTATTGCGTATACACATATGCGATGAAAATGATGCAATAATTTTATAAATCACTTGAGTCGCACTAACGCTGTATTATCCTATTTTTTTAGCCTGAAACTTAAACTCAAATAATTATATTTGTATAAGCCCTGCGGGGGCGCTTACAAATAGTCAATTTACATTATCTTTTAATCTAATTAAACTACCGGACTTCGGCCTCCACTGAGAAGATCCGGCGAAGAAACTCAGCGAGCTTCTTTTTTTTATTTAATTCTCTTTCTCTTTTTCCCTTTCAATCTTTTTTTAAAATTATACGTATTGTGTGGAATCAATGTTTAAGGTTACAATTAAATAGTTTACGATAGTTTACGAAATGCCGTACGACCGAGATATGAGACTAATGATATTATTTATAAAGATTGTATAAAGGATTACAGATAGACCAGTACCCACAAGCAGCACCCGTTCACGGGTATGAGTACTGGAACAGCCATCACCCCCCTCCGCCATATTGGAGGGCAGAGTGACCCGCGTCAGACAGCTACCGCAAGCAAAGACATTATAGTGTGCATGAGCCTGTCTGACTGTCCTACTCCTGAGCAAAAACCTCCCCTTCATGCGTCTACAGCTCAGCGTAAATTTATTTATTTATTTATGTGCGGAGTCAAGCTGGCCGACCGAATTCACAACAGCGTAGTAAGAAACCGATTAGGTATGACAAATAGTATCGGTGTAAAGATGAGAAAGGGTATGCTCCATTGGTTCGGGCATATAGAAAGAGTGTCAGAAGAAAGAATGACAAAACAGATATACAATATGAAAGTGGAAGGATGTAGGTACCGGGGAAGACCTAGACTATCTTACCATGACCAAACAGACCGAGTCTTATCTAAAGGTCAAGTCAAGAGTCTCAGTAATCGGCGAGCGTGTATGAGACGAACTATGAGAGGGGAGGAAGCCAGAGAGATATGTAAGGAAAGAACCTGTTGGAACTCTGTACTCTCTGTCTACCCCGCAAGGGATCTGGCGTGATGATATATATAGATAGATTATATATTTACAGAAAAACCGACAGCTATCGTGATACAAAATTGAGAAGTAAATAATATAGTACACTGAAACGTTTTTCAGAGCACTAGGGGTCTAGCAGCGAATAAAGCGGGTAACGATCAAAAGGTCCTGGGTCGGAATCCTAGGTCGGTAATACTGTACACCGGTGCGCTCCATACGGAGATCGCGGAGCCTATCCAAAGTGCTGATGTCGGTCACCCTGGGGTTTTAGTCGGTTGGGATCCAACACGCCCCGCGAGCTTCCCCCAAGGCTCAATGAAGTTCAATGCAGGATTTTCCCAGGAAAAAAAGGACGGACAAACTAGAAACACAACACTAGAATCTCAAAAAACAAAAAAAAGACACCGTCACGCCTATATTCCATAAGCGGGGATGGCAGAGGTGTATTGAGTACACCCACTTTCCACCGACGATGTTAGGTCCCATGTAATACGGGGCGAGCCTATTTCCATATACCGGGCACAATTCCAGACTCCGGACTCATATTGAAAAGTTTTCTTTAGAAAAACTACATTTTTCCGACCTAGGATTTGAACCCAGGACCTTGTGATCACAAAGCGATGCGCTTTGCCACTAGACCAACGAAACAGTCTGGAAATACGCCCGACGTAATGATAATAGGCTTGTTTCCTATTACTTTGGAACCTAACATCATGTACGTTTGGAACATAACGAAAAGTCGGTATACACAGTACTTCTCACAAACTGAAATTAAGTCATTCCCCACTACGGGGACCCGGTACGGTTTGGTGGAGGAAGGTTTTGTGAACACCTGCTGTTCAAACGTATAAAGTCATTTAACAGACCGAACCATATTACTGTAGGTACCAGAACGACAAATTCTACGAAGCCGGCTAATACAGTAATGAAGAACTTTTTTGACATAGTTGTATTACGAGGGGGTGTCCAATAAGGAGCTTGGTTTAACTTCCATTTCCTTAGCCTATTTCGGCTATTACTAAGACAGTTAGGCATATGTTCGGCCCCATCGTCACTTTCAATAAGATACTTATAATATTATAATATTAGCCCTGTTAAGAAACCGTCCTACTGTTGAGCGCGGGCCTTCTCTCAAACTGAGAAGGTTTAGGCCATAGTCCACCACGCTGGCCTAGTGCGGGATGGCAAACGTCACACACCTTCGAGAAACTCTTATGTTTCCTCACGATGTTTTCCTTCGCCGTTAAAACAAGTAGTATTTAATTTTTAATACGCACATGCTTTCGAAAAGACAGAGGTGCGTGTCTGGGTTTGAACTCGAGACCACTGACTTTGCATTCCAACGGTCTAACCATTAGGCTATCACTGCTTCTTGGTACTTAAAAAAAATCTTAAATCTGAAGAGGCAAGCTTTTGTTTAAATGGTGTCCAACATAGACCTGTCATTAGATTTCCGCCTATAGCACGGTCTAGTGGACTTGTAAACAAAAATAGCTCAGTTTATAATAGACGAGTCAGAAATGGTACGTCCTAGTTTGCATACAATACCCTTGCGGCTGACGAAGTATCCAGTATTGATCATTAGTTATTTCAGAGATATGATCTCGCTTGTTCATTTGGTCTACATTTAGCTTTGCAAGGTAAAGAAAAGGTCAGGGATATATGCAGTGGCAAGTCTCCGTATAGTGGAGGTAAAACATTTAAGATATTTTTTATTACCGCGGGTGCTGCACTCAAAACAATTTTCAATAATATTTTCTATATACAGCCTAGCTTTACAAACATACCATACGTGACTAAAATAAACCAAAAAACTAAAGGTCAAAGGAAACGCAAAATAAACTTAAGATTACGCTCAAAAGAATGAAAACATTTCATTCCCATGTTTTAAGCATCTGAATATTTCGGCAAACGTTGAATTATTAAAGGACTTAACGAAAGGTCCGTTAACGGAATCGAAAGTAGGTCAAAGGAAACTGGGAATGCCAAAGCTGTTATAAAATGTTCCATTTGTTCCAGGTATCTTGGATAAGGAAACGGGATCTTCATATATTAACCGCTGGTATACTTACGTACACGTCAGATCAGAGATTCCAGGTAATATAACTTGTTACTTGATTATGTTATTTAAGACTAACTATGTATCGGGTTCTGAAAATGTATCCTTTGAATTTCGTGGCTTCATCATATTACGACGTCCTTTGAATTTTGATGTGCTTATGGAACTTTGATATAAGATTCAGTTATATAAAGGCAGTGTTTGAGATAAGAGTTGATTGTAGTAAAGACACTAGATGATAAAATACATGTTTTATTAGATAGATGAATAGAGAACTCTTTATGATATACCAGCGTATGACAATAGGTACAATTGGTGGTCTTATTGCTAAAAATAATCTCTTCCAGTAGATTGGAAGAAGCAACAGATAAAATAATATAGGGCAGTTGGGGGTGTAATCGATAACTACATATTATGTAACTATTATAGTACATACGTGTATACACACACATATTACGTAACACAAATATACAAATTTGATAAATTATGATAACATTACATTATTATTATCCAGCAAATAGAAAGTGATACTTAACCATATTCTTAAAGAAAGCCAATAACTGCACGTTGAATTGTTACAGGCAATGCATTCCACAAGCGAACAGCTTGATTAGTAAAGCATTTGTGAAAGAAGTTTGTGGAATGCCTTGGTGTTTTCAGCCTCAGATTCTCTCTCTTATTAGTGCTACGCTTTAAAATATAAACGTATTACCACGGTATATCCTTAGATATTGTTGCTGTTTAGGCTGCAGGTAAAAATGCATGCGTACAACGCAAAACCAGTCGTCATATCGATCTATTGGGAGGCTTCTGTCCTGCAATGAAGTGTTTTTCGGCTAATGATATATAGTTTTTTTTATTTTGGGACTAAGCCCGCCACTCATTTCCACCATTGTAACTCCTGTAAGCCAGGATCCACAAAAGTCTCCTTAGATAACGCCAAGGTTTGAACCTTGGGGTGTCCCGGGAAGCACTTTAATTGTCTTGGAACCCGCAACAAATTTAATTGGAAAGAAAAACAGGAGGAGTAGGAAAAATAAAAATTCCACTTCCCTCCTTCGCAAAGCGGGAGACACAAAAAAAATGAATTGGCAGATCAGCCATAGAGAAGGAGACTACAACTAAGATAAGCCCAGTTGTAAAGCACCACGGTCACGAAAAAATATTAACAGGGCATTTGTGAGCCTCATGTTTGATTCCAGTAATAGGTATGGCAAAAACGCTTGAACGCACGGAAATTCTCCCGAGTTTCTACAAGATTTGTGTAGTAGATTACCCCAGATGTATTTCGCAGACTGTTTAACATAATGGTACGCTCGTTGTGTTAGAGACTGCACTCCCAAAGAACATGGTGTGCTGATTGTTCATACTCGCAGTTAGACGTGGAACGCTGACATAGCGGTGAAGGTACCAGTTTAAAAGAGAATAATCTACTCTTAAAGTTGCCATGTCTAGTGAGAAATTGAGCCACACAGTGGTCCACCTCCACCTCCTGATGATATATAGTGTTGCTATTTAATACACACCGGTAAAGTACAATAGGCAAACCCAATATTCATTTAAATACGTATAGAATTGGCGTTCTTTAAAAGACAAGCACATTGGGAGAAGCCATAGAAGGAAAATTAAGAGGCAGACTATTGCGATAACTGTGAATAAATAAATGTTACATATAATTCAAATGCTTACTGTATTTGTTCAGTCACAAACACAAACATAGAAAAAAAAAATTGCTATGTTTATTGAAGATAATTGTTCAAACGTGAACGAATATATTTCTCAAATTATATTTGAATTAGACCGTCTCAATAATTTAGAAGATACTACTGTTTATTTGGAAGATATTGTTAAGTTCCGTATTAATTAAATACAATTTTGTTCCCCACAGGTCATCAGACCAGAGAAATCAGAAAATTGGACACTACAAATAAAGTTCCCACAAGAAAGGGATGCTGGCATCTACGAATGCCAGGTCAATACGGAACCGAAGATGTCTTTGGCTTTCCAACTAAACGTCGTCGGTAAGTTAGTAATGATGGCAATTACATCAATTTCTAACTTCTATTCAGAAGTACGTGCCGTTGTGAACTGCGAGGTATTAGAGATGACATTTTCTTTGAAGGACATTTAGGTTTTTTTTGTAATGTTATTAATCTTTAGTCTTCGTCTAATCGCTTATTTCGTTGAGTTTCAATAGCTTTGCCTATAGTGAAATTTTGTAATACAATGCATTACTTACATATACTACAAATAACATCCAAAAGAGACAAGTGTACATAACACTTGTCTCCAAAACAAAAATAACAATTATTTTTTTGTAAAAAGAATGCTACAAAAGACTTTAAAAGTCTAACGAAAGCAAAAACATAATCCTAGTTGATAAATAAGAAAGGAAATGCTTCAAGCTCCGCAGTGTGTTATTTTTCATAAATTTTTTGCGTTATTCTAACTCCGTCTTATGGAAAGTGACCTCACACCGTCCGCAATCCGCATTGCAGACAAATATTTAGAAAGCTGAGCAAATTAATTTGCCCGACAAAAAAAGGCAGGTAGGCTTTTTATGTAAATGTTTTAATCCAACGGTTTTCTTTTTTGAAGCATAGAATAATAACAGAGCTAAAGCTGATAATGTTACATAAAAGCCAGTCCCATTCCGCGACTTAATAGACCAATTAGGACTGCTATGCAAATTCCTTAATCCGAATTTTCCTTGGCCGGCAATAAAACATAACGTTACTCGAACTCTGAAATCCAGAACTATTTGAAGCCTGCTTAAACCGTCTTCAGCAAATAATTTCAATAAAGTATGAACTTAGCAAAACGGGAGCGTTCATTAACGTCGCAGGCTAAGTTTCTCGCCGCAAACTTTTCAACTACAATACAAAGGCTAAAACCAGCATCACTTGACATTGCAATTTTCCAAGCTTCCTGAGCACTTAATGCTTGCTTGTCTTGCCACTTGCCTCCACCAAGCCTCTCTAATGACGCAGCAAAACATGCTGCCTCCAAACTTGAATATTTACCAGTAATTGGGTCAGATTGGTGAGATGTTTCGCCATTTTGGCTTTGTTTTTGGAAAGAAATAGAATCTCGGTGATTTATTACTGGAACTTTTTTAAAAGTAATGCTTTTTTGGTGATAAATTAAACGTGTATTATTTTTTAAGGTCGGACGGGTACCCTTGGCTGAAATACTTTCTAAGTGTTCTCGGTAAAGACCAACATATTTTCGGCTTACCGAGTTGAAATATTTTGGAGCGCAGCGTTCTTAAAATATCATGGCACATAAAATACTCTTACGTATAGGTCGATAATCTTTAATAACTCAAGGGTAGGAATACAGTCTGTCAGTCCAATATTTTATGCTCCAATATTATGATCAAAGTTTCTCATATTTTCAAACACATCATCCTATATTTTTTAAGAGAAATCTTGAGTATTATACAATATAATATACTTTATTGCACACGAAAAAGGAAGAAAAGTATTGGACATAGTTATCGGTACAGTAAGATTTATTATTGTATTTCTAGCAGGCAACCTTCAGGTAGAGGACAGAGATGCTTACAATAAAAATAATTATGGGTAGAGTGCAACAATCTAATAGAATTTTAACTAAAATAATAATAATAAACAATTCAAGCGATATTCATAAAATCCAAATTTACCTAATATACGTAATATAAATAAATGGCAGAATAAGTATAAGAGTTAAGAAACGAAACGAGTAAAATAGGAGCGAAGTAGAAATTAGAGAGGGAATCTAGGAAACTAGAAGTATTAAATTAAATTTAAAGGAAATCTTATTATTTTTTAAACATTCAGGCAAATTCCAATTTATTCTCATTGAAGCAAATATTAGGATGATGGGAAATTAAGTGTAATCGTACATAATAAGCGTAGCCAAAAGTGATTAGATGATTTATAAGCTACACTAATAATGTAAATTTATCTATATCTATACTACCAAATACACGGTGTAATTTTAGTCGTCCTGGTGCGAAAGCCCAGGAAATGTATACAATGCCTACTGTTCACTGGTACTAAAAAAATGAGTAAAAAGAACACTTCTATAAGTCAAATATTAGGTAGATTTTACTTATTGACCTATCTGAATATCATATCCAGGGTGAAAATCAGGAACACATTAGCGGTGTTTGCCTGTAAGTGATGGTACAATTAACTGTAAAACCATACTGAACTAACTTCTTGTGAAATTGTATTGTTGTAACAATTGTTGGCAGACTTTTACAATAAATAAATAAACACCGAATCTAATGGCCAGCTGACGAGCCGCGCCGCCCCTCGATGTCATTTTGCGCTTGGTATAGGTGTTTTGGACTTGTAAATGAGGACATCCGCAGAAGAACCAAAGTCACCGATATAGCTCTCAGAATTGCCAAACTTAGTGGCAGTGGGCGGGGCACATCGCTCGTAGAACAGACGGCCGTTGGGGCAGAAAGGTTCTCGAGTGGCGCCCTCGTACCGGAAGACGTGGAGTGGGTAGGCCCCCCACAAGGTGGAGCGATGACCTGGTGAAGGTCGCAGGTAGAAGCTGGATGCGTACAGCACAAAGCCGGTCGTTGTGGTGATCTTTGGGGGAGGCCTTTGTCCTGCAGTGGACGTCTTTCGGCTGATGATGATAATGATAGGTATTTTTAATGCACTATATTATTATTTTTATGGAGATGTTACCCACTGTTACTACTAACTGTTCTTTTTTTATTTTTTTGGTACCAGTCAAGAATAGACATTGGATACCTCAACTGTGCTTTCGCTCCAAGACGATTAAAATAACATCGTGTATAAAAATGAAAGTCGGTCGTCGTGCTTTTTTATGTATGCAGGAACTTATCACAGAAATTACTATACGAACAACGATTTTCGTTTGGTTTCTACAAATATATGGACTAATTCACGAGAAAAATTGAGGTGCTATATCATATTTGTGAACATTTCTTTGAACTATGATGTATATTTTGTTGATTGACTTGGAAAAACATGCCTCCTGATAACTTTCATTGTATAAGCTGCGTAAACCAATAATGTTATATGAAAATAATGTATGTATTTCTTATCTGAAGGGCATATCAAGAGGCTCCATAACCGACGATCGTGTATAAGATGAACTATGAGAGTGGAGAAAGCCGGAGAGATCTCTAAGGATAGAGCCTGTTTGAACTCTGTACTCTCTGCCTACCCCGCAAGGGATCTGGCGTGATGATATAGATGGAGTTTATCCTCCAAAACAGTTCCTACAAAGTCGAATAAGGGTATTCAGTTCTAGTCGTGCAAAGCCGAGGGCGGGTCGATAGTTTGAATGTTAACATCAAGGCTTATTACCTAGAATAGTTTTATATAACAGCTACTATTATAATAATATAGTCTTTACTGTCCCACTGCTGGGAAAAGGCCTCCTCTCACAGATTAAGGTGCGAGAGATTAAGTCCTCCATGCGGTTTGGTGGAGGCAGGTTTGTGGCCGCCTGCTGTTGAAACTTATCAAGCCGCCTATAAGGCTTCCAACGTTTAATGACACCCGCAAGAAGCGGTAACCTGGACCAACGGCTTAGCGTGAAGCATGGAGACGCTCGAATATAAAAATGGTCTCCCATTTCAGGCTGACCGAACTGAACGCTGCTTCAGCTTGGTGTTCGGTAAGAACACCGCGGTTGAACAGCGATACAAGCGCCTCAATACATTTTTTTTATTAGCCTATCTTGTGTCCCACTGCGGGCAAAGGCCTCCCCTTGACATCTCCATATAGATCGATCCTGGGCTAGTAATATCTATGTCTTTCCCGCAAAAGTGTCGTCACGCCATCTTGGTCTCGGTCTTGAACTTCTAAAAATCACCGTTAAAAATATATATCAAAGGTTGCCATCCCTCTGAATCTCCAAGATTAAATCTTGGCCTAATTTTTTTCTTGAACGTTTTAAGGGTGCTTTTCATCCAGTGTATACGTGTTGTATCACGCTCTGAAGGCACTTGATAGGCGCTTCCATCTTTAAAATCTTAACAGACACCATCTCACGCGAAATTAGGGCGGTAAAAAGAAAATTACTTTTTTTTACCGGACCTCGGCGACTAGCGTTATGAATTCTATAGTCTGAGTTTGTATGTAAAGTGAGAAATTTAAATGTTTAAGTATGTACCAGAATCATAATCAGAATCCTTTATTTATTAAACACGAGTAGTACAAAGTTGATAATAAATTAAAAATAAGTTTCACCATGTTTTGCCAAAGGCGTACAAATTCAATGGTCATGATTTACATTATTGAATCAAAATATCATGCAATAAAATTAAATATAAAATAACGTTATAAAATTGAATATTAAATTATAATTATAATTGATAACAAATTATGTCCTATTAATTTTCACAAACTTCTCATTAACAAATAAGTTTAAATTCTTATTTCTTATTTGATAAAAAGAAAACATGAATAGATAGACCGTGTCTTATCTGAAGGGCAAGTCAAGAGTCTCCATTACCGGTGAGCGTCTATGAGACGAACTATAAGAGTGGAGGGAGCCAGTGAGGTATGTAAGGAAAGAACCTGTTGGAATTCTGTACTCTCTGTCTACCCTGCATGAGATCTGGCGTGATGTTATAGATAGATAGAAAAAAAAAACTATAATACACTTACATCGAGACATGTTGCAAATAGTGCGGATGGTGATCTTGAGGTTCAAAACCAGGACCTCAAGTAAGTAATCCAAAAGTAAAGTGTTATTTTTCTATCTGTTATTTGTCTGGAGTCTAAAATCATGCCCGGTATAATAAGCTCCTATACTTTTCTTTCTTTTTTTTCTTTTTTTAAAAAACGTTGCCCCACACTAGGATTTATTCCTGTGTCGTGGGTGCGTTTACAAACATGAAAATTCACATACACTAATACCCAGACCGGAACAAATAATTGTGGATCACACAAAGATTTGTCCCGTGCGGAAATCGAACCCGCGACTATTAGACACAGTGGGTGGAGTCAGCTAGAAAAGTCTCGGGTTTCTATCAAAAAATTATAATTTTTATCCGACTTCAAAAAGGTGGAGGTGCGTCTCGTTTCAAAATTTGAATTATTTGATTCATTTAGAATTTTTACATTTACCATTGAATTGGAACTCTGCCGCCACTTGGAGGATCCGGAGAGAAACTCAGATAAATGAAATCTCTAGAAAGTACTTCATAATTAGTTCACAGCTTATAATACTATGCTAATTACTTATAAACTCGTTGCTAAAGAAAAACGTGGACTTACTCTGTTTACAGAGCACGTTTAAAGTTGTCTAGTTAGAAACTTACCAACAAAAAAAAAACAGCTAACGTTACTCAAAGAGTATTCTAACGTTTCTATTTTAAGCGTAGTTAAAGTTGTTATCATAAAGACTGCTATTTAGACAAAAATAACGTTAAAATTTATTCTCAAAGATATAACAGAATTTCTAACATAAGTGATCTTGATATTACTGGTACCAGTCTATCAATATTCAGGAGTAAGCTTGTATCGATATTTTTTGACGAGAAGTATAACACCAAACTAAAGTAGTTCGACTAGTTGAGCAGTTAATATTCATTGAATGATTTTCTTTTTTGTTTTGTAATATAGGTATATTTTTATTACCTCTGCCTCGTTGGTCTAGTGGC
Organism: Phalera bucephala; assembly: GCA_905147815.2. Classification (NCBI taxonomy): domain Eukaryota; kingdom Metazoa; phylum Arthropoda; class Insecta; order Lepidoptera; family Notodontidae; genus Phalera; species Phalera bucephala. The sequence continues at coordinate 10,667,064 of LR990632.1, read as the reverse complement.
AAAGCGCATCGCTTTGTAAACACGAGGTCCTGGGTTCAAATCCTAGGTCGGACAGGTGTAGTTTTTCTAACGAAAACTTCCCAGGATGAATCCGGAGTCTGGAATTGTGCCCGGTATATGGCAACAGGCTCGCCCCCTATTACTTGGGACCTTACATCGTCGGCGAAACGTGGGTGTACTCAGTACACCTCTGCAACCCCTGCTCGGGGAATATAGGCGTAACGGTGTTTTTTTTTTTTGTTACACTTTTATTTCTGTCGGATCGATTAATTCTACTCTATTTCTATTAGTGCCGACTTGTAAATGGCTGTCTATCCCTATTTTGTATCTTATTCATACCACAAGAGCTGATAGTCTTCCAAAAATTGTAAAAAAAAAAGAAATAAACACTAATAAATGCACCAAAAATCCTACTAATATTATATATGTGAAAGTTTGTATGTTTGTTAATCAATCACGCAAAAATGACACAACTCGACAATTTGGCACACATAGTTTGTTACCTCGATTAATATATAGGATACTTCTTATCACAGATTTTAGTTTTCTGTTTAAAGTCAAAGCAGACGAAGTCGCGGAAACAATCGGACTTGGATGAAATTTAGCACACAGATAGGTTATTATATGGCTTAACACAACCTGGATTAACTGCTTTGTATACACAATCTTTGGGGTTCTGGTTTGGTCATGCTGACTATAAGGCAATAATGCGCTACGAGCAGGTTTATACAGAATAGGATATAAATAGTCGTAGTTCAAGATTTATATTCGAGTATACGCTAAGTAATCGTCAAAGAAATTATATATTCATGGAATTATTATTGTAAGTTTGCAAAACGCTGCTTTTTAATAATTTCATCCACGTGTATTCCCCTTAGTATAAATTTTTCATAATGAGTAGCGTAATTTGAATTCTAGACGGTAAAGACCAGAATAAATAATAATATGTATGTTCTGAGCACGGATAAGATTTAGATTAAAATTATAAAGAGATAATTAGAATTTCAAATACGAAGTCTGAGGCTTATTTTTTGAAGATTATTTTAGGTATAACGAGACAGGACGTTTATATCTAGGTACTTTATTCTGTCTGTCTAGAGACGTCTGTTCTTTCTTTTTGTATCCGTAGTGCTTTACAGCTGGGCTTATCCTAGTTTTAGTCTCTTTCTCTATGGCTGATCTGCCAATTTTTGTGTCTCCCGCTTCGCGGGAAAGGAGGAAAGTAGAATTTTACTTTTCCTACTCCTCCTGTTTTTCGTTCTAATTAAATTTGTTGCGGCTTTCAAGACAATTAAAGCGCTTCCCGGGATACCCTAAGGTTTAAACCTTGGTGTCATCTAAGGAGACCATTGTGGATCCTGGCTTACCGGAGTTGCAATAGTGGGAATGTGTGGCGGATTTAGTTCCATTTTTTTTTAAAGTCGTCTTTCTAGAATATGCAATAATCTTGTCTCAAAGCAGATTAATTCATTTTAGCAAGAATAATGTCTTACACTAACTTACAGTACCGGATAGTGATCGTGTTTAGATCAACTCAACATCCATCATGTTTTGGACAACAACAAAATTTTACCAGAGAAGTATCTTGTCTTAGACTAAGTTAATGTTGTTAATCAAGAATGTTTTGGGTAAACTAGCTCAAAACATACAAAAATATTGTGTTTTATAAATCTCACACTACCTGACAAGAATATTGTCTTAGATCAGTTTCATATTTATTATCATCATCATCTTATTATGATCATCATTATCATCTTAGCCTTTACCCATTTACTGCTGATTATAGAGTCCCCGAACTAGTCACTCTCCAGCGCAATTAGTTATACCACCTGCAGCCAACGATTCCCTATTGCCGTAGAAGAATAAAGTCTTAGACTAGTTCTACTGCCTTGTTAGTCTAGTGACATCGCACATCGCTTGGTAATCACGAGGTCCTGGGCTCAAATCCTAGGTCGGACAAATGTTTGAGTCCGGAGTCTTGAATTGTGACTGGTATATGGCAAAAAGCTTGCCCCCGAGTACATGGGACCTAAAATCGTCGGCGAAAAATGGGTGTAGTCAGTACACCTCCGCCACTCTCCCTTTAGGAATATAGGCGTGACAGTGTTTACTAGTTTTACTTTACGAGACAAGCTAAAACCTTTAGTTAGCAAGAAGAAAAAATGAGTAGCAAAGGTGATTAAAGAAATCTATTTCTACGACCATAATGCACGATCTATGACTTCTAACAAATTTATTGTTCCTAGAGCAATTACTACGGTGACAGAACACTTAAAAAACGTGTGCTTTATTTACTTAACAGGCTGCCAAATGAAATCAGATATGAAACTGATAAAATAACTTTTAAAAGAAAACTAAACAAGTTTCTGCTAAGTACTAACAATGTCAGAACGGTCAGAACTAATCACAAGGTATTATTATAAAATAAATGTATATTGATACAATTCAAGTGATAAATGTTTAAAGAGGCTCAATTGAACGATCCCACAGTCAAACCAGTGACATGGTGTTGTGGGGTTGTATCCTAACATATGTATTTAGTTATAGAAACAGACACATGCATCCAACGACTTCCTGCGATTTTCACAAGATCGTCGGTCCATCTGACAGGCGGTCTTTCCACGCTGCGCTTGCCAATAAGTGGTCTCCACTTTAGAATCTTTCTGCCCCAACGCCTGTCCGATCTTCGCGCTATGTGGCCCGCCCATTGCCACTTCAGCTTGCTAATCTTAAAACCTATGTCGGTGACGTTGGTTATTCTACGAATCTCCTCATTCCTGATTCGATCACGTAGAGAAATGCCGAGAATAGCTCTCTCCGTAGCTCGCTGAGCAACTCTGAGCTTTTTTATGTGACCTATTGTAAGATCACTGGTAACACACATTGACTAAAAACTTTAGTCTTGAGGCACTGAGGTATTTTGGATGAGACGATGTTGCGCAGTTTCCCGAATGCTGTTCAGCCAAGTTGGATATCGTCGATTGTCCTCTCTCTTAAAGATGGACCTGCCTTACCGGACTACCTAAAATAATTAAATAATAAAGAACGTTGTCTTAGAGCACCTGGAAGTCATGGGCAAATTTCACAATAGAACTATTCAAACACAATATTCTTGCATGGCAATGTTAACTTGGTCTACCTGCATCATCTAGCAAAGTTAACACATTGCTAGATATAAATCTTATTTTAGAGAAGCACATTACCATAAACTTCTCTTAAACTAGCTTCACATTACTAGACTAAAATAGTCTAAAATCCGCTCTACATTGCCAAACAAGAATAATGTATTAGATCCGCTCTACATTCCCAGACAAGAATATTGTATTAGACCAGTTTACATTGTCAGGCCAAAATATTGGACTAAACTAGCTTCTCATTGCTATGTAAGAAACTTATCGTAGACCAGTTTCAAATTGCAGACAAGAATATTGTCCTTGTGAACTGCCAACCTTTCACCCTACAAATTTAATAAATAAAGATGAAAGTGTGCTTAGCCCTCAGCTTGATATTGTCAGATAAGAATCTTGTATTAAACTTTATAATTTAGATAAAGATGTTTAAGGTAAACATTTTAAATATTATAAAAAACTAACGATCCGCTCCGGTTTTGTACGGGTATTGGCATGGGCAAATATTCATAAAATATAACTTGCAAAATCTACCTAGTTTCGATCGGGACACCGTGGTGAAAGGTTGTGTGCACTTTACGATTGATAAATAACAATATCTACCCTCAATATGGTGCTAAAAAAATGTGATAAGTGTAAGAAGAATATCACAAAGAAAATGCCCGGATTGGAGTGCAGTAGATGCGATAAAGTGGTACATGCCGATCCTGCATGTGCAAAATTATCAAACAAGCAGTTAAATACCCTGCGGAACGCTCCAGGTATTGAATGGAGCTGTGGGGAGTGCCTACAAAATACCTCTCGTAGATCGTCGTATATGATACCGGATGACGACGAAGACGATGATGAATCACAAGCTAACTCCTCTACGCCGACTCATACCATTGATACAAAAAAACTCGTAGAGGACATCAAACGAGAGGTGAAAAAAGCCTTTCGAGAGGAGATGGCCAATCTTGAGACCTCACTTGAGTTTTTAAGTGACCAACTTAGAACAATGCAGAATTCAATTCAGAAGCAGGACACTATTATTAAAAGCCTTGAGCATAAAAACGAAGATTTACTAAATAAAAATAAAAACTTAGAGTTGAGAGTAAATGTTCTTGAACAAGGACTGCAAACCTTTGAACAAAAATGCCTATCAAACACCTTAGAAATTGTTGGATTACCTGAAATTTCACCAAAAGATTTAAACAATGCCCTAGGAAATATAGCCTCGAAACTAGACATGGATGGAGGTGATATACAATTCTCCCAGCGACTGCCTGGGTCTAAAGATAAACCTGGCCCGATACGTGTCGAAGTGAAGACCAAACTTGCTCGTAAACAATGGGTAGAAGCTGGTAAGGAGAAGGGACTCACCGTTGGACTTCTCTTACAAGATGTACCAAAGGAAAAGACAGATAATCGCGTCTACATAAGAGAGGCGCTAACAAAACATGTAAAAACACTCTTGTACAACTCCAAAATGCAGCTCAGCAAGTCATTCCAATTTATATGGTGCAAGGACGGCAATGTCTGCGTTAGAAAAACTAGCAACAGTAAAATCTATTATATCCGTTCACTACAAGATATAAATCAACTATCTCAGGCTAAGTAAACATTTCCATCTAGCACTTGTAATCATTGTAACCTAGTTGTGAAAATATATATTAAACTATAAACTAAACAGAATGGCTACACAGATAAATGAATTATTTAATTGTAATTCTACCAACAGTTTCTTTCAACAAATTCCACCTAAAACTTTATTAAATATATCTTGCCTACACATAAATATTAGATCTATGATAAAAAACTTCACAAAACTATTACAAGTCATTGATAGCTGCCGATTTCCGTTAGATGTAATCGTGATTACAGAAGCTGGCATTTCAAATAATGTTTGTAACTTATTTAATATATCAGGCTATAAAATGTACCCACAGCTGCGAAATAACAAACGGGGAGGCGGTATTATATTGTATGTTAAAAACTATATTAAATTCACACCGCTCCAACACCAAACAAAAACATTTGAATGTTTAACTGGTTCGCTCAAATTAGACAATACACGTTACGCAGTTGTGTGTGCGATTTATAGGCCACCGTCAACTAATAAAAATATTTTTATTAAGGAACTAGATAATCATCTATCAAGGTTCGACTCTAAACAAAGTCTTCTCCTAATTGGCGATATGAACATAGATATAAAATCGTTCTCATCGTACAAAGATATTTATCTAGAAACACTTAGTCAGCACGGCCTGATGTGTGGGATAACTGAATTTACCAGAATTGAAACAAAATTAAACATTATAACTAAATCATGCATTGATCACATTTTTGCCCGTTTCCCCACAATGCATCCGTACTCTGCGGTGTTGGACGTCGTACTAGCAGACCACCGTGCGATTATATTTACTTGCATCGACTGTAACATACCGAAGTCTATACAGGATGTTACTAAACGTGTAATTAATTATGACATTCTTTATCGTGAATTAAAAAATGTTAAATGGCTAGAGACTACAGAAATGTGCTGCCCTAACAAAATATACAGTTTTATTCAAAACTCATTTTATAATGCGAATAAACTTGCGAGCTCCACAGAAGCCTTTAGTTTTAAAAGGAAGCGATTTAAAGTTCCTTGGATAGATCGGAACGTATCACGTCTATGTAAAAAACGTGATGAATTATTTAGGTCTTGGAAAAATAGCCTGAATGATCCTAAACTAAGACTAGCATATAATAAAAGCCGTAATAAAATACATAAAATATTAGAAAATAATAGAAATACATACTATATTAAAGAAATAGATAGCAATTCAAAAAATATAAAAAAAGTTTATGAAATTGTTAATAAAATGTTAGGCAGAGTAACATTATCAATCGATGCCGCAGTACTCAAGGCTTTTAATCTACAAGGTCTAAGCAATAAGATTATTGCAGACAACTTTGCAACTCATTTTCACAAAGCCGTAAATGACATAACTCCAAATTGTGACTCGAAACTTCTAGATCCAGCCAGTTATAATACACAAATTAACTCTAGTATTTATTTCCAAAAAGCGTCAACAGATAAAATACATAAAATTATTAGTAAATTAAACTGCAAAAAAGCTCCAGGGCTTGATAATATAAAAGTGTCCGACATTAAAATAGTCGGTAAGGAAGTATCATTGGCTATAACAAATCTCATTAACTGTAGTGTAGCAACGGGTCTGTATCCAGATGAATTAAAGATTGGATGCGTTAGACCAGTATATAAAAAAGGGCCAAGAGACAATTATTCAAATTATCGTCCTATAACATTGCTCTCAACCATAGATAAAATAGTAGAGAAATTTGTATGCGAACAGATTCACTCATTTTACACAAAGCATGATGTGATATACCAAAACCAATTCGGGTTCCAATCAGGCAAAAGCACAAACCAACTCTTAGCAAAATTTACGGATGAAGTAAACGGATTCCTTAATGAAAGAAAACATATATTGGCGCTATTTATAGACTTTTCACGAGCCTTTGACACCCTGCAACATAATCAACTAATCACCAAACTCGACCATTGTGGAATACGCGGCCCATTACTCAACTGGTGTAAAAACTACCTACAAAACAGAAAATTTACTGTAAAGGTTGATAACGCATACAGCGACCATATACCCATAACAGAAGGCACAGCCCAAGGATCCGTGCTAGGCCCCCTCCACTTTTTATCGTATGTTAATGATATGAGCGAGTGTGTTAAGCACTGCACATGCTACCAATTTGCCGATGATACGTGCTTGGTTACGTCCGATACAGATCCGCAGAAAGCTAGTGATCTCTTACAATCTGATTTAAATACCCTTGTAAACTGGTGCCATGATGTGGGTCTAGTGCTAAACTCTATTAAAACTAAATTGTTAATAATTAAATCTCCATACACACAATTCATACCATTAAAAAAACCGATAGTAGCTCACGGGCACAAATGCCTACACACAACAGATAAGAAATTATGTCGTTGTCCGACTATTGAAGTCGTCGATACTCAAATATACCTTGGATTAACTATAGATAGCAAATTTAATTGGAGCAAGCATATCGAGTATGTTTGTAATAGGCTCAGGCAGTTTTTAGCTAACATAATCATTTTAAAGCACCGTATACCCTTCAGGGTCAAGCTAATGTTATATAATTCACTAGCTGAGTCTTATATTCAATACGGTTTAACTAGTTATGGTCGTACTTATAACACATATCTAAATACTATCTTTGATCTCCAAAGAAGAATCCTAAGAAATTTAGTATCTCCAAAGATAAAGAAGCAATTTGATAACAATGACAGTGGGCTATTTAAACACTGTAATGTATTACCTGTCCATTTACAGTTCAAATATATGTTACTAAAAGAAAACTTTTTTAATGACAAATATAAAATTGAAATTACACATCCTGTATACACGCGGGCTGTGGCGCAGAAACGGCTTCGTACGAACACGACCCGCGTAAACAACTGCTATGGCGAGCGAACAGCTGCTTACCTAGTTCCTCGATTTATCAACGAACTACCCTCTGATGTATGTATTAACATTAATAGAAAGAACATTAAAGATAAATTAAAATCCTTCTTGCACAATATTGCCTAAATAAAAACATAATAGTTTAATTATATATAAACTTGATGTTTTTAATATTTTTGTTATATTTTGTTATTATTCTTATAAATATGGTGTCTCGATGTATTTAGCATGAATACAAACCTTTGTGGTTTCTCAATGCTATGTGACCGACTTGTTGTACAAATTTTTTAAGTGATAAATAAATAAAAAAAAAAAAAAAAAATTAATTAAAAACCGAACGAAAATCCGTACTCCGTAGTTTGTATATACATACTTGAATAAGACCCGACGAACGACTTCAATAATAAAAGAGTAGATTAAAGAAAAAATAAAGAGTAGATTTATTATGAAAAATATTTGAAATTTATTCAGAAACATAAATGTTAATAATGTCCACAAACAGTAATGTAGACTTATTAAATTAGTACCACAATTACAGTTGTAATATTTTCATAACGAAAGCTAATTAATTTAAGTCTAGACAGAGAAATTGGTGCGGTGTTTTTAGAATTATAAATAAATATAATTTCGAATTAAAAATACATAATTTTCTCACAGTCTTTGTAGAAAACAAAATTACTCTTCTATGCATCATAAAAGTTTTTTTTTCATATCAAATTTCGGTCCTGTGATAGTATATTCCACAATTGGCCACCTTTACAAGTTTATCACTTTACCTGACTAAAGGTTTGCCTTTGGACTTTCGTCCTTTTCTGGACCGCCACTTTTTCACAGCCTTAGTTTACTTATGATCATCCCGTGTCCACCCTATCTCTAGTTTAACCATGTGATTCGTTTACCAACATCTTTAACTTAGGTCTTACTTCGGATTTCCATATGTAGTATTTGGCTTCGCTCTGTTTCTGGGCCATCACTCTGTCACAATCTGTACCCAGTTGCCACCTTCTTATCTCATCACGTTCCTGCACATCTCCACTTTACGTTGTAATCAGTTTACTAACATCTTCAACTCTGGTCTGGTAGTATTCGGTCGGTAGGAATGGAAAAATATACATACATATACTCTTGCTCCTATCCCACTGCTATAGGCAAATGCTACGATACTGACACATGTCTTTCTCTTCATCTATGTTAATAAATCTCCTCATGCACTTCCGTCGATTAGGAGTGCTACACACTTAACCCTTTCAAAGTGACCATTAATTTGGAAAAATATTGATTTCCAAAGTATGAAAGAAAATAATTTGACATTCGCATCGATCCCCACACTAGGCATGGCCTGTCCCGAAAGGAAGATGCCCATCAAACCATGATGGCTCAATGATGGCTCAAGCCTCCATGGCTCTCTGTGCCACTTTAATTTTACACCTAGTAGGCTTATTATGTAATAATGATTTAATATTATTTGTTCAACAGAAGCAAAGGCCCACATTCTGGGTCCTGTAGACCTGTACGTGAAGACGGGAAGCTCGCTGTCGTTAACATGCATTCTTAGTCAGGGTCCACATGACCTTGGTACCATATTTTGGTATAAGGGTAAGTAAATATTTATTGATCATTTTAAACGACTCAAAAAAGGACAAATCAACCCATATTGTTTTAAAACTGGAAAAGGTTTTCTTGTAAAAATGAGGAGATAGAATTTAGCTCATAATCTACTAATAATTGTGATATTTGTTAAGCCAAGTTGGGGGCCTTGTGGGCGGCTTAATAAGTTCCGAGAGCAGATGGCCACAAACCTACCTCTATCAACTCCTCCGCACTGGGTCCGCTTAGTGGAGTACGACTTAATCTCTCTCTCTCTCTTCGATTTATGTGTGAAAACCTATTCCTAGTAGTACAGTACAGACTGATTTATGATCGCTATTGGAATGATCCTTTTTTCAGGCCTGTTCAGCGATTGACTCTATCTCATCTTACAGAAAGTGAGGATGAGGCCGAAAATGTAGCTCATTGACTCATAGTTTATTCATTGAAGTATTAATAAATACCCAACTTGTAAGCTTGTCATCAAATATTTGATCAAACATAGGTTGTGACACAAATATTTATTCCAGGATCAAACATAATAGAATACAAAGAAGTAGAAGAGAATGAAGTTATTGAAGAAGCTCGGGTTCGGTTGAAGACAGAGTGGACGGAACAGCTGACTTCGAGGTTGACTATTGAGAAGTTATTACCAGGGGATAGCGGGAACTACAGTTGCGTACCAACGATGGCGGAAGCAGCTTCTGTTAACGTGCATGTTATTAATGGTAAGAGGATTAATGTATTTAATACTTTAATTACAGCTAAATCTGGTCGTTGTGGCGATCTTTGGGTGAAGCTTTTGCTCTGCGGTGGACGTATTCCTGCTGATGATGATAAGGAATACGTTATGTACTATTAGTACAAAGGCGGACTTAATGCCTGAGGCATTTTCTACCAGTCTATTTTAGGGTGATGCAGAAAAGAGTGAAGCAGGTGCAAAATCTGAGGAGGCAAAAAAGAAAACTGAAAGCAGTAGAATCATCATCATCAGCTCGTGTCAATCTATTGCTGGACGTAGGCCTTCCCCATGGCCACTGAGCTCAGCTTCAGCTCTCTTTCTCCAATCCCTGCCCGCTGCCTTACGAATATCATCACTTTGTGCACTCACATAAGATCGACTATTTAAGGCTCCAACGTAGTGGAGGGATTGCCCTAATACTGGGCAACCATTCAGAATTTGGACTGTTACCAAGAATTTTGCAGTAAGAAGTAAACTGCCCGATCTAGTCTAATAAGATAAAGAGCCTAGAAATAGTCACGAAAAATGGACAGTATCACACTTATAAGAGACTATAACGGTCTAAATCTGAAAAAATAAAGATTTTTTTTCTGACCTTTGAGATTTGAAACTAAAGAGTCCCAAATCTCAAAGGTCAGACAAAGAACATAACAAATTTCAAAAGATGTTGAATTTTAATGAATATCGTTAGACCCACAAAGCTGATTACAATAATCGGATTTCAGAATAGCAAGCGTTGGGGATTTCAATTTATTTAATTGTCACCTGTCGCTTGTACATTTTTATTTTTTTATTTTCGATCAATATTTTTTTTCTTCGTAAGACTAGTGGCGCTTAGTAAAAGTAAAAGTAAAAAGTAAAAAATTATTTATTTTTCCACAACAATGCTAGCTACATTAATATTTCATAATTAAATCTATTTAATGTAAAATTGTTTATGAAGTTTCTATTTGGAGTGGACTGGAGCCTAAACTAGGGTAACCCTGTATTTCAGGACTCCAGGTCTCTCTCCACGGTAGGTTATAGGTGAAGGTAACTATCTAATGTGGTGTTTATGGTTATATAAGTATAAGTATTGACATAATATACTTGATCTTTCGTGAAATGAGTGTGTGTGTATGTTTGTGTGTGTGTGTGTGTGTGTGTGTGTGTGTGTGTGTGTGTGTGTGTGTGTGTGTGTGTGTGTGTGTGTGTGTGTGTATGTGTATGTGTGTATGTGTGTGTATGTGTGTGTGAGCATGCATGCGGTTGGGTGTGTATGTCAATGTGTAAGTGTGATAAGTTTAAATACGCGTGCGTGGAATGTGTGTTTATAAATGAATAAATAAGTGCGAGTGCTGAAGTAGCTACAGTGTGTAAAATCAGGTAACAATTATTAATAGGGATTCAGTGTCATTATAATTTAAGCTTAATAGATACTTTTGTATAGTAGATTTACATTGATACGAGGTCTTTGGGAATATATTAAGAAGTGAATTTAGTCTATTATATAAGTAAGGAGCAAGGAAACATGAATGTCTTCTGAAGAAGGCAGTATTGTGCTTGGTGGTTTTGCATATTCTGTTATTTCTTCGCGCAGGATAGTTTATATTAGCATCGTATGTCATATCTTTGTGCTTTCGAAGTAAAGTGTGCAGGATAAATAGTTGTCTTACTGTCAATATATTGCAGTCTTTATATAAACTCTCTGTGGGATAACGAAAGGGCTTTTTTAACATTACTTTAAGTAAAGATCGTTGTGCGTCTGGCAACCTCGAAGTCCTGGGTTTGCTAAAAGCAAAATGTCAGGGTTTGCCATCGAAAAATTCTCAGCACCTAGCATTGCGGATTTTATCGTGCTTGCTATAATGTAAATAAGATCGCTCTCTATTATATTGGGACCTATTATCAAAATATATTTTTGGGGAAGTCTTCGTCCGGCAGTGGGTCTTTCGGCTGGAGGTAGATCAAAATATCAGTGTAAACAATACATCTTGCCACCCCAGCTTAGGAAAAATAGAGATGATGGTATCCATTACACCAATACGCGTCTGCGTGCAACTCAATCAAACTGGTGGAGACAGTTTTGTGACCACCTGCTGTTGCGTCTTATCAAGCCGCCACACTACATTAAATGTTGACCGCGATCAACGACTTAACACGCCTTCCGAAGCACGGAAATGCTCGAACATGGAAATAGCACAAACTCACCCATCTCAAAGAGACTGAGCCCGACGTTGTTTAATCGTGGTAATCGCTTAGAACACCGCGGTCCCCGCAGCTTCTTTTACTTTTTTATATAATAATATAGATGAACTGATTTGTTTAGCAATACGGACTATTTTTAACCGACTTTAAAAAGGAGGAGGTTCTATGTTCGGTTGTATGTATGCTTTTTTTTTTCTTTTTTTTCTTTATATTCTCAACCGTCAAAGGGCACTTAAACAATACGATATGCTATTCATGTTCTGGATTCATTTTGCTGTAATATCAATCTTTGTTCCAGGAGAGCATCCAGCGGCAATGCAGCATGGAAACGCAAACACAGCCTCGCCATGTGCACTATCAGTAAACTTACTCATCTCGTTGTACTGCACTATCGCTACGCTGTATACTAGTACCGTAGATGGATTTAGATGAAAATTACATAATTCTCTACCTAACATTTGAGTATGTCGTAATTTGTATAAATGGGTCTTAATGTAGAATTTTTAAAATTAAAATACTTAAAACTTGGTTATATATCCGACGGGACGACGGCGCTACGCCAACGGGACGTGGGAAGTAGTGATTTACAGAGAGCTAAGCATGGACCGATTGACGTTAACGTGACGCTATCGAGTTGATATGCCATGTTGATATTTTCACACTACGAATATATTAAATATAGATGAACGTGAGAAGATGCTGTCTCGATGATGTTACGATAACGTCATATGTTTTGTATTAAGCCCTCTGAACATTTTGATGTATAATGGACTTTTTGCCTACTTTGTCATCCTGATACTAACTTTATGATGCCAATTCAACTATACTATACTAAAGATGACATACAGCTCGACTTGACGCAACCGTCGGCGCCATGTGCATCCTGTGGGTCATCTTTGGTATAGTTTAGAGGGCTTAATACGAAAAAATTGACGTTAGCGTGACACTAGCGAGTTGATATGCTATCCTTCTCATACTACACATTTTAGCGTCTAGCGTCACACTAATGTATTTTTTTGCGCTAAGCCCTCAGTATATTACAAATAGACTACACGTCCCGTGATGGATGTCGCTTTGCCGTCCCGTCCCGTCGGATATATTCCAAAGCCTGTACTGATGTGAAATGATTTTCATTTTTCACTTTTTATTAAATATCCCAACGAACGATTTTGTTTCTTAGTCAATATTAAAATATTAAATCATAACAATTATAAGACTATTAATTTATACAATATACAGACTGTTGTTTTGTATTCTTGCACAATTTCCAAGAAAACACTGGTTATACTGAAGACAAATTCCCAAAAAAATAACTAGGTGCTAGATTTACTTGTTTTAATTATAAAAATCATTTCGTGAGGTATTTCATGTGTGGTCGCTCGCCCATGCGATCGAGCTGAGTGAAGCATATAATACTATCTACCTTCACAATTTTGAATCCTAAGTCGGACAAAGCATTAATGGGGTTTTTTCTATGGGAAAAATCTAGCGATTTGTAGTCAATAATTGTGTCCTTTATAATAGCAATTGACTCGTCCCTATCATATTGGGACCTAAAATCGCCAGCAAAATGTGGATAGAGGCGTTAAAGTGTTTATTATATTTATATTGAAAAAAAACCTTTTTAACAATATTATCTTCACAAAACGCTTCAACTTTGACACAGTGAAAATTTCTATATAAAAATATAACGCAACCAAATATTTTCATCGAAGAACAAACGACCCTTGTGCTCTAGCAAATAATAAAATTCGTTTATAAAGGCCATATATCTTTTAGTTTTGTATCTGAAACGGTCGAATGGGTTCAAATGAAAGGGTTTTAACCGACGAATCGCATTCAACGATCAAATATTCAAGTGACAAGTACAGGCTCTGTTCTTTGATTTGGACGTTTAATTTGATTTTTATTGATATAATTTTATTTAGGGTGTATGTTATAAAATAGGTTTATTTTCTATTGAAATTCTGAATTTGTTTTGATAGATATTACAATTAATAAAACTATTAAAACTAATAAAATTATTTTTCAGATTATACTGCGAGTTAGTTTTGATTTTTAAGTTTCCGAAGTTTCAAGTGCTTTACAATACCCATGATCTCGGGTGGGACTGAAATGTTTGCCGAGAAGAATTCAATAAAACCACATACTTGAAGGGTTAAAAATGTGAAGAAAATAAAATATGTTTTCTTTGTGAAATACGTAGTTTCTTCCCCAAGCCCATGTGTCAGAGGTGTACTGTTTACACCATCATTTTCTTGACAGTTTTAGGTCCAAATTTGATAAGGAGCTAGGTTGATTACACTTATACCTAGCACAATTCCAGAAATCGGACTGTTAGTAAGAATTTTTCGATTGAAAAACCATATTATATCGCTACTACTACGCCCTATGCTACTACAGCGAGGCAGTCTTTAATATTATATTATTTTAAAATTGCTTACATTATAATATAGTGTTGATATTTAAAACAGACTTACTTTATACTTCAAGTATCAAAACATTTTTTTAAAACAACGTCGTATATCGTCGAAAATGAAAATTAATTTAAAATAAATAGTTGAATATTTCATTTCACATCTGTGCTACGATTATTAATGTAAAAAATACATTTTTTCATTGAACAGTGTATAGAATAGAATTCGTTTGGACGTAAGTAACTTATGAATATCGTAATATAGATAATATACGTCAGTTTTTATTGTCTTGCCGAGATAATATCGATATAGGTATAGTTTCTTAATAAAATTGAACCAAAATCGTTGATTTCAAGAGTAGAGCAAATTTTCAATTTCGGTACATACACAAGATTTTTACGTTTCATATATTTTGTGATAAGAGGACCCTAAATTTTTATCTGTTATTTTCCATAAATTGGTTTACAAAAAGTTTTTTGTTTATTTCTATAATTTATCCTTGTTTTGAGTCTGTGGTGTTAACAACAATTAAATGTAAAATTCATCGTCCTTGAAATTTTAAAATAGGTTTAAAGTTTTAAATCTCTATCTCATTGAGGAGTTACTTTGCAATCGATTATACAATTTGTACGGAGCATGACAAAAAGCGAGTTAATTAAAACGAGGTAATAAAATGCTCTCCGATACAGGAAGTTTTTTCTTGGAAAGCAAAATATTGTACATATAATCATAATTTTTCATACTTACTATAATAGATTTTTTTTTTAATTCCTCAGCATTTTCTATCTTCTTTCTTCTATAAATTCGTAGAAACTGTACCTGTGTTAAAATGGCCTTCTAATTTCGGCAAAACGAAATGTAAATAACATTAATTAAATTTTAGATAGGAATACTATTTCGATACAAACGGTTTAATTTATAAGCAATCAGCGGGTGCACACTTGGAGAAATGTAAGATAAAGTATTTTCTGTCAATTTAATGTTTTTTGTTTAGATACCTGCATATGTTCGTTTTTTTTTTAAATTGAATTTTATTCTATGAGAGTGACGATTGGTTTTTGGATCGAGAATTTGAGCTATTAAAATTTTGAGTTATTTTTAAATTACTTTCAATATTTCCATAATAGATTTATTACCATTTTCACTTGATCGTACCGTGTATGGATTTTCGTCAATTTATTTACCATAATTTGACATATTTTATATACCTACCCTGAGTTCTAGGGCATTTTTTAAAAAGAATAAAAGTTAGATATAATTTAAATTTACGGATTCATAAAATAAAATAAAAATGTTTGATTTCATTTGTAATATTAACGTAAATCTAAGAACTTTTTTGATCAGTACTAAAAGTCTACCCATGTTTAAAAATCAACCTTTAATTATATTTTAAATTTTTACAATTGCTGCCTGATTAAAAAAGTCAAGTAACAACCATAATCGCTAGTCTCTTTGAACCCATCACGTTATTGTCCCTTTCATTCTCTCGAACGAAATCTTTTTCGTAATTTACTTCAAGTTTAAGGGATTACATAGCAATTTCAATTTCATCCCTCATAATTGCACGGGTTTTAATAAAAAGAGTGAGTAAATTAAGACACTCGCGAGTTTTCGCAACCTTTTAGGTACCTACTTTCATTTCGCGAAGAAATTAAACTGATTTACCGCTATTTCGTCATTCCGCAACATTAAGTGCGAATCGTCCAGTTGATGTTCTTTCAGAATAGGTTTTTCCGTACTATGGTGTCAACTGACCGCTGCGTTTTTATAAATGAGTCAGTAATTCCTAACTTAGTCCGAAAAGTTGGTAATTCACAACGACAATACATAATAAATATGTGAAATAACAGTTACACAAATAAACAAAATACTTTTTTGAAAGTAAGTATTATATTTTTGTATAGTAAATTTTGTTTTTTTTTTCATCTATTTATCTACCTATATCATCACGTCAGATCCTTTGCGAGGTAGGTATCCCTTTTTATTCATGTAATCAATTAGAATATTTATGAATTGTTACAGAAGTAACAGACTCTATGACCACTTCAGGGTGTCATTCATGTGGGATTACAGTTTGAATTAAATAATTTTAATTTAAAAAGACCTTTTCAAAAACCATTTATAGCAAAAATACGACGAAGATTCTTCTTTTTGGTTTCATCATCAGACTCTGGACACCACCTGTCTAAAGTACGTCAAGACAAATCCGTCGAGTCCAAACACGGCGGGGTTTTATTGAGTAGTTGGTTGTTTCCCTTGACCACCTTTCGGTTTCATCATCAGACCCTGAACACTATCTGGTTGTTTAGTACTTGTCAATACCAATCTAACAAGTCTAAACACGAGTGGGTTACTTTGTAGATTTCACATGTTCCTATGGCCGCCTTCCGACTCCATCATAAGACCAGCTCCATGGTACCATGTTATTGCATTCTCACCAAACTTAATGACGGACGATTTGGCGCAGTGGTTAAGAGCTTAAGCCGCTCCGCCCAGTGTGTCTAATAGTCGTGGGTTCGATTCCCGCACGGGACAAATATTACGGGTATTTGTGCGTGTTAATTTTCTATCTATCTATCTATCTATAACCTCACGCCAGATCCCTTGCGGGGTAGGCAGAGAGTACAGAGTTCCAACAGGTTCTTTCCTGTTAATTTTCATGTTTGTAAACGCACCCACGACACAGGAATAAATCCTAGCGTGGGGCTACGTTTAAAAAAAAAAAAAATACGTATGCAAAATGTTAGTTTAATTGGATACCCGCAAGTGCTTGTAAAATGACTCATAAGATTTGAACCGGAAAGACATACGGACAGATATACGAACGACATATTTTTTTCCATCTACATTGTGTGTATGGGAATTCATGGCGGTCTTTGAGGAAAGCCTTAGTCCCAAAGTGGATGTCTTCAGACTGACGACGATAACAATTATGATGATAAGAGAAAAATATAGGCGGTTCTGTCTCTCTATCTCGTGAGTCTAACCTAAATAAAATAAAAATTGTGATTTACGTTTCATGTCATAAGTTACCCAAACAACACTATGAATAGATTGAAGGCGATCTCTATCGATGTACGGTGTTTGGTGACCATACAGAGATTTGAGCATGGTTCATAAATGTAAGATAAGTTAAGCGTGATTATGGTTTATTTACTTAACTTAATCTAAAATGGTATGGTGTTAATGGTTATGAGCACACGCGAAATGATTGGTGATTGAGCGTGTATTGAGTGACGAAATGGTGGAAACGGCGCGTACCCGTGTAAATGGTGACAACGAGTCAAGATTCAAAAAATTGTAAAACAACCGTGTTTCAAATACTCGAATTATTTAATAACTTAGCTCTGCCATCCAAATGACACACCCAAAAATATTTAGGTACTGCACTAACAATGTTTTACAGTAAATTCCTTTATCTATCTCTATCTATCTATAACCTCACGCCAGATCCCTTGCGGGGTAGGCAGAGAGTACAGAGTTCCAACAGGTTCTTTCCTTACATACCTCTCTGACTTCCTCGACTCTCATAGTTCGTCTCATACACGCTCGCCGGTTACGGAGACTCTTGACTTTTCCATCAGATAAGACTCGGTTTATTTGGTCGTGGTAAGTCTAGGTCTTCCCCGGTACCTGCATCCTTCCACTTTCACATTGTATATCTGTTTTGTCATTCTTTCCTCTGGCATTCTTTCTATATGCCTGAACCAACGGAGCATGCCCTTTCTCATCTTTACACCGATACTATATTTCAAACCTACTCGCTGTCTTACTATGCTGTTGTTAATGCGGTCGGTCAGCTTCACTCCGCACATCTTCCGCAGTAATCGCATTTCTACCGCATTTATCCTACTTTCATTCTCCGTCTTACATACCCAGCTCTCGCTACCATATAACAGCGTTGGGACAAGAGCTCCGTTATGTATGACCAGCTGCGCCTTATGGCTTAAGTGCCGGCTCCTAGCTTTCCCATCGCACCATTCACTCTGTTCCCTGCACTCACTCTTCTCTCTATGTCAGCGGTGTATTTCCCATCCTTACTGAAGGCGCATCCAAGATATACAAACTCATTCACTTGCTCCAGCACATCGTTACCAACCACAATCCTTACATTCGTTCTGGTTTCTTCCCTTTCAAAAACCATAATCTTGGTTTTCTTCACATTCAAGTGTTCCTTTAGATTTTGGTATTGTTCATTTTGGATTGTTTGATTTATTAATGACTTAAAAAACATTGTTCATGTATATGTGCATAAAAGGCTTAAAGTTATGATTGATTAATTTAAGATGACATTGTTACTTTGTTTTAAAAATTATATTTAAATCACCATAGATTTATTTTCACCTTGTTACCTTTTCACCTTGATATATTATGTAAAATTTATTAAGGTAATACATTTTAAATTGAATTGTAAGAATAATTTTCAAGCGTCCGTAGAATAAAAACGTATAAGCTATATACAATTTTGTTCAACGGGCCTGTCAATTTGTTGTAAATAAAATGTAAATTAAAAACAGATTGTAATAATTACACGATTTAATATTAAACAGCACCGAAGTATTTATTATTTTGTTAATTTGTAGTTGTTTTTCTAGTTGAATGTTTAATCAACAGGAATAATTTAATGTAATAAATAAAAATAAAATTGTAAATAACAATCTATTGTAAATAGTTTACATGAAAATGATAACGATTTAATTTTAAATTCTTATTATTTGTTTTCAATACGCAATAAAATGTATTAGAAATTATTTGTAAACTAATTAAAACGGTTGGTAAATGGATTAATTTACATAACAAAATCATTACAGGCTGTAGAAAATGAATTATAATGTTTAGGTAATTTGATGGTAAGGCAAACTTTGACAAATAAAGATAGTAACACTAATTATTGTATTTTTTCAACCCGATAATGTCACACCAAAATGAAATTGTAAAAAATTAAAAATAAATAATATTTAATAAAATTAAATGATTCCCCAAAAACACCCCTCTGCTCCATATTTCAGAGTGGTATAAAGAGGTACTACACTAATATTTGCGGAGGTATTTTGGATCTTAATATGAAGTCAAATGAGCATTTGGTTCCCAATTTTTTTTTTGGATTTTCTGTCAGTTAAAAAAAGAACTTAGTAACAGTTCGGAGCCTGGAATAGAACTCTCCTAGACCTAGAGGGACCTAATCTCGGCAAAATTTAAGGTGAATACTATACAGAACACCTCTGCTACCTCCACTTGGGAAATACACACAGCACGTTTTCTTGATGGCGTTACGTTCACGTCAATGGCTTAATTTTTTTTTTTATTAGGCATATCAACAATGCAAACACAAACATGTCTTTACTACATTTCATGGAAGAGGAAATAACTAGTGTTTACATCCATTATAGACATGCACAACATAACAAAGAAAAAGTCAATATTATAAACAGCGAATGGTTTTGAAATGCTAAAACAATGAAAAATATTAGGATGTCAGAATACAAAATAACGAGAGAAAATATTTATAAGTCTACAATATAACAAATAAAAATAAGCAAATTGGCTATGTCAAAATCAGAGAATTTCAGAATTTATATAATTATTGTAATTAATGTTAGTTTATATTTAGCAAAAAATAATGTTAATTATTACATAGATATAGAGCGGAAAAATTCATTTTCATACTCAGCGCTCCGATATGCTCATTGTACACAAGAGGCACGTTGTCGGAACACCTCAAGACCGCCGAGAGCACAAGAATAGACCCTAAGAGAACTTTAACAGTGCTACCATAGTACATTACTACAAGAATATACTACCATACCCAGGCCAACGGCTGGCGTAAAGCGGTTTTGTCCTCCAGTATAAATTAACTAGTCATAGAGTACAATAATAAATCAGGCTACAACGTCCCTCTTCTGGGCAAAGGCCTTCTTTCAAAATTAGGTGAAAAATATTACACCGAGCGGACCCAGAGTAAAAGCAGATTTGTGGCCACCTGCAGTTGTAACTTATCAAGACGTCTGTAAGGCTTCCAATTTGGCTTGACGACTATCAAATGAAGTGGTAACCGAAACCATGGCATTAATTTAGGTTCTATAGGACGCAGACGCTTAAATGTGGAAATGCTACAAAAGGTAGCAAAGGTACAGACCGACCGAGTCGAACACTCCTTAACCTTGATAATAGCCAAGAGTACTGCAGGCGTACTTTGCTACAAGCGCCTCGAAGTATATACTAGAGTTAAACTAACGACACCGATATTCGTGTCGCGGTGCGTGCCTAATGGCGATCCCGTGACTCTGACATCATACGACAAATGTGGTATCACCGCAGGGCTTTTAGTCGGTTTTCACTGCGTTAAAAAACCACCGATATAGCCCATAGGGTCAGTAAGTTGAAGCGGCAAAGATCGGAAGAGGCTGAAAGACTCTAGAGTGGAGACCACGTATAGACAAGCGCAGCGTGGGACGGCCACCTTCCAGATGGGCCGACGATCTTGTGTAGATCGCAGGAAGACGTCAGGTGCAGATGTCATCGGATTGGTTGCACTAGAGAGCAATTGGGGAGGCCTATGTTCAGCAGTGGACGGTTTGAGATTATGATGATGAGGATGAAACTAAGTCGGAAGCCTTCGCACAGTTTGAGGAACACTTTTATACCTTTCACCTCTATAATAATACTAGCGCTGTTAAGAAACTATTCTACTGTTGGGCACCTGCCTCCTCTCAGACAGAGAGTTTAGGTCTTAATCCACCATGCTGGCCCAGTACGGGTTGGCGAACTTCACACACCTTCGAGCAACTCTTAGGCATCTTAGGTTTCCTCTAGTTGTTTCCCTTCACCGTTAAAGCAAGTGATAGTTAACTTATACTACGCACATGCTTTCAAAAAGACAGAGGTGCGTGCTTGGGTTTGAACCCGATACCTCTGACTTTGCAGTCTAACGGTCTAACCACTAGGCTATCACTGCTCTCACTAATTATAATGGTAATTTCTGTGTGTGTGTATTGTACAAAAGTTTACGGTTTTCAAAATGATTTTTATTCAATGCGGAAATATTGTTGTTGCTTGCATGATCTACGCTGTTGGCCGCGGGGCCTTTACATCTTCACCGCACAAGAGAGCGAACGTGCAACCGCTACGCTCAAGCCAGAAAGGCAAGGGGGCAACTAGCTCAAGGGCTCTCGAGGAAGAACGGCCTCGGCTTGGTCAGTTGCTATGGGGGAGGGCACGGGTGTCACGCCGTCGTGCGATGCTCTGCGCCGGCCAGCGGACAATGGATTCTTCGAATGGCGAGGTCGGTGTCTGATCTTAAGTGCGGTATTTGTAGTCAAAAGCGGGGTATCGGTAGGGTCAGCGAGAAAAATAGAAACCAAGAACACGTGATCCTTTGAACGGAGGGGCGTACACTTTGATTATTCTAACTAACGAAATGGTAGAAGAGCTGAAACTCAATAGTGTGATGCAAGTTTCTTATCATAAATTGATATTTAAAAGGGTAAGGATATGCCAACAAAACGACCGTATACTTCATGGCATAGAAAAAATACGATGATGTGGGTGTCGAAATGCTGGAACATTACGGTGGCCACAAAATCATGATTTAACGAAGATTTTATCGGAACTTTCGATTTGTTTCCTAGTGCGGACAATAAAAGCTTTGAATGTATGATTTAATATGTTAAATATAAATGTCATTAATTGAAATAAAATTTAAAAAACATTTATCGATAGACAATTATATAGCAAGGTAACAAGAAGATATTACTATATAAATTGGGCTGAAGAATTAATCCAAGCTAAAAAGTTCAAAAAGTGAATCCGCTAGTGGCCCACACTTTTGCAATGCCAAATCTTTTGAAAAGTCTTATCCATAATTTTTTTTACACACGCACCTAACCAGCAATAGTCGAATAGTAAAATAATAATTATATGCAACTATTTTCTCGACGGACAGTGACAAGAAACTATTACTATATAAATTGGGCTGAAGAATTAATCCAAGCTAAAAAGTTCAAAAAGTGAATCCGCTAGTGGCCCACATTTTTGCAATGCCAAATCTTTTGAAAAGTCTTATCCATAATTTTTTTTACACACGCACCTAACCAGCAATAGTCGAATAGTAAAATAATAATTATATGCAACTATTTTCTCGACGGACAGTGACAAGAAACTATTCCTATCTAAATTTGGCCTCAAAATGAATAAAAGCGAAAAACTTAAAGAATCTTTTAGCTATACCACGATAAAAAAAAAGTTAGCCATCAGGTGAGAAGTTGCAAATGCACCCGCATTTTGAACGTTTTTGCTATATATTGGCCTTAAAAATGAATCCAATTGAAATATTTCGAAAAACGAATCCGTTTTCAATCCCTAACCTAGTGGCCCACATTTTAGCTACACCACAGTAAAATACTTAGAAAAGTCTCTCTGGAGAGAAAAAAAGGATTCTGTCCACGTATACACCTAACCAACGATACCTAGCATAGTAGATAATGATTAAATGAAACTATTTTCTTGATAAACAGATAGTTACAAGAAACTACTTCTATCTAAATTCTAGCGATAGAATTCGGAAAGCGATTCCGTTCGTAACCCTTCACCTAATGGCCCACATTTTCGCTACACCACTATATCCTTTGAAAAGTCTTGCCCATAATTCTCTCCACGTACACACCTAACCAACGATAGGTACCTAGCATAGTAAAATAGTACAGAGAACGTCATAAATGCGATTTTATATCTACTTTTATTGCTTCATTCTTTTCTGAATACACCTCTCACTCATATTTATGTAACAGTCTATCAAATGTAGTATGTTATTCTTACGATATTTTTATACGTTTTCTGAGACTTTTTTCTTTGGAGAATGAAGAGTTACCTAATGCGATGACGTAAGAGATGATAACTTGTCGATATTTATGTACAGTCGTGCATGGAACTTTTGGCCCGCGGCTAAAATCGGAACTAACGTCGAAATTGGGACGATTTAGCGCAGTGGTTAAGAGCTTGAGCTGCTCCGCCCACTGTGTCGAATAGTCGCGGGTTCGATTCCCGCACGGGACAAATCTTTGTGTGATCCACAATTATTTGTTCCGGTCTGGGTATTTGTTTGTGAATTTTCATGTTTGTAAACGCACCCACGACACAGGAATAAATCCTAGAGTGGGGCTAAATTTAATTACAAAAAAAAAAAAAAAAAAATAAGTGAAATGTCACTTCATGTCAGTCGCAGATTCGCTGTTTGCTATGAAATTTACCCAAGATATTTTTTTTAATTACTAACCATGCGGACACAACAGTTGAAATATCTCCTTGGTAGTAGAAAAATGTTACTAAATTTTGCCCCTAATTTCACTCTGTGTTTGTGTGTTGTGTGTGTGTGAGTGATCTACGCTGTCAGCCGCGGGGCCTTAACAGCTTCACTGGACAAGAGGGTGAGCGGGCAACCACTACGCTCGCACCAGAAGGGCAAGGGGACAACTAGCTCGAGGAACCTCGGCAGTCACTATGGGGGAGGGCGTATACTAGGTGTTTCACTGTGGTGCTCTTCACCGTCACTCCGTCGTCGCACTATACCTCATTTTACGAAGCCGTTACAACTATATGTTAGTATTTGATTGTGGCTGGAGAGATGTATGCTGTTAGTACATTTCATTAATGATATTAAGTCCCAGTATTACAGAAGGCGGATCTAATTTAGCTCGTTTACTAGTCAAGTTATGCTCAATCTTCAAGGAGTAACATAATAAACGCAAGACCACAGACACCCCGATTAGAGAATCTATACATACATATAATAAAACTGTAAGGAAGTCGTGTCTGTACATGGAATATTTTTAGAAATAACAACCCAGGCGTATCATACTATCGATGTAGAAGTTAATTCTGCAATTTTTGGCTTTCGTGTCTGTTTGTCTGTCTGTCGGAGGGTAAGAACCAGCATCACGCAAAAACTACCAGGCGGATTTTGATGAAACTTTGCATGCGGATACCTTATAATATTGGCTAACACGTTGTATAGTATTTATTTCGGAAAATTAAAAGGTTTCTCCAGAAAAGACAAAAATAAGCAAAACATTGGATTTCTAAAAAGACACGTTACTTCAAATCTGTTTGATGGATTTCAATGAAATTTTGTGTAATTAGCCTGTACAAAAGATCACAACTCTGTATACTTATATTATCAAAAAATTTAACAGTTTCCGAGGAAAGTACAAAGCAGTCGATTTTGATAAATCATTCATTGTTCCAAAACTACTTTCTAAAAGTCAGTGAAACATAGCGCGGAGATATTTCATATGACAGACAATATAGTTAATATTTAAGTTTTCAGCAAATCAAACGGTTTGTATGGAAAAGTAAAGCATCTATATCCATACATACTACATATAATAAACTGTAAGGAAATCAAGTCTGTACATGGAATACTTTTAGGAAATAACAACCCAGGGATATCATTTTATCAATTTAGAAGCAAATTCTACAATTTTTGGCTTTCGTGTATGTTTGTCTGTCTGTCCAAGGGTATAAACCATCATCACGTAAAAACTAATAGGTGGATTTTAATGAAACTTTGCATTCGGATACCTTAAAATGCTGGTTAACACGTTATATAGGTATTTAACCCGAAAAATCAAAAGGTTTTTTCAGAAAAGACGGAAATAAGCGAAACATTGGATTTCTAAAAATACACTTTACTCCAAACCTGTTGCATGAATTTTAATGAAATTTTGTGTAATTGTAGCCTGTACTAAAGATCACAACTCTGCATACTTATATTTTCGTAAAATCTAACAGTTTTTGAGGACAGATAAAGAAAGTCGATTTTGATAAATCATTCATTGTTTCTAAATCAACTTACTACATTGTCGCGGGATAAACCTTAAATCTTTTTTTTTCTTTTCTTTCTTTTTGTACTGTTTGTCCCGAACTGCAATGTTACGATGTAAAATATGTGATTTTGCCTGTACATGAATTCGTCCATTAATTGATATTGGACTCAGGTTCGTCTCCTCACGAAAAATTTTCCAGTGGTTAAAAGCACTCACTTTGAGAGGGTAGGTAGAGAAGATTTAAATTAGAAATATTTTATCGATAATTTAAAAATAAATAGATGAACTGATAATCCTTCTTGAAAAGCAAGATATTGTATACGTTTTTTTATGTGACGGCGTTAGTGTTGTATATTGAATAGTATTGCGCTATAGTTTAGTTTATATTTTACAAAGACCACCTGTGCGGGCTAAGCGGGGCTAAGACTGAAACCAGTGATAGAGTTAGTCTATATGGAAATAAGTCTGGTGGAAGTTGACAAAGTATAAAATATAAATTTACTACACGGTTCACCCGAAATAGTTAGTCTCCCTGTTAGGTCTTCATATTAAAATCGCTAGACAAATTTAATTGAATCTTGATATGAAGGTGTCTTACATAGTAAAATAAAACAAAACACTTTTTATCTCGAAACATACTTCTGTGAAATATCTATTATTTCTATCTATCTATCTATCTATATCATCACACCAGATCCCTTTCGGGGTAGGCAAAGAGTACGGAGTTCCAACAGGTTCTTTCCTTACAGACCTTTCTGTCTCTTTCCAATTTCATAGTTCGTCTCATACACGCTCGCCGTTATCTATTATTATTTCTTCATACTAAAACGGCTGAACAGATTATAAAGAAACTTAATATAAAAAAATCCACACTTTTATACAATGCGAAAGTGGAAGGACGTAGAACAACAACTATTTATAGTTTCACAAATTATATACAATATTCATAATTATATATAACAACAGCAAAGATTAATAAAAAAAAACGATAGCAAAAAAGAAATATACATATTTACACGCTGCTTTCTGATGTTAGTGTACCTAGAACAGATCAAAGATATCGGGGACTAGACTATTTTATCATGAATAGACCATGTCTTATCCGAAGAGCAAGTCAAAAGTCTCCGTAACCAGTGAGCGTGTATAAGACGAACTATGAAAGTGGAAAGAGACAGAAAGGTCTGTAAGGAATGAACCTGTTGGAACTCTGCACCCTCTGCCTACCCCGCAAGGGATCTGACATGATGATATAGATTATTAGATAGTATTAAAGTATCTTAAGTCGTGAAATAATAATTGGAAATAGGTAACTTTATTTGCGCACTATATCATGCCGATATTATCCATCTAAGTTGTATATAAAATCACACCTATATGCATTTAATGGGTTTTTACCGGCCTGCATGAAGATGCCCGAAGATATTAATCATCTCAATCATCTTTCGATTTCCCTCTTCCTCTTCACATATGACTGGAAGCTTTGACTCATGCTGAAATTGTTCTACAACGAAAATTTAGTAATATTTAAGTTGACTGTATAAATAATTTTGTAAAACATAGAAGACTTGATTTAAGCGAAAAAAGGTAGACTGCTTAACTTACTTTGTCAAATAGTCGCAGGTACGATCCCCGCACAACGCACGGGAACATTCATTTGGGATTTTGAAATAAAGAATACATTTTATGCGCATACGGGCAAAATAAAAAATATGTTTGTCCGTGTTAATTTCCAGAACGGCGGAACCGATTAAATACACTATCATTGGAAAATGGAGGATTTCTCAGAGATTGTTTAAGACTACTTTTGAGCTCGGGAAATGCAGGATCTATGGGGGATAGTTCTCCATATTAACACGGCTGAACGGATTTAAAAGAAACTTAATATGAAGGTGTCTCTTAAGTCTTGGAATAATGCTGTCCCAAAAAGGCCTACCTAGCTATGTCAAATTACAAAATAAACGCGTGCGAAGCCGCCGAAGTCTTAATATATTCACCAACCAAATTTTCAAATTTAAAGGTTTTTAACCTTTTTTTAAACACTTTTATACCCCAATTAACAATGAAACTTGTACGTGTATGTGTGTGGTTTGATAAATACGTTTTAGAAATGCATTTGAAATCTCCTTATTGCTATAAATCAAGATGAATTTAGTTTTTTATAGCGCACTCAAGGAGTAAAAGCATTTTTTACAAATTGAAAAAAATGTAAGATACATTAAAAATAGTTGGAATCAATTCAGTTACCGATTTAGAACAAACTACTTTCAGGTCTTGCGTTTATTATGTTACACCTTGTATAAATATAATAGATTCAAGTTTAATGCATTGCAGTAAAATACGCGTAACTTTGGCTCCTATTATGTTTCTTTAAATTCTTTTTGTACTTTCTTAATTGATTTATAATATTTTTAAGATTGTTTATAAGTCAAGCTACGCTCATTGTATTAGAATATTTGCTTTAAGTTTAGTGCATAGCTGCATAATACTAACGTGAAACTCTGGCTCCCAAGATACAGGCAATCGCCTAGTTTGGGAACCACCAGTATTTATAATTTGTTAATTTTGTTTATGCACAATTAATTTAATTTAATTTGATTGAATTTCATTTATCATTAGCGCAAAGACGTCCAGGACAAAGGCCTCCATCCTCCAGTGGTTGTCCCGACTTCAGACTGTACCGTATGCATCCAAACTTTATCTGCGATTTAAACCAGGTTATCATACTTGTAATTTCAGTCTCCAGATCGCTTTTTTTATCCGCAATAAAACTTGTTTGACTCAGAATTCGAATCTAGAACCTTGTGATCACCGGTCCCATCATTTCTTCACACGACATGAGTATGGTCAACGTACCCCTGGATTGCTCGCGGTGAGCGGTCAGCGGTCAGCGCGGGCAATCCAGAGGTTGCAGGCTTCGGCGGCTCCGCAAGGCGTTTTGAGAGATATCCACAATAGCTTCCCCAGGCGAATTACTTTAGAGAGGTGGAATTAAGGTAGCTCCACTTCCTAGTACTATTTTACTGCGTAGAAACGGATTCCCATCATGTTACTAGTGCCAATGGGGTAGTTCACTATTTTTAACTTTTCCAAAATCATTTATTTCCTCGCTAAAACCTGCGAACAGGACAAATGTTCTGCGATACATGCAGATATCGGGCAACATCGCACAACCTGTCCGTTGTCACCGCGTCACTTTTGTTGGGGTACTAACGTCACAGAGTCTAGACGAATGTTCCGTAAGAACATGTACAAATTTATGGAACTTCTTCGGACAACATGTTACAAGTTACTAAACAAATGTGGAGGTCATAGATCGTATAGGACGTCAATGTATGTGGTTCAGAGGCTAAAGTTGGTATAAATGTCATCCAAAACTGCACCACTATAATGCAGGAAAAAATGCACGGTACTAAAAAATTAACAGGCTTCCACATTTCTGCAAATACAACTTTACGTGATACAAGTAAGGTACAATATGCTCTAATTTATGTTTTTGGTAACTTTTGAACGGGACTGTGTATCTTGTTATGATATATCGATGGCCATTGGGCAAGAGGCGATCGACGTCGTTCAATGTCTCTCGACTTCCTCTTACATAACCAGCTACATCGGGCGACGTCGTTTGACATCTTGTTCTGCGATCAAGTAATTAGGCTTTGTCTAGTTGAGTTTCAACCTATCTTTTTGATAATGAATTCAGAATCTAATAATATCGCAAGATCATTCATTATTCAAATTATTTCAATAAATCATTACAAGGATAATATCATGCACAATATTTTAAATGCGTGTAAAACACGATATTATTTCATTCCCATAAATTTAAACACTACAGCATATACATATTAACCAAATTACGTAATACGCTGCAATATCCACCGTGAACACAACCAGTTAAAGTTCAATATTCCTAAAAATATTTTTATTACTTGTTACGTAATTATTTTACTGCTAGGATGGAACAAATAGCTCATATAATGAGTTATGCAACAGTAAACCATGAAGTGAATTAAATAAACAAAATATTATATACAGCGATATAGGTACGATGGATGGTTTTAATGCTAACCAATTTCGGTTATTGCATCCAACTCATGCATTTTGTATAAGGCTCGCGAAATGCAATTTTAGTTTTGGTTGACGTGGTATATTGACGTGATAGTTTTATTACTTCCCCGTGTAAAATTTAGGTAGTAGAATAACATAGCCTTTTAAAAAAGCAAACAATGTAGATAAAAATATTTGAACTCATAAAACAGATCGTTAAAAATAATCTCATTTATAGAGGCATCGGTACCTGAACTAGAAGAGATATTTTTTGTAAAAATTGATCTTATAAAGATTAACCTAGTGTTTTGAATTTAAGTATAAAATATTTGACGACGGCTTGGTTTAAAATCGCCCACTGAATCGAGTAGTTGCAGGTTCGAACTCTATACAGGACAAATCTTTGTGAGACCCTCAAATATTCGTTTCAATCCGAGTTTGTGTATGTAAATTGTATGGTTGTAAACGCACCCATGACACAGGAATAATTCTTAGATGTACGCTACTAGTTTGCTTTGAAAGAAGTTATTCAAAAAATATTAAACTCAGAATGCTGGTATATAATCCTATTACAAATCCACTGGTTAGACAATGCCACGCTGGCTCCCAAAAAACACCTGTGATAAACATGAAGTAAGCTAAGTTGAAGTACAAAACCTTAATAATAATAATATAATAACGGATTACTGTAAAACTTTCTAACCATTTCACCAAATGTATTACTTGTTTATTTTACCCATTCCCTTTCATTCTATATTCATGATCATTACGTGTAAGAAGTATTAGTGGGAATTTAAACGCACCACGCAACTAATTCTCCATACATATTCATTGCTCTAAGATCATTATACGCATGAATCGTCATTCGTGTCATGTAGAGTCGTCACTCTATAATGTTTAGCATACTCATAAATTGATACATTAATCCTAAAATCCTGTATTATACATGAATTTACGCTCTGTGTAGTCAAATGGTTTTTGAAGTTACCCTGCAATGGGTATATAATGGGTAACCATGTATCTATTTAATACGTGAACATTGCGTTGCGCAATTGCACCAACTCAGTTTACTGCGCTGGATGACGCGCAGGACTCTTACTCACTTGCTGAGTGAACAGTGAGCCAACGCAGTTGGCGCGCTGTGCGCTGTTTGTGCGCACAGCGCCTGCCTGTCACTTATCAGCGTGGCGTGCAGACGGTGCGCGTTTCGCTGCTCACTCGGCACGTTTTATTTTCTTACACCATGATGCAATTTTAAGTTAACAGTAACTCAATTTTAAAGGAATTTTGTGGAGATACCCATGTCTAGCCAAAAGACGTCACTGTAAAACAAAGACCTGCCCCAAAGATCGCTACGACAACTAGCCTTGTTCTGCCTTTATTCAGGTTTTACCTGCGACCTTCAACAGGTTATAAGTCCACTTTATGGGGGGCATGCATGTAATTGTACGTAACTATTTATGCTAACAACCAATAAGATATTAATCTAGTGGATAATAGTGGAGATGGCGATAAATAAGCTTTGGGTTGAAGTGCGGGGTTGGACAAAGTAGGGATTGTCTGTCAAATAACAGGACGGACTTCAAAAATGTGCCCAGTATAATGGTAGTAGGTTCTTACTCTGCTACGTTGGGATGCAACTTTGTTGGTCTTATATGAGTGAACACAGTACACTGCAGGTACTCCTCTCTCGGGGAATATAGGTGTGACTTTTATTCCAATAAAGAAATGACAAACCACGGCTCAAATATCCAAGAATGCTCTTATAGGCGACAAATAAAAGATATAAAAATTCGTCTCATAATACCCACACTTATCCAATATAAAAGGAAATAAAACTTTGAAGACCAATATCACAATAGGGCAGGTACAAAGGGGGCTTCCATCAAAAGGGAAAAATTACTTCTCCAAATTGGAGGGATATAAAAGACGATTTTGTCAATATTAAAATTTTTCGCCCGGCACTTCCCTAGCCGAGTATTCTTCAAGATTCTTGCGGAATTAAAAACCTGGTGCCATTTTTATGAGTGTTTATGTATTTTTTTTATTAAAGGTGTTATTGAGACTTTTTATGAGCTTAGAAGATTTAGATGGCAGGTAATCAAAAATATTATTTCTTTTTTAATTTCTATGACTTTTTTTGCCACGAGGTCACACATATTTTATCAAACATCGTATAATTTATTCACGTGAGTTCAGAATAGTTATTTTTGCCATGCATATTTTATTTTATTTTATATAAGTTTTATATAAGCTTAACTTCGAAGGTGTTCTCCAAAATAAATAGAATTGGAAACTTATTACTTTATTTTTGTCATTAAAAAAACTGTTGCCTCTACTTCGTGGTTGCTCCATACTAAAAATTATGTAACGTAAATGCGTTTAAAAATATGAAATTAACAACCATATCTCAACAAACATTATTACAGGTTACCCTGCAAGATAGAATCCGCAAAGAGCTGAAATTTGAACCTGTTCTACCAAACCAATTGTTACTGCTGATTTTAGTTTCAATACAATCAAATAATTTCAATGCAACCTTTAAACTAACGTATACAATGAAACATGAAACAAGCACTTTAACTACATTTAACGGAACATTCGAGTTTTAACATTAATTACGGCGTAATAAATTCAATTACGAATAGAACATAGTCAGATCACACATTTGAATTATGACCCGTGTAACTCAGTCAGAGACCCAAGCACGAACAGATTGAATTTAGTGAAACGCTATCGAATTAATATGCAATCCTTTTAACACTTCAAATTTACCAAAATAAAGATAAATGTGTCAGCACGGTATCTCAACAGATTTAAGCTCTTTCTGTTTGCGCTAAGCCCTCAGAGGCTTTAGTCCAAATAATTTGAAATAGCCAATTGTCACGTTCATCTTCATTTAAAAAATGTGTAGTAAGAAAAGGATGATATATCAACTCGATAGCGATACACTAACGTCAATCAGTTAATGCTAAGCCTTCAAAACCCTTAGCACAAACTATTTGACGATATAGTACCGTTGTCGAGAAAGCGTCCTGTCACGATCATATTTATTTGTGAATTTATCGTAAAATAACTCGATTGCATTACGCTAACATCAATCTGTTTGTGCTACACCATCAGAGGACTCAATCAATCAATCAGCCTATCGTAGTCCACTGCTGGACGTAGGCCTCTCCTAACACGCGCCATTGCACACGGTCCTCCGCCTTCCGCATCCAGTCTGTCCCAGCGACCTTTTTGAGGTCGTCGGTCCATCTAGCTGGGGGCCGTCCTACCTTACGCTTACAAAGTCGCGGTCTCCACTTTAGGACACGCTTGCTCCATCGGCCGTCGGTCCTTCTGCAGATGTGACCAGTCCATTGCCACTTTAGCTTACTGAGTTTGCGAGCTATGTCGGTAACTTTGGTTGTCGGATTACCTCATTACGAATTTGATCCTTTAAAGAGGATCCTTCCTTTTATCCTTCCTTCATCAGAGGACTACGCACAAATAATTTTACCTTACAGTACCGCTAATGAAAAAGCGTGTTTCTCGTTCCTCGTTCGTTGTCGATTGTGTAAGGAGTTCTGTCTTGATCCATATACTATTAAGAGCAATAAGATAAGAGAGCTGCTGAACCTCAAGTTTTTTCAAATGTAACTAATTATTTATGTAACATGAATTTGTGCATTAGTATTGTTTGCTAAAGTTTCTGTCTCAAATTTAGAGCTATTCGTGAAAACCTGTAATTTGCTTTATATTGTTTACATTACATTTATTCTCATAAGTGTAGCTACTGGTTTTCCTTACCAAATAAATAAATAAAAAAAAATTATAAATTAAATTTGTTGTATAGACATAGCACTCAGAATTGCTAAACTTAAGTGGCAGTGGGCGGGGCACATCGCTCGTAGAACTGACGGCCGTTGGGGCAGAAAGGTTCTCGAATGGCGACCACGTACCGGAAGATGTGGAGTAGGTAGGCCGCCTACAAGATGGACCGATGACCTGGTGAAGGTCGCGGGTAGAAGTTGGATGCGTACAGCACAAAGCCGGTCGTTGTGGCGGTCTTTAGGGAAGGCCTTTGTCTTTCGGCTGAAGAAGAAGAAGGAAGAAGAAATTTGTTGTTTGAAAAGAATGGCACATAACTCGATAGCGTTACGCTTACGTCAATCTGTCTATGCTAAACCCTCAGATCATTCATTACACAAAGTTGTTCAATGATAGCGATTCTCATCAAACGGATCAAATATGTGTATTATATCGTTAACATTTTGATGGAAATTTATGTCTATTATGTAATAAACTTAGTTACTATGTTCAACTATGTAGTATGAAAAAGAAATGGTCTTATACTGAGTTAATGCATTTTTTCTCTTGAACGATTTATTAACCGACTTAAAAAAGAAGGAGTTTCTATGTGCGTCTGTATGTATGCTTTTTTATATATGTTCATATTTTCGTCAACGCTAGAACAATTTTGATGATTCTTTTTGCGTTGGACTAAGAATAGCCTCAAGGTGGTCCCATTTTAATTTCATCGGTATAGGACTTTGGATTTTGAAGATAAACCAGGGAACTCCTTCTATCTATCTATCTATAACCTTACGCCAGATCCCTTGCGGGGTAGGCAGAGAGTACAGAGTTCCAACAGGTTCTTTCCTTACATACCTCTCTGGCTTCCTCGACTCTCTCTCTCTCGTCTCATACACGCTCGCCGGTTACGAAGACTTGACTTTTCCATCAGATAAGACTCGGTTTATTTGGTCGTGGTAAGATAGTCTAGGTCTTCCCCGGTACCTGCATCCTTCCACTTTCACATTGTATATCTGTTTTGTCATTCTTTCCTCTGGCATTCTTTCTATATGCCCGAACCAACGGAGCATGCCTTTTCTCATCTTTACACCGATACTATCTTTCATACCTACCTACTCGCTGTCTTACTATGCTGTTGCTAATGCGGTCGGTCAGCTTCACTCCGCACATCTTCCGCAGAGCTCGCATTTCTACCGCATTTATCCTACTTTCATTCTCCTTCTTACATACCCAGCTCTCGCTACCATATAACAGCGTTATATGGTACGTTACAGGGGAACTCCTTAACGGCAAATAATACGAATCTGTAGATTGAGTTATTATAAGTGTGACGATGTGTGTTATTATAAGACCTAGAATATCTTACCATGACCAAATAGACTGAGTCTTATCTGAAGGACAAGTCAAGAGTCTCCGTAATCGGCGAGCGTGTATGAGACAAACTATGAGAGTAGAGGAAGCCAGAGGGGTATGTAAGGAAAGATCCTGTTGGAACTCTGTACTCTCTGCCTACCCCGCAAAGGATCTGGCGTGATGATATAGATAGATAGATAAGTAGTGTGTTAATGCTATAGGTACGATATCATGGAACTAATAACAATATTAACCAACTTCAAAAAAGAGGCGGTTTACAATTCGTCTGTGTTTTATTTTATAACATTTTTATTTATGAACTGATTTTGATGATTCTTTTTGCGTTGGGTTTAGTATAGTTTCGTGCTGGTCCCATTTTAATGAAAACGCTATTAAAACTTGGACTGTTAAGATATACCAGGAGACTCCTTAACGGCAAAGAGTATTAATGTATAGATTCCGTTATTATGGATATTATATCAATCCTGTAACTGGAACTGTAACTTACTTGAAAACTAAGCAAAATAATGTAATATAGGTGTATAAATATTAAAAAATTAATTCACTCATCATTTTAAATTGTAAAATCAATAACTTAAAAAAAATCTTTAAAGAAAGGTAAACCGTTTTTAAAAACCAAAAAATAAATATTTGAAGTCGGTACCGGTTAGTGCAGTTGGTTACTTGGTACCGACTTCAAATATTAAAATTTTGCTTTTTGAAGTCGGTTTACCTTTTTTTTTAAAGATTTTTATTTTACAATATTAAGTGACGAGCCAATTATGGACTAATATTTATATACCAGTACCTACAGGGTGGATATAATAAACATAATAACGGAATCTATACATTCGTGCTGTTCGCCGTTAAGGAGTCCTCTGGTGTATCTTCCAGGTCCAAAGTTCAATACCGATTTCAATAAAATGAGACCACTTTGAATCTATACTAAACTCATCGCAAAAATAATCATGAAAATCGATTCATAATTGGCAGGATGATCGCGTAACATACATACAAAAAAAAACATATAGTCGAATTGAGGACCTCCTCCTTTTTTGAAGTCGGTTAAAAAAGAAGAACCGACTTCAAAAAGCAAATAATAAATATTTGAGGTCAGTGCCAAGTAACCGACTGCACCAACCGGCACCGACGTCAGATATTTATTTTTCCTTTTTGAAGTCGGTTTCCCTTTTGTCAAAAGTTATTTATTTTAGTAAGTATTTGACTAAGTATTATTTGAAAGCCGGCTACCGATTCTAAAAATGTACTACAAAATTACTTGGACGCCAAACCTAGGGAAATGGAACAAAGCTTAGTACAAGACAGAACTAGCTAATGATTACTCAACAATCATTTTATTGGAAAGTGTAACCTTAATTCATACCCTTTTGGATGAAAACTTCGACAAATAAAGCCTGATTACCTTAGTAAATCTAATCACTTTCAAAACAACCCCTTCTCATCATAAACAAAATATATCGTATCCCATTACTGTAGCACACAATTGCCAAGACAAATATCCTTCCAAGTAATTTATCATCGAACAAATCACTTCTAATTATCTCTTCACAGCCATTTCACCATTTAACACAATCAGTGTCGGGTTCATGTAACATCAAAGACTATGCTCAAAACAGCTCCTTTGTTTCTTACAAACATCGGCGCTAGAGTCTGAGCCATATAAGTTTGCGCGCGGCCAAGTCGGAACTAATTCCGAATACTTTTGCAAATATGCATATTGACAAAATAACATCATTGTGTCATTAAACCCCCAGCTTGCGGAAATACGAGAAATCGGGTGAAATCGCTGTGACAAGTAGGATTAATTCATTATTTTAGTCTTTATTAGTGTTTACCATGGTGTTGGTATAAATGTATGATAGGCAGAAACATAACAATCCAAGCAAGTACTGCACCGCATCACCAACTTTTATAAAACAAATGAAATTCCAAGCAATACAAGATTTTGCGGCTATAAACTGGCTAGTTTTATTTATAACTATATACCAGTCTTTAACCTTCTAAACTGAAGAGGACATGGTATCAACATCGACGGTGATTACATCTCTCACCTTCGATTTGCCGACGACATCGTGGTCATGGTTGAAACCCTAGAACACCTCGGCACCATGATCCAGCAACGTCTCTCCACAAGTGGCTCTTAGGCACAAGTGGCTCAAAATCATGTCAAACACCCATGTTGTATCCACTCCTGTGAGATTTGAGACTCTACATTTGAAGTTGTAGACGATTATGTATACTTGGGACAAACAGCCCAATTAGGTCCAATTTCGAGAAAGAGGTTAGTCCAGCGCGACCGGGCAGCGTTCAGAAAACTCTGTAATATCCTCTTGTCCCAAATACCGCTGTGTCTCAAGACAAAATTCATTGACCAGTGTGTGTTACCTACGGCACCGAGCCATGGTCGTATACGATGGGCCTCATAAGAAGACACAAAGTCACCCAAAGTGCGATGGAAATAACTATGCTTGGAGTTTCTCTGCGTGATCGAATCAGAAGGGAGATTCACAGGAAAACCAAAGCTACCAATATAGCTCTCAAAATTGCCAATCTTAAGTGGCAGTGGGTGGGGCACGTTACTCGCAAAACTTAACGGCCGTTGGGGCAAAAAGGTTGTCGAGTGGCGACCTCGTACTGGAAGACGTGGAGTGGGCAGGCCCCACACAAGGCGGAGCGATGACCTGGTGAAGGTCGCAGGGTAAAAACTGGATGCGTATAGCACAAAGCCAGTCGTTCTGGCGATCTTTGCGGGCCGCCTTTGTCCTGCGGTGGACGTCTTTCGGGTGAAGATAATATACCAGCCAAATCCGGTCTTGGTAAATAATTATGTGTTTAGAAACCACGATCTCAGGTTCTTTTAATTGCCAAAATAAAATTTGTTCATATCAAGCAATAAAAATAATAAAGATTTTAATCTATCTATCTATCTATATCATCACGCCAGCTCCCTCGCGGGGTAGGCAGAGAGTACAGAGTTCCAACCGGTTCTTTCCTTACATACCTCTCTGGCTTCCTCCACTCTCATAGTTCGTCTCATACACACTCACCGGTTACGGAGACTCTTGACTTGCCCTTCAGCTAAGACACGGTCTATTTGGTCATGGTAAGATAGTCTAGGTCTTCCCCGGCACCTACATCCTTCCACTTTCGCATTGTATATCTGTTTTGTCATTCTTTCTTCTGGCATTCTTTCTATATGCCCGAACCAACGGAGCATAACCTTTCTCATCTTTACACCGATACTATCTTTCATACCTACTCGCTTTCTTACTAAGCTGTTGCGAATACGGTCGGTCAGCGTGACTCCGCACATCTTCCGCAGAGATCGCATTTCGACCGCATTTATCCTGCTTTCGTTCTCCTTCTTACATACCCAACTCTCACTGCCATATAACAGCGTTGGGACAAGCACTCCGTTATGTATGGCCAGCTGCGCCTTTTGGCTTAAGTGCCGGCTCCCAAATAGCCTTCCCATCGCACCATTCACTCTATTACCTGCATTCACTCTTCTCTCTATATCAGCGGTGTATTTCCCATCCTTACTGAAGGCGCATCCAAGATATACAAACTCATTCACTTGCTCCAGCACATCGTTACCAACCACAATCCTTGCATTCGTTCTGGTTTCTTCCCGTTCAAAAACCATAATTTTGGTTTTCTTCACATTCAAATGTAAGCCATTGTTCATGCAGTCGTCTCTCATAACTGTGACTAGTGTTTGCAGATCAGTGGCTGTGGCGCTATCAAACCGCGTCATCTGCATACAATAGGTGGTTTATCACTAGATCACCCATTTTTACCCCTTCAGTCATCGCATTCAGTCTTTGAAGACTTTTATCCAGATACACTATAAACAGTCTAGCGGACAACACGCAACCCTGCTTGACGCCGATTTTAACGTCAAACCAAGGTGACATGTTACCACCCACCCGTACGCATGCCTTGCTGTCCACGTAGGTGGACTGGACGGCTCGCAATAGGGTGCCGTTTATACCATACTCTGGCAAAATGTCCCAAAGTCTCTTTCGCACGACTCTATCAAACGCCTTCTCCAGGTCCACAAAACCGCAGAAAACCTTCCGGCCTACTGCCAGATGCTTTTCTACGATGTTGCGGAGGGAGAAAACTTGATCCGAACATCCTCTTCCAGACCTGAAACCTCCCTGTGCCTCACACAACACTCCATCGGACTTCTCGCGATTTTAATAACATTTTAGTGTAAAAAACTTGTGAATTTCGACGAGACTCCGTCAAAAATCTTGTCATTTTGCCGTTTTCAAAAGTAATCATGGCTCTCCGTTACGTTTACAAAGTGAGTCATCTGCCATATTTAATCTGTGAAAAAGTTTAAAATCTTGTTAAAATCCCTGCCTTTCCAAATAACAAATGGTTTTTTCCGAAAAATAATCGTCATCTAATATTTTAATTAGAATAATTATCGCACAAAGGACTTTTATCTTTGATAATAAAAACGAATGGGTTTACGAAACATCTAATTAAGCTTGTTAGGGTTGCGGTTCTGGTAAAAGCGAACAGCGTTTTTTTGAATTAAATATACACAAAAAAAAAACACCGTCACACCTATATTCCACAAAGAGGAGCGGCAGAGGTGTACTGTGTACACTCAACTTTCGCCAACGAGGTTAGGTCACATGTAATAGGAGCCGAGCGTATTATTCTTATTCCGGGCACAATGCGAGCCTCTGAACTTAGCGGGATTTTTTTCATCGAAGAATTACACTTTTACCGACCCAGGACCGCGTGATTACTACGAACATTATTCGCCATCAGACTAACAGGGCCGCAACTCTTATTACGTAAATTGTCATAATTATAGGCTGCAATAATGATTCATTTGAAATTGTGCCAAAATTTGGTGCCCTATTACATTACGAGTATCAATAGTATAGTTGAACGATTATGATTTGATTTTGTAAAAAAGACAATCATTGTATATAAGTTGTCAAACATACCGTCAAAATAATAACGAATTGCTAGTGGCAACTCTGTGGAGCGGGTCACTATTTTCCCTCTAACATGGTCGAGGAGAGTGATGGCTGCTTCTCAAGTCATACTCGTGAACGGGTGCTGCTGGTGGGGACTGGTCCGTGCTCTATCCTTTGGCTGATTAAACATGTACCGTAATACCGTTGAATTTTGTCTCGTTCGGCATCACACTGGAGCTATAACTAATTATTTTGTACGCACTATTTACATATTAGTAGTAGTAGTAACCCTTTTTTTCTCTTATTATACTTTTTATTATATACCTTTACAACATCTCTATTTTGTAAATGAGAGGACTATGTTGACACTGACCGATACCAAAAATCTAAGTACACCTATGATTAATCTATACTTAAGCACATTTATTTAGCTCGTTCTGCGTTGTTCTCCCATACCCCATGAATGCAATGTATACAAAAAGAATTGTAAAACTCTCATTTTAAAAAGAGTAACCGTGGAGTTTCTTGCATTTTTCTCCTCAAGACTTTCCGAACGGGTGTTAGAGTCTTATGTAATCAATAATTTTATCTTTTTCACTATTCATAAGTGCCTTTTGGTCTACGTGATGCCTATGGAAACCCATAGTGACGCCATTTAGTCACCGGTTTTCCAAATCTGTCCAACAATCAACAATTATAGTGTCAATGAACTACATTTTATTTAAAATAGCAATAGCAGAGTTAGCAGTTTATTGGAATTATTTATGACTAGTTTCTGCCGCGATTTCATCCGCGTCAAGAAAATGTTAATAGAAATCTAACATTTTTCCGGGATTGAAAGTATTCTATGTATTATTCCAGGTAATAGACTATCTGTGTACCGCATGCCATCTAAATCCGTTCAGAGTTTCTTGCATGATTGAGTAAAACTTACAAACTTTCAAATTGATAATATTACAAGTATTGTATCCACTTGTGATTATAATTCCCAAAAGGGTTTAATTTTGTGATAGAAAACTTCTACAAAAGCAAAAATATTTTAACTAGCAGCTAAGTC
Organism: Phalera bucephala; assembly: GCA_905147815.2. NCBI lineage: Eukaryota > Metazoa > Arthropoda > Insecta > Lepidoptera > Notodontidae > Phalera > Phalera bucephala. The sequence goes on along the minus strand of LR990632.1, from coordinate 10,626,471 downwards.
ACTCGCTTAAAACATTTTAGCAGCCTTTTTGTGGAATAAATACATTCTCAACAAATTTGATAGGTTTTAAAAAATTATAAGTTCCCAGACACGAGACACGTAAATCCAATAATTATAGCGGTTTTTTGTATACAATTGTGAAAAACTCATAATCAGAACAAGTAATATTTCTATATCTGTATCGACACGTCAGATCTCTTGCGGGGTAGGCAGAGAATACACTTAGTCACACATACACTTAGGCTTTTTTCTTACATCTCATACACGCTCGCCGGTTACGGAGACTTGCCCTTCAGATAAGACACAGTCTAGTAATACTTAAAAATTAATATTATTCAGCTGTCATGTTAAAAAATCTTCAAACTGACAGACTGATAACAATATAAAGTTTTAAAACTCTTTATATTTTTATCAGATTCAAGTTTGTGAGTAGTTTTAATAAATATTAGAATGAATATAAAAATAACATTTTTTTCGGAGGTGTCCATCAGCGTCAGTTTCACTTAAGAAATGAAGTGCTCAGGCAAAGGCAACATATATTTTAAGTAAATAAAGTTACTCATAAACTCTCTATATATTTGTTTTCCTTTTTTGAGTAACTAGACAACTTCATCCACAAATAAAAATCATTTGAAGCTGGGATATCACAAGAAAAATAATAATAAATATTTGATGAAATAAAACTATTTTTCGGATTTTATCGCGGTTTATTTTTGATTTTTAATTTCCCGACGTTTTGAGCGTTTCGCAGCACCCATGGTCACTGGAAGGACTGAGGTGTGTGTGTGTGTGAATGATGTACGCTGTTGGCCGCGAGGCCTTTACAGCTTCACCGGACTAAAAGGCGAGCGTGCAACCATTACGCTCTAGCCAGCCAGAAGGGCAAGAGGCGACATACTCGAGGGCGCCTCGAAGAGGCGCCCTCGGTTGGGACAGTCGCTGTAGGGGGACGGGTGCACTACTAAGTGCACCGGTCAACCGCCGGCTATGGGAGGGGATCTACTACTACGTCGTCGTCGTCACCCGTATTCTGAGCGGAAAGAAGGGATGACGAAGCATCGGGGGGGTCGGTGAGAACATGTCGCGGCCAGCGGTGGCGGCAGGGGTCGGGGGGGAGATCGTAGTCGGCGGTGGCTACGATTAACGGATTCGCATGGGTAGATGCGTTCGCGAAGTGACGTGTTGACGCCTTTTTAATAAAGGCGCGAATAGGTTCGAGACCTAGATCGGAGTGGAGGTCGACGTTCCGTACGAACCAGGGGGCTCCTACAGCTTTACGAAGGAAGCGGTTTTGAACCACTTAGAATTTATCGATGTGAGAGGGGCCCGAATGCCCGAACACAACACACGCATAAGTCATGATAAGTACTGAGGTGTTAGACGACCATAAGGCATAATTGATCCGGTGTACTCGCAAACTTCTTAATTATTTTTCTTAGTAAGGGGAACTTAAAAATCAAAAATAAACCGCGATAAAATCCGAAAAATATGTTTTGGCGGGCTGCCGAGGGTTTACAGTGGGTAATGTTAATAATAACCAGTAGCTACCAGAAATAATGTTTATGTGGAACATGTATTTCAAATATAGTACACTAGTAATATTTATGTTTTAACTAAAATGTTAATGAAATGATGAGCGGATAAATGTTATGAATGCACCGATTGCCGCGACAGTTAAATGTGCACTGAAGACTATTATTTCACTACGTATGGAGGGGTACGATTGCCTATCGTATCCCTCCAATATTGCATAGTACGATGTTCTGCGGAAATGCACCGAACATAGTTTTATATCGTGTGTAATATTCGCGTAAATCTAAGAACTCAGTTATAAATATTTGAGTTTCAGAATCTCATTTGGTTTCTAACTCAGATTTTGTAAAATACTGATACCGTAGCGGACGTACAGCTCACGAGATTCTTTGTAGTTTTTGTATAGAGAAATGTATAGTAAATAAGACCTGTTTAGTACGTAAGGTGTATTTAGTATATAAGGTAGTACATAAGCATGTAAAACGTGATTGCAGAAATTGTGTCGAAGGCAGAAATGGCGGTACTCTTGGACGAGACGGGGCCGCATCTACGCCAGGCAGGGCGATGGTCGACCGGTGCACCTTATCAGATCTGACGTATATCTTCAAAGTGTTTTTGGTCTGGCCCAAGTTTGACTTTGTGGTCTCCTACTATATATATTCTATGTTAATTCTAAGCCTTTGTCATCTTCCTGTATCTGTTTATATCAAAATGTATCGCATTGTAACAGTTTTTAAGCTTTGTGTGGGGAAAACCAAGGAAGGTATTAATCAATATCCTTTTGATTATACTATATTTTACATCAATATTTACATTATTTTATACTTATACTTACTATTTACATTATTTGGTATTACAGGTAACTATATTTCATTTCTGGTATTTTTTCGCTATACATTTTTAAAAATGGACTTATAACATGTCACTATAAAGTACCACGTACGTTATGTCTGTCTTGGATATTATTACATATTTTATTTTACAGGATTCACTTGTATATTTACAAATCAATAATTAATTATAATAAATTAATTTACAAATTACTAATTATCTACATAATTTACAATATTAATTACTCAATATATATATTAATCTACAATAAAAATGATTGACACTTCACACTTATAAGTTGGACTTTTCAATGCAGGATCCCTGGGTACTGGTCATGACGAATTCTATGTTGCCATGGAGAGCTTAAAACCCGACATATTGGCTATCAATGAGACCTGGCTTAGACCCGGTGAGGACGAGAGAGCGCCTGCACTCCCTGACTTTCGTCTATGCCATTCTCCGCGACCTGATAATATCCGTAGGGGAAGGGGGGGCGGCATAGGTTTCTATATAAAAAAGGGTATGAAGGTGCGCATTCTCCCACACCCGCCGGCGCAATCAGTAGAGCAGATGTGGTTGAGTTTGAATATTAGAGGTGTCGAGCTTGTTATTGGGACTGCATATAGACCGCCTTGGCTTGACGTTAATATTTTCCTGGATGCAATGACAGATTCCATGTCCTCATTTACAGGATATGATAAGATAGTCCTGGCTGGAGATTTCAATATAGACATCCTGAGTACACAAAGTAATAAATTTGCTCTTCTTAGTGAGTTCCTACAGTGCCTCAACCTAAAGCAAATTATAACAGAACCAACACACTTCACTGATCACAGCCAGACACTTATTGATATAGTATGTACAGATGCTTATGTCCGTAATGTACTAATTAAGCATATTCCCGATCTAGGTAACCATGCAGTAATAATAGCAGAGTTTAATTTTAAAAAATATAAACAGTGCCATCGCGTAGTGACCTATAGGCCAATAAAAAGTATTGTGTCCAGTTTATTTACCACTGATCTGAGCATGATAAACTGGGACAACCTTACGCTGTATAATATGGATATAAATGAGCTAACACAAATTTATACAGACCTAGTTCTCTATATATTTAACATGCACGCTCCACTTACAACTAGCAAATTCAGGAGCCTTCATCATCCTTGGATTACAGATACTGTGAAAAGGATGATGCGGATACGAGATCGCTATCATGATAAATATAAGCAACGCAATACTGAGTCTCTTAAACAATGCTATAAGACCATGAAACATTTAGTGATAGCAGCCATAGAAAACGAAAAAAAAGGTTACTTTGCGCAGCATGTGAATAATAATATTAAAAACCCAGGACAGCAAAGGAAAAACTTAAAAAAAATCTGTAGACCTGGTAAGAATTATAGTGATGAGATTCCCTCCCAATTCGATGACCCTGTCTCTATCAACTTTCACTTCCTAAATATACCAGGTGACTCATCCATCTCAGTATCGCAACTGACTTGGTTAGAGTTCCACAGACATGGCACTGCCACATTTTCACTCAGTCCAGTAAGCAGTGACACAATTAGCACAGTCATTAGTAGTCTAAGATCTAATGCGCAAGGGGTAGATGGTATTTCTTTGGACATGCTATTGATGACACTGCCAAATTCACTAGGTGCAATTACGCATATAATTAATAATTCTTTAGACACCGGAACTTTTCCTGATCAATGGAAAGTAGCTGTTGTAAGACCGATACCGAAAATTAATAACCCTGGTTCTCTGCAAGACTTAAGACCAATTAGCATACTTCCCTGCCTATCTAAAGTGCTTGAGAGAGTAGTATGTATGCAACTCACAAAATTCCTTGAGGCCAATAGGATCCTCTCACAGACACAGTCTGGTTTCCGCAAAAACCACAGCACAACTACAGCTTTGCTTGATGTTATAGACAATTTGTTAGCAGCCCAGGACCAGGGTATGAACAGCATCTTGGTACTTCTAGATTTTCGATTCTATAAATACCTCTTTACTTCTTTCAAAGCTTGCCTTTTATGGATTCGACACAAAGACAGAGAAGTGGTTTCATAGCTATCTTGAGCACAGAAAGCAATGTGTTGAGCTGACTAAGTCTGATGGCACCAAAGCACGATCTTCACTTCAGCCTGTTCCTCGTGGTGTTCCACAGGGATCGATTCTTGGGCCAATACTATTTATCTTGTATAGCGCCGACATCATACAGGAAATCACAAATTGCCACTATCACTTATATGCTGATGATCTCCAACTATATTATTCCTTCCCTCCTTTCGATTGTTTGGATGCTGTTAGAAAAGTGAACTGTGATTTGGCCCGAGTATCTAATTGGGCGAAACTAAATTCATTAATTCTCAATCCTAAGAAATCAAAATATATGCTCATGGGCAAAAAAAAAAATCTTTACAGAAAATACAGGAGGTCCCTATCAAAATATTTGTTGACGGTCAGGCTGTTGAGCGTGTCTGTGAGGCTAGAAACCTGGGTCTGATCATGGATAGCAACCTTCATTTTGAGAAACATATTGCCGAAAGTGTAAGTAATTGTTTCTATCGACTAAAGCTGCTATACAAAATTAGACCTTACATAAGTGAAGATGTCAGATTACAACTGTGCGAGTCATTGGTCTTATCGAAGCTTAACTACTGTGACACAGTTTATGGTCCCTGTTTGCTAAGTAGATCAGAGAAGCTCATACAGCGTATTCAGAATGCCTGTGCACGTTTTTGTTTTCATGTCCCCCCATGCTCACATATAACACCGTATTTAAATGCCTCAAATTTATTAAAAATGGCCGCACGAAGGAGACTACACCTTGCAACACTTCTCTTTGGGATAATTAAAACTAAAGCTCCAAGTTACCTATATAAAAGGTTAGAGTGGGCGCAACTATACTCCAAACAGCCAAGAAGAGCTTGCACCTTTGTCATGTCCACTCCAAGGCACAGATCCATGGCTTTTTGAGGGTCTTTTAGATTTGCTGCCTCTCGATGCTGGAACGATCTGCCTCCCCCTCTCCGTGCTCTAAAAACAGTTAACAACTTTAGGATAACACTGTAAAAAATACTATTAGCATCACAAAAACTGTAATATAAAGACTTACATGTAAATTATGCACGTTCTGTGTTGGAGGTTATTTGTTATTTGTTGAGTGTTTAAACTGTAGAGGTAGCCTAGAGGAGCCGGTACTGTCGTGTACATGTCCTTGGTTTGATTTCACATTCTTCGTTATGTTAATTTGTGTTATATGGATTCGAGCTCTAAGACAATATACACATTCTTCACTATAAATATAATTGTATTTTACTTATAAATTTATTTGCATTGTATTACTTACATTATTTAATATTGTTTCTGTATTTTTCTGAGCTGTGTGCTGTTTTATATATGTCAGTTTTTTCTGTATACTTATTTTTTTACTATCTTGATATGTACCCGTGACGCCCCTTACAAAGGTTCTGCCAGAATACCAGCGCTGCATTATAGCCATAGTGCAGCAATATGCTGAGGCAGAGTCCTGTTTGGCCCCAAACAATTGTGCCTTTCTTTACATAACTGCCTGTTTACTCTGTATTGTAGTGTGTTGGTCAAATAATTTTTTTTTCTTTTTTCTTTCTTTCTTTTGATTGTAAAACGTGGCGAGAGCCGGGACGTGTAGGCTCCGCGCCTGGTCGATCGGCGTAGAATTCCCGCTAGTTGTGACCCCTAAAAAGGCAATATTAATAGCGCACTTTCGCGGCCGCGTCGCCGCACGTCGCATCTGTAAATTATAAGATAGAAAATTATTGTCAAATAGAATACAGAAGATCACTGTGAAGCTAGCATTAAGAAAATTGAAGAATACAGTCCATTGTTTATTTTGTGAAGTCGAGAGTTTTATTTCAAGCCCCCACAGATATTTTACAAAATCTAAGTTAGAAACCAAATTCCCTTCCTCAATTTTTCTCCTGTCAACGTCAGTTGTACGTTTGTTTCTGAATTCAAAACTGACGTCAACGCGTTGATTGGTTAAAAAGAAACTTTCACGACCTTTGTACGCGGAAACTTTTCGACGTTGACAGGCGTAAATTCGAAAACCAAATATTTTGAAATACCGTCTGCTCAGGCCTAACCGCGAACAGTTGGAAGTTTTAGTAACGTTGTCGAGAAATCAAGCTGTCATGTTCATCTTTATTAAGTAAATTTGTAGTTGGAAAAGAATGGTATATCGACTCGTTAGTGTTACGCTCAATTTGTGCTAAGCCCTTTATTTTCAATATTGAAGAACTTAAAAAAAAATTTGAAAGTGTTGTCCAGATTGCCCGCGTCACTGTGAACACCGCGTTGGTGCGGGGGGGACCGTGTCATTAAGTCTCCTCCCGATCGCAGGCTCTTCAGAGCACGGCCAAGAGAGGCACCGGTGCGTTCCATACGGAGACACCGGAGTCTCTCCAAAGTGTTGATGTCGGCTACCCTGGGGTTTTTAGTCGGTAGGAATCCGACACGCCCCGCGAGCCTCACTCTCCTCGCGGAAGTCCTATGCAGGATATTCCACAGCAAAAAAAGCTACTTGGTTATTGCCGTAATGATATATAGTCCCACAAGGATTTTTTGGCTTGTGGACAACATTGACAGGGCGTGTGTGTGAATTTGGGCTTAAGAATTTCTATCTTTTACAAGTTTTTATTTAACTTGCAATGCTTGATATCTGTCTGTCCATCTGTATTTCGGGTTCAAATCTTGTGATCCATTTTTCAAGCACTTGCAGGTATCCGATTGAGCTGGAATTTGGTATTATAATATCAGCCTATACTGGGCAAAGGCCTTCTCTCACAAATCGAGGTGAGAGAGATTAGGTCATACTCCACCACGAGGACCCAGTGCGGATTGGTGGAGGCAGGTTTGTGACTACCTGCTGTTGGAACTTATCAAGCCGCCTTTTAAGGCTTCCAACTCAGCTTAACGACTACCACATTAAGTGGTAGCCGGGACCAACGGCTTCACGTGCCTTCCGAAGCACGCAGACGCTCGAATATGAAAATGCCACAAACAGTCAACATCTCGGGCCGACCGAGTCGAACGCTGCTTAACCTTGGTAATCGGTAAGAACACCGCGGTCGCACAGCTACGAGCGCTACGAGCGCCCCATTTGGTATAAGTATGTTGACAAGGTAACGGTATGGTACCATGGAGCTGGTCTGATGCTGGAGTCGGAAGGTAGTCATAGGAAGTTGTGAATCATATAATGCAACTCATCGTGTTTAGGATTGTTAGATTGGTATTGACTAGTACTATACAACGAGATAGTGATCAGGGTGTGATGATGAAGCCGAGAGATAGTCAATGGAACCACCCAATAACCCCGCCGTGTTTGGGCTCGTTGAATTTGTCTTGTCGAGTGCTTTAGACCAGGATGGTATCCAAGACCTGATGATGGAGCCTGAAGGAAGCAATAGAAACTCCTCAACTAAGTAAGAAGATATCGTCGTTGTATTTTTGCTATAAAATATTTTAAGAAAATTTTAAAATGGTCTTTTTAATTTTTTTCTACCTTTAAGGAGATATTTCATGAGGTGAGACCGCACGGTTACTAATTTAAAAAAAACTTGGGTAAATTTGAAATGTGTGAAATGTCTTTTACATTTAACTTAAAGACAGCGTTAATTCCGATTTTTGGCCGCAACCAAAGTATCCTTGTGAGACTGTGTATTTATTTTTAATTTGTGACCACACACGTGACCCTACTTAATCTATGGATTATACTTAAGCGGTACTTATGTAATTCGCAAATCAAATACTGTCGATGTCACGATCTCTATTCAATGTTAATATTTTTTGCAGAGTGTTTTTTATATACTCGAGGAATATACTATATTGAACTGATTTTAAGATTATCGAAAACTCAGGCCTGTATTACAGAACGAAAATCAGTCGTGAATCTAGTTTTAAACCTAAAGTTTTAGTACATAAATTAATTTTTCAAACTAGATTCATGGTTGCTTCACGCAATGTAATACAGGCCTTAATGTGATGGCCGTGAATCCACGTTGCTGAAGGCTATACTATTTACGAGTAATAAAGAACATATAAATTCAGACTGCTTCGTTGGCAAAGCACATCGCTTTGTGACTACGAGCTCCTAACGGAGGTTCTAACGAAAATTTCCCAGTATAAGTCCAGTCTTGAATTGTGCCCGGTATACGGCAATAGGCTCGCACCCTATAACATGGGACCTAACATCGTCGGCGAAAAGTGGGTGAACTCAGTACACCTCTGCCACCCCCGCTTGGGAAGTGACAGTGTTATTATTTCATAAAAAGAAAACGATATATAACAAAATATTTTTTTTCCAGTTTTATTACTTAACCTTCTGTTCCCGCGAACTTTATTTCACCTAAATATTTTACAAAGTATTTTTGAAATCGGTTTAGTAGTTTTATATGTTTATCCATTACAAACAAACAGATGTAGATACGCAAAAATAATATGGCATGTGTGTGACCCCCAAAGATTCAGCGGCACGATTGGTCGATGAAAGCTTAATAGTATCTGGCTACCTATCACGTGGTTGGGTAACTGCCACTTCATTTGCTTGTTCCGATTTACTATCTATATTATCACGTCAGATCCCTTGCGGGGTAGGCAGAGAGTACAGAGTTCCAACAGGTTCTTTCCTTACATACCTCTCTGGCTTCCTCCACTCTCATAGTTCGTCTCATACACGCTCGCCGGTTACGGAGACACTTGACTTGTCATTCAGATAAGACTATATTTGGTCATGGTAAGATAGACTAGTAGAGATAGTAAATCAAATAGATACTAGACAGTATATCAAATGAGTATTATAGTATAGATCCAACAACAATTGGCCGCAATCCTGCCTCCAACAACCCATACTGGGCACGTACTATTTTCTCTCACCTTGATTTATGAGGAGAATCTTTTGCTTAGCAGTAATCATGCGTGTAGGTATGTAAAATTGTATCAGTGTGAAGATGGTAAAGGGTGGTTCGGATACATAGAAGGAATGTTGGAAGAGAGAATGAAAAAAACATATAGTTCAGGTTTAAGAATCTTTATTTCTCTTTAAGAATAACTCTAATTCCATTACAGAGAAATTAAAACTTACCAAAAATAAACTTAAGGTTAGCGTACAGAAAATATGTTTTCGTTAAAATATTTTTATAAATCAAAAGTGGGTAGTCAAAGATGTTACGGTACAAAATGAACACAACAAACACGGATGTAAAGTTAGACTAGATGTGGCATTGAATGTGGTCTGCAATCATAAGAATTTTAGAATAGATTTGGAAAGCATATTTATTAACTTGTGTAGTTGAGAGGTTAAATGGTTATATTTGTATTAAGTAAGGTTTTTTTTTTTTTTTATTTATATGTATGTTTTATTTATTATGTATATTTGTTTATGTATATGTGTATCAGTTGAACGGTGACAGGTATTAGGCACAAATGCATGTCTCTGTTTAGTTAAATAGTTACACAATGCAATAGTGGAAGAATGTAGGTACCGGGGAAGACGTAAACTATCTTACCCTGAGCAAACAGCCTGTGCTTTTATGAAGGACAAGTAAGAGTCACTACAACCAGCGGGCGAATATAGACGAATTATGAAAGTGAAGGAAGCCAGAGAGGTCTATAAGAATAAACAACGTTTTAAAAAAAGGTAAATTTGTGTAATTTCGCACCTACCACACTTGTCTCACACCACCTTAAGGTAGACTGGCAGAAAATGCCGCAGGCATTAAGTCCGCCTATGTACATAAGTGCATAAAGTATAAATCAAAAAAAACTTCAAAAAGCAAAAAAATAAATGTTTGAAGTCGGTGCCGGTTAGTGCAGTTGGTTACCTGACACCGACATCAAATATTTACTTTTTTGCTTTTTGAAGTCGGTTTCCTTTTTTTAAATAGTAATTTAGTTTACAATTTTAAGCGATGTGTGAATTAATTATTAATATGTATATACCTATATTATATTATTTTGCTTAGTTCTACAGTAAGATACCTACAGGATTGATATAATACCCATAATACCGGAAGCTATACATTAGTGCAGTTTGCCGTTAAGGAGTCTCCTGGTGTATCTCCAAAGTCCAAGGTTCAACAACGATTTCATTGAAATCAGTTCACAAATAAAGACGTTATAAAACAAAACAGACGAATTGTAAACCTCCTCTTTTTTGAAGTCAGTTAATATACTGATTAGTTTCATGATAGCGTACCTATAGGATTAACACAATACTTATAATAATATACTTATATACTTATAATATACAGATTCTTATTATTTTTCGTTAATACACCAGGGAACTCCTTGATGTATCTTCAAAGACCAAATTCCAATACCGATGATAATAAAACGGGACCACCTTGAAGCTATACTGAACCCAATGCAAAATATAAATAGGAAATATCGGTGAACATATATAAAAAACATACACACAGGCGAACATAGAACCTCCTGAAATAAAACTATTTTACGGATTTTATCGCGGTTTATTTTTTTATTTTTAGTTCCCGACGTTTTGGAGTGCTTTGCAGCACCCATGGTCACGGGAGGGACTGAGGTGTTAGACGTCCAAAAGGCATAGTTGTTCCGGGGTACCCTCAAATATTTTAATTATTTTTGTTGCTGTTGGTCCGATCTACGCAGAATGAGCTCACGATGGGTCTTGCAGTGTTATGCTTGGTTTTGGATTTGATTATATTAATTAGCGGATCCCAAGACGATGGAAGCACCCAGCCATCTTTTCTATTGAAATTAGGATGTTTTTTAATTTCAATAGCCTCGCGAACCATCCTTGGTAGGAATCGGTGTTCTTTCACGAGGATTTGTGGTCTATCAAATCTGATGTTATGGCGGGTGCGGTCAAGGACATGTTCACAGACTGCAGACTTCTTTGAGCGACGGTGTTTTAGGTCAGCTATATGTTCTTTAACCCGAGTTTTAACCGGTCTTTTTGTTTGTCCTATATAAGAGAGACCACATTCACAATCAAGCTTGTAAACTCCTGCATCTTGTAGAGGGATCTGATACTTGACAGATGGTAAAAATTGACTGATCTTCTTCGGCGGCTTATAAAATGTTGTAATCGAAGCACCCTTCAAGATGTAGCCAATCTTGTACGTGACTCCTCTCATGTAAGGTAGTACAGCAGGGAGACGCTCAATTGTCGCTGATTTCACTCGGTCACTGTGACGTTGGCGTGGGACTCGAAGCTTATTGTCATGCAGGACTTGCTTGACATGTTGAAGCTCGGCAGCCAGATGTTTCTTGTGACAGATCCCTTGTGCTCTCTGAAACAAAGATTTACCCACGGTAGCTAACTGTGTTGGATTGTGGTGAGATTCACCGTTTAAGTACCTATGAGTATGGGTCTTTTTTTGATAAACCGTATGGCTTAAGGTGTTGTTGGGGTTACGGATTACTAACACATCAAGGAAAGCTAGGGAATTGTTTGCCTCCAACTCCATTGTAAACTGAATTTTAGGGTTAATGGAGTTAAGATGATTTAGGAATACATGAAATGGAATGGGCCAAACCCAAGTTTAATTACGTTTAGAAATTTTGACTCCGAGTAAATCAAATATTATAAATTGTTTTAACACCAGTGATCAGTCTCTAAATTCACAAAGTGATAAATATAAGGGTGAATTTTAATTGATAACGTTTGCAACAATAACTGTAGCTATGTGATAAAAGTAAACTGTGATATTGTGATGTCGGTGTATTTTGTGTTTACAATATATCTATTCTAACTTAGGGAGCATTTCAATACCAAAAATACACTTACCTGAACTAACACAGTGCTAAAGGTGAATTAAGATAAACTTTAAATCCAAAAATAAATATCTATCTGCTAAACTCTTGTATCTAAAAACTCGTTAATAAAATTAATTTCAAAACATTATGACATTGTCCTGCAAACTAGCGACATCTACCGTACAGCAAGACAATCTGTCGATAAAGCAGTATACCTAGCACTGTGGAAACCATTACAAATTTTCGATACGAACGATTAAGTCACCACAGCGCATTATATAGTGGACCCGGGCTGGCACGGAGAGTGTTCTGGATCGAACCTCGACAACTGAGTTTCTTTTTGAGATATTTATCGAATTATTTAAGGACAAGTAATAAAATTATTATTATTATGTAATAAAATTAACCGATTGTTTGACAATATTTGCACAAAATAAAATATGGAATCCGAAAACAACATTTCGTCAACCACAACGATCCACTTCATTATGTGATATACATTCTGATGGTTTAAGTATCTTTGAAGAAACTATGATGAGTCTCCCAAACACGTCTTTAAATGGTAGTCAGACTCTAATTGAATTAAATGAAAAATTGGAACGATTGACGAATGAACTAAAAAGTGCTCATGCAGAAATTGAAAATTTGAACAGTGAGAATACCGAATTAAAATTAGAATTACACAAATGTCATAAAACAATAGAAACCTTTAAAAAAATAACTGTAACTGACATACAACACAACATTACAACTACACCTTGTTCCGAACGTAAACGGAGAAATAAGAAAATAAATGCCACAAGACAAAAACAATTAGATCAGAATATCAATGATAAAACGTCGCCTTCTACTAATATAATAAATCATTGTGAAGCAAACGAAAATGAATATCCTATAGAGTATGGATTAAAAGAAACGAATAAGTACAATAATTTTCTTCCAGAGAAAACACAGGAATCAAGCTTAAAAAAAGAAATAATTAAAAAGAAGATAATAATAATTGCTGATCAACAGGGACGTCGAATTCAAAAAACTCTACAGGAACTAGTCGGTCAGGATTTTATAGTAACCTGCTTCTGGAAGCCTGGAGCTACGATGTGTAAAGTACTGTTATCAGAAAAAAACGGATATAATGAAACTTAATAAAAATGATTTTGTGCTTGTATTAGGAGGTATAAACGACTCAGATCCAATTGAACTATTATTTCGAGTTAAAACTTTTATAAATTCTACTAGACATACAAATATAATCATTTCTGACGTACCCTATAATAGACATCTTAATGAGTTGAAATTAAATAATGAACTGAAGTTTACTTGTTCTAGATATAACAACACTACTTTCCTACAATTGAATCATTCTGTATATTCCTTCCGTGGTATTTCTGCCTTACACAAATGTCAACTATTACTCAAAGATATTTTACGTATAGATTATAAAACGAAATATGATACTTATAACGAAAGTAAGCAATATCTTCTCACTTATTTGAATAAAAGTACACAAACTGATACATCAAACCTACCAGAAACGCAAAAAGATTTTTTTCGTGAATAAAAAATTAATAATATTGCATCAGAATATAGTTGGTCTTATAAATAAATCAAACTTACTGACACTATCCTTGGAAAGGCTTGAAAGTGAGAACAATCCAATTGACATTTTATGTATATCTGAGCATAACATGCTAGTAAATGATTGTAAATTACTCAACATAAGCAACTTTACATTGGGATCTATTTTTGCTCGCAAATCACGCCATGGTGGTTCTTGTGTGCTAATTCGTAATGTACATAAATTTAAATTAATTCGTGGATTAAAAACTTACTGTATAGAAGGTATTATCGAGTGCTCAGGAATAGAGCTTGTGGACCATAAAATAATGGTGTTTTGTATATATAGACCACCTAAAGTAACTCAAGAGGACTTAAACATATTTTTTGAAAAACTAGAGTCCCTGTTAACTACATATTGTCAAGGTAAGAAAAAAGTTATTATATGTGGGGATTTCAACATTAACATTATAAACAAGACAAAAACATCTGCTACATTTCTACAATTACTGTCATGTCATAATCTGAGATGGGCGTTTGAGGAGCCTACAGGTCGGATCAGCGGCACATGTATAGATAATTTTCTATATAATTTTGGTGGGTGTAAAAGCGGGCTTTTAGAATTAGCTTTATCGATCACACAGCTCAGATGCTTACATGTCCAAAACTAAAGTGCTCTGTTTACAAGTACTGGTTCACTAAAAAACGAAATTTAAGCCAAGAAAATATAGACAAATTTAAAAAATGTATAAACTCTTTGACTTTTTGTGAGGTGCTGGAATCCGAGAAGCCAACTGAGGCTTTTAACAGCTTTTATGAAACATTTGTTCTGTTCTACAACTTATGCTTTCCTGCTACTTACGTAAAAAATAATTCAAATAAAAGACCTAGATGGATCACAAAAGGTATAAGGACGTGCTGCAGACGAAAACGTCAACTTCTGTGGTTATATCGATCTAACCCAACAGTAAAAAATAAAAAAGCATTTAAATCTCTCTCTTCTAGGTTAAACCACATTATAAAACTTACACAAAAACGTCAAAACAACTACTTTATTGAATCAGCCCCTAATAAATGTAAGGCTACTTGGAAAATAATTAATAATTCAAAATATAATTTACCGAAAGATGAAATTCACGACATCAGTATTGACATCGATAATATTAAAACAACGGACGACCCTCTGACTATAGCTAATTCATTTAATAATTTTTTCATAGACCAAATTCAACAATTAAACTCCGACGCAAATGTAATCCAATCTGTAAATGTTCCAAACTCTTTGTTTATGAGCCCTACTACTTCCATCGAAATACATAAAATAATTTCAGACTTAAAAAGTACGAATAGTACTGGGTACGATAATATATCTACGATTATTTTAAAGACTGTTTCATCAAAAATATCCCCAGTGTTATGTCATGTAATAAACCTATGCATAATGCATGGTGTATTTCCTGACAGACTAAAACGAACTATAATAAAACCACTATTCAAGAAAAACGACAAACACTCTATGAATTGTTACAGACCTATTGCACTGATTCCAGTAATTTCCAAAATTTTTGAAAGAGTAATTTATGATAGAATCTATACTTTCTTTGAAACTAAGAACCTGTTTGCCAAGGAACAAATCGGATTCCGAAAGAATAAATCTCTAAACATGGCAATCTATAAGTTTTTGAAAATAGTTATGGAAAACATTGACAAAAAAATACCAGTATGTGGGTTATACATGGATCTCACCAAAGCCTTTGACCATGTGGATCACCGTAAACTGTTACAGAAATTACATATGTATGGAATAAGAGGAAACGTCTTAAATTTAATACAGTCGTATCTCTCTAATAGAAAACAGTGTACACAAATAACTAGAATATGTCCTAAGACGAAAAAAGAAATACAGTATTTATCTGCCTACAGAGATGTAAAATTTGGCGTTCCACAAGGGAGCGTACTTGGACCACTTTTATTCAATATTTATATTAATGAACTTCCAAATATAACTCGTCACCCCACAATCTTATTTGCAGATGACAGTACTGTAGTTATGAGAGGTAAAGATAAGGAAGGTCTGGAAAATGAAATAAATCGGACTTTATAAAGTATAATAGAATGGTTGACATCAATGAATTTGAGGATTAATTTAGAAAAAACATATATTATGACTTTTAAAAATAGAATCTCACAAATATCAGATCTTAATGTTACCTACAGGGGAAATTTGATTCAAGAGGTACAAACGACAAAGTTCTTAGGATTACATATTGACAATACACTGAATTGGAAGTTGCATGTTGAGAATTTATGTCTAAAATTAAGCCAACAATCCTATGCACTCTTTATGCTTTCCAAGGTTGTGGACCAGTCTGCAGTATTAACTGCTTATAATGGCTATGTTGCATCTCTGTTAAGATATGGCATAATATTTTGGGGTCATTCCACTAACAGCGAACAAGTATTTATAGCTCAAAAAAGATGCATACGAGCTATTTGTAAACTCAAGCAAACAGATAGCTGTAAACCCTACTTCAGAAACTTAAAAATATTAACAATGCCTTGTCTATATATGTATGAGTTAATAATATTTATAAAAAGAAATAGAAGCATGTTTGACAATTATAAAAGTAAACGGCATACTTTCAAAATCTGTTGTCCGTCACATAAAACAGCTATGTATACCAACAGCGTTTTTTGTATGGGACCACGTGTCTATAACCACTTACCTAAGACTGTCTTAGAAATAGGAGATTCAAATATCTTTAAGTGTAAGGTTAAGAGACTTTTACAGGATACAGCCTACTACAGTGTGACTGAATACCTCTGTGATAAAATGTTGGATCACTAATCTAATATTAATTTATATATAAATGACTATAACTAATTTTATATCACTTGACATACATAATCTATATATAATATCTGACATAAAATTTTATATAATTGGAAAAGTTAGTAATTAGTATTCGTAATTTTATTAGACATAATGTATAACAAAAAATTATGATTGATGTAGATAATTATAAATATAAATTTTAACCTGAATAATGAATATGACTGAATGGCTTAAATTATACTTACAATTTTATATTTTGCATGTCTAAAGGCAGATTATGGCGTCACATAATAATAAAATGTAACATCCTGTACTTGTACCCATTTTCGCAAATAAATCATTTGATTTGATTTGATTTGATTTGATTTGATGAATTTTGTCAGATGGTAATATTGTGAAAGTATCATCTACGTACCGCTTGTAGAAACTTGGCTTTACAGGTGAGGTTTTATAAGCCGCCGAAGAAGATCAGTCAATTTTTACCATCTGTCAAGTGCCAGATCTCTCTACATGATGCAGGAGTTTACAAGCTTGATTGTGAATGTGGTCTCTCTTATATAGGATAAACAAAAAGACCGGTAAAAACTCGGGTTAAAGAACATATAGCTGACCTAAAACACCGTCGCATAAAGAAGTCTGCAGTCTGTGAACATGTCCTTGACCGCACCCGCCATAACATCAGATTTGATAGACCACAAATCCTCGTGAAAGAACCAAGGATGGTTCGCGAGGCTATTGAAATTAAAAAACATCCTAATTTCAATAAAGAAGATGGCTGGGTGCCTTCATTGTCTTGGGATCCGGTAATTAATATAATTAAATCCAAAACCAAGCAAAACACTGCAAGACCTCAAGACACCGTGAGCTCATTCTGAGTAGATCGGACCAACAGCAACAAAATAATTCAGAAGTTTGAGGGTACCCCGGAACAACTATGCCTTTTGGACGTCTAACACCTCAGTCCCTCCCGTGACCATGGGTGCTGCAAAGCACTCGAAACGTCGGGAACTAAAAATAAAAAAATAAACCGCGATAAAATCCGTAAAATAGTTTTATTTCATGTGTAATATTCGCGTAAATCTAAGAACTCAATATAGAACCTCCTCCTTTTTGAAGTCGGTTAAAAATAACCTTTAAGAACTCTGTAATCTTCGCGTGCCAGGAAAGAGATCTTACATGTGATATAAACATTTAAAAAAACAAGCAAGTGAGTAGTCTAGAATAATTCAGTACACCTTTCAATTAATTTCATAATCCTTTATAGATCCTGCAACTTAAAGCGTAAATTATTAATATTTTTAATTTAGCCTGTCCCACTAATTGCTGTGTCAGTTTGTCCGACGGTTTTTTAAGTGAATATCGTTAACGACCCCCCTGGGTCCTTATTTGTTAGCACTAAACGCGGTGAGACTCGATAACTTTGTGAAATGATTGCTTAATACTCCTGGCATATAAAATTATAAAAACAGCATTGTTGGTCTAGAAACGACGCAAGGGGCCGTGACGCCTTGAGCGTCCTTTACGAGCGACCCCGTGGAGGACGGCGGAGTGGTATGGCCCGCGTCACCGTGAGCGTTGGTGCGGGGGGGACCGTGTCATCAAGTCTCCCCCCAATGGCAGGCTCCTCAGAGTGCGGCCAAGAGGGGCACCGGTGCGTTCCATACGGAGACACCGGAATCCCTCCAAAGTGTTGATGTCGGCTACCCTGGGGTTTTAGTTGGTAAGAATCCAACATGCCGCGCGAGCGTCACTCTTCGCAGAAGTCCTATGCAGGATTTTCCACAGCAAAAAAAGCGAATACGCTTTGCGATCATGAGGTCCTAGCTTCAAATTCTAGTTCGAATAAATGTCATTTTCTATCGAAAAGTTCCCAGTATGAGTCTGCAGTCTAGAACTGTGTCCGGTGTATGGCAATAGGCTCGCTCCTTATTTCATGGGACTTAGCAAAACGGACTAGTTAGCGCAGTAGTTTAGAGCTTAAGCCGCTCCTCCCACTGTGTCTAGTAGTCGCGGGTTCGATTCCCGCACGGGACAAATCTTTGTGTGACCCATCATTATTTGTTTCAGTCTGGGTATTTGTATATGTGCGTTTTCATGTCTGTAAACGCA
Source organism: Phalera bucephala (assembly GCA_905147815.2). NCBI lineage: Eukaryota > Metazoa > Arthropoda > Insecta > Lepidoptera > Notodontidae > Phalera > Phalera bucephala. The sequence goes on along the minus strand of LR990632.1, from coordinate 10,607,825 downwards.
CTCACCACATAGGAATAAATCCTAGTGTAAGGCAACGTTTTTTATAATCGACGAAACTACACGATCATTTCCCAAAGTTATCGTAACACACCACGTTTGGTTTTAGCGAATAAAAACCCGAGTTGACACGGGACGTTTTATTTATTTAAGTGGACGCCGCAATGAAAATATTTCATTGGCTACACAGTTTCTTTGATGTTCAGTACGCGGCTTTTTATACTCTTGCATATTTCATTTTGTACTGGTAACTGCTAGAGATGCTTTTAAGTAGATAAATGCTAATATACTGTTACGTTTGCGGGGTAATTGAATGCCGAATAACGTGCGAAGTACTTGATTAGGCGCCTTACGCACAAAACGTAAGTACATGCAAGTACTAAACACACACTAGTACTTCTCTCTTCTTCTTCAGCCGAAAGCCGTCCACTGCAGGACAAAGGCCCCCCCTAAAGGCCGCCACAACGACCGGCTTTGCTCGCGACCTTCACCAGGTCATCGGTCCATCTTGTAGGGGGCCTACCCACTCCACGGTACTTCCGGTACGTGGTCGCCATTTGAGATTCTTTCTGCCCCAACGGCCGTCAGTTCTACGAGCGATGTGCCCCGCCCACTGCCACTTAAGGATAGTAATTCTGAGTGCTATGTCAGTAACTTTCGTCCTCCTGCGAATCTCCTCGTGTCTGATTCGATCCGCTGGGTAACTCCGAGCATAGCTCTCTCCATCGCCCTTTGGGTGACCTTGAGCCTTCTTATGAGGCCCATCGTAAGCGACCATGTCTCAGTGCCGTAAGTCATCACTGACAACAAACACTGGTCAAAGACTTTTGTCTTGAGACACTGCGGAATTTTGGACGAGAAGATGTTACGTAGCTTCCCGAACGCCGCCCAATCGAGCTGGATTCGACGATTGACCTCTTTCTCGAAGTTGAATCTACCTAATTGGATTCTTTGTCCCAGGTTTATATAATCGTCAACAACTTCGAGCGTAGAGTCTCCAACCTTTATAGAAGTTGGTACTACATGGACTTCTCTCGCTATTACCTAATTACTGCTTTCAAGTTGCTGAGTAACTCGTAGTATCCGTATTACGTTGCTAAAGTCGCCGGTGTAATCCACTTACACCACTTCTTCTCGATTTGATCGCTACCGCTTCCGAAGAGAGACTGTGTCCGTTGCAGCGCTGAGTGTTCCTTTTATACTCGTATGAAAGTTCTAGAACGAACGCGAACCCTCCAAGTACATCGATAGAAAAGTCCAGGTACATCGAACAATAGCAGGCGCGTCCCAGAAAGCGGAATTATTATTACATACTTATTTGTACGTTAACAAGGTACTTGTTTACCGCGACCGCGCGCCGGCGATAAATAAAGGGGAGGAACCTTCTAAACGTGTCAGGACTCAAGCGCAGATTCTAAATCTCTCTTGACAGATCGATAGAGGACCTAAGGGTGTGTAATGCATTTTAAAATTAACATACCCCGACAAAGGGTGCACAAGATATCAGGGTGTATTGAAGTCGTAGCAATACTTAACAATTTAGAGCGAGTTGTATCGGTCAAGTGAAATCCGAGTTTTACAACGTTTGATATATTTGATTTTTATAAGGTTTTACAAGATTTAGCCGAGTTTTACTATTCTTTACTGAATTTTACCATGATATTTTTTAGCTGATTCGCCTGGAGTTTTTTTTACCCGGGTTTTAAAAGTCAAAGTCAAAATTTATTTATATGTATAGGCCAATACAATAGCACTCACAAACGTCAAAATTACTACATCTATCACCGGATCGGAACGCGGCCTTCACTGAGAAGATCCGGCGAGAAACTCAGCGGGCTATTCTTTTAATTTAATTTGTTTGGCCTTTCTGATAAATTTTTTTTTCTTTTTCAAAATTGTATTATACATCATTGATTAATGTTGCTGATTTAGGAGCTGTTAAAACCCAATCTGTTTTATTGTCAAGATAATCCAAAATTTTGTAATACCCTTTCTTACAGAGACTAGTTTTGATTGCCTCTTAAACTTGTCGATAGGCATGTTTTAGATATCTATGGGTGATTTATTGTACAAACGTATACATTGCCCCATGAAAGAATTACTAATTCTGTGGAGACGAGTAGACTGTACAATAAGATCGTATTTATTCCGTGCATTTACATGATGAATGTCGTTTATCATCTCAGACCAGAGTTTCACTAAATAGGTCAACTGGGTTTTAATAATAATAATAATATACTAAAATGGGTTTTACCTTAGGTTTTTCAAAGGTTCCTTAGATTATTTTTCACAGTACTGCGGAATTACGGTATTCTAAGCAATCACCAAAGTTAACCAAATTTTGGTTTGGTTAGTCTGAGATGATATGGGGCAGTATGTGACATTTCCATTTCCATATTTAAGAAGGTATGTTAAGCCGTTGATTCCGGTTACTAGCTCCTACGGGACACGTTAGTAATAATATAATAGTATCAGCTTATATTTCCCACTGTTGGTCACAAATCGAGGTGAGAGAGATCAGGTCATACTCCACCACGCGGACCCAATGCGGATTGGTGGAAGCGGGTTTGTGGTCACTTGCTGTTAGAACTACTTAAGCCACCTACAAAGCTTCCAACTCGGCTTAAAGACTATCACATTAAATGGTAACCGATACCAAAAACCTAACTTACCTTCCAGAGACGCTTGAATATGAAAATGCTACAAACGTTCACCCATCTCAGGCCGACCGAGTCAAACGCTGCTTGACCTTGGCGATCGGTAACAACACCGCGGTCGCACAGCGCTACAAGCGTCTCGCTCGGAGACGATAAGCCAAGTTGGAATCCTAATGAGTGGCTTGATAAATACCTGTCCATACATATAGCCATCTCCACCAATCCGCACTGCGTCCGCGTGATGGAATTCGGCCTGTGTTTTCTCAAACTGATTTGGAAAAAAAGTTAGTTTAGTTAGTAAGTAAGTATTTGTCTAGAAATAGAACAATATAGGTCGATTTATTATTATTGATGATATATAGCAATATTTACTAACTCAAGTAACAAAGTCTAGACATGTATTTTCAGATCAAAGAAATTCTCATAGTTATTTATTAATACAGTACGTTGTGTAACACAAGTTATGTACCAAAGCTCGAACTGTTGATTTAGGATCTTTTGTCTGTCTGGAAAAGAGTCTGGTTGCCATGCTAATAAAAAATATAGTTCTTTATTAGGTTTCTTTGGAGATCAGTGTTATTATGATGTGAGGGTTACATGAGACTTATCCAGAGGTCCAGAGGAAGAGAGATAGGTAGATGACTCGAGAGTTGAAGAATGATCGAGGGGTAGATTGGCATATATATATATATATATATATATATATATATATATATATATATATATATATGATGGTTCACCCTACTGGTAGCCCTACTTTACAGATGTTCAAGAAAAGAATTAGAGAACATTTCCTATCTATGTAAGATATTTGTATGTATGTATGTAATCATGTAGTCTATTTTATGGTAATGTATAGCATGTAGTATATTTGTAGATATATATATATGTAGTTTATACCTTTTCTATTCATAAATATCTTTTATTTCCTTGCTTTTGTGTTGTACACTTATTCCTATCCTCATTTTGATCATTTGTTTCTCTTTCACTCAAAGGTTTGCTGGTGGAAAACTCGACTTTGAGTTAAGCTCGCCTTGTACATTAATTTACCTTGTAACAATTTGTGTATGTGTCATCATTTCAGCCTATACTTGTCCACTGCTGAACATAGGCCTCCCCAATCGCTTTCCAGCGTACCCGGTCCGATGCTTCCTGCATCCAACGATTTCCTGCGATTTTCACAAGATCGTCGGTCCATCTGGCAGGCGGTCGTCCTACGCTGCGCTTGCCAATACGTGGTCTCCACTCTAGAATCTTTCTGCCCCAACGCCCGTCCGATCTTCGCGCTATGTGGCCAGCCCATTGCCACTTCAGCATGCTAATCCTGAGGGCTATGTCGGTGACCTTGGTTCTTCTACGAATCTCCTCATTCCTGATTCGATCACGTAGAGAAACGCCGAGCATAGCTCTTTCCATAGCTCGCTGAGCAACTTTGAGCTTTTTATGAGACCTATTGTAAGAGACCACGTCTCTGATCCATATGTCATCACTGGTAACACACATTGACTAAACACTTTAGTCTTTAGGCACTGAGGTATTTTGGATGAGAAGATGTTGCGCAGTTTCCCGAACGCTGCCCAGCCGAGTTGGATTCGTCGATTGACCTCTCTCTCAAAGTTGGACCTACCTAACCGGACTGCCTGTCCCAGGTAAATGTATTCGTCGACAACTTCAAGAGTAGAGTTCCCAACGGTGAGTGCGGTGGGTACGACATGGACATTAAACATTACTTTTGTTTTGTCCATATTCATTTTAAGACCCACTTGTTGGGATACTCTATTGAGGTCACCGAGCATTCGTCCTAGATCTTCCAGCGACTCCGCCATGACCACAATGTCGTCGGCAAATCGAAGGTGAGTGATGTATTCGCCATTGATGTTGATGCCAAGTCCTTGCCATTCCAAGAGCTTGAAGGCGTCCTCTAAGGTGGCCGTAAACAGTTTCGGAGAAATGACGTCTCCCTGTCTTACTCCTCTTTTTATGGGGATCACCTTCGTGCACTGCCCCTGTACTCGGACTGACATGGTGGCGTTATTATACAAGTACTTCAACACTTCGATGTACCTATAGTCAATGCGGCATCGCTGGAGAGATCTAAGAACCGCCCAAGTCTCGATCGAATCAAAGGCTTTCTCATAGTCCACAAACGCCAAGCATAGTGGCCGATTATACTCCTCAGTCTTCTGTATAATCTGCCGCAGCGTATGTATGTGGTCTATGGTACTAAAACCTTTCCGGAAACCGGCTTGTTCGGGAGGCTGGAAGTCATCAAGCCTTCGTTCGAGACGATTCGTAATGACTCTCGAAAACAACTTATAAACATGGCTCAGCAGTGTGATGGGCCTATAGTTCTTCAATAAGGTGTTATCACCTTTCTTGAAAAACAGCACCACCACACCCCTGTTCCATGCTTCCGGCGTTTTCCCTTCAAGCAAGACGGAATCAAATAGCCTCTGAAGGACTTTAAGTACCGGCGATCCGCCCGCCTTCAGAAGTTCTGCAGTAATTCCGTCTTCACCCGGCGCTTTGTTGTTTTTTAGTTGTTTGAGAGCCATCCTAATTTCGCACAGGCTGATGTCCGGGATATCTTCAGTGCAGTGTCGGGTTAGCTTGGCTCTTGGGTCTTTTACCAAGTCAACAACAGGTTTAGCTACTGAGGTATATAACTGTCCATAGAACCTCTCTATCTCCCTGAGCACCTCTGACCTATTTGACGTTACGTTTCCGTCCTCCGTCTTCAGCTTCGTCAACTGGCTCTGCCCAATAGACGCGTCTCTTGCGAACACTTTAGAGCCCTTGTTCTGCTCTATGGTCTCCTCAATACGCCTTGCATTGAAGGACCGTAAGTCGTGTCGCAAGGACTTCAATATCTGTCCATTAAGCTGCCTATAGGACTTAGCATCATCGGAGGTTTGGAGCGTCATGGAACGTCGCTCAGTCATGAGGTTTCGGGTGTAGTCAGATAGTTTTTGAGGCCTATTTTTACGGTGGGTCTTAAAATACTTGGACCCGACTGTATGAACAGTCTCTACCAGCCTGTTGTTGATTTCGTCCACTGATGCGCTGCTGTCTAGCAATTCGAAGCGGTTTGACAATTCGAGTTGAAAGTTCTCGGGGTTTTGGATATATGCATGAGTAGGTCGGAGCGTAGACTTCATCAGACGCGATCTTTCCATTTTGACATTAATATTTAATGTGCCTCTGACCATTCGGTGATCACTGCCGGTTTTTACCCTATGAATCACGGAGACATCATTAAATATTTGTCGCTTGGTGCTCATGATGAAGTCTATCTCATTTTTTGTGGAACCATCAGGGCTCATCCAGGTCCATTTTCTATGAGGCGGCTTCTGGAAGAAAGAGTTCATCATAAAGAGTCCCTCTTTCTCCAGAAATTCGGCCAGCCTCTGACCCCTGGGGTTGCGCTGCCCATATCCAAATTGCCCCACTCTCAACTCATCATCGCCCCGTTTGCCCAGCCGCGCATTGAAGTCACCCATAACCACTGTAAAGTGTGTTTTGGAAGTATGTATGGCTCTACTAATGTCCTCATACATAACCTCGACGTCATCATCTGAGTATGCCGAGGTCGGTGCGTAGACCTGTATGACCTTCAGCGAATATCTTTTGGATATTCTGAGTATAAGGTACGCTACCCTGCTCGACACACTAGTGATGGACACAACGTTGTTTATGAGTGACTTGTGGACGATAAATCCGACACCACCTTGGGACTGCTGTTCGCCCTCCCGATAGTAAAACAAGTTGCCGGATTTTAAGGTTATCGTGTCCTCGCCCTCTCTTCGGACCTCCGATAAACCAACAATACTCCACCGCAACTTGTTTAACTCTTCTTCCAGCTCAACTAGCTTCTCATCTGTCCTCAATGTGCGTGCGTTGTATGTCACCAGGGCCAATTTTCGGTTTTGGTGGTAGCCGAATCTCTGCCGGAGATTCTTAGTGTATGTGTACAAAGAATCAAATAAAATAAATAAACAAAATATTATTTAAGATCGACAAAAATGGATTTGATGCAAAACGAAAGCAATCAAGCTTTTATAATGTGTAAATACACCCATGACAAAATAGACATTCCTATTGCGAGGCTATATTTCCATAAATTAATTTTAATTTAAAAATACCTTTTTAAAAACAAGCTTTTATAGGAAAACACACCAATGTTCTTATGGTATCCTTTCGGCTCCATCGTCAGTCCCTGGACACTATTTGGGTCGAAAGTGCTCGTCAAGATAAATTCAACGAGCTCAAACACGGCGGGGCTATATTGAGTTGTTTGGTGGTTCCATTGGACACCTTTCAGCTTCATCATCAGACCCTGAACACTATCTGGTTGTATAATACTTGTTAATACCAATCTAACAAGCCTAGACACGAGGGTGTTACATTATATAGTTCACATGATCCTATGGCTAATTTCCGACTCCATCATCAGACCAGCTCCATGTTACAATATTATTACATTGTCATTGACTTCACATACGTATGCCAAGTTTCAGCTGAATCGAGTACCCAGTGTAGCACTTGCTACACTGGGTACTCGATTCAGATTAAAAAATGGCTCACGAGATTCGAACCGGAAAGACAGACAGTCATATGAAAATTGGATTGCATCTTGGAAACGAGTGAGATTGATTGCAAGTTAAATAAAAGCTTGTAAAAAGAAGACAGAATATTACGCACTCGAAATTGGTAACAAGGTGTAGCCTTCATTTGAAAGTTTTAAAGGAGCCCAACATTATCATTAACCGAAAGTTTTCCATGGAAGGACAAGGGTCCTCCAGAGATCTGTATATTTATACTAAATTTAAGGTGACAATCAGAACAACTAAAAATAAGAGCATAGGTTTAGGTGTGTTCATATTTTACAAGCTTTTACTTAACTTGCAATGCTCGTGTGTCTGTCTGTCTTTCCGGTTCAAATCTTGTGATCCATTTTTCAAGCACTTGCGGGTATCCGATTGAGTTGAAATTTGGCGTACTTATGTGTTCAGTGACGATGCGATAATAAGATATCATGGAACTGGTCTAATGATGGCGTCGGATGGTTTGATGTTTAGGCTTGTTAGATTGATAATAACAAGTAATATACAACGTGATAGTAGTTCAGGGTGTGATGATGGAGCCGAAAAGTTGCCAATGAATTTACCCAATACTCAATATAACCCAGCCGTGTTTGAGCTCGTTGGATTAGTCTTGACGTGTACTTTATATCCAAATGGTGCCCAGGGACAGATGATGGAGTCGAAAAGCAGCCATAGGAACTCTTCAACTAAGCAGACCTTCATTATGTTTTTGCTGTAAAATCTCGTTTTTAAAAAGCTCTTTTTAAATATTAATTATTGGATTAGTTTGATCCAATAATATCTAACCTGAGGACGCATTAACATGCTACAATTTGCTAAAACTACCGTTGCTAGCTACAAGTAAGTACAGATGGTAAGTATATTAAAACACTGCCGTTTTTCTGCTGTCATTTTATTAGAGATCTGTAATTATGTACGGATAATATAGAAATGGTTTAGGAAGAAAGAGGAAAATGAACACTATTTTCATCATAATTCTCTTTACTCTCTACACGTGGTCTATTAATATAAGATGTATTTGGATAATTCCGTGTATGTATGTTATCCGACCTCTCTTTATGAATACACAAGCAACATAATTAAGATCCAACGTAAGTACTTCCCGTTTGAAATCTGTATAAATATTTGGTCGTTTCAAGGTGATCCTGATGATAATGATTATTATATTATAATAAATTTAAGTCCACAGTCCTTGTTAAAATTCGTCTGCGCTTTAGTTGAAATCGGTGAAACAAGTTTATACATTTTTTTTTAAGTTTTACGTACTTATTTTTACTTAACCATTATTTAATTTTTGCTTAATTCTGGATTTTCTGCTTATATTTTTTGGGACATTTTAAATGTATTTGAAAAAAATAGTAACAGAATACCTATTACTTTATTTTTGTTAGTTAATATTGGACCCCTGAAGACGATTACCAGATCCGTGGCCAACCGAGACGATGATGGCGTGATGCTTTGAAAACTTTTACGGTAAGGACGCCACCAACATAATGAAGATGGCGTGATGACTTGGACAATTTAAGGGGCGCCATTTGGAAGTCTTTATGCAGCAATGAGATGCAGATTAGGCTATAAATATAAAAATAAACACCGTCACGCCCCGGCCGTGGTGGTAGAGCTGTACTGTATACACACATTTTTTGCCGACCATGTTAGATCCTTACACATCACAACATCCGGTCAGAGTGGAGTAAGGAATGGGACAATTTTGACGCCTCCCAGGGTTACATCAGCATAGCCGACCCCTCGACTGTGGTACAGGGCTTCAAAGAGCAACGGCTGGTGTCATCCGCTATCAACCGAATCAGAACCGGAATCGCAAGGGGCAATTTTCATCTGCCCAGGTGGGGCGTCACTGAATCTCCTTACTGTGATTGTGGAGACTCAGTACAAACTATCCAGCACATCGTGGAGGACTGCCCTACTAGGAAATTTAGCGGAGGATTCGAGGGGCTGCACCAGCACCAAATCACCTGACACCAGAGGCTAAACAATGGATCCTTCACTCTGACATAAAATTTTAATCGTATGTCGCATTACTAAAGTACATCACAATACGATAATGATGATGAAGGAAAAATAAAAAATTAAATATGAGATTAAAACTTAATCATAAAGATCATATCCGCGTGAAATTCCCATACTTATTTCACAAACTTTAATTAAACTTTTACGATTATATTAACAATCATCATAAAAACTACCAACATATTTTGAAATTCTAATCTCATAATAAGAATACTCACACTTACGAATTTCCTAATCTTCTCTGTTCCATTACATAAAACTCATAACATAGTAAATAACGCCATAACACAGCTTATCAGAGCAGCTAACTCACTTTGTACTAACACTTTTGTTAGAACTAAGACTCGCGGACAATATGCCCCATATAGATATATATACAAGGTGTTACATAATTAACGCAAGACCTGAAAGTAGTTTGTTTTAAATCGGCAACTAAATCAATTCCAACTATTTTTAAAGTATGTAACATTTTTTCCTTTAATTTTAAAAAAATGCTGTTTTTCTTTCAGTCTACTGTATTAAACACAACTTAATCATTATTCAATGCAATACGGTTATTTTAAATGCATTACTATTTCACACGCATCAATATGCACACAAATTATTTATTAAATTTCGTGGTTAATTTGGGTTGGGTACCAAAGAGCTTAAAAAATTGTAGAAACCTCCTAAAAATTTGAAGTTTGATTTTCTTATTGAATTCGTATAACAATAATCAAATTGGGGTGTCTGAGGTCTTGCGTTATATATAATAATAATTATTATTTATTTATTTCATGCATCAGAAATTGCACAATGCACAATACGGGTCCATATAATATATAACTTACAGACTAACATACATATAATATATTAAACTTATAACCTTACCTATATATGTTACACCTTGTATAAGTTTTACGGCTTGAATCTATCGTCCAACAAAATTTTATTTACAAAGAGATACCATATAAACTAAATTGTGACAACTTTCTCTACCCACTTCAAGCTCCTCGCTCACTGAAATTATGTTTGTGAAGATTTAAATAATGTTCGAATTTACGTAATTGTTAAATACTCATGATACTCTTAAGGCTGGAAAATAAAATTTCGATCATTTTGTATGAACCACATTGCACCGAATTTGCACTGCAGTACGCATAAAATAGTTGTCGTTTAGTGATGCACAGCGACCTTAAAAGTCAAGGGCAGCGATCTCACCTACAATGATTACAATTTATTTGATTTTCGCATATTTTGGATATACTGCTACATATTGAGTTCTTAGATTTACGCGAATATAACACATAAAATCAAACTATTTTACGGATTTTATCGCGGTTTATTTTTGATTTTTAATTCCCAACGTTTCGAGTGCTTTGCAGCACCCATGGTCACGTGAGGGTCTGAGTTGTTAGACGTCCAAAAGGCATAGTTGTACCGGGGTACCCTCAAACTTCTTAATTATTTTTGTTGTTGTTGGTCCGATCTACGCAGAATGAGCTCACGGTGTCTTGAGGTCTTGCAGGGTTATGCTTGGTTTTGGATTTGATTATATTAATCACCAGATCCCAAATCGATGGAAGCACCCAGCCATCTTCTCTATTGAAATTAGGATGTTTTTGTTGTTCTTTCACGAGGATTTGTGGTCCATCAAATCTGATGTTATGGCGGGTGCGGTCAAGGACATGTTCACAGACTGCAGACTTCTTTGAGCGACGGTTTTTTAGGTCAGCTATGTGTTCTTTAACCCGAGTTTTTACCGGTCTTTTTGTTTGTCCTATATAAGAGAAATCACATTCACAATCAAGCTTGTATACTCGTGCATCTTGTAGAGGGATCTGACCCTTGACAGATGGTAAAATTTGACTGATCTACTTCGGCGGCTTATAAAATGTTTTAATTGAAGCACGCTTCAAGATGTAGCCAATCTTGTTCGTGACTCCCCTCATGTAAGGTAGTACAGCAGGGAGACGCTCAACTCGTCGGGAACTAAAAATCAAAAATAAACCGCTATAAACTCCGTAAAATAGTTTTATTTCATATACTGCTACATGTTTATAATATTAAAAAGATCTTGCCGTTTAGTTTGTTTACATGCTCATGTTACAACAGTAGCATTTGATTGTAAAAGATTGTGCAATGAACTCTCAGATCATAATTAGATACTTTTTTTTTAATATAGTATTATTGTAACAATTGTAGACAATCAGTTATAAAAAAATAATTAGCTGGTTCTGCTAAGCTGTGCCCGTAATAAGACCCATACTATATACTCTATGTAAAGTCTTAAAAAAAGCTAATAACTCAACAACAATTTCGTTGCATACAATGTTGGTCCATAAGCTTAGTAAAATAAACCTTCTTACAGGGAGCCGTTACTTAGGTTTAAATTAAAATATTTCAGTCGCCCGTTGGTTTACGTATTAAAATTTTAGAGTCTTTTTACCGTTGTGGTTATATTTTACGGCTAATGTCGTAGTAATCTATGCTGCTGGAAAATGTCTGGACTTTTGCGTTCAAAGTTTCTTTAACTGTAAATGTTCTTTGACGGTTTAAAGCCCCTTGCTAAAGATATCTTGTATCAAGGATTTCATTTATGGAAGTAGTATCGTTTATCTTGAGGGTTTGTTGGACAGAAATATCTTGCAAAATGCTCAGTTAGTTTTATATATATACACTTTATACATACTCAGTTAGTTTTATATGTAACATAGTAAACGCAAGATCTGGAAGTAGTTTGTTCTAAATTGGTAATCGGTTTCTTTCTTTCTTTCTTCTTTCTGATTCCAACAATTTTTAACGTATATTATTATTTCTTTTTAAATTTGCAAAAAATGCTTTTACTCCTTCTGTGCGCTAAAAAAACTAAATTTATTCTTGATTCATAGCAAGAAGGTGATTCCAAATGCATTCCTAAAACGTATTTCAGAAAACGCACTCATACACGTATAAATTTCATTGTATAATGTGGTATGGGGTATAAAAGTGCTTCAAATAAAAATCTTTTATAAAAAAAGGTAAACCGACTTCAAAAAGCAAAAAAATAAATATTTGAAGTCGGTGCTGGTTGGTGCAGTCGGTTACTTGGCACCGACTTCAAATATTTATTTTTTTGCTTTATTGAAGTCGGTTTACCTTTTTTTATAAAAGATTTTTATTTTACAATTTTAAGTGACCAGTGAATTCTATAGTAGGGTACCTATAGGATTGACGTAATACCCATAATATCGCAATTTACACATGCCTATTGTTTGTCGTTAAGGAGTTCCCTGGCGTATCTTCTAAGTCCAGGGTCCAATGTCAATAAAATTAATATGGGACCACCTTGGAGATATACTGAACCCAATGCAAAAAAAAATATCAAAATCGGTCCACAATTGACGGAAATATCGCTGAACATACATAAAAAAAAAAAAAAAAGCATACATACAACCGAACATAGAACCTCCTCCTTTTTGAAGTCGGTTAAAAAGGGTAAAAACCTTTAATTTTGGAAATTTGGTTTTGTTATGTTTCGTTATTATGTTACACCTTATATATATATTTAATATTTTATTTTCTTTGTTTGTTGTTCTCTGCTTATGTTGGTGTACAATAAAGTGTATCCTATTCTATATATAATACATTAAAGGAGATTTTATTAAAAAACCCCTGTCTGAAACGTATGGCATATAAATAAATCCATTATTATATTTAATGTGCTTCTAATAATCTTATGCTTATTTTTAATGTAGGTATTGATGACCTCCACGCAGCTTGTGGATGCATTCACATACAAAAAAATCGCATGCGCAACTAACGCCCAGACAAAATCAAATATTTTTGAGTTACAAAACTTTTGTTCTGTGATCCTCACAGGAAACCAATCTGGTCAGACCGTCTATCAAAAGTATATACCCATACCCGCCCACAATAATTCCGCGCACGCTTACTCATATACATATGCACGCACACGAACGCACGCATGCATGCGTGAATAGAAAATAAATAACCTAAAAAAAGGGAAACTGACTATAAGCAAAAAAAAAAATATTTGAAGTCGGTGCCTGTTGGTGCAACCGGTACTTGACTTCCCCTTTTTTGAAATTTACTTTACAATTTTAAGTTTTGAGTAAGTAAGTAGTAAGGAGCCTACAGGATTATTATAATACCCATAATAACTGAATTTATTCGTGCAGTTTACCGTCAAAAAGTCCCCGTGTGTGTCTTCAAAGTCCAATTCTCAATACCAATAACAATAAAAGGGGACCACATCGGACTTATACTGAATCCAATGCAAAAAAATTAATTATAATCGGTTCATAAGCAAAGAAGTTATAAAAAAACACAGAAACCTCCTCCTTTTTTGGAGTCGGTTCATTTCTGATTAGTTCTATGGCATATATAAAATTGACGTAATACTCTTAATACCGCACTCTGGGATATAAGTGGGATGTTTTGCAGTGGAATCTTGCAGAATACTACCGATCGATCTGCATCGCAGATGGTGGATTCTGTCTACATTGTAAACATTCCATAAATCTCTTCACTGGTGGCTCCAAGTAATTGTTGTGCATGCAGCGGCCGTATCCCGGTAAACCGTGTCGATCCACGGGCTAAATCCAGTGAAGGGTGTAATAATTTAACGGTTATTCTTTAAAATTACATTTTATTCCAAGAGCCAAGAATGACAACCAAAAACCAAAACCATAAACTAAAACTACAGATAACTAAAACACTACAACATCTTTCCCTTCAACAAAAACAAATAGTGTATAACATTATTATAAATAAAATAAAACAAATCATAACCATCTTTAGAAAACTTGCGTGGGTTCGTATCCCACCGCTGTCACCATGTAATAATTTAACGATTATTCTTTAAAATTACATTTTATTCCAAGAGCCAAGAATGACAACCAAAAACCAAAACCATAAACTAAAACTACAGATAACTAAAACACTACAAAGGGGACTGAGTTTCACAAACTTAGTTTAATGGGCTGATTCCCCCATAAATTGCATAAAGTCTGCAGCGCCTCGGAAGGCGGACACCGTCAGTATGGCTTCAAACCCGGCGACCGTGGCGCTGCAGCAGGGAACTTGTGACATGCCTGATAGGGCGTATGTCGGGATCCAAGAGATATGCGGCCAGTCACTGCATCTTCTAGTGCTAATCAGTCGTAGCGGACTTCCGCCCCACTGGTAACAAGGACTGGAAGACGAGAGAGTGGGTTCGTGTATGCGCAAATGCTTACCCACTTTAATATATTCCCGCGCTGATGACCCCTGGCTCATTACTGGGTCGCCGTCGACGGATACGTCTGGGAGGACATCATCACCGCAATCTACACATTCGTGTTGCCTGTCGTTAAGGAGTTCCCTGGTGTATCTTCAAATTCCAAGGTCCAATACCAATTAAACTAAAATAGGACTACCTTGGAGCTATACATGCCTAATGCAAAAATAATCATCAAAATCGGTCCACAATTGACAGAATTATCGGTGAAAATACATAAAAAATTACATACAGACAAATATAGAAGCTCCTCCTTCTTGAGTCAGTTAATAATCGCTCTGTCATACCCGCTTGCGGAATATACACATTAAAGTATTTATTTATTAGTTAATTAAAAAGCTAGTAGCCGAGTTCATTGACATGAGTAATATGCCCTCAGGAACCATTACTGTACTTTAGAACCCCTTGATGTTAAAATTTAATTAAGTTTTTATCAGCGGCCAGCAGTTACACTGAAACAATGTTGGGAGTGTTATTAAAACATTAATTTGTTGCATGTTGGTGTTTGAGGGTTAAACTATCCGAGTATTGTATAATCTGTCTATCTATATCATCACGCCAGATCGTGTAGGGTATGCAGATAGTACAAAGTTCAAACAGGTTCTCTTCTTGCAGATCACTCTGGTTTTACTAAAGTTTGCCCGTAGTTTTATTTGGACCTGTTGACAATTCTTTAGGAGATTCTCTATCATTTGTGGGGAAGAATAAGGTGTGTGAATTTTTACACAATAAGCTACTGCAGTGGCTTTCTGAGATATAAGAAAAACAGTTACCATATGTAAACAGTTGAGCATGTTAGTACTAGTGGCCCAAATGGGAATCATGCTCAAAGACCCGCGATCTACGTGGCTTCTGGGAAGTGTTCAGTGGGACGTACTCTCTGAGATTCTATTATATTATGATATTATATTATTCGGACTGCTAGTACCAAGATACATAACTATTTACGTATGTTTACTATGGTAGAAAGTCCAGGGATCTCAAACGTAATGCACCGATCCCCAATATTGTATCTTAATCCATTGAGTACATTTTGGGAAATTGTGGTCGGTAACGATATGCTGGAACAAGTGAATGAGTTTATCTATCTTGGATGTACCTTCAGTACAGCTCGAAAATATACCGCTGACATAGAGAGAAGAGTGAGTACAGGGAACAGAGTAAATGGTGCGATGGGAAAGCTACTTGGGAGCCGGCACTTATTTGCCGACTTAAGTGCCTTTTGGCAAAGGCGAAGCTGGTCGTACATAACAGAGTGCTTGTCCCAACGCTGTTATATGGTAGCGAGAGCTGGGCATGTAAGAAGAAGAATGAAAGTAGAAAAAATGCGGTGAAAATACGATCTCTGCGAAAGATGTGCGGAGTGAAGCAGACCGACCGTATTCGCAACAGCGTAGTAAGAAAGCGAGTAGGTATGAAAGATAGTATCTGTGTAAAGATGAGAAAGGGTATGCCGCTAGTTCAGGCATACAGAGAGAATGTCAGAAGAAATAATGAAAAAACAGATATACAATGCGAAAGTGGAAGTACGTAGGTACCGGAGAAGACCTAGACCATCTGATCACGACCAAATAGTCAGAGTATTATCTGAAGGACAAGTCAAGAGTCTCCGTAACCGGCAAGCGTGTATGAGACGAACTATGAGAGTGGAGGAAGCCAGAGAGGTATGTAAAGAAAGAACCTGTGGAACTCTTTACTCTCTGCCTACCCCGCAAGGTATCTGGCGTGATGATATAGATAGATAGAATGCGAGGTATGCACCGAAGGATGGTCATACCCAGTTATCCAACTAATGCAGTAAAAAATTACTGACTGTTTTGGGCAGGTGGATAAATCCTAAAAAAGTTACAGTACCCTTGTTTATAAAGCTTATCTCTTTCTTACGGGATGTAAATTAATAAAATACTGCTAAAACTGTTGTCGTCCCCATGATTCTGTCAGTATTTTTTTTTCAAAAACTTCGTTAATAGAGACAAAAATTTTTGATGTCCCGCCAAATTACCCCGTCATTATCTTTTCCCCAAGGGTTAACTTCCCCATAATCAAATCTCAGAGGGCAGGTGTTGCGGACACGTGGAAATGTCAATTAATCATAGCTTAAACAGGTTATAATACCTTGTAACTGAGCGAAGCCCACGTAATAGCATTCCGCTATCATTGAGTACGTCATTGATGTAGATTTTATGGAAATGGCTTCTTAAGTACTGGTAATCACTTCAGAGGGTTTAGCACGAAAAGATTGATGTTATCATGACGCTAGCAAGTTTATATGCCATCGTTGTCACGATAAAATTTACCTAATAAGCTTGAACGTGACAGCACGCTTACTTGCTAGTATTACGGCAATATTTCGTGTTAGGCCTTAAAGTATGAAAAAGGGTTAAGGTTTTAAGCTGTGTGTGCCTGCAGTCCTCACCCGTTGTTTCTATAAAAAATATCCAAAGGCAGTTCGGAGTTTGAAATTGTGCCTGGTATAATGCCATTAACAAGGTGGACTAAGAACCTCGTAAAAGCAGCCGATAATGAGAAGGATGCGTGCAATATAAAGCCAGTCCTCGTAGTGATCTTTGGGGAGGACTTTATCTTCCAGTCGACGTCTTTGGATTGATAATGATGTATGCCAGCGAGCGTGCGTCCGTACATGCGTGAACGCGTGCGAGAAAGAGTGAATATATAGTTATGAGTGGGGCATTTTTATGATTTGGATGGTAGGCCAAATACTCTGCCTTATAACTATATCATGAATGGTTCCTTATACTCAAACTTGGACTACTAAGTAAAAAATGTTCTACAAAGATCATAACTATCTTTGGCAAACATATCTTATTTTTACACACATTAATACTTTTAAAGAGATGATAAGATTTGTTAAAATTTGCAACATATCTGTAACATCTCTGCCTCGATTGTGAGACAAGACTTGTTCCCAGTACTTGAACAGTATATGATTAATTTGCATAAATCTAAGAACTGAAAAGAACATCTAGTATGAAAATGTATCTGTAACACGCATAATTCCAAATCTAACGTGCACTAATGAGATGGTTAACCGAACATTAATGGTTGTAGCCTTGCACGTTCGGATAGTCATGATGAATGACGCCAACTAATGAATTTGTGCGACCACTGGAATTGGTGTGTTAATGCCTTGCTAATGTTTATATTATCGTTCCGTTCAAGAAGTTGAAGGTTGGCCGATTTGGATACGACGCCATACAAACCAGTTGTACAAATATCATGAGACTATAACAACCGGAGACCCAGAACAGTAAGAACGAAGGCCTAGACCAGTATTTGAAAAACCGAATTTTGGACTAAAGAGCTAATACATGCATGTTGGTAAGGAGATTTTGACAACAGAATACTCTGGTTTTATGGCGTCATATTATAAGTGTTATACTTCGAAATAAAGTTAGTATGATCATATATTATTTTATTTACCAAACCTACGCGTGGACTGTGAGGTGGACTTATTCTCATGACATACATACTGTCATACCATTCCGAGAATCTAAGCACCATACAATAGACTCTAGGGAGCCACCAAAAATGGCAAACATCCATATGTCATTAAAATTAATTCAAACTAGTTTCTGCCTTGACTTTAAAAAGGAATCTAACATTTTTCCGGATTAAAAAGGATCCGATGTGTTAAACGTAAACCTCCAGTTGGCACAGCATTTTTATAAGCTCAAACGCCCGTTAACGTATAAATTTGTACGCAAGCAGAAACTTTTTTTTATCGGTTTATTGTGAGCAAACAATAAATCGTGGTAATGTTTTCATGAAAACGGGGGAATTTATTTAGATTATCGGGGTATGTATGTTTGAGGTAGGAATTTTAATAGTATTAGGTCATAACTTTATAAAATTGTACTTAAATAAAACACGTCATCATCATTGTTTACTTTTTACTCAAGGGATGATTCGCTAGTTTTTAATTATCATTTTTTTTTCAAACGTCAGCATAAAAAATCTTTTTTAAAAAAGGTAAACCGAATTCAAAAGCCAAAAATAAATATTTAAGGTTGGTGGTGGTTGGTGCAGTCGGTTACTTGGCACCGACTTCAAATATTTATTTTGTGCTTTTTGAAGTCGGTTAACCTTTTTTTTTAAAAGATTTTTATTTTATAATTTTAAGTGACGAGTGAATTATTTAGTTCTATTTATATACCGATATTATATTATTTTGCTGAGTTGTACAGTAAGGTACCTACAGGATTAATATGATGACTATAATAACGGAATCTATAAATTCGTGCTGTTCGCCGTTAAGGAGTTCCCTCTTGTATCTTCAAAGTTCCAAGATCCAATATCAATAAAGAGGACCACGTCAAAACTTTATTGAACCCGATGCAAAAAGAATCATCAAAATCGGTTCATAAGCAAAAAGGGACGAATTATGAACCTCCTTTTTTGAAGTTGGCTAATATACTGGTTAGCTCTATAGTAGGGTACCTATAGGATTGACTTAATACCCATAATATCTCAATTTACACATGCCTATTGTTTGTCTTCAAGGAGTTCCCTGGTGTATCTTCTAAATTCAAGGTCCAATGCCAATGAAATTAAAATGGGACCACCTTGGAGCTATACTGAACCCAATGCAAAAAAATCATCAAAATCGGTCCACAATTGGCGGGAATATCGCTGAACATACATATAAAAAAAAATGAAATTAAAAGCATACATACAACCGAACATAGAACCTTCTCCTTTTTGAAGTCGGTTAAAAATAGACACCCCTGCAATTATCTCCACGAGCTTATTTAGTATAGTTAGCCGCGTTTGTTCGAATCGAAGAGTTAAGATTTGTCACAGTGATACTTCGGCGTGCCGAAGCTCGGTAAAGCATGAATTGTGAACCAACCAAATACTTATGATATTGAAAAATCTTGGGAACTTATAACTTTATTGTCAGCGATTTATGTGGGTATACAACATACGCCTTTACCACCTCCGCTTAGAGAAAATATAATATGATAGCATTTTTTTATTAGCGGTCTCAGTATAATAAAGGCAAATTTAATTTCGCCCACATATTTATTGAGGGAGCCAAAAGTTTATACTTCCCAAAAGCAAACCATGCGTTTACAAAACAAATTCCCTTTAATTTCTCCAAGATTTATCCCCGTCCCTATATTGTTCTTTGTCTGTCCGTGTCTCGAAGATTTTTAATTAAAATAGTTTTCAAGGGTCCTTGGGTGAACAAGGTGCTTAAGTGAGATGCGAAACTTTTACACGGATGGTGAATGCGGCGTAATTAGATGAAAGATTGCTTTTTGTTTTGGGCCGTTTTGTAGTAAGAGTAATGGCTTTGGCAAGTAAGCAGTGGGTCGAAAGCATTACAGATGAAACCGAGGAGTAGGAGGACGTCGAACTAGATGTGTGGAAGAAAACTAAACGAAGTGAAGCAGGACTGAGGACTTAATATGTAAACTTTGACGTTCGTGATGTGACTGAATCAAGCTGTCATGTTCGTGTTGTATCTGTATCTGTCATCATTTATTTTACGATGTGAAGTACAGTGCGACCAAGTTGTCTGTGAACTGAGAAGCGTCACCGTCGTCGTTGACAACTGTTTGTCGAATAACATTTGCACAATGACTCATTGCTTTTTCAACATGGCAGCATCCATTTAAAACCGACTTCTAAAAAGGAGGAGGTTATCAATTCGACTGTATGTTTTTATTTTGTATGTGTACGCGATCATTCCGCCAATTATGACGACTTTGATGATTTTTTTTGCATTGGGTTCAGTATAGCTCCAAGGTGGTCCCATTTTAATTTCATTGGCATTGGACTTTGGACTTAGAAGATACACCAGGGAACTCCTTAACGACAAACAATAGGCATGTGTAAATTGAGATATTATGGGTATTACGTCAATCCTATAGGTACCCTACTATAGAACTAAGCAGTATATTAGCCAACTTCAAAAAAGAAGGTTCATAATTCGTCCTTTTTTTATAACTTCTTTGCTTATGAACCGATTTTGATGATTCTTTTTGCGTTGGGTTCAGTATAGTTTTAAGGTGGTTCTATTTTAATGTTATTGGTGTTGCACCTTGGACTTTGAAGATAAAAGAGGGAACTCCTTAACGGCGAACAGCATGAATGTATAGATTCCGTTATTATAGTCATTATATTAATCCTGTAGGTACCTTACTGTACAACTCAGCAAAATAGCAAAAAAATAATATTTGAAGTCGGTGCCAAGTAACCGACTACACCAACCAGCACCAACTTAAAATATTTATTTTATGCTTTTTGAAGTCGGTTTACCTTCTTTAAAAAAGATTTTTATATGCATCAGTTGATGCGTCATGTATGCATTAATCCGCCAACTTTCAAAGAAAGACGGATAGTTTAAAAAATAAATAAATGCCACTCATATGCTTTGTATATTGTCTAATAACTATTATATGGTTTTTTGTCGCATATAATAGTAAAAAAAAAAACACAAAACATGTAGTAGTGAGCCAATGATATCTGAATGGGTAGACAGATTTCTAAATAGTTTTCGCGTTGTACAAATATAGTAAGTGTGGCACAGGATACCCTTGACCCAAATGTGGTAAACCAATCCAGCGATTTTTAATAACATCGCTTTACAAGGTTCTACAAAACTTGTTAAACGATCACTAAGGACAAACAATTTGAAGTTGCAGTAACATTAACGAAAAAATGTGCTGTCACATTAATCTTTAATCAGTAAATTTACAGTTTGTTACATATGGCATATGAACTCAATACTAGAGCCTCTGGTTTCTTCCACCATCATACGACAATGCTCATAGATTACAAATAATCTAATCGATCTCCACCTTTACCTACTTAAATACAAATTTCAGAGGTGAAACCGTAAGCAAAAGTAAGTATGCGACAAAAATAATTTCTTGTTCTAACATAAAGATCAATATAAATCGCTCACCATTTTCTCCACAAACTAGAGCACCAGCAAATCCAATAATCACATACAATAGAGAATTCTTGAAGGACCTAATAAGTTATTTCCTTCAGAAAAAAAACAGTCCCTTTCATACGTCCTGGGGTGAACAAATATTTTTACGGCGGTTTGAGCTTTTAGAAATAACATTGAAATGGCCGTCCTAGGTTTCAACCTAGGACGGCCACCGCAGAAAACAGGATAAATGTTCACATTTATCCTGTTTTCTCAGTCTTCTCTAAGAACAATTTTATAAAAGGAAGCCAGGTCGCCCGCTTGCAAGAAATGGGAGCTAAGTAGCTTGTAAAAGAGAAATGAATCTTTAGATCTCAATCAAAGAGAATGTAATAAAGTATCGACTTCCGTAATTTGTACGGTTGGCTTCAATAGATGGCGCTAGATGGGAAAATGCAAAACAAGAGTCGGAAAATCTCTATATAATTCCGAATTGCGCAAGTAGAATTTTCTCAATTATTTATCACTTGGGCCCCAGAAATTGTTAAGGAATGAAAAAACACTAATTAAAAAACTAATTCTGAGATATTCTTTCTCATAACTATACTTCCAGAACTATAGACGCTACATTAATTAATCAAATTTATTAATCTTTAGATATTAAAATATTCAAGTGACATTGCAAGTGGTCATATATAATTGTGTCCAAAGGAACTAACTCGTTGACAACCAATATGCGATTAGATAGCGATTAGTTGTACATAAGGATGAAATTGGCACACATTAGGGGTTAAGTTTTGGTTGACACATACTTTGTATTATGTAGACCTTTAATGTACTGTGGCAAACTACTGACTACTACTACTACATTAGTGTTCAGTACTGCATTATAATCAACCAGAGTATACATTTAATAAAAAAAAACCAAACGTATAAGACCCCAGTCTTAAATTAATATTCCATTATCTCTCTATATCAACATGCCAGATCCCTTGCGGGGTAGACAGAGAGTACAGAGTTCCAACAGGTTATAAATAAATTTATAAAGTATAAATTTCCCTAAAAAATAAATAAATCAACACTGATAACTTAATAGTTATTTTAGTTAGGCTAATGCCTAAAACGTCTGTTCGCTCCCACCGCCCGATTCAAAGGGGGCAATGTAATGGCGGACCGGACAGAAATCAACTATAGTCAGGTGGCAGTCACGTGATTTCCAAGCCACGCCCACTTAGCTCGCTAGTCTTCTTACAGTATCATATCTAAAACTACCAAAATGCTCCTACCCTTAAAAAACTAACACTTACAAAAAGAAGGCTTTACGTGTCGTTAAAATGTTGGTCCAAAAATAAACATCCTGGGGTTACCCAATCAGCACCCGAAAAAGAGTAAGTGAACCACATCGAGAACATATTCCTACGCCTTACAATGTAATCACGGAACTTCTGTTCTCATGATAAACTGGAATGGACTAGAATTATTTAATCCGGGATCGAAAAAGTTACTTATTATTCTGAAAGTCAACAAGTTAATAGTAGAAACAGTAAAAATAATGTATATTCAAAAAAAGGATAGTTATTGATTACTTAAGAATCTACCACCCGTTCGGAATGGAGAAGAAGGGCAAGAAATTCCACGGTAACTCTTTACAAAAATGAGTTTTATAATTCTTTCTGTATACATTACATATATGGGGTATGGGAGAACAGTGCAGAACGAGCTTAATAGATGTGTTTAAGTATTGATTAAACATAAATGTCAGTGTCTACATAGTCCTCTCATTTGCAAAAAGGAGACCTTGTAAAGGTGTATTATAAAAAGTATAATAATAATAATAGTAAGAATAAAAAGGGTTACTATAAAATATGTAAAGAGTGCGTACAAAATACTTGGTTTTAGCTCTAGTGTGATGCAGAACGAGACAAAATTCAACAGTACTACGGCACATCAGTAAAAGGATAGAGGATGGACTGGTCCCCACCAGCGGCACCCGTTCACTAGTATGACCTAAGAAGCAGCCATCTCCATAGACAGGTATTTGTGCAATTTAAAACGACCAATCAAAATTTCGTGTCTATGTTGTTGGCCGTTGAGGAATTCCTTCGTCTGGACCCAATCCTGGGTGTAGAAACAAGTCATGCTTACCAAAAAAATGAAGAACAAGAGAAAGTATTACTAATTCTGCTTGCAAAATTAGATCTAAACAAACAAACATTGCAAGATAAATAAAAGCTTATGATCAAAAAGTCACTTATGATTGTGAAGGTACATTGATAGAAAAGTCAGCCTATACCTACTGTCCCATAGCTGAACAGAAGCCAGCTCTTACAAATCAAGGAGATAGAATATTACATATGCTATAGATCGCACTTTACCACGTAGTCTCTGTGCGGATTGTTCGTACGAAATGTCGACCTCCACTCCGATCTTGGTCTCGAATCTATTCGCGCCTATATTAAAAAGGCGACAACTCGACACTTCGCGAACGCATCTTCCCATTCGAATCCGCTAATCGTAACCGCCGCCGACTACGAACCCGATCCCTGCCCCTACCGCTGGCCGCGACATGTTCCCACCGATCCCCCCGATGCTTTGACATCGCTTCTTTCCGCTCCGGATACGGACGACGACGACGAATGC
Organism: Phalera bucephala; assembly: GCA_905147815.2. Classification (NCBI taxonomy): domain Eukaryota; kingdom Metazoa; phylum Arthropoda; class Insecta; order Lepidoptera; family Notodontidae; genus Phalera; species Phalera bucephala. The sequence goes on along the minus strand of LR990632.1, from coordinate 10,583,732 downwards.
GTATATCCCCTAGCCCGCGGACCGGTGCACTAACTACACCCTCTCCCCCCGTAGCGACTGTCCAAACCGAGGTCGTTCCTCGAGTATGTCGCCCCTTGCCCTTCTGGCTAGAGCGTAGTGGTTGCACGCTCGCCCTTAAGTCCGGTGAAGCTGTTAAGGCCTCACGGCCAACAGCGTATACCACTCAAACACACACACACACACACACACACACACGATGGCAGCAGGTTTATAACCATCTAGTGTTCGAACTTACCAAGCCTTCCATTTACTTGCTTCCAACTTACCTTAATGACTACCATAATAATTGGCAGCCTAGACCAACGTCTAGACCTGTCTTCGAGAGTACCTTTGCAGACACTCTCAAATAGAAATGCCTCAAAGATCACCCATCTCAGACTGACATCCCATTCCCATAGCAGTAAAAATGCCTGCGCATGTATATGTCACTAATTACACTGTTCGGTCTTTACAAACTCAACGAATAATAGGGGGCGTGTACACAACAATAACGCTCTATTCAAAAAGGTCACATCCAGTCTAACCCTAAGCTAGCTCAATGCTAAAGCGGGCGAGTGTTGCTCCAGACAGGTGAAATCGTGCGAAAAATTGCCCAGCGGTCAACCGGGAAGGTTTCCCTGTGCTCGCATCGGCTAGGTGGGATCCACGGGTTTATGTAGTGCTAATCAGGTCACCCGAGGTAAAATAATGCGTTTCGAAAAAGGTCGTATGACACAAAGGGCAATGTAACCTACTACATACTCTTTTGTTATCGAACCTTTAGGGAAGGCTTTTTTCACCCGAGTTCCGTATAACAACAGTATCCTATGTTACAATTTTATGTAACATTTCCTTTGTGAATTCTTAATTGGATTACAGGATTATTTTTTTGATAATGAGTTTTTTTTTATATTGGTTGGTTATGCATCAAAGGGTCATTTCTGAATTAAAATGGCAGTGTCATATTTTTCAGTGGTAAAGGTCGTTAAATAAGTCAAAATTGGTCGAAAGAAATGCATGCTAAGAAACAAATGATAGCTTTGAACCAAAAATATTTACCTTAGGCCCTGATTTCAGCCATCTCATCAACAAAACCTATAGAAAATAGATGACAGACCAACCTTAACTACTTTTAAAATACCTAATTATTTGTTAAATCGTTATAGAGAAAGAGGAAGGGCGTTAGGACGAATATGTCATAATCCACCACGCAGGCGCAGATTGGATTAGCAGAGGCAGATTTGTAACCACCTGCTGTTGGACGCTATCAAGTCACCCATAGGACTTGCAACATTAAGTGGTCACTAGTGAGACATAATATCTTAAAACTCGTAAAATGTTTTAACATTACCCTCCCATCGAAGTATAAACCTCTCCTCTATAAACTTTCCCACCACACATTTTCACTTAGCCCGTATCAGCTTTCTAGTTTATAGTTGAAACTTAATTTCTTACACGAGTGAAACTGCTTATATTTTGCTTTGTGTTAAGTATATACCGTGGGTGTTGACTGCAAGTTGAAATTCATCGTATGAAAAAATATTGGTTTAATTGAGAAACGATGTTTGCGTGTGTTGTGGGCGGGTGTACTGATGATATCGAAGCAAAGAAAACAATAATGTTGTGTAGAGTATCATTAATTTTATCATGTCATTGAAGTATCTTTGAGATGTAATGCAAGGAGAACATAGTTCTAATAAAGGGCACCGTCATAAAGGTCATGAAAACTTGCTCTTATATTAAATTTAAGTTTATTTTTCTCTTAACTGTTTTCATTATAATCATTGCTCAAAAATAGTTCACAACAGTTTAGATAGCATTTTTATATTTAAAACCGGCGAGCGTATGTGAGACGAACTATGAGAATGGAAGAAGCCAGAGAAGTCTGTAAGGGAAAAACCCGTTGGAACTTTGTAAACTCTGCCTACGAGATGATAAGAGATAGATCTAGGGCTATACACCCAGCTACCGTATCGACATCGATCGCATCGAAAGGATCCAGAGAGGATACACGAGGTATCTTAGGTATAAAAGTAATCATTGCCCACAGGAGGCGGATTATAGCCAAAGACTGATTTTTTTTTAGATGATAGCTTTAGAGCATCGTCGTACCGTAGCTGATCAAACGTTGCTTTACAAAGTCGTCAATGGATTGGTCCATTCTACAGAATTGCTGAGTAGGATTAAATTAACTGTACCTCGATTATCCTTTCTAAGATCAGTCAGAGCACCCAATACATTCTCTAACACAACATCGAGAACAAACGTAGGTCGTCGAAACTACAATGAGATTTTAGCAGCTGTAACAGCATTGACATTTTTTTCTAATTCATTCTCTTGACATAACCATTTATGACATTACTGACATATTTTTTGACATTTTGTATTACATATTCTTATTATTTCTTTTTTTTATTTGGTTTAGTTTGCATAATATCTTACCGACAATCACAATAATTTGTATTTTAATTTTTTATACTGCTCATTCTATTAATACATATATTTTTTTAAATGATAAGCATGTTCAACAACTATTCTTACATACTATTAATAATTATAATTCATTCTGCAAATGCTGTGCACTTCTTTAAGTGACTGACACATCATAAAAAAATAATGAATGTAATAATTTAATTCTATGACTTAACTCACACAGAGTTGTTGAGGTGCCTTTTTACATAAATGAATAAATATACTGTCCCGCCTGCAAAGGCTTCCACTCCCTTCTTCCACTTACGCCGGTCTAGAGACTCCACCAGAACATGAAGGATATCCTATACCATCTTGCACTCTGAACAGAGCGAGGCACCTTACTTATTAAGAAGGCGAATTTATTAATTGGAATGTATCCAGAACGAAGTCTAAATGCTGTAACTAAAATATTTCGGCTTAGGGCGGAGCTCTCCAACCATGAAGACTTTCAAGGTTCATTTTGTAGTGTCCATACCCTTTACCCTTTTCCGCCTTTTAGCTAAGTAAATACTATCAGAAAAGAATGGCAAAGCGTGGATAGATACTCCGTCGCAAGAAGCTTTTTTTGCTAATCCATCCACTCTTTCCTTCCCCTCCAAACCTATATGTGAAGGGATCCATTGAAAGATGAGATTGCATGTGCACTTTTTATCGATGATAGTAGGTCTCATTTTATGAAGGGCAAGTCCCGAGCATGCGAGACTCCGGATTGATACTGGAAAATTATTTATCGAAAAATTACATTTTGGTCCGACCTAGGTTTTCAAACCTCGTGATCTCCGCGCGTATGATTCGCCATTAAAATAACAAGACAATAACCAGATAAATACCAGCATTTTCTTCCACCGCCTTTATATTACCTTATTCTTAAAGAGTAAGTCCAAAAAAACTGTCTCGTCAAGGTCGGATCTTGTAACGTCGGTTCGTCTCCGCGACCAAATTCTTTCTTCTTTTCATGAATAAAAGTGTTTGTGAATGGTAAATTATTATCCCGGGCGATAAGACGACCAAGATTGCGGGTGAATGCGGGACATCTTCGCCGTGAATAGAACTTTTTGAGGGGAAAACAAAGCTTTTAAAATAGATTTAAGATTATGATAAACATGTTTTTTTATGATGAGAAGTGGCCTTTTGTTTGGGTGTGGTGGGCGTAGTACTATGTTAACGATAATTTTATGTATGCCCTAGTCGCGCTCCAATTCGTTAGTTGATTTTGAATTTTATTCCATTAGGTTGATGATAAAAAAATTCCATAAAAGATTTTTTTTTGTCAAATAAGAACTTAACAATTCTATTGCATTGTTTTGTCAGTTCTCTAAAGAGCCGCCAACTTATCTGTAAAACGGCAAAAAGTGGAACTACAGCTGCCTTGTCGAAAATGCAATGACGTCATTGTGAAAATGTCATTCGACTGATAAAACCAAAACACAGATAACCTGGGCGCACTTTACTCCTAATACTCTTTATTATTATCTATTGGATGCGCCTTAGGTTTTTGGGATTAAATTATTTTACACTTTATAAAGTGTACCGACTATTTTCCATCTAGAAAATAATTAGACCAAGTTTTTTTTAAACAATTTTTTTACTAAAATTTTAAATATGCGCGCTATTGTATTCCACCTTAAGAAATACAAATAAATGACATATTACATTTCACCTAAGCATTCTACTGAAATTTAAAATTTAACAAGTAAGTAGTTTAACAGCCTTCGTTTGGAGATCCTACCGACTTTATAGATTAGTTTATGAACAAAAAAATAAAATTACGTCTATATTGTTCCAAATCTATGGTGCATGTGGTACGTAACGGTGAAGCAGCGGTGTACTGGGTACCCATTTATACCTAGTGTCCGACCGAACTGTCGGTTTCGGCCAGCTTCGGCTTAAACTGGAGTTTCGGTTTCGGCAGAAAATCGGCCGAAACTAGAGCCTAAACCGAAACTTGGTTGGAGAGCATTCGGGTAGCGTTAGGGAGCGATCAATGAGGGTCGAAGCAACTAAATTAAGACACAGAAATGTCGATTTATTCTAAAAAAAATATCATTAAATTGATTCTGATCAAACGCAATAGAATCGATTATCGATCAAAGCGGGACTCAAAAAATCGTTACCCATTAATAGACGAATTGAAATCGATTTCATCTACACAATATAACCCCTTTGTGCTTGGGCCCGTTGAATTTGTCTTGACTAGTGCCAAAGTTCTAGTTTCCAGGATTTTATAATAAGTCTGGAAGGTGGACCTAGAAACTATACAACTAAACAAAACAGCTTCACCATGTTAGGGCTTGTTACATTTGTTTTTGATAACTTCTATAGAGCACAGTTGCCAGGGTCTGATGATGGAGACAGAAGGTGACCATAGAAATTCGCTGAACATTCAACGTTACCCCGTCGTATTTATCTTAAAAATTACTATATCGGTACCTAGGTGTGGAACAGGTTTTAACCCGAAAGGAGGCTATAGGAACTCGTCAACTAAGGAAGATACCTTCGTCGTGTTTTCGCAATAAAAACTTGTTTTTAACGAAAAGAGGGGTGTTATAAGTTTAACTTGTGTATCTGTGTGTGGCATCGTAGCCTCTTAACGGATAAACAGATTTTGATTTAGTTTTTTTTGTTTGGAAAGTGACTCAAAAACAAACAGCAGGGAATGTGTAGATTGAGTTATTATGGGTACTCGTATTATATCAATGCGTTAGATAACTTACTGTAAAACTAAGCAGGTTAATATAATATAGGTATATAAATATTAAAAGTTAAGACACTCATCATTTATAATTGTAAAATAAAAAACTTTTTCAAAAAGGAAAACCGAATATTTTAATTCGGTACCCGATTGCACCGACCGCCGGCTTCCAATATTTATTGAAGACACTGACTTTAAATATTTATTTATTGCTTTTTAAAGTCAGTTTCACTTCTTAAAAAAGTTTTTTTCATATTATTAATTACTGAAAAAAATAAATAACGTTTTAAAAAAGGGGAATTGACTTCAAAAAGCAAAAAATTAATATGTAAAGTCGGTGCCGGTTATTGCAGTCGATTACTTAGCACCGACTTCAAATATTTATTCTTTTGCTTTTTGAAGACGGTTTCCCTTTTTTTGATAAGTTATTTATTTTACAATTTCATGTGACGAGTGTAATAATTATTAATTATTATATTCAAAGTCAAAGGTTCAATTCCGATTGTATTATAAATGTATCATGAAAAGTTTTCAAAATAATTAAGAATTTAGATTTTTAGGTCCTAACTTTTACTAAGCATAACATTGCAAGATCTCAAGACACCCTGACCTCAGTTTGCGTAGATCGGACCAAAAAAAATAAATAAAAAGCTTGAAGACACCCCGGAACAACTTTTGGACATCTAACTCCTCAGACCTTCCCGTAACCATGGGTGCAAAGCACTCGAAACGTCGGGAACTAGAATTTTTTTTTAATAAACCGTTACAAAATCCGAAAAAATATTTTTATTTTATGTCCTAAAATTGTTTAACTACGATACACCCTAGCATCACAAGTATTAAGACGGGTAACAGTAAGCCACGTCTGCCACAGATATGGGGCGGTTTTAGTAAATTATTTCATCTGTACGAAGAGAAAATGTTAAGCAAAACCCATTCTTGAGATGGAAAAACTTTGCATAAGGATGAATGTTGGGAATATTTCCTATACAAGATGATGATTCGTATTCTAATTGAATATATGGAATACGTTATAGTTGGAGTACCAGATTATTTAACGCTACTTAAAGCACGTTGTGTTTGTTTTTGGCTCATACTTTACTTCATATATCGGAGATTGGTGGGGAAAGATGGATCTATCTCCGGTTTCATAGTAATCTGCATGGTGGCCTTACATGAAGGAGATCTTGAAATAATACTAAGGTCTTGTCTAGTATACTGATCTTCCTTGATATGCAAAATATCCAACGATGCGCACAATAGTTAGATATTAATATTGTCACATGGAATGCAGTGAGGGGTTAGCTGCTCCGCGATACGTTCGACCACGCGCCACGTTCAATTGGATGATAACACAGCGCCATCCGCCATCTTACATCGACTATCTGTCATCGGTTAATCGTCATCTGATAGCTGTCATCTGTCTTCGTATCACTACTAAACACACTTAAGCAACTATTAAAGGCATAGATTATTTCTATAGACAATATTAAAAGGTTACCAATATTAAAATAACTGCTTGACATTCTGTTAGCTGTGATCTTCAAATAATAGGATACGACACATAATTATTTGACTAAATTATAATGACATCAGTTAAAGTGAAAAATTATTCGCGAATCGATACCACGTACGAGGGCGAAAGATACACTCTCACCTCGATTTTTGAGAGAAGGCCTTTGCCCAACCGTTGAACAGTATTTTGTGTCATTACGGCCTTGTATATTCAGGTAAATTTTATTAATTTTATTACTTCCTTACTGGGCTGGAAGCGAAAGAAAAACTTAGAATGCCCCAGTAGCCATACTTTTGCTTGGCTGGTGGTAAGAGTCCACCAAAGGTAGTAACGTCATCCGATCAACGACCAGAAAAGGAAAATTTGAAACAAACCCTATACCAACTCGTCTGGCCAGCGTGGTATAGTAGGCCAAAAACCTCTTAACATGTTAAGACACCAAACGCAAAGGCCCCCAGTTCCCGGTAGTCCCGCTGTCCGCTGCCACGGTAGCGGTCGCGGTAACAGCGGGGCAGGGGGTGCGAAGAATCTCCGGGCTACGACACAAGGCTACCAAAAACACCTGACCCTGGCTACGTACAATGGACGCTCTCTACGGCTGGACCAACACCTCACTGAACTCGAGGTAGAACTAGGTCGCATAAACTGGCACATATTGGGGTTATCCGAAGTCCGAAGACAGGGCGAGGACACGATAACCCTTGAGTCAGGCCACCTGTTCTACTTTCGGGAAGGTGATCGGCCCTCTCAGGGCGGTGTCGGTTTAATGGTCAACAAAGCTCTCACTAACAACGTTGTGGAAGTCAGCAGTGTGTTGACACGGGTAGCGTACCTCATAATTAAAATCACCAACAGGTACACCCTGAAGGTGGTACAGGTATATGCGCCGACCTCGACATACTGCGACGACATAGCCGAAGCCATGTATGAAGACATAGCCATGGCATTACATTGCACCACCAAGGCTCACTACAACGTTGTTATGGGGGACTTTAATGCCAAAGTGGGAGTACAAGAACGCGGCGAAACGATAATCGGACCCCACGGCGTAGGGCGCTGAAACCACAGGGGGCAGATGCTGGTCAACTTTCTGGAGTCGCAGGGGCTCTTCTTGGTGAATTCGTTCTTTAAGAAGAAGCCTCATAGAAAGTGGACATGGCGAAGCCCCGACACTGTGACGAGGAACGAGATAGACTGCATCATGACTGACAGGAAGTCTATATTTAGAGACGTCTCCGTGATCAACAGGTTTAACACCGGTAGCGATCACCGACTTGTCCGAGGCGCTCTAAATATAAACTTCAAGGCTGAAAGACGTCGCATGATGAGGTCTACTCTCAGACTAACTGCGCCTCAAATAGCTTTAAGGTCCGAAAAGTTCCAACTGGAGCTTCAAAATCGTTTCGACCTGCTGGAAACCGAAGGCAATGTTGACGAGAAAACCGACACAGTGGTCAAAACGCTACAGGATGTGTCTCAAAGGATGTTTCCCGGCAAAAGCGGTAACAGAGAGTCTAAGCTCACGCTCGAGACTCTCGAACTTATGAGGCAGAGACGGGAAATGTCATTCACGCAGGCGTCTTCGCCGGATTGGAGGAACCTCAACCGGAAGATCCGGAAGCTGGTGCGACGTGACCTCCGATGTTCCAACACCCGCACCATCGCGGCTGCGATTGAACAGAACAGAGGCACCAAAGTCTTCGCTCGCCAGCTAGGTAGATCCCATCTGACGAAACTTAATACAGCGGATGGCAAAACCGTGACCTCCAAGTTCGAGATACTCGAGGAAGTTGAGAGTTTCTACAAAGACCTATACGCATCACGGATGGCTAAACCCTCGAAACCCAGCGCTGACGACCACAGAGCCCCACTAGCACGCCACGATACGGAAGACATCCCTGATGTCAACCAGGACGAGGTCAGAGTGGCTCTCGAGCAGCTCAAAAATAACAAGTCGCCAGGCGATGACGGAATCACCACTGAGCTCCTAAAAGCAGGCGGGACTCCAATTCTGAAAAAGCTAGCGAGTCTCTTTAATTCCGTCATCCACCAGGGCTTAACACCTCAAGCGTGGAGCGGGAGTGCGGTGGTTCTGTTCTTCAAAAAAGGTGACAAAACCTTGCTGAAGAACTACAGACCCATCTCACTCCTGAGCCACGTCTACAAGTTGTTCTCGAGAGTACTCACAAATCGCCTCGCCAGAAGACTTGACGAGTTCCAGCCACCGGAACAAGCCGGGTTTCGAAAAGGCTACAGCACCGTAGACCACATCCATACTGTTCGGCAGATTGTACAGAAGACCGAAGAGTACAATCAGCCGCTGTGTATGGCTTTCGTGGACTACGAGAAAGCCTTCGACTCCATCGAAACCTGGGCGGTTTTGGATGCTTTGCAGCGATGTGGCATCGATTGGCGCTATATCGAGGTGTTGAGATGTCTGTATGATACCGCCACAATGACCGTCCAGCTCCAGGACCAAAAGACCAGCCCGATCGAGCTGCATCGAAGGGTAAGACAGGGGGATGTAATATCCCCCAAGCTCTTCACCAATGCACTCGAAGACGTCTTCAAGACGCTGCACTGGACTGAGCGGGGCATTAACGTCAACGGCGAATACATCTCACACCTTCGGTTTGCCGATGATATCGTCATCGTGGCAGAGTCACTGGAACAGTTAAGCGAAATGCTGCAGAGCCTAAATGGAGCCTCTCGTGGTGTCGGTCTCGGCATGAACTTGGATAAAACCAAGATCATGTTTAATGAGCATGTCACGCCGGGACCCATCTACGTCGATGGTTCGATGCTCGAAGTTGTTCGGGAGTATGTCTACCTTGGACAAGTTGTCCAATTTGGTAGGAACAACTTCGAGAAAGAAATCAACCGCAGGATCCAATTGGGTTGGGCAGCATTTGGCAAACTACGTCATGTTTTCGCTTCGCCTATACCGCAATGCCTGAAGACTAAAGTCTTTAACCAATGCGTTCTACCTGTTATGACTTACGGGGCCGAGACGTGGACACTCACAGTGGGACTAGTCCACAAATTCAAAGTCGCACAGCGGGCTATGGAGCGAGCTATGCTCGGCGTCTCTTTGAAGGATAAAATTCGTAACGAGGTAATCCGACAAAGAACCAAAGTTACCGACATAGCTCGCAGACTCAGTAAGCTAAAGTGGCAATGGGCTGGTCACATCTGCAGAAGGCCTATGTCCAGCAGTGGACTACGATAGGCTGATTGATTGATTGATTGATTATTAACCATAACAGTCCAAACTTGGATAATATATTCAGATGAACATATCATTACGTTATGCTAATTGTGGTGTACATTTCCATTCTACGTAGAGTCATCGATTGCGCAAAGTCATTACCGGATGCAGGCTATTGTAATTATAATATGGACGCCGAAATAATTCGTAATTTTCTGTTGGATTTCATTTCGGAAAGTAGATTGAAGGCATTATGTGAATTTATTAGTTAAATTATTTCACATTCCTGGATGACACAGAGGGTTTTACCTGATTATTGCAAAGCTAAAACAAAAGGCACAAACATATTTATAGCAGTCTATGTATCTTTGTATTTATGTATGTTCCATCTTAATTTGATAAATTAGGTGTCAATCGATTCGTTATTATAGTCTGGGTAACATAGACTACATTTTGTACACCCAAAAAAGTGGAGGTCCCTTTTTTTGCTATTGTATCGAGTGGGACGTTAAACAAAAGAAGGGAAAATTCTAAGTTACAAAACATACTAAGTGATAGAAAACCAATTTTAGTATATTTCAGCGTTTATTCCGTAGTCGGGTTACAGGTTCTTTTTAATTTCCTTGAGGAATAAAATATAAAGAAATAAGATAGAAAAATCCGTATTCTAAAATTATAACCGGCATAATAGTAATAGACTGACCTCTTATTGATTGAAGCCTAACATCATAGGCTCTAAGTGAATGTACAAAATACAACTCTTAGAGAATGATAGCGTGACGAATAGTGAAAATAAGTTCAAAGCTTGTGTAAAACGAACACTTTGTAAACAAGCTTATTATTCAATAGAATAATATTTAAAAGATATAAATACTTGGATAAATGCTATTCCAGCTCCACTTGAGTAATGACAACCAGTTCAACTGTTATTAGTTAACATTTTCTCTCTTCTGCAAAGCGCATTCCTTTGTGAGCACGAGGTCCTGGGTTCAAATCCTAGGTCGAACAAGTGTAGTTTTTCTAACGAAAATCTTCCTAGTACGAGTCCGGAGTCTGGAATTGTGCCCGGTATATGGCAATAGGCTCGCTCCCTATTACATGGGACCTAACATCGTCGGCGAAACGTGGTTGTACTCAGTACACCTCTGCCACCCCCGCTGGGGAGTATAGGCGTGACGGTGTTTTTTCTCTGTTCCTTCTATTAATTTGATATAATGACATTGTTTTTGTGTAATTTTAGTTTGTAAATGAGGAAATCATGTAGCCGTTCTCATAAATAGTATAATTTGCTTTATTTAACTTAGACTTACCTAACGACCAACTTACATTGTCCTCTCATACCCCACAACAAAATGTAGATAAAAAGTTATTAAATTTTTATTTTAAAAGAGTAACGTGGAGATTTTTGCCCTTTTTCTGCACAGGAATGACATTCCGGGGTGGTGGTAGAGTCTTTGTTATTTTTCTGACGTTTCATAAATACTATAATGGTTTACTTGGATAATACAATCTGATTCTGGTGTTTGTTTTGATAACACGCGAACACTATCGATGGAATTGCACCCTAATATATTTATCAGCCATTTTAAATATCTCCCAAGTGATAAAACGACGTTTCGCATTTTATCGCAGTTTATTTTTGATTTTTAAGTTCCCGACGTTTCGAGTGCTATACAGCACCTATGGCCACGGGAGGGACTGAGGTGGTTGACGTCCAAAATTGATTCTTATAAACATCAAACTTCTTAATTATATTTGTTGGTCCGATCGACGCAGAATGAGCTTACGGTGTCTTGACGTCTTACAGTCTTATGCTTGGTTTTCGATGTAATTATAGATCTCAAATTGATGGACGTGAAGAAATTGGAATAATTTTAATTTCAAAAGATCTTTTTAAAAAGAAGCGCTTATAGCAAAAATACTAATCCTATGGGCTATGACGGTGACCTTGGTTTTCTACAAATCTCCTTATTCCTGATTCGATAACGTAGATAAACGCCGAGCATAGCTATTTCCATAGCTTGATGAGAAACTCTGAGCTTTTTTATGAGACCTATTGTAAGAGACCACGTCTCTGCTCCGTAACGTATTATTACTGGTAACACACATTAGACCTGCATACACATTTACGTGTATTTACCTAATTGAGTACTCCTGTACTCGAAGATAAAAATACGAACATTTAATAAATAAAAATTTCAATTTACGACCGTTTCAAAATATCGGCCGACTTAACCAACTGCAATATTTCAAAACAAACCGTTGAAAAATGCGTTTGAAGGTATTAATCTGGCAAGTTAAGAGAGAGCTTTATTGCGAAATAAGCTAACTGTAATTAAAGTTAGCTCTTTCGATAATTTATAGCTAGCTAAGCTGGGTGATATTTTATTTTTTATAACATTGTAGGTATATTTTTGCGTATTATTTATTAATATTTTTAGCCTGTAATGAGCTGATCTCATTTCGCTTAAATTTTCATACATATGAAAGCATTGTTATTCCAACCTCCATCTTCCATTTTAAAAATAAAAAAAAAACGAAAACGTTTATAAACATTAAATTCACATGCACAAACACCCAGACTGAAACAAATATTTGTGAGTCACACAAAGATTTATCTCGTACGAGTTGGTGGACCGACTAAAGCTCTTTACCACTGGACAAAGCCGCCCGTCAGTTTGGTCCATCATTTTGGTCAAAGAGTTTGGAAAATATTTTCCAATGTTTTAAATATACTTCCAAAAAATAAGGTTTCAGTTTAAAATTTAAACTCTTGATATCTAAAATACATATTTCTTAATGTCTATTCAACCAAATCCTATCTTTAATTGCCTTAGGTTTTGTTAATTATTTTAGAAGTTATAAGCTATTAATTATACGCCACCGAAAGTAGGACTCACATTTTGACGGACTGAATAGATGCTTCGCATTGCATTGGGCAACTGGCTACCACGCGGACCAGGGTCCGAATAGATCGGAGATAAAATAAAAAATCCTTTTTCGCAACGCGGTTGCGAATCGTTGTCGCCATGGCGGCCGAAAGGGAACAAACTGTAGTTTTTCTATCAGCAGTAGCAATATCAGTTCGGAGGCTTGTATTTGTCCTCGGTAACATATAATATTAATAGATTCGCCACCTACATTGAGACCTGAGTCGGCAACACATCAATGTACATATTACTACCACCACCAATTGGGTTACAAAAATGTAATATGCACCTTATATCATAAGCCTAAAGGATCATATTTAAACTTAAATTCCTCCATCTAACACAATGTTTCCGTCACAAGCACATCATGAATTCAACTCGTGGGGGGTCTCGTAAAAATTGGTATTAGTTCACACTTAGGCTTCGCTTCAAATTCAAGTGAGGGTACCGTTTTTGCATTCAAAGTGGCAATTACCTGACTTCGATCGTGTGTGGATATGATGTATGGACTCTGCAAGTCCAGTAGGAGAGCTGTGCCGATGTAATTTGAATTATTTGTAGATTCATGTAGAATCGAATCATTAATACTTCTTAAAGCTACGCGAATCATTCGTATGAAATAAAACTGATAAAACTTTGCGAACTTAAAATAAAATTATAATGCCATAACAATGGAAAAAAAAAGTTTATTTCTTGGCACCTATCATCACCGGCAACAAGTACTATTTACGTATGTTTACTTTGGTAGAAAGTTCAGGGATCTCAAACGTAATGCACCGATCCCCAATATTGTATCTTAATCGATTGAGTACATTTTGGGAAATTGTGGTTGGTAACGATTTGCTGGAAAAAAAATACCAAAAATATACCGCTGACATAGAGAGAAAAGTGAGTACAGGGAACAGAGTAATGGTGCGATGGGAACGTTACTTGGGAGCCGGCACTTATTTGCCGACTTAAGTGCCTTTTGGCAAAGGCGCAGCTGGCCATACCAGGCCATACTCGTACATAACGGAGTGCTTATCCCGACGCTGTTATATGGTAGCGAGAGCTGGGCATTTAAGAAGAAGAATGAAAGTAGAATATGCGGTGGAAATGCAAGCTCTGCGAAAGTTGTGGGGAGTGAAGCAGACCGACGGTATTTGCAACAGCGTAGTAAGAAAGCGAGTAGGTATAAAAGATAGTATCGGTGTAAAGATGAGAAAGGGTATGCCGTTAGTTCAGGCATACAGAGAGAATGTCAGAAGAAAGAATGACAAAACAGATATACAATGCAAAAGTGGAAGTATGTAGGTACCGGAGAAGACCTAGACTATCTGACCACGACCAAATAGACCGAGTCTTATCTGAAGGACAAGTCAAGAGTCTCCGTAACCGGCGAGCGTGTATGAAACGAACTATAAGAGTGGAGGAAGCCAGAGAGGTATGTAAAGAAAGAACCTGTGGAACTCTGTACTCTCTGCCTACCCCGCAAGGTATCTGGCGTGATGATATAGATAGATAGAATGCGAGGTATGCACCGTAGGATGGTCATACCCAGTTATCCAACTAATGCATTAAAAATGTACTGACTGTTTTGGGCAGGTGGATAAAACCTAAAACAGTTACAGCACCCTTGTTTATAAAGCTCTTCTAAGTCTTCTCTCCTAAGTCTCTTTCTTACGGTATGTAAATTAATAAAATACTGCTAAAGCTGTTGTTGTCCCCATGATTCGGTCAGTATTTTTTTCTCAAAAACTTCGTTAATACTAACTAAAATTTTTGATGTCACGCCAAATTACTTCGTCATTACCTTTTCCCCAAGAGTTAACTTCCCCATAATCAAATCTCAGGGGGCAGGTGTTGCGGACACGTTGAAATGTCAATTAATGATGACTTAAACAGGTTATAATACCTTGTAATTAAGCGAAGCCCACGTAATAGCATTCCGCTATCATTGAGTACGTCATTGATGTAGATTTTATAGAAATGGCTTCTTAAGTATTAGTGATAAATTCAGAGGGTTTAACACGAAAAGATTGATGTTAACATGACGCTAGTAAGTTTACATGACGCCATCGTTGTCACACGATAAAATTTACCTAATAAGCTTGAACGTGACAGCATGCTTACTTGCTAGTATCAAGATCGAGGCAATCTTTTTGTGTTAGGCCTTAAAGTATGAAAAGGGTTAAGGTTTTAAGCGGTGTGAGCCTGCAGTCCTCACCCGTTGTTTTTATAAAAATTATCCAAAGGCAGTCCGGAGTTAGAAATTGTGCCTGGTATAATGCCATTAGCATGGTGGACTAAGAACCTCGTTAAAGCAGCCGATAATGAGAAGGATACGTGCAATATAAAGCCGGTCCACGTAGTGACCTTTGGGGAGGACTTTATCTTCCAGTCGACGTCTTTGGATTGATAATTATGTATGCCAGCGTGCGTGCGTCCGTACATGCGTAAACGCGTGCGAGAAAGAGTGAATATATAGTTATGAGTAGGACATTTTTATGATTGGGATGGTAGGCCAAATACTCTGCCTTGTAACTATATCATGAATCGTTCCTTATAGTCAAACTTGAACTACTATGGAAAAAAATGTTCTACAAAGATCATAACTATCTTTGGCAAACATATCTTATTTTCACACACATTAATACTCTTAAGGAGATGATCAGATTTATTAAAAAAAACTGAAAAGAACGTCTAGTACGAAAATATATCTGTAACACGCATAATTCCAAATCTAACGTGCACTAATGAGATGGTTAACCGAACATTAATGGTTGTAGCCTTGCACGTTCGGATAGTCATGATGAATGACGCCAACTAATGAATTTGTGCGACCACTGAAATTGATATGTTAATGCCTTACTGTTGTTTATATTATCCTTGCGTTAAAGAAGTTGAAGGTTGGCCGATTTGGGTTCGATAACATATAAACCAGTTTTACAAATATCATGAGACTATAATAACCGGAGAACACAGTAAGAACGAAGGCCTAGACCAGTATTTGAAAAACCAAATTTTGGACTAAAGAGCTAATACATGCATGTTGGTAAGGAGATTTTGACAACAGAATACTCTGGTTTTTATGGCGTCATATTATAAGTGTTATACTTCGGAATAAACTTAGTATGATCATATATTATTTTATTAACCAAACCTACGCGCGGTCTGTGAGGTGGACTTATTCTCATGACGTACATACTATCATACCATTCTGAGAATCTAGGCACCATACAAGAGACTCTAGGGAGCCACCAAATATGCCAAACATCCATATGTCATTAAAATTAATTCAAACTAGTTTCTGCCTTGACTTTAAATAGGAATCTAACATTTTTCCGGGTTAAAAAGGACCCTATGTATTAAACGTAAACCTCCAGTTGGCACAGCATTTTTATAAGCTCAAACGCCCGTTAACGTATAAATTTGTACGCAAGCGGAATCAATTTTTTTGTCGGTTTACTGTGAGCAAACAGTAAATCGTAGTAATGTTTTTATGAAAACAGGGGAATTTATTTAGATTTTCGGGGTGTGTATGTTTGAGGTAGGAATTTTAATAGTGTTAAGTGATAAACTTGTACTTAAATTAAACACGTCATCATCATTAAGTTGTTAACTTTTTATTACAAGGGAAGATTCGCTAGTTTTTTAATCATCTTTTTAATAATCTAGTAGCTAAAAGTTTATACTTCCCAAAAGCAAACCATGCGTTTACAAAACAAATTCGCTTTCATTTCTCCAAGATTTATACCCGTCCTTATATTGTTCTTTGTCCGTGTCTCGAAGATTTTTAATTAAAATAGTTTTCAAGGGTCCTTGGGTGAACAAGGTGCTTAAGTGAGATGCGAAACTTTAACACGGATGGTGAATGCGGCGTAAATTAATTAGATGAAAGATTGCTTTTTGTTTTGGGCCGTTTTGTAGTTAGAGTAATGGCTTCAGCAAGTAAGCAGTGGGTCGAAAGCATTACAGCAGAAAACCGAGGAGTAGGAGGAGGGCGAACATAGGTGTGTGGAAGAAAACTAAATGAAGTGAAGCAGGACTGAGGAGTTAATACGTAAACGTTGACGTTCGTGATATTAGGGAATCAAGCTGTCGTGTTAATGTTCATTTAGTAAATTTGCAGCGTGACAAGGATAGTATATCAACTCGATAGCTTTACACTAACGTTAATCTTTTCTTACTAAACACCACCAAGTTATCAGTGAACTGAGAAGCGTCGCCGTCGTCGTTGACAATTGTCAGTCGAATGACATTTACACAATGACGTAATATATACGTCATTGTTTTTTCAACATGGCCGCTGTAGTTCCATTTTTTATCATTGAGGTACTAGAAGCATATATGGAGCATTTACAAGTTTATATATTTGAACTGCTTACACTTATGTCATGTCAGTGATAAGAAAGAGGACAAATCTATCGTTACCAGTTACACCCTTGTACATTTTTTTTACATTAATGTCATAGACTATACTCATGTTTTTCAATAGATGTAGTATTAATACTTTCCCATATAACTGCGAAAGCTTTATCGATAAAATCATTTTGTATATAAGTCGAAAATTAAATATTTTTTACAATACAAAATATCGCTGTATCTCATAGTGTCTATTGTAGATGCGTAACTTAGTTTTGTAGTAATAATAGTAATTCCTTCTAGCTATTGACGATCTAAAGAATCTTGACATTCACTATATTTTACGGACGATTAAGCGCCGTGGTTAAGAGCTTAAGCCGCTCCATCCACTGTGTCTAATAGTCGCGGGTTCGATTCCCGCACGTGACAAATCTTGGTGCGACCCGCAATTATTTCTTTCGGTCTGGGTATTTGTGTATGTGATTTTTCATGTTTGTAAACGCACCCACGAAAACGGAATAAATCCTAGTATGGGGTTACGTTTTTTTTTTCACAAACAAAAAAAAAATTAAAATATATTTTTATAAACAAGCTTTTATAGCAAATACACAACGGGGACCGACAAGTACTATAGTACTTGTCAAGTCAAATGTAACGAGCCTGAACACGTCAGGGTTATGTTGAGTAGTTAGGTTAGGTTAGGTTAGGTTAGGTCCTGTTGGTCACCCTTTGCCTCCAACATGAAAACCTGGACACCATCCGGGTCTACAGAACTTGTCAAGACAAATCCAATGAGCCCAAACACGGCGGGGTTATGTTGAGAAGTTAGATTGGCCACTCTCCGGCTCCATCATCAGACCCTGGACACCATCCGGGTGTAAAGTAGTCGTCAAGACAAATCCAACGAAACTAAACACAGCAGGGTTATATTGAGTACTTGTGTGTTGCCATTGGCCACCTTTCGGCTTCAACATCAGACCCTGAACATCATCTGGTTATATAGTACTTCTCAATACCAATTTAACCAGCCTAAATATGAGGGGTTACGTTGTATAGTTCACATGGTCCTATACCCATCTTCCGACTCCATCATCAGAACAGCTCCATGGTACCATATTATTTGCAATGTCATCGGACTTACATATGTATGCCAAATTTTGGCTCAATCGGATACCCGCACATGCTTGAAAAATGGATCACAAGATTTGAAGCGGAAAGACAGATAAACATACGAACATTATAAATTGAATAAAAGCTTGTAAACATGAAATTGAACCTTTCATAATGTTTTTATTTATTTCAATATAAGCGCGAACAAAATATTTAAGAAAAAGCCTATTGCAAAGAATATCAATATAATATAGGCGGACCTGGGCAAACGGCGCAAATATGCTGCTATTAGCAACAATTATATATTTGTGCCGTTTGCCGTAGAAACATTAGGCCCATGGAGTTCGGCTTCAAAACAATTTATCAATAAAATAACACCTACGCTGATCACCTCCTCGGGTGACAAGAGGGCTGGCTCGTTCCTTGCTCAAAAGATTGGTCTGTCTATTCAGCGAGGAAACGCAGCCAGCATTCTTGCCACCATTCCGCGCGGATGCGGTCTTTTTGATTAAGGTCTTTTTTTTCTTTTTTTTTCTCTTTGTTTTATTTTATATTTTAGTTTAAAGTGAGTGTTTTTATTATAAGTTATAATAAGTGATCAAACGAATTTACCTGAAGTGAAGTTCGATCATTATTATACGAAGTCCTTCGTTCGAAGATATAAACATGCAGCTCTCTCTACTCGCTTGGCAAGCCGCTAAGTTTTTTAGAAACGTCAACGCCTCCTCTATGGTATCTGTGGACGTAACCTCTGCGACCATTCCTTTTAGAAGTAGTACATTTCAACTTTACCAACGGGCAGGGCGGGTTGGGTACTTATATCTTCGAACGAAGGACTTCGTATAATAATGATCGAACTTCACTTCAGGTAAGTTCGTTTGATCACTTATTATACTGTGTCCTTCGCTCTCGATATAAACATGCAGCTGTTTAGAGCTATAAGGGTAAAGTTGAAGTATACCACATGAATGTCATTTTTAAGCGTGAGCTCTAAAACATAATATGTCATGAGTACATTTGTATAACACATTCCTGTTGTTTGCATTGCTACACAACACAAATACAACATATATTGTTTCTTACAACCAGTCTGTCTAACTTATTCAAAATAAATTTATTTAATCAAATTCTATAACATGTCATGTTATATAGCGTAGATCCATCCCAACAAAATTCTTTAAAGCACCTGTTATAGCACACCTGTTGTCCATAACTCATTACTACCGGGTAATAATAATCAATCATTACTTATCAGATATCAGTGCATTCTCCATCTGTTATATCTTCTATATATAGATTTTTTTTTTTTTTTTTTTTTTATAGTAGTCTCTTTATATAACGAGAGTTGAGGAATTACCGATCCAGAACTTTGTTTATATGAAATTAATTCCTTTATAATAATTCTTGTATCATAGAAAACCCTTCCGAATCGAACTATGAGAGTGGAGGAAGCCAGTAAGTAAAGAATCTGTTGGAACCCCGCACCCCCCCTGCCTACCCCGCAAGGGGTCTGGCGTCACGATATAGATAGAGATAGATAGAAAACTTTTACTGTGTCCTAGATCTGGTAACAAAGTATGTTAGTACCCAATCTATAACAATATAAGACAAATAAGACAGGGAAACCTGTTTCCCCACTAAAGTGTCTTCCAAGTGGGGCTTTTTTTTTTTTTTTTTATCAAATGATCTTGTTTTTGAGTACAGTACCAGACAAAGGCTACAAATTATATTGGTGATCATAAGGATGCTTTGCTATAATTACTTATTTAATTTATGATAAAGTATTTTCCTTTATGTCAAAGTTCGGTTATATTTAATGTTAGTTATATTTATAATCTTTAAAGATGTACATATACCAAAATTTAACATTTTTGTACTAGAGGCCTTTGTACTAATGTCCTTATCTAGAGCTATTCCTCACATAAGGCTATGTACCTTAACTATATGATCTCGCCCCCCCCCCCCTCCCCCATTTTTGGGTTTGGAACGAAGGGCAGTGCTGATGTGTGGTAACCTAATTTAACCTGCCCCACTGTTAAACTATACTACTATTATTATTATATATTCCGAAACTATCCCGGATATCCGAAACTATCGGATGTAATTCCAACTAATAATTTAATTAACATTAATACAGTTTCCATAGATGTACTCACAGTAGAAAAATATTTAAAGAATTTGAATCTCTCTAAAGGTGCTGGTCCAGACTATATCCATCCCATTTTCTTACGTAATTGCTACAAGACAATAGCTCTTCCTTTATCAATTCTCTTTAATTGCTCTTTGAAACAGGGGATAATGCCAAGTTGCTGGAAAAAGTCATTTGTTGTTCCGATTTTTAAAAGTGGTGATAGACATAATGTTACGAATTATAGAGGGATTTCAAAACTCTCAGTTATTCCAAAATTGTTTGAAAAAATAATTTATGATTCACTTTATCCGCAAGTAAGACCTGTCTTAAGTACATTTCAACACGGTTTTGTTGATAAAAGATCAACTGAAACCAATCTTTGTGAGTTGGTTGACGTGATTACCTCAGCTTTAGATGAAGGACAGCAGGTGGATGTTGTGTATACCGATTACTCTAAAGCATTTGATAAAATTTCACACCATATTTTAGTCGCGAAATTGGCAAGTATCGGTATACACGGCGATCTCCTTAGATGGCTTGAATCTTATCTGAGAGATAGAAATCAAGCGGTAACAATCAAAGGCTACACTTCCAATTTTCTACCTGTAACTTCCGGCGTCCCACAAGGATCGCATCTTGGTCCTTTGTTATTTAATATTTTCATAAACGATGTGGCTCAAGTGTTTAAGTATTCTAATATTTTATTATATGCTGATGATAAGAAAATTTTTAGAAAAATTAATTCATCTAATGACTGCACTTCATTACAAAATGACTTGAATAGTCTATGTGAATACTGCATTGATAATGGTTTGAACGTGAATATTGATAAATGTTGTGTAATTAGTTTTTATAGAAAAGCAAACCCGATTATATTCGATTATAATATGTTTGGACATAGTTTGAAGAGGGTATCTGAGGTCCGTGATCTGGGAGTGCTTTTAGATAATGAACTTAATTTCAGGAGTCATATTGATCTCATTACCAACAAAGCCTATAAAATGTTAGGTTTTGTTTTAAGACAAGGTAAAGAATTCAAAAAATTCCATACTTACTTAATACTCTATAATGCCTTTGTACGTTCACACCTTGAGTACGCATCAATCGTTTGGAATCCTAACTACACAGTTCATAAACAGTCTATTGAACGTATACAAAACAAATTTCTAAAAAAATTACAATTTAGACAAATTAACACCCCTAACTTTAATTTTCAAGTAAAGCATGTAACATCATTAGAAAATCGTCGTACACAGAGAGATATAATATTTATATACAAATTACTTCATAATTTGACCGATTCTCCTTATTTGCTCAGCAAAATAGGTCTGCGTTGTCGAAGGCCGACTTCCCGCTGTAAAGAGGTTTTACATGTTCCATTTGCCAGGACCGTCCATAAAAAGAATAAATTTATAATACGCAGTGCCAGCTGCTACAACAGCAAATTTAATGACATCGATATCTTTCATTTGTCACTTTCTAGGTTTAAGAAAGAACTTAGAATAAGGCTACAAATTTGTTAAAAATCATTTTTATAAGTTTTATTTTCAATTTTTCAATTCTACCGGCCGTACATAGTTGTTTATTTTCATTATTGGAAACTTTATTGGTGAATGTGTTATAATTTATGTGTACCTTTTTAACTTCTGCATTTTTTGTACTGTGTGTTTCCTTTACCTTAATAAATAAAATAAAATAAAAAAAAATAAAAAAATATCATTTTTATGTCCACCTAAATATTTATGTATCACTTAACAATTCGTTCTTGCGCAATAACGCCCGCGAACATTCATTTTTGGCAATACGATCGGGCCACCCCTGACCCGTTATATTGCTGATGAAAATTACACTCAAATTTACTAATTTAGTAATGACTTAAGTAGCGAATAAGTCACAGGCAACTAGACCAAACCACGGACTATAACTTTATGATATTGGGAATCCTATTCATAACTTAACTTTTTCATACCCTTAAATGCCACACTTCCTCTGCTTCTTTGTATGTGGTTGTTTTTTATAAGTAGCAACTGTAGTGAGTAACTTTTTAGTTAGTTCTAGATTTCCAACCGTGAGGATTGAGTGTCACTTAACTTATACATGTAGTACCTACGTATCATTCATATTTCATTTAATATCATAATAATATGTTTTGCGCCCTCGCCTACCCACTTGGGATCTGGCGTGGTCTTATAATTATTAATAAATAAATAATATCAAGTTCCCTAAGACTAAGGTTATTGCTGATACTACCTAATATTTATCATACCTGTGATAAAAATATACTTTTGATTATTCTTGTTTAAGATAATCTATACTTTTAAATATTGTAACTCAATATTTCATCAACTTCATCAACAATTTTTAAATAGGTATTATTATTAAGTCATTTGCATGACTTTATTTTCTTTTTATATATAGATACATTAATAAGATACATGTAACATGTGGATGTAATAATTTAAATGTAACAATATGAAAAATGCAAATTTTTTGTATGACATTTCCAATTCAATACTTTTACACTGAACCACCTTTAAATAAATTACAGCATGTATAGTGCTCTAAAACCACCTGTTTCCATAATAGTAGCAGGTTGTGTTTGTGTCATATCTCCGATATCCTAACTGTACCAGAACCATCACTGGTGCTCAATATAAATGTGCACATTCAAAACTAAACACAAACCTATTTTTTATAGTTATTAATTACTTGAATAATTTTATTTGATGATATATTATTTATTGATTATCATATTATCAAACAAAAGTACAATAAAAACATCTAATTCTTCAATTCATGAATTGATGTATAATCTTTCCTCTGTGTGTCTCAAATTTCTAATGTATTAATTACACTATAAATGATGCAGGACGTAACCAAAAACCAAAACCATTGGACTCATTACCCAATAGAAAGCTGAATAGCTCCTAATAAATTTTTATTAGTATATTTAATATGACTTTAATGTCTATTATTAGCATTGAGTTTCTTTGTGGGATAAGGATTATAGCACCGTTGCGATCATCTATCTTTAATTAAATTCTAATGAGAATGGCTATAAATTGTATATCAATTATTAAAAATTATGTTTCTAATAATAATGTTTCTATACATAATGTTAAATATATGTAGGACCAGATTTTTTAACCTTCACTTGTCTGGATTACTTGCAGTATTTGCACAAAACCCATAAAGTTATGTTTGCCGTTGAAGGCAGACAGACACACATTTTTATTAGTATCATAGATACATTGTTACATACCAAAGTCAGTGAATACCTTTAGCCTCCAATATTATGGTTTATTTGTAACAGCCATGTTGTATTCCTGAATGTTTAACTGATTTTTTCAGTAACATAAAAAAAAACAAAACAAGCCTTTATGTAAAAAGCCTAGCAAGCTTTTCTTACCTCACATTCTCTGGTAGGAGACTTCCAATGTCCATTGTGATTTCTTTTTGGTGGGCTGATAGGTACACTGTAGGTACATTTATACATACATTTGTGGATAGATGTACATTTTTACACACCGGATGAGGATTGTTGTTCTATATTGGTTACAACACTGGTGGTTTCTTGAAATTTAAACTACTGCTTATGAATAGATAGTTATAATTCCATCTTGGTACTCCACTATATTAACCTTATTTAATACAAAATATATACTGCTGACCACAAAGGTTCTTATCCCAATCAATGTTTCATGACTGTATTGTTAGGACTCATCTTCCCTGGCTACCCTGCAAGGGGTCTGGGCTGATAATATTGATAATTATTAGTTTTATGTTAACTGGATAGACCAGGTATTTTATATTATATTTTAAGGATGTATGTGTGTAACACAAATTATTGTACAACTTGCCTGTCTCAGCATCGGTAGGCTGTGATATTATATTTGGAATATTTCCACAATTCTGTTGCTTGTCAGTTATAACAGGCATTGTTATAAGTAGAGACTACTTTGGCTCATCTGTTTATAAACCCTGTTCAGGGATAAATATTGCAAGGTTTACCTTTTTAATACAAATATTGCACAATTAAAATTACAAATAAAGTGCTCATAATATTGCACAATTCTTTGTGTAATAAGCTCCACTTTGGGCTATTTTAGGATTATTATACAAGTATGTCTAATAATGAAATCAATGCAAAACATTATGTTTCTGCAAAGGGGTGGCTTATGTTATTAATAATGTATTGTTATTCATAAATTCATAAACAATGTCCCTTTAGTTATCCTTTCAGAAAGTCTCCTTTAGGAGATATAATATCACAAATTGCTTATAGTTTATAGCAATAGTCTTTGTATTTACTGTTTAAGGTATGTATGTTGGGTAACATTTTAGTTTCTTACCATTGTAGAAATGTGAACTGCACAGGAGCACCTCATGGGTGAAACCTATTAGTAGTATGACCTTCAGCACATATCTCGTATGGGCCCCAAGTCTTGCGGATCACGCCGATGCATCTCGTACACCGCTCGTGTCCTTGAATTACCGCTAAGTCTTGCGGACCACGTCGATGCATCTCGTACATCGCCCGTGTCCTTAAATTGGCATCGATCCTTAACAATCATTATTGATTAATGTCCCCGCTAATTTCTCTCATTAGAGGTATTACCTTGCCAATTTATAGACGGTTAATAATTGTTTGCAGGTATATTGCGTGTTAAACTGTTTTTACACGAAGAGGGACATGAGACTTCGTAAGTTTACTTTCCGAGTGAAGACTTTACAAGTCTTAATATAATAAAACTCACGTCTCCAAATATTCGATATTATATACATAAACAAGTTAAGCTGAAAACGCCACAAATAAACAACTATCAGTTGATCTTTTTTGAATGTACTCTTTTGTCAAGACGTAAAATATTTCTGAATTTGCCTATACGATGTTTTAAATTTATTTCACAACATCACTTGAGTATATAAAAACCTTTTGTTATATAATTTCACTGCTACGATTATTTGATTAAATTAAATGTCGACCAAAACTTTATTACAAGGCATCGGCTGCCACGCTAAAAGAAAGAATGGTCGCAGAGGTTATGTCCACAGATACCATAGAGGAGGCGTTGACGTTTCTAAAAAACTTAGCGGCTTGCCAAGCGAGTAGAGAGAGCTGCATGTTTATATCGAGAGCGAAGGACACAGTATAATGTAAATAATAAAGGTCTTATAATTAAAAAAAAAAAATATAATATATAATATTAAATATCAATATAATATTAAAAGAAAACAAATTGAAGTTAATTTTACATTGAAACTGCTACTGGTTGTAATCTGCGCTATTTGAGCCCAACATCGAAGCACTCTTTTCTAAATGTTTTGAAAAGATGCAACTCAGTATGAGTTTAAATGTGCTCTTAGTATTGCATAAAAACACTATTCATTTAGGCTGCAATATCTGTAGGCATATTAAAACAAAAAAGCATGCCTTAAAAATTATATAAATACCAATTTTCGAAAATGCTGTCGATATCGATGTAAACTTCCCATCATTATGACTAATCTCTTTGGGAAGACGATTATTAGGATTCTATCTAAATTTAATCATTTATGCTCAAGGAAAACAGTTAATTTAGTGTAGTTATCATGCGTCTTCAAACTAGTTACATTTTTTTAGAAAATACACACACCGTCACGCCTATATACCCCAGAGGGGGTGGCAGAGGTGTACTGAGTACACCCACGTTTCGCCGACGATGTTAGGTCCCATGTAATAGGGGGCGAGTCTATTGCCATATACCGGACACAATTCCAGACTCCGGACTCATACTGGGAATTTTTCGTTAGAAAAACTACATTTGTCCGACCTAGGACTTGAACCTAGGACCTCGTGATCACAAAGCGATGCGCTTTGCCACCAGACCAACGAGGCAGGCAGTTTTTAGAAAATACATCCTATATTTACCATTATACAGCAAAACCAAGTCACCGGCCGAAGCTTACATAATTTAGCTTCATCTGCTTTTCTACGACCAATAAGATTTGCATTCTAATATAAAGCACGGTATTTTAGTTATGTAGCAAGCACCATGATTTCACAAACATTATAATTGTATATCTTTTTATTAATTGAAAACAAATTAAAAGTCTCCGAGAACACAGTCACTAGACAAACAAATATTAACCGATAAATTTGCGTGGAGCCTACGTCAGAAGTTTGAACCATGTAAAAACAAAGATTTTTAAATTGGTTACCTAAATGGTACCCAGTGTCCAGAAAAAGTGTACAGCTGAACTGCGTTTATAAACCCTCTATGTTTTTAATCCTACCTCAATGTTTTTTTTATCATTATAGACATCCATGCATTTCAGAGATAATTTGGTGGCTCTATATTTTTGTATGCATTCATCCGCCATCTTTCAAAGATAGACAGACGGTTTTAAAAATAAATAATTGCTACTCTTGCTTTATATATTGTTTACTTACGATTGCATGATTGTTTGTTGCATATTATAGTAAAAAACCACAGAACATGTAGTAGTGAGCCAATGATATCGGAATGGGTAGGATGATATCTAAATAGTTTTCCCGTTGTACCCGTTGTACCAGTATAGTATGTATGGCGTAAGAGACCAGTTCTACTAGTGATATTTATTCCCAAATATGTTGGCCCAAATGTGGTCAACTAATCCAATATTTTTTTAAATACAAAGCTTTTCAAGACTCTACAAAACTTTTTAAATGAAAACTAAGCTCAAATAATTTCAATTAACAGTAACGTTGCCGAAAAAACATGCTGGCACATTCATTCATAATCAGTAAATTTGCAATTTGTAAAACATGGCATACCTACTCGAAAGAGTCATGATTTAGTCGATCGGTTTTGTTTCGTTGATTGGTAGAGCCTCTGGTTTCTTTCACCGTCAAATGACAAATGCTCATAGATTTCAAATTACCTAATCGATCTCCACCTATACCTACTTAAATACAAATTTCAGAGGTGAAACCACTGGAAAGAGTCTTAAGGCAACAAAAATATTTTATTGTTCCTACATAAAGATCAATATAAATCGCTCACCATTTTCCTCACAAACTAGAGCACCAGTAAATCCAATAATCATATACAATAGAGAATTCTTGAAGGACCTAATAAGTTATTTCCTCCAGAAAAAACAGTCCCTTTCATACGTCCTGGGGTGAACAAATATTTTTTACGGCGGTTTGAGCTTTTAGAAATAACATTGAAATGGCCGTCCTAGGTTGAACATTTATCCTGTTTTCTTAGTCTTTTCTAAGAACTATTTTATAAAAGGAAGCCAGGTCGCTCGCTTGCAAGAAATGGGAGCTAAGTGAGATCTAAAGATTCATTTCTCTTTTACAAGCGTAAAAGAGAAATGAATCTTTAGATCTCAATCAAAGAGAATGTAATTAAGTATCGACTTCCGTAATTTGTTACACAGTACGGATGGCTTTAATAGATGGCGCTAGATGGGCAAGTGCAAAACAAGCGCCGGAAAAATTCTAAATAATTCCGAATTGCGCAAGTAGAATTTTCTTAATTATTTATAACTTAGGCCCCAGAAATTGTTAAGGAATGGAAAAATAATAATTAAAAAACTACTACTGAGATATTCTTTCTTATAACTATACTTCCAGAACTATAGACGCTACATTAATTAATCAAATTTATTAATCTTTAGACAATATTAAAATATTCAAGTGACATTGCAGGTGGTCTAATATAATTGTGTTCAAAGGAACTAACTCGTTGACAACCAATATGCGATTAGATAGCGATTAGTTGTACATAAGGATGAAATTAGCACACATTATGAGTTAAGTTTTGGTTGACACATACTTTGTATTATGTAGACCTTTAATGTACTGTGGCAAACTACTGAACTACTATATTAGTGTTCATTACTGTATTATAATCAACCCGAATACACATTTATTAAAAAAAACCAAACGTATAAGACCCCAGTCTTATATCAACATGCCAGATCCCTTGCCGGGTAGACAGAGAGTGCAGAGTTCCAACAGGTTATAAATGAATTTATAAATTATAAATTTCCCCAAAAAATAACAAAATCAGCACTAATAACTTGATAGTTATTATAGTTAGGCTAATGCCTAAAACGTCTGCTCCCACCGCCCAATCCAAAGGGGCAATGTAATGGCGGACCGGACAGAAATCAACTATGGTCAGGTGGCAGTCACGTGATTTCCAAGCCACGCCCACTTAGCTCGCTAGTCTTCTTACAGTATCATATGTACATCTTTATGGTTTGATCTTAGTACTAATGTGATAGGAAAAAACTACCAAAAACTAAAAAATCCTTGTGTGGTTTTATGAAACCACGGTAAAAGTGAAACATATTGGCCTTGGCTGCTCTGGCGAGCGCCTTTCACTTTATCCCTACTCCGCGGCCGACCATCACGCGACATGCAACACACAGACCAAAAAGTTTGAGACGATCTAATAAAAGTTTCACTTTAAAAACTAACACTTACAAAAAGAAGGCTTTACGTGTCGTAATAATGTTGGTCCAAAAATAAACATCCTGGGGTTACCCAATCAGCACCCGAGAAAGAGTAAGTGAACCACATCGAGAACATATTCCTACGCCTTCCAATGTAATCACGGAACTTCTGTTCTCATGATAAACTGGAATGGACTAGAATTATTTAATCCGGCATCGAAAAAGATACTTATTATTCTGAAAGTCAACAAGTTAATAGTTGAAACAGTAAAAATAATGTATATTCAAAAAAAGGAAAGTTATTGATTACTTAAGAATGCACCACCCGTTCGGAATGTCATTCCTGTGGAGAAGAAGGGCAAGAAATTACACGGTTACTCTTTTTAAAAAATTAGTTTTGCAATTCGGTTTGCATAAATTACATTATGGGGTATGGG
Source organism: Phalera bucephala (assembly GCA_905147815.2). Classification (NCBI taxonomy): domain Eukaryota; kingdom Metazoa; phylum Arthropoda; class Insecta; order Lepidoptera; family Notodontidae; genus Phalera; species Phalera bucephala. The sequence goes on along the minus strand of LR990632.1, from coordinate 10,554,462 downwards.
AGAACAGTGCAGAACGAGCTAAATAGATGTGTTTAAGTATAGATTAAACAGAAATGTCAGTGTCTACATAGTCCTCTCTTTTGCAAAGAGGAGAACTTGTAAAGGTGTATTATAAAAAGTATAATAATAATAGTAAGAATAAAAAGGGTTACTATAAAATATGTAAAGAGTGCGTACAAAATACTTGGTTTTAGCTCTAGTTTGATGCCGAACAAGGAAAAATCCAACAGTACTACGGCACATGTTGATCAGTAAAAGAATAGAGGACGGACTGGTCCCCACCAGCGGCACCCGTTCACTAGTATGACTTAAGAAGCAGCCATCTCCATAGACAGGTATTTGTGCAATTTAAAACGACCAATCAAAATTTCGTGTCTATGTCGTTGGCCGTTGAGGAATTCCTTCGTCTGGACCCAATCCTAAGTGTAGAAACAAGTCATGGTAACCAAAAAAATGAAGAACAAGAGAAAGTATTACTAATTCAGCTTGCAAAATTAGATCTAAACAAACAAACATTGCAAGATAAATAAAAGCTTATGATTAAAAAGTCACTTATGATTGTGAAGGTACATTGATAGAAAAGCCAGCCTATACCTACTCTCCCATAGCTGAACAGAAGCCAGCTCTTACAAATCAAGGAGATAGAATATTACATATACTATAGATCGCACTTTAACACGTAGTCTCTGTGCGGATTGTTCGTACGAAATGTCGACCTTCACTCCGATCTTGGTCTCGAATCTATTCGCGCCTATATTAAAAAGGCGACAATTTGACACTTCGCGAACACATCTTCCGATGCGAATCCGCTAATCGTAGCCGCCGCCGACTACGAACCCGATCCCTGCCCCTACCGCTGGCCGCGACATATTCCCACCGATCCCCCCGATGCTTTGACATCGCTTCTTTCCGCTCCGGATACGGACGACGACGACGAAGTCGTATATCCCCTAGCCCGCGGACCGGTGCACTAACTACACCCTCTCCCCCCGTAGCGACTATCCAAACCGAGGCCGTTCCTCGAGTATGTCGCCCCTTGCCCTTCTGGCTAGAGCGTAGTGGTTGCACGCTCGCCCTTAAGTCCGGTGAAGCTGTTAAGGCCTCACGGCCAACAGCGTATACCACTCAAACACACACACACACGATGGCAGCAGGTTTATAGCCATCTAGTGTTTGAACTTACCAAGCCTTCCATTTGCTTGCTTCCAACTTACCTTAATGACTACCATAATAATTGGCAGCCTAGACCAACGTCTACACCTGTCTTCGAGAGTACCTTTGCAGACACTCTCAAATAGTGCCTCAAAGATCACCCATCTCAGACTGACATCCCATTCCCATAGCAGTAAAAATGCCTGCGCATGTATATGTCACTAATTACACTGTTCGGTCTTTACAAACTCAACGAATAATAGGGGGCGTGTACACAACAATAACGCTCTATTCAAAAAGGTCACATCCAGTCTAACCCTAAGCTAGCTCAATGCTAAAGCGGGCGAGTGTTGCTCCAGACAGGTGAAATCGTGCGAAAAATTGCCCAGCGGTCAACCGGGAAGGTTTCCTTGTGCTCGCATCGGCTGGGTGGGATCCACGGGTTTATGTAGTGCTAATCAGGTCACCCGAGGTAAAATAATGTGTTTCGAAAAAGGTCGTATGACACAAAGGGCAATGTAACCTATATACTCTTTTGTTATCGAACCTTCAGGGAAGGCTTTTTTCACCCGACTTCCGTATAGCAACAGTATCCTATGTTACGATTTTATGTAACATTTTCTTTGTGAATTCTTAATTGGATTACAGGATTATTTTTAAAGTGAAACTTTTATTAGATCTTTACAAACTTTTTGGTATGTGTGATGCACATGGCCGACCATCACGCGACATGCAACGCGCTCGCCAGAGCAGCCAAGGCCAATATGTTTCACTTTTACCGTGGTTTCATAAAACCACACAAGAATTTTTTTGATAATGAGCTTTTTTATATTGGAAGGTTATGCATTAAAGGGTCATTTCTGAAGTAAAATGGCAGTGTCATATTTTCCAGTGGTAAAGGTGGTTAATGAAGTCAAAATTGGTCGAAAGGAATGCATGCTAAGTAACAAATGATAGCTTTGAACCAAAAATATTTACCTTAGGCCCTGATTTCAGCTGTCTCATCAACAAAACCTATAGAAAATAGATGACAGACCAACCTTAACTACTTGGAAATTACCTAATTATTTCTTAAATCGTTATAGAGAAAGAGGAAGGGCGTTAGGGCGAATATGTCATAATCCACCACGCAGACGCAGATTGGATTAGCAGAGGCAGATTTGTAACCACCTGCTGTTGGACGCTATCAAGTCACCCATAGGACTTGCAACATTAAGTGGTCACTAGTGAGACATAATATTTTAAAACTCGTAAAATGTTTTAACATTACCCTCCCATCGAGGTATAAACCTCTCCTCTATAAACTTTCCCACCACACATTTTCACTTAGCCCGTATCAGCTTTCAAGTTTATAGTTGAAACTTAGTTTCTTACACGAGTGAAACTGCTTATATTTTGCTTTGTGTTAAGTATATACCGTGGGTGTTGACTGCAAGTTGAAATTCATCGTATGAAAGATTATTGGTTTAATTGAGAAACGATGTTTGCGTGTCTTGTGGGCGGGTGTACTGATGATATCGAAGCAAAGAAAACAATAATGTTGTGTAGAGTATCATTAATTTTATCATGTCATTGAAGTATCTTTGAGATGTAATGCAAGAACAACATAGTTCTAATAAAGGGCACCGTCATAAAGGTCATGAAAACTTGCTCTTATATTAAATTTAAGTTTATTTTTCTCTTAACTGTTTTCATTATAATCATTGCTCAAAAATAGTTCACAACAGTTTAGATAGCATTTTTATATTTAAAACCGGCGAGCGTATGTGAGATGAACTATGAGAATGGAAGAAGCCAGAGAAGTCTGTAAGGGAAGAACCCGTTGGAACTTTGTAAACTCTGCCTACGAGATGATAAGATCTAGGGCTATACACCCAGCTACCGTATCGACATCGATCGCATCGAAAGGATCCAGAGAGGATACACGAGGTATCTTAGGTATAAAAGTAATCATTGTCCACAGAAGGCGGATTATGGCCAAAGACTGCAATTTTTTAAGATGATAGCTTTAGAGCATCGTCGTACCGTAGCTGATCAAACGTTGCTTTACAAAGTCGTCAATGGATTGGTCCATTCTACAGAATTGCTGAGTGGGATTACATTAACTGTACCTCGATTATCCTTTCTAAGATCAGTCAGAGCACCCAATACATTCTCTAACACAACATCCAGAACAAACGTAGGTCGTCAAAACTACAATGAGATTTTAGCAGCTGTAACAGCATTGACATTTTTTTCTAATTCATTCTATTGACATAACCATTTATGACATTACTGACATATTTTTTGACATTTTGTATTACATATTCTTATTATTTCTTTTTTATATTTGGTTTGGTCTGCATAATATCTTACCGACAATCACAATAATTGTAATTTTAGTTTTTTATACTGCTCATTTTATTAATACATTTTTTTTTTATAAGAAGCATGTTCAACAACTATTCTTACATACTATTAACAATTATAATTCATTCGGCAAATGCTGTGCACTTCTTTAAGTGACTGACACATCATAAAAAAATAATGAATGTAATAATTTAATTCTATGACTTAACTCACACAGAGTTGTTGAGGTGCCTTTTTACATAAATAAATAAACATACTGTCCCACTGTGAGGCGAAGGCTTCCACTACCTTATTCCACTTACGCCGGTCTAGGGCAAGTTGATACCAGTCCTTAGCCTAGGAGTCTAGTTCATCTCGCGACCTCTTTCTGGGTCCACCAGCTTTCATTATTCGGTCTATGTTCAACCAAAAAACTTCCACTGTAGGGTAAAAGCTTCCTCCGAAGATCTCAACGACCGTTTTGGGCTGTACTCATCCAACATTTCCCTATGAACTTCATTCAGCAAACTTCATTATTCTTCTTCAGCCGAAAGACGTCCACTGCAGGACAAAGGGCTCCCCTAAAGACCGCCACAACGACCGGCTTTGTGCTGTACGCATCCAACTTCTACCCGCGACCTTCACCAGGTCATCGGTCCATCTTGTAGGGGGCCTACCCACTCCACGTCCTCCGGTACGTGGTCGCCATTCGAGAACCTTTCTGCCCCAACGGCCGTCAGTTCTACGAGCGATGTGCCCCGCCCACTGCCACTTAAGTTTAGCAATTCTGAGTGCTATGTGCTTCATTATTATCTTAACATTATTTCAATAACTAAATTTTTCATGCTTTTTAGCTTCAATATAAATTAATTCACCATCCTTATATAGGAACTTGTCTTGAGAGTGGAGGAAGCCAGAGGGGTATGTAAGGAATGAACCCGTTGGAACTCTGTACTCTCTGCCTAACCCGCAAAGAATCTAGCGTGATGATATTCATATATAGATAAATATAGAACTGTCGATTCAAAATCTATATTTTGTCTGATCAAGGATTCATAAGATACCTTCTCTTGAGATCCACTTTGTTTGTCGCTACTAACTTTCCAGTTACACTATATTCCAGTAGATACACACGCAATCAATAAAAAAAATCAACACTGACACGCCCATATTCCTGAAATGACACTTGCAAAGGTTTTTTTAATCTTTATTTAAGAGCTTTGTCATTTAAAACTATGTCGCTCCAAAGGAGATAGCTTATCTTACGGTAAGTACTGCTTAATGAAAATAAAATACATTCAAAATCACCGTGGTCGCCGTCGCACACCGACTTCAACAACACTGTATAATAATTTTGACAATTCAGACAAAGAAAACGCTAAAATAATGTTGCAACTTCCAGTGGACAGTGGAATATTAATTGCATTTGTCAGCCAGTCGTGACACTTCACATATGACGTCCTCATTCCGGACAGAGTCCACCAGAACATGAAGGATATCCTATACCATCTTGCACTCTGAATAGAGCGAGGCACCTTACTTATTAAGTAGGCGAATTTATTAATTGGAATGTATCCAGAACGAAGTCTAAATGCTGAAACTAAAATATTTCGGCTTAGGGCGGAGCTCTCCAACCATGAAGACTTTCAAGGTTCATTTTGTAGTGTCCATACCCTTTTCCGCCTTTTAGCTAAGTAAATACCATCAGAAAAGAATGGCAAAGCGTGGATAGATACTCCGTCGCAAGAAGCTTGTTTTGCTAATCCATACACTCTTTCCTTTCCCTCCAGACCTATATGTGAAGGGATCCATTGAAAGATGAGATTGCATGTGCGCTTTTTATCGATGATAGTAGGTCTCATTTTATGAAGGGCAAGTCCCGAGCATGCGAGACTCCGGATTGATACTGGAAAATTATATATCGAAAAATTACATTTTGGTCCGACATAGGTTTTCAAACCTCGTGATCTCCGCGCGTATGATTCGCCATTAAAATAACAAGACAATAACCAGATAAATACCAGCATTTTCTTCCACCGCCTTTATATTACCTTATTCTTAAAGAGTAAGTCCAAAAAAACTGTCTCGTCAAGGTCGGATCTTGTAACGTCGGTTCGTCTCCGCGACCAAATTCTTTTTTCTTTTCATGAATAAAAGTGTTTGTGAATGGTAAATTATTATCCCGAGCGATACGACGACCAAGATTGCGGGTGAATGCGGGACATCTTCGCCGTGAATAGAACTTTCTAAGGGGAAAACAAAGCTTTTAAAATAGATTTAAGATTATGATAAACATGTTTTTTATGATGAGAATTGGCCTTTTGTTTGGGTGTGGTGGGCGTAGTACTATGTTAACGATAATTTTATGTATGCCCTGGTCGCGCTCTAATTCGTTAGTTGATTTTGAATTTTATTCCATTAGGTTGATGATAAAAAAAATCCATAAAAGATTATTTTTTGTCAAATAAGAACTTAACAATTCTATTGCATTGTTTTGTCAGTTCTCTAAAGAGCCGCCAACTTATCTGTAAAACGGAAAAAAGTGGAACTACAGCTGCCTTGTCGAAAATGCAATGACGTCATTGTGAAAATGTCATTCGACTGATAAAACCAAAACACAGATAACCTGGGCGCACTTTACTCCTAATACTCTTTATTATTATCTATTGGATGCGCATTAGGTTTTTGGGTTTAAATTATTTTACACTTTATAAAGTGTACTGACTATTTTCCGTCTAGAAAATAATTAGACCAAGTTTTTTTTAAACAATTTTTTTTACTAAAATTTTAAATATGCGCGCTATTGTATTCCACCTTAAGAAATACAAATAAATGACATATTACATTTCACCTAAGCATTCTACTGAAATTTAAAATTTAACAAGTACGTAGTTTAACAGCCTTCGTTTGGAGATCCTACCGACTTTATAGATTAGTTTATGAACAAAAAAAATAAAATAAATTATCCCCTTTACGTCTATATTGTTCCAAATCTATGGTGCATGTGGTACGTAACGGTGTAGCAGCGGTGTACTGGGTACCCATTTATATCTAGTGTCCGACCAAACTGTCGGTTTTGGCCAGCTTCGGCTTAAACTGGAGTTTCAGTTTCGGCAGAAAATCGGCCGAAACTAGAGCCTAAACCGAAACTTGGTTGGAGAGCATTCGGGTAGCGTTAGGGAGCGATCAATGAGGGTCGAAGCAACTAAATTAAGATACAGAAATGTCGATTTATTCTAAAAAAAATATCATTAAATTGATTCTGATCAAAGCAATAGCATAGATTATGGAACAAAGCGGGACTCAAAAAATCGTTATCGATTAATAGACGAATTGAAATCGATTTCATCTACACAATATAACCCCTTTGTGCTTGGGCCCGTTGAATTTGTCTTGACTAGTGCCATAGTTCTAGTTTCCAGGATTTTATAATAAATCTGGAAGGTGGACCTAGAAACTATACAACTAAACAAAACAGCTTTACCATGTTAGGGCTTGCTACATTTGTTTTTGATATCTTCTATAGACCACAGTTGCCAGGGTCTGATGATGGAGACAGAAGCTGACCATAGGAATTCGCTGAACATTTAACGTTACCCCGTCGTATTTATCTTAAAAATTACCATATAGGTACCTAGGTGGGGAACAGGTTTTAACCCGAAAGGAGGCTATAGGAACTCGTCAAGTAAGCAAGATACCTTCGTCGTGTTTTCGCAATAAAAACTTGTTTTTAACGAAAACAGGGGTGTTATAAGTTGAACTTGTGTATCTGTGTGTGGCATTGTAGCCTCTAAATGGATAAACCGATTTTGAATTAGTTTTTTTTGTTTGGAAAGTGACTCAACAACAAACAGCAGGGAATATGTAGATTGAGTTAATATGGGTACTCGTATTATATCAATGCTTTAGATACCTTACTGTAAAACTAAGCAGGTTAATATAATATAGGTATATAAATATTAAAAGTTAATACACTCATCATATATAATTGTAAAATAAAAAACTTTTTTCAAAAAGGAAAACCGAATATTTCAATTCGGCACTCGATTACACCGACCGCCGGCTTTCAATATTTATTGAAGACACTACCTTCAAATATTTATTTATCGCTTTTTGAAGTGTTTCACTTCTTTAAAAAAGTTTTTTTTTATATTATTGATTACTGAACAAAATAAATAACGTTTTAAAAAAACGAATTGACTTCAAAAAGCAAAAAATTAATATGTAAAGTCGGTGCCGGTTATTGCAGTCGATTACTTAGCACCGACTTCAAATATTTAATCTTTTGCTTTTTGAAGACGGTTTCCCTTTTTTTGATAAGTTATTTATTTTACAATTTCATGTGACGAGTGAAATAATTATTAATTATTATATTCAAAGTCAAAGGTTCAATTCCGATTGTATTATAAATGTATCATGAAAAGTTTTCAAAATAATTAAGAATTAAGATTTTTAGGTCCCAACTTTTACTAAGCATAACATTGCAAGATCTCAAGACACCCTGACCTCAGTTTGCGTAGATCGGACCAACAAAAATAAATAAAAAGCTTGAAGACACCCCGGAACAACTTTTGGACATCTAACTCCTCAGACCTTCCCGTAACCATGGGTGCAAAGCACTCGAAACGTCGGGAACTAGAAAATTTTTTTGATAAACCGTTACAAAATCCGAAAAAATATTTTTATTTTATGTCCTAAAATTGTTTAACTCCGATACACCCTAGCGTCACAAGTATTAAGACGGGTAACAGTAAGCCACGTCTGCCACAGATATGGGGCGGTTTTAGTAAATTATTTCATCTGTACGAAGAGAAAATGTTAAGCAAAACCCATTCTTGAGATGGAAAAACTTTGCATAAGGATGAATGTTGGGAATATTTCCGATTCAAGATGATGATTCGTATTCTAATTGAATATATGGAATACGTTATAGTTGGAGTACCAGATATTTAACGTATTTCACGCTACTTAAAGCACGTTGTGTTTGTTTTTGGCTCATACTTTACCTCATATATCGGAGATTGGTGGGGAAAGATGGATTTATCTCCGGATTCATAGTAATCTGCATGGTGGCCTAACATGAAGGAGATCTTGAAATAATACTAAGGTCTTGTCTAGTATACTGATCTTCCTTGATATGCAAAATATCCAACGATGCGCACAATAGTTAGAGAATAATATTGTCACATGGAATGCAGTGAGGGGCTAGCTGCTCCGCGATACGTTCGACCACGCGCCACGTTCAATTGGATGCTAACACAGCGCCATCCGCCATCTTACATCGACTATCTGTCATCGGTTAATCGTCATCTGATAGCTGTCATCTGTCTTCGTGTCACTACTAAACACACTTAAGCAACTATTAAAGGCATAGATTATTTCTATAGACAAGATTAAAGGTTACCAAAATTAAAATAACTGCTTGACATTCTGTTAGCTGTGATCTTCAAATAATAGGATACGACACATAATTAATTGACTAAATTATAATAACATCAGTTAAAGTGAAAAATTATTCGCGAATCGATACCACGTACGAGGGCAAAAGATACACTCTTACCTCGATTTTTGAGAGAAGGCCTTTGCCCAACCGTTGAACAGTATTTCGTGTCATTACGGCCTTGTATATTCAGGTAAATTTTATTAACCATAACAGTCCAAACTTGGATAACTTATTAAGATGAACATATCATTACGTTATGCTAATTGTGGTGTACATTTCCATTCCACGTAGAGGCATCGATTGCGCAAAGTCATTACCGGATGCAGGCTATTGTAATTATAATATGGACGCCGAAATAATTCGTAATTTTCTGTTGGATTTCATTTCGGAAAGTATATTGAAGGCATTATGTGAATTTACTAGTTAAATTATTTCACATTCCTGGATGACACAGAGGGTTTTACCTGATTATTGCAAAGCTAAAACAAAAGGCACAAACATATTTATAGCAGTCTATGTATCTTTGTATTTATTTATGTTCCATCTTAATTTGATAAATTAGGTGTCAATCGATTCGTTATTATAGTCTGGGTAACATAGACTACATTTTGTACACCCAAAAAAGTGGAGGTCCCTTTTTTTGCTATTGTATCGAGTGGGACGTTAAATAAAAGAAGGGTAAATTCTAAGTTACAAAACATACTAAGTGATAGAAAACCAATTTTAGTATATTTCAGCGTTTATTCCGTAGTCGGGTTACAGGTTCTTTTTAATTTCCTTGAGAAATAAAATATAAAGAAATAACATAGAAAAATCCGTATTCTAAAATTATAACCGGCATAATAGTAATAGACTGACCTCTTATTGATTGAAGCCTAACATCATAGGCTCTAAGTGAATGTACAAAATACAACTCTTAGAGAATGATAGCGTGACGAATAGTGAAAATAAGTTCAAAGCTTGTGTAAAACGAACACTTTGTAAACAAGCTTATTATTCAATAGAATAATATTTAAAAGATATAAATACTTGGATAAATGCTATTCCAGCTCCACTTGAGTAATGACAACCAGTTCAACTGTTATTAGTTAACATTTTCTCTCTTCTGCAACGCGCATTCCTTTGTGAGCACGAGGTCCTGGGTTCAAATCCTAGGTCGAACAAGTGTAGTTTTTCTAACGAAAATCTTCCCAGTACGAGTCCGGAGTCTGGAATTGTGCCCGGTATATGGCAATAGGCTTGCTCCCTATTACATGGGACCTAACATCGTCGGCGAAACGTGGTTGTACTCAGTACACCTCTGCCACCCCCGCTGGGGAGTATAGGCGTGACGGTGTTTTTTCTCTGTTCCTTCTATTAATTTGATATAATGACATTCTTTTTGTGTACTTTTAGTTTGTAAATGAGCAAATCATGTAGCCGTTCTCATAAATAGTATAACTTGCTTTATTTAACTTAGACTTACCTAACGACCAACTTACATTGTCCTCTCATACCCCACCACAAAATGTAGATAAAAAGTTATTAAATTTTTATTTTAAAAGAGTAACGTGGAGATTTTTGCCCTTTTTCCTTTTGCCGCTACGAGAATCATTCGTATGAAATAAAACTGATAAAACTTTGGGAACTTAAAATAAAAATATTATGCGATAACATTGGAAAAAAAAACTTTATTTCTTGGCACCTATCATCACCGGCAACAAGTACTATTTACGTATGTTTACTTTGGTAGAAAGTTCAGGGATCTCAAACGTAATGCACCGATCCCCAATATTGTATCTTAATCGATTGAGTACATTTTGGGAAGTTGTGGTTGGTAACGATTTGCTGGAGCAAGTGGATGAGTTTGTATATCGTGGATGTACCTTCAGTACGGCTCAAAAATATACCGCTGACATAGAGAGAAGAGTGAGTACAGGGAACAGAGTAATGGTGCGATGGGAACGTTACTTGGGAGCCGGCACTTATTTGCCGACTTAAGTGCCTTTTGGCAAAGGCGCAGCTGGCCATTCCAGGCCATACTCGTACATAACGGAGTGCTTATCCCAACGCTGTTATATGGTAGCAAGAGCTGGGCATGTAAGAAGAAGAATGAAAGTAGAATATGCGGTGGAAATGCGAGCTCTGCGAAAGTTGTGGGGAGTGAAGCAGACCGACGGTATTCGCAACAGCGTAGTAAGAAAGCGAGTAGGTATAAAAGATAGTATCGGTGTAAAGATGAGAAAGGGTATGCCGTTAGTTCAGGCATACAGAGAGAATGTCAGAAGAAAGAATGACAAAACAGATATACAATGCAAAAGTGGAAGTATGTAGGTACCGGAGAAGACCTAGACTATCTGACCACGACCAAATAGACCGAGTCTTATCTGAAGGACAAGTCAAGAGTCTCCGTAACCGGCGAACGTGTATGAAACGAACTATGAGAGTGGAGGAAGCCAGAGAGGTATGTAAAGAAAGAACCTGTGGAACTCTGTACTCTCTGCCTACCCCGCAAGGTATCTGGCGTGATGATATAGATAGATAGAATGCGAGGTATGCACCGTAGGTTGGTCATACCCAGTTATCCAACTAATGCATTAAAAATGTACTGACTGTTTTGGGCACGTGGATAAAACCTAAAACAGTTACAGCACCCTTGTTTATAAAGCTCTTCTAAGTCTTCTCTCCTAAGTCTCTTTCTTACGGTGTGTAAATTAATAAAATACTGCTAAAGCTGTTGTTGTCCCCATGATTCGGTCAGTATTTTTTTCTCAAAAACTTCGTTAATACTAACTAAAATTTTTGATGTCACGCCAAATTACTTCGTCATTACCTTTTCCCCAAGAGTTAACTTCCCCATAATCAAATCTCAGGGGGCAGGTGTTGCGGACACGTTGAAATGTCAATTAATGATGACTTAAACAGGTTATAATACCTTGTAATTAAGCGAAGCCCACGTAATAGCATTCCGCTATCATTGAGTACGTCATTGATGAAGATTTTATGGAAATGGCTTCTTAAGTATTAGTAATAAGGGTTTAACACGAAAAGATTGATGTTAACATGACGCTAGCAAGTTTACATGGCGCCATCGTTGTCACACGATAAAATTTACCTAATAAGCTTGAACGTAACAGCATGCTTACTTGCTAGTATCAAGATCGCGGCAATCTTTTTGTGTTAGGCCTTAAAGTATGAAAAGGGTTAAGGTTTTAAGCGGTGTGTGCCTGCAGTCCTCACCCGTTGTTTTTATAAAAATTATCCAAAGGCAGTCCGGAGTTAGAAATTGTGCCTGGTATAATGCCATTAGCATGGTTGACTAAGAACCTCGTAAAAGCAGCCGATAATGAGAAGGATACGTGCAATATAAAGCCGGTCCTCGTAGTGACCTTTGGGGAAAACTTTATCTTCCAGTCGACGTCTTTGGATTGATAATTATGTATGCCAGCGTGCGTGCGTCCGTACATGCGTAAACACGTGCGAGAAAGAGTGAATATATAGTTATGAGTGGGACATTTTTATGATTGGGATGGTAGGCCAAATACTCTGCCTTGTAACTATATCATGAATCGTTCCTTATAGTCAAACTTGAACTACTAAGGAAAAAAATGTTCTACAAAGATCATACCTATCTTTGGCAAACATATCTTATTTTCACACACATTAATACTCTTAAGGAGATGATCAGATTTATTAAAAAAACTGAAAAGAACGTCTAGTACGAAAATATATCTGTAACACGCATAATTCCAAATCTAACGTGCACTAATGAGATGGTTAACCGAACATTAATGGTTGTAGCCTTGCACGTTCGGATAGTCATGATGAATGACGCCAACTAATGAATTTGAGCGACCACTGAAATTGGTATGTTAATGCCTTGCTGTTGTTTATATTATCCTTGCGTTAAAGAAGTTGAAGGTTGGCCGATTTGGGTTCGACAACATATAAACCAGTTTTACAAATATCATGGGACTATAATAACCGGAGACCCAGCACAGTAAGAACGAAGGCCTAGACCAGTATTTGAAAAACCAAATTTTGGACTAAAGAGCTAACCGTGCATGAGCAAGAGCATGCATGTTGGTAAGGAGATGTTGACAACAGAATACTCTGGTTTTTATGGCGTCATATTATAAGTGTTATACTTCGGAATAAAGTTAGTATGATCATATATTATTTTATTTACCAAACCTACGCGTGGACTGTGAGGTGGACTTATTCTCATGACGTACATACTATCATACCATTCCGAGAATCTAGGCACCATACAAGAGACTCTAGGGAGCCACCAAATATGCCAAACATCCATATGTTATTAAAATTAATTCAAACTAGTTTCTGCCTTGACTTTAAATAGGAATCTAACATTTATTTCCGGGTTAAAAAGGACCCTATGTGTTAAACGTAAACCTCCAGTTGGCACAGCATTTTTATAAGCGCAAACGCCTGTTAACGTATAAATTTGTAACAAGCAGCAAACAAGTAAATCGTAGTAATGTTTTTATGAAAACAGGGGAATTTATTTAGATATTCGGGGTATGAATGTTTGAGGTAGGAATTTTAATAGTATTAAGTGATAAACTTTATAAAATTGTACTTAAATAAAACACGTCATCATCATTAAGTTGTTTACTTTTTATTACAAGGGAAGATTCGCTAGTTTTTTAATCATCTTTTTAATAATCTAGTAGCTAAAAGTTTATACTTCCCAAAAGCAAACCATGCGTTTACAAAACAAATTCGCTTTCATTTCTCCAAGATTTATCCCCGTCCTTATATTGTTCTTTGTCTGTCCGTGTCTCGAAGATTTTTAATTAAAATAGTTTTCAAGGGTCCTTGGGTGAACAAGGTGCTTAAGTGAGATGCGAAACTTTTACACGGATGGTAAATGCGGCGTAAATTAATTAGATGAAAGATTGCTTTTTGTTTTGGGCCGTTTTGTAGTTAGAGTAATGGCTTTGGCAAGTAAGCAGTGGGTCGAAAGCATTACAGCAGAAAACCATGGAGTAGGAGGACGGCGAACTAGATGTGTGGAAGAAAACTAAATGAAGTGAAGCAGGACTGAGGAGTTAATACGTAAACGTTGACGTTCGTGATATTAGGGAATCAAGCTGTCGTGTTAATGTTCATTTAGTAAATTTGCAGCATGACAAGGATAGTATATCAACTCGATAGCTTTACACTAACGTCAATCTTTTCTTACTAAACACCACCAAGTTATTAGTGAACTGAGAAGCGTCGCCGTCGTCGTTGACAACTGTCAGTCGAATGACATTTACACAATGACGTAATATATACGTCATTGTTTTTTCAACATGGCCGCTGTAGTTCCATTTTTTATCATTCAGGTACTAGAAGCATAGAGGGAGCATTTACAAGTTTATATATTTGCACTGCTTACACTTATGTCATGTCAGTGATAAGAAAGAGGACAAATCTATCGTTATCAGTTACACCCTTGTACATTTTTTTTTACATTAATGTCATAGATTATACTCATGTTTTTAATAGATGTAGTATTAATACTTTCCCATATAACTGCGAAAGCTTTATCGTTAAACTCATTTTGTATATAAGTCGAAAATTAAATATTTTTTACAATACAAAATATCGCTGTATCTCATAGTGCCTATTGTAGATGCGTCACTTAGTTTTGTAGTAATAATAGTAATTCTATCTAGCTATTGACGATCTTAAGAATCTTGACATTGACTATATTTTACGGACGATTAAGCGCCGTGGTTAAGAGCTTAAGCCGCTCCATCCACTGTGTCTAATAGTCGCGGGTTCGATTCCCGCACGTGACAAATCTTGGTGCGATCCGCAATTATTTGTTTCGGTCTGGGTATTTGTGTATGTGATTTTTCATGTTTGTAAACGCACCCACGAAAAAGGAATAAATCCTAGCATGGGGTTACGTTTTTTTTTCACAAACAAAAAAAAAATTAAAATATATTTTTATAAACAAGCTTTCATAGCAAATACACAACGGGGACCGACAAGTACTATAGTACTTGTCAAGTCAAATGTAACGAGCCTGAACACGTCAGGGTTATGTTGAGTTGTTAGGTAGTCCTGTTGGTCACCCTTTTTGCCTCCAACATGAGAACCTGGACACCATCCGGGTCTACAGAACTCGTCAAGACAAATCCAATGAGCCCAAACACGGCGGGGTTATGTTGAGAAGTTAGGTAGTTTCATTGGCCACTTTCCGGCTCCATCATCAGACCCTGGACACCATCCGGGTGTAAAGTAGTCGTCAAGACAAATCCAACGAAACTAAACACAGCAGGGTTATATTGAGTACTTGTGTGTTGCCATTGGCCACCTTTCGGCTTCAACATCAGACCCTGAACATCATCTGGTTATATAGTACTTCTCAATACCAATTTAACCAGCCTCAATATGAGGGGTTACGTTGTATAGTTCGCATGGTCCTATACCCATCTTCCGACTCCATCATCAGAACAGCTCCATGGTACCATATTATTTGCAATGTCATCGGACTTACATATGTTTGCCAAATTTTGGCTCAATCGGCACATGCTTGAAAAATGGATCACAAGATTTGAAGCGGAAAGACAGATAGACATACAAACATTATAAATTGAATAAAAGCTTGTAAAAATGAAATTGAACCTTTCATAATGTTTTTATTTATTTCAATATAAGCGCGAACAAAATATTTAAGAAAAAACCTATTGCAAAGAATATCAATATAATATATAATATTAAATATCAATATAATATTAAAAGAAAACAAATTGAAGTTAATTTTACATTGAAACTGCTACTGGTTGTAATCTGCGCTATTTGAGCCCAACATCGAGGCACTCTTTTCTAAATGTTTTTAAAAAAGGTGCAACTCAGTATGAGTTTAAATGTGCTCTTAGTATTGCATAAAAACACTATTTATTTAGGCTGCAATATCTGTAGGCATATTAAAACAAAAAAGCATGCCTTAAAAATTATATAAATACCAATTTTCGAAAATGCTATCGATATCGATGTAAATTTCCCATCATTATGACTAATCTCTTTGGGAAGACGATTATTAGGATTCTATCTAAATTTAATCATTTATGCTCAAGGAAAACAGTTAATTTAGTGTAGTTATCATGCGTCTTCAAACTAGTTACATTTTTTTAGAAAATACACACACCGTCACGCCTATATACCCCAGAGGGGGTGGCAGAGGTGTACTGAGTACACCCACGTTTCGCCGACGATGTTAGGTCCCATGTAATAGGGGGCGAGCCTATTGCCATATACCGGACACAATTCCAGACTCCGGACTCATACTGGGAATTTTTCGTTAGAAAAACTACATTTGTCCGACCTAGGACTTGAACCTAGGACCTCGTGATCTTAAAGCGATGCGCTTTGCCACCAGACCAACGAGGCAGGCAGTTTTTAGAAAATACATCCTATATTTACCAATATACAGCAAAACCAAGTCACCGGCCGAAGCTTACATAATTTAGCTTCATCTGCTTTTGTAGGACCAATAAGATTTGCATTCTAATATAAAGCACGGTATTTTAGTTATGTAGCAAGCACCATGATTTCACAAACATTATAATTATATATCTTTTTATTAATTGAAAACAAATTAAAAGTCTCCGAGAACACAGTCACTAGACAAACAAATATTAACCGATAAATTTGCGTGGAGCCTACGTCAGAAGTTTGAACCATGTAAAAACAAAGATTTTTAAATTGGTTACCTAAATGGTACCCAGTGTCCAGAAAAAGTGTACAGCTGAACTGCGTTTATAAACCCTCTATGTTTTTAATCCTACCTCAATGTTTTTTTTATCATTATAGACATCCATGCATTTCAGAGATAATTTGGTGGCTCTATATTTTTGTATGCATTCATCCGCCATCTTTCAAAGATAGACAGACGGTTTTAAAAATAAATAATTGCTACTCTTGCTTTATATATTGTTTACTTACGATTGCATGATTGTTTGTTGCATATTATAGTAAAAAACCACAGAACATGTAGTAGTGAGCCAATGATATCGGAATGGGTAGGATGATATCTAAATAGTTTTCCCGTTGTACCCGTTGTACCAGTATAGTTTGTATGGCGTAAGAGACCAGTTCTACTAGTGATATTTATTCCCAAATATGTTGGCCCAAATGTGGTCAACTAATCCAATATTTTTTTAAATACAAAGCTTTTCAAGACTCTACAAAACTTTTTAAATGAAAACTAAGCTCAAATAATTTCAATTAACAGTAACGTTGCCGAAAAAACATGCTGGCACATTCATTCATAATCAGTAAATTTGCAATTTGTAAAACATGGCATACCTACTCGAAAGAGTCATGATTTAGTCGATCGGTTTTGTTTCGTTGATTGGTAGAGCCTCTGGTTTCTTTCACCGTCAAATGACAAATGCTCATAGATTTCAAATTACCTAATCGATCTCCACCTATACCTACTTAAATACAAATTTCAGAGGTGAAACCACTGGAAAGAGTCTTAAGGCAACAAAAATATTTTATTGTTCCTACATAAAGATCAATATAAATCGCTCACCATTTTCCTCACAAACTAGAGCACCAGTAAATCCAATAATCATATACAATAGAGAATTCTTGAAGGACCTAATAAGTTATTTCCTCCAGAAAAAACAGTCCCTTTCATACGTCCTGGGGTGAACAAATATTTTTTACGGCGGTTTGAGCTTTTAGAAATAACATTGAAATGGCCGTCCTAGGTTGAACATTTATCCTGTTTTCTTAGTCTTTTCTAAGAACTATTTTATAAAAGGAAGCCAGGTCGCTCGCTTGCAAGAAATGGGAGCTAAGTGAGATCTAAAGATTCATTTCTCTTTTACAAGCGTAAAAGAGAAATGAATCTTTAGATCTCAATCAAAGAGAATGTAATTAAGTATCGACTTCCGTAATTTGTTACACAGTACGGATGGCTTTAATAGATGGCGCTAGATGGGCAAGTGCAAAACAAGCGCCGGAAAAATTCTAAATAATTCCGAATTGCGCAAGTAGAATTTTCTTAATTATTTATAACTTAGGCCCCAGAAATTGTTAAGGAATGGAAAAATAATAATTAAAAAACTACTACTGAGATATTCTTTCTTATAACTATACTTCCAGAACTATAGACGCTACATTAATTAATCAAATTTATTAATCTTTAGACAATATTAAAATATTCAAGTGACATTGCAGGTGGTCTAATATAATTGTGTTCAAAGGAACTAACTCGTTGACAACCAATATGCGATTAGATAGCGATTAGTTGTACATAAGGATGAAATTAGCACACATTATGAGTTAAGTTTTGGTTGACACATACTTTGTATTATGTAGACCTTTAATGTACTGTGGCAAACTACTGAACTACTACATTAGTGTTCATTACTGTATTATAATCAACCCGAATACACATTTATTAAAAAAAACCAAACGTATAAGACCCCAGTCTTATATCAACATGCCAGATCCCTTGCCGGGTAGACAGAGAGTGCAGAGTTCCAACAGGTTATAAATGAATTTATAAATTATAAATATCCCCAAAAAATAACAAAATCAGCACTAATAACTTGATAGTTATTATAGTTAGGCTAATGCCTAAAACGTCTGCTCCCACCGCCCAATCCAAAGGGGCAATGTAATGGCGGACCGGACAGAAATCAACTATGGTCAGGTGGCAGTCACGTGATTTCCAAGCCACGCCCACTTAGCTCGCTAGTCTTCTTACAGTATCATATGTACATCTTTATGGTTTGATCTTAGTACTAATGTGATAGGAAAAAACTACCAAAAACTAAAAAATCCTTGTGTGGTTTTATGAAACCACGGTAAAAGTGAAACATATTGGCCTTGGCTGCTCTGGCGAGCGCCTTTCACTTTATCCCTACTCCGCGGCCGACCATCACGCGACATGCAACACACAGACCAAAAAGTTTGAGACGATCTAATAAAAGTTTCACTTTAAAAACTAACACTTACAAAAAGAAGGCTTTACGTGTCGTAATAATGTTGGTCCAAAAATAAACATCCTGGGGTTACCCAATCAGCACCCGAGAAAGAGTAAGTGAACCACATCGAGAACATATTCCTACGCCTTCCAATGTAATCACGGAACTTCTGTTCTCATGATAAACTGGAATGGACTAGAATTATTTAATCCGGCATCGAAAAAGATACTTATTATTCTGAAAGTCAACAAGTTAATAGTTGAAACAGTAAAAATAATGTATATTCAAAAAAAGGAAAGTTATTGATTACTTAAGAATGCACCACCCGTTCGGAATGTCATTCCTGTGGAGAAGAAGGGCAAGAAATTACACGGTTACTCTTTTTAAAAAATTAGTTTTGCAATTCGGTTTGCATAAATTACATTATGGGGTATGGGAGAACAGTGCAGAACGAGCTAAATAGATGTGTTTAAGTATAGATTAAACAGAAATGTCAGTGTCTACATAGTCCTCTCTTTTGCAAAGAGGAGAACTTGTAAAGGTGTATTATAAAAAGTATAATAATAATAGTAAGAATAAAAAGGGTTACTATAAAATATGTAAAGAGTGCGTACAAAATACTTGGTTTTAGCTCTAGTTTGATGCCGAACAAGGAAAAATCCAACAGTACTACGGCACATGTTGATCAGTAAAAGAATAGAGGACGGACTGGTCCCCACCAGCGGCACCCGTTCACTAGTATGACTTAAGAAGCAGCCATCTCCATAGACAGGTATTTGTGCAATTTAAAACGACCAATCAAAATTTCGTGTCTATGTCGTTGGCCGTTGAGGAATTCCTTCGTCTGGACCCAATCCTAGGTGTAGAAACAAGTCATGGTAACCAAAAAAATGAAGAACAAGAGAAAGTATTACTAATTCAGCTTGCAAAATTAGATCTAAACAAACAAACATTGCAAGATAAATAAAAGCTTATGATTAAAAAGTCACTTATGATTGTGAAGGTACATTGATAGAAAAGCCAGCCTATACCTACTCTCCCATAGCTGAACAGAAGCCAGCTCTTACAAATCAAGGAGATAGAATATTACATATACTATAGATCGCACTTTAACACGTAGTCTCTGTGCGGATTGTTCGTACGAAATGTCGACCTTCACTCCGATCTTGGTCTCGAATCTATTCGCGCCTATATTAAAAAGGCGACAATTTGACACTTCGCGAACACATCTTCCGATGCGAATCCGCTAATCGTAGCCGCCGCCGACTACGAACCCGATCCCTGCCCCTACCACTGGCCGCGACATGTTCCCACCGATCCCCCCGATGCTTTGACATCGCTTCTTTCCGCTCCGGATACGGACGACGACGACGAAGTCGTATATCCCCTAGCCCGCGGACCGGTGCACTAACTACACCCTCTCCCCCCGTAGCGACTATCCAAACCGAGGCCGTTCCTCGAGTATGTCGCCCCTTGCCCTTCTGGCTAGAGCGTAGTGGTTGCACGCTCGCCCTTAAGTCCGGTGAAGCTGTTAAGGCCTCACGGCCAACAGCGTATACCACTCAAACACACACACACACGATGGCAGCAGGTTTATAGCCATCTAGTGTTTGAACTTACCAAGCCTTCCATTTGCTTGCTTCCAACTTACCTTAATGACTACCATAATAATTGGCAGCCTAGACCAACGTCTAGACCTGTCTTCGAGAGTACCTTTGCAGACACTCTCAAATAGTGCCTCAAAGATCACCCATCTCAGACTGACATCCCATTCCCATAGCAGTAAAAATGCCTGCGCATGTATATGTCACTAATTACACTGTTCGGTCTTTACAAACTCAACGAATAATAGGGGGCGTGTACACAACAATAACGCTCTATTCAAAAAGGTCACATCCAGTCTAACCCTAAGCTAGCTCAATGCTAAAGCGGGCGAGTGTTGCTCCAGACAGGTGAAATCGTGCGAAAAATTGCCCAGCGGTCAACCGGGAAGGTTTCCCTGTGCTCGCATCGGCTGGGTGGGATCCACGGGTTTATGTAGTGCTAATCAGGTCACCCGAGGTAAAATAATGCGTTTCGAAAAAGGTCGTATGACACAAAGGGCAATGTAACCTATATACTCTTTTGTTATCGAACCTTCAGGGAAGGCTTTTTTCACCCGACTTCCGTATAGCAACAGTATCCTATGTTACGATTTTATGTAACATTTTCTTTGTGAATTCTTAATTGGATTACAGGATTATTTTTAAAGTGAAACTTTTATTAGATCTTTACAAACTTTTTGGTATGTGTGTTGCACATGGCTGACCATCACGCGACATGCAACGCGCTCGCCAAAACAGCCAAGGCCAATATGTTTCACTTTTACCGTGGTTTCATAAAACCACACAAGGATTTTTTTGATAATGAGCTTTTTTATATTGGATGGTTATGCATTAAAGGGTCATTTCTGAAGTAAAATGGCAGTGTCATATTTTCCAGTGGTAAAGGTGGTTAATGAAGTCAAAATTGGTCGAAAGGAATGCATGCTAAGTAACAAATGATAGCTTTGAACCAAAAATATTTACCTTAGGCCCTGATTTCAGCTGTCTCATCAACAAAACCTATAGAAAATAGATGACAGACCAACCTTAACTACTTGGAAATTACCTAATTATTTCTTAAATCGTTATAGAGAAAGAGGAAGGGCGTTAGGGCGAATATGTCATAATCCACCACGCAGACGCAGATTGGATTAGCAGAGGCAGATTTGTAACCACCTGCTGTTGGACGCTATCAAGTCACCCATAGGGCTTGCAACATTAAGTGGTCACTAGTGAGACATAATATCTTAAAACTCGTTAAATGTTTTAACATTACCCTCCCATCGAGGTATAAACCTCTCCTCTATAAACTTTCCCACCACACATTTTCACTTAGCCCGTATCAGCTTTCTAGTTTATAGTTGAAACTTAGTTTCTTACACGAGTGAAACTGCTTATATTTTGCTTTGTGTTAAGTATATACCGTGGGTGTTGACTGCAAGTTGAAATTCATCGTATGAAAGATTATTGGTTTAATTGAGAAACGATGTTTGCGTGTCTTGTGGGCGGGTGTACTGATGATATCGAAGCAAAGAAAACAATAATGTTGTGTAGAGTATCATTAATTTTATCATGTCATTGAAGTATCTTTGAGATGTAATGCAAGAACAACATAGTTCTAATAAAGGGCACCGTCATAAAGGTCATGAAAACTTGCTCTTATATTAAATTTAAGTTTATTTTTCTCTTAACTGTTTTCATTATAATCATTGCTCAAAAATCGTTCACAACAGTTTAGATAGCATTTTTATATTTAAAACCGGCAAGCGTATGTGAGATGAACTATGAGAATGGAAGAAGCCAGAGAAGTCTGTAAGGGAAGAACCCGTTGGAACTTTGTAAACTCTGCCTACGAGATGATAAGATCTAGGGCTATACACCCAGCTACCGTATCGACATCGATCGCATCGAAAGGATCCAGAGAGGATACACGAGGTATCTTAGGTATAAAAGTAATCATTGTCCACAGAAGGCGGATTATGGCCAAAGACTGCAATTTTTTAAGATGATAGCTTTAGAGCATCGTCGTACCGTAGCTGATCAAACGTTGCTTTACAAAGTCGTCAATGGATTGGTCCATTCTACAGAATTGCTGAGTGGGATTACATTAACTGTACCTCGATTATCCTTTCTAAGATCAGTCAGAGCACCCAATACATTCTCTAACACAACATCCAGAACAAACGTAGGTCGTCAAAACTACAATGAGATTTTAGCAGCTGTAACAGCATTGACATTTTTTTCTAATTCATTCTATTGACATAACCATTTATGACATTACTGACATATTTTTTGACATTTTGTATTACATATTCTTATTATTTCTTTTTTATATTTGGTTTGGTCTGCATAATATCTTACCGACAATCACAATAATTGTAATTTTAGTTTTTTATACTGCTCATTTTATTAATACATTTTTTTTTTTATAAGAAGCATGTTCAACAACTATTCTTACATACTATTAACAATTATAATTCATTCTGCAAATGCTGTGCACTTCTTTAAGTGACAGCATTTGCAGAATGAATTATAATTGTTAATAGTATGTAAGAATCATAACAAAATAATGAATCTAATAATTTAATTCTATGACTTAACTCACACAGAGATGTTGAGGTGCCTTTTTACATAAATAAATAAACATACTGTCCCACCGTGAGGCGAAGGCTTCCACTACCTTATTCCACTTACGCCGGTCTAGGGCAAGTTGATACCAGTCTAGCCTAGGAGTCCAGTTCATCTCGCGACCTCTTTCTGGGTCCACCAGCTTTCATTATTTGGTCTATGTTCTGCCAAAAAACTTCCACTGTAGGGTAAAAGCTTCCTCCGAAGATCTCAACGACCGGTTTTGTGCTGTACTCATCCAACATTTCCCTATGAACTTCATTCAGCACACTTCATTATTATCTTAACATTATTTCAATAACTAACTTTTTCATGCTTTTTAGCTTCAATATAAATTAATTCGCCATCCTTATATAGGAACTTGTGAGTGGAGGAAGCCAGAGGGGTATGTAAGGAATGAACCCGTTGGAACTCTGTACTCTCTGCCTAACCCGCAAAGGATCTAGTGTGATGATATTCATATATAGATAGATATAGAACTTTCGATTCAAAATCTATATTTTGTCTGATCAAGGATTCATTAGATACCTTCTCTTGATATCCACTTTGTTTGTCGCTACTAACTTTCCAGTTACACTATATTTTAGTCGATACACACGCAAATCAACACTGACACGCCCATATTCCTGAAATGATACTTGCAATGTTTTTTTTAATCTTTATTTAAGAGCTTTGTCATTTAAAACTATGTCGCTCCATAGGAGCTTACTTATCTTACGGTAAGTACTGCTTAATGAAAATAAAATACATTCAAAATCACCGTGGTCGCCGTCGCACACTGACTTCAACAACACTGTATAATAATTTTGACAATTCAGACAAAGAAAACGCTAAAATAATGTTGCAACTTCCAGTTGACAGTGGAATATTAATTGCATTTTTCAGCCAGTCGTGACACTTCACATATGACGTCCTCATTCCGGACACACTCCACCATAACATGAAGGATATCCTATACCATCTTGCACTCTGAACAGAGCGAGGCACCTTACTTATTAAGTAGGCGAATTTATTAATTGGAATGTATCTAGAACGAAGTCTAAATGCTGTAACTAAAATATTTCGGCTTAGGGCGGAGCTCTCCAACTATGAAGACTTGCAAGGTTCATTTTGTAGTGTCCATACTCTATATACCCTTTTCCGCCTTTTAGCTAAGTAAATACCATCAGAAAAGAATGGCAAAGCGTGGATAGATACTCCGTCGCAAGAAGCTTTTTTTGCTAATCCATCCACTCTTTCCTTCCCCTCCAAACCTATATGTGAAGGGATCCATTGAAAGATGAGATTGCATGTGCACTTTTTATCGATGATAGTAGGTCTCATTTTATGAAGGGCAAGTCCCGAGCATGCGAGACTCCGGATTGATACTGGAAAATTATATATCGAAAAATTACATTTTGGTCCGACCTAGGTTTTCAAACCTTGTGATCTTCACGCGTATGATTCGCCATTAAAATAACAAGACAATAACCAGATAAATACCAGCATTTTCTTCCACCGCCTTTATATTACCTTATTCTTAAAGAGTAAGTCCAAAAAACTGTCTCGTCAAGGTCGGATCTTGTAACGTCGGTTCGTCTCCGCGACCAAATTCTTTCTTCTTTTCATGAATAAAAGTGTTTGTGAATGGTAAATTATTATCCCAAGCGATAAGACGACCAAGATTGTGGGTGAATGCGGGACATCTTCGCCGTGAATAGAACTTTTTGAGGGGAAAACAAAGCTTTTAAAATAGATTTAAGATTATGATAAACATGTTTTTTATGATGAGAATTGGCCTTTTGTTTGGGTGTGGTGGGCGTAGTACTGTGTTAACGAGAATTTTATGTATGCCCTTGTTGCGCGCTTAAAAAAAATGCATAAAAGATTTTTTTTTGTCAATTAAGAACTTAATTTTATTGCATTGTTTTGTCAGTTCTCTAAAGAGCCGCCAACTTATCTGTGCAATGTTAAGAAGTAGAACTACAGCTGTCTTGTCGAAAATGCAATGACTAACAAAACCAAAACACAAATAACCTGGTCGCACTTTACTCCCAATACTCTTTATTATTATCTATTGGATGCGCCTTAGGCTTTTGAGTTTAAATTATTTTACATTTTAGAAAGTGCACTATTTCCCGTCTAGAAAATAATTATACCAAGTTTATAAACGATTTTTTTACTAAAATTTTAGATATACTCGCTATTGCGAATTGTATTTCACCTTAAGAAATACAAATAAATTACATTTTCCATTTCACCTAAGCTAGCTACTGAAATTTAAAATTTAACAACTAAGCAGTTTAACAGCCTTCGTTTAGAGATCCTACCGACTGTAAGGTCTATAAAGACTAACTAATTTATAAACAAAAAAAAAAATCTTCTTTACGTCTATATTGTTTCAAACCTATGGTGTATGTGGTGCGTAACGGTATACCAGCAGTGTACTGGGTACCCATTTATATCTAGTGTCCGACCGAACTGTCGGTTTCGGCCAGCTTCGGCTTAAACTGGAGTTTCGGTTTCGGCAGAAAATCGGCCGAAACTAGAGCCTAAACCGAAACTTGGTTGGTGAGCATTCGGGTAGCGTTAGGGAGCGATCAATGAGGGTCGAAGCAACTAAATTAAGATACAGAAATGTCGATTTATTCTAAAAAAAATATCATTAAATTGATTCTGATCAAAGCAATAGCATAGATTATCGAACAAAGCGGGACTCAAAAAATCGTTATCGATTAATAGACGAATTGAAATCGATTTCATCTACACAATATAACCCCTTTGTGCTTGGGCCCGTTGAATTTGTCTTGACTAGTGCCATAGTTCTAGCTTCCAGGATTTTATAATAAGTCTGGAAGGTGGACCTAGAAACTAAACAACTAAACAAAACAGCTTCACCATGTTAGGGCTTGTTACATTTGTTTTTGATCACTTCTATAGACCACAGTTGCCAGGGTCTGATAATGGAGACAGAAGGTGACCATAGGAATTCGCTAAAAATTCAACGTTACAGGTTTTAACCCGAAAGGAGGCTATAGGAACTCGTCAACTAAGAAAGATACCTTCGTCGTGCTTTCGCAATAAAAACTTGTTTTTAACGAAAAGAGGGGTGTTATAAGTTTAACTTGTGTATCTGTGTGTGGCATCGTAGCCTCTAAATGGATAAACATTGCAAGATCTCAAAACACCCTGACCTCAGTTTGCGTAGATCGGCATCGGATCAACAAAAATAAATAAAAAGCTTGAAGACACCCCGGAACAACTTTTGGACATCTAACTCCTCAGACCTTCCCGTAACCATGGGTGCAAAGCACTCGAAACGTCGGGAACTAGAAAAAAATCTTAATAAACGGCTACAAAATCCGAAAAAATATTTTTATTTTATGTCCTAAAATTGTTTAACTACGATACACCCTAGCATCACAAGTATTAAGACGGGTAACAGTAAGCCACGTCTGCCACAGATATGGGGTTTTAGTAAATTATTTCATCTGTACGAAGAGAAAATGTTAAGCAAAACCCATTCTTGAGATGGAAAAACTTTGCATAAGGATGAATGTTGGGAATATTTCCTATACAAGATGATGATTCGTATTCTAATTGAATATATGGAATACGTTATAGTTGGAGTACCAGATTATTTAACGCTACTTAAAGCACGTTGTGTTAGTTTTTTGGCTCATACTTTACCTCATATATCGGAGATTGGTGGTGAAAGATGGATTTATCTCCGGTTTCATAGTAGTCTGCATGGTGGCCTAACATGAAGGAGATCTTGAAATAATACTAAGGTCTTGTCTAGTATACTGATCTTCCTTGATATGCAAAATATCCAACGATGCGCACAATAGTTAGAGATTAATATTTTCACATGGAATGCAGTGAGGGGTTAGCTGCTCCGCGATACGTTCGACCACGCGCCACGTTGCCAATTGGATGATAACACAGCGACGTCCGCCATCTTACATCGACTATCTGTCATCGGTTAATCGTCATCTGATAGCTGTCATCTGTCTTCGTATCACTACTAAACACACTTAAGCAACTATTAAAGGCATAGATTATTTCTATAGACAAGATTAAAAGGTTACCAAAATTAAAATAACTGCTTGACATTCTATTAGCTGCCATCCTCAAATAATAGGATACGACACATAATTAATTGACTAAATCATAATGACATCAGATAAAGTGAAAAATTATTCGCGAATCGATATCATGTACGTAATACCTCGATTTTTGTGGGAAGGCCTTTGCCCAACAGTTGAACAGTATTGGATAATTCATTATTATTGTGCCATTACGATCTGGTGTATTCAGGTAAATTTTATTAACCTTTACAGTCCAAACTTGGATAACTTATTCAGACGAACATATCATTACGTTATGCTAATTGTGGTGTACATTTCCATTCCACGTAGAGGCATCGATTGCGCAAAGTCATTACCGGATGCAGGCTATTGTAATTATAATATGGACGCCGAAATAATTCGTAATTTTCTGTTGGATTTCATTTCGGAAAGTAGATTGAAGGCATTATGTGAATTTACTAGTTAAATTATTTCACATTCCTGGATGACACAGAGGGTTTTACCTGATTATTGCAAAGCTAAAACAAAAGGTTATATTGATAGCAGTCTATGTATCTTTGTATTAATGTATACTTCATCTTAATTTGATGAATTAGGCGTCAATCGATTTGTTATTATAGTCTGGGTAACATAGACTACATTTTGTACACCCAAAAAAGTGGAGGTCCCTTTTTTTGCTATTGTATCGAGTGGGACGTTAAATAAAAGAAGGGAAAATTCTAAGTTACAAAACATACTAAGTGATAGAAAACCAATTTTAGTATATTTCAGCGTTTATTCCGTAGTCGGGTTACAGGTTCTTTTTAATTTCCTTGAGAAATAAAATATAAAGAAATAAGATAGAAAAATCCGTATTCTAAAATTATAACCGGCATAATGGTAATATACTCACCTCTTATTGATTGAAGCCTAACATCATAGGCTCAAAGTGAATGTACAAAATACAACTCTAAGAGAATGATAGCGTGACGAATAGTGAAAATAAGTTCAAAACTTGTGTAAAACGAACACTTTGTAAACAAGCTTATTATTCAATAGAATATTATTTAAAAGATATACTTGGATAAATGCTATTCCAGCTCCACTTGAGTACTGACAACCTGTTCAACTGTTATTAGTTAACATTTTCTCTCTTCTGCCTTGGCTGCCTCGTTGGTCTAGTGGCAAAGCGCATCCCTTTGTGAGCACGAGGTCCTGGGTTCAAATCCTAGGTCGGACAAGTGTACACAATACACCTCTGCCACCCTCGCCAGAGAGAAGACTCTCTTCCTTCCATTAATTTAACATAATGACATTCTGTTTGTGTACTTTTAGTTTGTAAATGAGGAAATCATGTAGCGATTCTCATAAATAGTAATTTGCTTTATTTAAGTTAGACTTACCTGACGACCAACTAACATTGTCCTCTCATACCCCACATCAAAATGTAGATGGATAAGTTTGTAATTTTTTTATTTTAAAAGAGTATACGTAGAGTTTTTTCGCCCTTTTTCTCCACAGGAATGAACATCCCGAGGTGATGGTAGAGTCTTTGTTATTTTCCTGACGTTTCATAAATACTATAATGGTTTACTTGAATAATACAAACTGAT
The DNA here is from genome assembly GCA_905147815.2 of Phalera bucephala. NCBI lineage: Eukaryota > Metazoa > Arthropoda > Insecta > Lepidoptera > Notodontidae > Phalera > Phalera bucephala. The sequence continues at coordinate 10,525,728 of LR990632.1, read as the reverse complement.
TCTGGTGTTTGTTTTGGTAACACGCGAACACTATCAATGGAATTGCACCCTAATATATTTATCAGTCATTTTAAATATCTTCCATTTGATTTTTAAGTTCCCGACGTTTCGAGTGCTACACAGCACCTATGGCCACGGGAGGGACTGTGGTGGTTGACGTCCAAAATTGATTGTTATAAACATTAAACTTCTTAATAAATTATAATTGGCTGGTCCGATCTACGCAGAATGAGCTTACGGTGTCTTGACGTCTTACAGTCTTATGCTTGATTTTCTTGCTTAGATCTCAAATTGATGGACGTGAAGAAATCCGAATAATTTTAATTTCAAAAGATTTTTTAAATATAAGCGTTTATATCAAAAACGTACGTAAGACCTAAACTATCTTACCATGACCAAATAGACCGTGTCTTATCTGAAGGGCAAGTCAAGAGTCTCCGTAACCGGCGAGCGTGTATGAGACGAACTATGAGAGTGGAGGAAGCAAGAGAGGTATGTAAGGAAATAACCTGTTGGAACCCTGTACTCTCTGCCTACCCCGCGAGGGAGCTGGAGTGATAATATAGATAGTAAGTGTAAGAACTTATTAGCTAAATATAAAGTTATTTAATTAACATATCCACATATCGGTGTAAAGATGAGAAAGGGCATGCTCCGTTGGTTCGGGCATATAGAAAGAATGCCAGAGGAAAGAATGACAAAACAGATATACAATGTGAAAGTGGAAGGATGCAGGTACCGGGGAAGACCTAGACTATCTTACCACGACCAAATAAACCGAGTCTTATCTGATGGAAAAGTCAAGATTCTCCGTAACCGGCGAGCGTGTATGAGACGAACTATGAGAGTCGAGGAAGCCAGAGAGGTATGTAAGGAAAGAACCTGTTGGAACTCTGTACTCTCTGCCTACCCCGCAAGGGATCTGGCGTGAGGTTATAGATAGATAGATAGATAGATATCCACACAATATAACCAAAATTTTCAATTAAAAAAAAAGCAATTCATATTATAACAAATATATCGGAAACGAATCGAGTAAACAACCTGGACATCGTAATTTTACATATCGATACATAAATAGAGCCGTGGGGACCTCAGGGCTTAGCACAAAGGATTGACGTTGGCGTGACGCTAGTGAGTAGGCATACTGTCACATTTATGTATATTTAGTAAGCCTGTAGTGTGACAAGGATGGCATATCAACTCGATAGCGATACGCTACCGTCAAATTTTTTGTGCTTATCTCTCTGTGGTTATCGAGAATCATTTATTTTGCACAAGAATATTTCGATGGTTTTTTAAATGAATGTAATGCGGTATGGGATCGGATATTCCCAGGGTATCATAATTAATATTTATTTATATCTCGCTGAGATCCACGGGCTTTACCCGGACCTTTCAAAAGCTTGCAAGGGGACATAGGTCCAACGCGTAGCGCGTAGCGATATGCCCCGCCCACTCCCACTCGTTCTACGTGTTGTACTTTAATTCAGAAATATACAATATCAACCTATACTATCCCACTGCTGTGCAAAGGCCTTCCTTTACCCTAGCAGTGGGACGCTTGGTGAGGGGGGGGGGGGGTTCCTACAAATAATTATGAGAGAGATTAGGTCATACTTTACCACGCATTCCCAGCGCGGTGCGGTCGAGGCAGTGGTTACATGCTGTTGAAACTTATCAAGCCGCATATAAGATTTCCAAATTGGCTTAACAACTACCACATTAAGTGATAACCGAGACCAACGGCTTATCTATTATGAAAATGCCACAGGCGGCCACCCATCTTAAATCGACCGAACTGAACGCTGCATAACCTTGATAATCGGTAAGAACACCGCCGTCGCACAGCGCTACGAGCGCCTCATAATTCAAAAATATCTTCAGCTATTTCCCCACACTAATATTTGGCTTTAAATAGATATGGAGAGCCAAATCACTAGGTCAGACGGAATAACCTACTTCTGAAGTTCCAAATCTCCGATCAACGACCGCTCAAACCGAAGTTATTGAGTAAATTGCATCCGTGTAGCTTTAACTACCAAACCCCTTGATTTTATGATCCCCTGCTACATATAAGATTTTATAATTTAAGAGCATAAATTAAACTTTCTGTTTCGAAAACGTCTGCTTAATCGTAGGTTTCCATTTCTTCTACTGAAATTTTCTTCTGATAGCCCTATGAATCTGATCCATAAATACATGTATATATCTTTAAACGACTTCAAACAAATGAGGAGGTTCAATGTTTGTCTGTATGATTTTTTTATGTACGTTTATCGTTACATTCGTCAATTGTGGACCGGTTCTTAAAGAGTATTTTTGCATTGGATTCAGTTTAGGTCCAAAGTGGTCCTTGGACCTTGGACTTTGAATAGGCACCAGGGAACTCCTTAACGACAAAAAAAAACGATTGTGTAGTTTGAAATATCATGGGTGTAATGGATAAAGAAGCCGACTTAAAAAAAGCAAAAAAATATCTTTGAAGTCGCTGCCATGTAACCACCAACCCGTACCGACTTCAAAAGTTTATTTTTGCTATTTGAAGTCGGTTTACGTTTTTTCAAAAGTTATTTAAATCGTTTGAGCATCAGCCGTAAGACATTTAATACAGGAGAAAAGCTTCACCCAAAGATCGCCACGTTGACTAACTTTATGCATCGACCTGCGACCTTCATCAGGTCATCGGTCCACTTTGTGGAGGGAATATAAACTTAACTCATATGTAACGTATTTTGACGTCATTATCATCATCTCAGACTATGCTTGTCCACTGCTGATCATAGGCCGACTCAATCGCTCTCCAGCGGGACTGGTCCAATGCCACCTGCATCTAACGACTTCCTGCGATCCTCACAAGATCTTCGATCCATCTGGTAGGTTGCCGTCCCATGCTGCGCTTGTCGAAACGTAGTCTCCACTCTAGAATTTTTGTGCCCATACGCCCGGCCATTCTCCTGCTATGTGGCCCGCCCAATGCAACTTCAGCTTACTAATCCTATGGGCTATGACGGTGACCTTGGTTCTTCTACAAATCTCCTTATTCCTAATTCGATAACGTAGATAAACGCCGAGCATAGCTATTTCTATAGCTCGATGAGAAACTCTGAGCTTTTTGTTGAGACCTATTGTAATAGACCACGTCTCTGCTCCGTAACGTATCATTACTGGTAACACACATTAGAACTGCATACACATTTACGTGAATTTACCTAATTGAGTACTCCTGTACTCGAAGATAAAAATACGAACATTTAATAAATAAAGACTTCAATTTACGACCGGTTCAAAATATGGGCCGATTAAACCAACTGCAATATTTCAAAACAAACCGTTGAAAAATGCGTTTAAAGGTATTAATCTGGCAACTTAAGAGAGAGCTTTATTGCGAAATAAGCTAACTGTAATTAAAGATAGCTCTTTCGATAATTTATAGTGAGAGGATGCCAGCTAAGCTGGAGTCGGTTTGGGTGATATTTTAATTTTTATAACATTGTAGGTATACTTTTGGGTATTATTTTTAGCCTGTAATGAGCTGATCTCATTTCGCTTAAATTTTCGTACATATGAAAGCATTATTATTCCGACCTTCATCTTCCATTTTATTATAAATAAAAAAACAACGGAGACCGTCACTAGGAATGACTCCTGTATCGTGGATGCGTTTATAAACATTAAATTCACATGCACAAACAAATATTTGTGAGTCACACAAAGATTTGGCTCATAAGAGTGGGTGGACCGACTAAAGCTCTGACCACTGGACAAAGTCCGTCAGTTTGGTCCGTCATTTTGGTCAAAGATGTTTGGAAAATATTTTCCAATGGTTTAAATTTACTTCCAAAAAATAAGGTTTCAGTTTTCTTCAAACTCTTGATCTTTGAAATATATATTCTTCAATGTCTATTCAACCAAATTCTATCTTTAATTGCCTTAGGTTCTGTTAACTATTTTAGATGTTTTATTAATGATACGCCACCGAAAATTGGACTCACATTTTGACGGACTGAATCGATGCTTCGCGTCGCATTTGGCAACTAGCTATCACGCGGACCAGGGTCCGAATAGATCGGAGATTGAATAAAAAATCCTTTTTCGCAACGCGGTTGCGAATCGTTGTCGCCATGGCGGCCGAAAGGGAACAAACTTTAGTTTTTCTATCAGCAGTAGCAATAGCAGTTCGGAGGCTTGTATTTGTCCTCGGTAACATATAATACTAATAGATTCGCCACCTACATTGAGACCTAACATCGTCGGCAACACATCAATGTACATATTACTAGCACCACCAATTGGGTTACAAAAATGTAATATGCACCTTATATCATAAGCCTAAAGGATCATATTTAAACTTAAATTCCTCCATCTAACACAATGTTTCCTCCACAAGCACATCATGAATTCAACTCGTGGGGGTCTCGTAAAAATTGGTATTAGTTCACACTTAAGCTTCGCTTAAAATTCAAGTGAGGGTACCGTTTTTGCATTCAAAGTGGCAATTACCTGACTTCGATCGTGTGTGGATCTGATGTATGGACTCTGCAAGTCCAGTGGGAGAGCTGTGCCAATGTAATTTGAATTATTTGTAGATTCATGTAGTATCGAATCATTAATACTTCTTAAAGCTACGCGAATCATTCGTATGAAATAAAACTGATAAAACTTTGGGAACTTAAAATAAAAATATAATGCGATAAAATTGGAAAAAAAACTTTATTTCTTGGCACCTATAATCACCGGCAAAAAGTGGGTGAACAAAATACACCTCTGCTACTTTCACTTGCGGAATGCAGGCGTGTTTATTTTTTATAGTCATTCCAATCGTTAATCAGTTGGGTTTTAAAGAAAATATAAGCATAATTCAAAGGCATAGGGTGATTCCATCATCATCATCATCAGCCTATAGGAGTCCACTGCTGGACATAGGCCTCTCCAAGTGCACGCCACCGGGTACGATCCTCGGCCACTCGCATCCAGTTTCTGCCAGCCGCCCTACGAAGGTCATCACTTTAACTAGCCTGAGGGCGTCCTGAATTACGTTTGCCAGTCCGTGGTCTCCACTCAATAACTCGTTTGTCCCAGCGGTCATCGGTTGTTCGGCTAATGTGACCGGCCCATTGCCACTTCAGCTTACTAATCCGGTGGGCTATGTCGATAACCTTGGTTGTCTGTCGAATGACTTCTTTCCGGATTCTATCCTTCAGAGAAACTCCGAGCATAGCCCTTTCCATAGCTCGCTGAGTGACTTTAAATTTATGGACCAGTTCAACCGTGAGTGAACACGTTTCGGCTCCATAAGTCATAACGGGTAGGACGCACTGATTGAAGCCTTTTATCTTTAGGCTTTGTGGAATAGGCTAAGTAAATACTGGACGTAATTTTCCAAATGCCGCCCAGCCCAGTCCTATTCTTCTGTTGAACCCTTTTTCGAAGTTGTTTTTCAGCATTTAAATATAGTTCCAGTAGTCAATATTGAAGTTCTAAATCAATTGGTAATTAACTTTTTAAGACTGCAATGATAGTTTTTTTATTTTATTTGAAACAAATTATATATAATTAAAGGCAAATAAAATAATATAATTTACTTTATTTGCCTCGTTGGTCTAGTGGCAAAGCACTTTGCTTTGTGATCACGAGGTCCTGGGTTCAAATCCTAGGTCGGACAAATGTAGTTTTTCTAACGAAAAATTCCCAGTATGAGACTGGAGCAATAGGCTCGCCCCATATTAAATGGGACCTAACATCGTCCGCGAAACGTGGCAGAGGTGTACTAAACACCTCTGCCACCCCCGATTGGGGAATATAGGCGTGACGGTGTGTGTTTGAAACAAATTTTGAGTGTCCATTTTACTGCTTTCAAATATTCACATTAAGGCCCGTATTACAGAACGAAAATCAGTCGTGAATCTAGTTTTAACACTAACATTTTAGGTCAAAGATCAGTTTTCATAAAAGTAGATTCATGACTGATTTGCGTTCTGTAATGCGGACCTTAATTTGGATTAAGTAACTAAACAAAAAATTGGATACAAACTTTACATTTCAATTAAAATCTATAAATAACTTATTTACAATTATTATTTATAATGAAGATGAAAACGAGTATATGTGTACAGTTAATATATATTTACAATGCAGAAAAGAAAGGAAAAATAAAAACCATATATAAAAATAAGTATTTACAATGGGTCCAAAATCCGCACCACTCTCAGTTGGTAGGGTGCCTAGGACGCTAGCAGCGTTGCCTCGTTGTGTAGCTCAGCTAATGTGCTGGCTCAGGTAGCTGCCAGCGTTCCGGTTCCCAGTACACCCGACCGATCATTGTATTTATTTATTTTATTTTATTAGGGGAGCTTACGGCTATTTTTACAAGAAAATTTCGCTACTTAGTTAGCTAGGTGCCATTTACAAGCTTCCACATATGGAAGAAAAACTTGGTAGACTTAGGACAAAATAACTATACAGTATTATTAAAAAGTAGTACCTAATGCTAAAAATACAATATTCCAATTATATGGAAAACTTAACTAAATGTAAATATACTTGATGAACCAATTATTAAGAATTAAAAAAAAAAAAGTTACAGAAGCACTGATGGTTCCTTAGTTAAAATATTTTTAAAACTTTGAGTATTACTACAAAATAGATCGAACCGTGCGTCATAGTTTAGTCTGTTAAATGAACGAAAAACCCTAGGTAAATAACTATTACGTCTATAATATTGGTGAACATTACTTGCAGAACTGACTGCTGTTGGGGCAGCAAGGTTCTGAAGTAGCGACTTACTATGTCCCGGGAAGTGCTTTAATTGTCTTGGAACCCGCAACAAATTTAACTAGAAAGAAAAACTAAATTGCACTTCCCTACTTTGCAAAGCGGGAGACACAAAAATTAGCAGAACAGCCATAGAGATGGAGATCACAACTAGGATAAGCCCAGTTGTAAAGCACCACGGATACGGAAAAATATTAATAGGGCCTATTTGTGAGCCTCGTGTTTGATTTGGTTAATGATTTTTTAAAAGTAATTTTAGGTTTTCTGAGGGCTTAGCACTAAAAATTTGACCTACCTACATACCTATATCATCACGCCAGGCCTCTCGTGGGGTAGGCAGAGAGTACAGAGTTCAAACGGGGTCTTTACTTAAAGACCTCTCTGGCTTCTTCCACTGTCATAGTTCGTCTCATACACTTTCGCCGGTTACGGAGACTCTTGACTTGCCCTTCAGATAAGACACTATCTGGTCACGGTAAGATACTCAAGTTTTTCTACGGTACCTACATCCTTCCACTTTCGCATTATATATCAGGTTGATGTTTATTTAGTAAATTTGCAGTAAGATGATGGAATATCAACTCGCTAGCAGGCTAACGTCAATCTTTTTCTGCTAAGCCCTCAGCCCTCTTCACAAACTATCACAAAAGATTATCTGAAAAACGTCCACGGAGGCTTCCTTGAAAGATTGCCACAATTACTGTCTTTGCTATAGGCATTTTGTGCGCTATATACAGTACTCGAGACGCTAGTTGCACTGTTAGACCGCAATGTTCTCACCGATCACCAAAGTTAAGCTGCGTTCGAATCGGTCGGCCTGAGATGGGTGACCATATGTGGCGTTTTCATCTGTGTGGTAGTTGTTAAACCAAGTTGGAAGCTTGAAAGGCGGCTTGATAAGTTCCAACAGCAGGTAGCCACAACTTGCCTCCGCCAATCCACACTGGGTCCGCGTGGTAGAGTATGACCTAATCTCTCACCTCGATTTGTAAAAGAAGGCCTTTGCCCAGCGGTGGGCAGTATAGGCTGATTATATTGTAATATATATATTTCATTAAGATTCATGGGTTTTATTCGGACCTTTGAAAGGCTTGCATGAGGACATGCGTCCAATACGTAGAGGCCCTTTGCGTGAAGGTAATATTATGTAAATCACCTGCTAAGATCGATTTCTGAAAATGAAGCGACATAAACAGTGAACTAGCTCCAGCAGGTGAAAGGAACAGTGTAAAGGGAACAAGGACTATATGAATGAGGTTCAGGGACTTACCAGATTCAGCAGCTACTGTAGCGGCTGCAGCTGCAGCGGATTTAGATTCTCTATTTGAAGGCATGCTCAGTACATTGGCTGTGTTTGCAGGCGCTCTCTCTTACCTACATTTGTGAGAGAAGGCCTTTGCCCAGCAGTGGGACAGTTTGGGCTTATATTATTATACTCGTATACATTTCACTTTCTATACACATAGTATTCAGCAATATATCATTGCGACACTCCAAACATATACTAAAACCCTCCAAAAACCCTGTACTAAAGATACCATAAATCGACAATCAAAAGACATTCTATTCGTCGATTATATCCCTTGCAACTTATAACGAGCCACGTAGCGGCCATTTCCTTAACAAAGAGGAAAAGAAAAATAAATCCATCATTAAGAATGTTTATGGAAAAATGTTTGTGAACACGCCTTTCTAACGCTTTGTAGATATATCACGAAAGGAGTTTTGTTAAATTAGCTTTTATATATCCCTGTTTTCTTTTTTTAGGTTTGGGCGTTGTCTATTTGGAAGGATGGGTTAGTTAAAAATCCTTTCTTTTTGCCTTTACTTATTTAAATGACAGGTCGAAATTATAAAAGTGCTGTGTAGGTAGGGGTTAAAGACCGATAGTAATAAAGCCTATAGTTGTGAAAAGCAGTGCTAGTCTAGTGGTAAGACCGTTGGACTGCGAAGTCAGAGGTTTCGGGTTCGAACCCTGGCACGCAACTCTGGCTTTTCGAAAGCATGTGCGTTTTAAAAATTAAGTATCAGTTTCTTCAACGGTGAAGGAAAACATTCTAAGGCCATAGTCCACCACGCTGGCCTAGTGCGGGTTGGCGAACTTCACACGCCTTTTAGAAACTCTTAGGTATGCAGGTTTCCTCACGATGTTTTCCTTCACCGTTAAAGCAAGTGATAGTTAATTTTTAATACGTACATGTTTTTTAAAAGACAGAGGTGCATGCCTGGGTTTGAACTTGAGACCTCTGACTTTGCAGTCCAACGGTCCAACCACTAGGCTATCACTGCTTAAAATTTCTTGGTTTAAATTTCTTTATTGAATGGAAAATAGCGGGAAAATTCTGAAGACATCACGCTCGCTTGAGCTTAAATAAGATGTTCTCACGAGAACATGGCGACGTTTTTAACGTTTGCCTCAAATTGTAAGCAATTACTGGAGAATTTCCACCTGTAACATGTACTTTTATGAGTTTTATACCATTTCCCATAGCATTGTGCCAAAAATCGGTTACAGCTGATAATGTAAAGCAACATTGGGTGCAGATAAATCTAGCATAGATGATTGCTACTTAGTAAGTCCGTCTAAAGTTGCGTTTACAGTCACAATTTTCATATATATTATACTCAGATTGAAAGAACATCTGTCTGATCACAATATGAATATTTTGCCTCAAATCAAACTACAAACTACTCAATCCAGTGGGCTAAGTGGTCCGTCCCTAGACCAATAGACGGAGAGGTGATTAAACTGTTTATTTGAATCAGAAAAGTGTCATCAGTGAATCATCTGATGGAAAAGTCAAGAGTCTCCGTAACCGGCGAGCGTGTATGAGACGAACTATGAGAGTCGAGGAAGCCAGAGAGGTATGTAAGGAAAGAACCTGTTGGAACTCTGTACTCTCTGCCTACCCCGCAAGGGATCTGGCGTGAGGTTATAGATAGATAGATAGATAGATTTGAATCACATGATTATGTACACATGTGGAATTCCTAGTTCGGGGCAACGTTGTGAGATAATCAATAAAACAACTGTAAAACAGCTATTGGTATTGATTTTGACAAATTAAGCATTCACATATGCCGAGCATTTCTAATGAAGTTTTCGCAGGTACGCAATGTACTATTTAGCTATTATTATTACTTCTCAGCGATCCTAAATAGCCATGGACTCAATCGCTTTTCTCTTTTAACTTGCTCCAAGCCCAACACACTCTAGGCATGTAAGGGAACCTGTCTGCTCTAAGCAAATGTGACGGGAACACGCTTTGAGAGTAAATTTAAAAATTTACTTTTAAACCACCTAGTTATTGGCGCACTGAATTATTCAACGCAGTGACGTCGACTATCCTTTTGTTCAGAATTTGGGATGAGAGATATTTCCTTATATTGTTGGCTCAGGTCACTCCCTTTTATAGTCGGATTATGTAAATGTTTCGGGATTTTTTATGGTGTAGCAGTTTTGAGAGGAAAATGGATCTCTCGAAAACATAACCTTTGGCTGGCTGTAACTATTGTTTCTAGGAATTGGTGAAAGCCTAAAATTTGGTAAAGAGATCGCTTTATGTTAAGACCATATACCTGGTAAGTTAAGTACAGTATTTTTTTCGTAATACATATTAAAAGATTGATAGTTTAGTTAACATTAATTCCTTTTTATTTGACAGATACCTATATTATTCGAAAATGGAAGGATGTAGGTATCTGATAAGACTCGTTTTAGCGTGAGAAATATCCTGTATAAACATTATACCCTGACTAAATAGACCGTGTCGTATCTGATGGGTAAGTTAAGAGTCCCCGTAACTGCGTGTTCGAGACGAACTATGGGAGCGGAGGAAGTGACAGAGATGTATAAGGAAAGAATTTTTTGGAACTTTTTACTCTCTGCCAGCTCGGCAAGTGATCGGGCTTGGTGATAAATAATGGAGTAATTTATAAAGATTCATATATTTTTAAAATCAATTTAAATACAAAATCAACGTGATTAATTAGAACTCTCTAGATTTTAATTTAGTTTTCTAGATTGGGATAAAAAATGGACTCGGCCTGATTTTTTCTACGGCCTGCAGGAATAGACAATTTATTTAAAGTGAACCAAAATGTCTCGACACAATGTTAGTATGTAGTATACAGAGACCATAGAGATAGTATTTAAACGCATAGAGGGACTATAAACAGTTCAGCTGTATACTTTTTGTGGAAACTTGGTACCATTTAAGTAACCAATTTAAAAATCTTTGTTCCTATATAGTCCGTACTTCCTTTTTATTCAAAACTAGTGGTCGCCCATAGGTCGATATTCGATCTACTCTTTCATCGTTTGCTGGTTATGTTTGACATTCAATAAGACTATAGACGAATAATATTAAAGACAAACAATATTAATCTATTCTCAATTTGACGTGTATTGTGTTAAATACGTGGTAGTGTGTGTAATGGTTTTTTTATTGATTTAATGTATTTTTATGCATAATTTTATAAAAATATTGGCATTGGCATACGTGCAGCAAAAACTTTGTACACCTTTTACGAAAATTGCGCTGACGGAGGAATATGAAATTTCCCACACTTATAGTTTATATAGAAAAGGAGTGCAGAATGCTAATATTTTCTTAAAATTATGCATAAAACATACACTAAGTCAACGAAAAAACATTACACACACTACCATGTATTTGACACAATACACGTCAAATTGATGTTTGTCTTTAATATTATTTGTCTATAGTCTTACTGAATGGCAAACATAAATAGAAAGCGATGAAAGAGTAGGTCGAATATCGATCTATGGGCGATCACTAGTATGAGTAAATATTTACCAATTTATGGGTTTTTATCCTAGAATAAAGATGACTTGATTTTTTTATTTTATAATTCTTATTTATTTAGAGGCTTTTACCCTACAAGTTATCTACAATCAACTGAAGTTATTGCGATGGAGAAAGAGGTAATGATGCGTTTCGTACCATATCATAAAGATGTTTTGCTGCATCGGATATAGGCTCAGAAATTTCCTTATAAAAGCTCCTACGTCGTATTTATTAAATTTGTAGTATCTGCATCACTACTTCTCTTTACCTCTGGTTCCTTTACATTCCATCAGCAAGTATTGGATATGATTTGATTTGATTAGGTTCGCTCAGGCGGAGTCGTGGGTACAGGGTTTAAATTCCTACAAAACTAACATAACCAAATCGTTGTAATCCTCGCGAATAAAGATGATATTTATCACCCGACTGGTAAAAAAGGGTATATGTTTATTAACACACATTCTACACACTTAATCTTACAAAATAATCATTCACGAACAAAAAAAATCAATCCATCCACACAGACCGCACTAAAAAATGAACGCAACATCAAAAATTTCGCAAAAATTCTCCGCGTATTTTTCATTCATACCCGTTCATTCATTCACAATGACACAACGCAGATAGCGTCAGCTCACTGAACGAGCGAGGTGAATGAACGACTCGAAACAAGTCAGGTGGAAATATCGAGGGAAATTTTTAAAAACGTGAATAATATATGCGTTAGGGAATTCTTTTTGAGTGTTTTGTTCGGTAAATTGGATGTTTAGACGCGGAAGTATGAGAGATGAGTTTTCGGCCAATATACAAATACACAATAATATGCTTTTTCCTTATTGTGCGAAGAGATATTATGGTTTGTGTCTGGCTAGGGAATAAGAAGCGTAATGTTTTGTGTATTTTTAATGGATGATACATCTTGCGCTTTTGTGTTTACTCTCTACTCTTCTATTCAAAGTACAAAAGAGTAACTTCGGAACCTCTTAATGTGGCAGTTGTTAAGCTATGTTTCATGCCTTATACGTGGCTTGATAAATGATATTGTTCTGCGGATAAACATGATTTGCACCAAAACCAACAGCAGTGAAAAAATACTTGTATGATTTCAAATTACCCATAAATTCGCAATATTGCACCAAAAGTATTAGATTTTGAGTTTATAATTCAGTAGCTATTAATACATATGAGGTTATATTGTGTTGTATAAAGATGTCGGCAACTTCGATATAAGTATTTACAATACTTTGAAATATTCGTTTTAGATTGTAAATTGTCTGTTAGTTACGGATATTAGCCATGATTTTAATATAATGGATAAATAATGATGGCATGGGTCAAATGTTCTGTGTCAAGGTTCTGTGGTAATTTTCGACAATGTCCTTTCAACAGCGGTGGCCATAAACCTGCCTCCACCAATCCGCACTGGGTCGGCGTGGTAGAGCATGACCTCGATTTATGAAAGGAGGTATTTGCCCAACAGAGGTGTTATATACATTTCCACAAGGACCTCTTAGGCCATGGCCAAAATCGGAACTCACGCTGTCATCAAGTGAAATGTCACTTCATGACAGTCGCAAAATTGCCGTTTGCCATGAAATTTACCCAAGTTCTTTTTTTAATTAGTAACTATGCGGTCCCACCTGCTGTAATATTTCCCTGTAAGTAGGAAAATTTTACTAAATGGTAACCCTAATTTTACACCCAAAAGATCCTTGTCGAACTTTTAATATAGTGGTCGCCCATTGGTCGAAATTCGACCATAATTAATTTAAATTATAAGTTTGAACATTATTAAGGTTCTATTGTCAATGACTATACTTCTATAAGCACAGATTCCGCCAAGGGTACACTGTTAATTTGCCTATTTCTTTTCAAACAAATTATATGCAATTTAAATTTAAAAAAAAACAAGATGATGAACAGAATGATTAAAATAAAGAATACCATTATTTTTTTTTATTGTAACAAAAAAGCAATAAAGAAACTGCTGTCCATTGAACTTGACATACATATTTCGATAATTTAATTAATGATACAAAACTTATCTGTAAACGATGCTTTTTGTAAAAACTCTTTCATCGTTTGCTGGTTATGTTTGACATTCAGTATGACTATTGGCAAATAATATTAAAAACAAACAATATTAATCCATTCTCAATTTGAAGTGTATTATGTCAATGATACATGGTAGTATGTGTAATGTGTTTTTATTGACTTAATGTATTTTTTACGCATAATTTAAAAATATATTAGCTTTCTGCACTCCTTCTCGATATAAACTATAAGTGTGGGAAATTTCATACTCTGTCCGCGCAATTTTCGTAAAAAGGGGTACAAATTTTTTGCTTCACGTATTAATATGATGATATGTTAAGGCCGGTTCTAAATTCTAACGGTTGTTAACTACTATTGTAGTAGTGAATTTGTTGGATTATAAAATTCTTCCAACCAATGAGGTTTTCTCAAAAAATAAACTAAATTTTACAACCACCGATCTTGTTAAAACCTCATTCTTTTCCTAAATTTTGCCCCACTCCAAGTTTCACACCGCAAAGATGACGGTCATTACTCACGAAGTTAACACAAAAAAAAAAAATTTACAAGCTAACCTCAACCAGGAATTATGTGCTAACATATTACTTAAGACCCAGCGTTCATTTGTTAGCCAAAAAACAGTTGTTCAAACAGCAACTTTAACTTAAAGTAGTAAAGTTGAAGTTTGCTGCTGAATTTTGAGCTTCAGTACAATATATTCACAAAGACCAGTCTAATCATTGACTGTATCGATATACTATTTGTACTAGATTAAAAGTGAGAGTCAGAAAAAATCTCGAAAAGTGAGAGCACAATTATAGGCGTGGTCTTATTTTGAATTAGTTCGATCCAACCCTAGCCAACGCGAGGATAGGAATACTACTATCTATCTATAACATCACGCCAGATCCCTTGCGGGGTAGGCAGAGAGTACAGTGTTCCAACAGGTTCTTTCCTTACATACTTTTCTGGCTTCCTGCACTCTTATAGTTCGTCTCATACACGCTCGCCGATTACGGAGACTATTGACTTGTTCTTCAGATAAGACTCGATCTATTTGGTCATGGTAAGAGTCTCGGTCTTCCCGGTCCCTACATCCTTCCACTTTCGCAATGTATATATGTTTTGTAATTTGACGGACGATTTAGCGCAGTTGTTAAGAGCTTGAGCGGCTCCGCCCACTGTGTCGAATAGTCGCGGGTTCGATTCCCGCACGGGACAAATCTTTGTGTGATCCACAATTATTTGTTTCGGTCTGGGTATTTTTTTGTGAATTTTCATGTTTGTAAACGCACCCACGAGACAGGAATAAATCTTAATGTGGGGCTACGTTTAAAAAAATAAATAAAAAAAATATATATATATTCTTTCTTCTGACATTCTTTCTATATGCCCGAACCAATGGAGCATACCCTTTCTCATTTTTACACAGATCCTATCTTTCATACCTACTCGCTTTCTTACTACGCTGTTGCAAATACGGTCGGTCAGCTTTAGTCCGCTCATCTTCCGCAGGGTTCTCATTTCCACCGCATTTATCCTACTTTCATTCTCTTTCTTACATACCCAACTCTCATAAACACTCCGTTATGTATGGCCAGCTACGTCTTTTGACTTAAGTGCCGGCTCCCAAGTAGCTTTCCCATCGCACCATTCACTCCGTTCACAGCACTCACTCTTCTGCCTATGTCAGCGGTATATTTCCCTCCCTTACTGAAGGCGCATCCAAGATGTACAATCTCATTCACTCTCTCATTCTCCAACCAGAAGCCTTGCATTCGTTCTGGTTTCTTCCCGTTCAAAAACCATAATCTTGGCATTCTTGCCATTCAAATGTACGCCATTGTTCATGCAGTCGTCTTTCATAACTGTGACTAGTATTTGCAGTTCAGTGGCTGTTGGCGCTATTAAAACCGCGTGATCTCTATATAGTAGATGACTGGAATACTGCTATACGTAATAAAAAGATGATTAATAATTAAAAACTATTTTTGACAACTGCTAGTTACTGGTAAAGAGACATCAGTAAATGTAATCGCGGTCGTGTCTTAGTTCTCATTTTTTTCATGATCAAATAAAACGAAATATGCGAGTAGAAGAAGTGAAAGGGCGACCTACCCATAATCACACCAAGTTGTCACAACGGTGTGACAATGGATAAATTTATTTACCCATAGTCACACCAGTATGACTGAGGGTCATTTCATTTACCTCTCTGCCAGCTCCGCAAGTGATCGGGCTTGATGATAAATAATATAGAGAAATAGAGTTGTTTTTTGTAAGTTTTTAATGGAGTAATTTATAAATATTCATATATTTTTAAAATCAATTTAAATACAAAATCAACGTGATTAATTAGAACTGTCTAGATTTTTATTTAGTTTTCTAGATTGGGATAAAAAATAGACACGGCCCGATTTTTTCAACGGCCTGCAGGAATATTTAAAGTGAACCAAAATGTTTCGACACAATGTTAGTATTTTTTTTTTTTTTTTTTTTTTTATTACAAAAACTACAGCTCTTGAACATAATTGGAGATGTGAACATAAGTATAATACCTTACAGCCAATTATGGTTTTACAATTTTTTTTTCATAGAGATAGTACTTAAAACATAGAGGGATTATAAACACAGTTCAGCTGTACACTTTTTGTGGATACTTGGTACCATTTAAGTAACCAATTTAAAAATCTTTGTTCCTATATAGTTCGTACTTCCTTTTTATTCAAAATATTATATATAAATATTATATAAGAGTGCAACTGATTACAATAGATTTGTCTCGTTTCTTATCACTGACATGACATAAGTGTAAGCAGTGCAATTATATAATCTTGTAAATGCTCCCTCTATGCTTTTAGTATCTCTAAAATTTTTTCAATGATGACTTTTTCGGTATTATATGCAAAAGATGCGCATTCCTATTGCGACGTGTGGCAGTGAAAACAGTCTGATGAGCGCTGTTGCCAGCTGAAGGCCATTACATGGAGCACCTGTATAGAATTCAACTGGTTCAACACCGTCACGCCTATATTCCCCAGAGGGAGTGGCAGAGGTGTACTGAGTACACCCACGTTTCGCCGACGATGTTAGGTCCCATGTAATAGGAGGCGAGCCTATTGCCGTATACCGGGCACAATTCCAGACTCTGGACTCATACTGGGAATTTCTTGTTAGAAAAACTACATTTGTCCTACCTAGGATTTTAACCCAGGACCTCGTGATTACAAAGCGATGCGCTTTGCCACCAGACCAACGAGGCAGTGGTTCAAGATATGTCAAATAAAAATTAGTAATATATGAGTAAATACTTACCAATTTATGGGTTTTTATCCTAGAATAAAGATGATTTGATTTTCTTTTTATAATTCTTATTTATTTAGAGGCTTTTACCTTGCAAGATATGTATAATCAACTGAAGTTATTGCGATAGAGAAAGAAGTAATGATGCGTTTCGTACCATATCATAAAGATATTTTGCTGCATCGGATATAGGCTTAGACAATTCCTTATAAAAGCTCCTACGTCGTATTTATTAAATTGTAGTATCTGCATCACTACTTCTCTTTCCCTCTGGTTCTTTTCACATTCCATCAGCAAGTATTGGATATGATTTGATTTGATTAGGTTCACTCAGGCGGAGTCGTGGGTACAGTCTATAAATGTAATGTTATGTGTTTAAAGACCTCCAAAACTAACATAACCAAATCGTTGTAATCCTCGCGAATAAAGATGATATTTATCAACCGACTGGTAAAAAAGGGTATATTTTTATTAACACACATTCTACACACTCAATATTACAAAATAATCATACACGAACAAAAAAAATCAATCCATCCACACAGACCGCACTAAAAAATGAACGCAACATCAAAACTTTTGCAAAAATTCTCCACGTATTTTTCATTCATTCCCGTTCATTCATTCACAATGATACAACGCAGATAGCGTCAGCTCACTGAACGAGCGAGGTGAATGAACGATTCGAAACAAGTCAGGTGGAAATATCGAGGGAATTTTTTTTAAACGTGATATTTGCGTTAAGGAATTCTTTTTGAGTGTTTTGTTCGGTAATAGGATGTTTAGACGCGGAAGTATGAGAGATGAGTTTTTGGCCAATATATAAATACACAATAATATGCTTTTTTCTTATTGTGCGAAGACATATTATGGTTAGGGGGTCTGTCCAAGAGCGTGCTCGTCGCGACCCCTGCCAGTCATTATGGCTGCAATCTTGGACCGAAGACGTACCGCAGTGCGGGCTAGGGCGTCCCCCCGAGGCGACGCGTACCGGCCCGCCCCCGTCGGTACGAATATAGGTGGAAGCGGCGATGGGGGCCGCCACCCATCACGCCGGGCCCGAACTGGCGAGTCGTGGGGTGCAGAGTGCCGAATAGAACCTGTTGGAACTCTGTACTCTCTGCCTACCCCGCAAGGGATCTGGCGTGAGGTTATAGATAGATAGATAGATAGACATATTATGGTTTGTGTCTGGCTAGGGAATAAGAAGCGTGATATTTTGTGTATTTTTAATGGATGATACATCTTGCGATTTTGTGTTTACTTGCTACTCTTCTATTAAAAGTACAAAAGAGTAACTTCGGAACCACTTAATGTGGCAGTCGTTAAGTTATGTTCGATGCCTTATACGTGGCTATGATAAATGATATTGTTCTGCGGACATACATGATTTGCCCCGGAGCTAACAGCAATGAAAAAATACTTGCATGATTTCAAATTACCCACTAATTTTTTTAAGGCCTTTATTATTATACAGACCAGCGGGGGAATCGCAATATTGCACAAAATGTATTAGATTTTGAGGTTATAATTCAGTAGCCATTAATACATATGAGATTATATTGTGTTGACATTTAGTAAAGATGTCGGCAACTTCGATATAAGTATTTACAATACTTTGAAATATTCGTTTTAGATTGCAAATTGTCTGTTAGATATTTACCATGATTTTAATCAATCAATCAATCAGTCTATCGCAGTCCACTGCTGGACATAGGCCTCTCCTAACACGCGCCATTGCACACGGTCCTCCGCCTTCCGCATCCAGTCTGTCCCAGCGACCTTTTTGAGGTCGTCGGTCCATCTAGCTGGGGGCCGTCCTAACTTACGCTTACCAAGTCGCGGTCTCCACTCTAGGACACGCTTGTTCCATCGGCCGTCGGTCCTTCTGCAGATGTGACCAGCCCATCGCCACTTTAGCTTACTGAGTCTGCGAGCTATGTCGGTAACTTTGGTTCTTTGTCGTATTACCTCGTTACGAATTTTATACTTCAAAGAGACGCCGAGCATAGCTCGCTCCATAGCCCGCTGTGTGACTTTGAATTTGTGGACTAGTCCCACTGTGAGAGGCCACGTCTCAGCCCCGTAAGTCATAACAGGTAGGACGCATTGGTTATAGGCTTTAGTCTTCAGGCATTGCGGTATAGGCGAAGAGAAAACGTGACGTAGTTTGCCAAATGCTGCCCAACCTAATTGGATCCTGCGGTTGATTTCTTTCTCGAAGATGTTTCTGCCAAATTGGACAACTTGTCCAAGGTAGGCATATTCCCGAACAACTTCGAGCATCGAACCATCGACGTAGATCGGTCCCGGCGTGACATGTTCATTAAACATGATCTTGGTTTTATCCAAGTTCATGCCGAGACACCTCGAGAGGCTCCATTTAGGCTATGCAGCATTTCGCTTAACTTTTCCAGTGACTCTGCCACGATGACGATATCATCGGCAAACCGAAGGTGTGAGATGTATTCGCCGTTGATGTTAATGCCCCGCCCAGTCCAGTCCAGCGTCTTGAAGACGTCTTCGAGTGCATTGGTGAAGAGCTTGGGGGATATTACATCCCCCTGTCTTACCCCTCGACGCAGCTCGATCGGGTTGGTCTTTTAGTCCTGGAGCTGGACGGTCATTGTGGCGGTATCATACAGACATCTCAACACCTCGATATAGCGCCAATCGATGCCACATCGCTGCAGAGCATCCAAAACCGCCCAGGTTTCGATGGAGTCGAAGGCTTTCTCGTAGTCCACGAAAGCCATACACAGCGGCTGATTGTACTCTTCGGTCTTCTGTACAATCTGCCGAACAGTATGGATGTGGTCTACGGTGCTGTAGCCTTTTCGAAACCCGGCTTGTTCCGGTGTCTGGAACTCGTCAAGTCTTCTGGCGAGGCGGTTTGTAGGTACTCTCGAGAACAACTTGTAGACGTGGCTCAGGAGTGAGATGGGTCTGTAGTTCTTCAGCAAGGTTTTGTCACCTTTTTTGAAGAACAGAACCACGGCACTCCCGCTCCACGCTTGAGGTGTTAAGCCCTGGTGGATGACGGAATTAAAGAGGCTCGCTAGCTTTTTCAGGATTGGAGTCCCGCCTGCTTTTAGGAGCTCAGTGGTGATTCCGTCATCGCCTGGCGACTTGTTGTTTTTGAGCTGCTCGAGAGCCACTCTGACCTCGTCCTGGTTGACATCAGGGATGTCTTCCGTGTCATCATGTCTTCCGTGTGGTAGCGTGTGAGTGGGGCTCTGTGGTCGTCAGCGCTGGGTCTCGTGGGTTTAGTCATCCGTAATGCGTACAGGTCTTTGTAGAAACTCTCAATTTCCTCGAGTATCTCGAACTTGGAGGTTACGGTTTTGCCACCCGCAGTATTAATTTTCGCCAGATGGGATCTACCTAGCTGGCGAGCGAAGACTTTGGTGCCTCTGCTCTGTTCAATCGCAGCCGCGATGGCGCGGGTGTTGGAACATCGGAGGTCACGTCGCACCAGTTTCCGTATCTTCCGTTTTAGGTTCCTCCCATCCGGCGAAGACGCCTGCGTGGATGACATTTCCCGTCTCTGCCTCATAAGTTCAAGAGTCTCGAGCGAGAGTTTAGACTCTCTGTTACTGCTTTTGCCGGGGAACACCCTTCGAGATACATCCTGTAGCGTTTTGACCACTTTGTCGGTTTTTTCGTCAACATTGCCTTCGGTTTCCAGCAGGTCAAAACGATTTTGAGGCTCCAGTTGGAACTTTTCGGACCCTAAAGCTATTTTAGGCGCAGTAGGTCTCAGAGTAGACCTCATCATGCGATGCCTTTCGGCCCTGAAGTTCATATTTAGAGCGCCTTGGACAAGTCGGTGATCGCTGCCGGTATTAAACCTGTTGATCACGGAGACGTCTCTAAACATAGACTTCCTGTCAGTCATGATGAAGTCTATCTCGTTCCTCGTCACAGTGTCGGGGCTTCGCCATGTCCACTTTCTATGAGGCTTCTTCTTAAAAAACGAATTCTTTAAGAAGAGCCCCTGCGACTCCAGAAAGTTGACCAGCATCTGCCCCCTGTGGTTTCGGCACCCCACGCCGTGGGGTCCGATTATCGTTTCGCCGCGTTCTTGTACTCCCACTTTGGCATTGAATTCCCCAAGTAACAAAGTTGCAGTGAGCCTTGGTGGTGCCTTGTAATGCCTTGGCTATATCTTCATACATGGCTTCGGCTATGTCGTCGCAGTATGTCGAGGTCGGCGCATATACCTGTACCACCTTCAGGGTGTATCTGTCGGTGATTTTAATTATGAGGTACGCTACCCGTGTCGAAACACTGCTGACTTCCACAACGTTGTTAGTGAGAGCTTTGTTGACCAGGAAACCGACACCACCCTGAGAGGGCCGATCACCTTCCCGAAAGTAGAACAGGTGGCCTGACTCAAGGGTTATCGTGTCCTCGCCCTGTCTTCGGACTTCGGATAACCCCAATATGTGCCAGTTTATGCGACATAGTTCTACCTCGAGTTCAGTGAGGTGTTGGTCCAGTCGTAGAGAGCGTCCATTGTACGTAGCCAGGGTCAGGTGTTTTTGGTAGCCTTTTGTCGTAGCCCGGAGATTCTTCGCACCCCCTGCCCCGCTGTTACCGCGACCGCTACCGTGGCAGCGGACAGCGGGACTACCGGGAACTGGGGGCCTTTGGTTTAGGTGCCTTATCATATTAGGAGGTTTTTGGCCTACTATACCACGCTGGCCAGACGGGTTGGTATAGGGTTTTTCGAATTTTCCTTTTCTGGTCGTTGATCGGACGAAGTTACTGCCTTTGGTGGACTCTTACCACCAGCCTAGCAAAAGTAAGGCTACTGGGTCATTCTAAGTTTTTCTTTCGCTTCCAGCCCAGTAAGGAAAGTCTTCCAGCTCAGTAAGGAGAGAGGAGTGATTTTAATATAATAGATAAATAATGATGGCATGGGTCAAATGTTTGTTGGTTCTATGGCAATTTTTGACAATGTCCTTTCAACAGCGGTGGCCATAAACCTGCCTCCACCAATCCGCACTGGGTCGGCGTGGTAGAGCATGACCTCGATTTATAAAAGGAGGTATTTGCCCAACAGAGGTGTGATATACAGTTCCACAAGGACCTTTTAGGCCATGGCCAAAATCGGAACTCACGCTGTCATCAAGTGAAATGTCACTTCATGACAATCGCAAAATTGCCGTTTGCTATGAAATTTACCCAAGTTCATTTTTAATTAGTAACTGTGCGGTCCCACGTGCTGAAATATTAAATTTTACTAAATGGTAACCCTAATTTTACACCCAATAGATCCTTGTCGAACTATTAATATAGTGGTCGCCCATTGGTCGAAATTCGACCATAATTAATTTAAATCATAAGTTTGAACATTACTAAGGTTCTATTGTCAAAGACTATACTTCTATAATCACAGATTTCGCCAAGGGTACACTGTTAATTTGCCTATTTTTTTCAAACAAATTATATGCAATTTAAATTTAAAAAAAAATCAAAAAATGATTAAAATAAAGAATATCTTTTTTTTAATTTTTTTTATTTTAACGAAAAAAGCAATAAAGAAAATGCTTTCCATTGAACTTGACATACATATTTCGATAATTTAATTAATGATACTCTGTAAACGATGTTTTTTTGTAAAAACTCTTTCATCATTTGCTGGTTATGTTTGACATTCAGTAAGACTATAGACAAATAATATTAAAAACAAACAATATTAATCTATTCTCAATTTGAAGTGTATTGTCTCAAATACATGGTAGTGTGTGTAATGTGTTTTTTTATTGATTTAATGTATTTTTTATGCATAATTTTAAAAAAATATTAGCATTCTGCACTCCTCTATATAAACTATAAAAATTTTATAATATATATATAATATAAAATATTGTGGAAAATTTTATACTCCTCCGTCCGCGCAATTTTCGTAAAAAGGGGTACAAAGTTTTTGCTTCACGTATTAACACAATGATATGTTAAGGCCGGTACTAAATTCAATGAGGTTTTCTCAAAAAATAACCTAATATTTACAACCCCTGATCTTGTTAAAACCTCATTCTTTTTCTAACTTTTGCCCCGCTCCAAGTTTCACATCGCAAAGATGACGGTCATTACTCAAGAAGTAAACTGCAAAAAAAAAATTAACTTACAAGCTGCTAACATATTACTTAAGACCCAGCGTTCATTTGTTACCCAAAAAACTTGTTCAAACAGCAACTTTAACTTGAAGCAGTAAAGTGGAAGTTTGCTGCCGAATTTTGAGCTTTAGTACAGTACAGCATATTCACGAAGACCAGCCTAATTATTGACTATATCCATATACTATTTTTACTAGATTAAAAGTGAGAGTCGGAAAAAAATCTCGAAATGTGAGAGCACAAAATTAGGCGGGGCCTAATTTTTCCGACTTCAAAAAGGAGGAGGTTCTGTGTTCGGTTGTATGTATGCTTCTTTTTTATGTATGTTCACCGATATTTCCGTCAGTTGTGGACGGATATAAATGATTTTTTTTGCATTGGGTTCAGTATAGCTCCAAGGTGGTCCCATTTTAATTTCATTGGTATTGGACTTTGGACTTTGAAAATACACCCGGGAACTCCTTAACGACAAACAATACGAATGCGTAAATTGATATGTTATGGGTATTACGTCAATCCTATAGGTACCCTACTATAGAACTAAGCAGAATGTTAACCGACTTCAAAAAAGGACGAGGTTCATAATTCGTCTGTATTTTTTTGTAATTTCTTTGCTTATAAACTGATTTTGATGATTTTTTGCATTAGGTTCAGTATAGCTCCGTGATGGTCGAATTTAAATTTTATTGGTATTGGACAATGGGCTTTGAAGATACACCAGGGGTTTCCTATACGGCAAACAGCATGAATGTGAAAATTCAGTTATTGTAAGTTTTATATCAATCTTGTAGGTACCTCATTGCATAAATAAGTAGGATAATATAAAGGAGGTATATAAATAATAATAATAAATTCAATCATCACTAAATATTGTAAAATAAAAATCTTTTTAAAGAAAGGGAAACCGACTTATATAAGCAAAAAATTTATA
Organism: Phalera bucephala; assembly: GCA_905147815.2. Classification (NCBI taxonomy): domain Eukaryota; kingdom Metazoa; phylum Arthropoda; class Insecta; order Lepidoptera; family Notodontidae; genus Phalera; species Phalera bucephala. The sequence goes on along the minus strand of LR990632.1, from coordinate 10,501,750 downwards.
TTTGAAGTCTGTGCCAAGTAAACGACTGCACCAACCAGCACCGACTTCAAATATTTATTTTTTGCTTATTGAAGTCGATTTCCCATTATTTAAAAAGTTTTTCAATTAGCTCGATCCAACCCTAGCTAACGTGACGATAGGAATACTACTATCTATCTATCTATATCATCACGCCAGATCCCTTGCGGGGTAGGCGTTCCAACAGGTTATTTCCTCACATTCTTCTCTGGCTTCCCCCACTCTCATAGTTCGTCTCATACACGCTCGCCGATTATGGAGACTATTGACTTGTCCTTCAGATAAGACTCGCTCTATTTGGTCATGGTAAGAGTCTCGGTCTTCCCCGGTACCTACATAATTACATTGTAATTCTTTCTTCTGACATTCTTTCTATATGCCCGAACCAACGGAGCATACCCTTTCTCATTTTTACACCGATACCATCTTTTATACCTACTCGCTTTCTTACTACACTGTTGCAAATTCGGTCGGTCAGCTTCACTCCGCACATCTTCCGCAGGATTCTCATTTCACACCGACACACCGTCACGCCTATATTCCCCAGAGGGGGTGGCAGAGGTGTACTGAGTACACCCACGTTTCGCCGACGATGTTAGGTCCCATGTAATAGGGGGCGAGCCTATTGCCATATACCGGGCACAATTCCAGACTCCGGACTCATTCTGGGAATTTTTCGTTAGAAAAACTACATTTGTCCGACCTAGGATTTGAACCCAGGACCTCGTGATCACAAACCGATGCGCTTTGCCACTAGACCAACGACTCTCATTTCCACCGCATTTATCCTACTTTCATTCTCTTTCTTACATACCCAGCTCTCACTACCATGTAACAGCGTTGGGACAAGCACTCCGTTATGTATGGCCAGCTGCGCCTATTAACTTAAGTGCCGGCTCCCAAGTAGCTTTCCCATCGCACCATTCACTCCGTCCGCAGCACTCACTCTTCTCTCTATGCCAGCGGTGTATTTCCCTCCCTTACTGAAGGCGCATCCATGATATACAAACTCATTCACTTGCTCCAACCATAAGCCTTGCATTCGTTCTGGTTTCTTCGCGTTCAAAAACCATAATCTTGGTTTTCTTTGCATTTAAATGTAAGCCATTGTTCATGCAGTCGTCTTTCATAACTGTAAGTAGTATTTGCAGATCAGTAGCTGTTGGCGCTATTAAAACCGCGTCATCTCTATATAGTAGATGGCTGGAATACTGCTATACATAATAAAAAGATGATTAATAATTAAAATCTATTTTTGACAACTGCTAGTTACTGGTAAAGAGACATCAGTAAATGTAATCGCGGTCGTGTCTTGGGTCTCATTTTGTTCATGATCAAATAAAACGAAATATGCGAGTAGAAGAAGTGAAAGGGCGACCTACCCATAATCACACCAAGTCGTCACAACGGTGTGACAATGGATAAATTTATTTACCCATAGTCACACCAGTATGACTGAGGGTCATTTCATTTACCTGAAGTCACACCGGTGTGACTATGTAAAAACAAGATTTTATACGTAGATATGACTGCCTCGTTGGTCCTGGTTTCAAATCCTAGGTCGGAGAAATGAAGTTTTTCTAACGAAAACTTCCCAGTATGAGTCCGGAGTCTGGAATTGTGCCCGGTATATGGCAATAGGCTCGCCCCCTATTACATAGGACGTTACATCGTCGACAAAAAATGTGCCTACTCAGTACACTTCTGCCACCCCCGCTTGGGGAATATAGGTGCGACGGGTTTTTTTTTAAGATTTTATAGTGACGACATGACATAGATGTATTGCTTAGTTGGTCAGCTATGGCCTCCTTCCAGCTCCATCATCAGACTCTGGTCACCACTATAGTATATAGAATTTGTTAAGGCAAACCTACCTAGGCTTAACACGATCTAGTTTAGAGTCTAGTTTGTTTAGTTAAGAAGTTCCTATAACCGCCTTACGGCAAGCTGCATGGTTCACTATTATTGCATCATCGACAAAGTTACATACGTATGCCGAATTTCAGCTAAATCGGATCCCAATCAGTGTTTGAAAAATAGATCTCACAATTTGTAATGGCAAAACAGACATGACATACGAACAAAGCAAGTTAAATACAACAAAAGAATGCTGGTTTTCTAAGCGTTTTTAAATTAACCTAGACTGGCTATTGATTCTTTATTTAAAGAAAGGTTTTACGTCACACTCGATAATGTGACTAAGGATAAAGGACATTATCCGCTGTTACACCGTGGATAGCTCAGTGTGACAATTGATCCTTTTTTTTAAAACGATTTTTAATCAGACTAGCTAACTGGACTATGGGTAAATAAAATTATCCATTGTCACACTGGTGTGATAACGTTGTATGGTAGGCAGTCAGCGAACGAGGTGTTTTTTTCATTTATTTGGACTACAAAACAGGTTATAATCAGTAAATAATTTACAAATTACACATAAATATAGTTGATCTCTAGAATGTAATTCTTATATGTTGACACATCTTTACAAAACATTACTATTTCAGGTCTGTAAGGATCCTTCTATGTGACTGATCTGATTGTTGCTTGATAATATAGATGTGCCAAACTGCTTGATCCAGTGTTAAGTGTAACCATTGGGTTAAGAGCCTATGCCGCTCCGCTCACTAGATCGAGTAATCGCGGGTTCCATTCCCGCATGGGACAAATCTTTACGGGGCCGATAAATATTCGTTTCGATCTGAATGTTTGTGCGTATAAATTTCAAATCAGTAAGCCCACCCACGACATAAAGGTTTGGTAAAATAGCCGACGGAGCGCGACGAGAGCGTGACAGAAGCGCTCGTCTACATACGGTCGTGACCTTTGCCGTCGCGCCGAGCGGGGCTACGCTGTGTGGCGTCTCCCGTGCATTTCATTACATTACAACTCCCCAAGCCGCGCCACCGTCGCGCCGAGCGGGGCAACGCTGTGTGGCGTCTCCCGTGCATTTCATTACATTACAACTCCCCAAGCCGCGCCACCATCGCGCCGAGCGAGGCTACGCTGTGTGGCGTCTCCCGTGCATTTCATTACATCACAACTCCCTAAGCCGCGCCACCGTCGCGCCGAGCGGGGCTACGCTGTGTGGCGTCTCCCGTGCATTTCATTACATTACAACTCCCCAAGCCGCGCCACCGTCGCGCCGAGCGGGGCTACGCTGTGTGGCGTCTCCCGTACGTTTCAGTACATTACAACTCCCCAAGTCGCGCCAAAGTCGCGCCGAGCGGGGCTGCGCTGTGTGGCATCTCCCGTACCTTTCAGTACATCACAACTCAACAAAAAAACAAATGGCGTGGTAAAACGACTTACGCTATTTTGTAGGGTATTTTGTCTTATTTAAAGGTCAAGGGTGTATAAGACGAACTATGAGTGTGGAGAGAGCGAGAGAGCCCTACAAGAAAAAAAACCTGTTGGAACTTTGTATTCTCTGGCTTTCCCTGCAAAGGATCTGACGTGGTTATATAAGTTAAAATATGTGATATATGGTGACGCGGTGAAAACGAGTTACGATATTTTAAAGAGCCTTGTGTCCTATCAAAAGTCTCTGAAACAAGCGACCGTGTATGAGACAAAAATATGAGAGTGGAGGAAACTTATTTAGAAATGAAAGTCTATTCACTTTTACTGGTCTTGTATATAAGAGGCAATATCGTGTAATATTTATGAGGAGGACCGTACGGGTTGGTCCCAGGTCTCATATTCAGTGGTTCAACGCGAAATTACTTATCTCACCTGGTTATGGGCGAGGATTCTTGTACTGACTTTAAATCATAATGACTTAGTGGATTAATTTTAACTGTGGTCGTAAGTGCGGGTTTTCGTTTTGCAGTAAATTTTGGGAAATATGTTCGGTTTTAGTTGGTTTTCTACTTGACTGACCCAAAAAGAGGCTTACGTATTTTCTAGATTTTTTTTTACTTAGAATATTTAAGTAACCAGGGGAAAATTGTTAAGTGAAATGTTAAGCATAAATCTCTGTTCTAATAAGCACATAATAATTATGACATACTTTTTTATCTCTTTTCGAAATAGTAGTTTCATATTTTATTCTCGTATTAAGTTGCCACCTACAGCCTCTTAATAGTACCTTAAGTACAAACACTTAGGACCAAGCAGTTAACATCATAATTTATCTAAAGATATTAGTCAATATCACAAGTAATCAATATCACAGCTAAATACCAAACCGAAACTATACTCATCCCTTAAATATAAACCACCACACAAGAACTTCGAACTTCAATAGACTCAGTTGTTAGCAATAATCCCAGTCCATCGCAAAGTCCGCAGTTTCTCAAAGTGTAACTTGCCGAGCCTAAGGCGAGCGAGTGACCGTATAAGTCATTGGCGCTCGTACAAGAAACAAATTCTGTAATTGAAATGAAACAGCCCAAGGGTATTACTTGTTAAATTTAGTACCAAATGATTAGCGTCTTAATTAGTCAAAATATATTACTCAAGTAATCAAATAAAACTATTTTTCGAATTTTATCGCGGTTTATTTTGATTTTTAGTTCCCGACGTTTCGAGTGCTTTGCAGCACCCATGGTCACGGGAGGGACTCCCGAAAAATAGTTTTATTTCATGTGTAATATTCGCGTAAATCTAAGAACTCAGCCAAGTAATCAATTTACAGCTAAATACTAAAGCAAAACTATACGCATTACTTCAATTTAAGCGATCACAGAAGATCTCCGAACTGCAATAGACTCAGTTCTTAAGAATAGTCCCGGTCCATCGCAATGTTCACAGTTTCTCTAAGTCTAACTCGCCGAACTTAAGGCGAAGGAGTGACCGTACAAGTCATTGGCGCTCGTAAAAGAGACAAATGCTGCAATCACAGTGACACATGGGTATTTGTGGTGTAATCCGTTTTGCTCCGAACTGGGAATATTTTATTGGCCATTTAGATCAAGGTCAAGTCAAAGTGAAATTTGCTCGACACATGATTGAGAAATGTTTTCTTTTGACGACTGCCTCGTTGGTCTAGTGATGAATAAAGTGCGTAGCAATCATAAGGTCCAAGATTTGAAACCTAGGTCGGACAAATTGTAATTCTTCAATAGAAAAAAAAAAACAGTTTTATTTCGGAGACTGGCATCGTGCTGGGTTTAGTGCCAATAGGCTCGCCCCATATTATATGCGACCTAATTTCGATGGTGAAAAGTGGGTGTACAGGTACACCCACTTTTAGCGACACAATATAAGCGTGACGCTGTGTACACATTTATTTAATTGTGAAGATGCTTTATTTTTGGAAGACAGAGATGTTTTTTTAAGTAAGCCAGCTCATACGCGTACAACATACGGGGTTGATATTCTACAACGAAAAATCACGTGGTCAGAATACTACCAATTCCAATTCAGTATCAGTTACGGAAAGAATAAGAAGGAAGGTTTGCGCATAGACATAGTTTCAAAAAAAGTATAGGCACTTTAAGGTAAACTAATTTTATGTACCTCGCCTGCTGAGATCCAATCCAGAAACCAAAAGGGGAGCCCTCATAAGGCGGCTTCATAAGTTTCAAATGCAACTTGCCACAAACCTAATTCTACCAATATAAATTGAGTCCCACATGAAAGAGTATGATCCATACGTCTAACCTCGATTTATGTATGAAGGCCTTTGGCCGAATTACAGTCTGTTGATTTATGGAATAAATTTGTAGAAATCATCGAGATGAGATAGATTGTTATTATAATTAAACATGAAGAATGTTTTGATATGCAATCATAAAGATCATGAAGTAAAACAATTTTTCGGATTTTATCGCGGTTTATTTTTGGTTTTTAAGTTCCCGACGTTTCGAGTGCTTTGCAACACCCATGGTCACGGGAGGGACTGAGGTGTTAGACGTCCAAAAGTTGTTCCGGGGTACCCTCAAACTTCTTAATTATTTTTGTTGTCGTTAAACGTCGGGAACTTAAAAACCAAAAGTAAACCGCGATAAAATCCGAAAAATAGTTTTATTTCATGTGTAATATTCGCGTAAATCTAAGAACTCAGTACATAAAGATCATGTCGAGACAAAACGATACAACTGTGTACAAAAAAGCAACACTCTCACTCCTGTTATACAATAATGCTAATACAAGAAATAACTATACCTTTTTTCCAAGCGCATCGCTTGGTGATCAGGAGGTCCTGGGTTCAATACCTAGGTCGGATAAATGAAGTTTTTCTAACGAAATAACTTCCCAGTATGAGTCCGGCGTCTGGAATTGTGCCCGGTATATGTCAATAGGCTCGCTCCCTATTACATGAGACCTAACATCATCAGCGAAACGTGGGTGTACTCAGTACGCCTCTACTACCCCAGCTTGGGGAATATAGGCGTGACGGTGGTGTTATTAACTATACCTTTCTCAAGACTATTAAAACTTTTTGTTAAAGCATTAACTTGAATAAAACATTTAAGACCACCCATTTCTCAAATCATCTGGTCTAGCAACCAGCATTATTTTCACATCATTCGCCCATCCATTAATTATAGTTACGAATTTAATTCACTCAATTATAACCAGCGACCTTTTGTCTATAATAAATACTTTCTCGCTACTAAAATAGGTCAAATGTCAAAAGTTCTAACTAATCTTTAATTCTCTGACACAAAAATATGCTTATTTATCTTCAAACAATTAATTTCAAAAGCAATTTAAAACTACTTATACTTACTTAAGAATCTTTTTGCGTGTTTAAAATTCGTTAAACATAAGCACTGTTACTTGTTGAGTTTGTAACTGTGGAAACTTGAGAAATGTTCGATATTTTATATTGAGTACGTGAGAAGACTTAGGAAGAGGTTATATTTTCTTAAAAAATATCGTCTCATACTACAAATTATTTTAATATCGCGGGTACGCTTACGAACATGAAAATCACATACACAAACACCCAGACGGGAGCAAACATTTGTGGGTCATACAAAGATTAGTCCCATTTGGAGTTCGAACCCAAAACAACACGATTAAAGCGTCTTATGCTCTAAATAATTAGATCAGGCCGTTGTCTACACCTTTATTCATTATTTTCAAAGTTTTTGTGATTCATCTATACATACCAATAAATAAAATTGAAGTGTCTGTTTGTAATATCAAAATAACAGTTTTTACTCAACGCATATGAAAGTAATGCGGTACTACTTAAAAACTTTGTCTGTATGTCTGTTTGTTCCGGTTAATTTCGAAACGGCTAGCACCGTTTTTGACGGGACTTTCACTGGCAAATAGCTGATAAGGAGTAACCTAGCGTCGTTTTATTTAAAAAAAATCGATACGTTTGAAGGCGAGGGTAACAACTAGTTCTTAATATTATTAATGTGAATATAACTCAGTTCATCTATTACCCTTTTACGCCTGACCAGCTCAACAGATTTTGATAAAATATGACTAGGACATGTGAGCTATGATGTGACTACTCAACCAAACGAATGCGTGGGAATCGATGGAGACGGATTTGTGGCCGCGGTGTGGAAAAAGCATACTGTGTACACCCACTCACCGCCGACGATCTTAAGAATCAATGTAATAGACGTCGAGTCTATTGGCATCTTACCAGGCCCAACTCCAGAATCCTGACGGGTATTAAGAATTATTCGATAGAAAAACTACACTTTACATCTCTGTATTTATGTATGTTCCACCGTAGCGCTAAATTACTCATCCGGTATTAATGAATATGTTAATTGATTTGTTATAAGCTACATTTTACACGAATAAAATCCATATGAGAAGAATCGGGTGGCATCTCAAAGGAAAGAGGAGTAAATTCTGAGTTTAAAATTATCTTTATCATCACGCCAGATGCCTTGCGGGGTAGGCAGAGAGAACAGAGTTCCAACAGGTTATTTCCTTACAAAACTCTCTGGATTCCTCCACTCACATAGTTCGTCTTATACACGCTCGTCGGTTCCGGAGACTCTTGACTTATCCTTCAGATGAAACTCGGTCTATTTGACCATGGTAAGATAGTCTAGGTCTTCCCCAGTATCTACTTCCTTGTTGTACTTGTTTTGTCATTCTTTCGTCTGACATTCTTTGTATATGCCCGAACCAACGGAGCTTACCCTTTCTCATATTTACACCGATACTATTTTTCACACCTGCTCGCTTTCTTACTACGCTCTTGCGAATACGGTCGGTCAACTTCACTCCGCACATCTTCCGCAGAGCTCGTATTTCCATCGCATTTATCCTACTTTCATTCTCCTTTTTACATACCCAGCTTTCACTGCCATATAACAGCGTTATGACATACACTCCGTTATTCATGGCCAGCTGCGCTTTTGGCTTAAGTGGCGGCTCCCAAGTAACTTTCCCATCGCACCATTTACTCTATTACCTGCACTCACTCTTCTCTCTATGTCAGCGGTGTATGTTCCATCCTTACTGACGGCGCAACCAAGATATAAAAACTCATTCACTTGCTCTAGCACATCATTACCAATCACAATCCTTGCATTCATTTTGGTTTCTGCCCGTTCAAAAACCATAATCTTGGTTTTCTTAACATTCAAATGTAAGCCATTGTTCATGCAGTCGTCTTTCATAACTGTGACTAGTACGTGCTTACTAGTGCGACGTCTTTCATAACTGTGACAGACGATTTAGCGCAGTGGTTAAGGGCTTAGCCCGCCCCGCCCACTGTGTCTAATAGTCGCGGGTTCGATTCCCGCACGAGACAAATCTTTGTGTGATCCACAATTATTTGTTCCGGTCTGGGTATTTGTGTATGTGAATTTTCATGTTTGTAAACGCACCCACGACACAGGAATTAATCCTAGTGTGGGGCAACGTTTTTTAAAAAGAACTCAAAAAACTAGTGTTGGCAGATCAGTGGCTGTTGGCACTATTAAAACAGCATCATCTGCATATAGTAGATGGTTCACCACAACTTTTTCAGGCTATTGCAGCATTTATCCATATTTGAGACCAAAGAACCTGCTGTCAAGAGCTAGTCCCGGATTTTGTCTTACATCATTCCCGCGCATCATGTTGCAACTTTCCACCCTTTATTTTTTCAAGGTCTCCGAAGGGGATACGCTCTCGCCTCCACTTCCTGAACCAACCACTAAACCGTGCAACTACGAGATAGTGATCTGATTCTAAAGTGGGACCTCTATACTCACGCGTATCTTGAAGTTTGCTTCGGAGACGGTTATCTATCAGGATCAAATCAATCATGCTTTTTTGTTCATTCCTTCTCCACGTATACATATGAATGTCCTTATATTGGAATATCGTATTAGACACAAGGAGGCCCCTTTCCAAACATACATCTACAGTGAGCTTACCGGAATCGTTCTCTCTCTTATCACCATAAGGACCCAGAGCAGCGTTGTATGTTTGCCGCCTGGTTTCCACCCATCCGTTTAGGTCGCCACACAAAATCACCTTTTCCTTCGCCTCAGCCAGATCCAGAACTGCCTTAACATTATCTCAAAACTTCTCAAGGTCCTGGGGTGTCGACAAGCTTAAAGGAGCATATGCTGCGACCAAAAATACTCTAGTGACATCCAGTATTAAACGGACCCAGAGAAGTCTCGCATCGTATAGGCCATAATTTCTTACTCCAGAGGCCAGGCGACGGGAGAGCAAGATACCCACCCCCATGCTGGCACGACTGCTCTCACCCCTGGTACCCCAGATCACAGAGCTGTCGTGCCATCAGGAAGATCACAGGTTTCACTGCCACCTCGCTTATTCTCTGTTACACACAGAGCATCCAGGCGTCTCTCTTTCATTACATCAGTCACCTTATTCATCTTGTCTTCCATACCATCCCTTACATTCCAAGTGCCTATGCGGCACTCTGCACCCCACGACTTGCCAGTTCGGGCCCGGCTTGATGGGTGACGGCCCCCATTGCCGCTTCTGCCTGTGTTCGTACCGACAGGGGTGGACCAGTACGCGTCGCCTGCGGTGGGTACCGCAGTGCGGGCTAGGGCGTACGTCTTTGGTCAAAGATTGCAGCCATAATTACAGGCAGGGATCGCGACGAGCACGTTCTTGAACATGACCCCCGATATATACAATATTAATCATGAAAAGCGACAGAAGAACAATATTCCTATTTTTTATTTTTAAACCTTGTATTACACAGTTTTTTACTTGTCTGTTTACCAATGCAGACTCATGCAACTAAATCAGGAATAACTGAACAACGATTTCCCTAGTCGCAAACGCTTATAGCCAAACTTTTCACGTATATTTTATGCACTACGTAACCTAAGAAATCAAAGGATAAAGTATGCACCGTAAGCTTCATGCAAAAATAAAATACAGCAAAAGTTTCGCAATGTGAGTCCAAGACACAAGTTCAGTTTGTGTATTGCTGTGACTTGCGTCCTAGTTAGGGTCGTTCTTTTTTGTAGGGCTATAAGTAAACTTATATAAATGTATAACCATGCGCTTCGCATCTTCGAAAATGCAAATAGTTCTATAGAATCTGATTAATATCTGCCTGAAATGAACTTGTTTTGTAGATGGCAGGAAGTGTCGTAATCAATCGGAAATATTATTTCCGTTGTCTCTTTACAACTTGGTAAAATGCAGCTATCAAGTTACTAGACATCACATTTTTTCAACCAACAAATTTTGCCTTAACAATTTTTGCATATCACATAATCTTAATATAATTGCCCTGAAGGAAGGATTTATGTGATGCAATACTTGAACAATAGTATCAACTGAAATGGTCTCAAATGAAACAATCTGATACGCATACTCAGATTAGCTGAAAGTTTGTTTTAGTATTCTAACAGTTTGTTTATAGTTTATTCCAATCATACTTAAAAAAAAAAAACCTTTTCACTCAACCTTAAAACGTCCATTTCTTGCTCACAGTATTTTCATTTTCGATGTTTGCGGAAATAGTGTCGTCTTCCTATAATCATAAATTGCTTTCACAATTTAAACATCTAAAAATGGCTAATGATAATTTGTTAAAACAATTGATAGTTTGATTCGAATAGAAATATAATTATCCCGACGTAAAAGATGCATAAATATCGACATAGCGAAAGCGTTTGTGCACGTATCGTTGGCTAAAATTTTGTTGGTTAACTGTACTGGAATTGTTAAAATAAAGCTGAGTTGTTGGTGTTGTAATATTTCATAGATTATTAGTGAATTATTGTTAAAAGTTTGGCTAACAAATAAATATGACGGAACAAATTTAATAATTTCAGTTAATTTATTTGGATGACCTCATTAATTTGTCATTTAAATAACACTGTCTCAGTACTATTAATTAAGCTTATTAATATCATAAAATGTGTTGCTTTCACGTCTGATTCCACCAGGACTGGACCAATAAAATATACAACTGGCTGTGTTACTAACGTAGCTCAAATGCCCACGTTATGTGTTCCTCTGTCATGCACTCGGGTGTTTTTGGTAGCCTCTTTTCTTATATACGTAACCGGACATTGTAAATTAATCCCATATGGTGAATGCATTTCAAAATATAAAATTCACATATACGAATTACTCCAAGTCGGAAGAAAACTTTTGTCAGTCACTCAAAGATTTTACCTGTGAAGGGATCGATCAGAACTACTAAATCCGGTGAGTCGAGCAGCCTATGCTTTAATCTGTCTACATATCAAGTCTGTCTGCTTTAATTGTTCTTAGGACTATACAGTCGGTACTATCTATCTATATGATCATGCCAGCTCCTTTGCGGAGAAACTAAATTACTAAATTCTGCCGTTTTATATTGTACGTCCAAATCCTGACCAAAGCATTCTCATGACAGACTATAATGATACTGAATTAAGTAAGTCTACTGCGATATTTCTAGATGCCTATCTACAAACAGCTTTACTATGAAAATGAATCTGCATCTATATTTCAATGCTTTCTATAAACTTGACGAAATTTACTTAACATTCACTTTCTTAAAGCAGCTAAGGTAGTCGCATCACGAGAAATCAAACATTTCTTTAAGATTATTTTTTCTCATTTCTGGAAAGAATCTTTGTGAGAATTTTCTTTTTCCCTTCAGATTGTTTACTTCCAGCTTTCACGGTATTAAATCGCGGGCGTGTTCCGCTCCCGATAAAACGTGCTGACGTTATCTTTAGCGGAGGAGGAATTTTAGTTTAGATTAGTTTTGCAGACTCCAAGTTGTGGAGTAACTGTGTCGCAGTAACGTAGTGTAACCGTGGAGACCAAGGGGAGTTTAACTAAGTTTTGTTTGTTTGTTTTGGTTGGGGTTTGGACAAAACTAGAATTACACTACTGTATTAAAGAATGGATGTGGTAAAATGTATAGAATTAAAGGTATTAAAATCCATTAAGAGGCGTCAAACCTATTTACCCACATGCTATCAAGGTATCACTTTATAGTATTATTAGCAGGTTTAGGTATGCTAGGCGTATCCAACACTTTACATTGGTCCCCCAAGGGGAGTTAAACTAAGATTTGTTTGTAGAGGCATTATGTTTGGTGTTGGTTTGGACAAAACTAGAATTACACTACTGTATTAGAATGGATGTGGTAAAATGTATAGAATTAAAGGTATTAAAATCCATTAAGTGGTATCAAAGCTACTGACCCCCACGCTATCAAGGTACTATGCTCTTTATAGTATTATTAGCAATTTTAGGTATATTAGGCGTATTCTACACTTTTATCTTTCGCCAAAATAAGCTGCTTACATTACATTACATTGGTAACGTTTTACAATAAACAAAAAATAATTGATCAAACCTAAAAAGAAACTCAAACAGTTTTACATTTTTACTTAATACCTTTTTAAAACATATACTCACTTACACATTTATTTTTAAATGAGCAATACACAACTCAAATGCAATTCGATTCGATTTTGATAGATGCATTTATACGGATACGGAGGTTATTATCATAATCAGAATCAATAAAGTCTTTCTCCACTAATCCACACTGAGTCTAGATGGTAGATTATAAACTATTGTCCCTCACTTCCACAACACAGAAACAGAATGGTCTGTTTAATTATATAAATCCGTAAACTAATATATGTATTTAAAATCCTCAGAAAAATTGCTGACTCAAAACTAGTCAGACAAGTATACCTAACCTTATGTCAATCCATAATCCAGTATTGTATCACCTCATGGGGAGGAGCCCTAAAGACTGTTTTATTGTCCCTCGAACGTCCCAAAGAGCAGTTCTAAAAGTTGCCAATTTCCATCCTATTCGCTTTCCCACTACCCTGTTATACAAGTCCTGCAAGGTGTTAACAGTCCGCCAACTTTTCATAATATACGTATTACTTAAACAGCACAAAACTCTCGCTTATGCTGCTGACATTACCATTAATAAGAGACGGAAAGATATAGTCTGCCTTTTAAACTCAACTTCGAAACATATATACACTAATAGATTTTTCACAAAAAATACAATAGAATAAATAGAGAACTAAATATATACAAATTATATAACTTTAGCTGTAAACAAACGCTTTTTAATTATTTACAAAATATGTCTTACGGACAGACAGAACAATTACTTGCAATTTGTAGATAACGTAATATTATATGTTATAGCGTATCATAATTTTAATTTTATTATAAAAGTAGATTAAAACATATGTTATTAGTTAAGTCACTTATCAATCAAATAAGTTATGTTATTGTAAATAAACCTTTGGATTTTACAATGCTAGAGCACTAATCCTGCCTGAAACACAGGTCTCAACCTAGTTTAAGCAAGCCGTTAATTATACCTACTTAAATAAGTTCCAATAAGATTGTTACGCGTACTGATTTTGAAGGAATAAATGGCTTATTATTTATTTATCCTCAAATCAGAAACTTATTGGCTCGTCTGATACTTGCGATCTATCATAAAATGCAGGAACAAAATAGTAATAGCCATAAATGTTATACTAGATACCGACTGTACTGTTTTTTTTCTTATTCTTTTGCTACCTGTGGAAACTTGTAAATGGCTATCATATGTTTAATCTTTATATTTTGTAGTATGTTACGCTAGCTGTAAGTTTCCCAAATATAATAAAAAAAATAAAAATAGTAATAATAGGCTTGTAAACGTAAAAAAAAATCACCCACCAAAAACACATTTCAACGAACCTGCAAGAGAAAGAATTTTAAATATAACAAAGACAACAAAACCGAGGATATATTATACAACACCACAAAACTCACATAAGAAACCGAAAACACGAGACAACAAACTCTCAAAGTTAAACAACACCGCAGTTGGGAGACCTAAAATTCTAATGTACGTTTCTCATCTCACGCGGCATCGCGTTACATAGACGGGTTGTACACAACGGGAAAATTATCTTCTACACAAATATAAAAGGCAAACAACACTCGTAACTCATACTCCAGATCATGACGTCTTGAATTGGTATCCGAATAATTAAGAAAATGGCGGAATTTCAAAACTTTGTGTACGTTTGGGATTATCATGAAACCAGAATGTGGGGATGTATTGTCTTAAAGTTTCGTGATTCTAATTGCTTATAATTCATGGAGCGATTACGAGGTCCTCAAATCCTTAGCTGGTCAAAGTGCTGTTTTGCTATAAGAAAAAAACAATACCAGTATAAGAAAAGAGTCTGACGTTATTTTTGGTATACTGACAAAAGGCTCTTTTTTAAAGGTGGATGTACACTACATACCTTTGCAGCACCCGCTTGAAAAATGTAAACATGATGGTAAACTTTCCAATTCCTAGATTTCTATGAATGTACGCCTCAATAAATTAAACCGGGTACTTAATAAACACATTTGATTTATCTCTGAACAGTTTCAAAGCACTTGTTAGTTCGCTTACACAGGGATACGTTTCTTCGATTCTTAATTCTTTTGTTTAGCCTAATATTTGCCTTCATCTTAAATAACCAAGCTCTAATCATGATAATTATCTTCGCTCCTCAAGTACTATTTTTGTTACATTAAATAAGTTAAAAGTTACCGATCGCCCTATGCAATGGGCTGTAAAGGCCACATCTTCAAACTCAAATAATTTATTTTGTATAAGCCCTGCGGGGGCTTCCTATTAGCTGTTCAAATAAATATCTTATGTAATGCTATAAAGCCTATACTAGCTAAATAGAAAACAGGGATGGTTATTCCGAAATAAAATTGGCATGGGAGCTATTTCTCCGCCGGCGAGTCCCGTCCGCAATCCTGTACAGTAAGTCTCCATATATTTTCTTCCCTAAGTCCGTGTGCAGCTGCAATTGAAAGTTAGGAAAAGAGCTTACTATTTAAAGGAGGCGTGAGATCTTTTATTGTTTGTTTTAGAGTTCGTGATTTATTTTTATTGTTGGTTATTTATTGTTACAGCTCTGCCAACGAAAATTAACATCATTGCCTATACTTAATTGTTTAAATTAAAGTCGATTGACACGTCTTTTCTATGTATATCTCTTTCATCACGTCATATCCCTTTCGGGTTAGGCAGAGTCTTACACAGTTTTATTTATATACGTCTCAGAAACTACTACATAGATTTTCATTAGTAAACAAATCTATTCACGAGAAAGGTTTAGGCAAATAATATTTTATGCAACTAGCAGAACTATGATGATGCTTTATCAATATATTAAAAAACCGTGTCTCTTGAAAGCTTGGTGGAACTTTAAGTATGCTGGAATTTTTCCTGTCGAACAATTATAAAAGTCAGCCGTATATTTAGTGTTATCCATAGAATGGATCAGAAGACTAAGCACAAACCTTTTTACGTTATACTAGCGTTATAGTATGTTTCGTACAAATAGGATAACATATCAACTAACGTAAATACGCTAACTAATCTGTTATGGCTAAGCACTTTGATTTATAAAAATCAAGACAAAATACTACATATAAATCTTGAATAATTACAATAGTACCAGAATACGCGTGTACATATTCTTACAAAGATATTCAAACTTTCATCTCTATCTCTTTATGTATATCATCACGCCAGATCCCTTACAGGGTAGGCAGAGAGTACAGAGTGCCAACATGTTCTTACCTTACATAATCTCTGGCTTGCTCCACTCTCATAGTTCGTTTTATACACGCTCGCCAGTACCTACATCCTTCCACTTTCGCATTGCATATTTGCTTTGTCATTCTTTCTATATGCCCGAACCAACGCAGCATACCCTTTTTCATATTTACACCAACACTATTCTTTCTTACAACGCTGTTGCGAATACGTCACGCATTTATCCTACTTTCATTTTCCTTCTCACATACCCAGCTCTAGCTACCATATAACAGCGTTGGGATAAGCACTCTGTTGTGGCCAGCTGCGCCTTTTGGCTTAAGTGCCGGCTCCCAAATAGCTTTCCCATCGCACCCTTTACTCTGTTCCCTGCACTCACTCTTCTCTCTATGTCAGCGGTGTCATACTTTCATGAAAGCCATATAAATGAATATAAACAATAATGTCCCGTGTCCTTAAATCACGACAGAATTAATACATTTCAGAGATATTTTATTTCACACAGTCAAACACCCAAGATGAAAGGAATACTATTGACCTTCAAGCGGAACGAGGTTCATTGAAGTGGGCAGCTTAGAGAAACACCATAATTTCCATCGCAGTCGTAAGCAACACTTTGCTTGTGTTTTTATCTCTTGGCTGCCTCGTTGGTCTGGTGGCAAAGCGCATCGCTTTGTGATCACGAGGTCCTGGGTTCAAATCCTAGGTCAAACAAATGTAGTTTTTCTAACGAAAAATTCCCAGTATGAGTCCGGAGTCTGGAATTGTGCCCGGTATGTGGCAATAGGCTCGCTCCCTATTACATGGGACCTAACATCGTCGGCGAATCGTGGGTGTACTTAGTACACCTCTGCCACCCCCGCTGGAGAATATAGGCGTGACGGTGTGCTTAAATATAAGTGCAAAGGTGTTGTCGTGGTGATTTTTGAGGAGGTCTTTGGAGGTGTTTATTAACGAATCTTAGATTTTACTGCCATACATTTTAGTTTGCACAAATAATTATAATAATTTTAATTTTAATGACTCTTTAAACACAAGCTTTTATGGCAAAAACATTACGCAGATATCTTGTATATTTGAACTCCTCAACTATGCAAGGTATCTTCCTAATGTTCTGTAAATTTATTCCGACTCCATCATCGGTCCCTGAACACTACCTGGGTCTAAAGTACTCGTCAAGGCAAATCCAACGAGCCCAAACACGGTAAGGTTATATAGAGTAGTCAAGTGTCTCCATTGGCCACCTTTCCGCTTCATCATCAGACCCTGGACACTATATAGTTATAAAGTACTTATCAATACCAATCTAACAAACCAAAACACGTGGGGGTTACGTTTTTTAGTTCACATGATCCTATGGCCACCCTCCGACTCCATCATCAGACCAGTTTCATGGTACCATAATATTGCATTGTCGCCGAACTTATATACGTATGCCGAATTTCGGTTTTTATCATTTCTGGTACATACGGCCATATTCATATTTTTAATTTAATTTTATATTATTTGCCGTGTATTTTGTGTAACTGAATAAACGTTTTTCTACTTTCAGGGAAATATTTCAATAGGCAAATTCTTTTTTCAATTAGTAACCGTGCGGGCTCGCAAGGTTATAATAATATTAGCCCTGTTAAGAAACTGTCCCATCGTTGGGCACGGGCCTCCTCTCAAACTGAGGGTTTTGGCCGTAGTCCACCACGCTGGCCCAGTGCGGGTTGGCGAATTTCACACGGCTTTGAGAAACTCACACGCATGCAGATTCCTCACTGTGTTTTCTTTCACCGTTAAAGCAAGTGATAGTTAATTTTTAATGCGCACTTGCTTTCGAAAAGACAGAGGTGCGTGCCTGGGTTTGAACCCGAGGCCTCTGACCTTACAGTCCAACGGTCTAACCACTAGGCTATCACTGCCTTTGCTAATACTAATTGAAACACTATCACAAATTACCTAGTGTGGGGCTACGTTTAAATAAAAAAATAAATAAAAGAATTTGCGTAATTTTATATTAAACGGCAACACTGCAACTGCCATGAAGTGATATTACACTTGATGACAGCGTTAGTTCCGATTTCGGCCGCTAGAAAAAATATCCGTGTGGAACTTTTGCGTAAAGTTTCTACAACATAAGCCATAGTACAATACGACAATTTGCAGACATTTAAACTGCTGAAGTACTGATACTTTGTTATGGATACTACAACAATATAACTTAGCAGAAACACACATAAAGCTGAACTATGAACTATGATATGTTACTGGCACTTTCAGCACTGGAGAGCTCTATTGTGGAACTTCAACAAATAACCTTTAGATTGTATTGTTAATCTAGTGGAAATAAAATTATTGAAGTTTACTGAACAAAATAAATAAATTTGTCTTCTGTAGGTACACTTGTTGAGGTAAATTTAGCGAACTAAATAAATAGAGTAGTTGGCGTGCCCCAATAGTTACTCAGCCAGTTAATTTGTGTTGTAGACTGTCTAATTAATCTAGTGGCAAATGGTACAGCTAGTGATCACGAGGTGTCAAGCAAGAATCTTAGACTGGGTAATGCTGTTGGATATTTCCAAAAAATCCGGGGAATGTCACTGTGCCCAGTAAAATGACAATAGGCTTTCTATTAGCGGAACCGAACGTCGTCGGCATGGGAGACGTCGTGGGAAGCTTTTTATGGAAAACCTCTCAATAGCAATTTGGAGACCGGAATTGTGTCTGGTATAATGACAATATTTTCTCCCTGTTATATTGGGGCTTAACATCGTCGTAACGTCTTGAAGGTGAAGAATATAGGCGTGCTAGTTATTATTTAATAATGCTTCTTTCCAAAGAAATAGGTTTACGTACCAAGTATTAACACACACACACACACATGGGACCTAACATAGTCGGTTAAAAGTGGGTATACACAGTACAGCTCTGCCACCCTCATTTGAGGAATATAGGTGTGACGGTGTATCTAACTATCTATTAAAACACGGAACTTCGTTCTTCTCAAACATTTCCTCAAGTTTAAAATTGTAAAAAAAAGTCGGACGAAGTTGCAATTTTTGTGGACTGCTTTATAAACTTTTCCTTATGAACTAAAATAATTTCAAGTCTGTGTACTAAACTTATTGCTCTTGTTTTATACTCAGATAGTTTTTATCTTATATTATTAAGAGCTATTCGCTCAAGCTTTTATTTACCTTGCTTTTTATATGTCTTTCCAATTCAACATTCATCTGATTGAACTGATATTTGGTATACTTAAGTAACTTTAGTGACAATTCCATAAAATGGTTCCATGGAGCTAGTCTGAATACCTATGGAACCGGAAGGTGACTGTAGGAACTTCTTAACTAAACAAAGTAGTTTCATCAAATTTGAAAGATAAAAGACTTTTATTATATTTACGACTAACCGTCTAATACACGTTTACACTTTACCCTAATTTGGGCCAAATAGTTTTGGCTTTAAATGGTTTAGATATCGCTTTGCCAAAGAGTTTCCTTTTCTTTCTTCTTCGAGTAAGCTTGCTTGCTTTTACGTGAATTGTGCATAGGAATTTTCATGTTTGTAAACGCACCCATGACATAGGAATAAATCCTAGTTTAGGGCTAAGTATTTTAATAAAAAAAAAAAACCAATGTGGTTCTATAGTAATTCTACCGCTATTTTAATTTTGCAGTAAACGTTTTTCGGCTTATGATAAACACACCGTCAAGTCTATATTCCCCTAGCGGGCGTAGCAGAGGTATACTGAGTACACTCACTTTTCGCCGACGATGTTAGGTCCCATGTTATAGGGGGCGAACCCATTGCCATATGCCGGACACAATTCCAGACTCCGGACTCATACTAGAATTTTTTTGTTAAAACAACTACATTTGTTCGACCGACTACATTTGTACCTAGGACCTCATGATCTCAAAGCGATGCTTTGACTCTAGAACAACGAGGCAGTCAGCTTATGATGATGATGAGAATGACCTGTTGTAATGTATTGCAAGATATAGTCGCAGTTTTAAGCCCGGTGTCATTCCAACTTGCAGTAGGAATATTTTTTCTCTATCCCCAGAGGAAAACAATATAAATTAATATAGAAAGAATTGTTATTTTCCTCAAAAGATATCCTGCGTTTCAAAAACTATTGGTAAATAAATATAAAATTTAAATATTGGTAAATACATAGACATGTTTTCCTGGTGTGTTCTTTACAAAACAAAGCAATATAGTCATCCATATAAATTATTAAAACACTAGGTTTTCAACATAATATCTTTCATATCTCAAAGCAAACTCGAGTGTAGCATACACAATATTCCATAAAATGTTAGTACACAAACTATCTCGGCTTTCGTAACTGCGTCAAGCTCGTCTAGCAGATTATCTTGGGATAGTGCAACTTGAGCAAATGCCTTCGCTACATCTATGTTTATGTATCTTTTATGTTATAACGTCTAAGAAAACTCCATCTTTTTCAACAAATTTATATTTTAATAGCTGTTAAACGAAACTGCTGTCTGTTTTTGTTTCTGACTGCACAAAAGGGAGGGTAATACTATTTTAAATATGCGCACCTTCAGAACGGTATAGACTTAACTCAAAACTGTAAGAAATTGAGTTACGGTCATAGAGGGCCATTAAAAGGTACACTTTCTGGTGAACAATAAAACAGTGGCATTTTATGATAGATATTAGAATTAAGAAATACAATACTTCGATCTCTTTCACTTTACCTCCCTCTCCCCACGCAATTCAATTCGACGTGATTAGTTTCCCAAAAACTTGATTTTTTGAGATTAGTCACTACTGCTCTAAAGATGCGTATACAATCAGCGACTATTCGAAATACCATTTCGAAATATATAAATATTCGGAATTTTTAATACCAACAAGCCAGATTTGGAGCACATACCTGACCGTCACATAACATATGCCATTTGTAGCAATTCTATTTTCAAGCATATCCATACTTTGGAAGGCACGTTTCCACTTTATGTGGTTGTTATTAAGCTTAGTTGCAAGCCTCATAGGGGGCTTGCTAAACCCACACTCGGTCCGCGTGATGGATTATGACTTATTCTCTGTAACCTAAAATCGTGAGAGAAGGTTTCACCCAGCAATGGATTTGTTCAGCAGTATGCACTGATTGACTCAAAATATTCATGACATTTTCTTGAACTATATTGTGTTTTGGTATTTTAGGCTTATACCTGCTAATATTTTTTTAATTTTCTGAGACATTGACACCATGACATGTGAGAGATATGTAAGGAAAGAACCTGTTGGAACTCTGTACTCTCTGCCTACCCCACAAGGGATCTGGCGGGATGATATAGATAGATAGATAAAGAGAGATTAAAGGACATTGCGCCCATATATGATTTGCCCTACAACCAACAGCAATGAAAAAATACTGGTATAATTTCAAATCACCCATAAATTCTCTTAAGGCATATACTATTAAACGGACAAGCGGGGGAATCGGAATATTGCACAAAAATTATAAGATTTTCAGGTCCATTCAGGTGTCATTAATACATATGAGCTTATATTGTGTGTTGACATTCAGTAAAGATGTCAGCTACTTCGATATAAGTACTTACAATACTTTGAAATATTCGGTTTAGATTGCAAATTGTCCGTTAGATACGGATATTTGTCAAAGGAGGTTAAAGTTTTGTTGGTTCTGGGGCAATTTTCGACAATGACCTTTATATCTATTTATCATATTATATTTTTGGGATCAGAAGTGGAAATGAATTAAAAAAAATACAATTCCCTACACACAACACTTTTTATAAACTTAACAAAATATCTGTGAAACTTATTATGACAATTTAAATAACAAATGGTGAATAATTCGCACTAATCAACAATAATCGCACTAAACAAAGATAATTAATCTAACGTGGCTTACGCAGCCTCTTAAACCAATTCTAGGGAGTTCCGACCGTTACGACCGTCTACAAGCAAAAAGGGCCAAATCTTAGACTACTCTTGCTTTTATACAAAATGGGGGTAGTCGAATGGCATCAGTGGGGGTGCCGCTTACACGGCCTCTCCTGACAGGGTATCGTCCTCGATACCAGCATTCTTAATAACGCCGCCATAGCCTGTGGCATCCACAGTCGAGGGATCTTCATCCAATGAGGCCATGGACGGGCCTGCTACGTTCGGAGGTGCCTCTGCTGCTGATTCAGAGTCATCTGAGATTTCATCTGTAAATAACATCTTTGTGAGGAATACGAAAATGAAACAACAATGAACTCACTTGACCTTTCAAATCTTTAGCATTCACTTAATTCAAACTTCCACACTCAGGCGTCAACTCTTAAGAAAACCATGTAAACCCGTGCGTTCATCTTTCTGATAAATATAACAGACGTCTCTTTTACAAAAGCAAACCAAGTCTGTCCCTTATTCACCGCTGCTCAGTGTCTTCTCCCGCCTTGAGGAGCTGCTGAGCCAGCTGCCATCAGAACCGCTTCTAAAACATGACCCGACTAACAGGTCTTGCCCGACTAACAGGCCTTGCCCGACAAACAGGCTTTGCCCGACAAACAGGCTATAGGCTGATCATCGATCAGTACCTATGTTGCAACTTGGGGCCCACCAAGTGCCAATGGCGACAAACGCCTGGGTGATGCGACAAACGCAGGAGAGTGAAAACTTTCCTCACCCGACCTTGTTAGCGACCAACGCTACAGGTCATAGCTTGCTCTCGAAAAATGCATCACAGGTCTCGCCACGGCATGCGCCTCGCCATAGCACACGCCTCGCCACAGCACACGCCTCGCCACGGCATGCGCCTCGCCATAGCACACGCCTCGCCACGGCATGCGCCTGGCCATAGCACACGTCTCGCCACGGCATGCGCCTCGCCATAGCACACGCCTCGCCACGGTATGCGCCTCGCCATAGCACACGCGTCCACGCCGTACCACGGCATCATACGTTGCGCCGCTGCTTGCGTAGTCTTGCCATAACCACCACTCAGCAATCGGAGGGTGTAGCGACCACTCGTTAGAACCTTGACCGTCTTGTATGAGCCACGCATACCGGGATGAAGTTTTCTTGTTGCCTGGGAAGATTTTATAACAAAAACACAGTCGTTAACATCAAATTGACGTGGCGAATACCTTTTTCGAATGGTACGCTCATCTTGCTTAGCTTGATTGCCCCTTAGTAGCTGACGAGCCCTGCTCCTTTGGTGATCTCACGTAAAGCCTTACAATTACGAGACGATGCTTCAATAGCTATATCACGTACTAGTCTACGGATGACAGGAGTGATGGCTTCACTGCCAATTAGAAGGTTCAGTGGAGAAGCTTGAGTAGTCTTCTGCTTGGTGATATTTAGCACCAGCTGAAGCTCCCACAATGTGTCAGACCATGATGCGTTCTTGTGGTTAAACTGAAAGCGAAGCATGTTAAGAACCGTTCTGACGTACCTCTCAACCTGGCCACTAGCGTGTTGCATCTCCGGAGTAAAGTTATGTAGATGACACCCTAACTCGTTAATCCACGTCACAAATTAGGTCGACTCAAACATGTGACCTTTATCAGCGATCATTAATTTGGGTATACCAAACAGTGAGATAGCCTGCATAACGACTCTCTTTAACTTTAAAGCGTCCATCGGATTGAGTTTGCAAAAGAACAGCACCGTAACTGGCGCTGCTTGCATCCGTGTGGACTTCAGTTGGGAAAAGAGGGTCAAAGATAGCGAGAACAGGATCGTTGGTCAGTCGTGTGATTAGGTCTAGACGAAAAGTTTCACATTGATGTGTCCAGTTAAATTTAACGCCTTTACGAGTCAAATGAGTAATTGGAATAGTTAGTCTGGCAATCTTTTATGTAACGTCGAAAATACCCGGTAAAGCCAAGCAATTAACGCACCTGCTTCACATTTTCATTTTCACATGTTGACTAAAGCTTCAACCTTTCGGGCGCTTGGCCTAACCTGACCTGGACTTATCACTCTGCCTATAAGGCAGGAGCACTTCCGAAGATTAATGGAGAAACCGCCTTGAGTAAGCGTCTTCAACACCTAGTGAAGAGTCACTGCTTATGCCTTTCAGCACACAAAATCTCAGCTTTGGTTGAAAAAATATTTTAGAACATCTGAAGAAGTAAAAGACGCACCAAGGGTACCACAATTAATAAGAATATGGACTGACACACCATCCACCACTGCACCGATCATATAACTGCTGTGAATTAGTGTCAGTCGATCAGAACAAAAGTTAGATTTTACGGAGTTTGAGACTCCGAACGGGCCTTCGCGAAACAAACACCCTCGGTGTGTCCCCGCATCTTGCAGAACGTGCACGAGTTACTGACTCCTGGTTGCGTGTTGGAAGTCACATCTGCCTTTGGTAGTTTGCAGTCACGAATAACATGTCCTAGCTGGTTGCAGTTAAAACATTTAGGACCCGCACGAGTAATAGGTTTATGAGGAGCCAAGCTCTTTAAACCGATTGAGGTGTCACACTTCCCTTCATTAAATTTCTTATAAATAGATAAGAACGAAACGACAGTTTCGGGTGTCAGGCCTGCATTAGCGGCAGCCGCACGAACTTGAGGGTTATCTATGCCACGAATAACAATAAGTGTCCTCAAGTCATCACCAAGACCTTGAACTATTTTCAAGCGTAACAAGGTTCGGCGCGCGTACTCGGCGTAGGTGGAATATTCATCTGACGTGGTATTCATTGCGTCAAATAAAATATTCGCGTAATCTAATTTATTAGGACAAAGACATTTAAATTCTCGTTTAAAATTAGACCATGTTCTGTCATTAGTGACCCATTCGCCTAACCATACTTCAGCGTCGCCCTTTAGACAGGAGGCCACGCGCGATAAGCACTCGTGGTCACTCCAGCCGTTTGCATCTCTGGCGCGATCAACCTCCTCGCACCATGCTTCAATGTTGTTTACCGAAGGATCAAAGTTGGAAACAAAGTAATATTGTGAACTCACTGGTTGCATGGTTTTTATAGCTTGCATTAAAGCATGCGCGAGAGTCGATGCCTCAGAAACTGCAGAACAATCTGCCTGCGGCACAACAGATGATATAGGGCTTGGCGTTCTTGTGACAGGCGACCCCACCTTATGCGCGGAACGATTCCGCGACGAAGCGAGCGAAACACTACGAGACCGAGGGTCGGTATTATCACGCGAAAGACGCCTATCCCGATCGCGTGAATCACGCCTATATTTGTCGCTTGGGTCGGAACGTCGTAAGCCACGCGAGACACCTAATAGATCACGCTGCCGTTCCTGGCTGCTAGGACTACGCGTATGACTACGCCTACGCGACCTACTCCGTGAGATGTACTTACTGCGTTTTCTACGTTGTTGCCGATTACGCGATTTACTTCGAGACTAATACCGTTCACGGTTACGTGATCTTGTTCGCACCATATTAATTTTAACACTGATTCGTTAAAGAAAAAATAATACCCGCAATAACAAAACAAACGAATGACCTTGCAAACTAATCACCATTCGAATCAAAACAACACTTCAAATATTAACGACTTACTTATCAGTGGGCGAAAGAAGTTCACTATCCCACTTCTGATTTTGGGATAAGAAGTGGAAATGAATTAAAAAAAATACAATTCCCTACACACAACACTTTTTATAAACTTAACAAAATATCTGTGAAACTTATTATGACAATTTAAATAACAAATGGTGAATAATTCGCACTAATCAACAATAATCGCACTAAACAAAGATAATTAATCTAACGTGGCTTACGCAGCCTCTTAAACCAATTCTAGGAAGTTCCGACCGTTACGACCGTCTACAAGCAAAAAGGGCCAAATCTTAGACTAGTCTTGCTTTTATACAAAATGGGGGTAGTCGAATGGCATCAGTGGGGGTGCCGCTTACAATATATTATAACATGTATAATATATATATATATATTTTCAGGCCGTAGAACGTTTTTTTACCGACAAAGCTATCCCATAGAAGAACATTCTTTCTGTGGCGACTGATGGTGCCCCATCTATGGTTGGTCGTCATCGAGGGTTTGTAGCGACAACTGCCTGAGGTACTAGTCATTCACTGCGTGATTCATACACAGCATTTAGTAGCAAAAATCTAAGTCCTAGATTGCATCAGTCTTAACAATATTTTATAAATGCTGTCAATAAGATTCTAAGCAATTCTTTGAACTTTCGGTTATTTGCTCAGCTATGTTAGGAAAACGAGGAAGTCTTAACTCGGTTGCTTTTGCACACTAAAGTTCGCTGGCTACAAAGAGGCTCCTGCTAAGCAAGATTTTCAGCTATTTTTGAATCTGTGTTGGAGTTTTTACAAGAAAAACATCCGAATTTAAAAACCTGAACAATTGTCAAAACAGATATTTATTATAATAATAATATTAGCCCTGTTAAGAAACTGCCCCACTGTTGGGCACGGGCCTCCTCTCAAACTGAGAGGGCTTAGGCCATAGTCCGCCACGCTGGCCCATTGCGGGTTGGCAAACTTCACACACCTTCGAGAAACTCTTAGGCATGCAGGTTTCCTCACAATGTTTTCCTTCACCGTTAAAGCAAGTGATAATTAATTTTTAATACGCACATGCTTTCGAAAAGACAGAGGTACGTACCTAGGTTTGAACCCGAGACCTTTGACTTTGCTGTCCAACGGTCTAACCACTAGGCTATCACTGCTAATAATATTTATTACTTGACTGATATCTTTGGTATGTTGAACAAAGTTAATTTGCAGCTGCAGGGTGACGATTTTAACTTGATTAAAACAAAATTAATAATATCGGCCTTTGTGGGTAAACTCATCCTTTATAAACAGGTAAGTCTCCGCATTTGTCATAATTACCAGAAATGCTTCAAGACGATGTTCTTTTATCATATGTCACTCACCTGGCATAACAAGGATTTTACTAAGAGGTTTGAGGATCTCTTAAATTTATAAATTCCTCAATAGATAATAAATCCGTACAATATCACAGCCAAGGAACAAGCCAATGTGATAATGCAAGAATAGTTGACTACCATCAGCGCAGACGAGAAGTTTAAGCAGAAGTTCAACCAAGTTCTGGTTGCAACGCAACATTTAAACACAGTATCCTGCATTGTGGAACATTGCTGAAAAATACCTTATCGCTTTTCCATCATCATACCTAGTCGAGAAAGGCTTTGGTGTGGTTACAAACATTTTGACAAAACAAAGCAACGGATTGAAAATCAACGAATGCTGAGATTTAAGGGTGCAACTCACACATATTGAACCGGATTTTGCTAGATCGGTAACAGGTCACCAAGTTCATCCCGCACACTGATTTTTTTGTTTTTCTATCTTTACTTTGCGATTTTTATGGTTTTTTTTCATACATAATTTTTACGTAATTTGTATTAATATAATTATTAATTACACCTGATATTTAATGAATTTTATGTATAATTATTTTGTTAAATTTTTTACTAGTAATATTTTGAGGTATTTTTTTTTAGTTCCAAATTCATTGTACAACATTCTGCCTCGTTGATGTAGTAGCGTATAGTGTAACTGGCGATCATGAGATCCTGGGCTTGAATAGTATTCAAATAGCTATCTCAGACAAAATGATTCCTTTTTTCTATCAAAAGTTTCAAACTTGAATCGAGGTTAATCTTTAATCGAGCTATAAGCTTTTATTTAACTTGCAGTGTCTGTCCGTCTGTCTTTGCGGTTCAAATCTTGTAAACCGTTTATCAAGCACTTGCAGGTATTCTATTGAGCTGCATTTTGGCTAACAATGCAATAATATGGTACCATAGAGCTGGTTTGATGCTGAAGTCGGAAAGTGGCCATAGGAACTCGTAAACTATACAATGTAACCCCCTTGTGTTTAGGCTTATTAGATTGGTAGTGACAAGTCCTATACAATCAGATAGTCTTCAGGGTCTGATAATGAAGCCGAAAGGTAGTCAATGGAGCCACCCAATTACGCAATATAATCCCGCCTTGTTTGGTTTCGTTGGATTTGTCTTAACGAATACTTAAGACCCGGATGGCGTCCAAGATCTGATAATGGAGCCGGGACAAACACATACATAAGATATCTTCGTTGTTCTTTTTTGCAATAAAAGTTTGTGTTTAATGAGGTATTTTTAAAATATAATTATTTTTAATTTGACACACAGACATCGCCACGCCTATATTCCCCAAGTCGAGGTGGCAGAGGTGTGCTGCGTAGGCCCACGTTTTTCCGACGATGTTCGGTCCCATGTAATAGGGGGCGAGCCTATTGGCATATACCGGGCACAATTCCTGACTTCGTACTCATGCTGGGAATTTTTCGTAAGAAAAACTACCGGCCTAGTATTTGACCCAGGACCTCGTGATCACAAAGCGATGCGCTTTCCCACAAGACCAACGAAGCAGCAATTTTACATAGGTATAAAATGGAACCGTACATTTTTTGGGAAAATAATCCCTGAAATTCCTATACATATGAAGTCCCAATAAAATCAGTCTAGCCCTTCGAGATATTAGCTCGGACAAACACAGGTTGATAAAAAAATTAAAAGCATGTGTTTGGACCGCATGATACACTTGTATACAAAATAATCTTTGATTTTATATAGCACCAAAGAAATTGTAATTTTACAAGTGATATACAAAGGCCAGCTTAACTCAAGATATAAGTTCTCTTTCAGCGAAGTTGAGAAGTGAAAAGGTCATTAAAAAGGCTAATATCTAGAGAAGAGCTTGCGCGTATGGCATATGGGACAAAGTTGTAAAGACTCCACGAAAAGCAAAAGACCTATCATAGCGGCTGGAAGAATGAAGAGGTACAACAAAGAAGGGGAGAATACTATAAGTTTAATGTAACAAAATCTTTTTAAAAACAAGTATTTATAGCAAAAACACGACGAAGATATCTTGCTTAATGAGGAAATTCCTATAGATTTTTTCGGCTTCATCATCAGACTCTGGGCACAATCAAGGTCTAAAGTACACGTTAAGACAAATCCAACGAGTCCAAATACGGAGGGGTTATATTGGGTGGTTGGGTGGTTCCGATGGCCACCTTCTTTTTGGCTTTATCATCAGACCCTGAACACTATCCAGTTATATAGTAATTGTCAATATCAATCCCACAAAGCCAAACATGAGGGGGGTTACGTTGTATAATTCCATGCTATCGATATTCTATGCCAAACTCAAGGAAGTAATTTACAAACATGTGCCTCGCAAAAAGGCTGGGAACCGTAAATATCCACCGTGGTTTACTAAATCCCTCATTGCCATACTAAAAGAAAAAAATAACATACATTCTCGATTTAAAAAGTACCGGAACCCAAGGGACAAAATAGAGTTTAATTTGTTAAGCAAAAGGTGTTCAAAAATAGCTGAGAAGTGTTACAATCAATACATAGACGATGTAGAGAGTAAAATCAACCATAACTCCAAATACTTCTGGTCATACGTGAAGTCTAAGAAAGTGGAATCTAGTTTTTACCCTAGCCAAATGACTGACGGAACTTCTGTCAGCTCCGATGGTGAGGGGATATGTAATTTGTTCGCGTCTCTGTTCTCGCAGGTCTACAATAATGGGAATTCTAATAATAACTTCACTATGTCGAATAACTTAAAGCTTATAGACAAGTTAAGCTTTAGTTTTGGCTCAGTGGTAGTGGACCAAACTACAATAATGAAAAAGCTAAATAGTCTAGATATATCTAAGGGTGCGGGCCCAGACGGTATTCCGCCAATTTTCATTAGAAGTTGTTCGTCCAACTTGATAATACCACTACATATTATCTTTGCGACATCGATCTCATCTGGAATATTTCCGGATGAGTGGAAAGTAGCCAAAGTAGTACCTATTCATAAGTCTGGGGGAACGGAAGACGTGAACAATTACCGTCCAATCTCGATTATCTCTACCATAGCAAAGATTTTTGAGTCCATAATTTGTCCTCACATACAAAAGTATTTTAGTCAGTATTTATCTATCCATCAACATGGTTTCGTCAAGGCAAGGTCTACTTCAACTAACTTGGTCACATTTGTGGAAGATTTGGCTGAGGCAATTGACTGTCGTCAGCAGGTAGATGTAATATATACTGACTTCAGCAAGGCCTTCGATAAGGTGCCCCATTCTATACTGCTCCACAAATTATCAGTATATGGTTTCTGTGGAGGTCTTCTTAAATTGATCGAGACTTACCTGAGGAATCGCTCCTTCTACGTCGTAGTTAACGGTTTCAGGTCAAACTTGTTCTCTGCCTCTTCTGGTGTACCTCAAGGATCACATTTGGGTCCTATCCTCTTTAATATTTTCGTAAATGACTTACCTAATTGCCTTCTACATTCTGAACCTTATATGTACGCTGACGATCTAAAAATTTCACGCATTATAAAAAATACTTACGACGTAGCTCTTTTACAACAGGACATAGAAAACATTACCCAGTGGTGCAGCAACAACCAAATGCACCTCAACACTAATAAATGCTACCACATGAAGTTCACCCGCAAACTCCATTTCATTGATTCTAGTTATTCTATAGAAGGCACTTCCATACGTGAAGTTGACACAATTAGAGACCTGGGTATTAATTTAGACAAAGAACTTACTTTTCAACCTCATATGGATGAGATAATTAAAAAAGCATCCAAAATGCTAGGGTTCGTCATAAGAAATGGTAAAACATTCAGAAAGCCGCAAACAAAAATACTATTGTACAATACCTTGATTCGTAGCACACTAGAATACTGTCCCACTGTCTGGAGACCGCATTATTCTACACATATTTTAAGACTAGAAAGGATTCAGAAGCGTTTCATGTGGCATTTGGCATTTTCTGCTGGAATATCCAAAAGTCATAAAAGTTATAGTGAAAGACTTGCGTTTTTTAATACACCATCGCTTGAAAAAAGAAGAGCGCTTCTGGATCTGAATTTTATGTACAAATTACTACACAACCAATTGGATTGTCCATCGCTGATTAAAAGTCTAAAGTTTAACGCCCCTCATCGGATACCCCGTAAAGCAATGGCAATAATGGTTCATCCATTTCGGAGCACGGTTTTAGGATACAATTCGCCGATTCCCAGGTTGTGCAGAGCTGTTAATAAATATTGCATAGACGCAATCGACATATTTTCAGTAAAATCGCATGAATTTCGTAGACTTATTTTCGAAAACTTACCCAACTAACATTTATTTGCCAAACCTCATGACATTAAATAATTAAAAAAAAAAAATTAATTAATATATTTGCAATTTTATTATAGTGTGATTAATTAATATTTCTTTGTATTTCATTTTATTGTTATTATTTTTCATTCTGAAAGTTAGTGATTTAATTTTATTTTATGATTAATTATGATTGTCTAAGTAATAATATATCTGTCAATAATCCGTCAATAATATCTAGAATAAATACTTGTTATGCATGCTGTTGTGCACCTATAATTAGTTATGCAATTGGTCATGAACTTAAAATTTGTATCATTTGCAAATGAATTATTGTACATAACTGTTGGTGAATCTAATTAAATAAATAAATAAATAAATAAATAAATATTTCACATGTTCCCATCGCCACCTTCCGACTCCATCATTAGACCAGCTCCAGGGTACAATATTATTGCATTGTCATCGAATAATGCTGTAATTTGGCATACATACGTATGCCAAATTTCAGCTTAATCGGATACCCGCAAGGGCTTGAAAACTTGATCACAATATTTAAACAGGAAAGACTGACAGACAGATATACGAACATTGCAAGTTAAATAAAAGCTTCATAAAACAAAAATTTATTCCAAAAATAACCGGCAACAACAAGATTAATATTTAGGAAAAACAATTAAGAATACTAACAAAGAAATGGAATTGGAAAGTAAGAAAAAACACACGCCGCTGAGAATGGCACCTCGAACCCACAAAGCATAGTAGTTCGGAGAGGCTTAGCGTTTTTAATTAACATTTTGTGATAAAGAGTCACGAATGATACTCGCAGAAGTTATTGTAAAGGAGACATTAAAGATATTATTTTGCTATCTAAAAGGTTTGGTAGGTAGATAGGGTAGATTACATGCTTTTAGTTGTTATTGGGGTTTATCAAAATGTGTGCTTAGGCAAATTACGCTTAAATGTCGCATGTCGTTAATCATGATTTACTGATCATAAATTTTTGTACAATGATAATGCACTTCCTAAAGGTGAACACATTGTGACGAAATTATTATATCTGGGAAATTTAATAATCTTTTTTAAGAGTTTGCTTAAAAATCGACGTCGAGCTCATTAATAGATCCAAAGCACCTACCACCTAGTAAGGGAAAACGGGTATATACTTAAACGAGATATTTAAAAATATTCTTTATATTTATTATTGTAAGGGCTTTGTCTTGTCTATCGTAGAAAATAACACACATATATAAATTTAAAAACAACCATTTCCTACACATATTACGATGTTTCGCCATCTATTTTGGATATTAGCCTAACAAAATTTATCGACGCATCAATTTAATAGATCATTCTATTCTTTACATATTTTCTCACCGTCCTTAAGTACTCTAACCCAATTTCCTAACAAATCTATATTTTCTTCCCTAAATTACAGAACTTAAACGTTCTAAGCTTAAATCAAACAAATCATCAATCACTATCAACAGTTAAATTACTTACAAACAATTCTAATTTCATAAAACAGTTCTGATAAACTTTAGTTGATGACTGAATGAATAATAACTCTTATAAGTAATTTAGTAAATTGTTACTTTCACGTTGCAAAGTTTATATTCTTAGAGCCTTGAAGTTACGTCAACAATTTTCGAAATCAAATTTAATAAGTCAGTTTGTCAAATATTTTTCAAAAACACTTATATAAGAAAGATATTTGCAATAGTTGTGGGTGTATTTCTCATACTTAACATCTACGAACATTCATAACTATCATTTCTCTGGCCCAGAGACCTTAGTGCTAAAAGATTGACGTTAACGTGACGCTAGCAAATATGCTATTCTTGTCACTCTACCAATTTACTAAATAAATATGACCGAGACAGCACGATTACTCGACAATGATTCGATAATATCAAGTGGTTTGTGCTTAGCCCTCAGATCTTTGATGTCACGTCAAGATCTTCTAGAAACAGATTTAATATATTCAAATGAAAATTAGTCTGATAATACGTTTTCCAGCGACATAAAAGAAATTTTTAGTAAACTATTACTCGCGGCTACGCACGCGTTTATATTGTAATTTGACCTAGATCTCTAAAGCGCAATCTTATTCAACGCTAACGCCGTCTCATACAAAAACATATATGGCGAAATAATATTTAAAAAAGGTACATTGCGAACTAAATATGTAACATAGTTTTATCAGTATATGTCGTGTCAGTCTTCTCGTAAGAATATACAGTTCATGTTCATGATCAAAATTATATTAAGATACTCGTATCTTAAATAAATGATTATACAAAGTTTCGTATACGGACCATTCATCTTTAAAGATTTTTCTCCGGAAGAGACAATTCTAAATGCGTCGTCAGTTCATGTACGAAATCATGTTTAAGTGTTTAAATCAAACGTGTATGTTCAATTTCAGGCGAGTGCTTTTAACCACCGAAGAGTTTCTTGTAAGGAGACGAACCTGAGTCCAATATCCTGAGTCTTATCCTGATCCTGAGTCCAGGAATTCATGTGTAAGCAAAATCACTCATTTTAACGTAACATTGCAGCTCGATAGAGCTGCAATGTTACGTTAAAATGGTTTATCCCGCGATTATCCCGGATTAGTTGCTGTTTACGGGATACTAAGTGTTTATTATTTTAAATTATTACCATACCAAATTTCATTGAATCATCCGTTCGGTAGTTTTTGCGAGAGAGAGAAACACCAAGAGACAGACAGACAGACAGACAGAAAGACAGACAGACAGACAATAATTACTTAATAAAAATACTTTTATGTTTGCTAAATTTAATTACTTTACATTTCAGATAATATATTGTCTACGCAATTCTATTGTCGGTTACGTCCCCATTCCTGGGGCTTACGCCTGCATTATTATTACTCGCTTTTACCTTACTAGCAATATGCGTTTGCTTTGGTTAAATCTTGCAAGCTGCATTAGACCCAATTCCATACGAAGTTGAAATTAAACAATGCGTTTTTGGCTTACATGACCTGATTCTACACTCAGGATTGGCTCCAGACGGAGGAAATCCTCAACGGCCAACAGGATTGACGCGAAATTTAAGTATACACATTTAGTTTTGATTGGCCGTTTTAATTTGCGCATTACCAGGCTACATAAAAACTTGTTTATAAAATGTTTTATACTATCAATATATTAAGTGTCAAAACCAACTTAACTATCTGCGGGCGAGCGACCGTCGTGTACCACGCACGATAGCATCATTTTAATATTTTTTTTAGATTTGGTTTAATCTGAAATTAAATCAGTTGTATTCGGACTTGTTGGTAACTTATTAAAATTCTATCTACAATAAATAATTGTACTAAGTTTTAACGACTGTGACTGGACAGTGCAAAATCTAAATCGGCTGGGTTGAACTGAGATGGGTGACCGCTTGTTGGTAGCATTTTCATATAAAGCCGTTGACCCCACTACCACTTGTGTGACATGTCACAATGTGACAGTCGTTAAGCCAAACAAGAAGATCTAGGCGGCTTAATAAGTTTTAAGAGCAGGTGGTAAGAACCCTACTTCCAGCAACCCGTACTGGGTTCGCGTGGTGGATTATGACTTAATCTCTCTCACCTCGATTTGTAAGAAAATACCCTTGCTGTGGGACGATGTAGGTTGATTTATATTTACAGCTAGCAGCCGCCTGCGAATTCGTTGGCGTGTGTATGTTTATTTATGAATTATACCCTATGTGTGAGTCTGACGTACAAGCTATATTACTGTAAA
Organism: Phalera bucephala; assembly: GCA_905147815.2. Lineage (NCBI taxonomy): Eukaryota > Metazoa > Arthropoda > Insecta > Lepidoptera > Notodontidae > Phalera > Phalera bucephala. Next base: position 10,466,857 of record LR990632.1, on the reverse strand, counting down.
GTTTCTTCAACATCCGTTCAGTACTTTTTGTATGAGAGTAAGAAACATCCATATCCATATATCCACCCTCACAAAGTTTCGCGCTAGGATTAGTAGAATATAAAGTGCAAATAATATAGGCCACACAAAATATTTGACCAACATTTGCGATCATTTCTCACGGGGATCATTGGATAAGCCTAGAGGAAGTCGCGTTTCTGTGAGGATTAAAATGGCTTAGGAGTGACGTGATATTCGCCTCGCGTGTTTGGCCAACATCAAAAATTCAAGAGGATTGCTTTGTTATATTTATCCTATCAAGTAGGATTTTTAAATGATATTTTCCTTAAGACTAAGGCTGTTTTGTTAGCAGGAGAAACATTTTGAGCTATTATAATGGTGCTGTCAATCATATGTATTTTGTATGCTTATTATTCGGGCAGATGTTTCCACAGTAAATTAAGGTAGATTAAAAAGAGTAAGCCTAGTTCTAAAATTAATCGTCAGATAGAAATAAATTTTAGAAAATGTAAGGACGAAACAAAGCTTACTACAATACCCCCTAGACGTGAATTACTTACGTGAAAATTACTTAAACACACAATAAATCATGTTGCGTTGGAGCGACTGGAAACATAGAAAACCTGCAAGTACCTACATGAAGAGTCACAAATAGTTGTCAAGGCGCAATTTTGAACCATCGGCGTTTTATTGAGCAGACGACGCAATTTCGGATGGTTTTATGTCCCGTACACCTGCATATTTTAATAATAATATAAAAAAAATAATAAAATTAAAGCCCTACAAAGTAAGATAGCGCAGTGATGCAAGATCGCAGACACATCAATTAGATAATTGCTTTAAAAAATAAATACAAAAATCAACTTTCGAAATTTAAAAAGTGTTATTTACCATTGTTAATCACTTTGATACCTGAATTATGTTTGCGTATTGGAACAAGTTTTAGAAATGAAATAAAACTATTTTACGGATTTTATCGCGGTTTATTTTTGAGTTTCGGGAGGGGTCCCTCCCGTGACCATGGGTGCTGCAAAGCACTCGAAACGTCAGGAACTTAAAATCAAAAATAAACCGCGATAAAATCCGTAAAATAGTTTTATTTCATGTGTAATATTCGCGTAAATCTAAGAACTCAGTAAGTTTTAGAAATGCATTTAATACCGCAGTACAGTTTTCAATTTTAGTTTGATATAGCCGATTGAAAGCAAAACGGCATTAGTTTCAAATAAAAAAAAAATATTGTAACATATATTAATAATATTTTGGTATCAATTTAGCCACCCATTCAAAAAAAAAACACTTTCAGGTCCTTCGTTGATTATGTTTCACAGTGTATATTAGTTTCCATAAAACAAAAATTATATGAAATACTTATTTAAAAGTCCGGTTCAATTTTGTAAGGGATTTTGATTACAAATACTATATACAAATATATGATTTTTACCATTGAAAAATTAACATTTCAGCTGTTAGAGTTGGTTTTGTTTTGCACGATAAAAAATAGCTGGTATTTATCTTCAACCGCCGTGTGTCACCCAAACACCAGTCCAACAGCGAAGAAAATTTATTCCGTCACACACACACCGAGAGGGGGCACCACTGACTCTGTTAACTGAACTTAATGACTGGACATTTGACTCATTAATCTGTCCCTTTACAAAAAGGGTGGCTTTTTGTGGGACATTCGTTACTTGCCCCCCTTTCTGCTTTGAATACGTAAGTAAGCTGTGTTTTGTTCTCTTTTTCTGTTAGCAAAATCTTGAATTTTTATATATCTCCGTTCTCCCTCTATCAAGAAAAGAGTAATAAGTTTTAACAGGTTCTTTACAGGTGCTTATTGTTTCTTGTTCGATAAAACTGCAAAGGCCTCAGCCAACAGGGTTGGAATTTTCTCATACAAAATCGTCCACTCTAATAGTTGAAAATAAATATGCAATAACTTGTCAACCACCTTCAACGCGATATTCCAAAGAAAACCCAGATTTTACAGTTATACAATTCAATTTTCAATAATGTATTATTAATTTATGACACATTATCATTTATTTGTGTCCACTCTCGCTGGTTAGGGAGATTTTTGGTCATGCATTATAATGACTGTAGAGTAAAATGGAGATCGAGTTCGAATATTGAACAATTATCTGGTAGATTAAGCTCAGCGGCATATGCCGTAAAGAAAATTACATTATTAACTGATATTCTAACAGCTAGACTTATTATGTCATATGGCATATTACTTTGGGGATGCTCTGTATACCATCTTTGTTTTACAGAAAAGGGCTATTCCAGCTATTTATAATTAGGCCCCGAGAGCTTTCTCTTAAGAAAAAATTAAAAGAGAATATTATAACTGTTGCATCACAATTTATATATGAAAATCTGCTATATGTTAAAAAGGTATCAGTAACTTTGAAAAATATAGTAACATTCATCATGTAAATACACGGAACAAATATGATCTTATTGTACATTCTACTCGTCTCCACAGAATTAGTAATTCTTTCATGGGGCAATGTAAACGCTTCTAAAACAAAATTACAAATTAAATTCAAAGACTAGCCCGCTGAGTTTCTCTCCGGATCTTCTCCGGACCGGCCGCGTTCAGATCAGGTAGTAAATTAAAAAAATGCAATAATTTTGACGTTTGTGCGTGCTATTGTATTAACCTATACAAATAAATGATTTTGGACTTTGACTTGAATGCTTGCAGTTTGCCTGAGAGATTAGGTCAGAAACGAGAGGATCTTCAAGAGGACCAAAGTCACAGACATTATATTAAGAATTGCCTAAATTAACACTTTCGAGTGGTGACTAAGTACCAGCAGACGTGGAGTAGGCAGGCTCCATACAAGATGAACCGATGACCTGGAGAAGGTTCCAGATAAAAGCTGGTTTCGGACATCACAAAGCTGATTATCTTGGTAATCTTTGGGGGTAGCGTTTGTCCTGCAGTGGGCATCTTTCGTCTGAAGACTTAACGCAAACCGTTTATTTTTTCATAATCCCTGCGGGGGTATTTACAAATTGTCATATTTACTTTTTTAAACTTACTAATCTACCACCGGATTGGAACGCGGCCTCTACTGAGAACATCCGGCGAGAAACTAAGCGGGCTTGTCTTTTTTGTCTAATTCTCCATTCAGTTTTTTTCATCATTTTCTGTATAGATATATACATTTTCTGTATAGATATATACATTTTTTAATTTAATTTAATTTTTAATATTTTTTAATATATGTTATGATGAAAAGCTAAAGGATTTAGGGGGACCAGTCTCCACAAGCAGCATCCGTTGGCGAGTACGACTACTTGAGCAGCCATCACCTCCCTCGATCATATTAGAGAGAAGGAAGTGATCCGCATCAAATAGCCACTGACATAGACTTTTTAGTGAATATGACCAACCCCCCCGTTACAATCTTAGAGTAAAATCACTATATCACATGCATATTCTTTAGGAAATACATTGAACTAAATAGGCCATCCACAAAGATTATATAACATTAAGCTCCTTACGAGACAGTCGAGGGAAATTTGCATAAAGTACGGAAACTCCCTAAAAAGCAGACTTTATTGTTTTTATTCTTGGAGCAAACAATACAAACTTTCTTTTTCCATCTAAATAAGATTCACAGGTTTTTTAAATTAGATGGAAAAATTGGGCACTCGAGAAATAAAAGTTAGCGCTTTAATTAACGGCGTTGATATTATATTATAAACATTTTAAGACTTATTGTTGTACCCGGATTTGTTCGCATTAAAATGTGCAATATGGCCATAAAATACATTTGTCTGCTGTTTTACTAGTAATAAAGCGATCACAGATATTATAACCATTGATTTCAAACAGTCGAAGCAATAAATATCGGACTCATTGTCACGATTATAAACTACATGATGCTAGTTTGAAAAATACATTCACGCGCATGCACACACACACCCGCACCGCACGCACGCACGCATGCATGCACGCATATACGCACGGGCTTACTTATGCACGCGCATGTGTATAAACACAATTATAATTTATAATAATTATAGCCCTGTTAAGAAACTGTCCCACTGTTGGGCACGGGCCTCCTCTCAAACTGAGAGGGTTTAGGCCATAGTCCACCACGCTGGCCCGCAGTGCGGGTTGGCGAACTTCACACACCTTTGAGAAACTCTTAGGCGTGCAGGTTTCCTCACGATGTTTTCCTTCACGGTTAAAGCAAGTGATAATTAATTTTTAATACGCACATGCTTTCGAAAACACAGAGCGTGCGTACCTGGGTTTGAACCCGAGACCTCTGACTTTGCAGTCCAACACAATACTAAACAAAATATATTGTAAGTAGTTACTATTTCGGCAATTAATGGTTTCATTTTTTATTTTTATCCACAATTCTTACACTCTTAATTAACCCCTTTAGGAGACGAATTTTCAAGATTTTTTTCTTACGTTATACAAGGAATAACTGTGGAATAAAGATTGTATTTCTATATTCATCGGCTTAAGTTGTGCGTTGGCCGTCAGTCAATCAATGTTAGTTTTATTAAGTAGAATATTTATTAGCGTTAAATTCTTTCCTCCTTTAGTCGTTTCATAATAATATTTTTGTCAAAGCGTTATTCTATAAACTCGCTAATTCCATAGATTCCACCACATAGGTGTCAACTTTAACAACATGTGGTTTAAATAACGCCCATTAATTAAACACTGACCAGAGCGCTTAGCACGAACAGTTTGTCATTATAGTAACGTTGTGCAGAAAGCGTGCTGTTACGTTCCTCTTTATTCAGTAAATTTGTAGTCTGAAAAGGATGGCACATCGACTCGATAACGTTATAACAACGTCAACCTCTTTTTGCTAAACCCTCAGGTAGCCTGTTATTATATTTAAACTCGCCCTTATTACGAGGTTGGAGCGCATTCAGATGAAATGTGAACGTCAATTTTCATTATCGAATGACCGGTAGTAGTGTGAGCATACAATTACGAGACCTATCGGCTTACGGGATCAAGTGGATGCATATGACATACTGGTATTACTAAATTAGCTTTGGGTGTTGGTCCAATTTATTGGTATGACTCGAGTTATTGATACAAATAATCGAAAAGTTGAAAATTCGGAAATCGTGGGCTATGTTGTTGAAATTTTTCTGTGGAAGAATTGTCAGTTAATTGATATTGTGCCCGGTAGAATAGTAATAGGCTGACTTCCTTCAACTTTAAGAACTTAGATCGTTGGTGATGTGGGTGTACACAGAACACCTATACCCCGCTTGGGGAATAAAGGTGTGGTGGCTCGTTAAAGAAATTCGGCAGGAGACAGATGATGATGATGATGAACTTTATATGAATTTGGTTAGGACGTTTTAGCATGGCTAGTACAGTCTGACCCGAGTTGGATAGTTAATCGACAGTAAGAAATACGTTTTGAAATTGTTACAAATATTAAGGCGAAACCATGATTTTAAAATCCATCTAAAATCTAACCAGATCCCTTACGGAGTTGGTAACGATTATAGAACACCAACAAGTTCTTTTCATACACTTCTTTCTTCTTCGACTTCTTTCGCGTCCTCCACTCGCTTTTTATACACGCTCACTAGTTACGGTGACTTTTGATTTGCCCTTAAGATAAGACGAGAATAAAATAAACAAAACAGGTTCTTAAGTTACTTTTACTCATAACAGTCAGCAGACCACAATTTCAGGTCCAAGGTCAGTTTCTATGAGGTAGAATAGGGGTCAATCGCTGACCCGTTCTTAATAAAAAAAAAGTTAACAGCTTTTTAGCGCAACAGGTCATGCGTGGTAGACGCAAATAACACACAACATTCCATTACATTTTGCCATAATTGCAAACTGTCTCCTTTAAGTTTTCGCCACATAGCTGACGGAGCGCGATGGTGTCGCGATGCCGGCGGACGGCAGTATGGTGCGTACATCGCAGTGCGCGACGGTACCGTCGGCATCGCATCGCCCGCTAAACAACGCACTTGTATTGGCGTCTCGTTCTCACCGTAATTCGTTTGTAATTTTCCGTCGGGCGTGGCGGCGGCGGGTCGCGACGTTTGCTGTCGCACCGAGCATCGCGGACCTATGTGGCATCTGCCGTACATTTCAGTACATTACGACTCTCTAGTTTGTGGGCTTCGCACCACGCTCACGCCGCGCCTGCAATATGGCTTAGCCATTATAATCACAATCGTACCGTTACAAGCACCTAACTGCTTAAACTTTCAGTTGAAAACCAAAAGGTAGTTACGGTAAGTGAGCGTTTAGCGCCAAATGATTATTACTTCCCATTAGTCTCAGTCGTTGAAAGTCTTAGTGGAATTAAAAGAAAGTGCGGTTACCTCGGCAAACAGTTTCGTGAGGCCACTAAAACTATGAATTATAACATACAACTTTTAATATTTGCGATTTTTATATAAGATAAAATTGATGAAAAAAATATTTTCAATTTTAATTTGGCCTTGGCAAATAATGCGCATAGCAATCATGAGATCCTTCACTCTACCACCCACGCTTGGGGAATACGGGCACGACGGTGTTTTTTTTTTTCAGTTTAGCCTTCTACTTCTACAAAAACGGTGCCATGAACTCAGATATCGTCACCTGCCGTTGGGATTCATCAAGCCTATAAGGCTTATAGGCTTGATGAATTCCAACAGCACTATAAGGCACTTTCTAACAGGGGGGCACTTTCTACCATAAGGTACCATAGAGAGGCTTGAAAATATTAATGCCACAAACGATCATCCTACTTATGCTAACTGAAATGGAGGGCTCAGCTTTTACAAATGCCGTTGCTAAGCTTATACAAATAAGATACAGGAAGTTTCAGCAATGACTGTTAGAAGGACATATGGCCGGTTTCAATATTCAACTAAAGGATAGATTTGCTTACTGTCAGCAGAATTTTGACAGATTTTCCATACAAAAAATGTCAAAATTCTAGCCGTAGTAGGCAAATCTATCCATGAGCTGAATATAGGAACTGGCCTATAGAGTGTGACAATAGAGTGCACTAAGTCTTTTCAAATCTGACTAACTTTCATAATATGAAGTATACGTCGGCAGGAATTAAAGCTGGATGTGTAGCTGAAGATCGCACTCAGAGGCAATAGGAAAAACCCTATGTCCAACAGTGGACTGCTATATGCTCTCGATAATTATGATGATGTGAACAGAAAACAGCCAGTCGTTGGAGTTCTTAAAAGGACCTCCTTAGATGAACAGGCCTTTGTGGATATACAATGAACGTCTCTGGGCTAATGATGATGACAATATTATTATATGTTTTCATGTTAAAAAGTCAGGTTCGTCTAGAATGCTGATACCCAATTTATACACTGCTTACTTCTGCGTGAAGTGAGGGAAAGTTAGTCGTATAAACTCGCCATTTACTTCTACTTCCCTTCCTACACTATCACTGCCGGGCGCTCCCTTCGTTGGCGGTTTTTGAGTAGGAGTCAAAATACTATCAGGCCATGCCCACTCAAAGTGACCGATTAAGAAATCTCTGGAATCACAGTGAAAAATAATAATTGGAATCACATTGAAAAAAAACTTAAGGACAAAAACAGTTAATTATCTCCTATAATAACCAGAAAATTGAACAAATAAATAGTACTAAATTCCTAGGAATAACAATTGACGAACACCTAACATGGAAAGAGCACATTGATAATATATGTAAAAAAATTAATAAATTTGTTTTTGCTTTGAGGAAGATCAGAGATATAATATCTAAAGAGACTGCACTTATGGTTTACCATGCTTACGTTAGCTCAATAATTCGGTATGGCTTAGTGATCTGGGGATACACGTCACAAATCATGCGTGTGTTTATAGCGCAAAAGAAATGTCTCAGAGCAATATATAATATGAAAAGGACGGATTCCTGCAAACCAGTGTACAAATCAGAAAAAATATTGACCGTTCCTTGCTTATATATTTACGAGGTAGCAACATTTGTAAAGTCTAATCTTACCCTCTTTAAAAGTTTTGAACCAACGTATAAGCGTAAAGCAGTTTTTATGCGTTTGCAAATGCCGGTCCCTCGTCTCGAGATGCACAGACGTAGCTGTGCATATATGGCACCGCTTATCTTTAATTCACAGCCCAACTGGATTTGTGATTTGCCTTATGGTCTGTTCTATGTTACAAAAATGGCTTATAGAACAAAGCTTTTATTCGATTGACGAATTCATTAAAAAATTCTCGTCTAATTCCTATCATTTTAGAAATGCATTATGATGTGTGAACGTATTGTTATTGAATTACTATTACTGTTCTTGTACTTATTTTTATGTATTCAATAACTGACATTTCTTTATAATGTATAGGTACCTAAATTTAAAACTCAAATTAGAATTTGCATGCTATTTATCTATGGCGAATGTGTTTATGCTCGTACAATTTATTCCCAATACCTTACTGTACCACATTTAAGCAAATAAAGATATTATTATTATTATTAAATAAAAATAGAAAATACAAAAAAATTAGAGAGTGGTGCATCAAAAAAACCAAGGGAACGCTAATATAATAATTGCCTTAAGGATATTTTAATGAAAACAATATCGTTTGGGGTAAAAAAATCTGAGGACAACACATTGCGATGCTTGAAGTGCGAAGGAAGTATGTGTACAATCGCCGCTGCCGCGGTAGTGCTCAATGCAAATGCAAATGTGCTGGAAATGGCGGCAGTAGCAGTGTATAAGCTGGGTATAACATTAACGTCAAGTCAACTCACCAACTTTAAAGGATTTCTATATGCTGCAGTGGACGTTTTTGGTCTAATGATGATGACAATTTTGTTGTATGTGTTCAGCCCTAAAATCAGATTCAAGTCTAGACTAACAAAAATATCTATGCAACACACTAAACTAAGACCGAGGCGATTATCGATAAAATCGCTTACACACAATCTCATTTAATAGCCCAGAATAAAAAGTAATAAAACGGAACTTTTTTATCGCCCACACAAAAGAATTTGAAAACAGTTAATCCTGAAGATAGAACCTGAAAGTTAGGTTGACGCAGTCCGTCCATTTAACATTTAAAATGGTGCGTTTTATTGCTCTTTGGCATTATTTCCGTGGTCCGCCGAGACGAAGATGGCGTGATGACTTGGAAACTTATACCTGTAAGACATGGATACTACAGGCCCAGGATCGATTTGTATGGAGACGTAAAGGGGAGGCGTTTTCCCAGCAGTGGGATATAGAATAACCACTTAAAAATACATCTAGCAAATCATATTCTTGCTGTTGTAATTTTAGACATCCATCCTCCTAACAGTATGTGACGGCTTAGTCTAATACTGGAGTGTAGGGTTCAGTAGTCGTTGGTTAAATTTCGGCACAATCCGAATTTATGTGTGACTCACATATTTTTGTTTCAGTGTGGGTATTTGCATATGTAAAATTCACTACAATTGTAACGAAAGGAATTGCGTTCCCAGTGTGGGTCTACATATTGCAACGGAAAAAGAAAACTCCTGTTAGCTAAACAAACTATCTAAATCTGCACGCAAATTCAACGCTCTAATGCTGCACAACCCAACATTTTCTAATAGCTTCCGTATCAAATAACACAGGGCTTAGCATGAACAGATTGACGTTAGCGTATCGATATCAAGTTGATATGCCATCCTTTTTACTGAAGAAATACATACTAATATTATAAATTAAGTCTGTATGTCTGTCTGTTTGTGTGTTACCTTTTCGCGTCAAAGCCCCTGAACAGATTTGATCAAATTCGGCAAGGAAATAAATTTTATCCATGGAAACGACATAGGCTACCTATTGTCGAAAAAAAGCTAAAGGGTCTTAAATACACGCCTGAAAATAACGTAAACGAAGTTCTGGGTAGAACTAGTATATACTAAATAAAGATGATCGTGACAATCCGTTTTCCCAACCATGTTATGCCAATGTCAATCAATTCGTGCTAAAGCCTCCGAGAGTGCGGTGGCGAAAGTCATCTGCGCTATCGCCTAACGTAGACCGATCTGCGCTGACATTCGCAATTTGTCTGTACAATCGATATGGACGGCGAAAACGTGCCTTTATTTATGGCTCTCAGATGAATACAGACGGTATTGGCTGGCGTAAATCTAGTTTGGTACATGCACTGTATTAAAATTGATATTGCTAGAAAATTTATTGGAAAGTATGCTGCTCTGAGGAATCTTTAAAGGTATAATAGTAGAGATATTTGTTGTTCGATAAAGAAGTTTGTTGAAGATTGCAAGATTTCCTTGTAGTGTTTGACACAACTGTCATCGAAGTAGACTTGATAATTGTAAAACATCTTACTGAAATAATAAATAAACTATAATGGGATTAGACAATGCAAACGTAGAAGGATGTAGATACCGGGGAAGACCTAGACTATTTTACCGTGACCAAATAGACAGTGTCTTATCTGAAGGACAAATCAAAAGTCTCCGAAACTGTCGCGGCGTGAAAGGACCTGTTGGAACACTGTGCTCTCTGCCTACCCCGCACGGGTTCTGGCGGGATGATATAGGTAGATAAAATGGGATTAGACTGTTGCTGTAACAGGCCGCTTGATCGATATGAAATTTTATAACCCTTAATTTGATTTGTTTCGTTCATATGTCTATTGTACTTGCTGGCATCCGATTGAGATTAAAGGTATATTGTAACTTCAATGACAATGAGGTATCATGCTCTCAGATTGATACAGAAATATAGTGTGGTACATAGAGTATATTTAAAATGGATGATATTGGCTGGAAAATTTATCGGAAAGTAAGCTGCTCTGAGGAATCTTTGAAGGTCAAATAGTAGGCGTCTTTGTTGTTCAATAAAGAAGTAAAGATTTTAAAGTTTTCCATGTGGTTGTTTACAATACTGTCCTTGGAGAATAGGCGATTAGATTTAAATATTATACTAGAATAATCATTCAATATCGCAATTATAATAGGTGTAAGTTTTTGATGTAACATACATCTTGCTCGATATGAATTTTAATAAGTTTTTATTAACTTGTTTCCTTTATGTCTGTCTGTCTGCTTTTCCGATTCTAACTTTGCACTTGCTGGCATGCAATTGAGATAAAACACATGCCTTTGTTAATTCGGTGACACCTAGATAATAAGGTACTTATCCAATGATGAAGCCGGAAAGTGACTATAGGAATTTCTTAACTAAACAAAATGGAACTCTAAGTAGAAAAGGTGCTAGTCTTCATATTTAATGAACCACATTACCACAAATAATAGCCTGAATAAGTTTATAAAAAAACAACTTACCGTAAAAGAGAAGACGGCAAAATATATATGGTAATATGATATGCTTGTACTGTGAGAAAGACACGATGACCGTAGACGTCAAGAACTCGAGTACAGTCGCCTTCTGAGAGCCAATCCACAAACCAAAAGGGTAAACCTCATCGGGCAGCTCGATAAGTTTCAAATGCAAGTTGCCACAAACCTAATCCTACCAATCTAAATTGAGTCCCACATGAAGGTGTATGATCCATACGTCTAACCTCAATTTATGTATAAAGGCCTTTGACCGAATAACAGACTATTTTGATTTATGGAATAAATTTGTAGAAATCATCCATATGAGATGGAAAGTCTTATAATTAAACATGAAGTATGTTGTTATAAGAATCATAAAGATCATGCCGAGACATGGAGCGATACAACTGTGTCCAAACAATGCACACTCTCACTCATATTACACATCATCATCATCATCATCTCAGCCTATACTTGTCCACTGCTGAACATAGGCCTCCCCAATCGCTTTCCAGCGTAACCGGTCCGATGCCACCTGCATCCAACGACTTCCTGCGATTTTCACAAGATCGTCGGTCCATCTGGCAGGCGGTCGTCCCACGCTGCGCTTGCCAATACGTGGTCTCCACTCTAGAATCTTTCTGCCCCAACGCCCGTCCGATCTACGCGCTATGTGGCCCGCCCATTGCCACTTCAGCTTGCTAATCTTAACGGCTATGTCGGTGACCTTGGTTCTTCTACGAATCTCCTCATTCCTGATTCGATCGCGTAGAGAAACGCCGAGCATAGCTCTCTCCATAGCTCGCTGAGCAACTCTGAGCTTTTTTATGAGACCTATTGTAAGAGACCACGTCTCTGATCCATATATCATCACTGGTAACACACATTGACTAAAAACTTTAGTCTTAAGGCACTGAGGTATTTTGGATGAGAAGATGTTGCGCAGTTTCCCGAACGCTGCCCAGCCGAGTTGGATTCGTCGATTGACCTCTCTCTCAAAGTTGGACCTACCTAACCGGACTACCTGTCCCAGGTAAATGTATTCGTCGACAACTTCAAGAGTAGAGTTCCCAACGGTGAGTGCGGTGGGTACGACATGGACTTTAGACATTATTTTCGTTTTGTCCATGTTCATTTTAAGACCCACTTGTTGAGATACTCTTTTGAGGTCACCGAGCATTCGTCCTAGATCTTCCAGCGACTCCGCCACGACCACAATGTCGTCGGCAAATCGAAGGTGAGTGATGTATTCGCCATTGATGTTGATGCCAAGTCCTTGCCATTCCAAGAGCTTGAAGGCGTCCTCTAATGTGGCCGTAAACAGTTTCGGAGAAATGACGTCTCCCTGCCTTACTCCTCTTTTTATGGGGATCGCCTTCGTGCACTGCCCCTGTACTCGGACTGACATGGTGGCGTTATTATACAAGCACTTCAACACTTCAATGTACCGATAGTCAATGCGGCATCGCTGGAGAGATCTAAGAACCGCCCAAGTCTCGATCGAATCGAAGGCTTTCTCATAGTCCACAAACGCCAAGCATAGTGGCCGATTATACTCCTCGGTCTTCTGTATAATCTGCCGCAGCGTATGTATGTGGTCTATGGTACTAAAGCCTTTCCGGAAACCGGCTTGTTCGGGAGGCTGGAAGTCATCAAGCCTGCGTTCGAGACGATTCGTGATGACTCTCGAAAACAACTTATAAACATGGCTCAGCAGTGTGATGGGCCTATAATTCTTCAGTAAAGTGTTATCACCTTTCTTGAAAAAGAGTACCACCACACCCCTGTTCCACGCTTCCGGCGTTTTTCCTTCGAGCAAGACGGAATTAAACAGCCTCTGAAGGACTTTAAGTACCGGCGATCCGCCCGCTTTCAGAAGCTCTGCGGTAATTCCGTCTTCACCCGGCGCTTTGTTGTTTTTAAGGTGTTTGAGAGCCATCCCAATCTCGCACAGGCTGATGTCCGGGATATCTTCAGTGTAGTGTCGGGTTAGCTTGGCTCTTGGGTCTTTTACCAAGTCAACATCAGGTTCAGCTACTGAGGTATACAACTGCCCATAGAACCTCTCTATCTCCCTGAGCACCTCTGACCTATTCGACGTTACGTTTCCGTCCTCCGTCTTCAGCTTCGTCAACTGGCTTTGCCCAATAGACGCGTATTACACAATAATGCTAAAACAAGAGACAACTATACCTTACTCAAGACCATTACCATTGTTTATTAAAGCATTAACTTGAATAAAACATTTAAGACCGGCCATTTCTCAAATTCTCTGGTCATCTAGCAACCAATCATTAATTATTTTAACATCATTCGCACATCTATTAATTTTAATTACTTATCTCATTAACTCAATTATAACCGGCGACCTTTTGTCTGTACTGAATACTTTCTCGCAACTAAAATAGGTCAAATGCCAAAAGTTCCAACTAATATTCAATCCTCTCACACAAAAAGATGCTTATTTATCTTTAAACAATTAATTTCAAAAGCAATTTAAAACTACTTATACTTACTTAAGAATCTTGTTGCGTGTTTGAAATTCGTTAAACATTAAGCACTGTTACTTGTTGAGTTTGTAACTGTGGAAACTTGAAGAATATTCGATATTTTATATTAAGTACGCGAGAGGCATTACTAAGAACGAGGTTATCTTTTCTTAAAAAAAAATTGCCTTACACTACGAATTATTTCTATATCGTCGGTGCGCTTACAAATATGAAATTCACAAACACTCAGACGGGAACAAACATTTGTGATTAGTCCCGTGTGGAGTTCGAATCCACATCAACACGATTAAAGCGTCTTATGCTCGAAATAATCAGATCAAGCCGCTGCCTACACTTTTATTCGTCATGTCATTCATCTATACATACAAATAATTAAATTGAAATGTCTCTTTGTAATATCAAAATAATTGTTTTAACTCAATGCATATGAAAGTAATGCGGTTCTTCTTAAAAACTTTGCCTCTCTGTTATTTGTTCCGGCTAATCTTCGAAACAGCTGGACCAATTCTGACGGGACTTTCAATGGCAGATAGCTGATAAGCAGTAACTTAGGCATCTTTTATTTAAAAAAAAAAATTATTAAATTCCACGCAGGAGAAGCCGCGGGTAACAGCTAGTACTTAATATTATTTATGTTTAAAAAACTCAGTGGATCTATTACCCTTTTATGTCTGACCCCCCAACAGATTTTGATAAAATATGACCAGGACATGCGAGCTATAATATGACTACTTCACCAAACGAATGCGTGCGAATCGATGGAGACGGATTTGTAGCCGCAAATTGCCTTTCCGAAGCTGGTGTGGCAAAAGCGTACTGTGTACACCCACTTACCGCCGACGATATTAGGTCTCAATGTAATAGACGGCGATCCTATTGGCTTCTTACCGGGCCCAACGCTAGACTTCTGACTGGTATTAAGAATTTTTCGGTATAAAAACTACACTTCATATCTTTGTATTTCCGTATGTTCCACTGTAGCGCCTAAACTACTCATCCGGTTTTCATGAATGTGTCAATCGATTTGTTATTATGGTCCAGGTGACATAAGCTCAATTTTAAATGAACAATATACATTGAAGTGTATGACACATCGCCTTAATATATATAAGGTAGCCCGTAAGGTTTAGAAGATTATAATAGAAGCATTATAAAAAGCGGCAGAAGAACAATTTTACTATCTTTACCTTATATTTAACATTTTTTAACCTTTTTTTTTTACCAATGCAGAAGACTCATGCAACTAAATCAGGTATAATGTCTAACTGACAACGGATTTCCCTAGTCGCAAACGCTTATAGCCAAACTTTTCACGTATATTTTATGCAGTACGTTACCTAAGAAATCAAAGTAAAGTATGCACCATATGCTCAGTTCAAGAATAAAATACAGCAAAAATTTCATCATGTGAGTCCAAGACACAAGTTTAATTTGTGTATTGCTGTGACTTGCGTCCTATTTGGGGTGGTTCTATTTTGTAAGACTATAAGTGAACGGCGCTCGTAGCGCTGTGCGACCGCGGTGTTCTTACCGATCACCAAGGTTAAGCAGCGTTCGACTCGGTTGGCCTGAGATGGGTGACCGTTTGTGGCATTTCATATTCGAGCGTCTCCGTGCTTCGGAAGGCACGTTAAGCCGTTGGTCCCGGTTACCACTTAATGTGGTAGTCGTTAAGCCGAGTTGGAAGCCTTAAAGGTGGCTTGATAAGTTCCAACAGTAGGTGGCCACAAACCTGCCTCCATCAATCCGCACTGGGTCCGCGTGGTGGAGTATGACCCAATCTCTCTCAACTCGATTTGTGAGAGAAGGCCTTTGCCCAGCTGTGGGCAGTATAGGCTGATATTATTATTATTATTATTATTATAAGTGAACTTATATAAATGTATAAAGAAACTATGTGCTTCGCATATCCGAAAAGGCAATAGATCTCTAAAATCTGAGTAACATATGCCAGAAATATACGTGGTTTGTAGATGGCAGGAACTGTCACAATTATTTGGAAATATTATTTTTGTTCTCTTTAAAACTTGGTAAAATGCAGTTATCAAGTTACTAAGCACCAGATTTTTAAAAAAAATAACTAATTTTGACAACAATTTTTGCATATCACAAAATCTTGATATGATTGTCGTGAAGGAAGAATTCATGTTAAGAATTACTTGAATAATAGTATCAAATGAAATGGTCCCAAATGGAACAATCTGCTACTTAAATTCAGACTATTTGAAACTTTTTTAGTATTCCAAGAGTTTGTTTAGTTGTCCCGAAATAAAAGATGCATAAATATCGACATAGCGAAAGCGTTTGTGCACGTAACGTTAGCTAGGATTTTGTTGCAAAACTATACTGGAATTGTTACAATAAAGCTGTGTTGTTTGTTTTAATATATTTCATAGATTATTAGTGAAATATTGTTAAAAGTTTGACTAACAAATAGGTATGACGGAACAAATACAATAATTTCGCTTAATTTATTTGGATGATCTCATCAATTTTTCATTTAAATAACACTGTCTCAGGACTATTAATTAAGCTTATTAATATCATAAAATTTACTATTTTCATGTCTGTTTCTATCAGGACTTCACCAATAAAATAACCAACTAGCTCTGTTACTAAAGTAGCTCAAATGGTCACTTTATGTGTTTTTCTGCCATGCACTCGGGAGTTTTGGTAGCCTCTTTTCGTATACGTGTATACGTAACCCGACATTGTTAATTAATCCCATATCGTGAATGCGTTTAAAATATAAAATTCACATATACGAATTACTCAAGTCGGAAGAAAACTTTTGTAAGTCACACAAAGATTTTACCAGTGCAGGGATCCATCAGAACTACTAAATCCGGTGAGTCGAGCAGCTTATGCTTTAATCTGTGTACATATCATAATTCTGTATGCTTTAATTGTTCTTAGGACTATACAGTCGGTACTATCTATCTATATGATCATGCCAGCTCCTTTGCGGAGAAACTAAATTACTAAATTTTGCCGTTTTGTATTATTCTACGTCCAAATTCTGCCCAAAGCATTCTCATGACAGAATACTGATACTGAATTAAGTAAGTCTACTGCGATATTTCCATATGCCTATCAACAAACAACTTTACTACAAAAATGAATCTGCATGTACATTTCAATGCTTTCTATAAAGTTAACTCAATTTACTTAACATTCACTTACTTAAAGTAGCTAAGGTAGTGGCATCACGAGAAATCAAAAATTTCTTTAAGATTTTTTTTTCTCTTTTCTAGTAAGAATGTTAGTGAGAATTTTCTTTTTCCCTTCAGATTGTTTACTTCCAGCTTTCACGGTATTAAATCGCGGGCGTGTTCCGCTCCCGATAAAACGTGCTGACGTTTTCTTTAGCGGAGGAGGAATTTTAGTTTAGATTAGTTTTGCAGACTCCAAGTTGTGGAGTAACTGTGTCGCAGTAACGTAGTGTAACCGTGGAGACCAAGGGGAGTTTATCTAAGTTTTGTTTGTTTCTTTTGGTTGGGGTTTGGACAAAACTAGGATTACACTACTGTATTAAAGAATGGATGTGGTAAAATGTATAGAATTAAAGGCATTAAAATTCATTTAATGGCGTCAAAGCTATTGACCCACACGCTATCAAGGTACTATCCACTTTATAGTATTATTAGCAAGTTTAGGTATGCTAGGCGTATTCTACTCTTTACATCGGTCTCCCAAGGGGAGTTAAACTGAGATTTGTTTGTAGAGGCATTAAGAATGGTGGTGGTTTGGACAAAACTAGAATTACACTACTGTATTAAAGAATGGATGTGGTAAAATGTATAGAATAAAGTTAATAAAATCCATTACTTGGTATCAAAGCTATCAAAGTACTATGCACTTTATAGTATTATTAGCAATTTTATTTACATTTGGTATTCTACACTTTTACCTTTCGCCAAAATAAGCTGCTTATATAACATTACATTGGTAACGTTTTACAAAAAACAAAAAAATAATTGATCAAACCTAAAAAAGAAAGTTAAACAGTTTTACACTTTTACTTAATACCTTTTTAATAGGAGAAGTGACTGCATTTTCAGCAACATATACTCAAATACACATTTATTTTTAAATGAGCAATACACGACTCAA
Source organism: Phalera bucephala (assembly GCA_905147815.2). NCBI lineage: Eukaryota > Metazoa > Arthropoda > Insecta > Lepidoptera > Notodontidae > Phalera > Phalera bucephala. Next base: position 10,448,961 of record LR990632.1, on the reverse strand, counting down.
AAGCAATTATTTCCTATTTTTTATACATCCATTTTTCCAATCACTGAAAGCATTTCGATTTTGATAAATGCATTTATACGGATACGGAGGTTATTATCATAATCAGAATCAATAAAGTCTTTCTCCACTAATCCACACTGAGTCCAGATGGTAGATTATAAACTATTGTCCCTTACTTCCACAACACAGAAACAGAATAGTCTGGTAAATTATATAAATATTTCACCCACATAAAAACACATTTCAACGAACCTGCATGATAAAAAACGTTAAATATAACAAAGACAACAAAACCGAGGATAAATTATACAACACCACAGAACTCACATAAGAAACCGAAAACACGAGACAACAAACTCTCAAAGTTAAACAACACCGCAGTTGGGAGACCTAAGATTTTAATGTACGTTTCTCATCTCATGCGGCATCGCGTTACATAGACGGCTTGTACACAACGGGAAAATTATCTTCTATACAAATATAAAAGGCAAACAACACTCGTAACTCATGCTCCAGATCATGACGTCTTGAATTGGTATCCGAATAATTAAGAAAAGGGCGGATTTCAAAACTTTGTATACGTTTGGGATTATCATGAAACCAGAATGGGGGGATGTATTGTCTTAAAGTTTCGTGATTCTAATTGCTTATAATTCATGGAGCGATTACGAGGTCCTCAAATCCTTAGCTGGTCAAAGTGCTGTTTTGCTATAAAAAAAAACAATACCAGTATAAGAAAAGAATCTGACGTTATTTTTGGTATACTGACAAAAGGCTCTTTTTTAAAGGTGGATGTACACTACATACCTTTGCAGCACCCGCTTGAAAAATGTAAACATGATGGTAAACTTTGCTATTCCTAGATTTCTATGAATGTACACCTCAATAAATTAAACCGGGTACTTAATAAACACATTTGATTTATCTCTGAACAGTTTCAAAGCACTTGTTAGTTCGCTTACACAGGGATACGTTTCTTCGATTCTTAATTCTTTTGTTTAGCCTAATATTTGCCTCCATCTTAAATAACCAAGCTCTAATCATGATAATTATCTTCGCTCCTCAAGTACTATTTTTGTTACATTAAATAAGTTAAAAGTTACCGATCGCCCTATGCAATGGGCTGTAAAGGCCACATCTTCAAACTCAAATAATTTATTTTGTATAAGCCCTGCGGGGGCTTCCTATTAGCTGTTCAAATAAATATCTTATGTAATGCTATAAAGCCTATACTAGCTAAATAGAAACCAGGGATGGTTATTCCGAAATAAAATTGGCATGGGAGCTATTTCTCCGCCGGCGGGTCGCGTCCGCAATCCTGTACAGTAAGTCTCCATATATTTTCTTCCCTAAGTCCGTGTGCAGCTGCAATTGAAAGTTAGGAATAGAGCTTACTATTTAAAGGAGGCGTGAGATCTTTTCTTGTTTGTTTTAGAGTTCGTGATTTATTTTTATTGTTGGTTATTTATTGTTACAGCTCTGCCAACGAAAATTAACATCATTGCCTATACTTAATTGTTTAAATTAAAGTCGATTGACGCGTCTTTTCTATGTATATCTCTTTCATCACGTCATATCCCTTTCGGGTTATGCAGAGTCTTACACAGTTTTATTTATATACGTCTCAGAAACTACTACACAGATTTTCATTAGTAAACAGATCAATTCACGAGAAAGGTTTAGGCAAATTATATTTTATGCAACTGGCAGAACTATGATGATACTTTATCAATATATTAAAAAAACGTGTCTCTTGAAAGCTTGATGGAACTTTAAGTATGCTGGAATTTTTCCTGTCGAACAATTATAAAAGTCAGCCGTATATTTAGTGTTATCCATAAAATGGATCAGAAGACTTTGCACAAACCTTTTTACGTTATACTAGCGTTATAGTATTTTTCGTACAAATAGGATAACATATCAACTAACGTAAATACGCTAACTAATCTGTTATGGCTAAGCACTATTTATAAAAATCAAGACAAAATACTACATATAAATCTTGAATAATTACAATAGTACCAGAATACGCGTGTACATATTCTTACAAAGATATTCAAACTTTCATCTCTATCTCTTTATGTATATCATCACGCCAGATCCCTTACAGGGTAGGCAGAGATTACAGAGTGCCAACATGTTCTTACCTTACATAATCTCTGGCTTGCTCCACTCTCATAGTTCGTTTCATACACGCTCGCCAGTTATGGAGACTCTTGAATTGTCCTTCAGATAAGACCCGGTCTATTTGGTCGTGGTAAGATAGTCTCGGTCTTCCCCGGTACCTACATCCTTCCACTTTCGCATTGCATTTTGGTTTTGTCATTCTTTCTTCTGACTATCTTTCTATATGCCCGAACCAACGCAGCATTCAACGAAAGATTCTAGAGTGGAGACCACGTATTGGCAAGCGCAGCGTAGGACGACCGCCTGCCAGATGGACCGACGATCTTGTGAAAATCGCAGGAAATCGTTGGATGCAGGTGGCATCGGACCGGTTACGCTGGAAAGCGATTGGGGAGGCCTATGTTCAGCAGTGGACAAGTATAGGCTGAAATGATGATGATGAACGCAGCATTCCCTTTTTCATATTTACACCAACACTATTCTTTCTTACAACGCTGTTGCGAATACGTCACTCATTTATCCTACTTTCATTTTCCTTCTTACATACCCAGCTCTAGCTACCATATAACAGCGTTGGGATAAGCACTCTGTTGTGGCCAGCTGCGCCTTTTGGCTTCAGTGCCGGCTCCCAAATAGCTTTCCCATCGCACCCTTTACTCTGTTCCCTGCACTCACTCTTCTCTCTATGTCAGCGGTGTCATACTTTCATCAAAGCCATATAAATGAATATAAACAATAATGTCCCGTGTCCTTAAATCACGACAGATAATTCTGTCGTGATTTAAGGACACGGGACATTATTATTGACTCTGCCACCCCCGCTGGGGAATATAGGCGTGACGGTGTGCTTAAATATAAGTGCAAAGGTGTTGTCGTGGTGATTTTTGAGTTTTGAGGAGGTCTTTGGAGGTGTTTCTTAACGAATCTTAGATTTTACTGCCTTAAATTTTAGTAAACCAAATAGACCGGGTCTTATCTGAAGGACAAGTCAGGAGTCTCCGTAACCGGCGAGCGTGTATGAGACGAATTATGAGAGTAGAGGAAGCCAGAGAGGTATGTAAGGAAAGAGCCTGTTGGAACTCTGTACTCTCTGCCTACCCCGTAAGGGATCTGGCGTGATGATATAGATAGATAAATTTTAGTTTGCACAAATAATTATAATAATTTTAATTTTAATGACTTTTTAAACACAAGCTTTTATGGCAAAAACATTACGCAGATATCTTGTATATTTGAACTCCTCAACTATGCAAGATATCTTCCTAATGTTCTGTGACTTTCTTCCGACTCCATCATCGGTCCCTGAACACTAACTGGGTCTAAAGTACTTATCAAGGCAAATCCAACGAGTCCAAACACGGTAAGGTTATACAGAGTAGTCAAGTGTCTCCATTGGCCACCTTTCGGCTTCATCATCAGACCCTGAACACTATATAGTTGTAAAGTACTTGTCAATACCAATCTAACAAACCAAAACACTTGGGGGTTACGTTTTTTAGTTCACATGATCCTATGGCCACCCTCCGACTCCATCATCAGACCAGCTTCATGGTACCATAATATTGCATTGTCGCCGAACTTATATACGTATGCCGAATTTCGGTTTTTATCATTTCTGGTACATACGGCCATATTCATATTTTTAATTTAATTTTATATTATTTGCCGTGTATTTTGTGTAACTGAATAAACGTTTTTCTACTTTCAGGGAAATATTTCAATAGGCAAATTCTTTTTTCAATTAGTAACCGTGCGGGCTCGCAAGGTTATAATAATATTAGCCCTGTTAAGAAACTGTCCCATCGTTGGGCACGGGCCTCCTCTCAAACTGAGGGTTTTGGCCGTAGTCCACCACGCTGGCCCAGTGCGGGTTGGCGAATTTCACACGGCTTTGAGAAACTCACACGCATGCAGATTCCTCACTGTGTTTTCTTTCACCGTTAAAGCAAGTGATAGTTAATTTTTAATGCGCACTTGCTTTCGAAAAGACAGAGGTGCGTGCCTGGGTTTGAACCTTAGGCCTCTGACCTTACAGTCCAACGGTCTAACCACTAGGCTATCACTGCCTTTGCTAATACTAATTGAAACACTATCACAAATTACCTAGTGTGGGGCTACGTTTAAATAAAAAAATAAATAAAAGAATTTGCGTAATTTTATATTAAACGGCAACACTGCAACTGCCGTGAAGTGATATTACACTTGATGACAGCGTTAGTTCCGATTTCGGCCGCTAGAAAAAATATCCGTGTGGAACTTTTGCGTAAAGTTTCTACAACATAAGCCATAGCACAATACGACAATTTGCAGACATTTAAACTGCTGAAGTACTGATACTTTGTTATGGATACTACAACAATATAACTTAGCAGAAACACACATAAAGCTGAACTATAAACTATGATATGTTACTGGCACTTTCAGCACTGGAGAGCTCTATTGTGGAACTTCAACAAATAACGTTTAGATTGTATTGTTAATCTAGTGGAAATAAAATTATTGAAGTATTCTGAACAAAATAAATAAATTTGTCTTCTGTAGTTACACTTGTTGAAGTAAATTTAGCGAACTAAATAAATAGAGTAGTTGGCGTGCCCCAATAGTTACTCAGCCAGTTAATTTGTGTTGTAGACTGTCTAATTAATCTAGTGGCAAATGGTACAGCTAGTGATCACGAGGTGTCAAGCAAGAATCTTAGACTGGGTAATGCTGTTGGATATTTCCAAAAAAATCCGGGGAATGTCACTGTGCCCAGTAAAATGACAATAGGCTTTCTATTAGCGGAACCGAACATCGTCGGCATGGGAGACGTCGTGGGAAGCTTTTTATGGAAAACCTCTCAATAGCAATTTGGAGACCGGAATTGTGTCTGGTATAATGACAATATTTTCTCCCTGTTATATCGGGACTTAACATCGTCGTAACGTCTTGAAGGTGAAGAATATAGGCGTGCCAGTTATTATTTAATAATGCTTCTTTCCAAAGAAATAGGTTTACGTACCAAGTATTAACACACACACACACACACACATGGGACCTAACATCGTCGGCAAAAAGTGGGTATACACAGTACAGCTCTGCCACCCTCATTTGAGGAATATAGGTGTGACGGTGTATCTAACTATCTATTAAAACACGGAAGTTTGTTCTTCTCAAACATTTCCTCAAGTTTAAAATTGTAAAAAAAAGTCGGACGAAGTTGCAATTTTTGTGGACTGCTTTTATAAACTTTTCCTTATGAACTAAAATAATTTCAAGTCTGTGTACTAAACTTATTGTTCTTGTTTTATACTCAGATAGCTTTTATCTTATATTATTAAGAGCTATTCGCACAAGCTTTTATTTAACTTGTTTTTTATATGTCTTTCCAATTCAACATTCATCTGATTGAACTGATATTTGGTATACTTAAGTAACTTTAGTGACAATTCCATAAAATGGTTCCACGGAGCTAGTCTGAATACCTATGGAACCGGAAGGTGACTGTAGGAACTTCTCAACAAAACAAGGTAGTTTCATCACATATGAACAATAAAAGGCTTTTATTAAATTTACGACTAACCGTCTACCAAAGCTATTTGGCTTTAAACCATTTAAAGCCAAATAGCTTTGGCTTTAAATGGTTTAGATATCGCTTTGCCAAAGAGTTTCCTTTTCTTTCTTCTTTCCTTTCTTACGAGTAAGCTTGCTTGCTTTTACGTGAATTGTGTATAGGAATTTTCATGTTTGTAAACGCACTCATGACATAGGAATAAATCCTAGTTTAGGGCTAAGTTTTCATAAAAAAAAATACCAATGTGGTTCTATAGTAATTCTACCGCATAGTTTGCTATTTTAATTTTGCAGTAAACGTTTTTCGGCTTATGATAAACACACCGTCAAGTCTATATTCCCCAAGCGGGCGTAGCAGAGGTATACTGAGTACACTCACTTTTCGCCGACGATGTTAGGTCCCATGTTATAGGGGGCGAACCCATTGCCATATGCCGGACACAATTCCAGACTCCGGACTCATACTAGAATTTTTTTGTTAAAACAACTACATTTGTCCGACCGACTACATTTGTACCTAGGACCTCGTGATCTCAAAGCGATGCTTTGACTCTAGAACAACGAGGCAGTCAGCTTATGATGATGATGAGAATGACCTGTTGTAATTTATTGCAAGATATAGTCGCAGTTTTAAGCCCGGTGTCATTCCAACTTGCAGTAGGAATATTTTTTCTCTATCCCCAGAGGAAAACAATATAAATTAGTATAGAAAGAATTGTTATTTTCCTCAAAAGATATCCTGCGTTTCAAAAACTATTGGTAAATAAATATAAAATTTAAATATTAGTAAATACATAGACATGTTTTCCTGGTGTGTTTTTTACAAAACAAAGCAATATAGTCATCCATATAAATTATGAAAACACTAGGTTTTCAACATAATATCTTTCATATCTCAAAGCAAACTCGAGTGTAGCATATACAATATTCCATAAAATGTTAGTACACAAACTATCTCGGCTTTCGTAACTGCGTCAAGCTCGTCCAGCAGATTATCTTGGGATAGTGCAACTTGAGCAAATGCCTTCGCTACATCTATGTTTATGTATCTTTTATGTTATTACGTCTAAGAAAACTCCATCTTTTTCAACAAATTTATATTTTAATAGCTGTTAAACGAAATGCTGTCTGTTTTTGTTTCTGACTGCACAAAAGGGAGGGCTATTTTAAATATGCGCACCTTCAGAACGGTATAGGCTTAACTCAAAACTGTAAGAAATCGAGTTACGGTCATAGAGGGCCATTAAAAAGTACACTTTCTGGTGAACAATAAAGCAGTGGCATTTTATGATAGATATTAGAATTAAGAAATACAATACTTCGATCTCTTTCACTTTACCTCCCTCTCCCCACGCAATTCAATTCTAAAGCGACGCGATTAGTTTCCCAAAAACTTGATTTTTTGAGATTAGTCACTACTGCTCTAAAGATGCGTATACAATCAGCGACTATTCGAAATACCATTTCGAAATATATAAATATTCGGAATTTTTAATACCAACAAGCCAGATTTGGAGCACATACCTGACCGTCACATAACATATGCCATTTGTAGCAATTCTATTTTCAAGCATATCCATACTTTGGAAGGCACGTTTCCACTTTATGTGGTTGTTATTAAGCTTAGTTGCAAGCCTCATAGGGGGCTTGCTAAACCCACACTGGGTCCGCGTGATGGATTATGACTTATTCTCTGTAACCTAAAATCGTGAGAGAAGATTTCACCCAGCAATGGATTTGTTCAGCAGTATGCACTGATTGACTCAAAATATTCATGACATTTTCTTGAACTATATTGTGTTTTGGTATTTTAGGCTTATACCTGCTAATATTTTTTTTAATTTTCTAAGACATTGACACCATGACATATGAGAGATATGTATGGAAAGAACCTGTTAGAACTCTGTACTCTCTGCCTACCCCACAATCTGATCTGGCGGGATGATATAGATAGATAGATAAAGAGAGATTAAAGGACATTGCGCCCATACATGATTTGCCCTACAACCAACAGCAATGAAAAAATACTGGTATAATTTCAAATCACCCATAAATTCTCTTAAGGCATATACTATTAAACGGACAAGCGGGGGAATCGGAATATTGCACAAAAATTATTAGATTTTGAGGTTATAATTCAGTAGTCATTAATACATATGAGCTTATATTGTATGTTGACATTCAGTAAAGATGTCAGCTACTTCGATATAAGTACTTACAATACTTTGAAATATTCGGTTTAGATTGCAAATTGTCCGTTAGATACGGATATTTGTCAAAGGAGGTCAAAGTTTTGTTGGTTCTGGGGCAATTTTCGACAATGACCTTTATATCTATTTATCATATTATATATTATAACATGTATAATATATATATTTTCAGGCCGTAGAACGTTTTTTTACCGACAAAGCTATCCCATGGAAGAACATTCTTTCTGTGGCGACTGATGGTGCCCCATCTATGGTTGGTCGTCATCGAGGGTTTGTAGCGACAACTGCCTGAGGTACTAGTCATTCACTGCGTGATTCATACACAGCATTTAGTAGCAAAAATCTAAGTCCTAGATTGCATCAGTCTTAACAATATTTTATAAATGCTGTCAATAAGATTCTAAGCAATTCTTTGAACTTTCGGCTATTTGCTCAGCTATGTTAGGAAAACGAGGAAGTCTTAACTCGGTTGCTTTTGCACACTAAAGTTCGCTGGCTACAAAGAGGCTCCTGCTAAGCAAGATTTTCAGCTATTTTTGAATCTGTGTTGGAGTTTTTACAAGAAAAACATCCGAATTTAAAAACCTGAACAATTGTCAAAACAGATATTTATTATAATAATAATATTAGCCCTGTTAAGAAACTGCCCCACTGTTGGGCACGGGCCTCCTCTCAAACTGAGAGGGCTTAGGCCATAGTCCGCCACGCTGGCCCATTGCGGGTTGGCAAACTTCACACACCTTCGAGAAACTCTTAGGCATGCAGGTTTCCTCACGATGTTTTCCTTCACCGTTAAAGCAAGTGATAATTAATTTTTAATACGCACATGCTTTCGAAAAGACAGAGGTACGTACCTAGGTTTGAACCCGAGACCTTTGACTTTGCTGTCCAACGGTCTAACCACTAGGCTATCACTGCTAATAATATTTATTACTTGACTGATATCTTTGGTATGTTGAACAAAGTTAATTTGCAGCTGCAGGGTGACGATTTTAACTTGATTAAAACAAAATTAATAATATCGGCCTTTGTGGGTAAACTCATCCTTTATAAACAGGTAAGTCTCCGCATTTGTCATAATTACCAGAAATGCTTCAAGACGATGTTCTTTTATCATATGTCACTCACCTGGCATAACAAGGATTTTACTAAGAGGTTTGAGGATCTCTTAAATTTATAAATTCCTCAATAGATAATAAATCCGTACAATATCACAGCCAAGGAACAAGCCAATGTGATAATGCAAGAATAGTTGACTACCATCAGTGCAGACGAGGAGTTTAAGCAGAAGTTCAACCAAGTTCTGGTTGCAACGCAACATTTAAACACAGTATCCTGCATTGTGGAACATTGCTGAAAAGTACCTTATCGCTTTTCCATCATCATACCTAGTCGAGAAAGGCTTTGGTGTGGTTACAAACATTTTGACAAAACAAAGCAACGGATTGAAAATCAACGAACGCTGAGATTTAAGGGTGCAACTCACAAATATTGAACCGGATTTTGCTAGATCGGTAACAGGTCACCAAGTTCATCCCTCACACTGATTTTTTTGTTTTTCTATCTTTACTTTGCGATTTTTATGGTTTTTTTTCATACATAATTTTTACGTAATTTGTATTAATATAATTATTAATTACACCTGATATTTAATGAATTTTATGTATAATTATTTTGTTAAATTTTGTACTAGTAATATTTTAAGGTATTTTTTTTTAGTTCCAAATTCATTGTACAACATTCTGCCTCGTTGATGTAGTAGCGTATAGTGTAACTGGCGATCATGAGATCCTGGGCTTGAATAGTATTCAAATAGCTATCTCAGACAAAATGATTCCTTTTTTCTATCAAAAGTTTCAAACTTGAATCGAGGTTAATCTTTAATCGAGCTATAAGCTTTTATTTAACTTGCAATGTCTGTCCGTCTGTCTTTCCGGTTCAAATCTTGTAAACCGTTTATCAAGCACTTGCAGGTATTCTATTGAGCTGCATTTTGGCTAACAATGCAATAATATGGTACCATAGAGCTGGTTTGATGCTGAAGTCGGAAAGTGGCCGTAGGAACTCGTAAACTATACAATGTAACCCCCTAGTGTTTAGGCTTATTAGATTGGTAGTGACAAGTCCTATACAATCAGATAGTCTTCAGGGTCTGATAATGAAGCCGAAAGGTAGTCAATGGAGCCACCCAATTACGCAATATAATCCCGCCTTGTTTGGTTTCGTTGGATTTGTCTTAACGAATACTTAAGACCCGGATGGCGTCCAAGATCTGATAATGGAGCCGGGACAAACCCATACATAAGATATCTTCGTTGTTTTTTTTTGCAATAAAAGTTTGTGTTTAATGAGGTATTTTTAAAATATAATAATTTTTAATTTGACACACAGACACATCGCCACGCCTATATTCCCCAAGTCGAGGTGGCAGAGGTGTGCTGCGTAGGCCCACTTTTTCCGACGATGTTCGGTCCCATGTAATAGGGGGCGAGCCTATTGGCATATACCGGGCACAATTCCTGACTTCGTACTCATGCTGGGAATTTTTCGTAAGAAAAACTACCGACCTAGTATTTGACCCATGACCTCGTGATCACAAAGCGATGCGCTTTCCCACAAGACCAACGAAGCAGCAATTTTACATAGGTATAAAATGGAACCGTACATTTTTTGTGAAAATAATCCCTTAAATTCCTATACATATGAAGTCCCAATAAAATCAGTCTAGCCCTTCGAGATATTAGCTCGGATAAACACTGGTTGATAAAAAAATTAAAAGCATGTGTTTGGACCGCATGATACACTTGTATACAAAATAATCTTTGATTTTATATAGCACCAAAGAAATTGTAATTTTACAAGTGATATACAAAGGCCAGCTTAACTCAAGATATAAGTTCTCTTTCAGCGAAGTTAAGAAGTGAAAAGGTCATTAAGAAGGCTAATATCTAGAGAAGAGCTTGCGCGTATGGCATATGGGACAAAGTTGTAAAGACTCTACGAAAAGCAAAAGACCTATCATAGCGGCTGGAAGAATGAAGAGGTACACCAAAGAAGGGGAGAATACTATAAGTTTAATGTAACAAAATCTTTTTAAAAAAAAGCATTTATAGCAAAAACACGACGAAGATATCTTGCTTAATGAGGAAATTCCTATAGATTTTTTCGGCTTCATCATCAGACTCTGGGCACAATCAAGGTCTAAAGTACACGTTAAGACAAATCCAACGAGTCCAAATACGGAGGGGTTATATTGGGTGGTTGGGTGGTTCCGATAGCCACCTTCTTTTTGGCTTTATCATCAGACCCTGAACACCATCCAGTTATATAGTAATTGTCAATATCAATCCCACAAAGCAAAACATGAGGGGGTTAAGTTGTATATTTCACATGTTCCCATCGCCACCTTCCGACTCCATCATTAGACCAGCTCCAGGGTACAATATTAATGCATTGTCATCGAATAATGCTGTAATTTGGCATACATATGTATGCCAAATTTCAGCTTAATCGGATACCCGCAAGGGCTTGAAAACTTGATCACAAGATTTAAACAGGAAAGACTGACAGACAGATATACGAACATTGCAAGTTAAATAAAAGCTTCATAAAACAAAAATTTATTCCAAAAATAACCGGCAACAACAAGATTAATATTTAGGAAAAACAATTAAGAATACCTACAAAGAAATGGAATTGGAAAGTAAGAAAAAACACACGCCGCTGAGAATGGCACCTCGAACCCACAAAGCATAGTAAATGAGTTCGGAGAGGCTTAGCGTTTTTAATTAACATTTTGTGATAAAGAGTCACGAATGATACTCGCAGAAGTTATTGTAAAGGAGACATTAAAGATATTATTTTGCTATCTAAAAGGTTTGGTAGGTAGATAGGGTAGATTACATGCTTTTAGTTGTTATTGGGGTTTATCAAAATGTGTGCTTAGGCAAATTACGCTTAAATGTCGCATGTCGTTAATCATGATTTACTGATCATAAATTTTTGTACAATGATAATGCACTTCCTAAAGGTGAACACATTGTGACGAAATTATTATATCTGGGAAATTTAATAATCCTTTTTGAGATACAAAGGAAATAGTTTGCTTAAAAATCGACGCCGAGCCCATTAATAGATCCAAAGCACCTACCACCTAGTAAGGGAAAACGGGTATATACTTAAACGAGATATTATAAAATATTCTTTATATTTATTATTGTAAGGGCTTTGTCTTGTCTATCGTAGAAAATAACACACATATATAAATTTAAAAACAACCATTTCCTACACATATTACGATGTTTCGCCATCTATTTTGGATATTAGCCTAACAAAATTTATCGACGCATCAATTTAATAGATCATTCTATTCTTTACATATTTTCTCACCGTCCTTAAGTACTCTAACCCAATTTCCTAACAAATCTATATTTTCTTCCCTAAATTACAGAACTTAAACGTTCTAAGCTTAAATCAAACAAATCATCAATCACTATCAACAGTTAAATTACTTACAAACAATTCTAATTTCATAAAACAGTTCTGATAAACTTTAGTTGATGACTGAATGAATAATAACTCTTATAAGTAATTTAGTAAATTGTTACTTTCACGTTGCAAAGTTTATATTCTTAGAGCCTTGAAGTTACGTCAACAATTTTCGAAATCAAATTTAATAAGTCAGTTTGTCAAATATTTTTCAAAAACACTTATATAAGAAAGATATTTGCAATAGTTGTGGGTGTATTTCTCATACTTAACATCTACGAACATTCATAACTATCATTTCTCTGGCCCAGAGACCTTAGTGCTAAAAGATTGACGTTAACGTGACGCTAGCAAATATGCTATTCTTGTCACTCTACCAATTTACTAAATAAATATGAACGAGACAGCACGATTACTCGACAATGATTCGATAATATCAAGTGGTTTGTGCTTAGCCCTCAGATCTTTGATGTCACGTCAAGATCTTCTAGAAACAGATTTAATATATTCAAATGAAAATTAGTCTGATAATACGTTTTCCAGCGACATAAAAGAAATTTTTAGTAAACTATTACTCGCGGCTACGCACGCGTTTATATTGTAATTTGACCTAGATCTCTAAAGCGCAATCTTATTCAACGCTAACGCCGTCTCATAAAAAAACATATACGGCGAAATAATATTTAAAAAAGGTACATTGCGAACTAAATATGTAACATAGTTTTATCAGTATATGTCGTGTCAGTCTTCTCGTAAGAATATACAGTTCATGTTCATGATCAAAATTATATTAAGATACTCGTATCTTAAATAAATGATTATACAAAGTTTCGCATACGGGCCATTCATCTTTAAAGATTTTTCTCCGGAAGAGACAATTCTAAATGCGTCGTCAGTTCATGTACGAAATCATGTTTAAGTGTTTAAATCAAACGTGTATGTTCAATTTCAGGCGAGTGCTTTTAACCACCGAAGAGTTTCTTGTAAGGAGACGAACCTGAGTCCAATATCCTGAGTCTTATCCTGATCCTGAGTCCAGGAATTCATGTGTAAGCAAAATCACTCATTTTAACGTAACATTGCAGCTCGATAGAGCTGCAATGTTACGTTAAAATGGTTTATCCCGCGATTATCCCGGATTAGTTGCTGTTTACGGGATACTAAGTGTTTATTATTTTAAATTATTACCATACCAAATTTCATTGAATCATCCGTTCGGTAGTTTTTGCGAGAGAGAGAAACACCAAGAGACAGACAGACAGACAGACAGAAAGACAGACAGACAGACAATAATTACTTAATAAAAATACTTTTATGTTTGCTAAATTTAATTACTTTACATTTCAGATAATATATTGTCTACGCAATTCTATTGTCGGTTACGTCCCCATTCCTGGGGCTTACGCCTGCATTATTATTACTCGCTTTTACCTTACTAGCAATATGCGTTTGCTTTGGTTAAATCTTGCAAGCTGCATTAGACCCAATTCCATACGAAGTTGAAATTAAACAATGCGTTTTTGGCTTACATGACCTGATTCTACACTCAGGATTGGCTCCAGACGGAGGAAATCCTCAACGGCCAACAGGATTGACGCGAAATTTAAGTATACACATTTAGTTTTGATTGGCCGTTTTAATTTGCGCATTACCAGGCTACATAAAAACTTGTTTATAAAATGTTTTATACTATCAATATATTAAGTGTCAAAACCAACTTAACTATCTGCGGGCGAGCGACCGTCGTGTACCACGCACGATAGCATCATTTTAATATTTTTTTTAGATTTGGTTTAATCTGAAATTAAATCAGTTGTATTCGGACTTGTTGGTAACTTATTAAAATTCTATCTACAATAAATAATTGTACTAAGTTTTAACGACTGTGACTGGACAGTGCAAAATCTAAATCGGCTGGGTTGAACTGAGATGGGTGACCGCTTGTTGGTAGCATTTTCATATAAAGCCGTTGACCCCACTACCACTTGTGTGACATGTCACAATGTGACAGTCGTTAAGCCAAACAAGAAGATCTAGGCGGCTTAATAAGTTTTAAGAGCAGGTGGTAAGAACCCTACTTCCAGCAACCCGTACTGGGTTCGCGTGGTGGATTATGACTTAATCTCTCTCACCTCGATTTGTAAGAAAATACCCTTGCTGTGGGACGATGTAGGTTGATTTATATTTACAGCTAGCAGCCGCCTGCGAATTCGTTGGCGTGTGTATGTTTATTTATGAATTATACCCTATGTGTGAGTCTGACGTACAAGCTATATTACTGTAAAGTTTCTTCAACATCCGTTCAGTACTTTTTGTATGAGAGTAAGAAACATCCATATCCATATATCCACCCTCACAAAGTTTCGCGCTAGGATTAGTAGAATATAAAGTGCAAATAATATAGGCCACACAAAATATTTGACCAACATTTGCGATCATTTCTCACGGGGATCATTGGATAAGCCTAGAGGAAGTCGCGTTTCTGTGAGGATTAAAATGGCTTAGGAGTGACGTGATATTCGCCTCGCGTGTTTGGCCAACATCAAAAATTCAAGAGGATTGCTTTGTTATATTTATCCTATCAAGTAGGATTTTTAAATGATATTTTCCTTAAGACTAAGGCTGTTTTGTTAGCAGGAGAAACATTTTGAGCTATTATAATGGTGCTGTCAATCATATGTATTTTGTATGCTTATTATTCGGGCAGATGTTTCCACAGTAAATTAAGGTAGATTAAAAAGAGTAAGCCTAGTTCTAAAATTAATCGTCAGATAGAAATAAATTTTAGAAAATGTAAGGACGATACAAAGCTTACTACAATACCCCCTAGACGTGAACCTTACTTACGTGAAAATTACTTAAACACACAATAAATCATGTTGCGTTGGAGCGACTGGAAACATAGAAAACCTGCAAGTACCTACATGAAGAGTCACAAATAGTTGTCAAGGCGCAATTTTGAACCATCGGCGTTTTATTGAGCAGACGACGCAATTTCGGATGGTTTTATGTCCCGTACACCTGCATATTTTAATAATAATATAAAAAAAATAATAAAATTAAAGCCCTACAAAGTAAGATAGCGCAGTGATGCAAGATCGCAGACACATCAATTAGATATTTGCTTTAAAAAATAAATACAAAAATCAACTTTCGAAATTTAAAAAGTGTTATTTACCATTGTTAATCACTTTGATACCTGAATTATGTTTGCGTATTGGAACAAGTTTTAGAAATGAAATAAAACTATTTTACGGATTTTATCGCGGTTTATTTTTGAGGTTCGGGAGGGGTCCCTCCCGTGACCATGGGTGCTGCAAAGCACTCGAAACGTCAGGAACTTAAAATCAAAAATAAACCGCGATAAAATCCGTAAAATAGTTTTATTTCATGTGTAATATTCGCGTAAATCTAAGAACTCAGTAAGTTTTAGAAATGCATTTAATACCGCAGTACAGTTTTCAATTTTAGTTTGATATAGCCGATTGAAAGCAAAACGGCATTAGTTTCAAATAAAAAAAAAAATATTGTAACATATATTAAAAATATTTTGGTATCAATTTAGCCACCCATTCAAAAAAAAAAACACTTTCAGGTCCTTCGTTGATTATGTTTCACAGTGTATATTAGTTGCCATAAAACAAAAAATATATGAAATACTTATTTAAAAGTCCGGTTCAATTTTGTAAGGGATTTTGATTACAAATACTATATACAAATATATGATTTTTACCATTGAAAAATTAACATTTCAGCTGTTAGGGTTGGTTTTGTTTTGCACGATAAAAAATAGCTGGTATTTATCTTCAACCGCCGTGTGTCACCCAAACACCAGTCCAACAGCGAAGAAAATTTATTCCGTCACACACACACCGAGAGGGGGCACCACTGACTCTGTTAACTGAACTTAATGACTGGACATTTGACTCATTAATCTGTCCCTTTACAAAAAGGGTGGCTTTTTGTGGGACATTCGTTACTTGCCCCCCTTTCTGCTTTGAATACGTAAGTAAGCTGTGTTTTGTTCTCTTTTTCTGTTAGCAAAATCTTGAATTTTTATATATCTCCGTTCTCCCTCTATCAAGAAAAGAGTAATAAGTTTTAACAGGTTCTTTACAGGTGCTTATTGTTTCTTGTTCGATAAAACTGCAAAGGCCTCAGCCAACAGGGTTGGAATTTTCTCATACAAAATCGTCCACTCTAATAGTTGAAAATAAATATGCAATAACTTGTCAACCACCTTCAACGCGATATTCCAAAGAAAACCCAGATTTTACAGTTATACAATTCAATTTTCAATAATGTATTATTAATTTATGACACATTATCATTTATTTGTGTCCACTCTCGCTGGTTAGGGAGATTTTTGGTCATGCATTATAATGACTGTAGAGTAAAATGGAGATCGAGTTCGAATATTGAACAATTATCTGGTAGATTAAGCTTAGCGGCATATGCCGTAAAGAAAATTACATTATTAACTGATATTCTAACAGCTAGACTTATTATGTCATATAGCATATTACTTTGGGGATGCTCTGTATACCATCTTTGTTTTACAGAAAAGGGCTATTCCAGCTATTTATAATTAGGCCCCGAGAGCTTTCTCTTAAGAAAAAATTTAAAGAGAATATTATAACTGTTGCATCACAATTTATATATGAAACTCTGCTATATGTTAAAAAGGTATCAGTAACTTTGAAAAATATAGTAATATTCATCATGTAAATACACGGAACAAATATGATCTTATTGTACATTCTACTCGTCTCCACAGAATTAGTAATTCTTTGATGGGGCAATGTAAACGCTTCTAAAACAAAATTACAAATTAAATTCAAAGACTAGCCCGCTGAGTTTCTCTCCGGATCTTCTCCGGACCGGCCGCGTTCAGATCAGGTAGTAAATTAAAAAAATGCAATAATTTTGACGTTTGTGCGTGCTATTGTATTGACCTATACAAATAAATGATTTTGGACTTTGACTTGAATGCTTGCAGTTTGCCTGAGAGATTAGGTCAGAAACGAGAGGATCTTCAAGAGGACCAAAGTCACAGACATTATATTAAGAATTGCCTAAATTAACACTTTCGAGTGGTGACTAAGTACCAGCAGACGTGGAGTAGGCAGGCTCCATACAAGATGAACCGATGACCTGGAGAAGGTCCCAGATAAAAGCTGGTTTCGGACATCACAAAGCTGATTATCTTGGTAATCTTTGGGGGTAGCGTTTGTCCTGCAGTGGGCATCTTTCGTCTGAAGACTTAACGCAAACCGTTTATTTTCCATAATCCCTGCGGGGGTATTTACAAATTGTCATATTTACTTTTTTTAACTTACTAATCTACCACCGGATTGGAACGCGGCCTCTACTGAGAACATCCGGCGAGGAACTAAGCGGGCTTGTCTTTTTTGTGTAATTCTCCATTCAGTTTTTTTCATCATTTTCTGTATAGATACATACATTTTTATGTTATACAAAATCATTTATGCGATCCAGCTGTAGTGATGCCTTACGACTGAGATATAAGACTGATAATAATATTTTTGAATATATGTTATGATGAAAAGCTAGAGGATTTAGGGGGACCAGTCTCCACAAGCAGCATCCGTTGACGAGTACGACTACTTGAGCAGCCATCACCTCCCTCGATCACATTAGAGAGAAGGAAGTGATCCGCATCAAATAGCCACTGACATAGACTTTTTAGTGAATATGACCAACCCCCCCCCCCCCCCCCCCCCGTTACAATCTTAGAGTAAAATCACTATATCACATGCACATTCTTTAGGAAATACATTGAACTAAATAGGCCACCCACAAAGATTATATAACATTAAGCTCCTTACGAGACAGTCGAGGGAAATTTGCATAAAGTACGGAAACTCGCTAAAAAGCAGACTTTATTGTTTTTATTCTTGGAGCAAACAATACAAACTTTCTTTTTCCATCTAAATAAGATTCACAGGTTTTTTAAATTAGATGGAAAAATTGGGCACTCGAGAAATAAAAGTTAGCGCTTTAATTAACGGAGTGGATATTATATTATAAACATTTTAAGACTAATTGTTGTACCCGGATTTGTTCGCATTAAAAGGTGCAATATGGCCATAAAATACATTTGTCTGCTGTTTTACTAGTAACAAAGCGATCACAGATATTATAACCATTGATTTTAAACAGTCGAAGCAATAGCGTTCCTGTCCAAGGTTCTTGGGCGTCTTGTTCATGATCAATTAAGCAAATTCCTTAACAAGAATTGTCTCCTTAACCCCTTTCAATCCGGTTTCCGTCCTGGTCATAGTACCGTTACTGATCTCGTTAATATTACGGATGATATAAGATCAGCTATGGAAAAGGGCAATTTAACAATACTAGCACTGCTTGATTTTAGTAACGCATTCAATACTGTAGACTTAGATGTTCTTCTTGGCGTGCTACGCTCTATAAACATATCTCCAACGGTGATTGAATGGTTTCGTAATTACCTGTTTGGCCGCCGGCAACGTATTCGCATTGAAGATTCTTACTCTTCGTGGTGCGATACTGATGCTGGTGTCCCACAGGGTGGCGTTCTATCTCCTTTACTCTTCGCTGTTTTTATTAACACCATATCCAATCAATTAAATTCTTCCTACCACCTATATGCAGATGATCTCCAAATTTACAGTCAAGCTCCATTACCCAGGTTGTCGGAGGCTATTACTTCAATTAATTGCGGCCTTGCAAAAATATGCGATTGGAGTAAGATGAACGGCCTCAACGTGAATCCATCAAAGACTCAAGTTATCATTGTTGGCAGTTCCAAAATGGCCACACGCATCGACTGGCTGCATCTTCCTAAGATCATGCTTGACGGCATTATGATACCTTTTAGTAAAACAGTCAAAAATTTGGGTATCTACATAGATACTAATTTTACTTGGAGACCGCAGCTTCAAGACATTAGTCGGAGAATCTTCGCCTTAGCAGGTTCACTGCGAAGGCTGCGAAATTTTCTCCCTACTGCCACTAAAATTGCGCTCGCTCAATCACTTCTCCTTCCTATCCTCGACTATGCAGACACCAGCTATCTAGATCTTTCAGAAGAACAACTGAATAAACTTGAGCGACTCCAACATTTTTGCATACGGTTCATATTTGGTCTACGCAAATATGATCATGTCTCTGTTTTTCGCGCAAAGCTCAAGTGGCTACCTTTTCGACTTCGCCGGAACGCTCACATATTATCACTTCTATACAGTATTCTGTTTAATCCAACATCTCCTCCTTATCTCAAAAAACGATTTGAGTTCATCCACGAAACACATCCTGGGTTCTTAAGGTCATCGGAAAACCTGAAACTGAACACACCGATGCATTCCACAAACTTCTTTAATAAATCCTTACAGTTCAAGCTGTACGTTTGTGGAATGCATTGCCCGTGTCTATCAGACGAGCAAAGACACAAGCTTCTTTTAAATCTATGGTAAAAAATCATTTGCTCTCTTCTTGTCTTTCATAATTCTTCTATTGTGTTTTACCTATTAGTATAACCCTTTGGAATGTTGGTTGCCTGGAAGAGATTGCTGTTAGTAATAAGGCCGCCAATTGTGCTACAATTTGTATGTGTATATTTTATTTTCTTTGTTTGTTGTTCTTGCTTATGTTGGTGTACAATAAAGTGTATTTTATTCTATTCTATTCTAAATATCGGACTCATTGTCACGATTATAAACTGCATGATGCTAGTTTGAAAAATACATACACGCGCATGCACACACATACCCGCACCGCACGCACGCATGCATGCACGCATATACGCACGGGCTTACTTATGCACGCGCATGTGTATAAACACAATTATAATTTATAATAATTATAGCCCTGTTAAGAAACTGTCCCACTGTTGGGCACGGGCCTCCTCTCAAACTAAGAGGGTTTAGGCCATAGTCCGCCACGCTGGCCCAGTGCGGGTTGGCGAACTTCACACACCTTTGAGAAACTCTTAGGCGTGCAGGTTTCCTCACGATGTTTTCCTTCACCGTTAAAGCAAGTGATAATTAATTTTTAATACGCACATGCTTTCGAAAAGACAGAGGTGCGTGCCTGGGTTTGAACCCGAGACCTCTGACTTTGCAGTCCAACACAATACTAAACAAAATATATTGCAAGTAGTTACTATTCTGGCAATTAATGGTTTTAATTATTATTTTTATCCACAATTCTTACACTCTTAATTAACCCCTTTAGGAGACGAATTTTCAAGATTTTTTTCCTTACGTTATACAAGGAATAACTGTGGAATAAAGATTGTATTTCTATATTCATCGGCTTAAGTTGTGCGTTGGCCGTCAGTCAATCAATGTTAGTTTTATTAAGTAGAATATTTATTAGCGTTAAATTCTTTCCTCCTTTAGTCGTTTCATAATAATATTTTTGTCAAAGCGTTATTCTATAAACTCGCTAATTCCATAGATTCCACCACATAGGTGTCAACTTTAACAACATGTGGTTTAAATAACGCCCATTAATTAAACACTGACCAGAGCGCTTAGCACGAACAGTTTGTCATTATAGTAACGTTGTGCAGAAAGCGTGCTGTTACGTTCCTCTTTATTCAGTAAATTTGTAGTCTGAAAAGGATGGCACATCGACTCGATAACGTTATAACAACGTCAACCTCTTTTTGCTAAACCCTCAGGTAGCCTGTTATTATATTTAAACTCGCCCTTATTACGAGGTTGGAGCGCATTCAGATGAAATGTGAACGTCAATTTTCATTATCGAATGACCGGTAGTAGTGTGAGCATACAAATACGAGACCTATCGGCTTACGGAATCAAGTGGATGCATATGACATGCAGATATTAATAAATTAGCTTTGGGTGTTGTCCAGTTTATTGGTATGACTCGAGTTATTGATACAAATAACCGGATAGTAGAAAGTTCGGAAATCTTGGACTATGTTGTTGAAATTTTTCTGTGGGAGAATTGTCAGTTAATTGATATTGTGCCCGGTATAATAGCAATAGGCTGACTTCCTTCAACTTTAAGAACTTAGATCGTTGGCGATGTGGGTGTACACAGAACACCTATACCCCGCTTGGGGAATAAAGGTGTGGTGGCTCGTTAAATAAATTCGGCAGGTAAACAGATTTTTAACTAGATTAACTATATATGAATTTGGTTAGGACGTTTTAGCATGACTTAGTAGTCATTCTAAAACGTCCTAACCAAATTCATATCCAAATTCATCCAATCAGGTCAGACGGTAGTCCGTCTGACCTGATTGGATGGCTAATTGACAGTAAGAAATACGTTTTGAAATTTTCGCAAATATGAAGGCGAAACCGTGATTGTAAAATGCATCTAAAATTAAAGCAGAACCAGAGACTCTTACGGAGCTAGTAACGATTATAGAACACCAACAAGTTATTTTCATACACTTCTTTCTTCTTCGACTTTCTTTCGCGTCCTCCACTCGCATAGTTCGTTTTATACACGCTCACTAGTTACGGAGACTTTTGATTTGCCATTCAAATAAGACGAGAATAAAACAAATAAAACAGGTTCTTAAGTGACTTTTACTCATAACAGTCAGCAGACCACAATTTCAGCTCCAACGTCAGTTTCTATGAGGTGGAATAGGGGTCAATCGCTGACCCGTCCTTAATACAAAAAAATTTTAACACCTTTTTAGCGCATCAGGTCATGCGTGGTAGACGCAAATAACACAAAACATTCCATTACATTTTGCCATAACTGCAAACTGTCTCCTTTGAGCTTTCGCCACATAGCTGACGGAGCGCGATGGTGTCGCGATGCCGGCGGACGGCAGTATGGTGCGTACGTCGCAGTGCGCCCGCTAAACAACACATGCTAGCATTCCGCTCGCACTTGTATTGGCGTCTCGTTCTCGCCTCAATACGTTTGGAATTTTCCGTCGGGCGTGGCGGCGGCGGGTCGCGACGTTTGCTGTCGCACCGAGCATCGCGGACCTATGTGGCATCTGCCGTACATTTCAGTACATTACGACTCTCTAGTTTGTGGGCTTCGCACCACGCTCACGCCGCGCCTGCAATATGGCTTAACCATTATAATGACAATCGTACCGTTACAAGCACCTAACTGCTTAAACTTTCAGTGGAAAACCAAAAGGTAGTTACGGTAAGTGAGCGTTTAGCGCCAAATGATTATTACTTCCCATTAGTCTCAGTCGTTGAAAGTCTTAGTGGAATTAAAAGAAAGTGCGGTTACCTCGGCAAACAGTTTCGTGAGGCCACTAAAACTACGAATAATAACATACAACTTTTAATATTTGCGATTTTTATATAAGATAAAATTGATGAAAAAAATATTTTCAATTTTAATTTGCCCTTGGCAAATAATGCGCATAGCAATCATGAGATCCTTCACTCTACCACCCACGCTTGGGGAATACGGGCACGACGGTGTTTTTTTTTTTCAGTTTAGCCTTCTACTTCTACAAAAACGGTGCCATGAACTCAGATATCGTCACCTGCCGTTGGGATTCATCAAGCCTATAAGGCTTATAGGCTTGATGAATTCCAACAGCACTATAAGGCACTTTCTAACAGGGGGGCACTTTCTACCATAAGGTACCATAGAGAGGCTTGAAAATATTAATGCCACAAACGATCATCCTACTTATGCTAACTGAAATGGAGGGCTCAGCTTTTACAAATGCCGTTGCTAAGCTTATATAAATAAGATACGGGAAGTTTCAGCAATGACTGTTAGAAGGACATATGGCCGGTTTCAATATTCATCTAAAGGATAGATTTGCTTAGTGTCAGTAGAATTTTGACAGATTTTCCATACAAAAAATGTCAAAATTCTAGCCGTAGTAGGCAAATCTATCCATGAGTTGAATATGGGAACTGGCCGATAGAGTGTGACAATAGAGTGCACTAAGTCTTTTCAAATCTGACTAACTTTCATAATATGAAGTATACGTCGGCAGAATTTAAAGCTGGATGTGTAGCTGAAGATTGCACTCAGAGGCAATAGGAAAAACCCTATGTCCAGCAGTGGACTGCTATATGCTCTCGATAATTATGATGATGTAAACAGAAGACAGCCAGTCGTTGGAGTTCTTAAAAGGACCTCCTTTGAAGAACAGGCCTTTGTGGATATACAATGAACGTCCCTGGGCTAATGATGATGACAATATTATTATATGTTTTCATGTTAAAAAATCAGGTTCATCTAGAATGCTGAAACCCAATTTACCACTGCTTACTTCTGCGTGAAGTGAGAGAAAGTTAGTCGTATAAGCTCGCCATTTACTTCTACTTCCCTTCCTACACTATCACTGCCGGGCGCTCCCTTCGTTGGCGGTTTTTGAGTAGGAGTCAAAATACTGTCAGGCCATGCCCACTCAAAGTGACCGATTAAGAAATCTCTGGAATCACAGTGAAAAATAATAAATGGAATCACATTGAAAAAAAAACTTAAGGACAAAAACAGTTAATTATCTCCTATAATAACCAGAAAATTGAACAAATAAATAGTACTAAATTCTTAGGAATAACAATTGACGAACACCTAACATGGAATGAGCACATCGATAATATATATAAAAAAAATTAATAAATTTGTTTTTGCTTTGAGGAAGATCAGAGATATAATATCTAAAGAGACTGCACTCATGGTTTACCATGCTTACGTTAGCTCAATAATTCGGTATGGCTTAGTGATCTGGGGATACACGTCACAAATCATGCGTGTGTTTATAGCGCAAAAGAAATGTCTCAGAGCAATATATAATATGAATAGGACGGATTCCTGCAAACCAGTGTACAAATCAGAAAAAATATTGACCGTTCCTTGCTTATATATTTACGAGGTAGCAACATTTGTAAAGTCTAATCTTACCCTCTTTAAAAGTTTTGAACCAACGTATAAGCGTAAAGCAGTTTTTATGCGTTTGCAAATGCCGGTCCCTCGTCTCGAGATGCACAGACGTAGCTGTGCATATATGGCACCGCTTATCTTTAATTCACTGCCCAACTGGATTTGTGATTTGCCTTATGGTCTGTTTTATGTTACAAAAATGACTTATAGAACAAAGCTTTTATTCGATTGACGAATTCATTAAAAAAATCTCGTCTAATTCCTATCATTTTAGAAATGCATTATGATGTGTGAACGTATTGTTATTGAATTACTATTACTGTTCTTGTACTTATTTTTATGTATTCAATAACTGACATTTCTTTATAATGTATGGGTTCCTAAATTTAAAACTCAAATTAGAATTTGCATGCTATTTATCTATGGCGAATGTGTTTATGCTCGTACAGTTTATTCCCAATACCTTACTGTACCACATTTAAGCAAATAAAGATATTATTATTATTATTAAAAAAGAAATAGAAAATACAAAAAAATGAGAGAGTGGTGCATCAAAAAAACCAAGGGAACGCTAATATAATAATTGCCTTAAGGATATTTTAATGAAAACAATATCGTTTGGGGTAAAAAAAATCTGAGGACAACACATTGCGACGCTTGAAGTGCGAAGGAAGTATGTGTACAATCGCCGCTGCCGCGGTAGTGCTCAATGCAAATGCAAATGTGCTGGAAATGGCGACAGTAGCAGTGTATAAGCTGGGTATAACATTAACGTCAAGTCAACTCACCAACTTTAAAGGATTTCTATATGCTGCAGTGGACGTTTTTGGTCTAATGATGATGACAATTTTGTTGTATGTGTTCAGCCTTAAAATCAGATCCAAGTCTAGACTAACAAAAATATCTATGCAACACACTAAACTAAGACCGAGGCGATTATCGATAAAATCGCTTACACACCATCTCATTTAATAGCCCAAAATAAAAAGTAATAAAACGGAACTTTTTTATCGCCCACACAAAAGAATTTGAAAACAGTTAATCCTGAAGATAGAACCTGAAAGTTAGGTTGACGCAGTCCGTCCATTTAACATTTAAAATGGTGCGTTTTATTGCTCTTTGGCATTATTTCCGTGGTCCGCCGAGACGAAGATGGCGTGATGACTTGGAAACTTATACCTGAAAGACATGGATACTACAGGCCCAGGATAGATTTGTATGGAGACGTAAAGGGGAGGCGTTTGCCCAGCAGTGGGATATAGAATAACCACTTAAAAATACATCTAGCAAATCATATTCTTGCTGTTGTAATTTTAGACATCCATCCTCCTAACAGTATGTGACGGCTTAGTCTAATACTGGAGTGTAGGGTTCAGTAGTCGTTGATTAAATTTCGGCACAATCCGAATTTATGTGTGACTCAAATATTTTTGTTTCAGTGTGGGTATTTGCAAATGTAAAATTCACTACAATTGTAACGAAAGGAATTGCGTTCCCAGTGTGGGTCTACATATTGCAACGGAAAAAAAAAACTCCTGTTAGCTAAACAAACTATCTAAATCTGCACGCAAATTCAACGCTCTAATGCTGCACAACCCAACATTTTCTAATAGCTTCCGTATCAAATAACACAGGGCTTAGCATGAACAGATTGACGTTAGCGTATCGATATCAAGTTGATATGCCATCCTTTTTACTGAAGAAATACATACTAATATTATAAATTAAGTCTGTATGTCTGTCTGTTTGTGTGTTACCTTTTCGCGTCAAAGCCCCTGAACAGATTTGATCAAATTCGGCAAGGAAATAAATTTTATCCATGGAAACGACATAGGCTACCTATTGTCGAAAAAAAGCTAAAGGGTCTTAAATACACGCCTGAAAATAACGTAAACGAAGTTCTGGGTAGAACTAGTATATACTAAATAAAGATGATCGTGACAATCCGTTTTCCCAACCATGTTATGCCAATGTCAATCAATTCGTGCTAAAGCCTCCGAGAGTGCGGTGGCGAAAGTCATCTGCGCTATCGCCTAACGTAGACCGATCTGCGCTGACATTCGCAATTTGTCTGTACAATCGATATGTACGGCGAAAACGTGCCTTTATTTATGGCTCTCAGATGAATACAGACGGTATTGGCTGGCGTAAATCTAGTTTGGTACATGCACTGTATTAAAATTGATATTGCTAGAAAATTTATTGGAAAGTATGCTGCTCTGAGGAATCTTTAAAGGTATAATCGTAGAGATATTTGTTGTTCGATAAAGAAGTTTGTTGAAGATTGCAAGATTTCCTTGTAATGTTTGACACAACTGTCATCGAAGTAGACTTGATAATTGTAAAACATCTTACTGAAATAATAAATAAACTATAATGGGATTAGACAATGCAAACGTAGAAGGATGTAGATACCGGGGAAGACCTAGACTATTTTACCGTGACCAAATAGACCGTGTCTTATCTGAAGGGCAAATCAAAAGTCTCCGAAACTGTCGCGGCGTGAAAGGACCTGTTGGAACACTGTGCTCTCTGCCTACCCCGCACGGGTTCTGGCGGGATGATATAGGTAGATAAAATGGGATTAGACTGTTGCTGTAACAGGCCGCTTGATCGATATGAAATTTTATAACCCTTAATTTGATTTGTTTCGTTCATATGTCTATTGTACTTGCTGGCATCCGATTGAGATTAAAGGTATATTGTAACTTCAATGACAATGAGGTATCATGTTCTCAGATTGATACAGAAATATAGTGTGGTACATAGAGTATATTTAAAATGGATGATATTGGCTGGAAAATTTATCGGAAAGTAAGCTGCTCTGAGGAATCTTTGAAGGTCAAATAGTAGGCGTCTTTGTTGTTCAATAAAGAAGTAAAGATTTTAAAGTTTTCCATGTGGTTGTTTACAATACTGTCCTTGGAGAATAGGCGATTAGATTTAAATATTATACTAGAATAATCATTCAATATCGCAATTATAATAGGTGTAAGTTTTTGATGTAACATACATCTTGCTCGATATGAATTTTAATAAGTTTTTATTAACTTGTTTCCTTTATGTCTGTCTGTCTGCTTTTCCGATTCTAACTTTGCACTTGCTGGCATGCAATTGAGATAAAACACATGCCTTTGTTAATTCGGTGACACCTAGATAATAAGGTACTAATCCAATGATGAAGCCGGAAAGTGACTATAGGAATTTCTTAACTAAACAAAATGGAACTCTAAGTAGAAAAGGTGCTAGTCTTCATATTTAATGAACCACATTACCACAAAAAATAGCCTGAATAAGTTTATAAAAAAAAACAACTTACCGTAAAAGAGAAGACGGCAAAATATATATGGTATTATGATTTGCTTGTAC
This sequence comes from Phalera bucephala, assembly GCA_905147815.2. Lineage (NCBI taxonomy): Eukaryota > Metazoa > Arthropoda > Insecta > Lepidoptera > Notodontidae > Phalera > Phalera bucephala. The sequence continues at coordinate 10,421,356 of LR990632.1, read as the reverse complement.
TGTGAGAAAGACACGGTGACCGTAGACATCAAGAACTCGAGTACAGTCGCCTTCTGAGAGCCAATCCACAAACCAAAAGGGGAAACCTCATCGGGCAGCTCGATAAGTTTCAAATGCAACTTGCCACAAACCTAATCCTACCAATCTAAATTGAGTCCCAAATGAAGGTGTATGATCCATACGTCTAACCTCAATTTATGTATTAAGGCCTTTGACCGAATAACAGACTGTTTTGATTTATGGAATAAATTTGTAGAAATCATCCATATGAGATGGAAAATTGTGTCTTATAATTACATGAAGTATGTTGTTGTAAGAATCATAACGATCATGCCGAGACATGGAGCGATACAACTGTGTCCAAACCATGCAAACTCTCATTCATATTACACAATAATGCTAATACAAGAGACAACTATACCTTACTCGAGACCATTAACACTGTTTATTAAATCATTAACTTGAATAAAACATTTAAGACCGGCCATTTCTCAAATTCTCTGGTCATCTAGCAACCAATCATTAATTATTTTAACATCATTCGCACATCTATTAATTTTAATTACTTATCTCATTAACTCAATTATAACCGGCGACCTTTTGTCTGTACTGAATACTTTCTCGCAGCTAAAATAGGTCAAATGCCAAAAGTTCCAACTAATATTCAATCCTCTCACACAAAAAGATGCTTATTTATCTTTAAACAATTAATTTCAAAAGCAATTTAAAACTACTTATACTTACTTAAGAATCTTGTTGCGTGTTTGAAATTCGTTAAACATTAAGCACTGTTACTTGTTGAGTTTGTAACTGTGGAAACTTGAAGAATATTCGATATTTTATATTAAGTACGCGAGAGGCATTACTTAGAATGAAGTTATCTTTTCTTAAAAAAAATTGCCTTACACTACGAATTATTTCTATTTCGTGGGTGCGCTTACAAATATGAAATTCACAAACACTCAGACGGGAACAAACATTTGTGATTAGTCCCCTGTGGAGTTCGAATCCACATCAACACGATTAAAGCGTCTTATGCTCTAAATAATCAGATCAAGCCGCTGTCTACACTTTTATTCGTCATGTCATTCATCTATACATACAAATAAATAAAATTGAAATGTCTCTTTGTAATATCAAAATAATTGTTTTTACTCAATGCATATGAAAGTAATGCGGTTCTTCTTAAAAACTTTGCCTCTCTGTCTGATTGTTCCGGCTAATCTTCGAAACGGCTGGAACAATTCTGACGGGACTTTCAATGGCAGATAGCTGATAAGCAGTAACTTAGGCATCTTTTATATTAAAAAAAAAAAATTATTAAATTCCACGCAGGAGAAGCCGCGGGTAACAGCTAGTACTTAATATTATTTATGTTTAAAAAACTCAGTGGATATATTACCCTTTTACGTCTGACCCCCCAACAGATTTTGATAAAATATGACCAGGACATGCGAGCTATAATATGACTACTTCACCAAACGAATGCGTGCGAATCGATGGAGACGGATTTGTGGCCGCAAATTGCCTTTCCGAAGCTGGCGTGGCAAAAGCGTACTGTGTACACCCACTTACCGCCGACGATATTAGGTCTCAATGTAATAGACGGCGATCCTATTGGCTTTTTACCGGGCCCAACGCTAGACTTCTGACTGGTATTAAGAATTTTTCGGTATAAAAACTACACTTCATATCTTTGTATTTCCGTATGTTCCACTGTAGCGCCTAAACTACTCATCCGGTTTTCATGAATGTGTCAATCGATTTGTTATTATGGTCCAGGTGACATAAGCTAAATTTTAAATGGACAATATACATTGAAGTGTGTGACACATCGCCTTAATATATATAAGGTAGCCCGTAAGGTTTAGAAGAATATAGTAGTAGCATTATAAAAAGCGGCAGAAGAACAATTTTACTATCTTTACCTTATATTTAACATTTTTTTCCTTGTTTTTTTTTACCAATGCAGAAGACTCATGCAACTAAATCAGGTATAATGTCTAACTGACAACGGATTTCCCTAGTCGCAAACGCTTATAGCCAAACTTTTCACGTATATTTTATGCAGTACGTTACCTAAGAAAGCAAAGTAAAGTATGCACCATATGCTCAGTTCAAGAATAAAATACAGCAAAAATTTCATCATGTGAGTCCAAGACACAAGTTTAATTTGTGTATTGCTGTGACTTGCATTCTATTTACGGTGGTTCTATTTTGTAAGACTATAAGTGAACTTATATAAATGTATAAAGAAACTATGTGCTTCGCATATCCGAAAAGGCAATAGATCTCTAAAATCTGAGTAACATATGCCAGAAATATACGTGGTTTGTAGATGGCAGGAACTGTCACAATTATTTAGAAATATTATTTTTGTTCTCTTTAAAACTTGGTATAATGCAGTTATCAAGTTACTAAGCACCAGATTTTTAAAAAAAAAATAACTAATTTTGACAACAATTTTTGCATATCACAAAATCTTGATATGATTGTCGTGAAGGAAGAATTCATGTTAAGAATTACTTGAATAATAGTATCAAATGAAATCGTCCCAAATGGAACAATCTGCGACTTAAATTCAGACTATTTGAAACTTTTTTAGTATTTCAAGAGTTTGTTTAGTTGTCCCGAAATAAAAGATGCATAAATATCGACATAGCGAAAGCGTTTGTGCACGTAACGTTAGCTAGGATTTTGTTGCAAAACTATACTGGAATTGTTACAATAAAGCTGTGTTGTTTGTTTTAATATATTTCATAGATTATTAGTGAAATATTGTTAAAAGTTTGACTAACAAATAGGTATGACGGAACAAATACAATAATTTCGCTTAATTTATTTGGATGATCTCATCAATTTTTCATTTAAATAACACTGTCTTAGTACTATTAATTAAGCTTATTAATTTCATAAAATTTACTACTTTCATGTCTGTTTCTATCAGGACTTCACCAATAAAATAACCAACTAGCTCTGTTACTAAAGTAGCTCAAATGGTCACGTTATGAGTTTTTCTGCCATGCACTCGGGAGTTTTGGTAGCCTCTTTTCGTATACGTGTATACGTAACCCGACATTGTTAATTAATCCCATATCGTGAATGCGTTTTAAAATATAAAATTCACATATACGAATTACTCAAGTCGGAAGAAAACTTTTGTAAGTCACACAAAGATTTTACCAGTGCAGGGATCCATCAGAACTACTAAATCCGGTGAGTCGAGCAGCCTATGCTTTAATCTGTGTACATATCATAATTCTGTCTGCTTTAATTGTTCTTAGGACTATACAGTCGGTACTATCTATCTATATGATCATGCCAGCTCCTTTGCGGAGAAACTAAATTACTAAATTTTGCCGTTTTGTATTATTCTACGTCCAAATCCTGCCCAAAGCATTCTCATGACAGAATACTGATACTGAATTAAGTAAGTCTACTGCGATATTTCCATATGCCTATCAACAAACAGCTTTACTACAAAAATTAATCTGCATGTACATTTCAATGCTTTCTATAAAGTTAACTCAATTTACTTAACATTCACTTACTTAAAGTAGCTAAGGTAGTGGCATCACGAGAAATCAAAAATTTCTTTAAGATTTTTTTTTCTCTTTTCTAGTAAGAATCTTAGTGAGAATTTTCTTTTTCCCTTCAGATTGTTTACTTCCAGCTTTCACGGTATTAAATCGCGGGGCGTGTTCCGCTCCCGATAAAACGTGCTGACGTTATCTTTAGCGGAGGAGGAATTTTAGTTTAGATTAGTTTTGCAGACTTCAAGTTGTGGAGTTACTGCGACACAGTTAGTGTCGCAGTAACGTAGTGTAACCGTGAAGACCAAGGGGAGTTAAACTAAGATTTGTTTGTAGAAGCATTATGTTTGTGTGGGGTTTGGGCGAAACTGGAATTACTCTACTGTATTTAAATCCATTAAGTGGCGTCAAAACTATTTACCCACATGCTATCAAGGTATCACTTTATAGTAATTTTAGATATACTAGACCTATTTTACACTTTTACATTTCACCAGAATTAGCTGCTTATGTTTCATTACATTGGTAACGTTTTACAATAAACAAAAATAATTAATTGATCAAACCTAAAAAAGAAAGTCATGTTTACACTTTTACTTAAGACTTTTTAAATAGGAGTAGTAACTGCATTTTCATCAACATATAGTCAAAAACACATTTATTTTGAAATGGCCCATCCCAACTCTAATACGATTATTTACCATTTTTATATACGCTTTTTTTTCAATCGATACAAAGCTTTCCGATTTTAATTCCAGATACATTAATATGGACACGGACGTTACAATCATCATCAGAATCTTTCTCCACTAATCCACACTGAGTCCGGATGGTAGATTATAAGCTATTGTCTCTCACTTCCACGACAGTGAAACATAATGTTCTGATTAATTATATACAAATATTTTAACTAAATAATAACACATTTCAACGAACCTGCAAGAGTTAAACGTTAAACATAACAAAGAAAACAAAACCCAGGATAAATCATACAACACCACAAAACTCACACTAGAAACCGAAAACACGAGACAACAAACTCTAAAAGTTAAACAACACCGCAGTTGGGAGACCTAAAATTCTAATGTACGTTTCTCATCTCACGCGGCATCGCGTTACAAAGACGGCTTGTACACAACGGGGAAATTATCTTCTACACAAATATAAAAGGCAAACAACACTCGTAACTCATGCTCCAGATCATGACGTCTTGAATTGGTATCTGAATAATTAAGAACAGGGCGGCATTTCAAAACTTTGTATACGTTTGGGATTATCATGAAACCAGAATGTGGTGATATATTGTCTCAAAGTTTAAGTTTCGTGGGTCTAATTGCTTATAATTTATAGAGCGATTACGAGGTCCTGAAATCCGTGATCGGACAAAGTGTATAGTTTTGATATACAAAAATTCCCAGTATCAGTAAAGAGTCTAGAATTGAATTTGGTATACTGGCAAAAGGCTCTTCTTGGTAGGTATACTATATACCTCTGCGGCACCCGCTTGAAAAACATAGAAGTGACGGTAAATTTAGTTGATTTGCATGAATGAACGTCACTTCAATAACCTAAGCCGGGTACTTATTAGCCGCATTTGATTTATGTCTGAGCATTCTTAAAGTAGTTGTTAATTCGCTTACATAGACACACGTTTTTTGATTCTTAATTCTTTTGCTTAGCCTAATCATATTTGCATCCATCTTAAATATCTAACCTCTAATCATAATAATCATCTTCGCTCCTCAAATAAAATTTTGACTTTATTAAATAAGTTGAAAGTTATCGATCACCCAATGCAATGGGCCGTAAAGACCACTTCTTCCTATTAGGTGATCGAATATAAATCTTACAGGATGCTATAAAGCGTATACTGGCTCAAGAGAAAACAGAGATGGTTACTCCGAAATAAAATTGAACAAAATTGGCATGGGAGCTATTTCTTCGCCGGCGGGTCGCGTCCGCAATCCTGTACAGTAAGTCTCCATATATTTTCTTCCCTAAGTCCGTTTGCAGCTGCAATTGAAAGTTAGGAATAGAGCTTACTACTTAAAGGAGGCATGAGATCTTTTCTTGTTTGTTTTGGAGGCCTTGATTTATTTTTATTTTTGGTTATTTTATTGTTACAGCTCTGCCAACGGATACTTTGTATATTTGTTTTTTAAATTACAGTTGATTGACGCCCCTTTTCTATGTATATCTATCATGATAATTCCCTTGCGGGTTAGGCAGAGTCTTGTACAGTACAGACTAGTAAGTAGAGCGCGATCCATGAGAAAGGTTGAAGCATATAAATTATGAATATTTTATGCAACTGGCAGAACTATGATGATGCTTCATCAATTCATTAAGAAAAACGTCTCTTGAAAGCTTGGTGGAATTTTAAGTACGGTGAAACAAATATAAAAGTCGGCCGTATATTTAGTGTCCATAAAATAGAGCAGAAGTCTAAGCACAAACCTTTTTACGTGATAGAAGCATTATAGTACTTTTCGTACGCAAAGGATGGCATATTAAATAAAGTAAATACGCTAACGACAATCTGATATGGCTAAGCACTTTTAATTAAAAAAATCAAGACAAAATACTGTATATAAATCTTGGATAATTACAATAGTACCAGAATACGAATGTTTATATTCTTACAAAGATATTCAAACTTTCATCTCTATCTCTCTATGTATATCATCACGCCAGATCCCTTGCAGAGTACAGAGCTCCAACAGGTTCTTCCCTTACATACCTCTCTGGCTTCCTCCAATCTCATAGTTCGTCTCACATGCGCTCGCCGGTTACGGAGACTCTTGACTAGACCTTCAGATAAGACCCGGTCTATTTGGTTGTGGTAAGATTGTCTAGGTCTTCTCTGGTACCTACATCCTTTCACTTTCGCATTGTATATTTGTTTTGTCATTATTTCTTCTGACATTCTTTCTATATGCCCGAACCAACGCATCATACCCTTTTTTAACCGATTTCAAAAAGGAGGAGGTTCTATGTTCGGTTGTATGTATGCTTTTTTTTTATGTATGTTCAGCGATATTTCCGTCAATTGTGGACCGATTTTGATATTTTTTTTGCATTGGGTTCAGTATAGCTCCGCAGTGGTCCCATTTTAATTTCATTGGTATTGGACCTTGGACTTAGAAGATACACCAGGGAACTCCTTAACGACAAACAATAGGGATGAGATATTATTGGTATTACGTCTATCCTATAGGTACCCTACTATAGAACTAAGCAGTATATTAGCCAACTTCAAAAAAGGAGGTTTATAATTCATCCTTTTTTTATAACTCCTTTGCTTATGAACCGATTTTGATGATTCTTTTTGCATTTGGTTCAGTAAAGTTTTGAAGTGGTCGTATTTTATTGTTATTAGTATTGGACCTTGGACTTTCAAGATACAAGAGGGAACTCTTTAACGGGGAACAGCACGAATGTATAGATTCCGTTATTATAGTCATTATATTAATCCTGTAGGTACCTTACTTTGCAACTGAGCAAAATAATATAATATCGGTATATAAATATTACTAAATAGTTCACTCGTCACTTAAAATTGTAAAATAAAAATCTTTTAAAAAAAAAAGGTAAACCGACTTCAAAAAGCAAAAAATAAATATATGAAGTCGGTGCCAAGTAACCGACTGCACCAACCAGCACCGACTTCAAATATTTATTTTTTGCTTTTTGAAGTCGGTTTACCTTTTTTTTTTAAAGATTTGTATCATATTTATAAGGATACTATTCTTTATCACAACGTTGTCGCGAATACGTCACTCATTTATTCTACTTTCATTTTCCTTCTTACATACCCAGCTCTCGCTACCATATAACGGCGTCGGGATAAGCACTCCGTTATGGCCAGCTGCCTCTTTTGGCTTAAGTGCTGGCTCCCAAATAGCTTTCCCATCGCACCTTTTACTCTGTTCCCTGTATTCAATCTTCTTTCTATGTCAGCGGTGTCAAACTTTAATCAAAGCCATATGAATGAATATAATCAATAATGTCCAGTCTCCTTAAATCACGACAGAATTAATACATTTCAGAGATATTTTATTTCGCACAGTAAAACACCCGATAAAACTTTATGAAAGAAAAACTATTGACCTTCTATCGGAACGAGGTTCATTGAAGTGGGCAGCTTATAGAGACACCATAATTTCCGTCGTAGTCGTAAGCGACACTTTGAGGAAACTGCTCGTGTTTTTATCTCTTAAGATATTAAAGGTTCGTTCAATTTATTAGAATGAGAAAATGTTATAGGATTGAAGGACGGGGTGAAAGCTAGATGCATATAGGAAGTATTAAAGCTATCAGTTACACTTAGGAGATTTGAAAAATAATATTAGAGTACCATAAAATGTAAGTACAAAAGTGTTGTCGTGGTGATTTTTGAGCCTTTGGAGGTATTTCTTAACGAATCTTAAATTTTAATTTGCACAAATAATTGAAATAATTTGAATTATAACGACCTTTTTAAGACAAGCTTTTATGGCAAAAACATTACGCAAATATCTTGTATAGTTGAACTCCTCAACTATGCAAGATATCTTCCTAATGTTCTATGACTTCAACTTCGACATGAATTTCAGTCATTATCATTTGTGGTATACACGGAAGACCAGCGTCATGGTACTTGAGATGCTTCGGCATAGTGCTGAGCTTGTACAATTTCAATGCTATATTTATATTTTTAATTTTATTTTATATTATTTGCCGTGTATATTGTGTAACTGAATAAACGCTTTTCGGTTAAAAATTAAAAAAAGATATTGCGTAGATTTTAAAGCAAACAGCAACACTGCGACTGTCATGAAATGACAATTTACTTGATGACAGCGTTAGTTCCGATTTTGGTCGCGGGCCGAAATATCCTTGTGGAACTGTGTTTTAAATATTTCGCTATAACTTATTCATAAAGTTTCTACAACATAAGCCACAACACAATACGACAATTTGTAGAAATTCAAAGTGCTGAAGTACTGATACATTGTTATGGATGCTACAACAATATAACTTAGCAGAAACACACATAAAGCTGAACTATAAACTATGATCTGTTACTGGCACTTTCTGCACTGGAGAGCTCTATTGTGGAACTTCAACAAATAACCTTTAGATTGTATTGTTAATCTGGTGGAAATAAAAGTGTTGAAGTTTATTGACCAAAATAAATAAATTTGTCTTCTGTAGTCACATCTGTTGGAGTACATTTAGCGAATAAAATAAATAAAGTAATTGGCAAGCCCTAATAATTACACAGGCTGTTAATTTGTGTTGTAGACTGCCTAGTTGTTCCAGTGGCAAATGGGACAGCTAGTGATCACAAGGTGTCAGGCAAGAATCTTACACCGTGTAACGCTATTGGATTTTTCCCCAGTACCCAGTTTGTGCCCAGTAAAATGACAATAGGCTGACCACTCAACAGGACGTGCCGAGGCGGGGATCAAGAGGAGTGGGGCGCGCGCAACGCGCGGCTGGTCGTCGTGCCCGGCGCCCGCACCTCCGCCAGTCAGCTGATACATACGAGGACGTGCACCCGCGTTCCTACTTTCTCTCACATATTTTATATTCTTACGATCAGTACCGTAGACGCGACTACCACTGTATACTCTCAAACAATATAGCCAGTGTAATTATTATACAGTCCACTAGTATTATTACCATCTCCACTGAGTTATCGTCGCCACCATTTGGTCCTTCGAGCCGGATCTTTGGACTGAGGCACGAAGATAGTAGAACAAAGAAGCTATACTGTGGAATCAAGTAGCCTTCACCTGTGTTCACCGACATCGTTTCTTTGCTGGCAATTAAAGGTCAAGAAGGTCGGCACGGTTTCAAATCAACCGTCATCGCCGATTTCAAATCAACCGTCATCGCCGATTTGAAGTTAACCGCCTTCGCCGAAGTTTTCTACAAGGCCGCAAGAAAAAGGGATCTACAGGACTACGGGTCATACAATGACGGAAGATCACAATTGGAAGCAATTCCACGTCTTCAGATTGTCGACGTGCATCGAGAAATTCAAGTGAAAATCTCCACGACGCAATCATCATCAGTGATTTGCACCAAAAAACAGTGAGATCGTTCCAATTCCTTTATTTTCATCATTCATATTCATTTCATCCTCCTCATTTCGTAAACATTGTTCATTTTATATCATTTCATAATTAATTTTCATTACTTTAATATTGCAAGTCATTACAAAAAATACTAATCATCTTGGAAACTTCCATCTTAAATTAAATTGTTTTCATTTGTTCATGGTATTCATCTTATCACATTTCATTCATAATCATTTTCATATCATTTTTAATCATATTTCGTTTTTTTTGCACAGCGCCTGGCATTTTTTTAAAGCAATCACCGTTCATATAATTAGTTACCCGCATTATAAAATATTGCTACTGATTCTTATCGGATTTAATAATTTTGTTCGCTTTCTTTTTATCTATTTTCTTAACGCTTGCATATTTCTTTAATTGCTGGGACTATCAATATGGCTGACGTAAAGACATTAAGCAAAAAGCGAGCTTTAATTAAAGCGAAAGTTACGCAGTTTTGTTCTTACATAAATATTTTAAAATCTTGTGAAAAATTAAGTGAGTTACAAGTCATGAAATTAGAATATAGACTTACTAAATTTGAAAACTTATACAATGAATACCACGCTTTGCAGAACGACTTGGAAGTGTTGGTGGAAAATCCCAGCGAGCAATATGCGGAACGAGAAGTTTTCGAAAAGCAGTATTACGGCTTGATGGCTACCGCACGTCAGCTGAAAAGCAGCGCTTGCAAGCAGCCTACGGAAGGCGCCGCCGCGTCTCAGGTTGTTTCTTGTAATGATCAAACACACAAACACAATTCAATTCGTTTACCTAAAATTGATTTGCCAACATTTTCCGGTAACTATAACGATTGGTTAGAATTTAGAGACACTTTCCTTTCTATTATACACAATAACGACAGCATAGATAAAATTAATAAGCTGCATTATCTTCGCGCTTCCTTAAAGGGTAGTGCTTCTCTTGTCGTGGATAACCTCGATTTCAAATTTGTTAACTACGACGCTGCCTGGAAGTTACTCAGTGAAAGGTATGACAATAAAAGATTGCTTGTCAACAATTATGTGCAGGCTCTTTTTAATGTTCATCCCATCAGCAAAGAGTCAAGCAAGTCACTACGTCACATCATCGATACCAATAATAAGAATCTTAGGGCTTTGTCAACCCTTGATCAACCCGTCCAACATTGGGACACCCTCATTATTTATATCATGTCTAATAAATTAGACAAGGTAACAAATCGTGAGTGGGAGAAACATAGGAACTCTTTGTCTGAACCACCTACATTAAGTATCTTTACTTCATTTTTAAGTCCGTGTGGGGACGGATCAAGAATACAATCTCCCCACCGCATGCTGCCCTAACAGCGGGTCGTAAGAGCCGACCAAATCCAGCAACAAATACCGCAAGCGGTAGTTCAAGCGAGGCAGTACTCTGGTGCCACACCGGAAGAGGGCTCGCTTGGGCTGAGTGTTGCCGAAAGCAGGGCACCACTCTCTGGAATGGCGATACACATGGCATCCAAAGCCCTAGTTAGTTGGGTTACTGCTAGGAGATCATAGCTCACAGGTGCCGTAAGTGGTGCCTAAGGGGCTTGTAAGACGAGAGGATGGGCAGCGTCCTCTTAATACCTACTAACGCTATTCTGCGATCACCAACCCGCCTGCCAAGCGTGGCGATTATGGCATCATCCCCCTAATGACATCCATAAATATTAAACGGCCCCCAGTCCCCGGCGGCCCCGCTAGTCCTGGCCACGGTAGCAGCCACGGTAACGGCGGGGCAGGGGGTGCTAAGAATCCCCGGAAGAGGCATGGCTACCGACAACGAAGACCATTGGCCCTGGCAACTTTTAACACGCGCACACTGCGAACTGACGAAAAGATCGACGAGTTAGAGGAAGAATTGAGCAAATTACACTGGGATATCATAGGATTATCTGAAGTCCGAAGAGAGGGTGAGGACTCGATAACACTTAAATCCGGTAACTTGTTCTATTTCCGGGAGGGCGACCAGCAGTCCCAGGGTGGTGTCGGGTTTATAGTCCACAGGTCTCTCGTGAACAACGTTGTCAAGATCGAGAGTGTGTCGACCAGGGTAGCGTACCTGATATTCAAAATGACTGAAAGGTATTCACTGAAAATTATACAGGTATACGCACCGACTTCGACACACCCCGACGATGAGGTAGAGGCTATGTATGAGGATATAACTAGAGCCATACATACCTCTAAAACTCACTACACCGTTGTCATGGGGGACTTTAACGCGAAACTGGGCAGACGAGGCGACGATGAGCTGAGAGTGGGAACCTTTGATACTGGACAACGGAATCCCCGGGGCCAAATGCTGGCTGACTTCATGGAGAAGGAGGGACTCTTTATGATGAACTTCTTCTTCCAGAAGCGGGAACACCGTAAATGGACCTGGGTGAGCCCCGATGGTGTTACAAGAAACGAGATAGACTTCATCATGTCGACGAGGCGGCACATATTCAATGATGTCTCTGTGATCAACGCAGTTAAAACTGGAAGTGATCACCGACTAGTAAGAGGCACATTGAATATCAACTTCAAGCTTGAAAGGTGTAGACTGGTGAAGTCTACACTCCGTCCAGCACCTGTCCAGATTCAGGAGCCCGATAGCTTTCAGCTCGAACTGCAGAATCGCTTCGAAGGTCTAGGTGAGTGCATAAACGTGGACGATTATAACAGCAGGGTAGTGGAAACTGTCCATACGGTCGGGCTCAAGTTCTTTAAAACCCACCGTACAAAAATAGCCAAAAAGCTCTCAGGCGTTACCCTCAAGCTTATGGAGTAAAGATGCAGGATGATCTTGCAATCTCCAGAAGAAGTTCCCGAATGCCAGCGGCTCAATAGGCAGATCTCTAAGTCTCTGACTCGCGATGTACGCGAGTATAATACTGAAAAAATAAGAGAGACTATCGAGTGCAACAAAGGCCCTAAAGTGTTTGCAAGGGATCTGTCTATCGGACAAAGCCGGCTGAGTAAGCTGAAAACCGGAGACGGCAGGATTGTATTCTCTACACCGGAACTCATGAGGGAAGTGGAGAAGTTCTACGGCCAGCTTTACACATCAGTACAATCACCTGTCTTCAATTCGGCTATAGACCCAAGAGCCAAATTGACCCGACACTATACCGATGACATCCCGGACATCTCATCAGACCAGTGTGTGTTGCCAGTGATGACTTACGGCACTGAGACATGGTCGCTTACGATGGGCCTCATAAGAAGGCTCAAGGTCACCCAAACGGCGATAGAGAGAGCTATGCTCGGAGTTACCCTGCGGGATCGAATCAGAAACGAGGAGATCCGCAGGAGGACGAAAGTCACATAGCACTCAGAATTGCTAAACTTAAGTGGCAGTGGGCGGGGCACATCGCTCGTAGAACTGACGGCCGTTGGAGCAGAAAGGTTCTCGAATGGCGACCACGTCCCGGAAGACGTGGAGTGGGTAGGCCCCCTACAAGATGGACCGATGACCTGGTGAAGGTCGCGGGTAGAAGTTGGATGCGTACAGCACAAAGCCGGTCGTTGTGGCGGTCTTTAGGGGAGGCCTTTGTCCTGCAGTGGACGTTTTTCGGCTGAAGAATAACTTCATTTTTAAGTAATAGAGCTGACTGATTAGAGACACTTGAAGAATCTAAGCCTATAAAAGAAGACAAAGGTAAGCTTAAATTTGATAGGAGTTTTGTAGTACACTCTGAAAATAAAAGTAAAATATTATCATGTCCCATGTGTCAGCAAAATCACCATCTTTTTTCTTGCCAGTTATTTAGAAGTCTTCCAGTTCAGGTTCGAGTTAAAAAGGCTCATACCTTTAATGTATGTCTCAACTGTCTTCGTCCAGGACATGAAATTTCCAAATGCAAATTAGGACATTGCAAATATTGTCGTGAAAAACACAACACTCTGTTGTATATTGATAGTGATTCGACCTTACCTAATACACAAAACATTGCATTATCAGTTAATAGCTGTAATACATCTAAGGCAATTTTGCTCTCCACAGCGCTTGTGCAGGTGATTGACTCTCAGGGCAACCTTCACGATGCTCGAGTCTTGCTGGATAATGGGAGTACAGCTAACTTCATATCAGAAGAATTTGTTCGTAAGCGTCACATATCTACCCACACTGCGAAGTCCAAGGTAATGGGTATTAATCGTATTTCTTCTAATTGTTCGCAAGGGTGCTCGATAAAACTAAAATCATTAAATAGTGACTATGAAGTCAATGTAGAGTGCTTCATTTTGCCAAAGGTTTCGTCTTCAGTTCCGAACACTTTGGTAAATACTATAATATTAGCCCTGTTAAGAAACTGTCCCACTGTTGGGCACGGGCCTCTTCTCGAACTGAGAGGGCTTAGGCCATAGTCCACCACGCTGGCCCAGTGCGAGTTGGTGAACTCCACACACCTTCGAGAAACTCTTAGGTATGCAGGTTTCCTCACGATGTTTTTCCTTCACCGTTAAAGCAAGTGATAATTAATTTTTAATACGCACATGCTTTCGAAAAGACAGAGGTGCGTGCCTGGGTTTGAACTCGAGACCTCTGACTATGCAGTCCAACGGTCTAACCACTAGGCTATCACTGCTTTTACTACTATTTTTGAAATACTAGTAATATACATATACCTACACACGTTCGTCTTGCCGATCCTAAATATTTTATTCCTTCTTCCATCGATATTCTTGTTGGTGCAGAAGTCTTTTGGAGTATTATAGGCGCGAATCGTATCATATTAGGTAAAAATATGCCCTGCTTGTTTGAGTCAAAACTAGGTTGGCTTATTTCGGGTGTTGTTTATCAATCTAACTCACATAGCCCTCATCTATGTATGCATACTGACAACTTACAGTCAGACTTAACTCGCTTTTGGGAGTTAGATTCGATAGGGTCAGAACATGGATTTACTTCAGAAGAGCGAGCTTGCGAACAAGTTTTTACAGATACCACATATCGCAATCCAGATGGACGGTTTGTGTTAGGCGATTCTTATACAATGGCTAAACTTAGGCTTTTTGCTCTTGAACGTAATTTAGCTAGAAACCCTTATTTCAAACAGTCATATGTTGACTTTATGAGCGAATATATAAAGCTAGGACATATAACTTATTGCAATCATCAACCACTCGACTCTACACCTTCACATTACTTGCCCCATCATGGAGTGTTGAAAGAGTCGAGCCCTACAACTAAGCTGCAAGTCGTTTAGGCATTTGTTCGTCATAAGTCTGAGCTTCAGGATTCTGTGGGGGGAATTTTATGGCGTTACGTTCCGTCACTTGAAAACCCCGCAGACCTCGCTTCGCGTGGACTCAGAGCAGACAAACTATTGTCTTCTTCATTGTGGTCGATGGGCCCACAATTTATTCATAAAGAACCATCTTTATGTCCTCATTTTCCTAAATCTCATCACCAGAAATTACCTGAAATGGTAACAGCTTGTCATGCTGACACTTTAGGTGATAATCTCCCTTCTTTATTATGCTATCGTTTTTCTAATTTCAATAAATTACAGCGTGTAAACAATCTTCCGAGGCGGGCTCACTCACGAATTTAGAGTTTCCTTTTTTAGACTCAGGGGTGGACTATGCTGGTCCGATCATGATAGCTGACCGCAAAGGCAGAGGATGTAGACTCATAAAATGCTTTATATGCGTGTTTGGCTACAAGAGCTGTTCACCTTGAATTTGTGTCGGACCTTACGAAGGAAGCCTTTTTAGCTGCCATGAATCGCTTAATTGCTCGTCGGGGAAAACCACGTAACATATTCTCGGTAAATGGCACTACATTCGGCGCTTTCAATGAATTGGCTAACTTACTTTCACAAAATTTAAATTTCAGTTATATTGACCCTGGCATCACCTTTTCTTTCATCCCTGCTTACACTCCTCACTTTGGTGGATTATGGGACTCTGCAGTTAAGTCCACAAAACATCATCTTAGACGTGTTTTGGGCTTAAAAAATTTAACTTATGAAGAAATGGCTACATTATTGATTCAAGTGGAAGCTGTTTTGAATTTAAGGCCTTTAACGCCTCAATGCAATGATCCTTCAGACCTTACTCCATTGACCCCGGCCCATTTCTTAATTGGACGTTCTCTTGTTTCGCTGCCACATCCACAAATCCAGAACCTCAGCGTCACCAGCTTACAACGTTTTCGCCGCATAGAATATTTGAAGCAACATTTCTGGAGTCGTTTTGCTAACGAATACATTCTATGGCTTCAGGAAAAGACGAAATGGCGCCGTTCTTCAGGTGAACTCAAGGAAGTAGCAATCGTTGTCATCAAGGATAAAGGTTCACCTCCCTTGATGTGGCTCCTGGGGCGAATCATACAGGTGTTACTTGGCAGGGATGGCATCGCGAGGTTTGCCGACATCCGCACATGCAAGGGTGTCATTCGGCGAGCTTTTAATACAATTTGCCCTCTTCCAGTCAATAGTGTTGAAGACACTTTAACCGGGGGAGTATGTTGAGTCGACCACTCAACAGGACGTGTCGAGGCGGGGATCAAGAGGAGTGGGGCGCGCGCAACGCGCGGCCGGTCGTCGTGCCCAGCGCCCGCACCTCAGCCAGTCAGCTGATACATACGAGGACGTGCACCCGCGTTCCTACTTTCTCTCACATATTTTATATTCTTACGTTCAGTACTGTAGACGCGACTACCACTGCATTCTCTTAAACAATATAGCCAGTGTAATTATTATACAGTCCAATAGTTTTATTACCATCACCACTGAGTTATCGTCGCCACCACTTATAAAATCTTAACACACACACACTTATATAGGACTTAACAGCGTCGGCGAAAAGTGGGTATACTCAGTACACCTCTGCACTCACTTAGGGAATAAAGGCGTGACGGTGTATGTATCTATTCTATTCTATAACATCACGCCAGATCCCTTGCGGGGTAGGCAGAGAGTACAGAGTTCCAACAGGTTCTTTCCTTACATACCTCTCTGGCTTCAAGTATGTATCTATCTATTAAAACACGGAACTTTATTCTACTCAAACGATTTCCTAAAGATTGAAAAAGTTTCGTAATTGGAAAAGAAATTTGAGGAACGGTTGCAATTTTTATGAACTGCTTTTTAAACTTTTCCTTATGAACTAAAATAATTTCAAGACTGACACTGGGTCAGCGGCATGGATTATGATCTATTCTCTGTAACCTAAATTTGTGAGAAGCTTTCACCCAGCAATAGAATTTGTTCAGCAGTATACACTGATTTACTCAAATATACTCATGACATTTGCCTGAACTATATTGTGTTTTGATATTACAAGCTTATACCGTATTCCATGATGCGTTCTCGTATGATACGTTCTTTTACGTCCTGCTAATATTTTTTTTAATTTTCTTCACAACTATCATTCCACTTATAAGCCAATAATACCATGACAATGAAGACAATATTTTTGAATTAGACATTATCATGGAAAAAAATTTTTTTTATCTATATCATAACTCCAGGTTAAAGATGCGCGACTGCGAATAATCAGACTATTCGAATCATCTACAACTACTAATTTTCTGATTCGACTTGAACATTAGTAATATATAAATTTTTATATGCGAATGACGACTATTAATTAGTATCTACTAATGGCGATTCGAATGGATTATCTGCGACTCCGATTATGAATGAATTATTCGAATGGTTCGCCGCTTCTCGCGCCATTTCCGCGCCAAAACAAATTATGTGTGCGAGTGAGTAGTAACCACTAAATCAAATAATAATGCTCTTGCTGGTTTGTGTTTAAAAGTGCGTTTTAATAAGGTTTCTCGTTTAGAATTTAAATACAATCCGCGCGCGGTATTTAAGTGCTGGAATGAAATAAACAGCTGATAGTACATTTTTTTAAAAGCGCTTACTGTGCTTCAGCACAAAAAGCTACCGTGCGAACGGCTTTCCTTTGTACTCTGTGGTGCGACTGATAGGTAAATTATTCGTTCGCCGAACTTTTGATTCATTATTCGTTTATTCGGTCCAGTAAGTCGAATGGGAGGCAGTTAGTAACTATTTTTTTGTAAATCATTCGAATAATTCGAATCCCGTTGCGAGGTAGGCAGAGAGTACAGAGTTTCAACAGGTTCTTTCGTTACATACCTCTCTGAAAATTTTGTGATTTGTGTAAACAAACTAATTAAATCGTTATTTAATAAAGTGATTGCGGATGCAATCAATTAAACCAGGGATTCCCAAACTGTCATGGGCAAGATACCCCTTTTCTTTAAAAATATAAGTCCTATCACTAGTTTTTTCGTATTGATACACAAAAACTTGACATCATTTTCTCATCAAAATTTAACAAATTGAATAGACATAAAATTCAGTAAATATTAAGTGTAATTAATGATCATTAATACAAATAACGTCAAAATACATAAGAAGGTAATTATTTTTAAAACAAAAAACAAAGACCCTGGATACTATCAAGGTCCTAAAGTACACGTCAAGTCAAATCCAACGAGTTCAAACATGGCGGGGTTATATTGGGTAGTCGGGTGGTTCCGATGGCCACTTTTCGGCTTCATAATTAGACCTTAAACACTATCTGGGTATACAATCAACCTCGTGTTAGGCTTGTTGGACTGGTATTGACAAGTACTATACAGTACTTGTCAATACCAATCCAACAAGCCTAACACGAGGGGGTTACGTTGCATATTTCACATATTCCTATGGCCGCCTTCTGATTTCATCATCTGATCAGCTCTATAATACCATATTATTGCATTGTCACCAAACTTACATAAGTGTGCCAAATTTCAGCTTAATCGGATACCCGCAAGAGCTTGAAGAACGGATCACAAGATTTGAACCGGAAAGACAGACAGACATACGAAAATTTCAAATAAAAGCTTCTAAAAACAAAGATTTATCCAAAAAAATAAGCGGCAACGCCAATATTAATTAACAAACAATTAAGAATACCAACAAAGAAATGGAATTGGAAAGTAAGAAGAAACACACGCCGCTGAGAATGGCACCTCGAACCCACAAAGCATAGTAAATGAGTTCGGGGAGGCTTAGCTAGCGTTTTTAATTAACATTTTGTTATAAATGCTCACAAATGATACTCGCAGAAGTTATTGTAACGGAGACAATATTAAAAAATGTTTTTACAAGCTTTTATTTAACTTGCAATATTCATATGTCTATCCGTCTGTCTTTCCGGTTCAACTCTTGTGATCCATTTTTCAAGCACTTACGGGAATCCGATTGAGCTAAAATTTGGCATACGTATGTAAAGTTGGTGACAATGCAATAATATTGTTCCATGGAGCTAGTCTGATGATGAAGTCCGAAGTCATAGAAACATGTGAATTATACAATTTAACACCTTGTGTTTAAGTTTGTTAAATTGATATTGACAAGTACTATCTAACCAGATAGTGCTTAGGGTCTGATGATGAAGCCAAAAGGTGGTCAATGGAACCACCCAACTACTAAATATAAACCGACCGTGTTTGAGCTCGTTGGAATTGTCTTGACAAGTACTTTAGACCTTGATGGTGTTCAGGGTCTAATAATGGCTTGGCAAGAATCCATAGGAACTTCTCAACTAAGCAAGATATGTTCGTTCTGTTTTTGCTATAAAAGCTGGTTTTTGAAAAGGTCTTTTCAAATTAAAATTATTTAAGGTATATTTCGTTGATTGGTAATATCCATGTAAAGCTGACTAACTTCTTCATTTATAAGTTGATAGACTACTTATTCTAGTGGTAAAGAGCTTAAGTCGCTCCGCCTATGTTGCACCGGAAAAATGCTTGCGTTACCTACAAATTTTTGTTTCATTCTGGATATTTGTGTAAGTGTAAATTTGATATTTGTTAATGTAACCGCGATTCATGAAGAATTCCTACTGTCTTCTATGTTTTCCATTTTGTTATATTTGGTGTACTAAAAGGCAAAAGTCGGTTGCTTGATTGGTTCGATAAATATTAAATCTAGGTTCGATGGTCCGACTAATTTGTGGATTTTAACGAAATTTGTGCGCAAAGCGTGTTCTAAACATGCATTTCTTATAAAGATTAATGAACGATAGTCGCTTAGTAACCGTAAGGAAAACATTAATAAAAGGCATTTTTTTCAATTTTATCGGCTATAAACCTTGGGTAGATAATTCCCTTTTACAAGTAATCTAGGCGTAAAACTTTAGATGTTTTTTTTTTAAATTTATGCTTACAAAAATCATTCTTAAAGCATTGTATCATGTTTATAAGCATGATAAGCTCATAAATGAATGTGCTGTAGTTGGAGGGAAATACAATAATGATATCGTCTATCTTTTCAATTTCAAAAACTTGTTTTATTATCAATAATAATGTGTAATGTTGGTGGAATATTAACCACTATGTATTCTTATATGTGCATGAGTGAAGGTAATTGTAACAAACTGATAAAACATGCCTTTTTGATTTCCCTCAAAACGGTCGTCGCAATTGATATGCAAAGTATCCACCGCTTTACTATCCAGGATTACTTCATCAATTTCATTATCATCGTTGTCATCGAGTTCATCGGTGAGTTGAATTAATTTAGAAATTAAATCTTTTTTTTGACCTTCATTTCCCTAACTTTGAACAATGGCATAATGTACACGCAATTGGCAAGAAAATAAAAGTGTTTGTGCAATGATAATGCACTTGCTTAATATGTTAATAACATATTGCTATGAAATTTCTACTCAATCTAAGAGATCTAAGAATGGTTTCGAAATATTTGTGAAATAGTCAGCCAAATAAGTGACGTCAAGCTCATTAGTGACCGGTTTCCATATTTAACTCAAGGATAGATTTGCTTACTGTCAGTAGAATTTTGACAGATTTTCCATACAAAATATGTAAATTCTATTCGTAGCAGGCAAATCTATCCTTGAGTTAAATATTGAAACCGGACATTAGAAGCGTCAAAAAAGACATTGTAACGAAAAAAGGATATATACTTAAACCAGATATTTTAAAATATTCTTTATTAATAATAAATAATATTAGCCCTGCTAAGAAACAGTCCCACCGTAGGGCACGGGCCTCCTCACAAACTGAGAGGGCATAGTCCATCACGCTGGCCCAGTGCGGGTTGGCGAACTTCACACACCTTCGACAAACTCTTAGGCATGCAGGTGTACTCACGATGTTTTCCTTCGCGGTTTAAGCAAGTGATAATTAATTTTTAATACGCACATGCTTTCGAAAAAACACAGGGATGTGGGATGCCTGCGTTTGAACCTGAGACCTCTGACTTTGCAGTCCAACGGTCTAACCACTAGGCTATCACTGTTCATCATGCTTTATATTTATTAGTGTACGGAAAAAAATAACGGGCTTTGTCTTGACTGACGTAGAAAATAACACACAGATATAAATTTAAAAACAACAATTTCCTGCACATATTATGACGACCCGCCATCTCTTTTGGAGATATGCTTGACAAAATTTATCGACTACTTAATTTGGTAGATCATTCAATTCTTTACATATTTTCTCACCGTCCTTAAATACTCTAACCCAATTTCCTAACAAATCTACATTTTCTTCCCTAAATTACAAAACTGAAACGTTCTAAGCTTAAATCAAACAAATCATCAATCACTATTAATTAGTTGTTAAGTTAAATTACTTACAATCAATTGTGATTTCATGAAACAGTTCTGATAAACTTTAGTTGATGACAGAATGAATAATAACAGTTATAAGTAATTTAGTAAAACCTTATTTTCACTTTAGAAAGTTTACATTCTTAGAGCCTTTAAGTTACGTCAACAATTTTCGAAATTAAATTAAATAAGCCAGTTTGTCAAACGTGTCCCAAAACACTTATATAAGAAAGATATTTGCAATAATTGTGGGTGTATTTCTCATACATAACATCTACAAACATTCATAACTATCATTTCTCTGGCCCAGAGAGCTTAGCACGAAAAGATTGACGAGCGTGACGCTAGAAGTTATACCACCCTTGTCACACTACCAATTTACTTAATAAATATGAACAAGACAGCACGATTAATTGCAGGTGACACGATAATATCAAAGTTTGTGCTAAGCTCTCGAAAAACCTAATATTACTGATTTACAACCAAACCGATAGACATCAACTGCAGAATAAAGCCTCCTCCAAAGATCGCCACAACAAACATCTTTGTGTATGCATTTACGCTGTACGTAAATAAAAATAAACAAGACAGCACGCTTACTCGTCAACGATTCGATAATGTCAAGTGTTTTGTGCTTAGCCCTCAGATTTTTGAAGTCACGCCAAGAACTTCTAGGAACAGATTTAATAAATTCAAATGACAATAAGTCTAATAATTCGTTTTCAGTGACCTCCAAAGAAATTTATAGTAAATGTGCACATTTGTAGATTATTGCATCACGTGTTTCTCTCTCGCGTAGTTCTAAAAACTTAATCGAGTTATTTATACATTTTAACGTTTATTTTTATTTAATAAAAATACTTTTATGTTTACTAAATTCAATTACTTTACATTTCAGATAATATATTGTCTGCGCAATTCTATTGTCGATTACGTCCCCAGTCCCCACGCGGCGTACGCATGCATTAATATTACACGCTTTTACTTAACTAGCAATGTGTGTTTGCTTTAGTCAAGCTGAATTGGAACCAATTCCTCTTGTCTTTCGGAGTTGAAATTTGGCAATGCGTTTTTATGGCAAAAATGAACTGAATCTACACTCAGGATTGGCTCCAGACGAATGAAATCCTCAAGGGCCAACAGGACTGACGCGAAATTTAAGTATACACATTTAGTTTTGGTTGGCCGTTATAAATTACGCATTACCAGGCTACATAAAAACCGGTTTGTAAAATGTTTTATACTATTAATTATTTTATTGTTAAAACCAACTTAACTATCTGCGGACAAAGCGACCGTCGAGTACCACGCACGATTATACCATTTTATATTTTTTTTAGATTTTGTTTAATCTGTAATTAAATCAGTTGTATTCGGACTTGTTGGTAACTTATTCAATTCTATCTACAATAAATAATTGTACTAAATTTAAGCGACCGTGACTGGACAGTGAAAAATCTAAATCGGCTGGGTCAAACTGAGATGGGTGACAGCTTGTTGGTAGCATTTTTATATAAAGGCACATTAAGCCGTTGGCCCCGCTACCACTTAATGTGACAGTCGTTAAGCCAAACAAGAAGATCTAGGCGGCTTAATAAGTTTTAAGAGCAGGTGGTAAGGACCCTACTTCCACTAACCCGCACTGGGTCCGCGTGGTGGATTATGACCGAATCTTTCTCACCTCGATTTGTAAGAAAATACCCTTGCTGTGGGACGGTGTAGGTTGATTTATATTTATAACTAGCAGCCGCCCGCGAATTCGTCGGCGTTTGTATGTTTATTTATGAATTGTACCCTATGTGTTAGACTGATGAAAAGCTATATTACTGTAAAGTTTTGTAAACATTTTTTAGTATTAGGAAAACAAACAGTGATATGAAACAGAAATAATACTAGGTAGAAATAGTACACTAATTAAATGTTTTCGCATGCAAATAACTAAATAACTTTATCGTGTAGTTATGATTTTACAATATAGCTTGTTATTAGAGAGAAAAAAATAACAGATACAAAACAGAATCACAAAAAATACTAAGGCATACAGATATCGTGCTATAAGAAACGAACGTTGAACAGGTGTCTTATAAAATAAAGACTAAACAAAAAACGTAACTTACAATCTAACCTAACATCTGTTCAGTAGTTTTTGTATGAAAGTAACAAAGATCCATATCCATATATGCACCCTCAGAAAGTTTCGCGCTACGATTAGTAGAACATAAAGTGCAAATAATTAGCCACACAAAATATTGGTGATAAGCCTTGAGGAAGTCGCGTTTCTGTGAAGATTAAAATGGCTTAGAAGTGACGTGATATTCGCCACGCGTGTTTCGCCAACATTAAATATTCAATAGGATTGCTTTGTTATATTTATCCTTTCAAGTAGGATTGAGTTAACCTTTTGATAGTTACCTTAAGACTAGGGCTATTTTGTTAGCAGGAGAAACATTTTGAGCTATAATAACCATGCTGTCAATCATATGCATTTTTTATGCCTATTATTCGGGCAGATGTTTGTCTCAAATTTAAATTCAAATTCATTTATTGGCTAATACAGGATAGTTCTGCTTAATACAAGATGGTATAAATTAATGAGGTACCACTGTATTATTGCCGTAGCGGTGTGCAAATATTAAATACGTCATACATTATTATATCATTAAATATTTTACAACTATCATAAAAAATGTCGAATATCAAAAAAACAGTTTATATATTAAGTCTAACCAATAAATTATATCAGTGAGAAATTCATTCACAGTATAGTAGTATTTGTCTATCAAAAAAGCTTGTAGTCTACTTTTTAATGAGGATAACTGGGAGCATCTTTTGATATTGGGGGTATCTTGTTATATATTCTCCGAGCCATTAAAAGAAGCTCTGGTTCATAAAGTTGGTTTTATTTCGTGGCAGTTTTATTCTGGTGGGTACAGTTTTTACTGCTCGTACAATACCCACTAGTTGTGACCCCAAAGAAAAGTACTTAGGCGCACAAGAAATTCAGTTTGATATAGCCGACTGAAAGCAAAACGGCATTTGTTTCAAATAAAAAAAGAATGTAACGTATATTAAAATATTACGGTAAAAATTCAGTTACCGATTCAAAAAAAAAAAACACTTTCAGGTCTTGCGTTCATTATGTTTTACAGTGTATATTAGTTTCCATGAAACAAAACAATTATATTAAATACTTAATTAAAAGTCCGGTTCAATTTTGTAAGGGATTTTGATTGGCCTATACAAATATATAATTTTTGCCATTCAAAAATTTAACATTTAATTTCAGCTGTTAGGGTTGGTTTTGTTTTGCACAATAAAAATAGCTGTTATTTATCTTCTACCGCCGTGTGTCACCCAAACACCAGTTCAACAGCGAAGAAAATTTATTTCGTCACAAACACACCGAGAGGGGGCGCCACTGACTCTGTTAACTGAACTTAATGACTGGACATTTGACTCATTAATCTGTCGCTTTTATGTCCCATCCTTTTTGTGGGACATTCGTTACTTGCCCCCTTTCTGCTTTGAATACGTAAGTAAGCTGTGTTTTGTTCTCTTTTTCTGTTAACAAAATCTTGAATTTTTATATATGTCCTTCTCCCTCTATCAAGCAGAGAGTAATAAGTTCCAACAGTTTCTTCACGGACCCTTCTTGTTTCTTGTTCGATGAAGCTGTCTCTACAGCTTCATCGAACAAGAAACAAGTAATTCCTCAGCCTAGTAATTTTCACATACAAAATCGTCCACTCTAACAGTTGAACATAAATATGCAATAACTTGGCAACCACCTTCAACGCGACATTCCAATGAAAACCCAGATTTTGTACTAATAAAATTTCATTTCCATTAATGTATTGCTAATTTATGACACATTACTGCTTATTTGTGTCCAGTTATCAGGAGATGGAGGTCGAATATTGAACAATTATCTGGTAAATTAAGCTTAGCGGCATATGCCGTAAAGAAAATTAGATTATTAACTGATATTGAAACAGCTACACTTGTTTATTTCGCGTATTTTTATAGTATTATGTCATATGGCATACTTTTTTGGAGATACTCTACAAAACAATACCATCTTTGTTCTACAGAAAAGGTCTGTACAAGCAATTAACAATTTAGCCCCGAGAGCTTTTCTTAAAGAAAAATCTAGAGAGATTAATATTGTCACTGTTGCATCACAATTTATATTTGAAAATCTTCTATATTTTAAAAAGGCTATAAGTACCTTTGAAAAATATAGCGACATTCATCATGTAAATACACGAAACGAAGATGATCTAATTGTACATTCTACTTGTCTCCATAGAATTAGTAGTTCTTTCATGGGGCAATATTTACGCTTCTACAACAAATTACCCATAGATATCCGAAACATGCATATCAATAAGTTTAAAAAGGCAATCCAAACTAGACTGTAAGAAAGGGTGTTATAAAATTTCAGATTATCTTGACGATAAAACAGATTGGGTTTGAGCAGCTCCTCAATCAGCAACATTAATCAATAATGTATAATAAATTTTTGAAAAACTAAAAAAATGGTTATTAGAAAGGCCAAATAAATTAAATTAAAAGACTAGCCCGCTGAGTTTCTCGCCAGATCTTCTGAGTAGAGGCCGCGTTCCGATCCGGTGGGAAATGTAAAAAATTTAATAATTTTGACGTTTAAGGGTGCTATTGTATCGACCCATATAAGTAATGATTTTTGACTTTGACTTTGACTGGAATGCTTGGAGTTTGCCTGAGAGATTAAGTCAGAAACGAGAAGATCTTCAAGAGGGTCAAAGTCACTGACATTACATTAAGAATTGATTAAATTAGAAGGTAGTAGGCGGGGCATATTATTGCGACAGAAAAAAGGTTTCCAGTGGTGACTGAGTACCAGCAGACGTGGAGTAGGCAGGCTCCCTACAAGATGAACCGATGACCTGGAGAAGGTCGCAGGTAAAAGCTGGTTTCGAATAGCACAAAGCTGATTGTCGTAGGAATCTTTGGGGGTAGCCTATGCCCTGCAGTTGGCATCTTGCGTCTGAAAACTTAACGCAAACGTAAACGCAAATCGTTTATTATGCATAAACCCTGCGGGGGTATTTATAAATTGTCATATTTACATCGGAACGCGGCCTCTACTGAGAAGATCCGGCGAGAAACTCAGCGGGCTTGTCTTTTTTGTCTAATTCTCCATTCATTGTTTTTTATAATTTTCTGTATAGATACATACATTTTTATATTATACAAAATCATTTATGCGATCCAGCTCCAGTGATGCCTTACGACTGAGATATAGGACTAATAATAATATATTTGAATATATGTTATAATGAAAAGCTAGAGGATTTTGGGGGACCAGTTTCCACAAGCAGCACCCGTTTACGAGTACGACTACTTGAGCACCCATCATCTCCCTCGACCATATTAGAGGGAAGGGAGTGATCTATCTATCTATCTATCTATATCAGCACGCCAGATCCCTTGCAGGGTAGGCAGAGAGTACAGAGTTCCAACAGGTTCTTTCCCCACATACCTGGCTTCCTCGACTCTCATAGTTCGTCTCATACACGCTCGCCGGTTACGGAGACTCTTGACTTTTCCATCAGATAAGACTCGGTTTATTTGGTCGTGGTAAGATAGTCTAGGTCTTCCCCGGTACCTGCATCCTTCCACTTTCACATTGTATATCTGTTTTGTCATTTTTTCCTCTGGAAGGGAGTGATCCGCACCTAATAGCCACTGAAATAGACTTTTTAGTGAATTTGACCAACCCCCATGTTACAATCTAAGAGGGAAATTCCCATGTTATATGCACATTCTTTAGGAAATACATTGTCACCCACAAAGATTATAATTAACCTCCTTATTAGGCAGTCGAGTGAAGTTTGCATAAAATACGGATTCGCTTAAAAGCAGACTTTATTGTTTTTATTCTTGGAGCACACATACAGGTATACAAACTTCCTTTTTCCATCTGAATAACATTCAGAAGTTTTTTAAATTAGATGGAAAATTGGGCACTCGTGAAATAAAAGTTAGCGCTTTAATTAACGGAGTGGATATATTTTAAACATTGTAAGACAAATTTTTGTACCCGGATTTGTTCGCATTAAAAGATGCAATATGATCATACTATATTTTTGTCTGATCTTTTACTAGCAAAACATCAATCACAGATATTATAACCATTGGTTTTAAGCAGTCTGAGCAATAAAGATCGAACTCATTGACACGATTGTAAGCTGCATGATGCTAGTTTGAAGAATACGTACACACATACACACGCATGCACACACACGCGCACGCACGCATGTAGTGTACGCTCGCACGCATGCATGCACGCATATACGCACGCACATATATATAAACACAAATATATTGTAAGTAGTTATTTTTTTGGCAACTAATGGTTTTATTATTTCTTATCCACAATTCTTAAACCCTTTATTAACCCCTTTAGGAGACGAATTTTCAGGAATCTTTTAAAGAAATTAAGTAAGTTTTAAAGAAAGACATTTCTTTCTTGTATAAAGTAAAGACGTTATACAACGAAAAGCTGTAAAAAATTGTATTTCTAGATTCATCGGTTTAAGCTGTGCATTGTCCGTCAGTCAATCAATGTTAGTTTTATTAATTACAATATTTATTTTCGTTAAATTCTTTCCTCCTTTATTCGTTTCATAAGAAACTTTTTTGTCAAAGGGGGAAGCCCTAAACTCGCTTATTCCATAGATTCCACCACATAGGTGTCAACTTCATCAACATGTGGCTATAATAACGTCCATTAATTTAACACTGACCAGAGCGCTTAAACGCTTAAACGCTAAGACAGGGAGACGTCATTTCTCCGAAACTGTTTACGGCCACCTTAGAGGACGCCTTCAAGCTCTTGGAATGGCAAAGACTTGGCATCAACATCAATGGCGAATACATCACTCACCTTCGATTTGCCGACGACATTGTGGTCATGGCGGAGTCGCTGGAAGATCTAGGACGAATGCTCGGTGACCTCAATAGAGTATCCCAACAAGTGGGTCTTAAAATGAATATGGACAAAACAAAAATAATGTTTAATGTCCATGTCGTACCCACCGCACTCACCGTTGGGAACTCTACTCTTGAAGTTGTCGACGAATACATTTACCTGGGACAGGCAGTCCGGTTAGGTAGGTCCAACTTTGAGAGAGAGGTCAATCGACGAATCCAACTCGGCTGGGCAGCGTTCGGGAAACTGCGCAACATCTTCTCATCCAAAATACCTCAGTGCCTAAAGACTAAAGTTTTTAGTCAATGTGTGTTACCAGTGATGACATATGGATCAGAGACGTGGTCTCTTACAATAGGTCTCATAAAAAAGCTCAAAGTTGCTCAGCGAGCTATGGAAAGAGCTATGCTCGGCGTTTCTCTACGTGATCGAATCAGGAATGAGGAGATTCGTAGAAGAACCAAGGTCACCGACATAGCCCTCAGGATTAGCATGCTGAAGTGGCAATGGGCTGGCCACATAGCGCGAAGATTGGACGGGCGTTGGGGCAGAAAGATTCTAGAGTGGAGACCACGTATTGGCAAGCGCAGCGTAGGACGACCGCCTGCCAGATGGACCGACGATCTTGTGAAAATCGCAGGAAATCGTTGGATGCAGGTGGCATCGGACCGGTTACGCTGGAAAGCGATTGGGGAGGCCTATGTTCAGCAGTGGACAAGTATAGGCTGAAATGATGAGAGCGCTTAGCTCGAACAGTTTGACATTATAGTAACGTTGTGCAGTAAGCATGCTGTTACGTTTCTCTTTATTCGGTAAATTTGTAGTCTGAAAAGGATCATCGACTCGATAACGTTATAATAACGTCAACCTCTTCTTGCTAAACCCCCAGGTACCCTGTCATTATAGTTAAACTCGCCCTTATTACGAGGTCGGAAAGCATTCAGATGAAATGTGAACGTCAATTTTCATTATCGAATGACCGATAGTGGTGTAAGCGTGTGAGAATAGAATTACGAAACCCGTCAGCTTACGGGATCAAATGGATGCGTAGGATATGCAGGTATAAACGAATTAGCTTTGGGTGTTTGCTTTATTGGTATGCCCCGAGTTATTGATACAAATAATCGAAAAGGTGAAAATTCGGATATCTTGGACTAGGTTGTTGAAATTTTTCTGTAGAGAAGTTGTCAGCTAATTGAAATTGTGCCCAGTATATGGCAATAGAGTCGCTATCTTAAGCTTTATGACTTTAAATTGTTAGCGATGTGTACACTGTACATCTATACCCTGCTTGGAGAATAAAATTGTGGCGACTCGTTAAAGAAATTTGGCAGGGAGGCAAATTTTTAACTGGGATAACTATATATGAATTTGGTTTGGATGGCATAGCATGGCTAGTACAGTCTGACCTATACTGGATGGCTAATTGACAATAAGAAATATGTTTTGAAATTGTTGCAAATATCACGGCAAAACCATGCTTTTAAAATCCATCTAAAATCAAACCAGATCCCTTAACAAGTTGGTAACGATTAAAGAAACCAACAAGTTCTTTTCATACAGACTTATTTCGTGTCTTCCACTCTCTTAGTTCTTATACACGCTCACTAGTTACGGAGACTTTTGATTTACACCTCAGATAAGACGAGAATAAAATAAACAGAACAGGTTCTTAAGTGACTAATCGTTACTCATTACAGTCAGCTCTCACTCCATCGTCAGTTTCCATCAGGTGGACTAGGGGTCAAACGCTGATCTGTCCTTGATAAAGAAAAGTTAACAGCTTTTTACTGCAAGAGGTCATGCGTGGTAGACGAAAATAATACAAAACATTACATTTCGCCATTACTGCAAACTGTCTCCATTAAGCTTACGTCACATAGCTGACGGAGTGGGATGGTGGCGCGACGTCGGCGGACGGCAGCACGGTGCGTACGTCACAGTGCGGGCTTGATGGTACCGTCAGCACCGCGTCGCCCGCTAAACAACACATGCTAGCATCCCGCTCGCACCCGTATTGGTGTCTCGTTTTCGCCGAGATTCGTTTGTAATTTTCCGTCGGACGCGGCGGCGGCGGGTCGCGACGATTGCCGTTGCGCCAAGCGTCGGGGATCTGTGTGGCATCTCCCGTACAATTCAGTACATTACAACTCTTCAGGTTGCAGGCTTCGCGCCACGCTCACGCCACGTCCGCGATATGTCTAGGCCATTAAAATCCCATTCGTACGGTTACAAGCAACTAGCTGCTTAGACTTTCAGTCGAAAACCAAAAGGTAGTTACGGTAAGTGAGCGTTTAGCGCCAAATGATTATTACTTACCATTAGTCTCAGTCGTTTAAAGTCTTTGTGGAATTAAAAGAAAGTGCGGTTACCTCGGCAAACAGTTTTGTGAGGCCACTAAAACTACGAATAATAACATACAACTTTTTATAGTTGCGAATTTTTGATATTTTCATTCTAAAAATTCAGGTTTGTCAATTCTAAAAAACAATTTACACACTGCTTCCGCGTGAAGTGAGGGAAAGTTAGTCGTATAATCTCGCCAATTACGCTCCACTACCCTTCCTACACTGTCACTACCGGGCGCTCCCTTCGTTGGCGGTTTTTTGAGCGGGAGTCTAAAAATTGACAGGCTACGCCCACTCAATGTTGCCGGTGTAGAAATCTTTGAAAGTACAGTGGAAAAATAATATTGAAAAAGAAACTAAAGAAATATATAAAATACAAAAATAATGTGAGGGTGGTGCATCAGAAAAACTATGGGAAAGCTAATATAATAATTGCCTTGGGGCTATTTTTATGAAAACAATATCGTTTCGGGGAAAATATATAAGGTCAACACAGTGCGG
The DNA here is from genome assembly GCA_905147815.2 of Phalera bucephala. NCBI lineage: Eukaryota > Metazoa > Arthropoda > Insecta > Lepidoptera > Notodontidae > Phalera > Phalera bucephala. The sequence continues at coordinate 10,390,291 of LR990632.1, read as the reverse complement.
TGCTTGAAGGGCGAAGGGAGTATGTTTACAGTCGCCGCTGCCGCGGTACTGCTCAATACTTCTGCGGGAAATGGCGGCAGTAGCAGTGTATAAACTGGGTATGACATTAACGTCAAGTCAACACACCAACTTTAAAGGATTTCTATATGCTGCAGTGGACGTTTTTGGTCTAATGATTATGACAATTTTGTTTTATGTGTTCACCCTTAAAATCGGATTCAAGTCTAGACTAACAAGAACATCTATGCAACACAATAAACTAAGACCGAGGCGATTATCCATAAAATCGCTTACACACCATCTCACTTAATAGCCTAAAATAAAATGGAATAAAACGGAACTTTTTTATCGCCCACACAAAAGAATTTGAAAACAGTTAATCCTGAAGATAGAACCTGAAAGTTACTGTGAAATAATGTTTATAGGAAAGGTCATTATGAAGCAAAGACACTTAGAATCCGATTGTTTTCTTTTATAAATGCTGAATCTCATTGAATCCTGTATTTTTTATTATGGCTTTTTACGTATTTAATTACATCTGTATCCATCCTCAGGGGTTCATACCGTGACGATGTTCCCTTCTTTGCGGCTAATATCCTTTGCGGGTAAATCCTTCCTAATCTCACTTCAGCTATGCTGACTTAAGGCCTACATCCGTAACATTCCTGACGCGGTCCGTCCGTTTAACACTGTAGATGTAAAATTTATGTACTGTAAACGCACTACAAGTAAAAAACGCACAATACTAGTCAAGATGGCATGAATTTTTAATCAAATAGAAAATCCATGCATGCTGTCTTTTTGGGCTTTGGTGCTGCAGTGAACGTCATCACAATTGAAACGAAAGGAATTGCGTTTCAAGTGTGGGATTACAGTGGAATATTGCAAAAGAAAAAAAACTCCTTTTACCTAAACAAAACTTTCCAAAACTGCGCGCCAATTAAACGCTTCCAATACCTGCACAACCCAAAATTTTCTAATAGTATCTAATAACACAGGGCCTAATATGAACAGATTGACGTTAGCGTATCGATATCAAGTTGATATACCATCCTGTTCACTGAAGAAATACATACTAATATTATAAATTAAGTCTGTCTGTCTGTTTGTGTGTTACCTTTTCGGAAATTCGGCAAGGAAATAAATTTTATCCAGGGAAACGACGGCTACCTATTGTCGAAAAAAAGCTAAAGGGTCTTAAATACTCGCCTAAAAATAGCGCTAACGAAATTCCAAGTACAACTAGCGTACTAAATAATGATGAACGTGACAATACCCTGTCCCAACCATGTTATGCCAACGTCAATCAAATTCTTGCTAAAGCCTCTGGGAGTGTGGTGGCGAAAGTCATCTACGCTATCGCCTAACGTAGACCGATCTCCGCTGATATTCGCAATTTGTCTATACAATCGATATGGACGGCGAAAACGTGCCTCTATTTATGGCTCTCAGATGAATACAGATGGTATTGGCTGGCGTAAATCTAGTTTGGTACATGCAGTGTATTAAAATGGATGATTTTTCTAGAAAATTTATTGGATAGTATGCTGCTGTAAGGGATCTCTGAAGGTCAGATAGTAGGCAACTTTGTTATTCTATAATTTTTTTTATTAAAGAATTTAAAAGTTTCCTTGAAATTTTCAATACAAAGGTCATCAAAGAAGAGTATATATAAAACTATAGTGGAATTAGACAATGCAAACGTGGAAGGATGTAAGTACCGGGGCAGATCTAGACTATCAATCCGTGAAATAAAACTATTTCACGGATTTAATCGCGGTTTATTTTTGATTTTTAGTTCCCGACGTTTCGAGTGCTTTGCAGCACCCATGGTCACGGGAGGGACTGAGGTGTTAGACGTCCAAAAGGCATAGTTGTTCCGGGGTACCCTCAAACTTTTTAATTATTTTTGTTGGTCCGATCTACGCAGAATGAGCTCATGGTGTCTTGAGGTCTTGCAGGGTTATGCTTGGTTTTGGATTTGATTATATTAATTACCGGATACCAAGTCGATGGAAGCACCCAGCCATCTTCTCTATTGAAATTAGGATGTTTTTTTTAATTTCAATAGCCTCGCGAACCATCCTTGGTAGGAATCGGTGTTCTTTCACGAGGATTTGTGGTCTATCAAATCTGATGTTATGGCGGGTGCGGTCAAGGACATGTTCACAGACTGCAGACTTCTTTGAGCGACGGTGTTTTAGGTCAGCTATGTGTTCTTTAACCCGAGTTTTTACCGGTCTTTTTGTTTGTCCTATATAAGAGAGACCACATTCACAATCAAGCTTGTATACTCCTGCATCTTGTAGAGGGCTCTGACACTTGACAGATGGTAAAAATTGACTCTTGTTCGGCGGCTTATAAAATGTTTTAATTGAAGCACGCTTCAAGATGTAGCCAATCTTGTCCGTGACTCCTCTCATGTAAGGTAGTACTGCAGGGAGACGCTCGACTGTAGCTGGTTTCACTCGGTCACTGTGACGTTGGCGTGGGACTCGAATCTTATTGTCGTGCAGGACTTTCTTGACATGTTGAAGCTCGGCAGCCAGATGTTTCTTGTCACAGAAACCTTGTGCTCTCTGAAACAAAGATTTACCCACGGTAGCTTACTGGATGGAGGTGAGATTCACCGTTTAAGTACCTATCAGTTGGGTCTTCTTTCTATAAACCTATATGGCTTAAGGTGTTGTTGGGGTTACGGATTACTAAGACATTTAGGAAAGCTAGGGGATTGTTTGCCTCCAACTCCATTGTAAACTGAATTTTAGGGTTAACGGAGTCCAGATGATTTAGGAATACATGATTTTGTTCATTTTTGTTCATGATGAAAGTATCATCTACGTACCGCTTGTAGAAACTTGGCTTTACAGGTGAGGTACGAAGGGCTGTCTCCTCAAAGTCTTCCATGAATATATCGGCATCAATGGGAGATACAGGGGAGCCCATCGCCACGCCATCTACTTGCTTGTAGAACTGCACCTTCCACAATAAAATCAAAAATAAACCGCGATAAAATCCGTAAAATAGTTTTATTTCATGTGTAATATTCGCGTAAATCTAAGAACTCAGTATCTTAGCGTGACCAAATAGACCGTGTCTTAGCTGAAGGGCAAGTCAAAAGTCTCCGTAACCGTCGAGGTCTGTAAAGAAAGGACCTGTTGGAACTCTGTATTCTCTGCCTACCCCGTAAGGGATCTGGCGTGATGATAAAGATAGATGAAATGGGATTAGACTGTTGGTGTCACAGGCCGCTTGATCGACATGAAATTTTATAACCCTTAATTTTATTTGTTTTATTCATATGTACTTGTTAGCATCCGATTGAGATGAAAGGCATGCCCATATTGTAACTTCAATGACAATGGTACCTTATACCATGCTCTCAGATGGATACAGATGGTATGGCTAATTTAAATCTAGTTTGGTACATGGATTGTATTTAAAATGGATGATATTGGTTGGAAAATTTAACGGAAAGAAAGCTGCTTTGAGGAACCTTTGAAGTTTAGATAGGTGTCTTTGTTGTTCAATTAAGAAGTATAATAAAGATTTTCAGGGTTTTCACTGACGACGAGACTGCCTCGTTGGTCTGGTGGCAAAGCGCATCGCTTTGTGATCACGAGGTCCTGGGTTCAAATCCTAGGTCGGACAAATGTAGTTTTTCTAACGAAAAAATCCCAGTATGAGTCCGGAGTCTGGAATTGTGCCCGATATATGGCAATAGGCTCGCCCCCTATTACATGGGACCTAACATCGTCGGCGAAATGTGAGTGTACTCAGTACACCTCTGCCACCCTCTCTGGGGAATATAGGCGTGACGGTGTGTTTTCAGGGATTTCATGTGGTTTTTTACAACACTGTCCTTGGAGAATAGGCGATTAAAGTTATAAATTGTACTAAATTAATCATTCAATATTCCAATTATAATGGGTTTAGGTTTTTAATGTAACATACAGATTGGTCGATATGAATATTAATAAGTTTTTATTTAACTTGCTTTGTTTATGTCTGTCTGCCTGCTTTTCCGATTCTTACTTTGCATTTACTGGCATGCAATTGGTATAAGAGGCATGCCTATGTAACTTCGGTGACAATACAATAATAAGCTACCCTAGAACTCAAATTAAATTAATGAAGCCGGAAAGTGGCCAAAAGATTTTGTTAACTAAAAATATGGGGCTCTAAATAGGAAAGGCGCTATTCTTCGTATTTAAGTAACCACATTACCACCGAGAGCAGCTTGAATCAGTTTATAAAAAAAAAACTTAGTGTAAAAGAGAAGACGAAAAAATAAATATGGCAGGCTCTCAAAGCGAATGATCTTATCGGTGGATTGGTAATATGATATGCTTGTACTGTGAGACTGACGCGGTGACAATAGACGTCAATAACTCGAGTACATTACACTCTTTAAAAATTCCTCTTGCACGTTTCTGACTTAAATGGAATCCTTTGCTTATTTGCTCTAGTTTAACAAATTTGTGACTTCACTAGTTTATTTATTTTTATTTATATACAACACAGTTGACAATCGGTGGATATTAAACAATTTAATTTATAGTAAAGATCTAGATTGCAAACCATAATATGTACATTCAGCATAAACAGTATTTAGCGAAAGGGCGATAATAAACTTATCGTGTGAGTGCTAAAAATTAAAATTAAAACGTACGAAATTGCAAGAAGAGAAGATACTATTACATATAATACTAACTATGTGTTCGATGGAGGATATTTCTTTTCACTTCTAATGTATTTACAGATGTGATTTTCAGAAATATCAAGGTTATGATTAGACTCGGCCAAATCATTCTACTGCCGAAGCATTCGTACTAGAGGATTAAAATAAGAAATATTATTTTTATGAATTTGTATCGCGAAAAGATTAGCTTTATCAGACCTGCGAGTCCTAAGCTTTATATTAAAACTTATTTGTGAAAGTAACTTTGGTGAATCGATCATTGCATGTAACACTTTGTATAAATAAATGAAATCAGAAACTTTTCGTCTTGTTTCGAGTGATTGGATGCCGAATTGAGATAACCTAAGATTCGGATGCACTATTTTTGATTTTTTTCTCTCTCGTTTATATGAGCTTTGTAGAAAGGAGACCATATTGGACTTGCATATTCCAGGACACTTCTCACAAGTGCGAAGAACAATAGAAGTAGACTAGTGTCATCTAACGACCATTACTTGTACTATAGACCGTAGGTGCAGGTGACACAGACATTGTAACATGTGTAAAGACCAAAATCTATAAGACGAAAGTGGTTCCTTCTTTTTTTTTTAAATTCCCAAACTAGGAATTATTCCTATGTCGTGGGTGCATTGCACAAACATTTAGATCGGAACAAATATTTGTTTACAATATGGGCTAACTCAAAGAATTCTCCCATGCAGGGATCGAACCTGTGACTACTCGATCCAGTAATAATTATAATAATTATAGCCCTGTTAAGAAACTGTACCACTGTTGGGCACGGGCCTCCTCTCAAACTGAGAGGGTTTAGGCCATAGTCCACCACGCTGGCCCAATGCGGGTTGGCGAACTTCACACACCTTTGAGAAACTCTTAGGCGTGCAGGTTTTCTCACGATGTTTTCCTTCACCGTTAAAGCAAGTAATATTTTTTTTTATACGGACATGCTTTCGAGAAGACAGAGGTGCGTGCCTGGGTTTGAACCCGAGACCTCTGACTTTGCAGTCTAACGGTCTAACCACTAGGCTATCACTGCTCTGGCTATCTGGATCCAGTGAGCAGAGTATATTAAGCTCTTAACCACTGGACTAAGCTGTCAGTCAATAATTTTCTCTGTTTGTAATTCTCATATTTCAAACTCGTAAGATATCAACTTCAATCAATATTTATATCCAGTCTACACAAACAAACTATTGTTTGAACAAAGCCTAATAAAGACTAGAATTTACAGTGCTTGACATCGGTCGAGTAAATAAACAGTCATTAGCCGAACAACCGCGCCAGACGTTTCATTTATATTGGTTAGCTTGCTTTTACTCGCAGTTCGGTTCGCATTATGTTACATTTGCATTGTTAAAATTCTGAATCAGAATCAGAATATTTTATTCAAGAAAACCATAATAGTATTTACGAATCGTCAGAAAAGTAAGAAAGACTCTACTACCACTTCGGAATATCATTCCTGTGGGCAGATAAAGGGCAATAAACTCCACGGTCACTCTTTTAAAATATTTTTTACGAACTTTTTTATCTACATTTTGTTGTGGGATATGGGAGAAAAATGTAAGTTAGTCATCAGGTTGGTCTAAGTTAAAATAAAGCAAATTACACGGTCCCCTCATTTCCAAAAAAAGGTAACAAAAAAGTCTTTATATTAAATTAATAGACGGAAGAGAGGGAATGTTAACTAATAACAGTTGAACAAGTTGTCATTATTCAAGTAGAGCTGGAATAGTATCCATCCAAGCATTTTTAACTTTTAAATAATCTTCTATTGAATATTAAACTTGTCTACAAAGTGTTCGCTTAACACAAGCTTTGATCTTATTTTCGTCTGCGTTCGTCATTGCTGTTTCCAAACGTATGTCATATTGAGTAACTTATACAGATGTCTAATCGGTAACCCTTTATCGTCATCACGATAATCAGCTATAGGGCGTCCACTGCAGAACATTGGCCTTCCTCAAAGATTACTATGATAACCGGCTCTGTACTGTACGCTTTCAGCTTTCACCTATAAACGTTACCAGGCTAGCAGTCCATCTTGTGCAAGGTCTACTCTTTCAACGTTTTCCAGAACATGGTCGCTACGTGAGCACCTTCCTGCCTTCAACCAAAAACCGTATTACATCCATATGTACAAATTTATCAAAACTTCAATACTCATTATGTTACAAAAGTAGGTGAAAATTATCAAAAACAAATATTAACTCTTTACTCAACAATTATTTTTGAGATTATTTTGATCAAGAAAAATAATAGATTTAATGCATAATAAAATTGTGACAATTTAACAAACTAAGGTTGTTCAGTTACTTATGTCACTGATCGTAGCAATGTAAATCTGAATAGTATAAACTAATGTGGAAAATAATCTACCTCTATTTCGTATAAGATTCAAATTTATTTCACCATTATGGCGTGATTGAGAACCTATCAAACCTCTCATTATACAATCCACTGCTCTGCTTGTTGGTCTAGTGACTTGAGCCGGACAAAATGTAATTTTTCGACGGGAAAATTCCCAGTATCAGTCCAGAGTTTGGCATTGTGCCCGGTATAATGGCAATAGACTCGCCCCCTATTACAGTGGCGTCTGACATTGTCACCGAATAGCTGGTGTACACAGTACCTTTACGGGGTTGCCGTTTGGGGAATCGGAACATTCAGACATCCAGACTTACATCAAATATATTAGTAGAATTCTGTGTAGAAAGTCAACCATGGATTTCGTTGTGTAAACATTCACAACGATTTATAACTTTGCAGAACACAATACCAGCTAATTATCGTCAACATGAACAATCAGACTGACTATGTATTAGCCAGTCTGAGTATTTCTCCTTAAAAATTTTCACCATTAATCTCCAAAGTTACCCAAAGTTACCAGGCTAAAAAATATGAAATATTTTAGTATTGATGTAGACGACGATTCAGACGAGTACCATGAACTTTTTCTGAAAATATGCGTAAGAAAATTAGGTGAATTAATAAGTTTTAAAATTACTTTTCTTACATATAAGCTCCTTTTGTGGTATAAATAAATCAGAATTTATTATGCCACTCATGGAAAGGCCTTCCCGCACAAATATAGCCCCATTCCAATTTAAGTCTCAAACCCAATCGCATTTAAATCAAAAAAGCGACGATCTGGTTTTCCGCGAACGCGTCCAACCATTTAAACCCCCTAATAAATAAATAACGACAAAAATAAAATAAAATAATCATAGCTGCCGTCGATAACGCACCTCTCTTGCCTCCTGGCATGCGCTATCTCTTCTCATTAGACACAGGATCAGACATCGACCTCGCCGGTGAGGTCGAAGATCTCTAGCCCACCGACCGGTGGAGAGCACCATGACGAGACATCTCCCCCATACCAATAGCCCAAGCCTAGGCCGTTCCACCTTGAGGCACCCTTGACCTAGTTGCTTCTAGCCCTTTACTTACGGTTACTTTACCCTTTACCGGGCGTTACTGTTGCACGCTCATGTTCTTGTCTTGCGAGCCTTTAAAGGCCCTAAACGATTCTTACTACCACGCATACCTACCGTGCGGATAGGTGGAGGCAAGTTTGTGACCCTCTCCCCCCCTGCTGTTAGAAATTATCATACCACCCATTTCTACTATTTCCGTAATAACATAGGAATTGTATTAAAAAATATTACATCGGTTGTCTCAATGCTATATAGCTAAAGTGGTATTCCAAATCATTATGAATCTTGCAAATAATTCATCCAAAGCCATTGAGTAAATCGCACATGATTGAGTAACACACATCTGGACATTTGAACATCCATACTTTAGCGTTTATTAGATTAGTATGATTCAGAAATTTATTCAGCCACTTGTCCCAGCCATTCGTCTGTCTGCCATACATATTTATGGTAGCGAAGGCTGGCACCACAATTTTTGGTAGTAAAATATAAATGTGCTTCATCTTTATTATCATACCTTATCTCTTACGGAGTAGACAAAGAGTACTGACTTCCGACAGGTTTTTTCCTTACCGACTTCTCTTATTTCCTTCACCTTCATAGTTTGCTTCATACAAGCTCGCCGGTTACGAAGACTCTTGACTATCCCTTCAGAGAAGACGCGGTCGATTTAACCATAGTAGGTTAATTTAGATCTTTCCTGGTACCTATATCCTTCCAATCTCCGGTACCTACATCATTCCACTTTCGCATTATATCATTCAAAACTTACGAACTAAATTCGCCATCTTGTATATATACATTCCTTTTATATGGAAAAAAGAGAAAATCTAATATCATATTAAGTAAACTTCATGTGAAGTATATTAACTTGATTCAATTTACTTAGATCCTCCACAAAAATCCTATATACATTAATTTTTCATTCAAAATCCAGCATTCCATTATTCTCACGAACAAAAATCTCAGAACGAAAAAAATATTATAAAAGACCTTTACTTAGCGCTACATAACTTAAACACCCTACATTATGCCCCTTCATTCTATCTCTTGCTTTTACACAAACTTTTATTTACCTTCGTCTTAGAGGAAAGTCAACCGTATGTTTTCCCTGTTAAGGTGTTTTAAAAATTTTCGTGTTTGCGAAATGCGGAAATGTTCAACGTGCTTAAAAAACCGCGTTCATTTGTCACCGGCAGATGCAGTCGAATCAAGCGCGGGGCTATAAAAACAGCGAGGGAATAAATCTTGATATATTTTCTTTTGTAAGACATACTCATTTTGGTAAGATATATTTTCTTCAATCAATGAAATTACTGTTTGTGGATGGTACAAGATAAGGATAAATGTTACAACCAACTTTCTAAAGTATTCACTTATTAGTAAGTAAAAATAAATACATAGGATAAGTTGAAAAGATAAAAATCATAAAACTAAGACTGAGAACATAGGAGTTGATATTTCGACTGTATTCTTTACACATGATATTAAGTATTGGACAAAATTTGCGTGTTTACAGTACTCCTTACCCAAATACCGCTTCGAATATATAGGTGTGACGGTATTTATTTTATTTATTTTTTATTTCTACGGTCACCTGATCACATTTTGGGGAATAATCGAGCTATACAAGAAATATTTATTACTAAATATTTTGCGTAGATACTTAGCAGCTTGATGAACGGAGGTTCATATAGGGTGAAACCCTACAGAAGGTATATGCTAATTTACTCTATATAGAATGGTATGGTATGGTACGAGGAGTGATAGTCTAGTGGTTAGACCGCTGGACTGTAAAATTAGAGGTCTCGGGTTCAAACCCAGGCACGCACCACTGACTTTTTGAAAGCATGTGCGTATTGAAGATTAACTCTCCCTAGCTTTAACAGTAAAGGAAAACATCGTGAGGAAATCTGCATGCCTAAGAATTTCTCGAAGGTCTGTGAAGTTAGCCTTAAGCCTCTCAGTTTGAGAGGAGGCCCATGCCCAACGGTTTATTATTAAAGTATGGTATGGGTATTAAAAACCCTTTCGGCGTAATTTCCCCAATATCATCCCTTCTTTTCTTTGGGGAAGCCTTTGTCCAGCAGTGCGTGTCTTTCGACAGATTATGATGTTGATGCCCTCATTCCCCAATGTCCCACAAAATCCCTGCCCGCTGTAATCATGGCCCAACCACAACAGCCAGGTGATTGAGCGCTGTTCTTTGACACGAACCAAAGGAAAAATTACGCGGTTTTTTGCGAAGAACGCAGGTAAGCATTACGGCTTTATGATTTGACCATGCCATATGTGGTATGTGCATAGCTTCAGGTTTTATATGCATCGCAGCAAAGCAAGCAATAGATGGAAATAATACTATTTTTAAAATTTTATCTATCTATCTATAACCTCACGCCAGATCCCTTGCGGGGTAGGCAGAGAGTACAGAGTTCCAACAGCTATAAAATTTTATCGCGGTTCATTTTTGATTTTATAACCGAAATAACTATGACTTTTTCCTGTCATACATCTCAGTATATACATATAGCCGTTGCTAAAAATTTTAATATAGTATGATAATATATCGTTTTATTTTTATTTTTTTTATATCGTATCCCCATACTACGAATTATTCCTGTGTCGAGGGTACGTTTGCGAACACAACAAAATTATCACACATACACTTACACCGAAGCAAATCCTATATTATCCAGAACACAGGACACAGGACGGCTTTAGCTCTAACCATTGAATCAGTACCTATTCAACCACTCGACCAAGTCGTCATTAGCTTGAGCTGCTCCGCCCACTGTATCTAATAGTCGCGGGTTCGATTCCCGCACAGGACAAATCTTTGTGTGATCCACAATTATTTGTTCCGGTCTGGGTATTTGTGTTTGTGAATTTCCATGTTTGTGAAGCACCCACGATACAGCAATAAATCCTAGTAGGACTACGTTTTTATAGAAAAAAAACATGATATTTGGGAATTACTAAAATTTTTGAAATTACACCAGCCATCTTGATCGAGGTCAATAATATTCGTAATTATTGACCCCGAAAACTCAAAATATGAACCTTGCATCATATCGATTTATTTTTAATGTTATTCTTTGGATGTTTGTTCCAAATCGGTTGAAGGGATCTAAATTAAATTCAGCAGAACAGTAGATGTCGTGGAATGCCACACTACGCACTAAAACGGGAACCGCTGATGGGGGCAGTAAATAGGAGTGAGTAGAAAATATTTGTCAAATTCAACCCGAGAGATGGGCTAAAGTCATTGTCGATGCCCAACTGCAGCCCCATAAAGGGTGCCTGCAGTTGGGCATCGACATTGGGGCAGGTCGAGTAAACGTTAGGGAGACGACCACGAAATGATTTTTTGGATTAGTTGAAGATGACACAAAGCAGATTTGTTTGGAACATTATAGGGGAGACCTTTTCCCACTAGTGAAAAAATGACAATTAAGTTAGTTTTTAATACAACACAAAATGATTACATACGCAATATTCATAAAATATAAGAAATCCCGACGATACGATACGATTTGAATTCCTTCACGAAACACATTTGAGGTTCCTAAGGTCGTCGGAGAATCTAAGGCTGAAAACACAAATGCATTTCAGAAACTTCTTTCACAAATCCTTTACTAATCAAGCTGTTCGTTGTAGAATGCTTTGCCTGTTACAGTCCGACGTGCAAAGCCACTGGCTGCCTTTAAAATTATGGTTAAGGATCACTTACTGTCTGCTGGTTAATATGTAATGCTGTCATAATTTAGCTAATTTGTATCTTTGTGTTAATATGTATTTATGTATTGTGTGTACATTATAGTAGTTATATAAACATTTAGATTACGCCACCAACTGCCCTATATTATTATATATATTGCTTCTTGCAATGCACTAGTTGTCTAGAAGAAATTGCTTTTAGCAATAAGACCGCCAATTGTACCTACCGCCATAAACTAATTGTATTTCTTTACTGTAATTAATCTGGTGTACAATAAAGAGTACTTTATCTCTCTATCTCTATCTATCTATCCAAATTCCAAGCTAAATGTAAATAATATTACTGCTCACAATTTCGAATAAACATTCTTATATTAATAACTCTAAAACTTATTTATTTTATTAACCTTAATTTGTTCTGTGCTTGATTTTTAGTTTTGCATTATTTGAACCAAATATCCCAAGTTACCGACACCATGATGGCTCACCATTCGTCATCCAATAATGTCATCCTGAACTAACGATCCTCAATTAACTGGCTAATCTACGGCCTCCTCAATTCGTACGTTAAAGCGTAGTTTATACATTATGCCTACAATAAAACATTTACAGCCATATTTCTGTATGTATTAAATTCATTTCACATACCTATGTTTTGAAGGTGATCTAGTACATTACACACAAGCAGATCTCGAATATGACAGGATGGTAATTAATCACCATAACATGTCCCATAGCCACATCCTCTCCGAGATATAATAGTACCCAAAGATATAACTACATGTGTTGACCGTTCAATCAAAGTAGATGCCCTCCACTCTTTCCCCAAACATTAGAGGAAAGAAAACATTTAATTGAATATCTTACTAAAACATAAAAATGGTAGTTTTTTGTGTTCTTATTCTTGCGTGTGCGTCCAAACAGGATTCCTTCTCAACATATTGTTGCACGGTAATCTTTTCCTCCATAAAATTATAATCCTGACCTAGTTACAGACATGCCATAGCAATCATACGCATTCTGAATCGAAGGGTTAAACCGGTGGCTTTAGAAGATTATAATTTTGCACAAAAGTTATTTACCCTATATAAATAACTTTTATATAGGCTACCCTATATAAATAACTTTTGTGCAAAATTATAATGTGAGTGATAATGTGAGTATTAAGTAAGGATTTTTGATGATTTCATTCCCTAAAGGGCTTAAAATTATTGATAGGAAATTCCATCAAGCATACGGCTAGTTTTCCCATAACACCTGCAGTGCATTAATACATACATAGAAACATACATATTGCCTCACCCGTCTCTTTATTAAAAGCAAAATCTTTTAATTATCTATAGCTTTACCGTAACAACAAAATTCCTAATAAAACCATAAATTCAGACAATAAATTACATTTTAAAATCATTAGAACTCCGCCGCAAAACCGCCATTAATTTGCGTACCCCATACCCGTAAACAAAAACCCAAATTAATTTACAACAGGATGATTCTCAAAGCGATATGCAGATAACGGCGGGTCCAAAAAACCCAGTCCATTTCCTTATTGTGTGATTCCTGCATCCATTTGTCATGTTATTGTTGGAACCCACCGATCGGATGAATACATTACACAATATATGGTGTTTTGGCTAAGTATGGGATGAAATAGGGAAATCCATATCCATATCCAAATCTGCTTACATATGGATTCCAAGTAATCCATATGTAAGCAGATTAGACCTTTGTCGTAATAATGTCTGTGCTTAATAACGAGGTACTGAGGGAAATCAATATCTATGTCCGCCGATAAATACGTATGACATAGATGAAGACTGTACTTATTTAAGTTGCCGGCCGGCAGGACCAATTTGGAGGGAAAATCTTCAATGGCACCTTACGGAAACTTAATGCAGTTGCTAAGAAAATTGATCTGCCCTCTTGCTATTTGGAAGAATTTGAAAGTGTTACATTATATGCCATATGTTATACTGCACTAGATCGGATAACCACACTATCGCATTGAATGTTTCTGTTACGATAGTGCCGATATTGTTGAAAGAAATAAATAAAAGCTTTGGTTACTATTGCAAAGTATTAAAATACTTTTATTGAGAAGTTCAAAGTGACAGGGCTGATAGTTCGTTATCAACTAAAAGACGTCTATTGCAAAGAAAGAGAAAAGCCTCCCCGAACATTGATAAGAAGCCCAGCTTTCTGTGGTAATTCTAAAAAAATATCTAGCTTTTATCCATGATCCTCACCAATGCGATGAAAAGATGATCCATTGCATCTTAGATGAGCCAATCTTCTCCATATCTTCCGGTACATTATCGCCCTTAAAAATATTTTTACCCAAATGGTAGTCACCTATGCGAGCGATGTTCTTCAACTGGTGCCACTTACGTTTGGCATTTTAAGCGCTAATTCAGTGGCTTTCGTTCTTCAGCAGATTCGCTCATTCCATATTCAAACTCATAAATAAACTACGAGTATATAGCTCTCACCAAAATCTTGTCGATAATATGTAAATTCTATAAGATCCTTACCTTAATTAAAAAGGCTTCGCCAACATCCTCTTGTCTTCAAACAAACCATCGATGTTGTTACAAAGAGCTCTTAAAACGACAGTGCATTTAATATTTGAATAACTTTAACGTATTTCTCTGAAGATTTTCGGAAGTAAATTTCACTGCTCCTTTCATTTCGTACGCCGCAAAGAGACTGCTTAAAATGTAAAGTGGGAATTTCGCTAATTTTAGAAATAGTGGCTACATTTTGCCTGTACCTCGTAGTACTTTACGGTAAAACTGCTAAGGTGGCCACAGATTGAACGTTTTCCAGTGGATGTGAGCTCAGAAGTTTGTAAGCTTTTTTTTACTTGCATTGTTCGTATGTATGTCTGTCTCCCCAGTTCGAATTTTGTGATCCATTCTCCAAGCACTTGCGGGTATTCAATTGAGTTGAAATTTTGCATTCGTATGTTTATCGTTGAAAATGGAATAATAAATATCATGGACCTGTTCTGATGATGGAGTTGAAAGTTGGCAATAGGAACATTTCAACTATACAAAATACGCCCCTCTTGTTTAGGCTGTTGGATTGGGATTGACAAGGTCTATACAACGATATGGTATTTAGGGTCTGATGATGGAACCAAAAGAAGGTCACCGGAACTTCTTAACTAAGCAAGATATCTCTATTGTGCTATGACTATAGAAGCTTGTTTTTGTAAAGATCTTTTAAAATTAAATTTTATAAAGCAATTTCTGTGCCTCACATAAAATTCTTAAAGAAGACGTATTCCTCTAATGGTTAAAGTGTAGGCCACTTTACTTACGAATAATCGTGCTGTCAGGTTCATCTATATTTAGTAAACTTGCAGTGTGAATAGCATCACGGTAACATTAATCTATTTATGCTGAGCCTTCTGTGAGTCTGTGGCCTTCTTTATGCAAACCTGCCGGTTCTAAAATTAAATGAATCTCATGTTTGCTTTACGAAGTATGTTTTAATTTCAGCAAAAGTATATTGACTTTGGTATATGTTAATCCATTTTGTGTGGAATCAATATAGGATTTGCACTTATATATGTATGAAATGAGCTGGAAAATATTTTATTTACTTTGAACTTAAAATTTTTAACTTTGAATTTTCTATATCATCTATATCATCACGCCAGATCCCTTGCGGGGTAGGCAGAGAGTCCAGAGTTCTAACAGGTTCTTTCCTTACATACATCTCTGGCTTCCTCCACTCTCATAGTTCGTCTCATACACACTCGCCGGTTACGGAGACTCTTGACTTTTCCTTCAGATAAGACTCGGTTTATTTGGTCGTGGTAAGATAGTCTAGGTCTTCCCCTAGACTAAATCCCCTTTCCTAAACTTTGAGTTTTAAGTTGTATTTATCTTTTCCTTATCAATTAGGAATCATTACTGTCTCGTTGGTGCCATATAGTGTATGTGTGGTAAATGCCATATAACGAGGCTCTGTAGCGTCTATTTAACAAAAAACTTTAAAAAAATCGCTGGCGTATGTGGCTCAATGCCGCTATAAGCCACATAAAAGTGAGCGATTCTGATTCCCCAAGATGTGTTTAATCGAGCGATGCACGGAAGTAATTGATTTATATAGGTTGACCAACAATTATTTACGCAAGTATATACACAGTATTATAATTACATAAGTACATGATTAAGTGTAATAATTTCTTACAGATTAACACTACTAATCTTAAAATATGTTTGATAGTTAACAAAATTCTTAGTAGCAGAACAGATTCATCATTTTGTATGTAGATTTTAAAGAATTAAGGCTTCATTGTGAAAGTTGATATTAGAATTAACTTATCTATACCTCAGACTGCCACGTTGGTCTAGTGGCAAAGCGCATCGCTTTGTGATCCTGGGTTCAAATCCTAGGTCGAACAAATGTAGTTTTTCACGAAAAATTCTCAGTATGAGTCCGATGTCTGGAATTGTGCCCGGTATTTGGCAATAGGCTCGCCCCTATTACATAGGACCTAACATCGTCGGCGAAAATTGGGTGTACGCAGAACACTTCTGCCACCCCTGCTTGGAGAATATAGGCGTGACGGTGTAACTTATTTATATGTGGAACAATTAAGAACAGCTTTGTAAAAATTGGTAAATTTTTTTTTAAACGTAGCCCCACACTAGGATTTATTCCTGTGTCGTGGGTGCGTTTACAAACATGAAAATTCACATACACAAATACCCAGACCGGAACAAATAATTTTAGATCACACAAAACTTTTTCCCGTGCGGGAATCGAACCCGCGACCATTAGACACAGTGGGCGGAGCGGCTTAAGCTCTAGGTACTAGGTTTAAGCTAACCACTGCGCTTGCGTGGAGTGGTGATTTCGTTGGCTCGATATACGTGTATACGTACATATATACGTGCTTGCGATATTAGTTCTCCGCGTCTGGCTCGCGCGTAGCAACTAGGCGAGCCGATAGGTAGACGCGCCGTTCTGACGGCGGTCGGCCTTCCCGCGTTTTTTGCAACGGTCGTTTTCCGAGACCTACGTGGTTTGTCGCGGCTGTGGTAACGTGTTTTGTGCTTGCGTGTTTACGTAATTGCATTCGCTGCGCGTATGCTTTTGCGTCTCGTGTAGGTACGGTTCGCGTATCGCCCGGTGCGACCAATCACGTGGGTTGCTAGGCAGCCACGTCGGTTAACGGTGCGGCCGGCCCTCCCGCGGTTTTTTTCTATCGGTTTTTTTCATAACGGTTTGTAATTTCGTTTCGTTTGTATTGTAAATCCACGTCTCTTGTCCGTTCATGGTAAGTCCGGTGGACGCCGAGCGGTGTCGTAAGCCGGGCTTGAGCGGGACCCGAGCGCTCGCCTCCCTGTTTCCATCCCTGTCCATTTCCCCTCTGGAAATGGCTGACGACTTCCCTCCCGATTTTGTCCGGGACCTAACGAGGTACATCGTGCTACATTGCCCGGACATAGTCCGGGAATTCAGGGCGACGTACTCGCCCGCCTTGCCCGACGCGTCGCCCGCGCGCGCGTCGGCCCTCGCCCCCGCGCACCCCGCGCCTTCTGCGCGCCCCACGACTCCGTTCGCCGCGCCGAGAACGGATTTAGTTGCGCCGCCCCAGACCCCCGCCGACCGCCCCGTCTCGCCATGCGGGTCCGAGCCTCTCTCGGACTCGGATATGGAGGTCGAGCGCACGTCCGCGAGACGCGCCGCTCCCACCCGGTCCCCGTCCCCGTCGTTCTCGTCGGAGGACGACTTCATTCCCATTTCGAATGGGAAGCGGGCGCGTAAACCGCGCGAATCGCCGCCTCCCAAGATTCAGAAGGCCGGAAACGTCTCCGTTTCTCCCGGCCCCTCCGGCCCCCGGCCGTCTCCGTCTCCGTCTCCCAACGCGGCCGCGAGGGCCTCCCCCCTCGCACGCCCCGCACGTCCGAACATCACTCCCCCGCCGCTTGTCATTCAGGACAAGAGCGCCTGGGAGCGCATCTCTAAGGCGATTTACAATCGCCAAATAAATTACACGCACGCGCGATCCACCGCGCAAGGCATAGCCGTTAAGGTGGCGTCTTCGGACGACCACCGACGGCTATCCGCTTTCCTGCGATCGAACAAGATCGCATATCACACTTACACCCTGGAGGAGGAAAGAGAGCTCAGGGTAGTAATCCGCGGTGTCCCTAGGGAGCTGGACACCGCCGTCATTAAAGCCGACCTCCAGTCCCAGGACCTTCCTGTGCGCCAGGTGCACACAATGGTCAATGGGCGCTCCAAGGAGGCCTACGACATGGTGCTGGTCGTCCTCGACCGCACCGAGTCCGGCCGTAGAGTCTTCGACCTGAAGGCCGTGTGCCATATCTCTGGCCTCTCCGTGGAGGCCCCCCACAAACGTGGCACGCCCGGGCAGTGCCACAACTGCCAGCTATACGGGCACTCTGCCCGTAATTGTCACGCGCGCCCTCGATGCGTGAAGTGCATCGGGGACCACGCGACGTCCCAGTGCGCCCGTTCGAAGGAAACGGCGGCCGAGCCCCCCAGCTGCGTCCTCTGCGGCACCAAGGGGCACACCGCGAACTATCGCGGTTGCCCCAAGGCCCCGAAGGGGAAGCGCGACCGGGCGAGGCGCGCCGCCCCCGCGCATTTGCCCCCCCCCCCCTCAGCGCCCTCAGCGCAACACCCCCCCGCGCCCTCAGCGCACCCTCGTCCGGTGTCTACTGCGCCAGCGACCACAGCTCCCCGCGCTCCCGCGCCACTGAAGCTGACCCCCCCTCCCCCGCCGCTCAGGCCGTCCCTTGGCGCTAACGCGTGGGTGAAGCCGCTGCCCTACACCGCGGCCTCCCACTCCGTCAGTGGGCCCTGCCCGCCCCCCGAAGCGCGCGCCGGCGATCCCGCCGGTGGCGGCTTGTCCCCCTCCGCCCACTGACGTCAGTCAGGACGTCAACCTGATCATGAACGTCTCGGCGGCAATAAGCCCCGCACTATTCCCCAGAGTCCGTGAACTCGCCCTCCAACTCCGCGCCGCCACCAACTTGGCGGACCAAGTTCTCGTGGCCGCGGAATACAGGGACGTCTATGACGTCCTGGCGTCCCTCAGAACCCAACCCCACCGCACCCAATAATGGATTTACGACCTCCCCGCCATAAGCCCCACAACCTATCCCTGGCGTTCTTTAACGCCAATGGCCTTCGCTCCCAGCGAGAGCAGGTTGCTGATTTCCTCCGAGATCACCAACTTGATATCCTCCTTGTGCAGGAAACCTTCCTCAAGCCCGCACAACGCGATCCTAGGATCGCAAACTATAACCTCGTGCGTAATGACAGAATCGGCTCCCGCGGAGGCGGTACTCTCATTTACTACAGGAGGTCCCTTCACTGCATCCCTCTCGATCCCCCCGCGCTCACCAACATCGAAGCCTCGGTCTGTTGCGTCTCTCTCACCTTACCTTTCCCCCACTAAATCCGTTCTCAGGAGTGACTTTGAAGCACTCCTCATTCTGGCGGGCGACTTCAACAGTAAGCACGTGGCCTGGAACGGTCTCACCCCTTCCCCTAACGGTAGGAGCCTTGACGCCCTGGTCGACGTTCTCCACTTTGACGTCATCGCACCTATGCACCCTACCCACTATCCTATCAATCCCAACCACCGACCCGACGTCCTGGACATGGCGCTTCTGAACGGTGTCACCCTACGGCTGCACTCCTTGGAAGTAGTCCGGGAACTCGACTCTGACCATCGATGGAAGCACCCAGCCATCTTCTCTATTGAAATTAGGATGTTTTTTAATTTCAATAGCCTCGCGAACCATCCTTGGTAGGAATCGGTGTTCTTTTACGAGAATTTGTGGTCCATCAAATCTGATGTTATGGCGTGTTATGTATATCAATAATAAACCGCGATAAAATCCGTAAAATAGTTTTATTTCATCGACCTGTAGTCATGAGACTCGGTTCCCCCCCTTCCGCCCCTCAGCGATCCAAAAAGACGGTGGTGGATTGGCATGCGCTAAGCACGGCCTTGGCGGATGCCGACCCTCCCCCCCTCCCACTCAGCTCGGACTCCATCCCGTCCCCACAGGACACCGATCAGGCTGTAGATGCCTTCACCGAACACATCCGATCGGCTGTCAGTCGATCGTCCAAGCAAGTCGAGGCGGAAGATCACTACCTCAACCGCTTTCGACTGCCGGACGATGTTAGGGATCTCATTCGTTCCAAGAATGCTTCTATCCGAGCGTACGACTCCTACCCCACCGAAGCCAATCGGGCCCGGATGCGCGCTTTACAACGAGAGGTAAAGCGTCGTGTCGCGGAGGTCCGGGAGGAACAGTGGGGTGACTTCCTAGAGGGCATCGCGCCATCGCATCTGGCCTACTGGCAGCTGGCGCGTAGCCTCAAATCCGACTCCACGACTGACATGCCCCCGCTGTCCCGCCCTTCAGGCGCACCCCCAGCCTTCGACGACGACGAAAAGGCAGAGCTTTTCGCCGACTCCCTCGAGAGCCAGTGCACCCCCAGCTCTCAGTCCGTCGACCAGTCCCACGTCGACGCGGTCGACAGGGAAGTCGAGCGCAAGGCATCCCTCCCCCCCGTCGATTCCTTGCCTCCTATCACGCAAACGGAGGTCGAAGATCTGATTATGGTTCTCAAATCTAAAAAAGCCCCCGGCCCTGACGGCATTTCGAATCGCGTTCTGAAATGCCTGCCCGCCCAACTCATCTGCCTCTTAGTGGCCATATTGAACGCTGCCATGACGAACTGCACCTTCCCCGCTAAGTGGAAGGAGGCGGACGTCATAGGCATTCCCAAGCCCGGCAAACCTCGAAATCTCCCCGCGAGCTACCGCCCTATCAGTCTCCTCAACTCCCTGGCCAAGATATACGAGCGCCTCCTTCTGGCGAGGCTCAAAGACTTCGTAACGTCCAGGGGTATCCTTATCGACGAGCAGTTCGGCTTTAGAGCCAAACACTCTTGTGTCCACCAAGTGCACCGCATCACGGAGCACATCCTCTCCGGTCTCAATAGACCCAAACCCATCTACACGGGCGCCCTCTTCCTAGATGTCGCGAAGGCATTCGACAAAGTCTGGCACAACGGCTTGATCTACAAGCTCTACCAATTGGGTGTGCCGGACAGACTCGTGCTCATCTTAAGAGACTTCTTGTCGAATCGCGCCTTCCGTTATCGCGTCGAAATGACGCGCTCCACTTCCCACTCCATCAGTGCTGGAGTCCCACAGGGCTCAGTTCTCTCTCCGCTCCTGTTTAGCCTTTACACGAACGACATTCCTCGTTCGAGTAAGGCGCATCTAGCCCTATTCGCGGATGATACCGCTCTCTACGTCTCGCATAGGAATAAGGGTTTCATTACCAGAAACCTTCAGGCATCCGCCAATTCCCTAGGGAATTGGTTCAGGAAGTGGCGTATTGAGGTGAACCCGGACAAGAGCGCTGCGGTGTTCTTCTCCAGAGGTGCCACCCCGCGCCACTCCCTGCGCCGCCCTAGAAGTAATCTCGGCCAAGTGACCATGTTCGACCGACCCATTCCCTGGGTCAAAGAGGTCAAATATCTAGGGTTCACCCTAAACAGCACCATGTCCTTCGGCCCGCACATCAAGCGGGTCTGTCACCGAGCATCCTTTGTGCTCGGTCGTCTCCATTCATTAATCTGCAAGCGGAGTAAAATGTCCCTTGGAAATAAGGTGACACTTTACAAAACTTGCGTTCGACCCATCATGACTTATGCGTGTGTTGTGTTCGGGCATTCGGCCCCCTCTTACATTGATAAATTCCAAGTGGTTCAAAACCGCTTCCTCCGTAAAGCCGTAGGAGCCCCCTGGTTCGTACGGAACGTCGACCTCCACTCCGATCTAGGTCTCGAACCTATTCGCGCCTTTATTAAAAAGGCGTCAACACGTCACTTCGCGAACGCATCTACCCATGCGAATCCGTTAATCGTAGCCACCGCCGACTACTACCTTCCCCCTGACCCCTGCCGCCACCGCCGGCCGCGACATGTTCTCACCGACCCCCCCCCGATGCTTTGTCATCCCTTCTTTCCGCTCAGAATACGGGCGACGACGACGACGTAGTAGTAGATCCCCTCCCATAGCCGGCGGTTGACCGGTGCACTTAGTAGTGCACCCGTCCCCCTACAGCGACTGTCCCAACCGAGGGCGCCTCATTCACACACACACTACTGCGCTAAATCGTCCGTCTTAGTGTACATCTATTAGATTGTGGCATTTGTTTAAAATTGTATATAGCCTTGGGATTGACGAATTTGTACCAAGTACAGTCTTACGCAATGGTTGGCCGAATTGCGTGATATCATTCCTAGAATACCGAGATGGAGCGCGGAATTTCAGGATACTTAATAGCCATAGATGCACTAAGCACGAAGAAGTCCCCAAGTCTCCAACCGTTTCATAAAATACCACTGTAGGGACACAAGCTTTTAATTGTGGTAAAAAAAAGCAAAAATTGAGGTATGTATAACCTCGATTTTTGCTACAGAGGATCAATCAAAATCTTCTAAAGATTTTTACCCTACAGAAAAGGTGCTTTTATAGATACAAACACTTGCAAACATACCCAAAGCAACAATAAATATTGTATATAGCATATCCTTTGTAGGCAGAAGGTACAATGTTCCAACAGCTTCTTTTCTTAAAGATCCTCTGGCTTCCTTCATAGGGCGTCTCATACACCCCCGCCGGTTACGAATAAATAAACGTGTCCAACGAAAAAAATTCTGTACTCCTGTATTTATATTTGGCATAAAAAAACCTTATCCATGGGCAGAAAAGTTGCAAATGCCATTTATTTTGATTGGCATATGTAACTTTCTTCAATTGGACGGTCAAAATATTTGTGAGTAACATCAAGAATTCTTTCGTACGAAGACAGAATGTTCACTCTTCGATCCGGGGAGCTAAGTGGCCTATGCTAGACTAAGTCGTCGTCAAGTCTCAGTTTGTGTTTGTTATCTATTCAGTTTTCGTGTTGAATTTCCAAGGATTATTAGGCCATTGTTGGCAGTTCTTTAAATTTGATTCAAAGTTTGGAACTCTCTTCAAAAATTATTCATGTGTAACACTAAAATATTTGCTATATAATATTTGAGATCAAGGCGAAAAGTCTGAAACAAAGTTTTTGAGCTAGAGATTTTCTTTGTCTAGTTATTTTATGTAAATCATTGCTATATTATTTGTACTAGATTACAGATCAAGAACCAAATGACAGCCAAAATCTGACCTCATTTTGATTTACTTACGCATCGATACCTACTCGTAGCTAGCAACTGTACAAATACATTTTAAATTATTAATGACCTGAGTTACCAGTGATGACACCAGTGTGTTACCAGTGATGACATATGGATCAGAGACGTGGTCTCTTACAATAGGTCTCATAAAAAAGCTCAAGGTTGCTCAGCGAGCTATGAAAAGAGCTATGCTCGGCGTTTCTCTACGTGATCGAATCAGGAATGAGGAGATTCGTAGAAGAACCAAGGTCACCGACATAGCCCTCAGGATTAGCATGCTGAAGTGGCAATGGGCTGGCCACATAGCGCGAAGATCGGACGGGCGTTGGGGCAGAAAGATTCTAGAGTGGAGACCACGTATTGGCAAGCGCAGCGTAGGACGACCGCCTGCCAGATGGACCGACGATCTTGTGAAAATCGCAGGAAATCGTTGGATGCAGGTGGCATCGGACCGGTTACGCTGGAAAGCGATTGGGGAGGCCTATGTTCAGCAGTGGACAAGTATAGGCTGAAATGATGATGATGATGATGAATGACCTGAGATCATTTTACAAGTTTCCATTAAACGTGCAATGTGCATATGTCTGTCTGTCTGACCGTCTATCTTCCCGGTTCAAGTATTGCGATCCATTTTTCAAGCACTTGCGAGTATCTGATTGAGCTGAAATTTGGAATACGTATGTGAGTTCTAGTCGGAAGACGACCATTGAAATATGTGAAATATACAACGTAATCCGACCATATTTAGGCTTGTTAAATTGGTATTGATAAGTAACCATACTACCAGATAGTGTTCAGGGTCTGATGATGAAGCCAAAGCTGACTAATGTAAAACCCAACTACTCAATATAACCCCGCCGTGTTTGCACTTACTGAATTTGTCGAGTACTTCCGACCCGGATGGTGTCCAGATTCTGATGATGGAACCGGAAAGAAGAAACCTTAAAAACTCCTCAACTCCGCAAGATATCTTCATTGGATTTTACTATAAAAGCTTGTTTTTAAAAATGTCTTTAAAATTATAATTATTATAGTTATTACGGTAGCAAACTGTAGCATTTTGAGGCGTGCGCACATTGGCTAGGGCTGGATCGAACTAATTCGAAATAAGACCAGATCCCTTGCGAGGTTGGCAGAGTACAGAGTACCAACAGGTTCTTTCCTTACATACTTCTCTGACTTCCTCTCATATTTCGTCTCATATACGCTCGCCGGTTACAGAGACTCTTGACTAGCCCTTTAGATAAGACACGGTCTATTTGGTCATGGTAAGATAATCTGTCTTACCCGGTACCTACATCTTTCCACTTTCGCATTGTATATCCCTTTCGTCATTCTTATTGATAATCCTAATTTGGAAAGAAATTGTTTACAAATAATCCTCAGAAAGGCGGTAAAAGATTGTCGACGATCAACAATATTCATCAATTGATA
The DNA here is from genome assembly GCA_905147815.2 of Phalera bucephala. NCBI lineage: Eukaryota > Metazoa > Arthropoda > Insecta > Lepidoptera > Notodontidae > Phalera > Phalera bucephala. The sequence continues at coordinate 10,365,748 of LR990632.1, read as the reverse complement.
TTCATATATCTGACCTTCAAAGATTCTCCAATAACGTTGTTTACCGTAAAACATTCATTGTTCCAAAGGTTTTTGTCATCCTTCCTCCCTTTCACCGTGTAATGGCACATAAATTATGCTTGATTGATCACTCCCGTGGCCATATCTAAATGGAAATAATGCGTGATACTCTGTTTGCGCTGTGTTATCATAATAATACATTTTGTTTTATGGCATAAAACATATATTTGTTATTTATTTCTGGATGAATTATTTATGTGGTGTATTTAGAGGTTTTTTGTTTCATACATTTTACATTTGTATAAATAAATCCGCCTATTTTTCACAAACGGAGGTGGCTAAAATGTACTGTGTATACCCACATTTCGTGGACGATGCTATATCACAAATGTATGTGGGGGCAAGCTTATCATCATTATATCGAACACAATTTGCAGACTCCAAAATGCTACTGAGATTTTTAGGATCCACCCTACAATTAGTGAAAACGGAACCTTTATAAGATTATTTTGCCTATTTTACCTATGGCTAATATCCTTTTCCTTAGGAAACACTATAGGGGACTTCCCGTTCACCTAGTACCATGAAATACACCAAGAAGCAAGTTTTCACGGGGGAAATAAAGAAAAAAATCTAATAAAATATATTTTTTTTAACTAACCTAGTGTGTTCCACTGCTGGGCAAAGATCTCCCCCTCTTTTCTCCAATGGTTTTAATCCCCTTTCAATAATTAACATTCCATTCGATACGCGTCGAGGTCATCGCGCGAACGCTTTGGGCCTGTCTCGGCGGCGATGACCTTGTTGTGGGACCCATTCAGTACAATGTTTGGCCCACCTATTTGTGTCCATTCAGTTCAGATGACCCGCCCAATTCCATTTCAATGTCGCGGGTTTAACTCCAACGTCTACAGTTCATATTTATATAATATAATATGAACCTATATACCTAGTGGGACAGCCACTGCTGGGCAAAGGCCTTCTCTCACAAATCGAGGTGAGAGAGATTAGGTCATACTTCACCACGCGAACCCAGTGCGGATTGGTGAAGGCAGGTTTGTGGCCACCTGCTGTTAGAACTTATCAAGCGGGCGCTGCTTAACTTTGGTCTATAAGGCTTTCAACTTGGCTTAACGACTACCACATTACGTGGTAAACCGGAACCAACGGCTTAACGTGCCTTCCAAAGCACGGAGACGTTCAAATATGAAAATACCACAAACGGTAACCCATCTCAGGCCGACCAACTCGAACGCTGCTTAACTTTGGTGATCGGTAAGAACACCACAGTTGCACAACGCTACGAGCGTCCCATAGTTATATAACTTAAAAAATCCTCGGTTTCACCACACAACCTTGGTGAACCAAACAAACAGAGCAGTATTATTATCGGCAACACAAAATCGTCCCAACACAAGCTCTGCTCAAAATTAGTTAAGTACTTTTAAGTTCTCCAGACAGAAGGGTCTGTAATTACTTCGTCCTCGCATGCCTCTTGTCTGTCAACATTAATCAACACATTCCTACACGCTTAATTATGTATTGTGGAACAGTGGAATACTTAGGATGTTCACACACAGCTGAAATTCGAATGTTGATGGAGAAGGTTACTGGGTGATTTTTTGCTGGATGATTATTATACACCATTATTCGTATTTAATAACTCACATACTGAAGTATATAAATACACTCATGTCAATAGCTGAATTCCAAGCTTCTACAAAATTACAAAGAAGCCGTGAGAAATTAATGAAACTATTTTTTTTTGTCAAGGAGTTCTGGTACGGCCAAGCCAACATGTTCAACCGCGGCCACGGTGGCGTCCCCGGCGGCGATCATGGTGGCGATCAGTATCACCCTATGATTTCGCGTGCAGATGCCGCCCAAATAGTGCGTGCAGGACGCAGGACGCGTTAGTGTGAAGATTTCCATACAAATATTACTGCAGGAGCTGAACGCCGCTGTGCACGCCACCGCGGCCGCGGCTGAGCGCTTTGGATCAACCGTACCTTTCCGATAACACAAATTTGAACAATTTTTATAGTGTTTTTGGTTCCCAATTACATCTTGTAATGTAATTTAGACAAGACTTGAAAATAGACATACTCACATAATTATACACTCTAAAATATGACCCTCCTAGAACAGTCGACGCCTTAGTCCAGTGGTTAACATCTTAAGTCGCTCCGTCCACTGGATCGAGTAGACGCGGGTTTGATCTCCGTATGGGAGTCATCTTTGTGGCCTCCAAATATTTTTTTCGGTCTGGGTGGTTTAGTGTGTTAATTTCATGTTTCTAAACGCACAACCCAGGAATATTTCCTAGTGTGGCACATGTGATGGATGATAGAGTTGGAAGGTGACCATAGGAACATTTCAACTATACAACATAAGCTGATCGTGCTTAAGCTTGTTAGACTGGAATTAACAAGTACTATACAACCAGATGGTATTTAAGACCTGATGATAGAGCCGAAACGAGACAACAGGAACTTTTATAAGCTTGTATAGTATGAATACAACGAATATGTTACAGACAAGAGTGAGCCATTGGCGTATTCCGTTTGAAAGTCCCAAACCCCTTTTCCAACAAAACTACTATAGGGAGCTTTTAAAATGTGTACAACATAAACAATAATATGTTTTCACCCTACAACGATTCGGTCCAACCTACGTCTAAAATTAGACGAAGCAGAAAATCCGCGGCCATTATAGGATAAAGATATGCTACGAAATATAAAAGGAAGGTAGGTATTTGATTCTATTATACGTGTCCGGTATACTCAATCTTGTTCCGTGTTTTTGTACATCAATAAAATGAGTTCTAAAGGTTTTATATTACAATACGAAAGTGAAAGGATGTAGGTACCGGGGAAGACATAAACTATCTTACCATAACCAAATAGACCGTGTCTTATCTGAAGGACAAGTCAAGAGTCTCATAACGGCCATGCATAACGGAGTGCTTGTCCCAGCGCTGTTATTTAGCAGTGAGAGTTGGGTATGTAAGAAGGAGAATGAAAGCACAATAAATACGGTCGAAATGCGAGCTCTATGGAAGATATGCGGAGTCAAGCTGACCGACTCTATTCGCAACAGCGTAGTAAGAAAGCGTGTAGATATGAAAGATAGTATCGGTGTAAAGATGAGAAAGGGTATGCTCCGTTGGTTTGGGCAAATATAAAGAATGTCGGAAGAAAGAATGACAAAACCGATATACAATGCAAAAGTGGAAGGATGTACGTATCGGGGAAGACCTAGACTATCTTACCATGACCAAATACACCGTGTCTTATCTGAAGGGCAAGTCAAGAGTCTCCAAAACCGGCGAGCGTGTATGAGGCCATATTTGAGAGTGGAGGAAGCCAGAGAGCCTGTAAGCGAATAACTTGTTGGAACTCGGTACTCTCTGCCTACACCGCAAGGGAACTGACGTGATGATATAAATAGATACATAGTTCAAAGACGAATCAACTCCTGACAGAATCATATCCAAATAAAAAAATATCGCAAGTGTTTTATAAATTACCTAGAGATGAACATATTATATTCACACCCAAATGTTTAAAGAAATTTAGACAACAATATGAAAGATGGTAATCCTATCGCCATTTTAGGGAATTTTAATTTTATACAGAAAAGCAACAAAAATAAACACCGTCACGCCTACGTTCCCTTATAGGTTATTGTGAAAAAAGCAGAGGCGTGTTGTGTGTATAGCCTTATTTTGCCGATGATGTTACGTACCAATATAATATAATAGCATCTTATATACCCCGTTCGTTCGGGCATATAGAAGAAATTTCGTAAGAAAGAATGACGAAACAGATATACAATGCGAAAGTGGAAGGATATAGGTACCAGGGAAGACTTTTTTACGTGGGGAAATCGTCATGGACTTCCGCCAGCCTCGGGGAAAACTAGCGGGGCATGGGCCACATCACGCTACCGCCCTCCTCGGGGTCGCATGAGAGAGCTTAGGGACCCCCTCCCCAGCGTCCGACTCCAAGACTGGGCAAGACTTCTAGACTATCTTACCATGACCAAATGGACCGTGTCTTTTCTGAAGGGCAAGTCAAGAGTCTTCGTAACCAGATAACGTGTATGAGACAAACTATGAGAGTGGAGGAAGCCAGAGTGGACTGCAAGGAAAGAACCTGTTGAAACTCTGTATTCTTTGCCACCCCGCAAGGGATCTGGCCTGATGATTTGTTTGTTTGTATATAATATAGAAATACCTCCCCCAAATCTACAACGACTGATTTTGTGCTCTGCATTTACCACTTCATCGGTCTTTCGGGGGCGGCCATTGTCCTGCAGTTGATGTCTTCGGCATGATAATGATGTAGATGATAATGATGAGACAATTTTTTTATTTATGCTATCAACAGAAAATACAAAGTCACACAAACAAAGTTTGTTAATTAATATAAAACTTACATCACCCAGTTATAGGCAACCACAACCAACTAAAAATAACATACATTGCGCAGGTAATATATTTGACGGACGGCTGGATCCATTAGTTAAAAGCTTGAGCCGCTCCATCCATTGGTTGAGTACTCGTGGGTTCGATTCCCGTACGATACAAATTTTTGTGTGGCCCACAAATTTTTTTGGTCTGAGTGTCTGGGCGTGAATTTTATGTTTGTATACGCAACCACAAATGGTTCTAAAAATGAACATGGACAAAACGAAAATAATGTTTATTGTCCATGTTGTACCCACCGTTCTCCCCATTGGGAATTCTACTCTTAAAGCTGTCGACGAATTCATTTACCTGAGACACGCAGTTCGGTTAGGTAGGTCCAACATTGAGAAAGAGGTCTATTGACGAATCTAACTCGGCTGCGCAGCGTTCAGCAAACTGCGCAAAGTCTTGTCATCAAAAATACCTCAGTGCCTCAAGACTAAAGTTGTTAATCAATTTGTGTTGCCAGTGAAAGCTGGTACATACGGATCAGAGACGGGGTCTCTTACAACAGGTTTCATAAAAAAGCTCAGAGTTACTCAGAAATCTACAGAAATAGCTATGCTTATCGTTTCTCTACGTGATCGAATTAGGACTGAGGAGATTCGTAGAAGAACCAAGATTACCCCTATAGCCCATAGGATTAGCTGAAGTGGCAACGGGCGGGCCACAAAGCGCGAAGTTTGGACGGGCATTAGGGTAGAAAGATTCTAGAGTAGAGACCACGTATTGGCTAGCGCAGCGTGAGACGACCGCCTACCAGGTAGACCGACGATCTTTTGAGGATTGCAGGAAGTCGTTGGAAGCAGGTGGCATTGGAACGACTGCGCTCGAGAGCGATTGGGGAGGCCTATCTTCAGCAGTGGATAAGTATAAGCTGAGATAATGCTCCCACGGCAGAGGAATAATTAATTCCTAGAGTGGACGAAGTTTTTTTTTTTTTAAATGAGTAAACAGCCGCATACCTAAGTGTGTCACAGTTTACAATTAAAATTAACTATCTTATAATTATGCTAATAAATGTATTATCGAAACCTTGGCATAAATTTCAATATACTATATACCTCGAGAGAAACAGTCCCACCACATGCCTAATGAGGCAGCCGGAGTCTTTAAAATCATTTCTCTATACACGTCTTTTAAAAATAGTTTTACATTTTCACAAGCTTTTATTTTGCACTGTTGGTATTTGCCTCTTTCTGTTTTAATTTTGTTATATCTTTGTAATTGGCAAATGTTAAAATAGAGGAGTACGAAACGGACACGCATAGTTTTATAGAGAAGAAGGCCCTCAGTAGTGGGCAGTACAAGATTTGATATATGCGAGATTAAATTTTACCCTTTGCTAGGATCGTTAGTGGATCTTCCATCCATATAGGCGTTGTCTCTGTTGGGACCTGCTGCTCCCCGGAGAGTCAGTGTCGGAGGCTTGTATATATGAATCGCGTCGTGCAAACTCACATATCGCGTTCTAGATGTGTAATTCCCAAATATTGTAAAAATAAAATAAAATACCTATGTAAATAATAAAGAAAAGCTTTTATTATTAATGCAAAAATACACATCAATAAAAATTTCATCATAAATCATAATACGGAATGAATAGAGTACACGTACACTTACGTGTACTCTAATCGGCTTTATTAGCCGAAATATGTATCATTATATTTTAAAGAATGGTGTTTATGTTCTTAGACTTAATTTAATACACATCAAACTTAAACTGAAAACATTTATGTTAACTAATATTTTATTTTAAAAAAACGTAGCCCCGAAATATGATGTATTCCTGTGGCGTGGGTGCGTTAACAAACATGAAAATTCACATACACAAATACCCAGACTGAAACAAATAATTGTGGATTACACATAGATTTATCCCACGTGCGGGAATCAAAATACTATAATGAGGAATTATTTGTTTGTAATAGATAAACTCTAAAACTACTAACCCGATTTTTAAAAAAATCACCTCAAAAAGCTAAATTATCCAGAAATAACATAAACCCAGTAAATGGCGCTGTTATCGATCGGGTGCGAAGCAACGGAAAACTGCTAGTTTTGAATAAATCCTGCAATCACAAATTCACAGTTAATTTCTTTTACAATCTAATCGGATAAAATCTAAATTAATCGGATCGGGACATGAGCTCCACTAAGAATATCCGGCGAGAAACTAATAACTTCTTGTTCTCTTTATTGTTCGCCTATAGCTACTCCACAGAAATAAAATGTAAGTAAAGCTTTTTCTTTCATTCCACGGCTTTATTAACCCATGTTGAAACAACGCCCGCACGAATGAGCTGTCTTTAAGCTGTGTCATTATGTCGATAGTAACGATATCTATTTATTGTATTGAAATTACATCAGACAAGGAAAAGTATGGGCTTCCATGTTATATGACTGTCTGGCGCCTGATTTAGGGTTATACATTTTGATGTAGCAATGCTATTATCAGTAAAACATATATCTTCGGCTATGCGTGATAGGCAAATACGTTAGACTCTTGTAATCTTGAAGGACTCTTGTAACTTTGATTCCATTATTACGATTGGAACGCAGGAAAAATCCGTTAAACATGGCCAAATTATTAAAAAGAAATATATTCATTAGTGAACTAAATCAAATCATCTTTATTTCAGGCTAAATAAAAAAAAACCCATAAGTTGTTAGTAAACATTTGCTTAAACTATGTTAGTAAATTTACATTTATTATTTTTATATTTTTATATACCATTATACCAGGTGTATCATACGCAGGTGCTCCATATAATGGCCCTCAGTTTTGCTGGCAACAACTCTCAGCAGACTGTTGTCACTGCCTCGCACACGTCGCAACAGGGATGCGCATATTTTGCGTATAATACCGAAAAAGTCGTCAGTATGCGCCGCCGTAAACATACCTGATGCGCTGCAGAACCGAGGCAGCGACAACAGTACCCTAAACGCGTTATTGTACTGCACGCGCAAGGCATTATATGCTTTTTGTGTGTATCTGGTCCACAGGGTACAGGTATAAAAAGACTGGCAAAATGCCTTAAATAAAGTAATCTTGACATTACTGCGGGCCAGCATGTTGCATCTTACAATTAGCGCCCTACGCTCTCTTTCTATATTACAGTCATCTGTGCCATCTTCCGTAACCCAGTGACCAAGGTATTTGAACCGTGTTGTTCTGCTCAATGGCGTTCCACATAGCGAGACATGGGGTATAGTATCGTAATTTTTATTTCGGGCTTTGAAAACTAGTAGCTCGCTTTTCTTTGCATTGTACCTCAGTCCATGGGCCTCCGCATAGCACTCGCATATTTTTACTAGCTTCCTAAGCGCACTGATCGACGGACTCAGCTGTACCATGTCGTCAGCATAACTTATCTTGTTGAATGAAACTCCATCTATCGAACATCCAATACCAGTGCTGCTAAGTTCATCGATCAGCTTATTAATAAAAATATTAAACAATTTGGGTGATGTTGAGCCCCCCTGCCTCACTCCTCACTCAAGCTTATAAACATCTGAGTAAGTGTTTGCCCATCGTACACAGTTTAACTGATTATTGTACCAGTACTGAAAAAATTGTATGATTTCTGGTGGTAGACTTGTCTCCTGCCCCAGCTTACTCCATAGGATGTCATACGGGACAAGATCAAATGCCCGAGACAAGTCCAGAAAACATGCATACACAGGTGTCGCCCTCCCAGTATAATATTGCACTCTGTTTTTCAGTGTCATAATCGCTGTCTCGGTGGATAATCCATTCCCAAAACTAAACTGTCTGTCATTTATAGATAAATGCCTACCTAGGCAACTGTCAAGCAACCCGTCCATAATTTTAGCTATAACAGTTGCTAAGGATATAGGCCTGTAGTTATTTTTATCAGACGGGTCGCCAGTTTTGTTTTTAGGAACAGTCACCACCACTGTCTTTATAGGCGCAGCCGGTATGTATGAATGACTGACACATAGGTTGAATAATAGCGCAAGACATTTTGGGAGATGTACACCTGCGTTCTGTAGGTGTTCTATACTCAAGTTATCATATCTGGGAGACTTACCCCTTGTCATATTCTTAATAACTGCTGCCACCTCTCGAGCAGTAAAACGTACACTTACGTCAGTCGCTCCCGTGTAGGAAGTTTGGTTACTCGGATTCAGAAGTGACTGTACTGTAAAGTGTTGCTGAAACAGGTTAGCAATATCAGTAGGTCCCGTTTTCCCCTCCACAGCAGATGGGAGACCCGACCTCGGACATAATGCATTAGTCTCTCTCCAAAAGCTTCTAAAGTTTCTGTTTACATGGTGAGAAGCAATTATGTCCATTAATTTTGGTTATTTTGACACCACCTTAATTTGGCTTTAAAAACTTTCCGAGATTCACACATTTGGTAATAGATGGGTCCGGAGTCGCGCCTACCGTACTGTAACCAGGTTTGAAACCGAAGCCTAGCCTCCACATGTGCCTCCTTCACATGTTTATTCCACCCTGTTACATATTTCCGCTTCCGGCCAACCTTACGTTCACACGTTAGCACTGTCGACTCACTTAAAATGTTAACAATGTTCTGATATAACTTATCTATATGTAACCGGTGCTCTACACTATGACCCATATTATCACCACAATTGTGGAAGATAGTAGGCATGTTCACTTCTCGTAGTTTAACATGACAAAGCTCGTGATACTTTTTGATCTGGTCAACATCCCTGTTACCCCATACAACTTTACTATGTACACTTTTATTATTTACAATTTTGGATCTTATCGTACTTATGTCACATTTTATTTGCAAAGGTAGGTGATCCGACCAAAACACATCATACCTAACACTGACATCAGTAACAGCCTGCAAAGCGGCTTCAGGGACTACACAGTGGTCCAGCCACCTCCGGCAGTTATCATGAGCATCACTCACAAACGTATATGTTCCGGAAAGAATTCCAAGTTTGTCTATATCGGCACACAACCACCTTTGCTCCTCACAGAAACTAAGTAGTTCAGAACCAAAACGCTCACCTGCATGCGCATTAAAATCCCCTAACACAAAAACGTTATCGATATTTTGATTATCAATAATTGCACCAATCTCGCTCAGGCATTCCGTAAACTCAATAAGATTATCCACTGAGTCTGTCGGCATGTATACTGAAAATACTAAAAACACACGATCTTCTACTGTAAACTTAACTGCAGCTAGTCTCACACTATTACACTCGATTTCGGACACCGACGCAACTATACTTTTTCTCCACAGTATCGCGACCCCACCGTACGGTCGCCCTCGTAAAATTCCAGTTGAGGTATCCACAGCTGATTTGCCTATGTAGGAAAACTCGCTGTCAATTGTTGAATGACTAAAAAGTTGAATGATTTGATGAATAAAGAAGTTAAGCCGAGTTACAAAGCGGCTTAATAAGTTCGAATAACAGGTGGTCTAAGAGTATGACCTTAGCCGTCTCATCTCGGTTTATGAGAAAAGGCTTTTGCATGCCAGCAGAGCGTAGGCAGTGTGTTCCATACCTAAAAAATGTTAATTTCAACAAATTTAAAGATATAGATTACATATAACGGACGATTTAGCGCAGTGGTTAAGAGCTTGAGCTGCTCCGCCCACTGTGTCGAATAGTCGCGGGTTCGATTCCCGCACGGGACAAATCTTTGTGTGATCCACAATTATTTGTTCCGGTCTGGGTATTTGTTAGTGAATTTTCATGTTTGTAAACGCACCCACGACACAGGAATAAATCCTAACGTGGGGCTACGTTTTTCTAGAGAAAAAAAAAATTAAAAAAATATAATATCACTAAGGAAGTTGTATCTGTACATGGAATACTTTTCGGAAATACAAACCCAGGGGTATCATACTACCGATGTAGAAGTCAATTCTACAATTTTCGGATTTCGTGTCTGTCAGTCCAAAAGTAGGTATGACCCATCATTACGCAAAAACTACCTGGCAGATTTCGATAAAACTTTGCATGCGGATACCTCATTATGTATAGTATTTGTCCCAAAAAATCTAAAGGCCTGCACATTTTCTGCAGTGCTCGTGTTTTGACTGCCTTTATCCTGCTTTCATTGTTTTTTGCACGAAAAAGGACAGCATCTCCAAAATGCCTAAAGATACCTGAAATTACGCTAACAAAGTCGCGGGTACAGACAGCTAGTATAGAAGGTGTTTAGTAAATAACGTAAGACCTTAGACACCCCAATTAGACAATTGCCTCACGAATTCAATACGAAAATCAGATTTCAAAATCTAAAGTTTTTTACCCTTTATTAAGTACTTTTATACCTCAATTAAAAATGAAACTTGTACGTGAATGTGTGCGTATTGAGAAATAAGTTTTGCTTTGAATCAAGATATATATATATATATGTTATAGCGAGTGATAGCATATTTTGCAAGTTAAAAAAATGCTAATATAATGTAAAAATACATTAAAGTTGTTGGAATCAATTCAGTTACCGGTTTAGAACAAACTACTCTCAGTTCTTGGGGTAATTATATTACAGCGTGGTAATTATAAGCATACCTACTTCTGCTATCAAATAAAACATACATACAGAAGACATCCTCATTTTTGAAGTCGGTTAAAAACTTATTATTCAGAACCGTACTAACGTACTAACGTACTCATCATATAGAAAACCATGTGCAAACCGATGAAATCATAAAGCATTAATATGCAATATATCAAAATGAACTACATACCAAGCGACCGTCTCAAATCCCATAATATCTTCCTATAAAATACCCTTAACTTACGAGCGACATTCCCATAAATAGTTCCCATCATTTGTTTGGAAATCGTTTTCAAATGCGAATTCGGAAGCCATTACGAATGTTATTCAATTTATTCGATTGCGGGAGATTGTTCATTGGGTTCTGTGTGATGTGAATTTGTTGAATCACACGTCGTGGTGATCGATTGATGAAGTTTAGGTCCGTTTGGGACGTTTTCTTTGGCTGGGTGTTCCTAATATTCGTTGTCATGATCTATCTAAATAATTCCCATGTATGTTGTAAGTACGACACAGAAATTATTTAGTATATAGTTAAATGGTAGAATCCAATTACAGCACAAATACAAACAAACATACTAAAACTGCGAATTAAAAAACAGTCTCTATAGATATAGTATTTGCAATCTCTGTTACAATATACTGAGTTCTTTGATTTACGCGAATATTACACATGAAACAAAACTATTTTATTCAGATTTTATCACGGTTTATTTTGATTTTTGAGTTCCCGATGTTTCGAGTGCTTTGCACCATCAAACTTCTTAATCGAATCGAACTTCAAAACGTCAGGAACTTGAAAATCAAAATAAACCGCGATAAAATCCGAAAAAAAAAACAGTTTTATTTCATCTGTTACAATATTCAGAACTTTAATAAAATATAATATTTTTACTTTTTAGTGCATCGCATAATTACTTTTTCAAATATTTTATTTACTTCCCTTGCGGGGTAGGCAGAGAGTCCAACAGGGTCTTTCCTTACATACCTCTGTGGCTTCCTCCACTCTCATAGTTCGTCTCATACACGCTCGACTTAGACTCTTTACTTGTCCTTCAGATAAGACACGGTCTGTGTACTCTCTGCCTACCCCGCAAGGGATCTAGCGTGATATAGATATTATATTTCTTTTTTTGAGCTAAGTTTAAAGTTTTAAGTCTCTCGTTGAGACGCTGTCATCGTTAAGGATACAATCGTTTACAAAATCTGAACCTAACAAACTAATGCAGTCTTACAAAGACACAACAAAGGAACTGAATTATAACGTAGTAATCAAGTAAGTAAATATCTTTATCATCCCGTCGGACCCCTTGCGAGGTATGCAGAGAGTATAGGGTTCCAACAAGCTCTTTCCTTACATACCTTGTAAACGTAGCAATGAAAGTAAAAAAATACATAATATTAAAATTTCAGTACAAAATATTGGCTTTTGTATGAATATCCAAAGGTATAATATAGAGGGTTTCCCGAGAGGACGTGGGTTCGTACCAAAGTTTAATTAGCTAAGTTTATGGCAAGCTCAAACGTCACTTTGCCGTTTACGTTGTATTTAGGGAAACTCATTACCATGGATTTAATGGATTTAATCATCATTTTGTGATTAATATTTTGAGGCAAATATCCTTTTGGTTTTGGTGATGGACACGCCTAATGTCTTTGCTTATTTCACCAAGGCACTTTTAAATCCAATGTGACAATGGGAAGTACTGAAACATTTATTCCCATATTTTGCAAATTTAAATTCTCTGTAAAATAAAGGTATCATTGTAATATTTTGCTACCGGTAGCATAATGACAATTTCGCATTTATTTTTATACCCAGTTATGAAAAAAAACAGTATTTCCTGCCACTTAATAAACATAAATAAACCACGTGTGAACCCAATGGCCATGGAGCGAGCTATGTTTTAAATATCGCTGAGAGACAATGTTTTAAATATCTTAATGGGGGAAAGAACGAAATTTACCGACATATACTAAGTTTTGACATATGGATCAGAGACGTGGTCTCTTACAATAGGACTCATAAAAAAGCTCAAGGTTGCTCAGCGAGCTATGGAAAGAGCTATGCTCGGCGTTTCTCTACGTGATCGAATCAGGAATGAGGAGATTCGTAGAAGAACCAAGGTCACCGACATAGCCCTCAGGATTAGCATGCTGAAGTGGCAATGGGCTGGCCACATAGCGCGAAGATCGGACGGGCGTTGGGGCAGAAAGATTCTAGAGTGGAGACCACGTATTGGCAAGCGCAGCGTAGGACGACCGCCTGCCAGATGGACCGACGATCTTGTGAAAATCGCAGGAAATCGTTGGATGCAGGTGGCATCGGACCGGTTACGCTGGAAAGCGATTGGGGAGGCCTATGTTCAGCAGTGGACAAGTATAGGCTGAAATGATGATGATGATGACTAAGTTTTTAGACTTACGCGAATATTACACGTGAAATAAAATTATTATTCGCATTTTATCGCTGTTCATCTTTGATTTTTAAGTTCCCGACGACGGTATGGACTTACCGGGGACCGGCGTTAAGGACTGAGGTGTTAGATGTCCAAAAGGCATAGTTATTCTGGGGTACCCTCAAACTTCGTAATTATTTTTGTTGGTCCGATCTACGCAAACGCTGTTTTTTTAATTTCAATAGCCTCGCGAATGGTTCGCGAATCGGTGTTCATTCACGAGGATTTGTTGTCTATCAAATCTGATGTTATGACGGGTGCGGTCAAGGACATGTTCGCAGACTGCAGACTTCTTTGAGTGACGGTGTTTTAGGTCAGCTATGTGTTTCAGCTATCGGGTTTAACCCGATAGCCAACAAAAATAATTAAGAAGTTCGAGGGTAGACCGGAACAACTATGCCTTTTGGACGTCTTACACCTCAGTCCTTACCGTGACTATGGGTACTGCAAAGCACTCGAAACGTCAGGAACTCAAAAATCAAAAAGAAACCGCGATAGAATCAAAAAATAGTTTTATTTAACTTACCGATATAGCTTAAGTGATAGCGGTAAGAAAGTGGAGATGGACAGGACTCAAGCCGGAGATCAGACAATAGGTGGGGGAAAATAATACTTAAGAGGATCCTGCGAACTGGCCATTGAAATGTAGAAAGACTACCCGCAAGATGGACTGATGACCTGGCGAAGGTGACTGGAAAGGATTGGCTGGTAGAACGAAATGGCAAGGAGTGTCATGGAAGAGACCTACACGCATCATTGGGTAGCTTTGGGTTGAAAACTGTGATAATAACAACTTAAAATCTTAGGTCTCTTGATTATTTTATTTTATTTATATTTTTAAAAATAAGGGACAAAAAACAGTTACATGTTCTGTGTTACTTAAAAAATAACGGGTAGATTGATATTGGATAAACATATAACCCACGGCTTTGTCCACGGAGTAAACTAAAATGCTGTTAAAAAGAATAATCATGTGCGCTGGCCGACCAGCATGTATTAGCATGAAAAAAAAAAAATCAACAACTAGAGATTGCCACTTCTAGACGAGCTAAGTTTATTATTGATAATCTTTTTAAATTGATACTCCGAGTGGGCAAAGATGTCAACATCAGGAAAGTGCGTGTTATATGTTTCCAAGAGCCGACGTAGCGGGACCCGCACACCAGCATTAGTTCTGCACCTAGGTGTATAAAACAAACAGGGTGCACGAACCCCACGTACCATCGCAGTTCTAGGTACAACATAACATATGTCATTCGTGAGGTCATTACAGTCGAACTTATTATTACATAAGCCAAAGAGCATCATGCTCATAAGCAAAATACGCCTAGACTCCAAGCTAAACAAATCATAACGCATCAATAGTTGAGAATAGGGGATCCTAGTGAGAAAACATTTATAGTGCATGAAACGCAGAAACTTTTTTTGCACCATTTCGAGCCTGTGAATATATTTGTGATAAAAGGGACTCCAAATTGGTACTGCAAATTCCATCTGAGAACGGATTAAAGCTTTATATAAAAGTAAAAGTGTGGATGTACGTTTGAAATCTTTACTAGACCGTATGACAAAACCGTACATTTTAAAAGCTTTACTGACAATATTATCAATATGGAGATGAAAGTGAAGCTTTGAATCGAGAATAATACCTAGATCACGGATGGAATCAACTTTACTCAGTGAAGTATTATTTAAAGAGTAGTTATAAGTGAAAATATTTTTGTTTTTTGTGAACGTTATGCAGTGACATTTAGGTACACTGAGTTTGAGCTTGTTTGAGTTTGAGTTTGAGTTTGAGTTTGAGCAAATCCTAGGTCGGACAAATGTAGTTTTTCTAACTAAAAATTTCCCAGTATGAATCCGGAGTCTGGAATTGTTCCCGGTATATGGCAATAGGCTCGCCCCCTATTACATGGGACCTAACATCGTCGGCGAAACGTGGGTGTACTCAGTACACCTCCGCCACCCCCTTTGGGGAATATAGGCGTGACGGTGTTTTTTTTAGCAGTGTAAGTTACTGTCGCAACCGTGCTGTAAATCCCATTTGAATTGTGGCCGAATAGCCAATTTCGCATCAAATCTCTGGCTTTGCAAATGATAGAAGCGGCATCTAATTTTTATACTGCTTATTTACTTAAAATAAGGTTGTTGCATATGTGATAGCAATCAAAACATTCACCGGACTATCCAAGGATCAAACCAAGACATAATTAAATTTAAAGTAACACCACTTTATATACGGCGCAAGCAACAGGACCTTTTACACTTGTACAAAATTCTCCGTAACCAATTCAATGCACCCTATTTATTGAGTCTAGTAAATTTTTACACCAAGCGCAATCCCCGGAAATATATGAGGACGTTCAACTTACAAATATGTAAAAACACCACATCTTACTACAACGTAATAACGAAAATGTGTTGTCTTCATAATGAATCATCATTTAACCATCCTAATCTTAACATACACACTACAAGACAATGCTCCTTTAGATCTTCTGTCAAAAGTATTATAATATAATTAAAGTAATCTATTTATTTTTTGTTTCTCACGTTTAATTTTATTACTTTCTTGTTAAACATACCACTTGTAACTCTTATAAAAATTAGTACTGTTTTGCCAAGCTGTGTCAACATATAAGGATTACATTCTAAACTACAACTATATGCCGTATCCTATTATTTGAAAATAAGTTAATAGAATGGCGAGCAGTTATTTTCATTTTAGTAACCTTTTAATCTTGTCATAGACATACTCTATGATTTCTCGAGTGTGTTTAGTTGTGAAGCGATAATAGTTGGCATCTGTCAGATGACGAATCGCCGATGACAGATATTCGATGTAAGATGGCGGACGGCGCTGCGTTGTTAGTATATTAGCAACAGGGCAAGCGCTCGGACGTATCGCAGAGCAGTTAACCTCACTGCATTCCATGTGACTTAATCGCCGAACGAGACCCCAGTGTTATTTCAAGATTTGCTTTATGTTGAGCCACCATGCGGACGACTATGAAAACGAAGATAAATCCACCTTTCACCGCTACCGACATTGAAACGACCACCTAGAAAAACTAAGCGCCGTTATATTTTTTTGTGTAATTTGTAAATTATATACTGATTGTAATCTGTTTTATTGTCCAAATAAATGAAAATAAAAATAAAAACGTCAGTGTCATCGTCGGAGGCCGTCACGGGTCCTGGCTTGCAGGAGTTACCGTGGTATGTGAGGGGTAGGACTCAATGGCTGGTTTAGTTCCATATCACTTGCAAATACTTATCTAATAATCCAAAAGCCGCCCATTATTAAGATATAATTCCTTACCTATGTTTTGACAAATAAATCATTAATTCATTCATTCCCCTCAAGACCTCCACGACGATCTTTACCAGGGCATAGTCCAGCTTGTAGGAGTAGTCCTGGCAGTGCCTCTCGCGCGTTCGGTCGTGTCACTGCGCTGCCCGCCCGCTCGCTATTTTCGTGTTACGTAATTCTCGATTTCGACTTGCTTTGTTGGAAACGCCTGCGCTTGCGTGGAGTGGTAATCAGGTTAGCTCGTATACGTGTATACGTACGCATATACGGGCTGCGACGTTGCTTCTCCGCGTCTGGCTCGCGCGTAGCAACAAGGCGAGCCGTTAGGTAGACTCGCCGTTCTGACGGCGGTCGGCCTTCCCGCGCTTTTAGTAACGGTCGTTTTCCGCGACCTACGTGGTTCGTCGCGGCTGTGCTTGCGTGTGTTGTGCTTGCGTGTTTACGTGTTTGCACTCGCTGTGCGTGTGCTTTTGCGTCCCGTGTAGGTACGGTTCGCGTATAGCCCGGCGTGACCAAGCACGTGGGTTGCTAGGCAGCCGCGTCGGCTAACGGCGCGGCCGGCCCTCCCGCGGTTTCTTCTCTAGGGTGAGTTTTTTTCTAATTCGATTTATCCATTCTCTTATATCTATTACTATCCTATTCTCCGTGCGGCGGTTCTCTTCGCCCCGGAGCAGATAGGGTTTAGTGCCGCCCGTTCGCCCCTAAGGCGAAGGGGCACACCGCGTCTCCCCGGTAGTGCCACCCCCCCGCCGCTACCCGGTGGGGGGATCAGGGCAACGTTCACGCCCGGGTCTTAGGGCCCCTTGTTTTTTTGTTTTTTTTAGTTCACTCGACCTGCCATTTCCCCTCTGGAAATGGCGGAAGACTTCCCTCCGGAGTTCGTCCGGGAGCTCGCGAAGTACATCGTCCTACGCTGCCCGGACATAGTCCGGGAATTCAAGGCGACGTACTCGCCCGCCTCGCCCGACGCGTCGCCCGCGCGCGCGTCGGCCCCCGGCCCCGCGCACCCCGCGCCTTCTGCGCGCCCCGCGACTCCGTTCGCCGCGCCGCGAACTGATGTAGGGGCGCAGCCCCAGACCCCCGCCGACCGCCCCGTCTCGCCATGCGGGTCCGAGCCTCTCTCGGACTCGGATATGGAGGTCGAGCGCGCGTCCGCGCGACGCGCCGCCCCCGCCCGGTCCCCGTCCCCGTCGCTCTCGTCGGAGGACGACTTCGTTCCCATCGCGAATGGGAAGCGGGCGCGCAAACCGCGCGACTCGCCGCCACCCAAAATCCAGAGGGCCGGAAACGACTCTGTTTTTCCCGGCCCCTCCGGCCCCCGGCCGTCTCCGTCTCCCAACGCGGCCGCGAGGGCCTCCCCCCTCGCGCGCCCCGCACGTCCGAACATCACTCCCCCGCCGCTTGTCATTCAGGACAAGAGCGCCTGGGAGCGTATATCCAAGGCGATCTACAATCGCCAAATTAGTTATACGCACGCGCGTTCCACCGCGCAAGGCATAGCCGTCAAGGTGGCGTCTTCGGACGACCACCGACGGCTATCCGCGTTCCTGCGATCTAATAAGATCGCATACCATACTTACACCCTGGAGGAGGAAAGGGAGCTCAGGGTGGTAATCCGCGGTGTCCCGAGAGAGCTGGACACCGCCGTCATCAAGGCCGACCTCCAGTCCCAGGACCTTCCTGTGCGCCAGGTGCACAGAATGGTGAATGGGCGCTCCAAGGAGGCGTACGACATGGTGCTGGTCGTCCTCGACCGCACCGAGTCCGGCCGTAGGGTCTTCGACCTGAAGGCCGTGTGCCATATCTCTGGCCTCTCCGTGGAGGCCCCCCACAAACGTGGCACGCCCGGGCAGTGCCACAACTGCCAGCTGTACGGGCACTCTGCCCGTAACTGTCACGCGCGCCCTCGATGCGTTAAGTGCATCGGGGACCACGCGACGTCCCAGTGCGCCCGCTCGAAGGAGACGGCGGCCGAGCCCCCCAGCTGCGTCCTCTGCGGCACCAAGGGGCACACCGCGAACTATCGCGGTTGCCCCAAGGCCCCGAAGGGGAAGCGCGGCCGGGCGAGGCGCGGCGGCCGCCGCCGCCCCCGCGCGGTTGCCCCCCCCTCTGCGCCCTCAGCGCAACACCCCCCCGCGCCCTCAGCGCACCCTCGTCCGGTGCCTTCTGCGCCAGCGACCGCGGCTCCCCGCGCTCCCGCGACGCTGAAGCTGGCCCCCCCTCCCCCGCCGCTCAGGCCGTCCCTCGGCGCCAACGCATGGGTGAAGCCGCTGCCCTACACCGCGGCCTCCCACCCTGCGTCAGTGGGCCCCGCCTGCCCCCCGAAGCGCGCGCCGGCGATCCCGCCGGTGGCGGCTTGTCCCCCTCCGCCCACTAACGTCAGTCAGGACGTCGACCTCATAATGAGTGTCTCGGCGGTCATAAGCCCCGCTCTGTTTCCCAGAGTCCGCGAACTCGCCCTTCGTCTCCGCGCCGCCACCAACTTGGCGGACCAGGTTCTCCTGGCCGCGGAATACAGGGACGTCTATGACGTCCTGACGTCCCTCAGAACCCAACCCCCCCGCACCCGATAATGGATCTGCGACCTCCCCGCCATAAGCCCCACAACCTATCCCTGGCGTTCTTTAACGCCGATGGCCTTCGCTCCCAGCGAGATCAGGTTGCTGATTTCCTCCGAGATCACCAACTTGATATCCTCCTCGTGCAGGAAACCTTCCTGAAGCCCGCACATCGCGATCCTAGGATCGCAAACTACAACCTCGTGCGCAATGACAGAATCGGCTCCCGCGGAGGCGGTACTCTCATTTATTACAGGAGGTCCCTGCACTGCATCCCTCTCGATCCCCCCGCGCTCACCAACATCGAAGCCTCGGTCTGTCGCGTCTCTCTCACGGGGCACCAGCCCATCGTGATCGCCTCCGTTTACCTTTCCCCCACTAAATCCGTTCTCAGGAGTGACTTTGAAGCACTCCTCAATCTGGGAAGCGCCGTCATTCTGGCGGGCGACTTCAACAGCAAACACGTGGCCTGGAACGGTCTCACCACTACCCCTAACGGTAGGAGCCTTGACGCCCTGGTCGACGTTCTCGACTTTGACGTCATCGCACCCATGCACCCTACCCACTATCCTAACAATCCCAATCACCGACCCGACGTCCTGGACATGGCGCTTCTGAAGGGTGTCACCCTACGGCTGCACTCCTTGGAAGTAGTCCAGGAACTCGACTCTGACCATCGACCTGTAGTCATGAGACTCGGTTCCCCCCCTTCCGCCCCTCAGCGACCCAATAAGACGGTGGTGGATTGGCATGCGCTAAGCACGGCCTTGGCGGATGCCGACCCTCCCCCCCTGCCTCTCAGCTCGGACTCCATCCCGTCCCCTCAGGACACCGATCAGGCCGTAGATGCCTTCACCGAACACATCCGATCGGCGGTCAGTCGATCGTCCAAGCAAGTCGAAGCGGAAGATTTCTACCTCAACCGCTTTCGACTGCCGGACGATGTTAGGGATCTCATTCGTTCCAAGAATGCTTCCATCCGAGCGTACGACTCCTACCCCACCGAAGCCAACCGGGCCCGGATGCGCGCTTTACAACGAGAGGTAAAGCGTCGTGTCGCGGAGGTCCGGGAGGAACGGTGGGGTGTCCTCCTAGAGGGAATCGCGCCATCGCATCTGGCCTACTGGCAGCTGGCGCGTAGCCTCAAATCCGACTCCACGACTGACATGCCCCCGCTGTCCCGCCCTTCAGGCGCAGCGCCCCCAGCCTTCGACGACGACGAAAAGGCCGAGCTTCTCGCCGACTCCCTCGAGAGCCAGTGCGCCCCCAGCTCTCAGTCCGTCGACCAGTCCCACGTCGACGCGGTAGACAGGGAAGTCGAGCGCAGGGCATCCCTCCCCCCCGTCGATTCCTTGCCTCCTATCACGCAAACGGAGGTCGAAGATCTGATCATGGGTCTTAAAACTAAAAAAGCCCCCGGCCCTGACGGCATTTCGAATCGCGTTCTGAAATGCCTGCCCGCCCAACTCATCTGCCTCTTGGTGGCCATCTTGAACGCCGCCATGACGAACTGCACCTTCCCCGCTAAGTGGAAGGAGGCGGACGTCATTGGCATCCCCAAGCCCGGCAAACCTCGCAATCTCCCCGCGAGCTACCGTCCTATCAGTCTCCTCAACTCCCTGGCCAAGATATATGAGCGCCTCCTTCTGGCGAGGCTCAAGGACTTCATAACGTCCAGGGGTATCCTTATCGACGAGCAGTTCGGCTTTCGAGCCAAACACTCTTGTGTCCATCAGGTGCACCGCATCACGGAGCACATTCTCTCCGGTCTCAATGGGCCCGGAAGACCCGTCTACACGGGCGCCCTCTTCCTGGATGTCGCGAAGGCATTCGACAAAGTCTGGCACAACGGCTTGATCTACAAGCTCTACCGATTGGGTGTGCCGGACAGACTCGTGCTCATCTTACGAGACTTCTTGTCGAATCGCGCCTTTCGTTATCGCGTCGAAATGACGCGCTCCGCTTCCCACTCCATCAGTGCTGGAGTCCCACAGGGCTCAGTGCTCTCTCCGCTCCTGTTTAGCCTCTACACGAACGACATTCCTCGTTCGAGTGATGTTAAACTAGCTTTATTCGCGGATGACACCGCTCTTTATTATTCCAATAGGAACAAGGCCCGCATCACGAGGAAACTCCAGACCGCCGCCAATACCCTAGGGGATTGGTTCGGGAAGTGGCGAATCGAGGTGAACCCGGACAAGAGCGCGGCGGTGCTCTTCTCCAGAGGTGCACCTTCGCACCACTCTCTGCGCCACCCCGGAAGGAACCGAGGTCAAGTGACCATGTTCGACCGACCCATTCCCTGGGTCAAAGAGGTCAAATATTTAGGGGTCACCCTGAACAGTACCATGACCTTCGGCCCGCACATCAAGCGGGTCCGTCACCGAGCATCCTTCGTGCTCGGTCGTCTCCATTCGTTAATCTGCAAGCGGAGTAAAATGTCCCTTAGAAATAAGGTGACGCTTTACAAAACTTGCGTTCGTCCCATCATGACTTATGCGTGTGCTGTGTTCGGGCATTCGGCCCCCTCTCACATCGACAGACTTCAAGCGGTTCAAAACCGCTTCCTCCGTAAAGCCGTAGGAGCCCCCTGGTTCGTACGGAACGTCGACCTCCACTCCGATCTAGGTCTCGAACCTATTCGCGCCTTTATTAAAAAGGCGTCAACACGTCACTTCGCGAACGCATCTTCCCATGCGAATCCGTTAATCGTAGCCACCGCCGACTACGACCTCCCTCGCGACCCCTGCCGCTACCGCCGGCCGAGACATGTTCTCACCGACCCCCCCGATGCTTTGTCATCCCTTCTTTCCGCTCAGAATACGAGCGACGCCGTAGACGCAGACGCAGTAGTAGATCCCCTCCCATAGCCGGCGGTCGACCGGTGCGCTCAGTAGTGCACCGGTCCCCCTACAGCGACTGTCCCAACCGAGGGCGCCTCTCCGAGGCGCCCTCGAGTATGTCGCCTCTTGCCCTTCTGGCTGGCTGGAGCGTAGTGGTTGCACGCTCGCCTTTAAAATCCGGTGAAGCTGTAGAGGCCTCGAGGCCAACAGCGTAGATCATTCACACACACACACACACACACAGCTTGTAGGAGGCCTGTCCACTCCACGATTCTATACTTACCACCACGTAGACCCTCAGTTCAGTAGACTACTTTATAATTTGATATACTAAGGGCCTCTTTCACCATACTCAAGTAAAGGGCCGGTTAGCTGAACCATCGGGGTACTCCGAGAAATTCCTACATAGATTTACTTGCAACTTTAGTCGTCGATTAGTCTACGTTAGATTCTTTCTCGAGGGAGGTGAAAGAGGATTTAAGCCATTACTAAATAGAAAACAAAGAAAATATGTTTCACTAAACTCGTCAAAATTATTATATCCTCAACCTCATATTTCTACCCCAAAGTCACTTGCAAAATTTCATCAATAAGATAGAGTCTGTTCCAATTTTCATCAGCCCAGCAGCACTTCCATATTATTTCCTTCTTTTACGAAGAAACTTCACTTCGGCGTCATTCGGAGATTAATAAAATGTAAATTTTGCGACACGGCCCGTGTTTCCGAACAATTTTGCAAGGGTGTTTCTTAAAAATTCTTTAGGGGAACTCAGTTGTTTTTGATATAGGTAATCTTTTCAACAAACTGTATATTTTAAAGTTGATTCTTGGTTGTTCAAGGTGACATTGGAGGCTGGAATTTGAAATTGTTTGTTCGAGTTTAAATTTATAATTAAAAGAATTTAGAACGATCTATTTAAATAGGAAGACGCATTTGATCTTGGCACTTTAGCTTATTTAATCTAAATCACAATATTTTTTTATTTTTGGGAAAGATTACGGTATTTATTAATCGTCAAAAGGGATAACACATACGTGGGTAATTGATATTTTGAAAGAGTTGGTCACCGTGGGGTCACCAACTCTTTCAAAATTTCAATTTTTTCTACATAATAATGTAGAAAAAATTGAAATTTTGAATATTCTACATTGTCATCCCATACGCCACTAGTAATAACTAGTGGCGTATGGGATGACCATGGAGACTGGTATATTGGGTGAATATAAGTTAAATCGATGCGTGCATTTAAAAGAAGCGATCATTTCAAGCGCACATAATTTCGCAAATCTTATCAAAATTTAAAAAGTTCTCAAATATGGAAGTTACCTCAAGATTTTTGTTTGCCGCACCTTTAAGATGTGAGAATTTTATACGCAATTTACTCTCCATACCGTTTAGTGCCTGTAGCCAAGCAGATTTTCTACAATCGATGTCGATAGCATTGCATAAATAACATTGTAAACGAAAAAATCAAGTAATCGCATAAATGCGCTGTCGACTACGGCAAAACAATAGAAACAAAACGTCTGCCACTTGTCTAAGCCCTCTAGTCGTAGAAATATAACAATAATACTCGTACTAGCCTGCTAATAAAATTGTCCCACCATTGGTCACGGGCCTCCTCTTAAACTGAAAGTCCATAGTCCAACACGCTGGTCCAGTGCGGGTTGGCGAACTTCACACATATTCGAGAAACACTTAGGCATGCAGGTTTCCTCCTTAAAGCAGGTGATAGTTAATTTTTAATACGTACATGCTTTCGAAAAGACAGCGGTGCGTGCCTGGGTTTGAATCCAAGACAATCCTCATATTCAAGTTAAATAAATAACAACAAATGTAAGGAATAGCCCTTAAGTATAACGCTTCGCTGCGTAAAAGAAAGTTAAACTGTCTCGGATCATTGCTAAAGACACTAGGAAGCTAAGAAAAAACTGTTTCCGACTTAAGTTGTTGCACAACAGGAAGAAAAAAACAATTGAGACGGTATACTAGTGGAATATTAAACTGTGAACTGGACATTTCTAGTTTTGATATATTGCTGGGCGAAGGCTTTCTCTCACAAATCGAGGTATGCGATATTAATTCGTAATCCACCACGCAAACCTAATGCGGATTGGTGAAAGAAGAAGAAACCCGCAGTTGCACAGCGCTATGAGCGCCTCAGTATCATTAATTACAATATCATAGATATCCCTAAAGGGATAAAACGGGTACCCACTAGTAACGTAGATTTTGACATACAATTAGTTTCAACTATAAAAAAACAGCAACACACTTAAGTGCCCGCGAGGATTTTTTTTTATAAAAACGTTGCCCTACTCTTCGATTTATTTATGTGTTGTGGGTGCGTTTACAAACATGGAAAATCACATACACAAATACTCACACCGAAACTAATAATTGTGGGTCACACAAAGATTTGTCCCGTCCGGGAATCGAACCGACTATTTGACTCAGTGGGCAAAGCGGCTTAAGCTCTTGACCACTGCGCCAAATCGTCCGTCAAATTCAGACAGAACATTTTCTCGGAATAAAAATTATCCTATGTGATCTATCTATCTATCTATATCAGCACGCCAGACCCCTTGTGAGGTAGGCAGAGAGTACAGAGTTCCAACAGGTTCTTTCCTTACATACCGCTCTAGCTTCCTCCACTCTCATAGTTCGTCTTATACACGCTCGCCGGTTACGGAGACTCTTGACTTGTCCTTTAGATAAGACTCGGTCTATTTGGTTGTGGTAAGATAGTCTAGGTCTTCCCCGGTGCCTACATCATTCCACTTTCGCATTGTATATCTGTATTGTCATTCTCTCTTCTGACATTCTTTCTATATGCCCGAACTAACGGAGCATACCCTTTCTCATCTTTACACCGATACTATCTTTCATACCTACTCGCTTTCTTACTACGCTGTTGCGGTCGAATACGGTCGGTCAGCTTCACTCCACACATCTTCCGCAGAGCTCGCTTTTCCACCGCATTTATCGTACTTTCATTCTCCTTCTTACATACCCAGCTCTCGCTACCATATAACAGCGGTGGGACAAGAATTTCGGTATGTATGGCCAGCTGCGCCTTTTGGCTTAAGTGCCAGCTGTTGCCTGGACTCACTCTTCTCTCTATGTCAGCAGGGTATATCCTTACTGAAGGCGCATCCAACATATACAAACTCATTCACTTGCTCCAGCACATTGTTACCAACCACAATCCTATGTGATAACCCAGGTAATCTATGTGTCAGTACTATATGATACTTTTTATCTCGGAAAAATGTTGGGTTCCTGTCTAAAGTCAACGTAGACGAAGTTGCAGGCAGAAACTGACAATGTGTAAAGATTAGCTTAAAAGTTTTTGAGATTATATTATGACCGTGACTTTATCTACCATCCTAAGATTATTACAAAGGTGAGGACTATGTATGTAAGGATATCCATTAGCATATCAAAACCACATGTTAATTACTTCAAACCAACAGTAAACAGTTTGTAATAGCTCTCACGTAATATAAACCCAGACTGAGGTCGATATAGTTGTTAAATGTTGAAACTTGTTTATTAGTTTAAACTATCTCATGGTTCAGATTATCTAGTTTCTACATTGTAGTCCAGACAAGCCGTTATCATAGTTCCGATAGGCCGCACATTCTTGTCCAGAGGCTTTGAATCCTATTGAAATTAACAAAACTTCGGTGCCAAATCTATTTGGTGGCGTAAAGTTATGTCATCTTCCCAACTTGCTATCGAGTAGCTAATTTTCTTTTTATGAAGTTATGATTCTACTTTGTATTGGCTTTGGTACATTTGCCGCTGTTCTAATTATCTCGACTATTGCATTATTTTCTGACATTTGTTACTGATATCAAGGTTTAAGTCTCAGGGTGCCCCAGGCTGCGGTTTAAATATTTTGGAACTAATAAGACGAAATGTAATTGTGTGAATAAAAGTAGGACTAGTAGGAAAGATTCAATTCCAATTTCATGTTTCCTACTACTCCAGTTTTTCTTTATGATCAAATTTGTTGCGGATTCCAAGACAATTAAAGCACATCCCGGGACACCCCAAGGTCTAACCTTGGTGTCATCTAAGAAGACAATTGTGGATCCTGGCTTACAGGAGTTACAATAGTGGGAATGTGTGGCGAGCTTAGCCCCAAACTACTTACCTTCCTTATAAAGCTCGACGGATCACTTTTGAGTGATCCGTAATTGTATCCTTCCCTTTGGGGATACAACTACAATAACCGTTGGCAATTAGGGCTTACTGCTTGCAAACCAAAGTTTTAGCATTAACAGATTGAAGTTAGCGTAAGAGCTTAAGCTGCTCCGCCCACTGGGTCGAATAGTCGCGGGTTCGATTCCCACACGGGTCAAATCTTTGTTTGACCCACAATTATTTGTTTCGGTCTGGATATTTGTGTATGTGAATTTTCATGTTTGTAAACGCACCCACGATATAAGTATAAATCCTGGTGTGGGGCTACGTTTTATTTAAGAAAAACGAATATGAACGTGACATCACGATTTCTCAATAACGGTACTATAACGTCAATCTGTCTGTGCTAAGCTCTCTAAAAACTTCGTCTCTAGATGCAATGCTGAATTTAAGAATTAGTACGCAATCTAACCACGAAGTACGGAATTCTAACAGTTTGTTTGTCGATTATACCCAACTACTATTGCAGCTCATTATTTAAAATTACTCAACTTTCGTTTTCACACACGTCGACTCATGTTTCCGCTAAAATCAATTTACCGGCCCGAAAACTTTGCACCGATATTGAAATTTATTACTTCCTTTTCCTAAACAATGGATGGTGAATGGAGTTCCGGTTACCTGTAAATCGATTTTTCCACTTGTCAAATAGTTTAAGTTGTAATTTGAAATTAATTGAGATTTCAGTTATTAGTTCGACGAATTAATGATGAGTTAGCACGAAAAGATTGACGTTATTGTGACGCTAGCGAGTAAGCGTGCTGTTCATGTTAATTAAGTTAGTTTGTATTCTGACAAGGATGGCATACCAACTCACCAGCATCACGCTCATGTCAAACATTTTGTGCTAAGCCATCTAATTATTTTGAGCCTAATTTTTGCGGGAATCGATGCAAATCATCACACTTGTATCCCTAATCGATGGTTAAAGGACATCTACAATTTGTCAAAATAACCATAAATAGCCCCTTGATTCCATTTAGCTATTGTTCCCAAATCATATAAGAATAATTGTATAAAATAGTAAAGTAATGACAATAGAAATGATGCTACAATAATTTTTTTTTTTCTATGTATCTATATCATCACGTCAGATCCCTTGCGGTGTAGGCTGAGAGTACCAAAAAGTTCTTTCCTTAAAAGCATTCCTAAAAAGTTTTTCTCAAAACGCACACATACACGTACCAGTTTCATTGTTAATGAGGGTATAGACGTGCTTAAAAAAAGGGTACAATTCTTTAAATTTGGAATTTTGGTTTTGTTTTGAATTTATGAAGCAATTTTCTAATCAGGGTGTCTGAGGTCTTGCGTTTATTATGTCACAACGTGTATAGAGACGTAGTAAAAAGAGATTAGAGGGTTCCAACAGGTTCTTTCCTTACAGACCTCTCTGGCTTACTCCACTCTCATAAGTCGTCTCATACACGCTCGCCGGTTACGGTGTAATGTTGGGGTCACGAGGTTCTAATAAATACAACCATCTAGTTCAAAGTATGTTCAATAAATTTCCTTAATAATAACTTACATTGCGCATTGTATAGCATGTTATGGATACGGTTCTTATAAAGGAGTGTTAGGACATACTAAGGACATACTAAGTAAAAGCCACTAAAGAACCGTACCCACTTAGAAAACACTACACTTCACCTACTGGGACAAATAAAAAAAACAAACGAAAGGAGGTTTTTTTTCTTCACTACAATTAAATAATATAAAAGTATACAATACCAAATTCCCAGCTTACTTTCGTTAGAGCATTGTCTATGGCTACAATTTAGTGTTGGCCCACGATAAATCGAAACGCAATCGATAACCGCAACGTATGAATTCATACGTTCCCGGATCAAGGAGAAAATTAATTTAGATCAGCAACAGTCACAATTTAGACCAGTTATCACTTTCCGTAAGGTAAGATAGGGGTCAACCGCTGCCAAGTCATCATCCTACTAATATTATAAAAGTGAAAGTTCGTATGTTTAGATGTTTGTATAGCACACAATATGGCTGAACGGATTTGGATAAAATTCGGCACAGATAGCTTATTATCTGAATTAACGGATAAGATACTTTTTATCCCAGAAAAATGTAAGGGTCTAAAGTCAACGCGGACAAAGTCCCGGGCAGCAACTAGTTAAAAAATAAAAGGTTATCGCAGTTCCTAAAGTTTTATAGACTCACGTAAGTAATATTATTAATACTAATTTATGGAGACGAAACCTCGGAAAACACAAAAAACATTAAAACAAAGCTAATAAATCTAAATTAAACATTATTACAGCTAAGAACAAGCCATTCTCAAGTTGTTTAGTAATTCTATGCAACGTTAACTTTGACAAAGAAATTAGTGGTGAGGTGGGAGACTCGATTTAGGCCACACATTCTTTATAAGCAGAGCGATTATCTACGAGTAGCCCAGGTAATTACGCGAGAAAAAATGTGACTGATTTACCTAACTTCTAATGAAATAACATAAATAATTCATCTTTTAGATATCATGTCCAATGTGGTTGGTAACAATGTGCTGGAGCAAGTGAATGAGGTTGTATATCTTGGATGCGCACGCATTCAGTAAGGATAAGAAATACACCACTGACATATAGAGAAGAGTAAGTGCAGGGAACAAAGTGAATGGTGCGATGGAAAAGCTACTTGGGTACCGGCATTTAAGCAAAAAGGCGCAGTTGGCCATACATAACGGAGTGCTTGTCCCAACGCTGTTATATGGCAGCGAGAGCTGGGTATGTAAGAAGGAGACTGAAAGTAGGACAAATGCGGTGGAAATGCGAGCTCTGCGGAAGATGTGCGGAGTGAAACTGACCAACTGTATTCGCAACAGCGTAGTAAGAAAGCGAGTAGGTATGAAAGATAGTATCGGTGTAAAGATGAGAAAGGGTATGCTCCGTTGGTTCGGGCATATAGAAAGAATGTCAGAAGAAGGAATGACAAAACAGATCTACAATGCGAGAGTGGAACGATGTTGGTACCGGGGAAGACCTAGACTATCTTACCATGACCAAGACCGAGTCTTATCTGAAGGTCAAGTCGAGAGTCTCCGTAACCGGCGAGCGTGTATGAGACTTACCATGAGAGTGGAGGAAGCCAGAGGTGTATGTAAGGAAAGAACTTGTTGGTACCGTGTACTCTCTGCCTACCCCGCAAGGGATCTGGCGTGATGATATAAATAATAATAATTAATAATTGTTTATTTTAAAAAGAGATACACATATACCAAAAACACTTAAATTAGATTTTAAGGGACATCGATAGTGGTTTGAAAACTCTGGTACCCAAAGTAAGAATAAACTTGTGTTAAGGGTACCAGCATTCTCTACATTTAAATTTCTTACTGATAGTCTAAGTGCATGTGATCACGTGCAAGTGTGTGCATTTTATATTTAATAAATCCATTTAAAATATTAATAAAAATATATAAGTAAAACAAAGGATGTAAAATTTAACAGTATTAGGTTAGGTAGCTAGGAGAAAGTTTCGAAGAGGTTTTCAGTTTCCACATAGCTTAAGGTGCATAACCATTTCATCATTTTGTTTTTGCATTCATGTTTAGTAAGGCAGTAAATTTTGCAATGCTTGTTAATTTTATTTTACGAGTATACAAAGTTACTCAGCGCGTGATACTGGCTTTTAGCAAATATAGTCCTACATGTATGAACAGGACATACAAGATCCGATCTTCGCCTACCAAGAATATCACGATTGTACGTAAGCTTCGAGTGTTTTTTCAGTACAACTTGTAAGATAACGAGCTACCTAACAGTTAATACTGGATATAAACCGAGCAACAGAAGTCCAAACTCAAGATTTGCCAGAGAACTATGGAACGCAGTATGTTAGATGACAAATAGATTAACCACATCAGAAATAAAACTCTGCGTTCCATTACCCGTATGCAGTTTTACAGATTTCATTTTTACGTCGGTACGTAAAAATGAAATCTGCAAAACTGAAGTGGGAGTGGGCTGGCCACGTAGCAGGTATGGACTTGCAGAGGTGGGCAAACGCGATCACTAATTGGATACCATGTGGAGGTCGCAGATGACGAGGTCTAACTAGAAAAAGGTTTCGCGACAATTTGGACACCTTTGCGGGTACTTTGTGGCCCGAAATAGCAATAAATTGACAGTTTTGGAAGTATAAATCGGAGGCCTATGCTCAGGAGTGGGACAATTAAACAAGCTAGGAAAAAAAATACTCTTACCATCTTATAGAATTACTCCTCAACAGGTCAGACGTAATATCGCAAGTTCCTTGCCTTGTAACAAATTTTAAAATACGAAACTCAATAATGTTCTTTTAAGAGAAATATGGATTATTACAAGAAGAACTTACAACATTTTGTTTAATAATTGTTACAGTTTTGAAATCAGATACTTATTTTTAACTGACGAAAAAGCAAGAGGTTCTATGTTCGTCGGTATGTATGCTTTTTTATGTATGTTCACCGACATTTCCGTCAATTCTGGACCGATTTCGATGATTCTTTTCGCATTGGGTTTAGTATAGCTCCGAGGTGCTCCTTGGACTTTCAATATACACCCGAGAACTCCTTAATGGCAAACAGCATGAATGTATAGATTCCGTTATTATGGGTAATATATCAATCCTGTAGGTACCTTACTCTAAATCTAAGCAAAGAATTATAATATTTGTAGATAAATATTAATAATTAACTCACTTATCACTTAAAATTGTAAAATAAATAACTTTGAAAAAAAGGGAAACCAACTTAAAAATTAAACAAAATCTTTTTGAAGTCGAAAGTTTGAAGAAAAAATTATTTATATTCTTCACAAAGAAGTCTAGGCTTCAAGTTGAGGAAACCTACCTCTGAATTTATTAGTCTTTATGCATCCGCTGCATTGATATTGTGACCTAGAAGAAGGGTTATTAGTGCATAATAGGCAGCCACCTGCCTATTATGCACTTACATTTCCCAAATCTTGATTTTGAATCCTATATCGGACGAATTGTTCTAGGGATATTACTCTAGAAAAAAATATATTCTGCTGTGGTGTCTGGTAAAATGTAAATAAGCTCGATACCTATTTCATTAAGACGTTACAGCGATTACAATTTGTAGGTGACTCCAATTTTATTAATGCTAAGTAAGGACAAGCCATGCCACGCCCTCCTCAATAGAGCGTGCAGGATACCCAAGGCCCTTGTTCTTCTCATTCAATACGCGGATTCCACAAATTCATGGATATAATAAAATTAGCCCTGTTTAAAAACTATCTTCTCTCAAACTGAGAGGGTTTAAGCTATATAGT
Source organism: Phalera bucephala (assembly GCA_905147815.2). Lineage (NCBI taxonomy): Eukaryota > Metazoa > Arthropoda > Insecta > Lepidoptera > Notodontidae > Phalera > Phalera bucephala. The sequence goes on along the minus strand of LR990632.1, from coordinate 10,334,080 downwards.
CCACCACGCTAGCCCAGGTCCAGGCATGCAGGTTTCCTCACGATGTTTTCCTTTACCGTTCACCTTCAAATTCATGGTAACTTGCCTTTGAATAGGACAGATTTTGATGATGCTTTGCTCTAACGATGGTTAACTTTGGCAGTGGCTGGAACAAGTCGCTGCATCGCGTAAGCGGAAACACCATTAAATGTTTGTACGCACACGCACACATTGACAGGTTCCGAACAAATTTTCAAAAAATTGAACACTGGCCTCACGCACACATGCGTAACGGATGATTATATTGGCAACATTTTTATTAGAGACCCTATGAGAGCAAATCCTGCCGACTAAAACCCTGTCTTCCATATTCTGCTCAAACAAGGTTTTCGGAAACGCCGAGCAAACTTCCGCGGCTCGCCAGCTGCTGTCTAGCTTCAGATCCACTTTAAGTAGGGTATCCTTTACACGTGAGCCTAATTCAACTGGCTCATCCGCTCCGCTACGTCCAGTGCATTAGCCTTCGCAGGGTAACTTTTAATTTATTCAGACAGCAATTTGAATACGAAACTAGCAAAGTGAGCGGCGTACGATTAAGGACGAGGTAAGAGATGTTTTAGCTTTGACTACCTGCCTTTGTATGCTTAGTGAGTGCAGATAGAATTAACTTACCTCTAGTTAGCGCTTTTTCAAGACAGAATATGAAAATTGAGGGTAGTAACGAAGGGTCGGACATGTGACTTACTGACTCAGTAATAGCCTATTAGACTATTAACCACTCTGAACTTAAAGGTATTCAAATTATACCTCAGACTCGGCCCCAGCCACCGCTAAAAGTTAGATGCATGCATCACAAAGCTGGTTGTTATGGCGATATTTGAGGTGGTATTTGTCATGCAGTGGATGTTTTTTGGATGACGATGATAATTGAATCGTGAAAGTGAAACCATGAATATATCGGCGATATCTGAATGTATCGTAAACCTTAAAATTGAAAGTCAAAAACAAAAATTATTTGTTTGTTTAAGCCAATACAAAATCACATACAAACTTTTCATTTACCACTGGATCGGAACGCGGCCTCCACTGTGTGAACTGTGACAAAATGTGAACTTGCTCTAAATCCATTGCTGCCAGCAAAATATTATGTGTCTAAACTAAAAGTGGTAAACGCTTACCTACCCAACTATAAAAGATTACCTACACATTTTATTTAATAATTTCTAAAGATCCATGTAGACAAAAAGTTCTAAACAAATTATAAAGAAGATAAAGTCCTTGTAAAGTTTGCCAACACGAATTTAGTAGGTTAACAATATGAATACTGACGACACAACTCTCAGACACTCGTAGCTCCGCATAACCACCGTGTTCTTAGCAATCACGAAAGTTAAGCAGTATGACCGTTTGTGGCACAATCATTATTAAGCGTCTCCGTACTTCAAAAACTATGCTAAGCGTAGTTCTCAGCTGCCCTTCGTATGATATCTATCCGTTAAGCCAAGCTGGATATCTCATAGCTGGCTTGATAATTTCTAACAGCAGGTGGCCATAAACTCGCCTCCACCAATACATTTGATAAGAGATGTGAGAGTGATTGATTGATGAGCAAAGATGTTAGCCGAGCTGTGGAACTACATATGCTAATTTTGATATAGTTAATTTTATACCATCTCATGAAACTGCTATGCTATTACCCCAGTATGACCCCAGTACTTGTAGATGAATTTTTGAAAACCCTAATCATCTTCATCTCCCTATACTTCTCTACTGATAAGCATAAGCCTCCCCAATCGCTCTTCAGTGCAGCCAGTCCGATGCCAACTACATCCAACGACTTCCTGCGATCCTCACAAGATCATCGGTCCATCTGATAGGCGGCCTTCCTACGCTGCGTTTACAAATACGGGGTCTCGACTCTAGAGGAAACCCCAAAACAAATAATATTTTAAGGTAGCCAATTTACTACGCTAGTCTATACTAATAATGATAATATTAACCCCGTTAAGAAACTATCCCACCGTTGGGCGCGGGCTTCTCTAAGTGAGAGGGTTTAGGCCATAGTCCATCACGCTGGCCCAGTGCGGGTTAGCGAACTTCACACACCTGCGAGAAACTCTTAGGCATGCAGGTTTCCTCACGATGTTTTCCTTCACCGTTAAAGTAGTAGTAGTAAATTTTTAATACGCACATACTTTCGAAAAGACATATGTGCGTGCCTGGGCTTGAACACGAGACCTCTGACTTTGCAGTCTAACGGTCTAACCTCTAAGCTATCACTGCTTACTCTAGTCTACGCCACTGTTTATTATCTTTGTCACCGTTATTGTCTGTGACTAAATATCGTAAAGCAAATACGGACTTCGTGGTTCAAATGACCTTCCATATTTTATCACTACTGTCCCAAACAAAGATGAAATATCAATACAACATAGAAACAATAACACCCACATAAACTCAACGGTTCCAAACAAAGAACTGGAAAGATTATTTACGCATGGATCAGAGAGACATACGAATAATGCTAAAAGATTGCTGCTCGGTTACCCTACATACATTATTGTTTCAGAGATCCGAACACACTAGGCGCCTCAGTAACATAGAGTGACAAGGATTTGTCGGATATAAGAGCCTTCTTTCATATAATTTGTCGAGAAAAATGTACTGTTTACGCGGACGAGTTGGTGCAAAAAGATTTAGAGTTATTGTTGTGAGGAATAAAGTTGATATTGTTTTGAGTTGCCGTTTTTTAATTTCTTATTGTGGTTTATGTGCTTAATTTGTTTTGGCTTTCGGATTAGGATTAAGTCTTTGTCAAGCGACAATTAAATATTAAGGAATTCTTGTTTCTGTACTGATGAGTGATCTTTTGTTGGTGCATTTATAGCCACAATTTTAAACGCACAAACATTTTGATCGAAGCAAATACATGGGACTCCCAAAGAATAATTGCCTAGTGCGTTGATCGAACTTACGCCCACTTAATCCAGGGAGCCGTGAGGCTTACGCTTGGATCACTAAACCAAGCAGTTGTCAAACTTATTTATTACAGTTGCCATTGTGTTGTATTTTCCAGGCTGGTATAAACTAGCTTCAGTTACTTCGGCCGTCAATTTGGCTAAAATCTATAAATTACGTGATTCACTATATTTGAACAATATAGTATAGAAATTCCTATAGTATAGCTATTCCTATTACCTATTCGACACAATCACTGTATCATTTAGGCTTATAAAACGTGTAACATAACATATTATATAAGCCAAAATCATACAGTATTCGAAACGTCTGATGTGTGGAAAATGTTTATGTAGTAATGATCGTAGTCACTAACATTTTAAGAACACTTTACTTACGTGATTCAGAACTTTTATAACAACGCCATCTATTGACAGCCACTCGCAACTACCCAAAGTATTAACTGAAAGAACTTAAATGCTCTTATCAACAAGTATTGGATTTTTTATGAAGTAAACGACCAAAAACATTTAACCTTTTAATATAGTACCCGAGTGGCGAAGTGTGTTATCCCATAAAATGCCGTTTTATGACGACTTTAGTATCATAAAATGAAAGGTTACATGCCTTTGATATGACATTACGCCTAAAGTGATTCTATATGCATGATTTTAGAGCATTTTAAGTTTTTGTCCGCAATATTTAGGTTGCAAAACGCAAAAAAGGTTATTAAAATGTTCTAGTCCAGTCTTTCTTTGATGTCATTACTCTTAATTATGCATAAATAGTTTACAGTCATTTTGAAATTTTCTAGCATAGGGGTAAATTCGCAAGATCGGTATGTGATTTTCCTTTTTTAACCAACTTGTAAAAGGTATAAGTTCTCAGTAGACTGTTCTTTTGTATAAGTAATGTATTTACGGCATTAATAAATGAATTTAGATAAAAAAACCTCTAAACAACTAGGTTAAAACAAAAACTTTCAGTGATGATTATGTAACTGTTGAACAGTCCAGAGCAAAAAAGCAACTTGAAGAAAATGATTGTGAATAAATGCTTTGAAATTATTTTTTGCTGATTTAAACAGATTATGCTAGTTACTTAGTAAAAAATTGCTGAAAACAACATAATATGTATTTAGCTAAAATCTTGGGGCTTTCGTGGAGCGGAAATGCGTTAGGATACTTAGGATAATTGCGATCGCAATCATTAATGTCAAGCAGTATGACTTGGAAATCCTGAATTAGTTAATCAATAATAGCAGTTGCAATTTTGTACTTCTCCAGGCGACGGAAACTACACTAAGTAAGAAACTGGTAAACGGCGCCTACAGAGGCGTGCTCTTCAAATATGCTGAACAACAACACATGATGGAATGGGATAGAAACATAGGGCTGAGACACTCCAAGATTTATCTCCACATGGAATTACAGCGATAGATAGCAAAAGACTACTAAGACACAGTAGACTTCAACTTAGGCAATTAATTGGATCATATACAGGTCATTATGGCACAAAAGAAAATCTACACAAGATGAACCTATCAAGCGACGTGGTATGCAGGAACTACGGTACACAAACTGAAACCATAAATCACATCCTCAGCAACTGCGATGCACTAGCGGCGCGGCGAATGAAGCTACTGGAAGTGGCCTATCCAACTCCAGAGAAATTGCGGCTCTTCCTCCCTGCTGGAATCTACAAGTTAGTACAGGGAGTATGTGGATCTTCAGGTACGTAAGAGCATCACGGCAAGGACAGCACAAAAGATCCCATCGGGTCGAAGTGCGCTTGAGGACTCCTCAGTCCGCTAAGCCAACAATAAGATAACATACTGGTAATTTCATGAGGTAGTCTTTAAGCCGAATTGGAATCCTTATGAAGGTGGCTTCATAAGTTCTAACAACAGGTGGCCACAAACCTGCCGCCAACAATCCACATTGGGTCTACGTGGTGAAGTATGACCTAATCTCTGACTTTGAGACATGTGTCTTTCCCAGCAGTAGGACAGTATAGGTTAATTTATGTCCTATTCCACAAACCTATTAACATAATTTACATTCTTACGCTAATGAGTTTAGTTGCCATTTCCATGCTTACTGCCACGGCAGTGAGTTCAATATGATCGAAAAATGTTAGTTCACTACATACTAATTAATATGCAAAATATAAAGGCGTAAAATTAAATGAATTATGCGCGTTATCACATAATTCATTTAAAATACAATATTGATCTTTAAATATTCCAACGTCCATCTGTGTTTCGGACCTTTTTCGGAGAGTCCAATAACGTCGAAATCGAAAATTTCAGGGCTGGCCCTAGTATCTTAGGAGAGATCAAAGCGCACAGACTCTGATGGCTTGGTCACATTCAAATAATGGGAGAAGATCGCAGTGTTAAGAAGGCATCTCTGGGCCGACCAATCGGCTGCCAAACAGTTGGTTGTCCCAGGTAGCCCTGGAAGGACGTGGTTGAAGCGGATATGCGTGAGCTTGAAGCCGAAAACTGCCAGGGAATCGCGTAAAACAGTGTGAAGTGGCGGAATCTCATTTCAGAGGCCAAGATTCACTTTAAATATTAACGTCTCTTTATGTTGTAAAAACATAAAGAGACTATTACACACAACCATTTTAGCATAAAGTCTAGACAAGCTTAACGACGGAGTTAAAACAAGGAGTCGTAAAGAACTCATGGTGACAAGACATTCGCAGAGGACGGATGAGCGTCGCTTAAAGTTCCGCATAGTTAGTATGTAAAGTTTCTGTGAAGTGGGATTTATTCGGAGTACGCATTTTACGTGGAATTTTAAAGCAATAATAGGATTCTAACATAGAGTAAATTTTTGTACAGGGTAGTAAGGGCGGCTACCTTAACCATTGTAGCTATGGGAAGACGGTCTTAGGAGACTATCCTTAACTTTTTAAGATATTTTGAGCTGCATGCAAATTTTGTAATAAAATGTACATTAAACAAAACAATGGTCAAACTCAAATAATTTATTTTGTTTAAGCTGCGGGGCTCTTACAAATTAGTCAATTTACATTTTTTTTTAATCTTATTTAACTACTGATCTACCACCGGATCGGAACGCGGCTTCGACTGGGAAGATCTGGCGAAGAAACTCAGCGGGCTTGTCTTTTTTATTTACATCTCTTCTTCTTCTTCTTCTTCTTCAAGTTATGGCTTCACACTAATTATAAGTGTATTTTGCCAGTGTCCAGTGAGATATATAATTATGTTGGTTTAAATTAAATCGACTCCCCGATGACTTTGATGACAACGATGATAATGAAATTAATGAAGTACCCCACCCTGGATAGTAAAGCGGTGGATACTTTACATACCAATTGCAACGGCCGTTTTGAGGGAAGTCGAAAAGGCACGTTTTATCACTTTGTTACAATTACCTTCACTAATGCACATATAAGAACACATAATGGTTAATATTCCACAAACATTACACATTATTAGTCCAAATAACACAAGCTTTGGAAATTAAAACAAATTGACAACATCACTCTTCGACTTGCCGCCAAAACTCCTGTCTATTTACATCTCTTTCGCTACTTTCTTTTCTTTTTTTTAATTATATTGTGTGGATATAATGTTTAGGTTACAATTAAATATAAAAACTTTTTAATGCCAATCGATCCTATTTATTTTGGTTCGGGCATATAGAAAGGATGCCAGAAGAAAGAATGACAAAACAGATATACAATGCGAAAGTGGAAGGATGTAGGTGCCGGGGAAGACCTAGACTATCTTACCATGACCAAATAGACCGTGTCTTAGCTGAAGGGCAAGTCAAGAGTCTCCGTAACCGGAGAGTGTGTATGAGGCGAACTATGAGAGTGGAGGAAGCCAGAGAGGTATGTAAGGAAAGAACCTGTTGGAACTCTGTACTCTCTGCCTACCCCGCGAGGGAGCTGGCGTGATGATATAGACTATAGATAGATAGATAGATCCTATTTATTTTAAGGATCAAAAACCTCTATTGAATCAACTGCGGTCGTAGTACTAGAAGTCAGATATCGCAAAAAAAATCAATACATTTCGTAACGTATCATTCTCATCATTAAAAAAAAAACTTTGGTGATAGCGAATTTAAATCCAAGTTTTTTCCCATGAAGTATTTGCTAGTGCAATTTTTTTGTCCGAAACTGTAAGCAAGTTCAATATTTAAAGTGAGTTGCTGATAAAGTGCTATAATCAAACGTGGTGAGTTAAGGTAACTTCATAAAATCATCGGGTAATGATATCTTGTATGCAACTGGATTACCATTAATCCAACATTTTCACAATGTTATCGTAACATGCCACGTTACGTGTGTAATTGGTCCTACCAAATATGAACCTTGACAAAGAAACGCTTAATCAAATTCTAAACACTCACGTGCTCCCAAACAACTAAGTTACGCGCATAATCTAAAGTTGTAAATAGAATGGGAGGTGGTTCTACCGAATTATGTTCATTTGAACGTACCATTAGCAACAAATTCTTTTGTGTACATCTATATTTGTTTAATTAATACTTACAAGTAATGACATACGGAGCCGAAACGTGGCCACTCACCGTGCGGCTTGTCCACCAGTTCAAGGTCGCTCAGCGAGCTATGGAGAGAGCTATGCTCGGGGTTTCTTAGGCTTAGGTATAGAATCCGGAACGAAGTTATTCGTCAGAGAATCAAGGTTACCGACATAGCTCAGCGAATAAGCAAGCTCAAATGGCAGTGGGCAGGTCATATATGTCGCAGAACCAATTGCCGTTGGGGCAGACTGGTTCTTGAGTGGAGACCGCGTATCGGCAAACGTAGTGTAGGGAGCCCTGTAGCTAGGTGGGGTGACGATATTCGTAAGGCAGTAGGCAGGGATTGGAGGAGGAGAGCTGAAGATCGAGCTCAGTGGCGTGCCATGGGAGAGGCCTACGTCCAGCAGTGGACTGACACGGGCTGATAATGATGATGATAATGACGATAAAGTGAGGGCAAGTCAAGAGTCTCTGTAAACGGCGAGCGTGTATGAGACGAACTATGAGAGTGGATTAACATATCGGACACTTTTTATCCCGGAAAAATTACGTGGACGAAGTCGCGGGCAGAAACTAGTACAAAAATAACTGTAAGACTTTCATTTTTCTCGGCAGGATTCAGAGGGTACCCGCTGAACACTTCCGAGAAGCTGCGTAAAGCGCGCTTATGTGTGCATAATTCCTATTTGGTCCATTAGTACAAAGATACTAAACTGTTTACATATGTTAAAACACACACCGTCACGTCTATATTCTCCAAGCGGGGGAGGCAGAGGTGTACCTGAGTACACCCACGTTTCGCCGACGATGTTAGGTCCCATGTAATAGAGAGCGAGCCCATTGACTTGTACTTGGAAGTTTTCGTTAGAAAAACTACAGTTTTCCGACCTAGGGTTTGAACCTAGGACCTCGTGATCACAAAGCAATGCGCTTTACCACTACACCAACGAGGCAGTCATATGTTAACTGTGTACTATATAAATATATAAAAAAAAAATTGTTTATTTCAGACAACATCTATATTTGCATAAACACAGCAAATTTATAATTTGTAAAATAATAATTATTAATGATTCAAAATAATAATTAATGAAATAGAATAATAATTGGAAATAATAATAAGTGACTTAATAAAAATGCAGTGAAAAGTGCAGTTTTTTTGTCAAAAAATTCCCAATATCAGTCCAGAGACTGAAATTGTGGCATGGCAATAGACTCGCGCTATGAGACCTATCATCGTCGGCGTAAAATAGGTGCACACAGTACACCTCGCTACCCCGCTTGGGGAATATGGGCATGATGTTGTTTGTTTTTTATTTCATTATGCGCATCTTGGTCTATAAATAATCAAAAACTTTTAATTCCACGAAAAAATTGCCGGAATAGGGAGCGTTGTTAAGTAATTTAACATACTAGTTTAATAATTAATTTCCTGAGATTTTTTAGGTTGATAAAACTATTTTGTTACAGGAATTTTATATACATATGTTCGCGCGCGCGCCGACTCATATTCTAATGCAATCAGTCATGCTACCGAATAGCTAATTTCTTCTTCTTCTTCTTTAAGTTATGGCTTCACACTATTTAAGTGTATTTTGCCAGTGTACAGTAAGATATATAATCGTGTTTGTTTAAATTAATTCAACTCCCCGATGAACTTGATGACAACGACGATAATGAAATTAATGAAGTACCCCACCCTGGATAGTAAAGCGGTGGATACTTTACATACCAATGGCGACGGTCGCCTCGAGGGAAGTCAAAAAGGCACGTTTTATCACTTTGTTACAATTACATTGACTCATGCACATATAAGAACACATAATGGTTAATATTCCACTAACATTACACATTATTAGTCGAAATAACACAAATTTTGGAAATTAAAACAAATTGACAACATCACTCTTCGACTTCCCGCCAAAAAAAACTAGCTAATTTATTTATTTTGTCATTTTTAACAACCCACTTCATGATGACTTTGTTTCGTATTGGACAAAATGTAAGTTTTAAATAAATAAAACCTCAATACTTCAGCTTGGCGTATATTCTTCAAAATAAATAGATACAAGTTTTTGGATGAGCGTGTGTCTTCGGCGCGTGCCAATATTAGAAAGAATGACCGTTACAGAAAGTCAACATGAAGAGGGTTGTTAAAAATTACAAAATAAATAAATTTGCTATTCGGTAGGATGACTGATTGCATTTGAATATGAGAAGGCGCGCGCGCGAACATTCGCGTTTGAGTGGCAGTTTTAAATTACCCCATTACCAGTCTGCATAAAAGATTGTTTTTGAAAATAATCTTTGCTAATAATTTATTCTCGGTTCACGATGTAACTGTATTTGCTGACTGTATTAACATGGAACGTGTCATTGCTCGGTTTATAAAGTTTAGAAGCTTTCAGGACATGTGCGTACTTTTTAAGAGTTTTGAGTTAAGCTTTTGTTGGGGGTTACCCTTTTCACGGTATTGTCCTCATTCGGTACTGTATTTATTTAGTAAATGTTTACTAATTGCGTCAATTTAGTGTTTTTTTTTTAATAAAAATGTAGCCCCATGCTAGAAATTATTCCTATATCCTAAGTGTGTGAAAAAACAAATAAAACACCTTTAATATATCGTTATCAAATACCTTTACTCTCGAACATTAATTCCGTGTGGGTACACGATACACTTTTTAACAAATCCTGGTCACTCGATTTCTACGTCTGCTCTGTTCGAGCGCTCGATTCGAACTAACTTAAAAATGACCGGCCTCATAAATTTATACTTGTAGTTGAATCAAATCAGATACTATTTAAAACTAGCATTTATGTTAAATTAACAAATCAAATGAAGTACTATTTACTTTCTTTAACAATTTAAAGTCAGATAAAATACTCTTAAAATTCAACATAAATAATTTGTAACCGGAAATCGTGACAGGTGCAAATACAGAATTCACATAAAACAAATATTTGTGGGTCACACAAGATTTGGCTTGTACAAAGCTTGAACCCGCGACTGCTCGATTCAGTGAGTAAAGCGGCTTAAGCTCTTAACCACTGGACCAAGCTGCCCATTAAATGTTTTGAAAAATATTACCCGATAATAAAGGGTGCATTAATCTGCAGTCTTACGCTAACACCTAACCTCAGAAATTATAGGCATATTCAAAATCATATGTATTTCATACACACCAAATTTATTAAAATCAGACCACGGATCTACCGCCGTAGGAAAAAACTGGTTTGTTATTCTTTTATTGCTATTGCTACCGTGTCGATCGAGTAGCACGAAATGCGGTCTGCGGTCACAAGATCTTGGGTTCGCCTCCTTTGTCGGATGATGTAAAATTCGGAGTCTGAAATACAGCCCGGTATAATGCTATTATTCTTTTATTGCTTTTGTTTACTCATTGGCGGTGTAGTGTATGGTGCTGTCACCGATCAAAAAATTCAATAGCAGTCTGGAATTGAGCATATCGGCTCACTCCTATTACATCAAGACATAGCATGATCTGTGAGTGTACAAGTAAAGATGCTTAAACTGGCTACAATAAAGATGGCATTTTTTTTTAAATTTTCGCTTATTTTCCGATTGCTAATCCATAAGATGTATTTTTTTTCTTTTTTGTATTGACACACAACACAGATTACAATCAAAACATAACACTTTGTTCTAAAGTAATGGCATAGATCTGGATTGTAATCCAAAACATGAGCATTCAGCTAAACGACAAACAAAAAATAAGAAAGAGTTAAACACATTATCTAAGAAGAAACACAGGACCAGGTACACATCTAATAACATATAAACTCAATAACAATAAGGATAGGTAATATACTTTACAGAGCATAACATTATGTAAATTTGCAAATTCGATTTCAAATATGTATTCAAACAACATTCGCATAAATCAGCCTTTAATGTCTTATTGCTGTACAAATGCCTTCTCCTACAAATCTAGTTGAGAGATAATAGATGATACTCCAACACGCGGATTAAGTGTAGTCTTCATACTCACTCAACTCACACAAACACAACTAATTTGGATATAATCTTCTTAATGTTGACGGAAATCGGTACACATGATCAAACTTTAAAGCAATTATGTATTAAACAATTACAGAACCCGTCTCGTTGTTAACGAACTAATTACACAAGAAATACCAGGAACTTTGCGAGCAACTAGTTTCAATTATACTTAGAAATACTCCCGAAGTTCTGGAATACTTATTTGTATATGTATCTGAGTATTTATTTAAGTAATTGCCAGAGGAAGAAATTAAACTGTTAGGAGGCTGATCCTTGGTAGACTTCGAGAATAGTATTACTTGGATTCGAATAACTTTAACTTTCTTTGTGAATATTTAACAAGAAATTGATAAAGTTTATTTTGTGAATAGTAGGATATTTTACTAGTGCAATAAAGTATAGGTCAGTAATTAAAAAAACTTGTTGATCCTTCACACTGAGTAGTTCAAAACCAAAAGTTTTACGTATGAAGACCGAAAAGACTCATGAATAGTCAAGAAGGAAAAGTCTAGTTATTACATAACACTTTACCACCCCTTCAGAATGCCATTCCTATGGAGAAGAAGGGCAAGAAACTCCACGGCTTCTGCTTTAGGAATGAGAATTTTACATTTTTTATTTTATTTATTATGATCCATGAGATAAAGGAAAATAATGCAGGTTATTCTGGATAGGCTTAAGTATACAATAAATAAATATAAGATAAGATGTCCGAAGACAGAATGACGAAACTGATATACAATGCGAAAGTGAAAGGACGTAGGTACCGGGGAAGACCTAGACTATCTTACCGTGACCAAATAGACCGGGTCTTATCTGAAGGACAAGTCAGGAGTCTCCGTAACCGGCGAGCGTGTATGAGACGAACTATGAGAGTAGAGGATGCCAGAGAGTTATGTAAGGAAAGAACCTGTTGGAACTCTGTATTCTCTGCCTACCTCGTAAGGGATCTGGCGTGATGATATAGATAGATGGATAGATGAATAAAGATAATTTTACTTGCTTTTACCTTGGTTAGGTAATATTTACCAAATCATCTCATTAACAAAACAGAGACTTTAGAATATGTAATTTTGCAAATTCAACTGCGTCGTTGGTCTGGTGGCAAACCACATCGCTTTGTGATCACGAGGTCCTGGGTTCAAATCCTAGGTCGGGCAAATGTAGTTTTTCTAACGAAAAATTCCCAGTATGAGTCCGGAGTCTGGAATTGTGCCCGGTATATGGCAATAGGCTTGCCCCCTATCACATGGGACCTAACATCTTCGTCGGTGTACTCAGTATACCTCTGCCAACCCCGCTTGCGGAATATAGGCGTGACGGTGTGAGACTTAAGATTTCACTTCGGAACCCTAGTCCTACTATCCTACTAATATTACAAATGTGGATGTTTGTATACTTAGATGTTTGAATGGTTGTTACTCAATCACGCAAAAACGACCAAACGAATTTGGATGAAATTTAGCACATACATAGTTCATTACCTGAATAAACACATACGATACTTTTTATCCCGAATAATGTAAGGTTACTGTCTAAAGTAACCGTGGACGAAGTCATGGGCAGAAACTAGTGATTAATAATTTTAACTACTGAAAATATTGGATTAATTGAACCCACATTAAAAACCATTTCAATGTTTATACCTGTATCATGGATTATTACACAATAAAGAAAAATTGAGGACCTTCTAAGAAGCATACCGGTTACGTCCAGTATCGCTTTAACAGCGATATTTTTCCTTAATATCTTTATACCTAACAAGGTGTTGATTTTTCACAGATTCTTCCTGCTATAAGTTATAAAGTCTTAATCGTATTTTTATACAAAATAAAATCTCGTCGTAATAGGAATCCTTATGTATTTAGGACATATCGGACATGAATGCCAGACATGACATGCCAGAAGAAAGAATGACAAAACAGATATTCAATGCGAAAGTGGAAGGATGTAGGTGCCGGGGAAGACCTAGACTATCTTACCATGACCAAATAGACCGTGTCTTAGCTGAAGGGCAAGTCAATAGTCTCCGTAACCAGCGAGTGTGTATGAGACGAACTATGAGAGTGGAGGAAGCCAGAGAGGTATGTAAGGAAAGAACCTGTTGGAACTCTGTACTCTCTGCCTACCCCGCGAGGGAGCTGGCGTGATGATATTGATAGATAGATAGACATATTAAGCACTCGGATCCTGAATACCACGCGGTTTAATTTGGTGTAAAAATACGGATAAGTCAGTATTACTGATAGCATATATTTGCTTAAAAGAATCTTTGGGATTAAAAATTGGTAAAATACAATATCAATTCAATAAAAAATATAAACATGGTCTCGTGTATTATGCAATTTCACCAATGATTTTCAGCCCCAATGCAATAAGGAGCGAGCTTATCTTCGTTATACCAAACACAATCCAAACTAAGGGCTGCTATTGATAATTTTTCAATAGAAAAACCCCAATGAAATTTGTGACCTAGTGTTTGAACATCCGATGCCGTAATTATTAGCCATAATCATTCTTTGCTAGACCATGGAGGTAATTGTCTCTACGAGCACCTCGACAGACAACACAGAACTTACAAATTCATTCCAAAGAATACCAAAAAATATCCCGAATGAGTAACAACCCGTCGCTTTAACTTTGACAAATAATTGAAAAGGCACAATTATGTAATAGGCGTTTCAGCGAAAAGGTAAAATATACCGAAATTCATGATTGTATTTGTTCGTGTCGTATCCGAATTGAATTATTAATGTTACCAAAGAAAATTGGGTCAAATGAATGCGCGCGGTGTGAAATAAATTTAGTGATATATTTATTTATGGCATTGCCTTTTGATGGCTTAAAAAGATCATAACACTATAGTACGGTATTGCGATATTTTAAGCGATCATCAAGGTAAATATTGGTGGCATGGTCAGTCTGAGATGGAGGTCTGTTTATCTCCATACCTCAAACCATATGCTAAGCCGTCGATCCTGGTTACCATTGAATATGGTCATTTAGCCAAGTTAGAAGCCTTATGGGCAGCTTGATAAGTTCCAATAGCAAGTGGCTAGAAATCTGCACCCACCAATCCGCATTGGGTCCACGAGATGAAGTATGACTTATACTTCGACGTCTCCAACAAGTCCTATAATCCAGTATTTATATTTGGCATAAATAACCTTATTGACGGGTACGAAAGTTGCAAATGCCATTTATTTTGTTTGGCATATGTAACTTTGTTTTATGGGCCCGTCATCTCTCTCCTCAATTTGAAAGGTAACAGCTCTGCCCAGGACCTTGATACTGATTTTTATATTATTATCATCATTGTGTTGCAATAAGTATTTTACCATGAGTCACTTTTATACCAGTACAGAGGCCAGAACGATTCGTGATCAAACAACCATGTAAGTATACTACATACTACTACACTTTATTGTATTAATTAGATAGGTTAAGGTTGTATTTTTTGCCAATAAAGTTTATTATTATTATTTGAAGTGAGAAAAACACTTTTATTTTAATTTAAGCCTTCAGGCCTTCTCGATCCTTATCTATATCTTGTCACTTTCTATTAGGTAAGATAGGGTTCAATCATTGATAAGCCCTTAATAAAAAATCTTTCATACCATTTTTGCAGTCCTTCGTCCACAAACTTTCCTTTCAACAAAAACTTTCTCAGCAAGACCTACTCTTGATAAGAATACCAAAAGTCTCGTAGGTCAAAATATTCTGGCTATTTTGAATAGTAATAACCCTTGGCGACAATTGTGACACATTGAGGTTAACAGCTCCGCGGCCTTCGTGATACAAAAAGGTCAGATTCTTGGACTATTTATTCACCGGCCAGATCTTTCAGTCTGTCTCGACCTTCTCTTACCTTACCTTAATCATTCGTACTTTACCTGCAAGCATTGCGAAAGGCTCGCGTATGTTAACAGACTGACTAACACTAACAGTTGATGCTAGCTAACCCCATGACTACTGGCTTTGACTCTTCTAAAGGAGTGCCCTTATTTGCTGCGCTAATTAGAGCACACCTCAGGGGAAAGAATTTATGACCTCTTTTCAAATACACTTGTGGCAGGAATGTTGTGGCTGAATTTGACAAAGGGAAGATCTTCCAGCCATACCGGCATTGTGTCTGCCATCTGCGTCCCTAAGGGACGTTGTTGAGGGCTTTTATACATATATGCATCGCGACGTGCGAACTCTCAAACCGCGTTCTAGACATGAATGGCGGATCGTCAGCGCCATCTCTTGGTAGGAAGTCACAAACATAGAGGTACTAGAAGCATAGAGTGACCATTTACAGGATTATATATTTGCACTGTTTACACCTATGTCATGTCAGTGACAAGAAAAAGGTCAAAACCATCATTACCAGTTACACCCTTGTACATTTTTTTTATTACACCCTTGTACATAGACCATAGACCTTACTTATGTTTTCCCATAGATGTATTAATAGTACTTTCTCATATAACTGCGAAAGCTTTATCGATAAAGTCATTTTGTATATAAGTCAAAAATTAAATATTATTTACAACACAAAATATCGCTGTATCTCATAATGCCAATTATAGAAGCGTAACTTAGTTTTGTAGTAATAATAGTCATTCTACATAGCTATTGACGGTCTAAAGAATCTTGACGTTCACTATATTATAATAATATTTCAAAATATCTTTTCAAAAACAAGCGTTCAAAGCAAAAACACAACGGAGACCGACAAGTACTATGGTACTTGTCAAGACAAATGTAACGAGCCTCAACACGTCAGGGTATGTTGAGAAGTTGGGTAGTTCTGATGGTCACTCACCCTTTGGCTCCAACATGAGACCTTGGACACCATCCGGGTCTACAGAACTCATCAAGACAAATCCAATGAGGCCAAACATGGCGTGGTTATGTTGCGAAGTTAGGTAGTTTCATTGGTTACCCTCCAGCTCCATCATCAGACCCTGGACACCATCCGGGTTTCAAGACAAATCCAATGAACCCAAATACGGCAGGGTTATATTGAGTGCTAGTGGGCTTTCATTAGCCACCTTTCGGCTTTATCATCAGACCCTGAACACTATCTGGTTATATAGTACTTCTCAATACCAATTTAACCAGCCTAAACATGAGGGTTTACTTTGTATAGTTTAAATGCCCTATACCCAATTTCCGACTCTATCATCAGACCAGCTCCATGGTACCATATTATTGCAATGTCATCGAACTTACAAACGTATGCCAAATTTTAGCTCAATCGGATACCCGCACGTGCTTGAAAAATGGATTACAAGATTTGACACTGAAAGACAGACAGATAGACATACGAACATTGTTAGTTAAATCAAAGCTTGTAAATATAAAATTAACCCTTGCAAAATGTTTTTATTTATTTCAATAAACGTCTAAAAATCTAATCCGAAATATATCATTCATTTAAAAGAGAATAAATTGAAGTTAATTTTACATTGAAACTGCTACTGGATGTAATCTTCGCTATTTGAGTCCAACATTGAAGCACTCTTTTGTAAAATGTTTTGAAAACATGCAACTATACTGAGTTTGAATGTGCTCTTAGTATTGCATAAAAACACTATTCAATTAAGCTGCAATATCTGTAGGCATTCTAAAACAAAAAGAAAACATGGGTTAACAATTATATAATTACCAATTTTCGAAAATGCTATCGATATCGATGTAAATTTTTCTACCATTACGACAAATCTCTTTGGGAATACGATTATTAAGAATCTATCTAAATCGAATGATTTATGCTTAAGGAAAACAGTCAATCTGGTGTAGTTATTATGCATCTTTAAACTATTTACATCTTTTTTAGATAATACATTTTATCTTTACCAATATACAGCAAAACCAAATCATCGGCCGAAGCTTATATAATTTAGCTTCATCTACCACCACTTAGACTAATAAGATTTGCATTCCAATATAAAGCACGGCATTTTAATTGTGTGGCACCATGTTTTCATAAACACTTTAATTATATATATATATATATATATATATATATATATATATATATATATATATATATATATATATATATATATATATATATATATATATATATATATATATATATATATATATATATATATATATATATATACAAGCTCTAAAATAATAAATGCAAGACCTGAAAGTAGTTTGTTCTAAATCGATAACTGAATTGATTCCAACTATTTTTAATGTACCTTTTTTTTTAAATTTGCAAAAAACGCTTTTACTCCTTCAGTGCGCTATAAAAATCTAAATTTATTCTTGATTCATAGCAATAAGGAGATTACAAATGCATTCCTATTTCTCAAAATGCACACTTACACGAACAAGTTTCATCGTTAATTGGGGTACAAAAGTGCTCAAAAAAGGAGTAAAAACCTTTAAATTTGGAATTTGGTTTTCGTTTTGAATTTATGAAGCAATTCTCTAATTGGGCTGTCTGAGGTCTTGCGTTTATTATGTTACACCTTGTATACCTATATTATTTTGCTGAGTTGTACAGAAAAGTCCTTACAGGATTGATATAATAACCACCATTCAAAGAATATTTTTACTATGAAAAAACATTTTGTAGGCTAAACTACTTAATATTTACCAGAGTTGTTATCTCAGCAAACAAAACTTTTGCAAAGAACAATTAAATATTCAACGTCTGCTTATACCAGGATTTTTTTTTTGCTCGTGAATACATTGATATGTATAATTTATGAGGTTCGAATAGACTGCGAGGAGGGGAAAAGGGAATCATCCATCAAACGTTGTTTTTATACAATGGTTATATTATGTGTATCCATAAATTCCATAATGCTTGCTAAATGTTGAGCCTTTTTGAGTTTCTATGCCATTGGTTTTCAATAAGGTTCATTGGCTCTGATAAAAGGGTTGGCAACCTGAAAACAGATTTGACATTATTTTAGTGAACAAAGTTGCAAATGCGTGGATGTATATTCTATCACTATCCTTTCTTTGAGAAATTCAGTTGCATAGACCTAGCTAGTTAATTAACAAAAACAATGCGTCTTACTAAAGGATTTTTTAATTAGTTTTAGTAGTAGTCATATGAAATAAAAAGGTACAGTTCAAATGCAAATAAATCTTTATCCAGTCTAGAAGTATCAACAGTCTGACATAACACAGTCATATTAGTAAAAAATCCAGTTATTCGGGCTGTAAGATGTTTATCCATCAAAACCATATTTATATTATACTTAAGGGTGCCTCAAGGAGAAATGGCTCGGGCAGTCGCTATGGGGGAGGACGTATACTAGGTGTCTCGCCGTAGTGCTCTGCACCGGCCGGCGAGCAAGGGATTCTTCGACCTCGCCGGCGAGGTCCGTGTCTAATCCTGTGTGCGGTATCTGTATCCGAAAGAAGGGATGTAATCGAGATGGAGAGTGAGAACATGGACAGCAGTAATGGCTGATAGGTAGGGAGTTAGGTTCGTAAGCGGCAGGGGCTATGATTAGCGGATTCTTATGATTGGACGCTTTCGCGAAATATCGGGTTATCGCCTTTTTAATAAAGGCGCGAATAGATTTGAGACCGAGGTCGGAATGTAGAGCGACGTTCCGTATGAACCACGGAGCTCTGACGGCTTTGTGGAGGAAACAGAAAGAAGTATAGTGTAATTTTGCCGTATCTAGTAAATAATACACAGATATAGTTATAGTTCATCTTGTAAATAGCTCACTCCATACTAATATAACCTTTATAAAGTCTAAGCAAATAAGTAAAAGAATCACACGACGTGCTAGTTTTCTGGTTTTCCAAGATTAGCAAGAACTATGGTAAAAAAAATTGTTTACTTTCAAAGGTGCACAACTGTACGATACAAACAATCCTTGTTCATTATAAATGTTACATCATTTAATAAATTTAAGTTAAAACTTGCTCAGCATATTATTGAAAACATGTCATATATATAATTGATCACTTTAATTGAATGCGTTGAATGGTGAAAGGGAAAAAAACTGTAAACGAACGACATCGTAACTTTTACCTAGATTACTGCGTTCTCATGTAAGTGGTTGTTTTATGTCTTTTTTGAGAATAAATATCTTTAAACTTACTATCGTTCCTGTTAAAAAAGGCACGAACACTACGTTAACTCTTAAAAAAAATACAAATTTTTCCATCTACATTTTGTTATGAGGTATGAGAAACCAATGTCATCGGGTGAATCTAAGTTAAATTAACAAAATAATACTGTTTATTAGAATGTAGCATGTAGATGCTCCTCTTATTAACAAAAAAGGAAACAATAAAGGGCGTTATGATAAATTTAGTCAAGTGATACAGAAATAATTACTTGAGTCTCGAGCTGCCGTGTCCACGCCGTGGAGAAAACCTGCTACAAATTTTTGCTCAAGTTGGCAAAACTGAAACTTAACAGTATATCTTAAACTTTCATATTAAGTACCCAAAGAAAATCACTCTAAAATTCTTAAGAACTTCTGCATACTTTCTTATTTCCTACATCCATGACGTAAAGAGAACGACGAAAACATTTTTAAAATTCCTCTGTAAATTAAATTACAGTGGAAGGTGCTAACATTTTTGCGGAAACATAATAAATCCATTCTGCTGGTTCCTTCATAAATCACAAACGAAAATATGCTTATTTAATTTTACTTTTTGATTTATAGTTGGGAATGTGCTTTGTAAAATTGAGTCTTGAGAAGTAAAAATATACTGCTTTGTGATGTTTAAGGACATGCTCCGCGTAAAGAGATATAACAATACAACCTTCAAAGTAAAATAATATCAAGAAATGGGACTACCATTTTCAGTGCCAATGCATATAAGCAATTAAGCAGTACCTACCTCAGTTTAATACACTGAATGTAGATATATGTTGTAATTGAATCCTGATTTCGGAAGGCACGTTAAGCCATTGGTCCCGGTTTCTACGTAATGTGGTAGTCGTTAAGCCGAGTTGGAAGCATTATAGGCGGCTTGATAAGTTCCAACAGCTGGTGGCCACAATCCTGCTTGTGCCAATCCACATTGGGTCCACGTGGTGGAGTGTGACCTAATCTCTCTCTCCTCGATTTGTCAGAGAAGGCATTTGCCCAGCAGTGGGACATTATAGGCTAATAGTATTATTATAATTAAATCTCTATCTGTACTCTCTGCTTACCCCGCAAAGGATCTGACGTGATGATATGTTGAATTCTTATTATTTAGGCACTCATCATCATCATCGTATGGCGATATACTTTCAATAATGCAACATACGATCAAAATTTTATGTCAGAGTGAAGGATCCATTGTATAGCCTCTGGTGTAAGCTGGTGTAGCCCCTCGAATTCTCCGCTGATTTTTTTAGTGAGGCAGTCCTCCACGATGTGCTGGATAATTTGCACTGAATCTCAACATTTATAGTAAGGAGATTCAGCAACGCTCCACCTGTGCAGATTAAATTGCACCTTTCGATTCCGGCTCTGATTCCGGTAATGGAGAACTACATCAGCCGTTGCTCTTTGAAGCTTTGCTTTGTAGGCACTGCTTTTCTCACACTGACTTTTCAACAACGGAACAATAACGTGACAAGATTTGTGCTTAGGATTCCGCTTAATTCTTTTGTTCGATTGCGATAAAGATTGAGTTTTAATGTTATTCTGAGGCTTTGATTTTATGTCAAAAACAAAAGTAACTTTTCAAACGTTTGTTCAATTTATTTTATTTTACAAAACTGGTCCGATACTCGGCAACACAATTTTATTTTAACATTCGGTCATTGGATTCGTCCAGTTTTAGGTGTATTGGATTTTTTCAAAGTTCGCATGACGCTAAAAACCGATTTTTACCTCGCTACTATTTCGTTCGACGGAAAAAGTAAAACAAAATACGTTTCGCGTTCATTATTGTGCTGTTCTGATATTCCGTTACAGAATTATTTGATTTTTCATTTATTTCATGTTCACTAACAAATATCTACGCCCCCAATTTAGCTCGTCGTAACCATCTCACTGCTTTATCGGTCCCTCTTGACACTGTTTTTAGTCACAGGTTATTTTTTTATATTCATCCATTTATGCCAAACTTCACAAGTTATTAACACTTTTTTCTAAAAACCGCCATACTATTATAGTGATAATTTAAGAATGGACACTTACACAATTTACTTTTACACTGAATCACTTCCTAAATTTTGTGAAGTAATAAAATTATCATTGTATGTATCTGCTTGTTTTTAAGATTAGATCGTTCCTTTCTATTTCTTCATCTGTACTTTCATAATTTTCTCTAATTATTGAACTGTACTTACAATATTTCAAGTTGTCGAGCGGTATGGACCTACTGACCTGTTTACAGGTTCTTTTTACTTACCTCAGGCACCAGTGACTTACAGCCAGAATCTCTTACATTTTAGTGAGTACTATTTTACTATAATTGTGATCCTTATGTTCTGTCTGTGATGATAAATAAATAAACGATTTATCATTATTATATATAGACCATCATTCTTTTACTCCTAAACTAAGGGTACCTAAGTGCTATTGTGTAAATCCACACATTGTCGAGGATATTAGGTCAGAATGTAATGGAAAGTGACCTATTACCATTGTACTGCGACTGAGAATATTTAGATGGAAAAATTCCACTTCATCCCACCAACAATTCACCAGGACCTCCTGATCACCACTCACATTATTCGCTACTAAACCAAAAGTTGTTTGTTTTTTCCTTAATAAATCTCATTAGTCTAACAGTTGACAATTTTGGCAGTCAATCTAAAGTTATAACCAAAAGTTCTATTTATCCATATCATCACGCCAGAACCCTTGCAGGGTTGGCAGAGAGTACAGAGCCAACATTTTTATCTACATACCTATATCTATTTATACATGGTGTAACATAATAAACGCAAGACCTGAAAGTAGTTTTTTCTTAATCGGTAACTGGATTGAATCCAACGATTGTTAATGTACATTACATTTGTTTTAAAGTTGTAAACGCGTGCGCCTCCAGTGCGCCATAGAAAACTAAATTTATTCTTGATTTATAGCAATAAGGAGATGCCATATGCACTCCTAAAAAGTTATTCTCAAAACGCACACATACACGTACAAGAATCATTGTTAATGTGGGTAGAAAAGTGCTTAAAAAAAGGGTACAAACCTTTAAGTTTGGAAATTTGGTTTTCGTTTTGAATTTATAATGCTATGCTCTAATCGGGGTGCGTAAGGTCTTGCGTTTAATATGTTACACCTTTTATAGAGAGACAGATAAAAGAGATTACAGAGTTCTAACAGGTTCTTTAATTATAGACCTCTCTGGCTTGCTTCACTCTCATAATTTGTCTTATACGAGCTAGCCGGTGACAGAGCCTCTTGACTTGCCCTTCAAAAAAGATGATACGGTGTACTATTTGATCATTGTCTAAATCTTCCCCGGTATCTACATCTGCTTTTCTATTGTATATCTGTTTTGTAATATTTTCTTCCGACAATCTTTTTATATCCCCGAACCACCGGAATACACTGTTTTTCATCTTTACAACGATACTGTCTTTCATACCTACACCCTTCTTACTACCTTATACAAAATTTGCATGTCAATCGCATTTACCCTACTTTGATTTTATTTCGTACATACCCAACTCTAACTGCCATATAATAGATTTGGTACAAGCATTCCGATATACATGGCCAGCTGCGTCTTTTGGCTTAAGTGCCGACTCCCAAGTAGTTTTCCTATCGCACTATTCATTCTATTATCTGTATTTATTCTTCTCATTGCATCAGCGGTGTATTTCTTGTCCCTACTAAAGGCGCACCCAAGATATACAAACTCATTTACTTGTTCCCGCACATCGTTACTAACCACAATCCCTTCATTAGGTATGCTTTTTTTACATAATTCCAGGAAGAATAATATATCTTGGTTAATATTAATGAACTTATAAATAAAATATAATATTTTAAAAATGAGGAAGCACGTAGATGCTTGAATATAGAAATGCCACATCTTAGACCCGCTGTGCCGAATGCTCTTTAACCTTGGTTATTGCTAAGAAAACCGCGATCGCGCAGCGCTATGAGCACTTCAAGCAAGGCTATATAACTTGAAAGGACATATAACTAACACTGAAATAATATTAGGATGAAAAATCCTCTCGTAAGCTATATAATTGAAGATATCGACTGTTTTGATTTTAAATGAGTTACTACAAAAATTATCGACAATTATGGCTATAAATCTAGACTTAACACCGAAAATATTAAAAAAGATTTTTATTTTACAATTTTAAGTGACAATTAAATTATTTATTAATATTTATATACCTATATTATATTATTTTACTGAGTTGTACAGGGAAGTCCCTACAGGATTGATATAACCATAATACAAACCATAATAACGGAATCTATACATGCGTGCTGTTCGCCGTTAAGGAGTCCCCTGACGTATCTTCAAAGTCCAAAGTTCAATACAGATTTCATAAAAATGGGACCACCTCGAAACTATACTAAACCCAACGGAAAAAGAATCATCAAAGTCAGTTCATAAATAAAGACGTTATAAAAAACACAGACGAATTGTCGACCTCCTCCTTTTTTGAAGTCGGTTAATATTCTGATTAGTTCTATGGCAGGGTACCTATAGGATTGACGTAATACCCATAATATCTCAATCTACGCATTTGTATTGTTTGTCGTTAAGGAATTCCCTGGTATATTTTCCAAATCCAAGGTCCAATACCGATGAAATTAAAATGGAACCACCTTAGAGCTATACTGAATCTAATACAAAAAGAATTTTTAAAGTCGATTCATAATTGGCGGAATGATCGCGTATCATACAAACAAAAAAAAACCTACAGTCGAATTGAGAACCCCCTCCTTTTTAAAAGTTGGTTAAAAAGTCGTCACGGCACCAAATACCATAATCTAAAATCGTTCCCATCTCGCTACATTAAAGGCTACTATCTCACTACAGGCTCAAGTCACCTATGTAAGGAGACTTTTAATTTAGGATTTTCCACGCGAATACATTCTGCTTTTTAAATTAAAACATCACGTAAATTTGCGTAACTTACGACCTGGAATGAAAATGTTCGCGCGACCGTAATTCCAAGGTTAGTGCTCTTGGTACGTGGAGATGGCAGAATTTAAACGCCGATGAAGACCGTGAATCTTTTGATATTTGAATTTTTGGGATATAGCGGTGGAGATATTGCTATATTGGTAGAAGTTTGGAGAAAGGTTAGATTATGTTGAGTTATAACTATCTTTCGTTTATTCCTTGTTCTGCAGTAGACGTCTTTAGGCTGATAATGGTGATAATTATCTTTTTGACTAGTGGTCCATAATACTATGGCTCTAGTCGCGAAAATCCACCTCGAAGTTGTTTTAAAAAAAATTCCAGTAAAACCCCAGAATCTGGAATGTGCTAGGCACATTCTAGGAGGCAAATTTATTCCAAGCAATAAGTTCGCCTCCTAAGTAGCGGAGACTAAAATCGTCGCAGGAATGTTAAAGACTGCCTCGTTGGTCGGGCAGTGGCCAAGCGCATCGCTTTGTCATCATGAGGTCCTGGGTTCAAATCCTAGGACGGACAAATGTAGTTCTTCTAATGAACAATTCCCAGTATAAGTCCGGAGTCTGAAATTGTGCCCGGCGTATGGCAATAGGCTCACCCCCTATTACATGGAACCTAACATCATCGGCGAACAGTGGGTGTACTCAGTACACCTCTGCTACCCCGCTTAGGGAATATGGGCGTAAAGATGGTTATTTTTTATTTTTTAAATGTTGGTGTATATCCATGGCCTACACAGTAAACCTATGCTACTCCCGCAGGGGGGATATAGACATAACGATAAAAATAGATATTATATCTTGAATACTAACAGTTTTAATTTCAGTAATCTATTTTAATTCGACATGCCTAGTCTGTACTATGTCTAACAGGCTTTAGGGGTAAAATCTCTCACCGCGCTCACATTGTTTGCTCTGCGTAACCACATTACGTCGCAACGCTGCAACGACGCGGAGTCTTAAGCAATCGAATTCCAGCAACGCGGTGTGGCTAGGAAAACGTTACGGTTGCAGTAACTAAGTTATTGCTGTATCGAGATGTTGGCAAGTTGCAACAATTAATATTTTTGTGTCTATTTCATCACTCTAGGCTTCTACAGGGTTATCAGGGAATACATATAATCAGCCTATACTATCCCACTTCAGGCCACAAGCCTTATGTTACAAATCGAGGTAACAGAGATTTGTTTATACTCCACCACGCCGACCCATTGCGGATTGGTGGAGGCAGAGTTGTAGCCACCTACTATTGAAAGTTATCAAGCCGCTCATATGTCAGGCGACGCTTCCTACTCAGCTACGTGAAGCGGTTAGCAGGGACTCTTTAGTTCCTTCACTTCACGCAGCCAACTATCTACACGCTCTGGATGGTGCGTTAAACCTTTTCTTAACATAAGTACCTTCCAGAGCACGTAGATAGTTGAAATTGGAAAAGCCACAAATGGTCACGAATCACAAACTGACCGATATACTCGTAACTCTGCAGAACATCAGTGATCGTTAAAAACACTGCTATCGGTGTTATGTCCAAGAGACGTCAGGAATAAAATTTCACACCGTGCTCGCATTATTTGCTCCGCGTAATCACATTACGCGGCAACGCTGCAACGACGCGGCGTCTTAAGCAATCGTATTAAAGCAACGCGGTGCGGCTAGAAAACGTTACCGTTGCAGTAATTCAGTTGTTCCTGTGTTGAGCTGTTGGTGAGTTGCAACAATAAGTATTTTTCTGTCTATAAGGTCAGTATAGGGTCATCAGTGATTACAATATATAATCAACTATACTGTCCCAAATTAGGCCACAAGCCTTCTCTTACAAATCGAGATATAAGAGATTTAGACTCTACCACGCGGACCCAGTAAAGATTGGTGGAGGCAGATTTGTGGGCATCTGCTGTTAGAACTACTCATGTGCCACGCGACTCTTCTAACTCGGCTACGTAAAGTGGTCTCAGAGACCAACGGCTTAATGTGCAAGTAGACGCTTTAAATGCCAGAAACGATCACGTATGGTGTAAGATGGAGTGAATGGAAAGCTGCTGAATCTAAATAGTAGTTGTATATTGTAACAGTATCTATGCTATGTCCAACAGGCGTCACAGACAGAATTTCTCATCACGCTCGCCTTGTTTGCTCTCCGTAACCATATTACATCGCAACGCTGCAACGACGCGGCGTCTTAAGCAATATAATTTCAGCAACGAGGTGCGGCTAGACAAACGTTACGATTGCAGTAATTGAGTTTTTGCTGTATCGAGCTGTTAGCGAGTCGCAACAATAAATATTATTCTGTCTTTATCACCAGATCCGTGCAGGGTCGGCAGAGAATACTGTGTATAATAAATCAGCCTGAATTGTTCCACTGTTGGGCAAAAGCCGCTTATATATTGAGGTATAGGTGATAGAGAGTAGGTCATACTACACCATACCGACCCAGTGAGGCGACATATTGGTGGATGCAAGTTTTTATCCAGCTGCTGTTAAACTTATCAAGCCGCCTATAACGTTTCTAACTCGGTTTAAAGACTATAGAAAGTGGTAATAAGTATCAACGGTTGAACGTGCCTTCCGAAGCACGTAGACCGAGCCGAATGCTGCTTAACCTCGGTAATCGCCACTTATACCGCAGTTGCGCTGCAAACGTTTCTAAGAATATAGAGCTCTGATACTATGATGTTCATAATGTTGATCCAATGCAGTGCAAAGGCTCGCAGGTAACCCCATGACGACCGACCGTAATTTTAGTTTAGTGATTGCATTGGTCTTGTGATCATGTTGGTGATAGGTATTTAATCATTTCAAACCCAATCATCCAAAAATGTATATTGAAGAAATATTTATTTGTTAAAGTTCACTCACATCACACTATATCATTTGCAAAGATCCCTTTCCCCTTGACATTTTTATCCTCAAAAAATATTTAAAGCCCACAGAATCCCAACCTATAATCCTTTACACGTAAATCCTTCAATATTTGAAGAAAATAAAATATTCAGGCCGGCATTGTAAGTTTAACAGCTCTCCCGAGGCTGACCTTGGATTGAATAAAAGAAAGAATGAAAAAACTTATAATGCCCTCGTTAAAACAGCACGTGTCTTTAGAATGTTAGACCTCGGCCTATCTCTTGAGACTATGTTTGATCTTGGAGTGATATTAGATCGTTATATACAATTCTGTGTGGGCTATAAAATCGTTGGTTTGGTACTTTGTTCTTTTAATTAGTGATACTTACAAACATATACAAAGTATGACACATATAACCTCAGACACCCCGATTAGATTATTGTCTTACGATTTCAATGTGAAAATCAAACATCCAATTTTAAGAAGTTTTCAACCATTTTTTTAAGCTATATATATTAGAAATGCATTTAAAATGCCCGTATTACCTTGTATAATTATTAATTTTATTTAATACAGCGGACTGATTAAGTAACAGATTTTTTTTATAATTTAAAATAAATATAATACTTTAAAAATAGTCGGAATCGATTCAGTTGCCGATTTAGAACGAACTTCTTTCAGGTCTTGCGTTATTTATATTACACCTTGTAATACACTCACGCCTTTATCCCATTGGGGTAGGCAGTACGATTCTGTCACAGTTCTTTCGCTTCATCTACGTCGATATCTCTTTTCCGTCAATTACGTCGATTTGGTTAGTGACCTTTTTAAATTACACTTTTAACAGACAAGACACGATTTATCTGAAGGGCAAGTCAAGAGTCTTCATAACAAGCGAGCGTGTATGAGACGAACTATGAGATTCTGATTCTGATTCTACTCTTTGCCTACCCCGCAAGGGATCTGGCGTGATGATATAGATAGATAGATAGATTTTCAATACGGCATGGTACGGTGGTCCAGAGTTAGGAAGCTTAAGTCGATCCATGCAATCGATCGAGTCATCGTGGGTTTTATCCCCGGGACAGATCTTTGTGTGATCCACCAATGTTTGTTTCGGTCTGGGTGCTGGTGTATGTTTATTTCAAGTTCGTAAACGCACCTACGATACAAGAATAATTCATAGTGTGGGACTGCTTTTTTTATAAATAGTAAATGGTTTGATAAATTTCATTGTGGAGAAAGGAAGGAAGTGCCGACTGGTGGTGGTATTCTGAGTTAAAAAACTTGATTAATTGGTTTGACTGCACTATCTCGTTTTTTAGAGCAGCAGCTTCGAAAGTTAGAATTGTCCTGCTGCTGTCCAAGTTTAGATAGGACAGAAACTTGAACTGGAAAAATACATGGGGTAGGAACCACGTTTCGGTCGTTACCGCAACCATAGCTTGCAACCAGTTAAGTAATAGTAGTTTTTAGTCTTTTTGGCAAATAGTTGCGATGGAAGAGTTTTTTTTCAAGCTTTTTATTAAACTTGCTATTTTTATTTCTGTCGGTGAAATCTTGCAAGCAGAATTAAACTACTTCTCATCCTACGGAGTTGAAATTTAACAAGTTAGTTCAGTTCAATGATCTGATTTTGACCCAAGATTGACTCCAGAGAAAGATATTGCTCAACAGTCAACACCATAGATACGATTTTTTTAATACGCGGTTTGGTTGTACCAGGAAATTTCTCAAAAAGTAAAGTTTGGACTGATCCTACGTGATTTCTTCTGAAAACCCAAAATTATATAAACAAAATTAACATCGGTACGTCTATATTATCCAAACAGAGGTGACAAATGTGTATACGTATGCCCACATAATCTTTCACAGTTGAAGGTTCCGATGAGATATAGGGTATAATGGCAAACCATTATACCTGACATGACTCCAGACTGCTATTTTTTTTTTTTCAATATGGGAACCATAATAACAATTGGTGTAACCTAGGACAAGGTCTAACCTCGTTATCTCGATTTTTATCAGGGGAAAATAAGCTCCTCATAGCATATCAGTAAGGATCAACTTACATGTCATCATAATCATCTTATGGATATCTTCATTCCACCAATGTTTGTTCTATACCTTCCAATCCTATTTCGAACACGTCAAATTCCCCAAAAATGGCTTTAGGGTTGTGAAAGGGTGGAAACCGATAAATAACCATATTTTTTAACGACAAGGTCTGAACATTTTAACGATAACAGTGTCCCAATACTGGGAGATAACGGTGTATAAAATTTTACGTAACGCGTAATTCGAGTAAAATTAAAACGCATAAAAAGTGTAGGGACAGTTATGTACAGATGTTCGCAATTTTTGTGTGTGTGAATGATCTACTTGCTGGTCGCGTGGTCTTTCATCCTCAGCGGACAAGAGGGCAGGTGAGTAACATCTACGCTCAAACCGGAAGGGCAAGGGGGCAACTAGCTCAAAGGCATCCCAAGGAATAACGGCCTCGGTTTGCGCTGTCGCTATAAGGGAGGGCGTATACCAGGTGTCTCGCCGTGGTGCTCTACCCTGGCCGCAAGCAAGGGATTCTTCGACCTGCCGAGGTCGGTCTCTAATCCTGTGTGTGTCTGTATCCGAAAGAAAGGGAAGTAAAGGCATCAGGAGGGTATATACTCACGAATAGTGTTGGGTAACCGTACTTAACTTTTAAAATTAAATTTTGTAATGTAAACCTTTGTAATTTATTTTGAAAATTTACATTTGTTATTTTTATTTACGTTTCACGATTTTACAATTCTTTTATTTTTAAATGTAATTGTATGTTCTACATATAAACGTGCCTATTATTTTCATTATTTACTTTTATTTAGAGTTAGCTTTTTTATTTTCATGCTCATTAGTTCAACTGGAATCCTTCACTAATGTACTCTTAATAATTAATATTATTAGTCACGTACATACGAATAAGAAAAACCTTGTCATATTGCTGGATTTTCTCAGAGGAGCCGGCTTTTCGATCAACTGGTAGATTAGTAGGTAACTAACCTACCACATAGTATCCTTATAATATACAACCGGAATTAATGATTGATACTCACGAAGATAAGTTAAAAAATATATACTATATTTATAATAAGGGCATTCAGCCCTCGCAGAGTGAACATAAAATAAATGATATGAATTTGTGACAATTGAACGATATGAAAAAAAATATATAGAGCTTTAAAACATACTCATTTGTATTGCTGCCTTATCAAAACTTTTATGGGTGACCATTCATTCATTTTTTTTTCGAACAAAATTATTCTATATTTTAATATTGTCACAGATAAATGGACGCCATTTTATTTTTGTATTAGAAAGTTTTTCACCCAATTTCAAGATAAATTATGCGAGATTTAAAACATATTTCTTTTCTTTATATTCATACATTATTCGGTGTAATATTTAATATTCTTTTTGTGACGTTTGACCCTGAGTATGGCATGTCATTTTTTAATATTTGAGAAACATATTTTCTTTATGACTGCTTCGTTGGTCTTGCGGCAAAGCACATCGCTTTTTGATCTCGAGGTAGATGGTTCAAATCCTAGGTCGGACAAATATAGTTTTTCTAATGAAAACTTCCCAGCGTGAGTCTTGTACCCAATGGCAGCAAGCTTGCCCTCTATTTCATGGGACCTAACATCGTCGGCGAAAATTGCGTGTACTCAGTACACCTCTGCCACCCCAGCTTGGGGAATATAGGTGTGACGGTGTATATTTTTTCTTTATGGTTGGATAATGTACACCTCCCCTCGGGTGTACATTATCCCACCACGCTTATCCAGTGCGGGTTGGTGGGTCACCAGAGCCCCATTTGTTGATGAGAAAAAATGCTTCCTTGGTCTAGTCACAAGATGGACCGATGACTTGATGAAAGTCGCGGTAAAACGTATGTATATGTGTGCGTACAACATGAACTCGGTGTTTTTCGGCTGAAGAAGAAGAATAATTTAAAACATAATGTATTTTTATTTTCCTAGCGTGGATGGCAGAAGTACACTATGCACCTACACCCATATATGGCCAAAGATATTAGGGTCCAATGTGATAGGGGGCGGGTTACTGTCATTATACCAGAATTCCGAACTCGGGACTGCTATTTATTTCTTGGAAGTCCAACAGCTTCCAACTACTTAAAAAAATATTTTTTTTTTTAATGTTGAGATATTAAATATTGCATAGGCCCTCAGGTTTTGTATTAAAGAAGTCAAAGTCGAGGTTATTAGAAACAGTATTAAATTTCTCACTGGCACGCCAAAGATACGTATTATTTATATAATTAGTGGAATCAAATGTGATAGGTCAAGAATATTATTTTTTCTAAGGGTTTGGGGCATGTACAAAAAGTTATAATAGGAGATCAGGATAGTCAGAGGAGCCGTTTGCAATTTTTAATAAATAAACCAAATCCACCACTTCACGTCTAATTTCAAGGAGTAGCGTAGAAGTGATGTTTCCTACATAAATCTAAGTATTTTGAAGCAAAGCAAAGATATTTTATAAGCTTTTTCACAATATTTTCTAAGAAACAGATGTATACAAGGTGCAACGTAAATAACGCAAGACCTCAGACACGGTTAGAGAATTGCTTCATAAAATCTATACGAAAACCAAATTTAAAAATTTAAAGATTTTTACCCTTTTTTTAAGCACTTTTATACTCCAACCAACAATGAAACTTGTACGTGTGTGTGTACGTTTTGAGAAACACGTTTTAGGAATGCATTTGAAATCTCCTTATTGCTATGAATCAAGAATAAATTTAGTTTTTTATAACGCACTGAAGGAGTAAAAGCATTACTGCAAATTTAAAAAAAATGTAAGATACATTAAAAATTGTTGGAATCATATCAGTTACCGATTTAGAACAAACTAATTTCAGGTTTTGCGTTTATTATGTTACACCTGGTATAGCATACTGGGGATTCCAAATTTAAGATTTGCTACTGAGAATTTTTTGATAAAAAGGTACACTTTGTTCGACCTGGGATTTAAACCAGGACTTCATCTATTACGAAGTCTAGCAATGTCAGGTAATATCACCCAATAAGTCAGGCGATATGGCGTGATATCTTTGTCGCCTCTTTACTTCAGTTGAGTTATACAAACGTGAAGTAAATACAAAGAGGAGATGGCCTAAACTAGCAAGCCTTTGAATTCCTAAAAGTGTGGCGTTACCTCAGTTTGTCATCGCTACTCGCTCCATTCACACGTCCAATCGAGTTCGCATAGCTATTACATATTATCTATTGTTTATAAAAATAAAACCCTTAAAATGAAGTGATCTTAACATGCAAAAAATACTTGGATTGACATTCTGGTCACACAAATAATTACATTTCACTTGTAAGTATTTTTTTGTAATTTATTAGAATATTTCTATATTAAAAATGCTATCTACCGTAATATAATTTAACTTACAAGTAACATTGACATGGATGAACCGTTTAGTTTGTACCATTCTCCGCCAGATGGCAAATACAAATGTGGGTTGGGCGTAACGCCCCTCTCGCCATGTGCCACCCCGCGCAGTGCCACGCTTAAATTATTTATTTATTTATTTAATATGTTTCTATAACTAAATACATATGTTAGGGTATTGCCCCACAAAACCATGTTATTGGTTTGACTGTGGGAACGTTCAACTTAGCCTCTTTATAAATTCATCACTTGAGTTGTATCAATACACATTTGTTTTTTAACCATATATTGTGATAAGTACCGATCTGACATTGTTAGCACTTACTCAGCAGAAACTTGTTTAGTTTTCTTTTAAAAGTTAGTTTATCAGTGTATAGTTTATCAGTTTATCATTGTATAGGAGCATCTTATTGCGCCATCTCCTCTTCGGATAAAAGTCACCGAGTATAGACGTGTGTTATAATAATAATAGGCCGCAGGGCAGCTTGTGGCGAGCTGTTGATGAGTAATGAAACCTCGGACCCAAGTGCTTCAGAGAGTCGGTCAGGGCCCCCAACGCGGCGTATCTTCGTCATCCGAGTGGAAACCGAAGGACTCTCGGCTCTGGCTCGCCTTAATGGGCCACCCAGAGAGGAGCCGTGAGAGCTATATCGACGTAGGAAGATAATGCAGTCCTACGTCGATGTACTCCAGGGGTGGAAGTGTTAAAGGGCATAACGCCGCGACTAACTTCGGAGAAAGCACAGCACACCTTTTTACACCCCTAAGCCGCTCACACTGGTGTTGCCCTCAATTGTCCTAGGACAACCGTTTAAGGGCATATCTAGTAAGCAGCGAATCACCGCCGGCCACGGGTAATTAGGTATCACTAATTGTGGCCGGTGTCCGTCCCCTTTGAAATAGTCCTGTTATTGTCCATCAAACCTCATTTATATAGCTCTTGTTTTCTTTCCATAATTAACAATAGT
The DNA here is from genome assembly GCA_905147815.2 of Phalera bucephala. NCBI lineage: Eukaryota > Metazoa > Arthropoda > Insecta > Lepidoptera > Notodontidae > Phalera > Phalera bucephala. The sequence continues at coordinate 10,300,265 of LR990632.1, read as the reverse complement.
CCTTGTACCTGCTGGGGTTATTTCGCTGCTTATGTTTCTTCAATTTCACCAAGGGATCTCAGCAGTTGACTTACATAACATTTACATCTCGCATAGGGCCTCTACATGTTGGACCCATGTCCCCATGCAAGCCTTTTAAAGATCCGGGTCATCATCATCATCATCAGCCCGTATCAGTCCACTGCTGGACATAGTAGAAAGATCCGGGTAAAGCCCGTGAATCTCAGCGAGATACATATAATAATAATATTATCCCTGTTAAGAAACTGTCCCACTGTTGGGCACGGGCCTCCTCTCATACTGAGAGGGTTTAGGCCATAGTTCACCACGCTAGCCCAGTGCGGCTTGGCAAACTTCACACACCTTCGAGAAACTCTTAGGGATGCAGGTTTTCTTACGATGGTTGCCTTTACTACTAAAGCAAGTGATAATTCATTTTTAAAACGCACATGTTTTCGAAAAGACAGAGGTGCGTGCCTGGGTTTGAACCTGAGACCTCTGACTTTGCAGTCCAACGGTCTTTAGCCACTAGGCTATCACTGCTTTTTTTTCTTCGGGCCACATGTTGCAACCGAGTAAATAAATGTGGACGTCACAGGTCACGGGACAAGATGGCGTTAAAGTTGGTAAAATTTATTGTGACGCTGTGAAACATCCCTTAACTTGATGAGTTTATAAGTTGTTCCCAACAATACAAAAAGTATTAAACATCGCCACCGCAAAGTTGAAATAAGTTCACGGGCAGTTTAATATAGTTTTAAATTGTTTATGTGTACTTCATTCTACTTAAATGAAAATTTATAGGAAATTTCGGAAAAGTATCTTCTTTTTAAATCATAATAATACAGAAAATCCAAATGTATAGCAGCGGAAGCCAAAAGGATTTGTAAGGCAAGTACCTGTTGCAGATAGCCTAAATGAAACTTTATAATGTGCAAATCACCATTTTATTGTACAGCACACACAATTCCGTCAAAATAGGGAACAAAAACACACGTCCACACCATATCGTTGTAGCATGAGAAGAAAGGGCAGAGTTGCCATAACAAATTTTATAAATATTCCGATACACATAAAATTGGTGGTAGATGTTGCCAACACCTTTTGGAACCTTGTTCCTCTTCATGTGGTGCTTGATGAGTCGAACTTGAAGCTGCCTATACTGCCTATACTGCCCACTGCTGGACAAAGGCCGTCTCTCACAAATCGAGGTCAGAGAGATTAGGTCATACTCCACCACGCGGACCTAGTGCGGATTGGTGGAAGCAGGTTTGTGCCGCCTTTAAGGCTTCCAACTCGGCTTAACGACTACCACATTAAGTGGTAGCCGGGATCAACGGCTTAACGTGCCTTCCGAAGCACGGAGACGCTCAAATAAGAAAATGCCACAAACGGTCACTCATCTCGGGCCGACCGAGTCGAACGCTTAACCTTGGTAATAGGTAAGAACACAGCGGTCGCGCAGCGCTACGAGCACCTATGGGCAGCTTGATAAGCTCTAATTTTGGCAAAACCCCTTACAATACTTGCGGGTCATACAAATATTTGTCCACGACGACACACGATACACCTATACTAAGTGTATTTCTAAGTTTTGGAAATGCAAGAAGTATGTAGAGAGTACTAGACACTGATTGATGTCATGAGTGTAAATTCATATACGTTTAATTTATACTTAAACCTGTAGCACGTTTTGAATTGTGCTTCCGTAACCCAAATATACAAAAAGAACTGTAAATCTAAGATTTGGAGAGAGATTTACAGTTCATTATCATCACCCTAACTTCCAAAAATAGGGTCTATTTACAGAAGATTGTTCATGAATCTACTGCGTATTTGTTTTAAAAAATATATATAAAAATGAAGATGTGAATTTAATGTATGGAGTAAAATTTAATTTCACGTACGTATTCAAGTTTCTAAAATAATATACTTTTAAAAATGTATGTAAGAGGGAAAACGAAAGCAGGATAAATGCGGTCGAAATGCGATCTCTGCGGAAGATGTGCGGAGTCACGCTGACCGACTGTATTCGCAACAGCGTAGTAAGAAAGCGAGTAAGTATGAAAGATAGTATCGGTGTAAAGATGAGAAAGGGTATGCTCCGTTGGTTCGGGCATATAGAAAGAATGCCAGAAGAAAGAATGACAAAACAGATATACGACGCGAAAGTGGAAGGCTGTAGGTACCGGGGAAGACCTAGACTATTTTACTATGGCCAAATAGACCGTGTCTTATCTGAAGGGCAAGCCAAGCGTCTCCGTAACCGGCGAGTGTGTATGAGACGAACTATGAGAGTGGAGGAAGCCAGAGACGTATTTAAGGAAAGAACCTGCTGGAACTCTGTACTCTCTGCCTACCCTGCGAGGGAGCTGGCGTGATGATATATATAGAGATAGATAGATAGATTTTAAAAAACTCTACCTTATTTATATATTGCAATTGTTCTATGCAGTGGTGGATTGGATATGTATAAATATACATGAAAAAACCTTATGATATGCTCTGTAACTTGTATGGATGACTTTTATATCTGAAATATTTGAAAAAGAACCTGCATTTTTAGTCCTTTTCAAGATCATCAGACAAGGGAAATTTCCTAACAAAAATTCTCAAGGTCATTGACGTGAGTAACCCTCAAAGAATAACCACAGAGTTTCTTTGCCTTTTTTCTACAGAAATTACATCCCGGATAGGTGGCAGTCTTATACAAATCACTAGCCTTTTCTTGAGTATTCATAAGTATATTTGGTCCACGTAAACAAAATATGGTATTTTTAATTTTTATGTATGTTGGTTGTCTATCCAACAACGTCATTCCGAATTCCGTCTTTCAGAGAAACTCCGAGCATAGCTCTTTCTTTGATTATTATCCATTTGTTCAAAAGTATTTATTTATGACACATTCATTAAGACTCGGATTAGAGGTGAAGTTTGCCTACAATGGGACGTGACGTTTCGGCGGGTTCCCCCAATACTCTGTAAATTGAAAGAGCTCAGTCTTAGTCACACTGTCAGCGATAAGCGATTTATGGTATTACTAGTTTCTGCTTGCGATTTCGTCTGCGTTGACTTCAGATAGGAACCTTAAATTTCCCTGGGATAAAAAATATCCTGTGCTAATCCATGTACTAAACTATCTGTGTCCCAAATTTCAAATCAAAATCCGTTCAGCCAATTTTGCGTCATTCACTAACAAACATCTAAACATTCAAACGTCTAGGCATACAAACTTTCGCATTTATAATATTAATAGGATATCAGTAGAATGATGTTTTTCCTGCCATCAGGAATAACAATATAGGTACTAATGCCATCAGGAATAACAATATAGGAAATATGAATAATAAATAAATTTGTACAGTGGCTAAATCTCTCGCAGTATCTAAATCTCCTTATGGATTATTATGTAAGGTTGAAATAGTTATATTTTAAAAACAAACTACAATATATCGTAATTCTTTTCGGGATATAGTTAAGGGTACAGAGTTTTTACTTAAATTAATTCTATACCAAAAACATTTAACACGTAAAATTGATCTTATGATTATTTTAATTTAGGAAAACTTTTCACATAATTTAAGCAAATTTTTAATTAAAAGGCTTAGATTAATAAGGTTATTTTAAAAAAAACTAACATTTTAAACTTTTTCGTCAACATCAGCTAGTCTACTGTTACAAATAGGTCTGTCATATTACACGCCACTGAATTCAATCGTCATCTGTTCTCACCCCTTCAATTTTCAGCCAAAAGACGTTCATTGCAGGCTATACTTAAAGTAATTAAGTAATTAAAAAACCTTATATTAAAAAGCCTAGTTATCTTATATTTCGTAATCGTTATATATACAAAGTTATCATCCTTTACTTAATGTTTATACTTTTAATCGCTAACACTCACACCGCACCCGAAAAGGAACAAATTGGTGAACTGAAATCCGAAGGGTTCCCCTTATTATTTCTCCAAAGTGATTTCGCAACGAGTGTTTGTATCAGCTCGAGATTTTTTTGCAAACACTGTTAACAACGGGCCGACTTTAATGTTTTGTTGGTTGTACTGGCGAAGGGCTATGTAGATTTAGTTTGTATTCTGTGTATTAAGTTTTTAGGGTGACAGATGTTAACTATTATCTGGCGTAGCGCGAAGATTTTTTTACAAAACCACTAGTGTCGGGCAGTTTTACTTGTATAATCTATAATCTGTTCAAAACCATAATAGAGTATAAGACTTAAAATTACCGATATTTTTGGTCAGTATTCATAGCAACCAAGTAATCAGTGTGAGTGTTATTTTCTTAGCAACAAAAAAATCAAACTGAATCTTCAGTTTTATCAAAATACTTACTACTAATATAATTTGTACGTTAAAAATAAGCAATGTCTTTTAAATACAAACGTATCTTTTTGCAAAATATTAAAGAACACTAGCAAGCCACCACAATGATATTTACAAATCCTAAGATAACGGAGAGACACGATCTCATTAGACAGGATCCTGTCCGGTCCTAACCTCTCTCACCTCGATTTGTGGGCGAGGGTCTTTGCGCAGCAAAGGGATAGTACCTAGAACAGTAATCAACAAAAGTCGCTTAACGTTCAGAATATGAATCAGAATATTTTTTATTCATATAAACCATTACATTATTTATGAATCGTCAGAATAGTAACAATGACTCTACCACCACTTCAGAATGTCATTCCTGTTGGAGAAGAATGGCAAGAAACTCCACGGCTACTCTTTTAAAATAGTATTTTTACAATTTTTCCCAGCTACATTTTGTTGTGGGGCATGGGTGAATAATGTAGTATCAGGTAAATGTAAATTAACCAAGTTATACTATTCATGTGAGTGGCTACATGGTTCTCTCATTTACACATAAAGAAATGAGGGAAAAAAAATTTATTAAACTACGAGAAGGAAGGGGAGGATAATAAATAATAATAGCTGTACATTTTATCTACATTATGGTGGAACTGGAACAGCACATATCCAAGCAAGTTTATCTTTTAAATAATCATCTAGAGTATAGTAAGCTCGCTTGCAGAGCGTACGTTTAATACAAGATTTGAATTTATTTACGCTAAGTTGAGTGACGTCAAGTGGGATTTTATTATAGAATCTAACACAGTACCCCATGAAAGACGAGTGAATTTTAGACAAACGAAATTGCGATTGATCTAATTTATTTCTATGTCGCGTGTTATAGCAATGCCTATCACCTAGCTGATCAAAACTTAATTTTGCAGCTTCTTAAATTAATGATACTATTTGTCTTACTGACGTTGGTGAACAATGTCAAAACTAAATCATCAGCAACATATTCAAGTACGTCAGAGCCATAAAAATGATAGATTTGATCCAGAACAGATTGCAAGTGTGCAAGCAATTTGAAAAACCGACATTGATAAGTGACTTATGTTTCTGACCGTACTTATCAATATATCACGAAGTTTTCCTCGTCACTACTTTACGAAATGCCTGTCAAATATTTACACACAAACACAAACTTAAGACCACTACCTCTAGAATAAAAGCTAGACAATATGTAATTCGAAACCTCTTGGAGCAAACATTTTAGGCCAACCTTAAGAACACATGTAACCCCTTAATGTGTTGGACACAAGACAAATGTAAACAAAAAGACGTGACATGATAGACGTTGGTTTTAACAATATTTCTTTTATCCCACAAGATAAAACTAGGGAGTTATAGGTTTTCTAAATTGTACGCTTATAGTACAGGGCGACCGCGGTGTGCTTACCGATCACCAATCAGCAAGATTAAGCTGCGTTCGACACGGTCGGTCTGAATTCGGTGACCGTTTATGGCACTTTCATATTCGAGCGTCTTCGTGCTTCCGAAGGCACGTTAAGCCGTTGGTCCTAGTTACTAATGTGGTAGTCGTTAAGCCATGTTGGAAGCCTTGTAGGCGGCTTGATAAGTTCCAACAGTAGGTGGCCACAAACCTGCCCCCACTAATCCACTGAGTCCGCGTGATGGAGTATGACCCATTACATCTCTTACCTCGGTTTGTGAGAGAGGGCCTTCGCCCTATTGCGGGATACTATATACCGACATAATATTAGCCCTGTTAAGAAATTGTCCCACCGTTGGGCACGGGCCTCCTCTTTAACTGAGAGGGTTTAGGCAATAGTCCACCAAGCTGGGCCAGGGCGGTTTTTTATTATAAAGACCAATATTGTTATTATTACACTGCACCACTACTTTCGACAGGAATAAAATCACATTAAGAACACACACACACCGTCACGCCTATATTCCCCAGAGGGGGTGGCAGAGGTGTACTGAGTACACCCACGTTTCGCCGACGATGCTAGGTCCCATGTAATAGGGGGCGAGCCTATTGCCATATACCGGGCACAATTCCAGACTCCGGACTCATACTGGGAATTTTTCGTTAGAAAAACTACATTTGTCCGACCTAGGATTTGAACCCAGGACCTCGTGATCACAAAGCGATGCGCTTTGCCACCAGACCAATGAGACATTAAGAAAGTTGTCTATTATCATTATATTAATACGTGAAACAAAAACTTTGTACCCCTTTTTACGAAAATTGCGCGGACAGAGGAGTATGAAATTTCCCACACTTACAGTTTATATAGAGAAGGAGTGCAGAATGCTAATATTTTTTTTTAATTTTGCTTAAAAATACATTAAATCAATAAAAAAAACCATTACAAACACTACCATGTATTTGACACAATACATTGAGAATAGATTAATATTGTTTTTCTTTAATATTATTTGTCTATCGTCTTACTGAATGTCAAACAATGAAAGAGTTTTTACAAAAAACATCATTTACAGTGTAGTTATGTATCAAAAAAAAAAAAATAGTGAAAAAAATAGGCAAATTAACAGTGTAACCCTGGCGAAAACTGTGATTATAGAAGTATAATCTTGGACAATAGAACCTAAATAATGTTCAAACTTATAATTTAAATTAATTATGGTCGAATTTCGACCAATGGGCGACCACTAGTAATATTAATTATATAAAAAAACTAGCTGTCATACGCGACTACGCACGCGTTTATTTTGTCATATATTTCTATATTATCTTATTATTATTGAAATACAATATAGCATGTTACTCCCGGACCAACCATCTACTTTATGCAGATGACGCGGTTTTAATAGCGCCAACAGCCACTGATCTGCAAACACTAGCCACAGTTATGAAAGACGACTGCATGGCTTACACTTGAATGTGAAGAAAACCAAGATTATGGTTTTTGAAAGGGAAGAAACCAGAACGAATGTAAGGATTGTGGTTGGTAACGATGTGCTGGAGCAAGTGAATGAGTTTGTATATCTTGGATGCGCCTTCAGTAAGGATGGGAAATACACCGCTGACATAGAGAGAAGAGTGAGTGCAGGGAACAGAGTGAACGGTGCGATAGGAAAACTACTCGGGAGCCGGCACTTAAGCCATAAGGCGCAGCTGGCCATACATAACGGAGTTCTTGTCCCAACGCTGTTATATGGTAGCGAGAGCTGGGTATGTAAGAAGGAGAATGAAAGTAGGATAAATGCGGTAGAAATGCGAGCTCTGCGGAAGATGTGCGGAGTGAAGCTGACCGACCGCATTAGCAACAGCATAGTAAGACAGCGAGTAGGTATGAAAAATAGTATCGGTGTAAAGATGAGAAAGGGCATGCTCCGTTGGTTCGGGCATATAGAAAGAATGCCAGAGGAAAGAATGACAAAACAGAAATACAATGTGAAAGTGGAAGGATGCAGGTACCGGGGAAGACCTAGACTATCTTACCACGACCAAATAAACCGAGTCTTATCTGATGGAAAAGTCAAGAGTCTCCGTAACCGGCGAGCGTGTATGAGACGAACTATGAGAGTCGAGGAAGCCAGAGAGGTATGTAAGGAAAGAACCTGTTGGAACTCTGTACTCTCTGCCTACCCCGCAAGGGATCTGGCGAGAGGTTATAGATAGATAGATAGATACTCCCGGATAATGTAGAATTCTAATATTAAAAAAAATTATTAAAACTGGTGCAGTAGTTCAGTGTTTAATCTTTACAAACAAACAAATCTTTGTTCGTTATAAAAATCATCATCCTATACTTTTCCACTGCTGAACATAGGCCTCCCCTATCGCTCTCCAGCGTAACCAGTCCAATGCTGCCTGTGTACAACGACTTCTTGAAATCTTCACGAGATCGTCGGTCCATCTGGCAGGCGGCCGTCCTGCGCTTGCCAATACGTGGTCTCCACTTTAGAATCTTTGTACCCCAACGTCCGTCTTCGCGCTATATGGCCCGCCCATTGCCACTTCAGCTTGCTAATTCTATGGGCTATGTCGGTGACCTTGGTTCTTCTACGAATCTTCTCATTTCTTAGTCGATCACGTAGAGAAACGCCAAGCATAGCTCTTTCCACAGCTCGCTGAGCAACTCGAGTTTTTTTATGAGACGTATTGTAAGAGGCCACGTCTCTGATCCGTATGTTATCACTGGCAATACACATTGATTAAAAACTTTAGTCATAAGGCACTAAAGTATTTTAGATGAGAAGATGTTGTGAAGTTTTTTGAACGCTGCCCAGGTAAGTGTATTCGTCGACAACTTCAAGAGTAGAGTTCCCAACGCTGTGTGCGGTGGGTACGACGTGGACTGCGTTATAATATTAGTATACATATTGTAACCTATCTAATTTTTAGCGGTCTTTGAACACAATTATAGCACAGAGCCGGTCATGGCGTATTTGGCGAGCCTCTTGTCCTGCAGTCGAAGTCTTTTGTCTGAAGAATGAAAAAGAAGAAGAAATTAAACTATTATTTTCAAAATAAATTCACTCTATCCGTTTGTTTGGGGTTTAGGCAAAAGCCCTAGGTCTATAGCCAATTTGACAATTTTGTGATTAACATTAATATTAAGGAAACATATACGGGAATTAAGTTTTATAACGACAAGTCATGTGGTCAGATCATGGCGCTATAGCTCGCGGAATTGGACTAGAAAGAAAACCCTTGCAACTAGGTATATAGGTCCTCTTATAAATTTTGACACACCCTTCACATCTGGTTTGAATATCTTATGATTTCACGCAGAAGGGCAGTATATTTTTAATTAAGTTTGTATATATGGAATCATCTTCTTTGAGCAGAAGGCGTATTTGACAGACATAAATAATGTGACTGCAGACTGCCTCGTTGGTCTAGTGCCGAATAATGCCGAAAAGTTCCGCTTTGCGCTCATGAAGTCGTATCTTCAAATACTAGGTCAGAGAAACGTTGTTTTACTTTAGGAAATCCTAGTTTCAGTCTGGAGTCTAGAATGCTATCTATATATCTATATAGGCAGGATAGGCAGAGAGTACGGCGTTCAAACAGGTTCCTTCCTTACAGACCTCTGGCTTCCTCCACTCCAGAAAGTGGGTGTACACAATACACCTCTACCACCCTCTTATGGGGAATATGGGTGTGACGGTGTTGATAAATAATGTGTTCATTCATTTTTTAAACAGAACTAAAAATCTCCAATTTCGTTTACATTTTAGTCGCCTTTGTACTTAAAAGGAAACTTTTAAAATCCATCTTCTCGAATCCTTTCGTCTCACCAAATCCTTCCGATTAAACTAAACCGATAAATAAGCGATACTAAATCTTCTTACGATACCAAACAAACCTCGTGAGAAACGGGTACCGTTGTTTTGGAGATGTCCGGTACCCAAATCGATTCAATATGAATATTTCAATATGCTACGGTTCAGAGTAAAGTAAAAATGTACGGAGCACAGAATTGGAGTGAAGAATACTCTACTATGGGGTAAGGATACGCTACCATGCGAAAGAATACCCGACCACGCAGTAGGATTTTATTAGGCGGTATTAATGCTATTTTTCAGCAGGTTACCTCACATGTAGAATAAAAAGACAATTTTTCCTAAATAAAATAATAATCATTATAGTGTTTTTTTTATTTCTAGTTTGTTTTTTTATGTTTTGTATTTGGAATAAGTAGCTTGTCTATTGTCGTACTCGTACATACCTAATAATTCCTGCTATATATGAGAGTCGCAGAAGTACAGATTTTAAAGATTATATTTGCAATTTTCTATAGTTTTATATCATGGTCGTGTTAAGATAGTCTAGGTCTTCCCCGGTACCTACATCCTTCTACTTTCGCATTGTATATCTGTTTTGTCATTCTTTCTTCTGGCGTGATGATATAGATAAAAAGATTTATATCATTCTGTGCATTAAACGACATAGGTTCTTAACCATTTTAAAGTTTTGGAATATCTTTCAATTTGACGTTATAAATCGTCGAACGGCTTGGTCGAGTGGTTAAGAGCTTAACCCGCTCAGACCACTGGATCGAGTAGTCGCAGATTCGATTCCCGCACGGGATAAATCTTTGTGTGACTCACATACGAGAAAATAATGTATTTCCAATCATACTTTTTGAGATACATCAATCTAAACTCAGATGTTTTATTTTTACATATTAAGCACAGATGGCTCAGCACGAAAAGACTGACGTTAACTTGACACTAGCGAATAACCGTGCTGCCACGTTCATGTTTATTTAGTAAATATGTGGTGTGAAAAGGATCGCGTATCAACTCGCTAGCTTCAATCTTTTTATACTAAGCCCTCAGATCCGTCTATTTTACTTCTTTGATATAAAAAGAATATAAAAAGGTTTCCGTAATATTCACGTGAGGTATCCTTCGGTACTCTTGACGTCAACGAATTTAGATTTATTGACGGGAAATCAAACAGAAAGTTTCTGATTTTATTTACTGTGTAAATTTATATTTATAGGGTTTGTCGAGATGAATTGTGCCCGGATATGTCAATAGGCTCGCCCCCTATTACATGGGGCCTTACATCGTCGGCGAAACGTGGGTGTACTCAGTACACCTCTGCCACCCCCGCTTGGGGAATATAGGCGTGACGGTGTGTGTCGAGATGGTAAGAGATCGCGGGCGCGTTTCGTTTGGAGAGTCTGAAAGTTTCTATATCATGCCAAATGTAAGCAAATAACTTACACAACAATAAATTAATTTGGAGTGTAATGAAATTATTAGTGACTTGATCAAAACAATTGTTTTGAAAATATGGCGTACCACAAGGGAGCGTGCTTAGACCACTTTTATTCAATATTTATATTAATCACTTTCCAAATATAACTCGTCATCCCACAATCTTATTTGCAGATGACAGTGCTGTAGTTATAAGAGCTCTATTAAGGACTCTATTAAGTATAATAGAATGGTTGACTTTAATGAATTTGGAAATTACTTTTGAAAAACATATATTATGACTTTTAAAAATAGAATCTCACAAATATCAGATCTTAACGTTACCTACAGGTAAAATTTGATTCAAGAAGTGCATACGACGAGGTTATTAGGATTATATATTGACAATATATTGAATTGGAAGTTGTATGTTGAGAATCTATGCACTCTGTATGCTTTCCAAGGTTGTGGACTAGTCTGCAGTCTTAACGGCTTATCATGACTATGTGGCATCTCTGTTAAGGTATGGCATAATATTTTGGGGTAATTCCACTAACAGCGAACAAGTATTTATAGTTCAACATTTTTTTTCTTTTTTTTGCATGCATGTTTGTAAACTCAAGCAAACAGATATCTATAAACCGTACTTCAGGATCTAAAAAAAATTAACAATTCCTTATCTATATATGTATGAGTTAATAATATATAATATATAAAAAGAAATATAAGCATGTTTGATAATTACAAAAGTAAACGGCATACCTTTAAAATCTCTTGTCCGTCACATAAAACAGCGATGTGAAAGGTTAAGAGACTTTTACAGGATACAGCTTACTACAGTGTGACTGAATACATCTGTGATAAAATGTTGGATCACTAATCTAATATTAATCTGACATAAGATTTTATAAAATTGGACAAGATGGTAATTAGTATTAGTAATTTTTGGACATAATGTATATCAATAAATAATGATTAATGTAGATGATTATAATTTTATATTTTAAACTGAATAATGACATCGTCACGCCTATATTCCCCAGAGGGGGTGGCAGAGGTGTACTGAGTACACCCACGTTTCGCCGACAATGTTAGGTCCCATGTAATAGGGGGCGAGCCTATTGCCATATAACGGGCACAATTCCAGACTCCGGACTCATACTGGGAATTTTTCGTTAGATAAACTACATTTGTCCGACCTAGGATTTGAACCCAGGACCTCGTGATCACAAAGCGATGCGCTTTGCCACTAGACCAACGAGGCAGTCCTGAATAATGAATTCCTCCATTGCTTAAATTATACTTCTAATTTTATATTTTACATGTCTTAAGGCAGATTATGGCGTCGCATAATAATAAAATGTGACATCCTGTACTTGTACCCATTTTCGCAAATAAATTATTTGATTTGATCCTTGCATCAATTCATCTATTACATGAATTCTTATTTTCTTCATAATCTTACGTTCTTTATAATTTAGTATAGGGCTAACCCAATTAACTGTTCTGTACTGTTTAGTCCATTTCGAAACGTGATACAAATTATATGGATGCGGCCCAGAAAGCGGCCACACTAACTGTATTTTCGGAAGCACACATCAAGTCTTCCTGCGTGCAGGAGTTAGGGCACGCAGGACACGATACAAGGTGAGACATCGTTTGTCCAGATTCGTGCTGTCAGTGAGTTTCCACGTTAGCATGTTTTCCTTGCTTCGACCGTCCTGGGACCGAAGTCTATTTAAAGACTTTCAGACCAACCATGAGAATTTAAGTCTAGCTGGAAGGCTCTCAGCAGGTGTGACAAAAGGGGTAGGTAACGATGCTTATTTCCTCCAAAGATTTCACGTCACTTTTGTTGGCTCCAGGGTTAATGGGTCGGCACACTCTATGAAGCTTTTGCGACTCTTCAGCCTTTGCTGCACTGGTGTGTGGCCATGCATAGGGTGGCGTGTGTCGTTGCCCATTTTTGATCTCTCTGCGGATCTCACCACAGCCCTGCGGACATCTGGAGGCGCTATACCAGCCACCAAGATACAGCAATTTTACCGGAGTCGGTTTGAGACAACCCGTAATGATCCGGCAAGTTTCATTCAGTGCTGTATCTACTAGCTTTGCATGGGCGGACCGACTTCACCCAGGGCACGCATATTCGCCAGCAGAGAATGCTAGCGCCATGCCTGATGGCCACATTACTTGCGGTTAGGCGCCCCACTTAGTAGTTGTGAGGCGTTGTAGTAAATTATTGCGGGCGTGTACCCTTTTCTCGCAATGGCTTCGCAATTTTTACCGTATGTGAGGGACTTGTCCAGCACAATTCCTAGGTACCTGGGATGGTGGTTGTGAGTTATGGGCACACCCTGCTACATGACATTGAGTCTAAGACCCGCATGATTGTTGCGAAGATGGAACGCACAAGACTCAGTTTTAGAGGGGTTAGGCTTGAGTGAATTCTCCTCATAATACTGACTTAAAGCGCCAAGAGGCATAGTGAGGTTAGCCTCCACTCCCTCAAAGTTGGTAGCTTGGAAAGTTACCGCAAGATCGTCTGCATAAATTAAGCGGGACGTATTGAGGCTGGACTGCTGGTCGTTAGTATAGATGTTAAAGGGGAGTGGAGCTAGAACACTGCCTTGCGGCAAGCCGTTCTTTTGTGATCTCCAAAGACTTTTATCTGAAAGAAGATTGACCTTAAGGTGACGGTTGTGTAGGTCATGATTTTCACCTTCCACAACAATTGCCTGAGCTTCACTCTATCGTAGGCCCCAGAGAGGTCAAAGAATACAGCGCCAGTAATCTTACCTAACTCAAAACCATCCTCTATATGCTGTGTGAGTTTTAGACTCTGATTGCAGCATGACTTTGCTGGTCTGAAACCCGCTCGCTCCGGAATCAAAATCGGGTCAATATAGGTGATGAGCCTGGTCAGTAGTAATCTGTCAAATAATTTAAACGTACGTAACGTAACTTTTACCTCTTTACATAATGTTTGATAATTCAATCAAACTAGAAACATTTTAACAAGGAAGGAGTTTTGGAAGATAAAGACTAAGTCTATTGCTGCACTAACTGATTTTTGACGTACCACTGAGAAAAAGAGAAGACAAGGAGGAACAACATCATCAGCCGAATTTTTTGCCACTGCATGACTCAGGTCTTCAGGACAAACATCATCACAAAATCCAGTTTTACTCGCGACCTTCACCGTATAGTAACTTCAATCATGCTTCAAAGAAAATAAAGTAACAAATCATATTTTCACCACCTGTTAGAATTGTTAGATGATGCAAATATAAATAAGTGGCGTTCGAGAACTCTTAATGAATACGAATAAACTTTCCCCCTGAACGTCGCGCCTGAAATTAATAATCTTTGTTGCTTATTGTTGTTTAATATTAATGAAATTCATCAATTTAAATAGCTAGGTACTTGTTTTCACGGCTGCACAGTTAATATTGAAAACAATTTGTGCAAAATAAGAAACTTCAAATTAGTTATTTTATTATACACGGTGTTATTTTATTTGTCCTAGAGCAAATTATTAAGCTATATATCCAATTCCTACTATTCACTGCTAATAAAAAAAAATACTTTAGTAACATCTACTGATCCTATGTTTTTGGAGTTGTTAAAACAGTATCTAACTGGAAATAAAGGCGGGAATCACCTTAAACAAGGGAACTAGATGTTTTTTTATTTAAGAAAAACGTAGCCCCATACTAGGATTTATTCCTGTGTCGTAGGCGCGTTTACAAGCATGAAAATTCGAATACCCAAATACCCAGATCGGAACAAATAATTGTGGATCACACAAAGATTTTTCCTATGCGGGAGTCGAACCCGCGACTATTAGACACAGTAGGTGGAACGGCTTAAGGTCTTAACCACTGCTCTAAATTGTCTGTCATCAGAGTGTACGCACTCTAACCTCTGCTATAATAAGAATGAGGTATTTCTATCTATCTATCTATCTATAACCTCACGCCAGATCCCTTGCGTCGTAGGCAGAGAGTACAGAGTTCCAACAGGTTCTTTCCTTACATACCTCTCTGGCTTCCTCGACTCTCATAGTTCGTCTCATACACGCTCGCCGGTTACGGAGACTCTTGACTTTGAGGTATTTCCTGTAGCACTAAGTGGTAAACCATCTACTTTATGCAGATGACGCGGTTTTAATAGCGCCAACAGCCACTGATCTGCAAACACTAGTCACAGTTATGAAAGACGACTGCATGATCAATGGCTTACACTAGAATGTGAAGAAAACCAAGATTATGGTTTTTGAAAGGGAAGAAACCAGAACGAATGTAAGGATTGTGGTTGGTAACGATGTGCTGGAGCAAGTGAATGAGTTTGTATATCTTGGATGCGCCTTCAGTAAGGATGGGAAATACACCGCTGACATAGAGAGAAGAGTGAGTGCAGGGAACAGAGTGAATGGTGCGATGGGAAAGCTACTCGGGAGCCGGCACTTAAGCCATAAGGCGCAGCTGGCCATACATAACGGAGTTCTTGTCCCAACGCTGTTATATGGTAGCGAGAGCTGGGTATGTAAGAAGGAGAATGAAAGTAGGATAAATGCGGTAGAAATGCGAGCTCTGCGGAAGATGTGCGGAGTGAAGCTGACCGACCGCATTAGCAACAGCATAGTAAGACAGCGAGTAGGTATGAACGATAGTATTGGTGTAAAGATGAGAACGGGCATGCTCCGTTGGTTCGGGCATATAGAAAGAATGCCAAAGGAAAGAATGACAAAACAGATATACAATGTGTAAGTGGAAGGATGCAGGTACCGGGGAAGACCTAGACTATTTTACCACGACCAAATAAACCGAGTCTTATCTGATGGAAAAGTCAAGAGTCTCCGTAACCGGCGAGCGTGTATGAGACGAACTATGAGAGTCGAGGAAGCCAGAGAGGTATGTAAGGAAAGAACCTGTTGGAACTCTGTACTCTCTGCCTACCCCGCAAGGGATCTGGCGTGAGGTTATAGATAGATAGATAGATAGACGTAATATATAATGGCTCCAATATAATTTCGTGGCTTTGAACAGACATAAGAGAAGGCCTTTGCCCAGCATTGGAACAGTGCAGGTTAGTCGATAAATATTATTAATAGGCAATGGTATTTCTAGCAAATGTTTTCTGTCACGCACATTAAATAACATACCGAAAATAACCGAGTACAAAACCCCGTACATAAAATACACACATCCCGCGGGCGAGATTAGTCAAGGATGTCCGCGTCTGCCTGCGCTCCAGACTTGAGTTCAAGTAAGTATTCTATGGCGTATATATATATATATATGACCGCATTTCAGAAAGCTCACTAAGAGGTTGGTTTTAGTTACTACTTAAGGTGGTAGTCCTTTATACGAAGATATAAATATAGAAGTCTTATAAGCTCATAGGTTTGATAAGTACCAATAACTGGTGGCCATACCTGCTTCCATGAATCCACACTGCATCCGCATGGAGTATGATCTAATATCTCTTACCTCGATCTTTGAGCACACTTTCTGAACACTAATGAAGTGCAGAGTGATTTATTATAAAGCAAAGCATATCTATAGCAAATGTTTTGCGTTTTAATTATCAACTATTTATCGATACAAACACACCAGATCCTTGCGGGGTGGGCAAAGAGTACAGAGTTCTAACAGGTTCTTTCATCAATCATCAATTAACATACAGAATAAAACCGAGTGCAAAACCCCGAACATAAAATACACAAATCCCGCGGGCGAGCTATTAGTCAAGGATGTCCGCGTCTGAAGTTTTTAGCTGAGAATATTAATGCTTTTACGGTCGGTCTCCTGTATTGTCAGCTGCGGGATTTATTAATTGCAGATGTAATAAGTATTTGCTACGAGTAGAATTCTATTACATGAGAAAGTCTCCGTGCTTCGACAGCAGTTGGACTCTTAATGTGGTTAACTTTGAGCTGAGTCAGCTGTGAGCTTGCCAAGTTCCAATAGCAGGTGGCCACAAACTTGCTTTTTTTAAACCTCACTGTGTCCGCGTTGAGAAAAACCTAATCGTTCAACTCGATTCATTAGCAGACATTTTTCCAGAAATAGGAGACTGATCACTTTTTTATTATTTTTGTATTTGATAAAAAGAATCTGTATTTCAAGCTAATATTTGTGTAATACCCATCAAGTAACTTGGGATATAACTGAGTACAAAACCCCGTACATAAAATACACAAATCCCGCGGGCGAGCTATTAGTCAAGGGTGTCCGCGTCCACCTGCGCTCCAGACCGGGATTCAAGTAATCACTGGAGTTTTTAGCAGAGAATAATAGTGACGCTTTTCCTGTGTCGGATTCCTGTTTGTACTGCTACGGGATTTATTGCTCTATCATGTAGAATATTCATATTTTGTATAAATAAGAAAGGCGTTCGAAGAATACGTAGCAATTCAAGGTTAAACGTTCAACTTAGACGATATGAGATACGTGACAGTTTGAGGAAATTCCGTTTTAGAACGTTGGCTGCCATTTAATATGGTAGTTGTTAAGCCAGTTTGTCGACGGCTAGATAAGTTCCAACAACAGGTGGCTACAAACATGCTTTTACCAATCTGCATGTTCTGCATTAAATAATTATATTATTAGTTAGTATTACTAGAAAATGTTTCACTAGAGTTTTTAGCTGAGAATTATAGTGACAGTTTCACTAAATCGGTTATGTTCTATGGGATTTATTACTCTATCATGTAGCATACTAAATATTTTGTATAACTAAGACTGAAATAGGCGTTTGAAGTATTCCTAGAAATTTAAGGTTAAGCGTTCAGCTCATTCGAATTGAGATGAGTGACAGTTTGTGGCGATTCCGTTATAGAGCGTTTCCTTACTTCGGAAGGCATGTTAAGCCAGTCGTGATCCTGGCTGCCATTTAATATGGTAGTTGTTAAGCCAAGTTGTCGACGGCTAGATAAGTTCCAACAGCAGATGGCTACAAACCTGCTTTCACCAATCTGCGTGTCCTGCATGAAATAATATTATCTGTATTACTACAAAGTATTTCATAAGACTTTTTAGCTGAGAATCACAATGACGGTTTTACTGAGTCGGTTTCCCGTTTTTTCTGCGTCGGGATTTATTACTCTGTCATGTAGTGATTATTATTTTTATAGGTAAACCTGAAAAGACATACTCGCAGCTTTGTAAGATTATAGTATTCTTAGCATTCCAAGATTAAAGGTTCCGAGGTCGGTTTAATAAGAGTGTTTGTTTGAGGAAACTCCATTCTGAAGCGTCTCCGTACTTCAGAAGGCATGTTAAACCATTTGTTCTAACTGCCAATTAATATGGCAGTCTAGCTAGTGGTAGATAAGTCGTCAGCTTGATAAGTTCCAGCAGCAAGCAGCCACAAACCTGCCTCCACCAATCAGCACTGGGTCCGCGTGGTGGTCTTATCTATGAATCTTGTTTTGTTGAAGGAGACATTTGCCCAATAGCGAAATAATATAGCTTGATTCTTTAAGATTAAAAAATAGTAGGTAAATAAATTAGAGGCGCTCGTAGCGCTGTGCGACCGCGGTGTTCTTACCGATTACCAAGGTTAAGCAGCGTTCGACTCGGTTGGCTCGAGATGGGTGACCGTTTGTGGCATTTTCATATTCGAGCGTCTCCGTGCTTCGGAAGGCACGCTAAGCCGTTGGTCCCGGCTAACACTTAATGTGGTAGTCGTTAAGCCGAGTTGGAAGCCTTAAAGGCGGCTTGATAAGTTCCAGCAGCAGGTGGCCACAAACCTGCCTCCACCAATCCGCACTGGGTCCGCGTGGTGGAGTATGACCTAATCTCTCTCACCTCGATTAGTGAGAGAAGGCCTTTGTCCAGCAGTGGGCAGTATGGGCTGATATTATTATTATTATTAAATAAATTAGTTTATTTTTGAATGCGTGATAGAAAGCGTTTAATGGGGACACAGAATTGCCGCAAACTGGACGAATAGCCGGTCGTAAAAAGCGACTAAATTAAGCAGCAAAAATATCGACAGATCCCTCGCGGGGCAGAGAGTACAGAGTTCCAACAGGTTTGTTCCTTACAGATCTATCTTCTTCCACTCTCATAGTTTGTCTCAATTACGCTAGTCGGTTACTGAGACTCTTGACTTGCCCTTCAGATAAGACATGATCTATTTGGTGATACTCATTAAGCAGCAAATACTGTAAATAAACACAGTCTCATCTACATGCATCACTCACACCGGTACACCCACATTCCTCAAGTTCAAATCGAAATCCTTCAAACTCAGGAATTCGTGATCGCCACCGCTAAATCAAAAAAAAAAACTCCAAAAAATACATCATTGAAAACATCTAAAATAAACCCCATTGACAAAAATGGCAAAATGCGAACAATCAAAAATACGCAAGACGCCATTACCAGTGTACCATTTGGGCGCTAAATAATGCAAGATTTTAACATTACATTCGCTAATTTAACACCGGGAAAGCAAAGAAATCCTTTTAAACGTACATTCCGGCGGTGCCATACATTTTTCGTTCCGACAGAGATTGATGCGGCTTTTTTGTTTCAAAATACGTTATAATGATAAGTAATGTTATATGATGAATGCTGGCTACGTAGAAAATGAATTAACATTTTTGTGCGACGGTTTTCATGTTCTGGATTTCGAAGACACGGACCGATTTTTAAGATAAGTAGAGTTTGTGTTTTGTAGTCAGAAGTAAACGTACAGGATTATGTCTTATGGTGTAAGGTACTTAATTATTCCATCTGTACTTATACACTGTCACAACTTTAAATCTCAAGCGGAAATGGGAAAGATGTAATAGGGGGCGAGTCTAGAGCCATATACCGGGCACAATACCAGATTCCGGACTGATACTGGGAATGGGACTACAAAGGAGCTGTACCTGAAATGGAATGTTTTAACGGTTCGACAAATATTCATACTACACATAGTCCAAAGAAAACATTCCGAGCTGGTCTATAACTATGAGTTATCTCGAGACAAGAGGAAAAGGGGAAGGGTATGTCAAACGAGAAGCTTTTACACACAGTTCTCCCATAGATTTTATTGTTTTTATTGTTTTCTGGGTGGTAACCTCTACAATAAAATTAATACTTTGCTTTGTATCTACTCACTACATAAAATCGATTGTAAATCTGCAGTAACCAATTGGTTAAAAACACTAGATTATGACGCAACTGAAAACATAATGCACCCCATGATATGATAAAGTAATATAAAATGCACATACGTTCTCACATTCACTCACTTGCACTAACACACACACGCAACACACATACACACACATGCACACACACACACACACACACACGCACACACACACGCACGCACGCACACGCACAATCCCACATACACATTCATTTTTTACATATTTTTTTTTGCATGGGCTTAAATTTTAATATAGTTATATGCTTTAGTAATTCTTATATAATGGTAATTTATAATTTATTAGTAATTTATTCTTATTATGCTAAATTTTAATTATTATTATAATTTAATAATTTTCATCACTTCGCCTACAACTATCAGGCTATCGGATATTGCCTTTGCTAGCTAAATAACATAGTCTTAAAGTAGAGTGGGGACCTGGTGGCCTGTAACACAGGTATTGCTATACCTATCTCAGGCACCAGTCTCTCACAATATAGTTAGAACGATTTAGTTAGTTTTAAGCACAACATGTACAATTATTGTGATGAGAAAATAAATACATTATTATTATTATTATTATTAATTTAGGATTTGAACCCAAGATCTTGAAAACCCTACGCACATTATGCGTCACTAGACCAATGAGGCAGTAATATTTGAACTCTCGAGAAATACGTAATACATTGAGTTAGTACTTAAATGTACACTATGTTTTTATTAACGCTACGAGTATTGTGATGAGAGTATACACACTACACGTCTGCTATTCCCGCTCTGAAAATATATACGCGATGGTATTTTTTATTTTTTTTATTTATTATAATAATTATATAGTGCGGGCCAACCCGCACTGGGCCAGCGTGGTGAACTATGGCCTAAACACTCTCAGTTTGAGAGGAGGTCCGTGCCCAACTGTGGGACTGTTTCTTAACAGGGCTAATATTATCATTATATTAATACGTGAAGCAAAAACTTTGTACCCCTTTTTACGAAAATTGCGAGGACGGAGGAGTTTGAAATTTCCCACACTTATAGTTTATATCGAGAAGGAGTGCAGAATGCTAATATTTCTTTTAAATTATGAATAAAAAATACATTAAATCAATAAAAAAACCATTACACACACTACCATGTATTTGACACAATACACTTCAAATTGAAAATAGATTAATATTGTTTCTTCTTCTTCTTCTTCTTCAAGTTATGGCTTCACACTAATTATAAGTGTATTTTGCCAGTGTCCAGTGAGATATATAATCGTGTTTGTTTAAATTAATTCGACTCCCCGATGAATTTGATGACAACGATGATAATGAAATTAATGAAGTACCCCACCCTGGATAGTAAAGCGGTGGATACTTTACATACCAATTTATTAGGCAAGGGCCGTTTTGAGGGAAGTCGAAAAGGCACGTTTAATCACTTTGTTACAATTACCTTCACTCATGCACATATAAGAACACATAATGGTTAATATTCCACCAGCATTACACATTATTAGTCGAAATAACAATTATGGTCGAATTTCGACCAATGAGCGACCATTAATTATAATAATTTGAGCTGAAGTAGACACATCGAGTTATGACGAAAATTAAATTAGTTAAGTATTCGTCTAGGTGTAATAAACGAGTAATATTTTCAACCAAGTGTATTACCATATCTAGATAGACCTAGGGTTATGATTTTATCGATTAGTTTTTATTTAAGTCACCCTGAGCTGCAATACTTATTCTTCAAATATTTCCAAAATCGAAATTGTTTAATATCGCTAAGGGAATTAATTTCAAACACTAACAAACATTATTAATGATTTACATAGTCACTCAATATTCTTGATAAAAATTAAAATAATAAACAAATGAATAATTTCCCAAGGTTAGGATTTTCACTACGACTCCTACTACATAGCCCATAGGATTAGTTAGCTGAAATAGTCCCTCCCCCCCCCTATTACATGGGAGCTAATATCGTCAGCGAAAAGTGGATGTACTCATTACACCTCTGTCAGCCCGACTTGGGGAATATAGGCGTGACGGTATTTTTTTTTATTATAACAATTTTAGCTGAAGTAGACATATCGAGTGATGACAAAAATTTAATTAATTAAATATTCGTCTAGGTGTAATAAACGAGCTAATTTCCAACCAAGTTTATTAACACATGTAGATAATCATGGACCTAGGTTTATGATTTTCTCGATTAGTTTTTATTTAGGCCACCTTAAGCTTCAAGATTCGTTCTTCTAATATTTCCAAAATCGATCACGAAAAGTACATACTAC
Source organism: Phalera bucephala (assembly GCA_905147815.2). NCBI lineage: Eukaryota > Metazoa > Arthropoda > Insecta > Lepidoptera > Notodontidae > Phalera > Phalera bucephala. Next base: position 10,277,811 of record LR990632.1, on the reverse strand, counting down.
GCCGGAAAATCAATACACCTTTCCAAGCACTTACGTATCCAAATACTATAAAATATGGTACGGTCTGCATAAACATACTTTATTTTCAAATTTTTTATGCAATATAATTAATTGAAACATTGTTAAATATCGCTAAGGGGATTAAATTAAAACACTAATAAACGTTATTAATGATTCACAAATTCACTCAAAATGCTTGATATAAATTAAAAAATCAAATGTATAATTTCCCAAGGTTAGGATTTTTACAACGACACCTACTACATAGCCCATAGGATTAGTAAGCTGAAGTGACAATGGGCGAGCCACAAAGCACGAAGATCGGATGGGCGTTGGGGCAGAAAGATTCTAGAGTGAAGGCCACGTATTGGCAGATAGACTGACGATCTTGTGAGGATCGCAGGAAGTCGTTGGATGCAGGTGGCATCAGACCGGCTGCGCTGGAGAACGATTGGGGAGGCCTATGTTTGGCAGTGGACAAGTATAGGCTAAGATGATGATTGCCTACTACAGTGTAGGTACTCAAAATATAGGGAACTTCTAAAAAACAATAGTTAATATTCGTAATATTACTTTTATTTAAATCTTACTCTACATTCAGTTCTTTGTGTAAAATTTTGAATCATATTTAAGGGCATTTGTTTTTATGTAACTTATATTTTTCCACAGGAAATTTGATTCGTGACAAGGCGTAGAAATGAACGTAATGTTCTTTATTATTACTATTTTTTACTATCAAAGCTAAGTAGAAACAGCAAATGTATTACTAATATGCACTGTCCGTATTATTTCGTCGTTAACTCAGTACTCTCTACCTATCCTCTAAGGACCTCAGAGGCCTCCCTTAAAGCCCACCACAACGACCGGCCTTATGTTGCACGCATCTAACTTCTACTGCGACCTTCACAAAGTCATCGGTCCATCTTGTAGGGGGCTTGATATAGATAAATAGCATTATTTCGTATCGATCGTACCTAGCAAATGTATCAATGTTGACGCAATAACTCGACTAAAATAACATCCCTAGAGACGTCAGCGCCGCGCTCACGCACAGCACTACTCAAGGAAGACGGAACACTACCGACGACGGTTATGGTCACAATAATAACTTACACTAACGTTGTAATTTTATAATAAATATAATATTAGCCCTGTTAAGGATCTGTTCCACCGTTGGGCACGGGCCTCCTCTCAAACTGAGAGGGTTTAGGCCATAGTCCACCACGCTGGCCCAGTGCGGGTTTCACACACCTTCGAGAAATTCTCAGGCATGCAGGTTTCCTCACGATGTTTTCTGTCATCGTTAAAGCGAGTGATAGTTAATTTATAATACGCACATAATTTCGAAAAGACAGAGGTTAGGAAAGACAGATGGATGGAACCCAGGCTGGTTTGAACCCGAGACCTCTGACTTTGCAGTCCAACGGTCTAACCACTAGGCTATCACTTATAAATTTTATTACATTGTATAAAAACCGTTCTAAATAAAGTTTTCACATTATTTATATCACAGTGTGAACATCGATATTTTTGAATTATAAAAATCTGTCCTCAGAATTTCGATGCTAACCGTCCTAAGCCCAATGGCCGATAAAAATGTTTTCTGCCTAAAAATAGTTCGTTCCGCACATAGTACCGACTAAAACCGTCGTGCGAAATATTTCAATTGGAAGGATTACCGGTTTCCACTGGATTTAGTTTTTTGTGTCAGCTCTTAAAAGTTTAACTTTTTTTTTCGATGCTGCCACGAATATTCAGATGGGTTTTGTTATTTGTTTATTTACGAGTATATGAGACAAAGATAGTTTTGGTCGCCTTTTGTTCTCATTCCATTCAAAAATAGGTCAACTAATTAATTCCACCATCTGGACCCTTCTATCTACCTATCTATTTATATCATCACGCCAGATCCCTCGCGGGGTAGGCAGAGAGTACAGAATCCCAACAGGTTCTTTCCTTATATACCTCTCTGGCTTCCTCCACTTTCATAGTTCGTTTCATACACACTCGCCGGTTCCGGAGAGTCTTGACTTGTCCTTCAGATAAGACTTGGTCTATTTGGTCGCGGTAAGATAGTCTAGGTCTTTCCCGGTACCTACATCCGTCCACCTTCGCATTGTATATCTGTTTTGTCATTCTTCCTACTGACATTCTTTCTATATGCCCGAACCCTTATTCTGGACCCTTATTTGTTATTACCAAACTTGGCGTGTTACCACTCGATCTTTTCACAAAGTTATCTTAACGCGCCGCGTTACGCGTAAAATTGTTCATAGCATCAATTAGTAATTTTACTGTTGCCGTTACTATGTTTAGAGCCTAATTCACACTTTTTCTGACACCTTTATCTTCATTAGTATTTTGTTCATAATTTTATTCATTTGAATTATGTTTGTTTATTAAAACGTGCATTCTGACATTTCATATAGTTGATTATACATCCTCCTAATATTATAAATGTGAAAATTTATATGTTTGGACGTTTGGCTGTTTGTTACTCAATCACGCAAAATCGTGTGAACGGATTTGGGTGAAACTTGGGGCATACATAGTTTATTTCCTGGATTAACACATAGGAAACTTTTTATCTCGAAAAAATGTGAGGTTTCCATATAAATTCAACGCGGATGAAGTCGCGGGCAGGAACTAGTTCATAATATTTTATAAGTTTGTGATTTACCAGTTTATAATTATTATTATGACCCAAATTAAAAAAAAAATTACATTTATTTAATTGCTAATACTTGCCAAAAGTGTAATCCCTTTGTACAAGATAGTAATCTTTCATTATCCCCACTAACAAATCCCGCACAAATCCGAACCCCAAAACTAACACACTTATAACCATTAGCTAAACGTTCTAGAATAGTCCTAATCTCTTCATGCTTCATGTATTTTAATTAATCACCTTGTGTTTACTCTGTGTCCAAATGTTTGCGATCCCTGTCCCAGACATGAGACATCGGTGTTGATATTACACATACCTACATGTCTAGTTCTATAAATCAGTCTGTACAGCCCTAATGTTAGGCAAAGGCCTTCTCTCACAAAACGAGGCCAGAGAGATTAGGTCATACTTGTAGAAATCATAATCATTACGACAGGGTCGTGGACAAAATGTCTTTGCTAGTGGCGGCTCTGTGGAGCGGGTCTCTCTCTTCCCTCTGTTATGGTCGAGGAGAGTGATGGATGCTTCTCAAGTCATACTCGTGAACAGGTGCTGCTGGTGGGGTCTGGTCCATCCTCTATCCTTTGACTGATTAAACATGTACCGTAGTACTGTTGAATTTTGTCTCGTTCGGCATCACACTGGAGCTATAACCAATTATTTTGTACGCACTCTTTACATATTTTATAGTAACCCTTTCTCTTATTATTGTTATTATACTTTTTTATTATACAAGGTGTAACATAATAAACGCAAGACCTCAGACACCCGGATTAGAGAATTGCTTCATAAAGTCAAAACGAAAACCAAAATTTCAAATTTAAAGGTTTTTACCCTTTTTTAAAGCACTTTTGTACCCCAATTAACAATGAAACTTGTACGTGTATGTGTGCGTTTTGAGAAATACGGAATTAGGAATGCGTTTGGAATCTTCTTCTTGCTATGAATCAAGAATAGATTTAATTTTTTATAGCGCACTGAAGGAGTAAAAGCATTTTTTGCAAATTTAAAAAAATGTAGAATACATTAAAAATTGTTGGAATCGATTCAGTTACCGATTTAGAACAAACTACTTTCAGGTCTTGCGTTTATTATGTAACAGCTTGTATATCTTTACAAAGTCCCTATTTTGTAAATGAGACGACTATGTAGACACTGACTGATACCATGAATCTAAGTACACTTATGTTTAATCTCTACTTAAGCACATCTATTTAGCTCGTTCTGCACTGTTCTCCCACACCATAAAAAGAATTGTAAAACTCTCATTTCTAAAAAGAGTAACCGTGGCGTTTCTTGCCCTTCTCCACAGGAATGACTTTCCGAACAGGTGCCTTTTGGTCTACATGAATAAAAAACTTTTGATTTTGATTAGATAATCACTATGTCTGATACAAAACTGAGCTATGAAATGCGTGTTAGACGTCCGCTAGAGATAGTACTACAGTTAAACTAAGGTTCGCAGTGGTTTATCTTTTGGACCGTAGAAGTTACTTCTGTCAAGGACGTTTTCGTTCTCGTTTTGTAATAAGAATTTTCTTAGGACCTAGATTGTGTGATACAATATATTGAAATATTCATTTTGGATTGCAAATTGTCCGTCAGATACGGATATTTACCACTACTAGAATAAAATTGATGAATAATTATGTTTGTTGGTTCTGGGGTCATTTTCGACGATGTACTTTTATGTGTGTAGACGCACTTACGTCGCCGGACTGATTCCTAGTGTGGGGCGACGTTTTTCTTACAAAGGAGATATCCAACAACTTATCGTTCAAGATAAAATTATACACGCCCAGCAGAAAATAGCAAACGCAGTCCAACATTTCCAGAAGGACTTATTACCCATATTCTTTTTCCCTCAATACCGGTCTTAACTTAATATTTCACGGGTACAGAACATAAAAGACTTACGGAGTCCAATAAAGGACGATTTCTACGCACACGTCCACATTGAGTACGCTAGTAAAACTCAGTTATAGCGGAATAAATCTTACCTCGGACAGCGTAACTGTCTATCTTCTTGCTGAATAATTCTTAAGACTGGGCAGCTTGTATGGATTGTAGAGTACCACGATTTTATTGTAAAGCGTCTCCGCAACCGGCGAGCGTGTATGAGCTAAACTATGAGATTGTGGGAAGCCTGAGAGGTGTGTAAGGAAAGAACAAGTTGAAACTTTATACTCTCTGCCGTCCCTGCAAGGAATATGACGTAAGGATATAGATAGATTTAACTGTAAAAAAGTGAATACAACGATTAAAATGAGTTTTTAAATTATATTCTTAACTCCTTCGACCAAAAGTCTATTTTGACCCGCAAACACTTTTAGACAAACTAAAAAATTAATTTTACATTTTATAACGTTTTTTTTTAACTGCATCAACAATGGCTTACATTGAATGTAAATAAAACCAAAATTATGGTGTTTGAACGAGAAGAAACCAGAACGAATAAAAGGATTGTGGTTGGTAACGATGCGCTGGAGCAAGTGAATGAGTTTGTATATCTTGGATGCGCCTTCAGTAAGGATGGGAAATACTCCGCTGATATAGAGAAAAGAGTGAGTGCAGGGAATAGAATGAATGGTGCGATGCTACTTGGGAGCCGGGACTTAAGCCAAAAGGCGCAGCTGGCCATACATAACGGAGTGCTTGTCCCAATGATGTTATATGCCAGCGAGAGCTGGGTATGTAAGAAGGAGAATGAAAGCTGGATAAATGGTGTAGAAATGCGAGCCCTGCGGAAGATGTGCCGATTGAAGCTGACCGACGGTATTCGCAACAGCGTAGTAAGAAAGCGTGTAGGTATGAAAGATAGTATCGATGTAAAGATAAGAAAGGGTATGCTCCGTTGGTACGGGCATATAGAAAGAATGTCAGAAAAAAGTATGACAAAACTGATATACAGTGCGAAAGTGGAAGATTTTAGGTACCGGGAAAGACCTAGACTATCTTACTACGACCGTGTCTTATTGGAAGGACAAGTCAAGAGTCTCCGTAACCGGCGAGTGTGTATGAAACGAACTATGAAAGTGGAGGAAGCCAGAGAGGTATATAAGGAAAGAACCTGTTGGGATTCTGTACTCTCTGCCTACCCCGCGAGGGATCTGGCGTGATGATATAAATAGATAGGTAGATAGAAGGGTCCAGATGGTGGAATTAATTAGTTGACCTATTTTTGAATGGAATGAGAACAAAAGGCGACCAAAACTATCGGCGATCACGTATAAGACGAACTATGAGAGTGGAGGAAGCCAGAGAGGTATGTAAGGACAGAACCTGTTGGAACTCTGTACCCTCTGCCTACCCTGCAAGGGATCTGGCATGATGATATAGATAGATTAAACGTCTAACAATGTATAGCGACAAAAAATACTAGTTTTGTTATTGTTATAAATTATTGCATTTTTCATAGTCCTTGTAAAGTTGCCAAAAGGGATTTAGCTGGTTAACATATTAGATCGATGACTGTTTATTGATTAAAATCGGGATGTGATTAATATGGAGCTGAAGCTGAGACGTTAATCTGTGGAATCGAAGCCACACACAAGTATACCTGTTACAGATTTTTTATGCATAACTGCTTTTAATAGATTTTCTATTAAAAAGAAGCCATTATGAATTCGATTAAAAGATGATTGAATTCTTTAATTGTGATTATAATGTCATGTCCAAATACTCCATTTCTTATCTGAAGGGCAAGTCAATTGTCTACGTAACCGGTGAGCGTGTATAGGACGAACTATGAGAGTGGAGCAAGCCAGAGAGGTATGTAAGGAAAGAACCTAATGAAACTCCACTCTCTGTCCACCCTGCAAGAAATTTGTCGTAACGTTATAGATAGAGATAAAACAAATTGAATATCATTGTTATAAATACAATCAAAATGTAGCATATAATTCATAGGTTAAGTTAGGGTTACCGCTAGCCCAGCTGCTAGATCTCAGAGGTCAGACAGGCCTTTGCTCCTTATAAATATCGGTATTCACTCGAATTAGAGCCGACTGAAAGCCGATTCTAATCAAATTTGAGAGACGATAAGAGCATTTTCGTCAAGATACATATGTCTTTCAACTTAATAAAATTTTATTTTAATTTAATAAAATTAGAACTTTGTCATACACCCCTGTAAAGAGTCACTCATGTTGATTTACAACCATTTCGACTTGGGTGTAGTATTTATACAACATGTAACATAATTAATGTAAGACCAGAAAGTAGTGTGTTCTAAATCAACTGAATCGATTCCAGTTATTTCTAATGTATGTTAGAATTTCTTTTTAAATACTTGAATGAGTTAAAATTGCTGTAACTTCATCAACATCAATCAATTCCAAACGATCGTTGACCTGCAGTATTAAATATATTTAACCATGATCAAAATAGTCCAATACAATATTCCAACACAAGGATATTCATATGTATACGTGGAGAAGAAATGAACAGAAAAGCATGATAGATTTGATCCTGGTAGATAACCGTCTCCGAAGTAAACTTCAAGATACCCGTGCATATAGAGGCCCCACTCTTGAATCGGACCACTATCTCGTAATTGCGCGGTTCAGTGGTTTGTTCAGGAAGTGAAGGCACTGGCGAGAGCGTATCGCCTTCGGAGGCCTTGAAAGAATCGAGGTTGAAAGGTTGCAAGATGAGAATGTGAGGAGAACGTATGAAGACAGAGTCCGGGACAAGCTTTTGACAGCTGGTTCTTCGGACTCAAACATAGATGAATGCTGGAATTGTCTGAAAGAGAGTTTGGTAGAATCAGCGAAAGAAGTATGTGGCTGCTCAAAGAAGCATAGCACAGCAAAAGGGGATGCATGGTGGGACACAGAGTTAAAAAGCTCTGTAGAAAGTAAAAAGAAAGCGTGGCAGGACTATGTCTCTTCTTTGAATCTAAATGACAGTATGACGGAGATGAAGAAAGAAATATACCGGCAATGCAAGAATGCCACCAAAACCTTAGTGAAAGAAAAGCGTGAAAGAGCTAGTGTGATTGAGGAGGAGAGGCTGACGAAGAACTTCGAGAATAACACCAAACTCTTTTGGAGTAAGGTGAGAAAGGCTCGAGGTGATTCGTCAGGCTCCAGAATGGAAAAGATAAAATCTAAGGATGGTGACATTCTTGCAGACACACAAGCTGTGCTAAACCGGTGGAGTGAATACTTTGGAGAAATGTATGAGAATGCCCCGGATCCTGGTGCCACAGACGAGCCCAGAGGCGAGTTTGCGGCACCAGAATCCACAGAGGACATCACTATGGAAGAAGTTGAATGGGCAATACGAAGTATGAAAAATGGTAAAGCTGCGGGAATAGACATGATATCTGCCGAGATGATTAAATATGGTGGAACTTGCGTCCGGGACGCTTTTTGGGTCTTCGCAAATCTTTGCTGGAAGACCGGTAGAGTCCCTACAGATTGGCGCCGCGCAGTCATAGTACCCTTGATCAGTTTGATCAGCTTGGCAGCTAAGGTGTATGGTAAAATTATTGAACGGAGAATGCGCGAGAAGTCCGATGGAGTGTTGTGTGGGGCACAGGGAGGTTTCAGGTCTGGAAGAGGATGTTCGGATCAAGTTTTCTCCCTCCGCAACATCGTAGAAAAGTATCTGGCAGTAGGCCGGAAGGTTTTCTGCGGTTTTGTGGACCTGGAGAAGGCGTTTGATAGAGTCGTGCGAAAGAGACTTTGGGACATTTTGCCAGAATATGGTATAAACGGCACCCTGTTGCGAGCCGTCCAGTCCACCTACGTGGACAGCAAGGCATGCGTACGGGTGGGTGGTAACATGTCACCTTGGTTTGACGTTAAAATCGGCGTCAAGCAGGGTTGCGTGTTGTCCGCTAGACTGTTTATAGTGTATCTGGATAAAAGTCTTCAAAGACTGTGTGCGATGACTGAAGGGGTAAAAATGGGTGATCTAGTGATAAACCACCTATTGTATGCAGATGACGCGGTTTTGATAGCGCCAACAGCCACTACAATGGCTTACATTTGAATGTGAAGAAAACCGAAATTATGGTTTTTGAACGGGAAGAAACCAGAACGAATGCAAGGATTGTGGTTGGTAACGATGTGCTGGAGCAAGTGAATGAGTTTGTATATCTTGGATGCGCCTTCAGTAAGGATGGGAAATGCACCGCTGATATAGAGAGAAGAGTGAATGCAGGTAATAGAGTGAATGGTGCGATGGGAAAGCTACTTGGGAGCCGGCACTTAAGCCAAAAGGCGCAGCTGGCCATGCATAACGGAGTGCTTGTCCCAACGCTGTTATATGGCAGTGAGAGTTGGGTATGTAAGAAGGAGAACGAAAGCAGGATAAATGCGGTCGAAATGCGATCTCTGCGGAAGATGTGCGGAGTCACGCTGACCGACCGTATTCGCAACAGCGTAGTAAGAAAGCGAGTAGGTATGAAAGATAGTATCGGTGTAAAGATGAGAAAGGGTATGCTCCGTTGGTTTGGGCATATAGAAAGGATGCCAGAAGAAAGAATGACAAAACAGATATACAATGCGAAAGTGGAAGGATGTAGGTGCTGGGGAAGACCTAGACTATCTTACCATGACCAAATAGACAGTGTCTTAGCTGAAGGGCAAGTCAAGAGTCTCCGTAACCGGCGAGTGTGTATGAGACGAACTATGAGAGTGGAGGAAGCCAGAGAGGTATGTAAGGAAAGAACCTGTTGGAACTCTGTACTCTCTGCCTACCCCGCGAGGGAGCTTGCGTGATGATATAGATAGAGATAGATAGATCAAAATAGAATCATTTCAATTGCACTTCTTAACCCTTATATCACTATCAGTATACTCGGACGGGTATTGGTTGGCGGGGTAAATTTTTTGCTGACGTTTGCAAAAATAACAATAATTCGAAAACTATAATTAGTTTTCGCTTGAAATGTAATGTAAACTATTTTATGATGATGACGTGTTTTATTTGATCATTTACTTGATTAAGCTTATCACCTGATACCATTAAAACTGCTACCTCAAACATACAAACACGGAAAATGTTTAATTTTCGCCTTCATTACTCCTGAATACGTCAGGTTTGGTAGTTAATTTGAATATCTAACTTATTCAGATAAGTAATTAACTCTTCAAAATTGAAACTTTATATTGAATATGATAACCAAAAATCTAATTTGAGTGTCTTAGATTTTGCATTATTTCAGTAACACGTCGTATACGTCCCTATCTCAACAATTGTGAGAGGAATTTATTTATCTTTTAACCCCTTAGTACCCACATGTTTAACAAAACAGCATGATTCTAACCATTATTTACTATTTATCTTAGTCGTTATCGAAAACATGCCATGTTTGGGTCTTAATGCCTTGATTTACAGTTTAGTTTGGTTATTTAGACGATCAGGTATTTTGAAGCGTGAAAGGTGTTAGGGCAATTACCTTGAGGTATACAGTAAGCAATGGATAAAACAAGATGGGTCGATGACCTGTCGACGTAAAAGCTGAATGCGTACAGCATAGAATTAGCTGTCGTGGAGATCTTTGAAAGAGGAATATCCTGGCGTAAGTCACCTGAAAAGGAAATCTCCTTTGGATCTCTTGGGACATCGATCGGGTCTTTCTTTCTTCTCCTCGGTCATCGATCAGTGAGTTTTTTTCTCTCTGTTGGTATCTGTGATAAGTCTGAGTTGGATAACCGGTCGAACAGGATCAGACACAGATCTAGCCGACGAGATCGAAGAATCCATTCGCACGCAGGCGCGCATGCACGCACGCACGCGCACACGCACACGCACGCGCACGCACACACGCGCACGCACACACGCGCAAGCACACACGCGCACACGCACACGCACATGCACACACACGCGCACGCACACACACGCGCACGTACACGCGCACGCACACAAATATGACCAGTCGAAGTATTCCGTGTAATGTTTATATCAGAAATAATAGGTTAACATGAAATTATTACTACTATTATTTTTTTTACTTTCTGTGTTTATTACTGCTAAACTTATAAAACAAAACAAGCTTGTTTATATATAAGTTTTCCGAAACAAAAATATACCTAATACTACCATATATAAAGCTTATAAAAGTAGGTACATCAACCAAGCAAAGATATTAGTTTAACAGTAGGTACCAAAGTATATAGTAAGTATATAGTCTTTCAGTATTTGCTGTTTTCTCAATTTATAAGTACTTAAAGCCCTAGGCTTTTGTACAACAGAATGTTCCACAGACAGACAATGTTGATCTTTCAGTCATGCCTTCGTTATGCCAGAGGCTCTTAATATACCCTAATATACAAAGTAAATTTTACTCAATTTTTGACCCATATTCTAGCCAAATAAATCGTAATTTGATTGATGTTTTTTGAAGAAATAGAGAGAGTATTAAATACACGTAAACATTTTGTGCGTGTGTAAGCTCTGGTATGCTTAAATAATAACAATGGAGGTAAATACAATTTGTATTAAATTGTACCAACTAGTGGCCGGTTTCAATATTCAAATCAAGACTTTTTTTCTTTTGTTTTAGAAATACGTTAACAAACATGAAATTTCACATACGTAAATACCCATACCAGAACAAATAATTGTGGATCACACAAAGATTTGTCCCACGCGGGAATTTGAATCCGCGATTATTGGACACAGTGGGCGGAGATTTGCTTACTATGTCAAAATTGTATCCGTAGTAGAAAAAATTTATCCTTAGTTTACATATTACTCAGGTACCCTTACTAGCAATGATTCCTGCGTCCTGCGTGCGTTAAAAAACATAAAATTCACATACACAAACATCCAAACAGAAGTAAATATTTGTGGGTCATACAGAGTATTGACCCATGCGGGTTTGTAATAAAAATAATAATCATAGGGCAGGGCAGCTTGTGGCGAGCTGTTGGTGAGTAACGACACCACGGACCCGAGTGCTTCAGAAGGTCGGTCAGGGCCCCCAACTCGGCGTGTCTTCGTCGGTCGAGTGGAAACCGAAGGGTGCCCAGGACTCTTGGCTCTGGCTAGCCTTAATTGGCCGTCCAGAGAGGAGCCGTGAAAGCTATATCGACGTAGGAAGATAATGCGATCCTACGTCGATGTACTCCAGGGGTGGAAGTGATAAAGGGCATAACGCCGCGAGTAACTTCGGAGAAAGCGCAGCACACCTCTCTACACCCCTGAACCGCTAACACCGCTGTTGCCCTCAGTTGTCCTAGGACGACCGTTTGAGGGCCCATCTAGTAAGCGGCGAGTCACCGCCGGCCACGGGTAATTAGGTATCACTAATTATGGCCGGTGTCCGTCCCCTTTGAAATAGTCCTGTTTTTGTCCATCAAACCACATTTACATAGCCCTTATTTCCTTTTCATAATTTACAATAGTCCTTGCACCTGCCGGGGTCAGTTCGCTGGTTATGTTTCTTCATTTTCAGCAAGTGATCTCAGCAGTTGGCTTACATAACATTTACGTCTCGCAAAGGGCCTCTACGTGTTGGACCCATGTTTCCATGCAAGCCTTTCAAAGGTCCGGGTAAAGCCAGTAAAAAAAAATCCAAAACAAAAAAATAATAATAATCATATCAGCCTATACTGCCTACTGCTGGACAAAGGTCTTCTCTCACAAATCGAGGTGAGAGAGATTAGGTCATACTCCACCACGCGGACCAAGTGCGGATTGGCGGAGGCAGGTCTGTGGCCAGCTGGTGGAACTTATCAAGCCGCCTTTAAGGCTTCCAACTTGGCTTAACGACTACCACATTAAGTGGTAGCCGGAACCAACGGCTTAACGTGCCTTCCGAAGCACGGAGACGCTCGAATATGAAAACACCACAAACGGTCACCCATCTCGGGCCGACCGAGTCGAACGCTGCTTAACCTTGGTAATCGGTAAGAACACCGCTATCGCACAGCGCTACGACCGCCTCCATTCCACGATTAATAGATCTAGTGGTTGAAGCGGTTTAGACTCTTAACCTCTCGACCAAGGTATCTGTCAAATTAGACATATAGTCAAGGATCTTTTTGGCCGTGGATGACATTGAGAGAGGGCGGTGGTGTGAAATTAAGGTTAACATTATTAATTTTTTTATCTATCTATCTATAACCTCACGCCAGATCCCTTGCGGGGTAGGCAGAGAGTATAGAGTTCCAATAGGTTCTTTCCTTACATACCTCTCTGGCTTCCTCGACTCTCATAGTTCGTCTCATACACGCTCGCCGGTTACGGAGACTCTTGACTTTTCCATCAGATAAGACTCGGTTTATTAGGTCGTGGTAAGATAGTCTAGGTCTTCCCCGGTACCTGCATCCTTCCACTTTCACATTTTATATCTGTTTTGTCATTCTTTCTTCTTAATTTTTTTATATTTTCAGGAACTATTTTAACAGATGTGTCGGCACTGTTTCTAATTAAAAAACTACTTAGGTAAATTTTATAGCACACGGCAACTCTTCGACTGTTATAAAGTGACATTTTATGACGTTAGTTCCGATGTTGACCGCGGGCCAAAAGATCCTTGTAGGTCTGTAATCTGTCTTATTGGGATTAAATTCAAAATCCATAAATCTAATGTAGTCATCTGCAAGACATATGCCTAAATACACCAATTTTAATCATAACGCGGTGCGTTACGATAACTTCGTACAACGTTCGTGAACGGTTCTCATCTATGGCATACAGAATTCCATAAAGGATCATTTAACGAAGTTATCGTTACGCGGATGCGTTTGATTATAGCGCATAAGGGCCCTATCGTTAAGATATCAGTGGTGAGAAACCTGAAAAGTAGCCAAAGTCTTAATCACTGTTGCACAGTTGCTACCTAAAACTTCTAATACCCACTCCTCAGTATATCTAACTTAACGCTGTTACCAAAGTGGTGGGTCAAATGTTATCTCAGAACAAACACAGATCGATTAACCCGTAACCGAGGCAAGACTCACAGCGACTCAGCCATTAGTGTTGGCAAACATATTTGTGTTATCCGCAGGATGTATAGGGTACGAAACGATACTATAAGCTCTTGATTGACGGATGAAGTATAAAAGAAAGTACATGCCATGGGCTGATTTAGTGTTCTATTTAAATTTCAAGAAGAGGGGAAATCCAACTTTATCGTTGTTGAAATTAGAATATCTATTCAAATAATCAAATTTTTGAGTTGTGTCTTTATAGAATTAATGGCTTGCTGTAAAGTAAGAAACTAGCAGGCATCGCTGATCTTATTTTTTTGCATCATCCAGGTATTGAACTACGGCTACAACATAAAGTTGCAGCCTGGTCTAGACCGGGTTAGTGATCATCAAGGTCGATAAGCGTTTGTTTTATAGTAAATACTATTTTTAAGCATCTTTGCATTTAATAAAGTGCTTTAAGCTGCCAGTTATTAATCATATTATAGTCGTCAAGCCGATTCAATCCTTCGCAGGCGATAAGTTCCAACAGCAGGTGGCCACAATAGTGCCTTCACCAATCCGCACTAAGTCCGCGTCGTGGTATGGCCTAAGGAAAAAGCAAACAGATTTTCACACAAACTTAGGTGCCCTATCACCTTCTATTCATCCAACAAAGAGATAGTATATAGGCTGATTGACCCTAAAACTACTACAATTCTAAATAAACACACAATTTCTAATTAATAATAAAGCAACTGGTAATTCGATTTCCTTAAAGCATTAACCCAATTATGTTCATAAAACTATTTCGTTTGTTTGCTAGTTTGTATCTAATAGTGTATTACTGTGAGAAGGAAAACTAATCGAGGTTAAAGTTATCCTTTTAGTTTATTGAATATTTTAGTGCCTTAGAACATGTGATGTTAATTTGAGTAGGAAAACAAACTTCACCTCTATAATACATATAGAAATTAGACCATTTCGGGCTGTTTGTATTTGAATTCATAATTGCGAAGATGTAATTAAAAACGTTAATATGAAAGCAAGCAGTTTTAAAATAGGAGTATATTATAATTTACCTAGTACTCATTATGACAAGTTGGAATTCCTATAAGTAAATAAGCTTGATAAGTTCAACAGCAAATAGCTACGAACCTATCGCTATTAATTCACACTTGACCCACGTGATAAATTAGGATGACCTAATTTCTGTCACTTCTGTGAGAGAAGACCTTTACCCATTAGTAGCATAGGATTGTCTTATTTATTATTACCTATTATGATTGATCTCATTGTAGTTATTGGTGAACTTATGATCATTCTTCAAGGATATCATTAAATGTCTTTCGAAAAACTTCTCGAAAATCCTCTTGATCGTAGAAATATCTTCATTGATTATTTTGTTTACCGCAAACAAGATCCGCCGCGTGGTTCCCGGCTTAGAATAGGACCAACCCATCTCATCCCATCGGGTGTCGTACAAGGCGACTAAGGGAAAACTAGGGAATGGGCAGCAGCGTTCTCTTAACACTTCTGCGATCAAAAACTGCGCTCGCCAACCCGCCTGCCAAGCGTGGCGAGTATGGCAAATCCCCCCAATCACTATTATGGAAGAAAAGAAGAAAACCAGGCCCCTAGTCCCCGGCGGTCCTGATCGTCCTGGCCACGGTAGCAGCCATGGTAACGACAGGACAAGGGGTGCTAAGAATCTCCGGCAGAGATTCGGCTACCACCAAAAACGAAAATTGGCCCTGGTGACATACAACGCACGCACTTTGAGGACAGATGAGAAGCTTGTTGAGCTGGAAGAAGAGATAAACAAGTTGCGGTGGAATATTGTTGGTTTATCGGAGGTCCGAAGAGAGGGCGAGGACACGATAACCTTAAAATCCGGCAACTTGTTTTACTACCGGGAGGGCGAACAGCAGTCCCAAGGTGGTGTCGGATTTATCGTCCACAAGTCACTCATAGACAACGTTGTGTCCATCACTAGTGTGTCGAGCAGGGTAGCGTACCTGATACTCAGAATATCCAAAAGATATTCGCTGAAGGTCATATAGGTCTACGCACCGACCTCGGCATACTCAGATGATGACGTCGAAGTAATGTATGAGGACATTAGTAGAGCCATACATACTTCCAAAGCACACTTTACAGTGGTTATGGGTGACTTCAATGCGCGGCTGGGCAAACGGGGCGATGATGAGTTGAGAGTGGGGCAATTTGGATATGGGCAGCGCAACCCCAGGGGTCAGAGGCTGGCCGAATATCTGGAGAAGGAGGGAC
Source organism: Phalera bucephala (assembly GCA_905147815.2). Classification (NCBI taxonomy): domain Eukaryota; kingdom Metazoa; phylum Arthropoda; class Insecta; order Lepidoptera; family Notodontidae; genus Phalera; species Phalera bucephala. The sequence continues at coordinate 10,261,983 of LR990632.1, read as the reverse complement.
TCTTTATGATGAACTCTTTCTTCCGGAAGCCGCCTCATAGGAAATGGACCTGGATGAGCCCTGATGGTTCCACAAAAAATGAGATAGACTTCATCATGAGCACCAAGCGACAAATATTTAATGATGTCTCCGTGATTCACAGGGTAAAAACCGGCAGTGATCACCGAATGGTCAGAGGCACATTAAATATGAATGTCAAAATGGAGAGATCGCGTCTGATGAAGTCTACGCTCCGACCTTCTTATGCACATATCCAAAACCCCGAGAACTTTCAACTCGAATTGGCAAACCGCTTCGAATTGCTAGACAGCAGCGCATCAGTGGACGAAATCAACAACAGGCTGGTAGAGACTGTCCATACGGTCGGGTCCAAGTATTTTAAGCCCCACCGTAAAAATAGACCTCAAAAACTATCCAACTACACCCGAAACCTCATGGCTGAGCGACGTTCCATGACGCTCCAAACCTCCGATGATGCTAAGTCCTATAGGCAGCTCAATGGACAGATACTGAAGTCCTTGCGACACGATTTACGGTCCTTCAATACAAGGCGTATTGAGGAGACTATAGCACAGAACAAGGGCTCCAAAGTGTTCGCAAGAGACGCGTCTATTGGGCAAAGCCAGTTGACGAAGCTGAAGACGGAGGACGGAAACGTAACGTCGAATAGGTCAGAGGTGCTCAGGGAGATAGAGAGGTTCTATGGGCAGTTGTACACCTCAGTAGCTGAACCTGTTGTTGACTTGGTAAAAGACCCAAGAGCCAAGCTAACCCGACACTACACTGAAGATATCCCGGACATCAGCCTGTACGAGATTAGGATGGCTCTCAAACAACTCAGAAATAACAAAGCGCCAGGCGAAGACGGAATTACCGCAGAGCTTCTGAAAGCGGGCGGAACGCCGGTACTTAAAGTCCTTCAGAGGCTGTTTAATTCCGTCTTGCTCGAAGAGAAAACGCCGGAAGCATGGAACAGGGGTGTGGTGGTACTGTTTTTCAAGAAAGGTGATAACACTTTACTGAAGAATTATAGGCCCATCACACTGCTGAGCCATGTTTATAAGTTGTTTTCGAGAGTCATTACGAATCGTCTCGAACGCAGGTTTGATGACTTCCAGCCTCTCGAACAAGCCGGTTTCCGGAAAGGCTTTAGTACCATAGACCACATACATACGCTGCGGCAGATTATACAGAAGACCGAGGAGTATAATCGGCCACTATGCTTGGCGTTTGTGGACTATGAGAAAGCCTTCGATTCGATCGAGACTTGGGCGGTTCTTAGATCTCTCCAGCGATGCCACATTGACTATCGGTACATCGAAGTGTTGAAGTGCTTGTATAATAATGCCACCATGTCAGTCCGAGTACAGGGGCAGTGCACGAAGGCAATCCCCATAAAAAGAGGAGTAAGACAGGGAGACGTCATTTCTCCGAAACTGTTTACGGCCACCTTAGAGGACGCCTTCAAGCTCTTGGAATGGCAAGGACTTGGCATCAACATCAATGGCGAATACATCACTCACCTTCGATTTGCCGACGACATTGTGGTCGTGGCGGAGTCGCTGGAAGATCTAGGACGAATGCTCGGTGACCTCAACAGAGTATCTTAACAAGTGGGTCTTAAAATGAACATGGACAAAACCAAAATAATGTCTAACGTCCATGTCGTACCCACCGCACTCACCGTTGGGAACTCTACTCTTGAAGTTGTCGACGAATACATTTACCTGGGACAGGTAGTCCGGTTAGGTAGGTCCAACTTTGAGAGAGAGGTCAATCGACGAATCCAACTCGGCTGGGCAGCGTTCGGAAAACTGCGCAATATCTTCTCATCCAAAATACCTCAGTGCCTTAAGACTAAAGTTTTCAGTCAATGTGTGTTACCAGTGATGATATATGGATCAGAGACGTGGTCTCTTACAATAGGTCTCATAAAAAAGCTCAGAGTTGCTCAGCGAGCTATGGAGAGAGCTATGCTCGGCGTTTCTCTACGCGATCGAATCAGGAATGAGGAGATTCGTAGAAGAACCAACGTTACCGACATAGCCCTTAAGATTAGCAAGCTGAAGTGGCAATGGGCGCATAGCGCGTAGATCGGACGGGCGTTGGGGCAGAAAGATTCTAGAGTGGCGACCACGTATTGGCAAGCGCAGCGTGGGACGACCGCCTGCCAGATCGACCGACGATCTTGTGAAAATCGCAGGAAGTCGTTGGATGCAGGTGGCATCGGACCGGTTACGCTGGAAAGCGATTGGGGAGGCCTATGTTCAACAGTGGACAAGTATGGGCTGAGATGATGATGATGAAACAAGGTAACAATCGCACAAAATGTAGTTTAAATTAAATCTTTTAGTGAGAACTTAGAACTTCATGACTATTCAAATAACCGGTCAATCGTTGGTGCTATTGTGTCATTATTCTGAACAACAATTTCAAGAAATGCATTAAATCATGACCGTACGTTAGTCTAGTAACATACGGCTGGCGAAGAGATTTTGACGTATGAGAAATTCTCACTAACAGGTACGAGAAATTCTCACTAACAGTCCATATTCCAGACTCTAGAAACATGTCCAGCGGTGGGCTCGCTCCCTTTTAATTGAGTTCTAATATTGTAAGCAAAGTGTGGGTGTAAACAGTGTACTGCAGTGTAGAGGTGTATCTTGCCACCACCGCCTAGAAATATATGCATGACGGTATTAAGTACCTTTTGAAAAATTAGAATCATAAATAAATCATAAATCATTTATTCAGTGTGATTTCTAGTGATACAATATGATCTTGGTTTAACATTTAAGTTTCTCAAAAATCTACCCATTGGGCGTACACTGTTTAGGTAGTTAAAATACATGCAATTACATTATTTCTGTTATCAACATTACATAATATTATTATTTCTTGTGTTAATGATTTGTCAAAAAGGAATTCGTCAACTGTATAATAGCATTTGTCCAATAAATATATATTTAATTTTTGTTTAAATTGTGTCAAGTTTAGGTCTTTGATGACATTCGGGATTTTATTGAAAATTTTTGGGGCCATGCATAGTATGCTCTTGTGCAGAAGTGCAGTTTTGGAAGGTCTCAAACATAATTTTGACGGACGATTTAGCGCAGTGGTTAAGAGCTTAAGCCGCTATGCCCACTGCGTCTAATAGTCGCGGGTTCGAGTCCCGCACGGGACAAATCTTTGTGTGATCCACAATTATTTGTTCCGGTCTGGGTATTTGTGTATGTGAGTTTTCATGTTTGTAAACGCACCCACGACACAGGAATAAATCATAGTGTGGGGCTACGTTTAAAAAAAAAAAAAAAACATGCCGATATTTCTTTCTCACTCTTCCAGATCGCTTTTCGGCTATATTTATAAAAAGATCACTATTTGAAAATGGAGGATTTTTCGCAGGAATATCCCCAAAATACAACTCCGTATCGCAAAATGGACTCGACATAACCATAATAGGCAGTGACGACAGCTGCCTGGTTAACAACTTTTTTAAGTTTGTACAGAGCAAACGAGAACTTACTCAGTTTTTTAATTAGGATAGATGCATGTTCTTTCCACGTCAGTTTATAGTCAATTGTTAAACCTAAAAATTTGGTATAATGTACTTCTTCAATTCTTTCATTATTGATAATTAGATTAATGTCCGGTGCAATAGTTCTTTGTCGAAAAGTAATAATTTTAGTTTTATTTATATTTAAGATTAAATTATTTTGTTCCAGCCATTCAATAGACTGGCGTAAAGCATTATTTATATCACATTTGAAGTCACTTTCTTTATCGTGCCTTACTATTAACAAAAACGCAACCGTCAAAACATCTCTGTTAAAATTTTAATTAAATAAAAATAAATAATAACTTGTTTGCAATCTAATAGCTGGTATGTATTGCTAGACAAAGTTACCTGTTAGTGGAAAGTGATCCTCAGCCAAATATCCTCCAAATTAACTTTAATAACTTTCACACTTAACCTCAAAACAACAGTATGGATGCTCTGCAGCACACCATCGAGGGTTTGTCTTCTGTGTTCCACTCCAAGATGGCACAGTTCCATTGTGAGTTGGAGAAAGCAACATCAGCAGGAGTAAAGCCAGGTGCCGTTGCAGCGGATTTTGAAGACTTTAAGTCCTTTGTGGTGGAAGCGCTAAGTAGTCTGCAGCGGCAGGTGTCACTTTTAGCAGAGGCTCATGAACGCCAAGAAATGCGCAGTCGGCGTAAAATCCTTCTAGTGCATGGTGTAGCTGAGAAAAAGGATGAAACACCAGTAAATATTATGATGGATATCATGGCCAAACGTCTTGACACTGGAGATCTTTCAAGTGATATCAGTCGTTGTCACCGTATTGGTCGGCCCAACTCCAAGAAACCCAGGCCGATTCTACTTAAGTTCCGGGACCTCACTACAAGGAAACAGGTTTGGTTTGCCAAGACTGGTTTAAAGGGTACCGGTATAACCATATCAGAATTCTTGACAAAGGAACGGCACGCAGTATTTATGGAAGCGCGGAGACGTCATGGCGTGGCCAACAGCTGGACGAGGGACGGCACAGTGGTCGTGGTTGAACCGGACGGAAAGCGGCACCAACTTCGCACCCTCGCTGAGCTTGATGCAGTCCCGTGTGCGTCTCCCCTTCTCCCCGCTGTCGAGCTGAGAGGTCCTTCTTCTAGCACAGAAGATAAACATAGTGTACGTGGAAAGCCCCGCGCTAAGAAACGCTGAAGCTTATTGGTGCTTTATTCATAACATATATTTTTCTTTGTTTTTCATACCCACCGAATTCTTTACTACTCGTATGTAGGTATGTAACATACAAAATACGTCCAGATAGTAGCTATATATACGTAAGTAAGTTCTATACATATTTTTACTTTTGTTTTTGTTTACCAACTTGATTGCGTGTAACCTTTTTTATTTAATAATTTTTATTAACTGACATCTGTCAAAGTGAGGCATGCTGATTATTTTTAAAACTTGCATATTAGGCTTTTGGCCGTAGACGTACAGACGACTTTACCATACACATTTATGGGTTCAAGTCGCACGTAATGCTGTTTTAGGTTTCCTGTTATTAAAACACAGGTGTTTTTTATTAATATTTAGATTTTATTTACTAATTATTATTTTTTTTTCTCATGCCTTAGCTTTTAATAATCTTTACTTTTGTATGGTCCTGACACCCTTTGGCTTATAGTTTTTTATCAATTTTTTTTTTTTTTACTTTTATAGTTTTTTAGTTATTTTATTTTATTCCATTGTTAATTTTTGTTAGTAATTTTTTGTTTTTCCGCTGGCAGGTAGAAGACAGTAGTTTTTCTTTATTCTTTTTGTTTTTACCTATTTCATTCCCATATTAAAATGAATGACGATAAAAATATCTTGGATCTTGACCCTAATGATACCTTTCTTTCGTGTTCCTCTTCAGAGAGCGATGACAGCAGTTTTCGCAGCATTGCACCTTCCTTACATGATTCCCTTATATCCGAGTTCTCTAATGTCTCTAAAAATTTTAATGTGGTGCACATTAACGCTCAAAGCATTCCCGCTCACTATCAGGACTTAGTATTGACCATGGACAATAAAAATATCCACGCTATTTTAGTATCTGAATCTTTCTTACGGCCTAACCTTCCTTCTATTATCTACTCTCTTCCTGGTTTTAACTTGATTCGTAATGACCGTACATGCAGTTCTTACGGTGGTGTTGCTATCTATCTTAGGGACAATCTTCCATACTCCATAGTGAACAAATCTGCGCAACCTCCTCCGCCCAATACAGCGGAACACCTATTCATAGAAGTTACTTTAAACCATCACAAAGTCCTTCTAGGTGTCTATTATTGCCCCTCTCTTCATATCAACTTTTTTTCTTCTTTTGAATCTCTCCTTGAAGACCTAACTCCATCATATGATCATTCCATTGTCATGGGTGACTTCAATACTTGTTTACTTAAGAATGATTCTCGGGCTCGCAATCTTAAGGGTTTAGTAGACGCTAGTAACATGCATATTGTCCCACTTACAGCAACTCATTATGCCCCTAACTGTACTCCTTCCTTATTAGACTTAATCATAGTCTCTTCTCTTGAACATGTTGCTAAATATGGCCAATATAGTGCTGATGCCTTCTCTTACCATGATCTGATATTTCTATCTTATAAGATTCGTCCCCCTAAATCTAAACCAAAAACCTTTCTTCAGCGCAATTTTGGTGCAATGAACCTTGATCGTCTTCAAGAAGATGCCAATAAAATCGACTGGTCCATAGTTGAGCAGGAAGAAACTGTTAACACCAAAATCACAGTGTTCAATAAATTACTCACTGAACTTTTTGATACACACGCCCCTATCCGAAAGGTAAAGATGAAGCATCTTCCTGCTCCTTGGCTAAATGAGGACATTAAGGTTCTTATGGAAAAGAAAAATCGAGCTAAAGCGAGGTATAAGGTTGATTCTAGGGATAAATACCGCGACAAATATCATCGCGCTAGAAACCGCTGCAATACAGCTTGCAGGGATGCACAGAGGCGTCACATCCATCGCTCTGTTGAAAACGGGGATCCCGCTAAAGTCTGGAGGTTCCTACGGACCTTAGGAATAGGTAAATCCCGACAAGATCTTGCCTCAAGTGACATTGATATGGAGCAACTTAATCAGCATTTCTCTAAGTCGACAGCTCTAGATGATAGTATTAAAGCTGACACGCTTCACTCACTTTCTGCACAGATTGCCCCTGATTATCCTTCTTTTTCTTTCACAATGGCTTCTGTTACTGATGTCAAAAAGAGCATTCTTTCCATTACTTCAAATGCCGTCGGAAGTGACTCTATTAGTCGTATTATGATCATACCTATTCTTGACACCTTATGTCCTGTTATAACTCATATTCTGAACTCCTCCATCACAACTGGCGTTTTTCCAAATTGTTGGAAAGACGCGCAAGTAACTCCATTGCCAAAAAAAGCTGATCCTCTTTCCTTTTCAGACTATCGTCCAATCTCTATTCTCCCTTTCCTATCAAAAATTCTTGAACGACTTGTTCAAAATCAATTTAGTCGTTTTTTAAATATTCATAATATTCTAAATCCGTATCAATCTGGTTTTCGCCCTGGTCATAGTACGACTACTGCATTAGTGAATATCTCCGACGACATTCGGTTTGGAATGGAAAACCAGCAGCTAACTGTTCTCACTCTTCTTGATTTTAGCAATGCGTTCAATACAGTTGATCATGATATTCTCCTTGCCACGCTGCGTTCCCTTAATGTTTCTCCTTTGGCGATCGACTGGTTTTGTAGCTATCTGTGTGGACGTCGGCAACGTATTCGCATAGACGATACTTTTTCCTCTTGGTGTGAAGTTTCTGCCGGCGTACCGCAAGGGGGTGTGCTATCTCCGCTGCTTTTTGCAGTCTTTATCAACAGAATTACTAACGAGCTAACATCGTCCTATCACCTTTATGCTGACGACTTACAAATATACACACAGGCTGATCTTGCTCATTTATCAACTGCCATCCAAACTGTGAATTTCGACCTAAATCGTATTCATTCTTGGAGTAAGTCGCATGGCCTTACAGTTAATCCAGCTAAAACACAAGTTATTGTTATAGGCAGTCCTTGGTATATCTCTAGAATCAACTTTGATCAACTTCCTGTCATTAATTTCAACGGGGTCCATATTCCATACAGCGACAAGGTTAAAAATCTTGGTGTCTTCTTTGATAATACTTTATCGTGGAGACCACAGGTTACTGAGGTTAGTAGAAAGATTTTTGCTTCAGGAGCCTCTCTTAAACGCCTGCGAAATTTCTTACCTATTCGTACTAAAATTGCGCTTGTTCAATCCCTCCTGTTGCCCATTCTTGACTATGCTGATTCTTGTTACCTCGACTTGCCCGTGGATCTTCTAAATAAATTGGAACGGCTTCAAAATTTCTGTATTCGTTTTATTTTCGGCTTACGCAAGTATGACCACGTATCCGAATTCCGTTTTCAACTTAAGTGGCTTCCTGTCCATCGTCGTAGACACGTACATGTCCTTGCTCTACTTTACTCTGTCTTATTTAACCCACGCACTCCTATGTATCTGAAGCGACGTTTCTCCTTTCTTGCTTCCACTCAGTCTCGTGACCTTCGTTCCTCTGATACACTTCGCCTTATAATTCCTTCCCATTCTTCCAACTTCTTTACTAATTCTTTCACTGTTCAAAGTGTCCGTCTGTGGAACTCCTTACCTGAGTCTATAAGACGCGCAAAGTCCTTAGAAATTTTTAAGCGTGAAATTAAATCACATTTCCTTCAAATTTAATACAAGCTTCCCTTCCTCCTCAAAATTTTGGTTCGCTCGTTATTCACTCGTTACTTCTTAACTCTTATATATATTGTATTATGTGTTATAGGTAAAATTGACTCTTTCATTTATATCCCTTAAATTGTTTATTTTTATTATTTGGTTTAAATCTATTGAACTGTTGCACTTTTTTAAATTTTTATCATAAGCATCGCTGTCCTCTACCTAAAGGTTGCCTGGAAGAAATCGCTTTAAGCGATAAGGCCGCCTTACTGTACCACCAACTATGTAAAATACTTTTTTTGTCCTTTTATTTTTATTTTGTGTGCAATAAAGTATATTATTATTATTATTATTATTATTGTGCTATCATCAGCCAATAAGCAAGAGACGCAAGAAGAAAAAAATACCATTCACCAATAAAACTGCAACAGAAAACAGACCCAAGAACTTAAATCATGATAAAGAATCCATTTTCTGAGTATTGTAGCTAATATAATTCTAATTTACTCTGCATCGCCTCTGGCAATTTTGCATTTACTAATTAGTTCTATGATTTTAAACTTAATTATAACACAAACGAAGGGGAAGTGAGATGAGGAATGTTTCGCTCATAGTTTAAATTATGTTATTCCTTTTTGGACTGTGCAGATCTTTATACATAAAAGTCATGAAATTATGATCATTGTTTGTGTAATTGTCACTAACTATAAATTTTTCAGATGCATTATCTCCCAGACAGAAACACTATCAGTGGCTTTCCCAAATATTTATTCCGTATTAGTTATTTCCATAAAATAGCTCAAATAAATGTTAATGTATATTTTTGGCAACACCTCTGTATAAATCCTTTCAATAAAAATCAATCGTGAAAAGTTAGATACTTCCCACGCATGATTTTTATTCAAAGGTAGGACAATTAAAATTTAGGTAGGAGCCTTGTATCTTCTTAATTTAGTATTGCCCATATGATATGAGTATATCTCAGTTCTACATCCAAAATCACAATTAGATTTCGTCCTAAATTAACGGCAACATCAGTATTGACGTATGTGTTTGAAGCTTGATTAAGCGCATTAAGACAGAAAATTAGTGGCCCGAAGGATGTAATGGAGCTTGAAAATTAATAGTAGTAATTAGCCTGTAAATATTTAGAATTTGCTAGAACCTTTACCGCTATCTAATCAGAGAATTTTAAGGTAAGCGTCACATTAAATTGTCAGAAATATGAAGCTGACTCATGTGTTATATGATTTGTAAATCTTTAGAAGTATTACTAACATAATTTATATTAACTTTTCTTCTGGTAACTAACGACGCGGAGCATAAAATCGATGAAAATAACATAGTTGTTTACTCAAAGGAAATTGTATATTTTTTAAATAAATATTTGTACTACTTAACCAATAAATATAACCAATGACTGATGATTTAGCGCAGTGGTTAAGAGCTTGAGCCGCTCCGCCCACTGTGTCTAATAGTCGCGAGTTCGATACCCGCACAGGACAAATATATGTATGATCCACAATTATTTGTTCCGGTCTGGGTATTTCTGTACGTGAATTTTCATGTTTGTAGACGCACCCACGACACAGGAATAAATCATAGTGTGGAGCTACGTTTTAAAAAAAATAAAGTAATGATCACGCGTAGTAGAAAGACGAAAATCCTATTTCCTATGGATCTTGTAAAAAGCGAGTAAGAATTAAAAATTAAATTTAAAGCGCTTTTTAACCTTTTGTTTGTTGGGCTGATAGAGATCTGTTCCGTAAAATGTTATCTTAATGTATCACGAAAATGAGATGGCATGTAATCTTTACTCGCCCGCATAGGTCAAGTCTACTTCCCTTCTCACTACTGCCATTTACATTATCACAGTAACCTATTTTTGAACCGACTTCAAGAACATAGAACCTTCTACAGGTTCTATGTTCGGTTGTATGTATAATTTTATTTTTTTTTATTTATGTTCAGCGATATTTCCGTCAATTGTGGACCGATTTTGATGATTCTTTTTGCATTGGGTTCAGTGTAGTTTTGAGGTGGTTCTATTTTAATGTTATTGGTATTGGACCTTGGACTTTGAAGATACAAGAGGGAACTCCTTAACGGCGAACAGCACGAATGTATAGAATCCGTTATTATAGTCATTATATTAATCCTGTAGGTACCTTACTGTACAACTCAGCAAAATTATATAATATCGGTATATAAATATCACAAAATAATTCACTCGTCACTTAAAATTGTAAAATAAAAACTTTAAAAAAAGGTAAACTGGTGGTGCTGCTGGTGCAGTCGGTTAGTTGGCACCGACTTCAAATATTTATTTTTTGCTTTTTAAAGTCTGTTTTTTAAGCTTACGTTCCTGCTCACTGCCATAAGTGGGACTTAAGTGTAATTCAGGAATTGTTTGGAACACGCTAAACTTGACGTAGCATCCGTAATGAATTACATGTTCTACATACATCTGAACGGATCAAAGGAACTTGATGTTCCTAAATCTGACGAACCTCTTAACCTAACTAAATTTGAATCAATAATATCTGAAGTTAAAATCGAACCCGAGAACATCCTATAACCTGCAGATACAGTAAGTAGATACAAGAAAGGGACTTAATCGTTCTATAAGTACGAACTAAGTCCGCTATCTTCATCTAACGACCTTCCCTCAAAGTTATCTGAACGCAGTAACACCGGCTGACAAGGGTCTATTAAGTTATACGCTGAAGTTTAGCTTTTGAACATCTCGAACAATATTTTTAATGGGGTTACGTCGACGCTTTGGAAATATCATATTTCTGTAGGCTTGATTTGAGCTATGGATTCGTCCAAGTGTTTTAAAGGAAATTTCTGTATTAAGTTCCTTACTTTTATTTGAATGAAGACTACTATTTTAATGAAGATAAATTGACTAAATTTGTGTACCAATATACAATGGATCTCTATGAGTGATGTCGCCTTCCATGATGAGTTTTGTTTATCTAGATTATTTTAACAATAAATCCTTACTTCCTTACTAATAATATAAATGCGAAAGTAACTCTCTGTCTGTCTGTCTGTCGCGCCTCCACGCCAAAACTACTAAACCGATTTAAATGAAATTTGGTACAAAGATAGTGTAAAGCCTGAGGGTGAAAAAAGGGTTGTAACAGGTTGAAAGGGGGGGGATGAAAAGTTGCATGGAAGTATCCTAATTTTTAGAGCTAGAAGAAATCCAGAAGGACAAAGGTTACATTTTAATGCGAATTGTAACAGGTTGAAAGGGGGGGGGGGATGAAAAGTTGCATGGAATTATCGTCATTTTTGAGCTAGAAGCTTTAAACTTATTTTTTAGGCTGTTGATTCGATATAAATAAATATGACATTCAAAGTTTGTAAAAGTTTTACCCTCAAGGGTTTAAAATAAAAATAGGGAATAGTGGATCAAAGTTTGTAGGGAAATATGTAAGGTTTATGTGAATGTATGTATGTAGTTTAGACAAAATATTAGAGCTATTCTGATGTAACATTAACGGAGTCACAACAGAGTCTGTGTGACTCCGTTACACAGATTCTGTTGTATGTATTGAAACTAAAGTTAACGCGAGTAAGAAACTTGCCAAGCACCGCGCCGTACACAATGAGCGCTGTGCAGCCGCGCTGGGGGGGGGGGGGGGGGAGCGCGGCGTGGAACAGCGCGGTGTAGGTGGGGAAATATGCCTAAATAATTAAAAATGCTACCCAAAGACACTATTCCACGCGGACGAAGTCGCGGGCACATCTAGTTCATTATATTTGTATGGTCACGTATTACGGTCGATTACTTTTTTAAACTTTAGCTTGTTGGATAATGTGTGTAAGCACAGATGACTCTTTCAATGGCACAGTATTTTTTGATAAATATGTTCTTATTCTATTCCGATATAATGTTATTGATTTTTGCTCGTAATCACTTCACTAATCATAGGTTGATCGAATTTTTGTACAAAGTCATTTGACAACAATATTTTACCTTTAATTTTACTCACTTCAATTTAAGCACTAGGCTATCCCAAACAATTATAATAAAAATGGAATTCACTAAAAATAAAAGAGGAAGATATCAATTATTACAAAAACAATTAGAACTCAATTAAAACATACAATCAACCCTTTCAGTGTTCAGGGCCCGTCATAATCCACTCCTAAAACATTACCCCCAAATTCACAACGTAAATCCAATCTCGATAAATATTGAGCTGGATATTATCAAAATAATTATTTCCCATTTAATTATTCAAAGCAAAGCACTCCACCGACATTCGCTGCATACTAAACAAGGGTCAGTTGAACCAACCGGGTCGGGTAGGCCTGTCACTCAGTTTTAAACGGCACTCCGCTGGCATAATTGAATGTAGGGTTAAGGATGTTCTCGGCAAATAGTTCTTTTTTACGTAAGGCAGCGTAGTAACAGCGAACTCGCTTGGTCTTTATAACGACTTTATAATCTAATTCTTGTGCTCATGTAACATATATTTCCGTAAATGCAGATCCGCAATACGTCATCATCACTACGATTATAAAACAAAGTCGTGGCGGGGCGTCTGCCCGACTGTCTGAACGTGATAAACTCAGTAACTACAGAACGGATTTTCATACGGTTTTTAATGGACGAAGTCATTCCAGGGGAAGGTTTATATTAATTAATTCACCTGTACGAAGCCGGGTCGGGTCGCTAGTATCTTATATACTCGCCCTGGTTTGCAATTTTAGGATTTACACTGGAGCTTTAATCAGTTTGTTCGCCATCAGTAATATATTGTTTGCTTTTCTATTTTTTAATAGCCTTTCTTGTGTCCCACTGTTGGGCACAGGCCTTCCCTTGATGATTCCACATACATGGATCCTGGGCCAGAAATATCCATGTATTTCCTGCAAAAGACAGTAATCCCTCGCTCCTTGCTAATTATCATTATTAAAACGACCACTGTAGGAATTATTTCGGTATTTCGAGTAGGTTTATAAAATTAAAATTCATATACACATACACAAAACACAAAGATTTGTCACATGGAGGGAACCACTCCGCAACTATTCCTCGATCAACAGTGGGCGGAGCGGCTTAAGGTCTTAACGATTGGACCAAATAGTCCATCAAATATATTGTTAAATTAATAAATATGTAATATTGTTAAACAGAGATGCCTCGAGCTTATCATAGCATTATACTCAGTCGCTACTACGAAAGCGGATGAGATAATTTATGTCAAATTTAGATGCATAAGCAATGCTTAACTTCAAATCAGAAACTAGTCATTGCTTTGATTTTTGATTTTGATTGGCAAGTATGCACGGCCATTACAAGGCGAACCAAAACTATGTACATATTATTGACACTTTTATTGATTGAGTTAGCTGTTTTACAAGCTTGGCCTGAAGCCAGTGAGGCGGCAAGGAAATCCAGGAAAATGTGCGATCCCCTTGAATGACAGTTTTTTGATTAGCAGTGTACGCGAATGAATATTTCCTTGTTTCTATGTTGTAAGGATAATGTTTGAATGATTAGTATTCCTTCATATATGTCATGTAAAAGAAAAAAGGTTCGAGCCCGTATCATTTGATACACAATAATATAACGTTATTAAGAAAGCGTGTTGTCTCATTCATATTAATTCGCTGAACATGCAGCGTCAGATGAATGTCAAATCAAATTATTCGTGATTGGGCTTTTGTTCATTTTAATGTGGTGCGACACATTTCTCTGTATTAATATGTATTAATCCCAGAGAACACAAATTAATTTAAAGAACAAATGAACACTCGCTTTGTGCGGTTTAAAGTACTGGATTTTTAACATACAAAAACTGAAGGCTTAGCACGAGAATATTGACGATAACGTGACGCAAGCGAATTGATATGCCATCCTTGTCATACTACAAATTTGCTAAATAAAAATGAACGGGACCGTACGTTTACTCGCTATGGTTACCCTTACGTCAAAGTTTTTGTGTTAAGTCCTCAGTTTTAAGTTCTGGATTCTTAACGTCGAATCGTAACCTTAAAATTTACTGTGCGTCTGACTTGTCCATTGCTATGTTTGGCCAATGCTTCTATACGTATGTGAAGCCTCGAGAGTAAAAGAGCATCTCAAGGAACGTATAGTGGCTATTAAAATGTGGGCATGTAGAGGAATGATGCCCATATATTGGACTCACAAAGTCACCAACGAGGAAGTTCTACGGCGAGTTGGTCAGAAACGTTTGCAAACCATCCAGCAGCGAAAGGTTCAATATCGTGAATTGCGGCACGATAGATACGAATTCCTGCAGCTCATAATGATAGGAAAACGTGCGGCGAAAAGGAAAGTCCTGGCTGCGTAACAACCGAGAGTGGGCAGGCATTGCGAGTGCCGCCGAAATATTCCGCCTCGCAAGGGACAAGAAAAAATATACAAAGCTGATTGCCAACCTTCCCTAGTTTGAGTACGGAAATGAACTTGTACTATAATTATAATACTTACTTATTTACTTTAGCCACTATCGTCCCATTTTTAGACAAAGGCCTCCACTGCTGCCATCGTTATAATAACGTCTGTAAAAACCGAAGTCTTTGTAAACATGACGTTACTGTGACAAAGCATTAAAACTTGAGCTTGTAGTATAATATAGTTCTTTTTTGTAGTCTCTTTGGAGTAGGAATATGTTATAAATATCAAACCTTATCTTCTGGTATATAGATTGCCTCGTTGGTCTAGTGGCAAATAATCAAATCTGCCTATTGCAGGCCACTACTGGACATAGACCTCTCCCAATTCGCGCCACAAAATATGGTCCTCCATACAGTCCCACCCTGAGACCTTCTTAAGGTCGTCGGTCCATCTAGCTAGGGGGCGGACTACCTTACGTTTGCCGAGTCGCGATCTCCACTCTAGAACTCGTCTGCTCCATGGCCATCTCCGACACGCATGGCCAGCCCACTGCCACTTTAGCGAGCTTACCCTGCGAGCTATGTCAACTTCTTTTTTTTTCTTTTTTCTTTTTTTTTAAAAAACGTTGCCCCACACTAGGATTAATTCCTGTGTCGTGGGTGCGTTTACAAACATGAAAATTCACCTACACAAATACCCAGACCAGAACAAATAATTGTGGATCACACAAAGATTTGTCCCGTGCGGGAATCGAACCCGCGACTATAAGACACAATAGGCGGGGCGGGCTAAGCCCTTAACCACTGCGTTAAATCATCCGTCAAACTACTTTGATTCTTTGACGGATAACCTCATTTCGGAATTTATCCCTCAAAGAGACTCCGAGCATAGCCCACTCCATAGCTCGCTGCGCGACTTTAAGCCTTTGGACTAACCTTATTGTAAATGTCCACGTCTCGGCACCGTATGCCATAAGTGGCGAATAGTGCAGGTAGCGGACGAAATGCAATTTATCGATAGAAAAATTACCATCATCAGTCCGCAGTTGTACTCAGTATAATTCGAATAGGGTCGTCGAGCATGGGGCCTACCATCCTCGGTGAAAAGTGAGTGCCCACAGTACAATATCACAATCAGAATATTTTTTATTCATGTAAACCATTATAGTATTTATGAATTGTCAGAAAAGTAACAAAGACTCTACCACCTCTTTCGAAATCTTATTCCTGTGAAGAAGAAGGGCAAGAAAGGCGGTTACTCTTTTAAAATAGTATTATTAAATTTTTTTCCATCTACATTTTGTAGTGGAGTTGGGAGAATAATTTCAAAGTATAAGGTGAGTTTAAATTAAATTAACCAAGTTATACTATTCTTGAGGATGGCTACATGGTTCTCAAAAGAAGTTCAGAAGGATAAGTGGGAAAGAAAAATGATCAATTTTGTAATTTTTTTAGAAGGAAGAGAGGGAATATTAAATGTTATTAGTTGGCAGATGGGCTTTAACAGCACCTATTAAATCATTTAGATTATGATTAGCTCGGTTACATAACGTACGTTTAATACAAAATATATCTATACTAATATTATAAAGAGGAAAAATTTGTATTTTTGTATGTATGTAACGAATAAACTCAAAAACAACTGGACCGATTTAAAAAAATATTTCACCATTAGAATGCTACATTATCCCTGAGTAACATTACTAGAAAAAAAAATAGGGATACCTACTAAAACTTCAATAATCTAACCCAAGGTGTAAAAATTTAACCATAAAATGTCTCTCATCGCATGCGTTGCGGAAACTATTGAGGATAGAGCAAAAAAATGTTCTACAATATTTAAGAACTTATCAATATCTACAAAAACATTTACAATACCTTAGGTCCAACTATTGTAGTTACGTCACTATAACTACATTTTACATTTTAAAAGTTGATAGAAATGCCGGCCAATATCAGACCATGTTATCCATGCCTTTTTATTAATTTTTATCCAAATAAATTAAATGGCATTTTAGCCTATTTCAATACCTGTAAATTACTTTTTAAATTATTCAAATCGGACAATTCATTCAAAAGATATTACGAATTTTAAAATGTCAATCTAAACAAAATACTAATAGAAAAATAAACGCCGCCGCGCCGTGGCCGATGTGGCCCCACGCAGCGCAGCGGGCAACGCGGCGAGGGAGGGGGGACCGAAGTGCGGGAGAGGGGCGTGCACATCTATGAAATAGGTAGCCGCGCGTTCCTACGCAGGGGTCGCAGTATCCACCCGTGCGAAGCTGGGACAGGCCGCTAGTATAGAATACGTTTAGTACAAAACACCTACGTTTGGTACACCTACACCACCCCTGTTTGATGGTGATTATTCATTTATTATCATAGCCTACAAAGAAAGCAATTCAACAAACCTGTCTGGGACTGCTTTGATTGGTACATAATGAATATTCCTAGTAATCTAATTGGGCCAAAATATTATTATCCGCCAATCGATAGGCAATCTAATCTGGCGTCCTTTAAGTACGGAATTATTAGATTGAATTGTAATATTCAGACGTATATTAACTTCAAGAGGCGCTTATAGAGCTGCGAGATCATGGTATCCTTAGCGATCACCAAGGTTAAGCAGCGTTAGGCTCGGTCAGTCTGAGATTAGTGTCCGTTTGTTGCATTCCCATTTTCGAGCATGTCTATGCTTCGGAAGGCAGGTTTAACTGTTGGTCTCGAGTATCACTTCATGTTTAGTCGTTTAGCTTAATTAAAATACGAGCAGGTATAGTATTTTTCATGAACGATGGGTAATGTGATAGTTGTAAGTGTCAAAGAAAATTATACTTTATTCAATGGCAATAAGAGGCATGACCTGTTTTATAGGTAGTGACACTTAGAACTATCACTACCCATCTTATGTGAAAAATATTATAGGTGGTCATAAGCCTGCTTCCACCAATCCGCATTGAGTCCGCGTGTTGGAGTATTATCTAATCTCCTTTACTTCGATCTGTGAAGGCATTTGCCCAGCATTGGAACAATATAGGCTAGTTGCTAACCTGACTACTCACCAACTTAACGTGACCGAAATATGATATAAAAATTAAAAATATTGAGGGAGGCACGACTTATGGTGGCCGAAAAAATATGTCGGTCACGTTCATCTTTATTCAATAAATTGGTGGTGTGAAAAGGATGGCATATCAACTCGAAAGCTTTACGCTAATGTCAGTCTGTTGGTGCTAAGCAATCAGTAGGCAAAGGCATTAGAACTCTAAGCAAAATGCTAAGACCCGTCGCTAATGGCCGACGCTTACTAGCAAGGTTAGGAACGGCATTTTGTTGGTATTGTCACTATGGCGGTATGGCATGCCAAAGCTAGTCACGGCATGAAATACGAATTAAAACCTAAGCGCACTGAAATAAAATAGAAAATACTTTAAAATACCAGTCCACATGTGAGGGCCGGTTTGCAAACTCTTACAGAAGAAAAATACTTGAAATTATTTTTACTTGAATTTGTTATTCATTAACCCTAGCCTACATGTGGGTAAACACAAGTGGGTAAACACTTGTGTAGCACTGTGCATAAAAGTGGGCATGATTCATTAGAATTTAAAAATTATATTTTTATATACAAGCTTTTATAGCGAAAGTACGACAAAGATATCATTCTTAGTTAAGAAGTTCCTACAGCCACTTTCTAGTTCCATCATGAGATCTTGCCACAATTAAAGCACTAATCAAAACAAATTTAACAAGCCCAGACCAGACGGGGCTCTTTGTATAGTTGAGGTGTTGCTTAGTCCACCTGCCGGATCCATCATCATGCCAGCTCCATGTTAAAATATTATTCCATTTTCACCGAAGTTACATATGTATGCTGAATTGTAGCTCAATGGGACTTCAATAAATTTTTGAAAAATGGATCCTAAAATGAACCAAAAACACGAACATACGAATAGTGCTAGTCAAATAAAAGCTTGTAAAAAAAAGTTTATTTTGCAACGCACAAATAGACGCTTATGACTAAATAGTGTATGTAACAAGATGACATATGAAATAAAACTATTTTACCCACCAGGGTCCCTCCAGTGACCATGGATGCTGCAAAGCACTCGAAACGTCGGGAACTAAAAATCAATAATAAACCGCGATAAATCCGTAAAATAGTTTTATTTCATGTGTAATATTCGCGTAAATCTAAGAACTCAGTAAGATGACATAGTGTAAGGTAACAATTATTAGATAGAAATAGGACGTGCTTCACAAAAAGGGACCTAACTCAGCATGTTTTCTGACTGAAGACAGCCATCGCTGAACTTCCATTAGCACCGTTTAGCGGACCGTTGACGTGACCACATGATACAGCACAACATATTCCGAAAAGGGAAGTCTTTATTCTCCCGGGACATAATGAAAAAATATTAATTCTAAAAAAAACAAAATGTAACATAGCAAAATAAATAGTTTTAATATTTGCATACATTAGTGACGTACCTCTTTGCCTATTTCTCCTCAGATAACAGTCTTGAAAGATATTTATTAAGAAAATACACAGCATACCACAGTATACATATTAAGTACTACATGCAGTACATAAAACGAAATTCAGCATTAAAAATTCTTTTCCTCATTTTTATGACACCACACCAGCGCATGGAGATTTCAAAATTGATATTTATATTCCTCTGAGGGCAGTTGAAATTGTGAATGCGAGCGGTACCTGTTATTTCGCCCCGTTGTAGAATGTGTTGCGGTACGAAAATAAAATTAGGCACGCCTTAATACTCCTAAGAGTGTCCTTTTAAAAGGACAAAAAGAATAAGCGTGGAAAAGGATCCAAGTTTTGTTTGTCATCTGAAATAATTAGTTCTACGTAAAGGTAGTTGAGTTTTTAATAAAGAGTGTTTTATATTTGTTTGAGACACATTCATCATATTGTACTTTTTAGTATAATGTTGGGTAACTTTTATTGAAGGGTATAAGATAAAATATTTTAAGTTAGACACTTTAAGTGTTGAGAGATGAGAATGTTAATAACTACCCTCTTATTAACATTCTCATCTCTCAACACTTAAAGGTTCGCTGGAAGAGAACTCATATTTTGAGTTAAGCTCGCCTTTGTATATCACCTGTGAAATTACAACTGTAAATGTACTGTATACAATAAAGGATTAAAATAAAATTAACATAAATAAATTAGATTTTTATTTGTTTGTTTAACTATTCGGGTTTCGCGCAAAACATCTTAATTACCATTTGAACTATTGGGACAGTATTTTTGCCCTTGGAAAGCATAATATAAAAAGTGCAATATATTTTGAGTAACTTTATATCGATATACTATATTATCAAGCCAATTCCTTGAGCAACATTGATTTAATAAAATCGATTATACAGCGTGTGTGTGTGCATGTGTGAATGATCTACGCTGTTGGCCGTGGGGCCTTTACAGCTTCACCGGACAAGAGGGCGCGCGTGCAACCACTACGCTTTAGCCAGAAGGGCAAGGGGGCATCTAGCTCAAGGTCACCTCAAGGAGGAACGGCCTCGGCTTGGGCAGTCGCTATGAGGGAGGGTATATACTAGGTGTCTCGCCGTGGAACTCTGCACCAGCCGGAGGGAAAGGGATTCTTCGACCTCGCCGGCAAGATCGATGTCTGATCCTGTGTGTCCAGCGGTATTTGTATCCGAAAGAAGGGATGTAAGGGCATCGGGAGGGTCGGTGAAAACATGCCACAGACAGTTAAGCCGTGATTATACTTTGCGACCACGACTCCGACCTGACAGCCTTGAAACGGTCAGGTCGGAGTCAGAGTTGGATCCAACCACCGACCTGACCGCGACTGCGACCAACAACATTTAGTGATGCAGTCATCGTTATGATAAATATCAATGTATCGATATAATATGATACTGTTGCCGTGTAAAAAAATAATGTGAAAATAAAAGTGATTGATGATGTATCGAAACATAAATTTTTTATTAAGCTTTCTTTATTGGCGATGTATCGATGTATGATTTGAGGTTTTGTAAAAAAACGTCGCTTTGAAAATATCGATGTATCGATAAATCGGTATTTTACAAGCTTTTATTACCCTTTGTTTATTTGTCTGGTCTGTCCAAGAGCGTACTCGTCGCAACCCCTGCCAGTCATTATGGCTGTAATCTTGGACCGAAGACGTACCGCAGTGCGGGCTAGGGTGTCCCCCCCCGAGGCGACGCGTACCGGCCCGCCCCTGTCGGTACGAATATAGGTGGAAGCGGCGATGGGGGCCGCCACCCATCACGCCGGGTCCGAACTGGCGAGTCGTGGGGTGCAGAGTGCCGAATAGGCACTTGGAATGTAAGGGGTGGTATGGAAGATAAGATGCATGAGGTAATTGATGTGATGAAAGAGAGACGCCTGGATGGAAGCTGACCGACCGTATTCGCAACAGCGTATCGGTGTGAAGATGAAAAAGGGTATGCTCCGTTATTTCGGGCATATAGAAAGAATGTCCGAAAAAAGAATGACAAAACTGATATACAATGTGAAAGTGGAAGGATGTAGGTACCGGGGAAGACCTAGACTATCTTACCATGACCAAATAGACCGGGTCTTATCTGAAGGACAAGTCAGGAGTCTCTGTAACCGGCGAGCGTGTATGAGACGAACTATGAGAGTAGAGGAAGCCAGAGAGGTATGTAAGGAAAGAGCCTGTTGGAACTCTGTACTCTCTGCCTACCCCGTAAGGGATCTGGCGTGATGATATAGATATAGATAAGGGTTTATTTGTATGTCTGTTTGTCATTCTGGTTTAAAATTTGTGATCCATTTTTCATATATCTTTCCGGTCCGGATAAAATAGGGAAATAGGTAGACTGAGAAAAAAATATCTTCGATTAGACGGCGCGCGTGCTATTTCACAGAAGATCGTGTAGCGTGCAGCGACATGGAATGTGCTGCATTCCATGTCGCTGCACGCTAAGGGAAAAAACGATATATCGATGTTTTAATACGCAGGACATCGACGCTTTAAATTGCAAAATATTTATATATCGATTTTGCTTTAGTTTATTACAATGCAGGAAACAGGTGTAGTGTTAGCATACATACCTCTAAGGAACTATCTTATTGCATCGTCAGCGAATTTTTATGCTAAATTTTAACTCATGCAGATGCAAGTGTTTTGGAAAAGGGATCACAAATTTTGGACCAGAATGTGTGAAAAAAGTGTAATAAAAACTTATAAAATATCGATTTGACGATACATCGAAGCGATGTTTTTTTTTACAAAACCTCAAATCATACATCGATACATTGACAATAAAGAAAGCTTAATAAAAGATTGATGTCTCGATACATCATCAATCACTATCATTTCCACATTATGTTTTACACGACAACAGTATCATATTATATCGATACATTGATGATTATCATAACGATGACTGCATCACTAAACGTCCTTGGTCACAGTCGCGGTCGGGTGAAGTTGAATCCTACTCTGACTCCGACCTTGTAATGGCGTCTCAAGGCTGTCAGGTCGGAGTTACGGTCGCAAAGTGTAATCATGGCTTTTGGTTCGTATTTCGTGAATTTCTATTTTTGTGTTTTTTGTACTGAATCCGAACTTCATTGGGTGCCACCCAGTCAATGGATCTAACATCTATTATTTTTGGGTGTACACACACAGTACACCTCTGACAGTTAGGAAATATACGTGTAGCGTCGTGCATATTAGTTAGGAAGTTACAATATTTAGAAATATATTAAATCGGGCCTGCATCTACGAGGAGGGATCAAAAAGTAGTGAGAACGACATACTACTTCGTAAAAAAAAAATACTGGCAGGCATAGCTCAGATACATATTTGTACCATTAATAAAAAAAAATCTTCGATAATCTTTTGTTTTTTTCTGAATGTAGTCATTTGTTTGCTTCGTGTCGGAACGTGTTCTCGAAAATGGAGAAAAACGAAGTGCGGGCCGTTATTAAATACCTCTGTTTAAAAAAGTTAACGACGCAAGAGATTCATTGCGATTTGGAGGCAACATTAGGAGAGTCTGCTCCGCCGTATTCCACTATCGCAAGGTGGGCTTCTCAATTTCGAGTAGGGAAAACGAGCACGGAAGACGAACATCGTTGCGGCCGTCCATCGACGTCAGTCACCCAAGAAAATGTTGCGAAAGTCGAGAAAATTGTATTGAGCGATCGAAGAGTTACCATCCGATACTTAATTTAAGAAACGGGCATTTCATATGGAAGTATTCAATCCATATTGAAACAATCTTTGAATATGAGAAAAGTCTCCGCAAGATGGGTGCCGAGAATGTTAACCGACAGTCAGAGACAAAATCAACTTGACATTTCGAAGATATTGTTGGACAAGTTTCAAGAAGATTCTGAAAACTTTTTGTCTCGTTTCGTAACAATGGACGAAACATGGGTCCATCATTTTGATCCCAAAACAAAACAGCAATCTTCGCAATGGAAACGGCCATCACCACCGACCCCGAAAAAGTTTCGTGTAGTGGCATCGGCTGGCAAGGTTATGGCCTCAATATTTTGGGACTCAGAAGGAATATTGTTGATTGATTACCTGGAGCGTGGAACCACTATTACAGGCCAATATTATGCAGCTTTATTTCCCAAGGTGAGGAATGCCATCAAAGAGAAAAGGAGAGGGAAACTTCGAAGGGGCGTGCTGTTTCATCACGACAACGCACCCGCGCACAGGTCGGCAGTTGCGATGGCTGCCATTCAGCAAGCTGGCTTCGAATTGATTGACCATACCCCTTATTCACCAGATCTGGTGGCTAGCGATTTTTATCTGTTCCCCAAATTGAAAATATACTTAAGGGGAAACAGGTACGAAGGCGATAACCAGGTGATGGATGCCGTTGAGAGCTTTTTGCAGGACCAAGATAAACCTTTTTTTGTGAAAGGGATTGAAGCCTTGGAAAAGCGCTGGACTCGGTGTGTAAAGAGACTCGGAAACTATGTAGAAAAATAAATTATTAAGTTATCAATAGTCATTATATTCCATCTCATTCTCACTACTTTTTGATCCCTCCTAGTAGTTTATAGATGAAAATCAGGTGTCACATACATTTTACTGATAAAACGAATTCCCTTTTCCGATTTCTTCCTTCTTCCATTTAGATTGAAAACGATTAGTCGTGTCGTAAAAGTAATCGACTATAAGGCAATCGAGTGTCAAAAGAAAAGAACCGAACGTTGTGTACAAATCGGCAAATGTTCCGGTGGCGGTAATGACCGCGTTTCTCATTCGATCCGAGCGCTTGCTCCGCTGTTTAGCGTTGGGTCACAAGATTCGCGATAAATCATTAATTAACATGCTTTTTCTATCTGCGAACGAGAATTTCCTAAAACTAGTTTAATAAGTGAGGAAGAGAGTGGAGGAAGCCAGAGAGGTCTGTAAGGAAAGTACCTGTTGGAACTCTGTACGCTCTGACTACCCCAAAAGGGATCTGGCGTGATGATATAGATAGATAGACAGTATATAATAAGAAACATGTTCGATACCTACAAAAGGTGAGGCAAGTGATGATAAATTACCTTATATTATTATAAGCAAATAACTATCGTGTTTCTTATTAGATGCGCGAGCTAGCTCCGCTGTTATGCATCAAGCCACGAGATTAGTGGATCTATGAACAAGATTAATAAGAGACGCTTTCGGATACCTACTAAAGACAAAATGTGCAGAATTAATTTGTAAATTACCTAGTATTTTATAGGAACCATACTTCTAAAGTCGTTTCTGTTCTATTCTAAACCTAAGATAGCTTTATCCTACTAATTTTATGAACGTGAATTATCACGCAAAAACGGATGAACGGATTTAGTTGATAAACACATACGATACATTTTATCCTGGAAAATATTAGGTTCCTGTCTAAAGTCAACGCGGACAAGTCGCGGGCAGAAACTAGTTAATCTATGCTAATATTATAAAGAGGAAAGATTTGTATTTTTGTATGTATGTAACAAATAAATTCAAGAACTACTAGACCAATTTTAAAAATTCTTTCACCATTAGAATGCTACATTATCCCTGAGTAACATAGGCTATATTTATTGCTATAAAAAATTAGAAATCCCTACTAAAACTTCAATAATGTAACCCAAGGTTTAAAAAATAGCCATAAAATGTCTTTCATCGCATGCGCTGCGGAAACTATTGATGATATAACAAAAAAATTTTCTACAATATTTAAGAACTTATCAATGTCTACTAAAAAATTTGCAATACTATATGTCCAACTATTGTAATTACGTCACTATAACTACTTTTTACATTTTAAAGTTGATAGTAATGCCGACCAAAATCAAACCATGTTATTCATACCTTTGTGTTATCCTTATCCAAATAAGTCATATCGTATTCAATACCATTTCAATACCTGTAGATTATTGAATTATTCAAATCGGACATTCCATTCGAAAGATATTACGAATTTAAAAATGTCAATCTAAACAAAATATGTACTTACAGGAAAATAAAGGTCGCCGTGCCGTGGCCAGTGTTCGGGGATCGAAGTGCGGGAGAGGGGCGTGCACATCTATTATACACCCGTGCGAAACCAGGACGGGCCGCTAGTAATAAAATAAAAAGGCATTTTTTTATCCGACAAAATAATATTCTAATTAATTATTCTATCTTTTCCCAGCAGTAGCAAAGTAAGAAGAAGAACTTTTTAATATTTTTTTAAGATATAATTAGGTGTATAGGATTTTTCCTACCTAAAATAGCTGTCAACTTGAACAATCAAGATACTTTAATCATACCTTGATTGATTCTCCGCTAACTCTACGGCCCTACTATTAGGGATGCAAGCGAAAAAAACAGCAATGCACAAGAAACGTTCCCGACGTGACCTGGCGCTATGATTGTGTTTTATGACAATGCAATGTTGGCAGAACGTAACACGTCATTTTATAATTAATAACCTTTTGTTTGATTACGCTATTAAGCGTAATCAAACAAAAGGCATTCTGTTCAAAATCATGGAGTATCTTTCACCACCCTCGAGTAAAGTGCTGGTTAGTTAGCGTTACACAGCAATTAAAATTGGCTTTTTTAACCGCCGGATAGGGTTACTCAGAGATGTTTAATTTTGTACATATACTTACTTTATCTTGACAGGTAGTCCCGCTATTTCTATGGCCCTACTATTAAGGATGCAAGCCAAAAAAACAGCAGTACACAAGAAACGTCCCACACGTGACCTGGCGCCATGATTGTGTTTAACGACAGTGTAATGTTGGCAGTACGTAACACGTCGTTTTAGAATTAATGGCTCTTTGTTTGATTACGCTAAGTGCGTTCTGTTCGAGAGCTTTTGGAAGTATGTAGCGACCCCTATACATCGCTACATAGTTGCGAATACCAATAGATGGTGCTGACGATTCGGCATACATGTCTAGAACGCGATATTAGAGTGCGCACGACGCGTAACATATATACAAGCCCCCGACAACAACTCTCAGGGAGAGTGGCAGGCCCCGCCAGACACCACCCGTCTGGCTGGGAGATCTTCCCTTTGACAAATACTGCCTCAACGTTCCTGCCATAAGTAATCTTCAAGACAAATCTGACGAGTATTGTGTTGTGTGTTTAAGGAGTGGCCACCTTCTGACTCTATCATCGAACCAGCACGATCGTACCACATTATTGCATTACCACCGAAGTTATATACTCGTAGTTGGGCTTAATTCCAGCTTCCAGCCAGCAAATGCTTGAAAAATGGGCTGCAAATTTTGAGCCGACATACAAATAAAGCGAGCTAAAAGCTTGTAATATTAGACCTACTAGTAGGATAAATCCGTTTTCGTACCAAAAATCGGCTTACTAGACAAAAACGTTCAAAAATTGGAGCTAAGTACCTTTGGTCTGGTCAAGACAAGCTCGTGACCATCTATTGTTGAAATAAAATATTAATAAAAATAATAATAATGCTTCGTTCTCTTTCAGCCCGCTTAAGGAGCAAGACAACAAGAAATCAATCCTATCAATATCCACGAAAGCTGTGGGTGACGATGGTATACAAATACAAATGATCGTACCAATACTTGACGAACTTTTGCCAGTTATCACCCACATAATGAATTGTTCCTTGGAAACTTCCTCCTTTCCAACTGCTTGGAAAAAGGCATATATTCTTCCTTTACCCAAAATACCAAATCCTCTTTTAATATCCCATTTTAGACCCATATCCATTCTTCTCATTCTATCCAAGGTGCTTGAGAGTGCAGTTTAAAATCAATTGTCACACCATTTCTCCTCTAATAGCCTGCTGAGTCCTTTTCAATCTGGATTGTGGCCAGGTCATAGCACAGTTACGGCTTTGGTCAAAATAACTGACGATATTCGATTGGCCATTGAGAATAGACTACTGACAGTACTAGTCCTACTGGACTTCAGCAGTGCTTTTAATTCAGTTGATTTTGACATCCTCTTAGGTACTTTGTCCTCTCTCAATGTCTCTGCTCCTGTAATAGCGTGGTTCAACTCTTACTTTCGGGGCCGCTCGCAGTCGGTTCGCTCTGAAGATAATTCCTCTGACTGGTGTGACCTTACTGCAGGTGTGCCTCAAGGTGGCGTCCTTTCTTCTCTTCTCTTCTCTGTTTTTATAAACTCTGTTACTAAAGTGATTACTTCTCATTATCATCTTTATGCAGACGACTTGCAGCAGTATCGTCACTTTTAAGGTTGGGGAAATCAACCACGCGATCGATTCCATCAATAATGATCTTGAAAACATCAGCAAGTGGGCAAAATCGTTCGGTCTCTTGGTTAATCCTGCTAAATCTCAAGCTCTCATCATTGGTGGCAAACACTACATGAACGCTCTCAATAGCAATCTGCAGACACTCTCTCCAGTTGTCCTCGATTCTGTCCCTATACCTTACAGTAACCAAGTTAAGAATCAAGGCGTTTTTATATACTCCAATCTTAATTGGAGCTCTCACATAGCAGAAGTAAGCAGAAGGGTCTACTGCTCCTCTCAATCTCTCAAGCGTCTGCAAAAGTTTTTGCCTTATCAAACAAAAATAAGTCTCGCTCAATCTCTCCTTCTACCAATTCTTGACTATGGTGATGTTTGCTTTCTTGATGCTACTGAAGATCTTATCAATAAGCTTGAACGCTTGCAGAATCTATGTATTCGTTTCATTTTCGGATTACGTAAATTTGATCATGTATCAGAGTATCGGTCGAAATTAAAATGGCTAACGACAACGACGGGACTTGCACATTCTCTCGTTACTCTACTCCATTTTACATAATCCTAAATCCCCTGTTTACCTCAGGGAGCGTTTTGACTTTCTTGTTCCAAGGGATAAGCCCTGTCGTGCAGCTAAATCTCTCCTTCTTCGTGCTCCTCTTCATTCTTCTAGTCGTTACGAGGGATCCTTCACTGTTCATGCTGTGCGTCTGTGGAACTTACTTCCATAGTCCATTCATGCGAGCTCATCTTTGGATGTTTTCAGAAGAAGAATCAAAGAACATTTTCTATCCTGATTTATTTAGGTATGTATGTTTTATAATTATATGTATTTAATATTTGTATAATAAGTAACTGAGTATATGTATCTATATTTGAAAATATAGTATTTATTTCATATTACATATTGCTATTTTCTATTAACATTATATTGTATAACTGCCCTCTTATTTCACTTTCTCATCTCTCAACACTATGGTTAGCTGGAAGATAACTCATATTTGAGTTAAGCTCGCCTTTTAAATTGTAAAATTATTTCCATCCCAGTGTATACAATAAAGAATAAAGAAAGAATAACATTAGCCCTCTTAAGAAACTGCCCGACCGTGGGGCAGTGCCTCCTCCAAACTGAGAGGGTTTAGGTCATTGTTCAGGTTTCTTCACAATGTTTTCTTTCACTGTTAAAACAAGTGACAGCTAATTTTTAATACGCAAATGCTTTCGAAAAGACAGAGGTACGTACTTAAGTTAGAACCCGAGACCTCTGACTTTGCAGTCCAACGGTCTAACGACTAGCCGCTAAATACACCGCTGACATAGAGAGAAGAGTGAGTGTGAGGAACAGAGTGAATGGTGCGTTGGGAAAGCTACTTGGGAGCCGGCACTTAATCCATAAGGCGCAGCTGGCCATGCATAACGGAGTTCTTGTCCCAACGCTGTTATATAGTAGCGAGAGATGGGTATGTAAGAAGGAGAACGAAAGTAGGATAAATGCGGCAGAAATGCGAGCTCTGCGGAAAATATGCGGAGTGAAGCTGACCGACCGCATTAGCCACAGCGTAGTAAGAAAGCGAGTAGGTATGAAAAATAGTATCGGTGTAAAAATGAGAAAAGGCATGCTCCGTAGGTTCGGGCATATAGGAAGAATTCCAGATGAAGTAATGACAAAACAGATATACAATGTGAAAGTGGAAGGATGCAGGTACCGGGTAAGACCTAGACTATCTTACCACGACCAAATAAACCGAGTCTTATCTGAAGGAAAAGTCAGGAGTCTCCGTAACCGGCGAGCGTGTATGAGACGAACTATGAGAGTGGAGGAAGCCAGAGAGGTATGTAAGGAAAGAACCTGTTGGAACTCTGTACTCTCTGCCTACCCCGCAAGGGATCTGGCGCAATGATATAGATAGATAGATAAAGACAGATAAGGCTAACCACTAAGCTATGACTGCTCTCTTAAAACTAAAGCCAAATAGAAAATTCTATACGGATACGTAAAGAAAATCAGTTTATGATAAAACTCAATAGTTTTACATACGCATAACACTAGCTGAATATAATAGTGGCAAAACTAACAAATCAAGAATAAGACAAATGGGGCTTTATTTTTTTGAAGATAGAATACTAATTCTACTCACCAAATTTTTGAGTCGGGTCGTTATTACCTTTGCCCTGATATACAAACACATATTCACCAGTAATTAACCCTATTTAAAGCCGAGTACGAAACAAATATACAGAATAATAACTATTAAAATCATTGATATTTTCCTTGCGCAAGTGCTCTGGGCTCTATCTGGAGGAAACATAGGCATTTCCGGACCCACGCCACAGGGAAAGGGGTATTTTCATTTTATTATAGGGGAGGTTGAATAGAAACAAAACGTATTACGTGGGAGATATTAATTGAAAGTGGGTGTTTCCACAGATTTTTTTTGTTATAACGATAAAAATCCTGCAATCTGTGAGGTTTAGAGGTAACTAGCGGGTGTGTCAACCTCGACGCCTTAGCCAGTATTGATAATTTGAAGCAGCTTTTAGATTTCCGTTCGATATTTCGTACAGAAATCCGGTTCCTCTATCTATCTATATCATCACACCAGTTCCCTTGCGGGGGAGGCAGAGAGTGCAGAGCTCTAACAGGTTATTTCCTTAGAGACCTCTCTGGTTGCCTCCACTCTCATAGTTCGTCTCATTCATGCTCGCCGGTTACGAAGACCATTTGGTCATGGTAAGATAGTCTAGGTCTTCCCCGGTACCTACATCCCTCCACTTTCAGATTGTATATCTGTTTTGTAATTCTTTTTCAAAGTCAAAGTCAGCTAACAAGAGCGCTTACAAACGTCAAAAATTATTACATTTTTTACAATTACCACCGGATCGGAACGCGGCCTCACACTGAGAAGATCCGGCAAGAAACTCAGTGGGCTAGTCTTTTAATTTAATTGAACTAGTCTTTTTGCTTATTATTTTTTTTTTACAATATTGTATTTTAATAACAATATATTTTACAAAAATGTATTTATGAGTTGCCGAACGAGGAGCTGCTCAAACCCAATCAGTTTTATCGTCGATATATTCCGAAATATTATAATATCCTTTACTACATAGTCTAGTTTTAATAGCTTTTTTAAACTTATTAATAGGCATATTTCGGATAGCTATGGGTAATTTGTTGTAAAAGCGTATACATTGCCCCATTAAAGAGTCGATAATTTTATGGAGACGAGAAGAATGTACAATGGATGTCGCTATAATTTTCTAAGTTACTGATATTCTCAAATTGTAAATTGCACGAATAGCCTTTTTTTGAAGAACGAAGATGGTATTCAGGACAGCATAATATCCCCAAAGTAGTATGTCATACGACATAATGCTATGGCAATAAGCGAAATAAACAATTCTAGCTGTTTCAGTATCAGTCAATAACCTAATTTTCTTTACGGCATATGCCGCTGAGTTTAACCTATTAGACAGTTGTTCAATATATTTCTGCCGACTTTCTTTCTATTTGTCCAAACCATCAGATCATACGGATGGACAGATAGTTTCGGTATGAGAAAGGGTACTCATACCAAAACTATCTGTCGTACCTTCACGTTTTCTTACTACGCTGAATTCGAAATCCGGTACCGGTACCCCTTGTGTGCCACTCTCATCTCTTGAGAGTGGCATCTTCATTTAGTAGATACTGCGATACGTTGCGTTTGTGAAGATCAGGAGTAAAAACTGAGTGCGAACAGCACAGAGATGGTGGTCGAGGCGATCTTTAAAGTTCTCGCCACATTGCTGACGCAGCGCGATGGGAGCGCGACGGTGGCATGGCTTAGGGAGTTGTTATGTACTGAAATGTACACCCTCGGCGCGACGGTAAACGTCATAACCGAACGTAGCCGAGCGCTTCTGTCGCGCTCCCGTCGCGCTCCGTCGGCTGTATGACAAACCTTTAAGGAGGCCTTTTCCCTGCACTGGACGTCCTTCAGATCGTGATGGTGATGATTAAAATTACAAAACTAGCAACAGTATCAACCCATCACAATGCCAACTCTTCATTCCGATCTCGGTCTCGAACCTATTCGCGCCTTTATTAAACAGGCGACAACCCGATATATCGCGAACGCGTCTAGTCATAGGAATCCGCTAATCGTAGCCGTCGCTGACTACGAACCTAACTCCCCTTTTGTCAGCCGCTACCGGCATACGCGGCATGTTCTCACCGACCCTCCCGATGCCCTTACATCCCTTCTTTCGGATACAGATACTCACGGTGAGGTCAAAAATCCCTTGCCCGCCGGCCGGTGCAGAGCACCACGGCGAGACACCTAGTATATGCCCTCCTCCATAGCGACTGCCCAAGCCGAGGCCGTTCTTCCTTGAGACGCTCTTGAGCTAGTTGCCTCCTTGCCCTTCTGGTTCGAGCGTAGTGGTTGCACGCTCGCCCTCTTGTCAGCTGTAAAGGTCCCGCGGCCACCAGCGTAGATCTTTCACACAAACATACACATGCACACGCACACGCCCTCGCCCACGCTCACGCCCACGCGAGAATAACTTAAGCAACCGCTAAAAGTTACCATTACCATAACAGCTAAGACAAATTTAAAAGTATTTCTATTATAAGCCTAAAGAAGGTACTGGCCAGTTCTATAAAAAAAAACTAACCGTTTAATGAGCTGGCCGTTTCTCTAAAAACAGTGTTCCAATTTAAAAAAAAATGAAAGACACTAACATTAACATAACGCTCCAACGAAACCCAGTTTCTCGACCGCAAGAAATAAAAAAACATAATTAATTAAAACCTTAATTAGACATAGCCCGTTTAGGGTAAATAAAAGGAAGGTAAGTAACCGTGAAAAATTAAAGAGGCCGTTCGACTGCGCCTCTAACCAAGTCATTAGGCCACTAATTATAAAGAAAATCCTTAAAAAAACTAAATGAAAAATTAAATTAAAAAGAGTGAATTAAAGGAACTCGGGGAATTTAGTTTCGTATATATATAATGTACTGCGAATTTGCCTTATATGCATGCCTTAAATTATTTAATATTATTTTTCACTTAACTTAAAAAGACTACCTCGTTGGTCTCGTCACGAATTGTGTAGCTAACACAGAAAGTGTAATAACTATTACGATTTGTGGCAGCTAGTGATTCTGATTAATTCTGAATAGCAGTCGAAGAGGCTGGTTGTACTCAGTACATTGGCTACAGTCTCACCTCCTTTTGCACTGGAACCTAATATCGTCAGAGAAATGAACACAGAACAATTTTGCTAGCCACGCTTGGATTATATAGACACTGAGGATGTAAGTGAGTAGTAGTCTGACAGAATGTAAAGAAGTTTAAAAAAGAGTATTAATATGTTTAAAAATGAGTGCTTTCATAAATTCATTCATTAATTCAGGCGCTCGTAGCACTAATTGACCGCAGTGTTCTTTCCACCTATCACCTATTATATTATATTCCATTATATTCCACCTATCACTTATCACCAAGGTTAAGCTGCGTTTGACTCGGTCGGCCTGAGATGGGTGACCGTTTATGGCATTTTCATATTCGAGCGTTTCCGTGCTTTGGAAGGCACGCTAAGCCGTCGGTCCCGCTTTACACTTAATGTCGTAGTCGATTAGCCCAGTTTGATAAGTTTCAACAGCAGATGGCCACAAATCTGAATTCAGGTGGTGAATTATGACCTAATCTCTCCCACTTCAATTTGTGAGAGATCACCTTTGCCTAGCAATGAGATAGTATGAGGATAATATTATTATTACTAGAAATAGATACTTTAGACCATACTTTTCTATATTTGGATTTCGCCGTAAACAAAAAAACTACTATATTCAAAAATTATTATTCAAAACTTAAGTATCCGTAACCGGCGAGCGTGTATGATATGGCTTCCTCTACTCTCATAGTTCTTCAACTATAAGAGTGGAGGAAGCCAGAGAGGTATGTAAGGAAAGAACCTGTTAGAACTTTGTACTCTCTGTCTACCCCTGCAAGGGATCTGGCGTGATGATATAGATAGAGACAGATACAACTTAAAGAGCTACGCATTAAACAAAAAATAACAATAAATATAAAGCTGTAAACTGTAATGTACATAGTATTTATAAAAAATAAATTTATGTCAAATCGCTGTCGCTTAGCAGTGTGCCTAGAAGGCTGGCAGCATTGCCACGTTACCTGGCAATGCTTGACCTATAGACGAGGTATGCCAGCCCTCTGGCCACTTGTTACTTAGAACAGCAATTTGGCTACATCGCAAAATATGCGATGGGCATCACGACCTCACAGACCCAGAGTCTCTACCCGAAACGGCTTAAACTTGATAATATAGATAAAATAGACTGGCAGATAAATACCTTAATTAATCCACAAAGTAACATTATAAAATTGTACTACAGAAAACTGAAATAGAATAATTAATTTGACAGTAACAATAACACTAATGGAATGGTGGAGGAGTGTCTCGTAGGAATAGAAAATTACGGAGAGAATAATAAATTCTACATCAAATTTAACGTCTTATTTCTTAAATAGGTAATATTTTTTTTTGTGTTCCGTACCTCAATAGGAAAAACAGAACCCTCATACATTGTCCGTGTGTATGTCTGTCTGATGGTAAAGGGACCCTTTTCTCAGACATGGGTAAATCTACTCGAAATGTATGTCAACTTCTAAAGCCTATGATCACATGAACCTACCTTTATTATTACGCCAGATCCATTGCGGGGTAAGCAGAGAGTACAGTGTTCCAACAGATTCTTTCCTTACAGACTTCTCTAGCTTCCTTCAATTTCATAATTCGTCTCATACGCTTGCCGGTTACGGAGACTCTTGTAAACTCACTCATAAAAACCTTCAGGTTACCGGCTAATCTAAAATCACTGAATGGGTAAAAAGCGCGATAACTACTATCATAGTTCAAGAAGTAGATTTGAATATTTTTTTTCTGTTCCTCTTATAATTTTTAACCAAGATTACAGCTAATTAAAACTAACTGATCAATTTCACTCAAATTCTCAGTCCTAAATTAGTATTATTAGAAGTAAATGAGACTGGGTAGTCTACAGTATAAATGCTACTTAATCTCTGTTTAAGCAAAGATCGAAGGGCTAAACACAAACTGATTGACGTAAGCGTAACACCATCGAGTTGATATGCCTTCCTTGTCTCACCACAAATATTTTAAATAAAGATGAACGTGACAGAATGCTTTCTCGACGTTAGAATAATGTCAAATTTCTTGCTTAGGCCTCAGAAGGATTAGTTAGCACAAACACAGAGCTTAGCATGGACAGACTGACGTTAGCCTGACGCTGTCGAGTCGATATGCTATACTTTTCACACTAAAAAAATACTAAATAAAAATAAAAATCTTTTATAAAAAAAAGGTAAACCGACTTCAAAAAGCAAAAAAATAAATATTTGAAGTCGGTGCTGGTTGGTGCAGTCGGTTACTTGGCACCGACTTCAAATATTTATTTTTTTGCTTTTTGAAGTCGGTTTACCTTTTTTTATAAAAGATTTTTATTTTACAATTTTAAGTGACCAGTGATTTATTCTATAGTAGGGTACCTATAGGATTGACGTAATACCCATAATATCTCAATTTACACATGCCTGTTGTTTTTCGTTAAGGAGTTCCCTGGTGTATCTTCTAAGTCCAAGGTCCAATGTCAAAAAAATTAATATGGGACCACCTTGGAGATATACTGAACCCAATGCAAAAAAAAATATTAAAATCGGTCCGCAATTGACGGAAATATCGCTGAACATACATAAAAAAAAAAAAAGCATACATACAACCGAACATAGAACCTCCTCCTTTTTGAAGTCTGTTAATAAATGAGACAGGAGAACAGAACAGGTTGCTTTCTCGATGACTTTACATACAATAATGTTAAATTTTTTGCGCTTAGCCTCTAATCTATCAGAGGCGAAGAGGACAAACTTACGATTATTTCTTAGCTATCGTAAGTTTGTCGAAGAATCGAGCTATCAATTTCATATATATTTGGTAAATTTGTACTGCGAAAATGATGGAACATCAACTCGGTAGCGTTACGTCAGTCTGTTCGTGCTTGTTCTTCAAAAGCTCTTTTAAATATTCAAACCCTTGAAACTCACGAATTAAACTATGAATTTCGTACTTAATGTAAGATTATATGAAGTTGCTCGTTTACTTTGATCTCAACAACTTTTCAAGGTAACTAGTAATCGCTAAGGATTTGGCGAAAGCATGAGCTACGAAAATCATTAACATCGTCACTCCTATATTCCGCAAGATTGTATGGTAAAGGTGAAATATGCACACTTATAATCGTGGTAACAAATTCACGGACAACTTGACAGGTGCGAACGACAAAACCAAAAATAATTTTGCAAGTGTAGACTAAGAACGACTAGTGTAGGCTAAGAACTAAATCGATCAACATAAATTGTCGACATATTTAAAAATATTTATCGTATTTATAAAATTAAGGTTGAATTTTACTCAATGTGCATTTAAACAATTAATTGCGTAGTAAATGAACTTTTGGATATAAATATCGATTTTGCTTAAGATTTTTTAATTAATAAAAATTATGAATAAAATATTCTTAACATTAAAAACTAAATAAAAGTAAGTTTTAGTTGTATAAGAAAAAAAAAATATTTTATTTCTATTATCGACAAAAAAGTGAATTGTGGTGCATGACTATTTAAAAAGTGTCAAATTCTGACAACACTGTAAACGTCAATTTATCCGTGGAAATCAAAAATGAAATAAACACCGTTACGTCACGCTGTAGGTCCCATGTAATAGGGGGCGAACCTATTGCCATATACTGGACACAATACCAGACTCCAGAGTCATCCGACCTGGGATTTAAGCCCATGACCTCGTTATCATAAAGCGATGCGCTTTGCCACTAGACCGACGAGGCGTGGAAATGTAAACAGGACTATATAGGACATTCTAACCCACTCGGCATTTAAATGTATTTTATTTAATAACTTCAGATATTAATAAGACACTGTCTTGTCCATATTGCTCATGCCGCCGACGATGTTAGGTCTCAATAGAAGGTGATATTATTGCCATATACTAGGCACAATTTCAGACTTCGGATTTATTTATCTATCTCAGATAACCTGTCTCCAATATTCCTCCTCGCTTTAATACCTTATTCATGATACAAAACAGCTTCTATCGTAGTCGTAGTATTAAAATTCCCGAACTTTACCGTTACGATCAATAAAAGGCTTCCTAAACACATTCTGTTGATGTAGAGAGGATTGACGTCACGAGTCGTGGGGTGACGCCGCAAAGTCTGCAGCCCCGGGTCAACACTCAGATAAATGTGTAAAGAGAGTTGTTTGTCGACAAGTTGCAGCGGTGTGAAAAAAAATAAGAGGTCACACCCCATGTGTGAGTATGTATAATAGTATTTTTTTTTTTTTAAAACCTAGCCCACTCTCGGATTTATTCCTGTATCGTGGGTGTGTTTACAAACATGAAAATTTACATACTCAAATACTCAGACAGAAGAAAATAATTGTGGGTTACACAAAGATTTGTCCCCCCAGGGTATCGAATCCGCGACTATTCGACCCAGTGGGCGGAGTGGCTAAGAGCTTACTTAACCACTGCGCCAAATAGTCCGTCCAAATATACGTAGTTACTATATGTTTAATTTTGGGCGTGTTAAAGTAGTGGCAAAGGTGTTCTGTGTACATTATGTCTATTTCCATTTTATATGTCTATAGTCCATTATATGTCTATTTCCATTTTACCGGCCACAATGTCAGACTCCTGACTCGGTCTGATTTTTTATATCAAATAATTCCTTTTTTTCCGACCTAGGATTCGAACCTAGGACCTCGTGTTCGCTACGCGCATTATTTACCACTAGATCGACGAAGTAGGATATGGAAACTAGTCCTATGTCGAAACTATTCGACGTGAGCTTTCAAATGTAGTTTCAAAATTTAGTTAAAAAGAAGCAATCGATTTATGAATAATTAATATATACACCGTCACGCCTATATTCCCCAGAGGGGGTGGCAGAGGTGTACTGGGTACACCCACGTTTCGCCGACGATGTTAGCTCCCATGTAATAGGGGGCGAGCCTATTGCCATATACCGGGCACAATTCCAGACTCCGGACTCATACTGGGAATTTTTCGTTAGGAAAACTACATTTGTCCGACCTAGGATTTGAACCCAGGACCTCGTGATCACAAAGTGATGCGCTTTGCCACCAGACCAACGAGGCAGCAAAATTAAGTTCTCTTAAAATAAAAAATATTGACCAAATTATAATTTCGTGTGTGTATTTTTCTGCAGATATAATTTTTAACTTGCAGTTTTTCTGGTCGACAACAATGCCATATATACAATGCGAAAGTGGAAGGATGAAGCTACCGGAGAAGACCTAGACTATCTAACCATAACCAAATAGACCGGGTCTTATTTGAGGGACAAGTCAAGAGTCTCCGTAACCGGCGAGCGTGTATAAGAAGAACTATGATAGTGTGATCTGTACTCTCTGCCTACCCCGCGAGGGAGCTGACGTGATGATATAGATAGATAGATAGAGATTAGAACCCATTTCCGATGTCAATATTATGCAAATTCTACGTAACAACTCTGCTCATTCCTGTACACTTCTGCCTACTTCTGCAGTTGACATTCTCAGCTGGGCAGTCTTATTTCTCTACTCTCTGCTGTGACTCAATGTAATCCTCGAATAAAATCACATTTAATCGAGTTGGGCACTTGATTTTTTAAAATAAGTAATACACCCCTGACTTTAACAGTACCAAATATCTTAGCTCAATGGTTTTACAGTTGTACGCTCGTATTCTTTCAGTCTAACACGTTTGTTTCAAAGCAATAACACGTTACTTTTAAGTTAATTGCCTTGTTCAATTAAGAAACTGTTTTATAATCATGCAACGAAATGACAACATCATATTACGTTTAGGAAATGTTAACATGTTAACCTAAGGACGTCAAATTGTTCAAATAATTTCATAGAAACACATATATCAAAATTAGTGCTACTGCGGGTGCTGCTTGTGGGGACTGGTCCATCTGGAATCTTTAGACACTCTATATATTTATAAAGAGTGCGTATAAACAAGATATGAGACTAATGATGTTATTTAATATCATTATTCTCCTTTCTCGGTCGTACGGTATCACACTGGAGCTAGATTGTAAACTGTTTAATTGTAACCTAAACATAGTATCCAAACAATATGATTAAAAAAAATAGAAAGGAAACAAGAGAAAGAGAATTAAATAAAAAAGACAAGCCCGCTGAGTTTCATCGCCGGATCATTTTAGTGGAGATCGCGTTCCGATCCGGTGGTAGATTAGTAACAAATTATTTAAAAAAAAATGTTAATTGACTATTTGTAAGCACCCCCGCAGGACTTATACAAAATAAATCTATCTATCAATATCATCACGCCAGCTCCCTCGCGGAGTAGGCAGAGAGTACAGAGTTCCAACAGGTTCTTTCCTTACATACCTCTCTGGCTTCCTCCACTCTCATAGTTCGTCTCATACACACTCGCCGGTTACGGAGACTCTTGACTTGCCGTTCAGTTAAGACACGGTCTATTTGGTCATGGTAAGATAGTCTAGGTCTTCCCCGGCACCTACATCCTTCCACTTTCGTATTGTATATCTGTTTTGTCATTCTTTCTTCTGGCATCCTTTCTGTATGCCCGAACCAACGGAGCATACCCTTTCTCATCTTTACACCGATACTATCTTTCATACCTACTCGATTTCTTACTACGCTGTTGCGAATACGGTCGGTCAGCGTGACTCCGCACATCTTCCGCAGAGATCGCATTTCGAGCGCATTTATCCTGCTTTCGTTCTCCTTCTTACATACAAAATAAAAATAAAACAAAATACAAAATAAATTATTTGAATTTGCGTGGAATACCGTGACTGTGGGATTTGGAATTGCTTCCTATTAAGGATGCTATACTAGCTGTTACCCGAGGCTGGGCACGCATCTATTTTGTAATATCTTTATAAATTATAGTCTTTCTTTTGAGACTAAGCCCGCCCTACATTGCCACTATTGTAGTCTCCTTAGATGACACCAAGGTTTGAACCTTGGGGTGTCCCGGGAAGCGCTTTAATTGTCTTGGAACCCGCAACAAATTTTGCGTTTTGCATCAGAAAAGACGGTGACAACTTTGAGAAGCTCATGGTAACTGGGAAGGTCGATGGACAAAGACCTCAAAGCCGCAACCCAACACGTTGGTCTGACCAGATTTGCACCATTCTGGACACTACAATCTACAGCGCGCTGCATGTCGCCGAAGACAGGGGAAAATGGCAATTGTGATTCTGATTCTGAGGAAGAAGAAAGTAAAAATTTATAGTCCATGTCTTTCTTTTTGATACGTAAGCTATATTACAATTAGGTTTCATCAAGCCACTCCGCCCACTGGATTCAGTAGTCGCGAATACAAGGCCCGCACTAGACTAATCTTTTTGTGACTTAGATATGTTTGTTACGGTCTGGGAGTATGTGAGTTATATGTTCGCAAATGCACGCTACTAAACAGGAATTCCTAGTGTAAGGTTACGTATCTTTTTAATGATAAATATCTATAATAATACGATTATATAAGCCCTGTTAAGAAACTGTCCCATTGTAGAGCACGGGCCTCCTCTCAAACTGAGAGGGTTTAGGCCATAGTCCGCCACGCTGGCCCAGTGCGGGTTGGCGAACATCACACACCTTCGAAAAACTGTTAGGCATGCAGGTCTCCTCACGATGTTTTCCTTCACCGTTAAAACAAGTGATAGTTAATTTTTAATACGCACATGCTTTCGAAAAGTCAGAGGTACGTGCCTGAGTTTGAACCCGAGACATCTGACTTTGCAGAGATCGTTGGATCTAACCACTAGGCTATCAAATACTTTTTTAAGAAAAGAAAAAAAATAAAACCTTATACCGTTATGTCGAGTAGTTAGGGTTTAAGAGAGTTTTTATGGTCATCCTCCGACTACATCATTAGATCCTAGTCGCCATATGGGCTTGTAATATTTGTCAATACAAATCCACGAGGTGGTTATGTATGACATATGCCTATTATCGCCTTCAGGCAAGAAATGGGCAAAATGTAATCAGATTAATGATTAACCAACCCTTCTTGGGAAATATAGGCGTGATGCCGTATTAAAGGTTAACGAGAACAGTTAAATTTTGTAATCTTCAACGTTTTCGATTTAATCTTAGATCATGATTGAATATTACATAATACAAATCTCTGCTTCAGGCACCATCGTCAAACTAGCTCCGCGATACTATATTATTGCGTCGTCACCAAACTAACATACCTTTGCCAAAGGACATTGTCGAAAATTGCCCCAGAACCAACAAAAATTTGACCCATGCCATCATTATTTATCTATTTTATTAAAATAATAGCAAATAATCGTAACTAAAGGACAATTTGCAATCTAAAATGAATAATTCAAAGTATTGTAAGTACTTATATCGAAGTCACCGACATCTTTACTGAATGTCAACTCACAATATGGTTATATATGCGTTAATAACTACTGAAATCAAACCTCAAAATATAATACTTTTTGTGCAATATCGCGATTCCCCCGCTTGTCCGTTTAATAATAAATGTCTTAAGAGAATTTATGGGTGATTTGAAATCATACAAGTATTTTTTCATTGCTATTGGTTCTGGGGCAAATCATGTATGGGCGCAGAGCAATGTCCTTCAACTCAATCTGACGCCAACAAATGATAAAAAAACAGATATCAAGATTTTAACCGAAAAGACAGACTGACACAAACAAAAGAAGCTTAATAAAAGCTTGTAAAAATCATGATAATATAATGCGAACAGTTTTAGTTTAGTTCAGAAATTCAACAGAATTAGGCCCATAACTGATTTTCTTACCAACATACCATATCCCAAGTATCTGACCTGGGTCAGACACAATAAATCAAATGTCACATCCAACTGCCGGCCCGGCTAAGAGGAGCTTTACCACATTTTAGTATGATCCGGTCGAAGCTAGCGCTAGATATCCCTTCAGTTGTCTTTATTTGAAATTCTCTCTAACGTGTTTTGATGAATAAGGTCATTCTATATCATCACGCCAGATCCCTTACGGGGTAGGCAGAGAATACAGAGTTCCAACAGGCTCTTTCCTTACATACCTCGCTGGCTTCCTCTACTCTCATAGTTCGTCTCATACACGCTCGCCGGTTACGGAGACTCCTGACTTGTCTTTCAGGTAAGACCCGGTCTATTTGGTCATGGTAAGATAGTCTAGGTCTTCCCCGGTACCTACATCCTTCCACTTTTGCATTGTATATCAGTTTTGTCATTCTTTCTTCGGACATTCTTTCATTTGAGTCTCTAAACCTTAAATTCAAAGATATATTGATGGAAGTTCAATATTGCGTAACTAGCAATGGGAAAAACCGCGTAACTGAAACCTCAATCACATTTTAAAATTTATCGGAACTGCATTAAAAAATCTAACTAGCACCATAGTCTACGATAGGGTCGTGGATTGGTCATGGTCACTAAAATGTCTTTGCTGTATTAATATGTTATGTTAATGTGACTTCACATGTACATCGCGCAAGCAAACTAATGACTTCTATAGTAAAGGGATAAAATTAGGTTAAGTGTATCGGCACTGCACACGGGGAATCTTTCACTGCTAGTTACGTGGTATTGCACATCCACCAACGAAACATATACAATTAGAAACTGAGAACATACGTCCAGGTCCTGTGAATTAGTCAAGTAACCTTATGTACCGCTAAGATAAAACAAAAATTGTATCACTTATTGAACTGCGAAGATCCGGATCTCCAAGACCGTTATAAGACCAATATTATTGTATGGGTATGAAGCTTGGACACTAACACTAAAAGAGGAAAACAAGCTACTAGTGGCGAAAAGAAAGATTCTTCGGAAAATCTTGGACCCCGTCCGAAACTCAGATGGAAGTTGGAGAGTCCGCAATAACGCCGTAATCGAAGAACTCATGGCTGGTCCTAATATCATAGGAGAGATCAAATCATACAGACTCCGATGGTTTGGCCACATTCAAAGGATCGGAGAAGACCGTAGTGTAAAGAAGGCCTATCTGGGCCGACCGGTTGGTCGTCCCAGGTATCGCTGGAAGGACATGGTTGAGGCGAGTGAGAAGTGGCGGAATCCCGTTTCGCAGGCCAAGACTCACTTTGGGTCGCTGAGAGTAAGTAAATATGTATCACTCATTAATAAACTTAATGTTTTCATGAGAATAAATTCTTTAAACCCAAATGAGTCCTTGAGAACTTGTTAATGTCTAGTTGAAAAGTTTATAAGCAAAAGTATTTTTTTCCGTTTATTAGTCTAGATATCTTGTTAACCACTAGCTTCGATAAGTGCATGCCACTTTCCAATGTCTAGTGGTAATGCGAGACGGCGTTGAGTGGCCACTGGGGAGCGATACATACAGGCGTAACGAAAGATGAACTAAATTTATGCACTATTACAAATCCACAAAAAAACAACCAACAATTATAATTAGCAAGTTTTACGGCCGGTTTCAATATGTAACTAACGGATAGATTTGCCTACTAAAGATAGAAATTTGACATATTTTATATGGAAAATCTGTCAAAATTCTACTGACGGTAAGCAAATCTATCCTTTAGTTGAATATTGAAACCGGCCATTAGACGTTAAACATCTCCCGCCCGTGAGCATGGGTACTGTAAAGAACTCGAAATGTCGGAAACTTAAAATCAAAAACAAACCGCGATAAAATCCGAAAAATAGTTTTGTTTCGAATTTACACAGATCAATAATTCGACATGCCCGTCGCACAAAGTCGTACGTATGAGACAATATTTATTTTCAGCATGTATAACCACCTTTAGCGAGCTCTTAGAATCGAAGACTGCCTCATTGGTCTAATGATGCAGGTGACGATTACGAAGTCCTGGATTCGAATCTGTTATTTAGTATATCAATCTGAAATTGTGTCCGATATAACAGGAATAAGCCCGTCCCTAATTACATTCAGTAATTTGAGTGTGTATGTATATAATACATCTCTTCTGCCTCTGCCTAAAGAGGCCTCTTTGTCAAATTATTTTCGAGTAAATCGGATATGACAGATAGAGTGGGAAACGATTTTATTAATAATATCCTTCTGTTTTGTTTTTCCTAGATATGTGCTGTGGGAGTAACACGATCTGATTTACGTTAGTGTAATGCTACCGAGTTGATATGTCATCCTTTACACACTACAATTTTGCTAAATAAGCATGAACGTAACAGCGCACTTTCATGACAACATTACGCTAACGTCAATCTGTTTGTGCTAGCCTTCAGAGCCAAAATGTTTATTGAAATAATATGCTTTGTGTCACCTACATCCCGAGCCACCGCCGAGAATATGTCGCTGACAGTTGTAGCAGCTGTTCTTGTAAGCTCACGGAACAAAAAATAAATTAATTTATTTGCAAATAATGCTTGGACAAGAACTAATTTATTCACAGAAAACTTATGGATAACGGTATGCAAATCGCTTGTGCAATGAGAACAGTGGGACAGAATTATTTGTGCTGAAATGTTGCGATCTTGAATTAAATATAAATTATGAATAATTGAGGAACTAAAGGGTAAGCCCTTGTTCACACGAGGGGTTCTTAACATGTTTTAATGAAGTACTGGAATTAAACAAATGACTCACAGTAAATCTTTTAATAAAGCTCTTACAGCGCTTCAATACTGGGTGTTGCGCCCGTGCGAACGTTGGCTTATTTGATGAAACTTGATGACAAGATTAACGGTTTTGGTAGAATTGCGCACTTTATAGTGTAATTGAGAAACTCCCATTTAAAATGTGTCAAACAGCAATAAGCTGACAAATATCTCTCGGAAAGGTCGCCATGACGACCGGCTTAATGCT
This sequence comes from Phalera bucephala, assembly GCA_905147815.2. Classification (NCBI taxonomy): domain Eukaryota; kingdom Metazoa; phylum Arthropoda; class Insecta; order Lepidoptera; family Notodontidae; genus Phalera; species Phalera bucephala. The sequence goes on along the minus strand of LR990632.1, from coordinate 10,217,603 downwards.
GTATGCATCAAGGGGGAGTCTTCGTCCTACAGTGAACGTCTTTCGCCTGTACAGTAATATATAAAATAAAATTAGCCCTGTTAAGAAACTGTCCCACCGTTGGGCACGGGCCTCCTCTCAAACTAAGAGGGTTTAGGCCATAGTCCACCACGCTGGCCCAGTGCAGGTTGACGAACTTCACACACCTTCGAGTAACTCTTAGGCATATAGGTTTCCTCACGATGTTTTCCTTCACCGTTAAATCAAGTGATCAGTAATTTTTTGTATAGTTACAGGTGGACTATATAGAAGTTAGGTGTTTGAGATTTTTTACTTCATTATTATGTAGTACTCCAGGCTACCAATACTACTACTCCGATACTACTAATACTCCAGAGGGCATTAATATGACCTGATACTGTCCCACCGCTGGGCAAAGGCCTTCTCTTATAAATAGAGGTAAGAGAGATTAGGTCATACTCGCAGACCCAGTGCGGATTAGCGGAGGCAGGTTTGTGGCCTGCTGTTGGAACTTATCAAGCCGCCTATAAGGCTTCCAATTTAGTTTAACAACTACCACATTATGTGGTAGCCGGGACCTACGGCTTAACGTGCCTTCCAAAGCAAGAGACGCTCGAATATAAAAATGCCACAAACGGTCATCCATCTCAGGCCGACCGAGTAGAACGCTGCTTAACCTTGGTGATCGCTAAGAACACCGCGCTCGCACAGCGCTGCAAGCGCCTCCATACTCCATATTAAAATTAATATGGTACCCAATATGTTATTGAATTTTTTGCTCTAGACCAATCTAGGATAAGAGACGAGCCCGTATTACATAGTTTTTCTGGTAATACGGTGACAAACTGTTTAAACGACAGAGGTTGAGAACAGAGGTGCACTATAGTACCTATAGCAAATTACATCTTTTAACTAAGGAGGTAGAGAGGCCTGGTAGTTTAAAACTATTCCATCAACATATGCAGGGATTCTCTTCAAAATCATTAGAGATTGAGATTTTTTTGGAAAAATCGAAATTTGATGTTGTTTGTATTTGTGAACATTGGCTTAAATCACATGAAATGTGATTTAAGCCAATCACATTTCATGTGATTTAAGCCAATGTTCACAAATACAAACAACATCAGTCTGTTGTAGTTTGCGGTGAAGACACCGCAAACTACAACAGACTGGTTCCCGTGAAAGTTTTATTCAGCACATCTTCCATTACAGATTCAAATTTTGTAAAATTCAACTACGAGTATATCACAACGTTCTCTCGACTTCATATTTTTCTTTACTAAAATTAATGTACCATGAAGCCTGGATTTACGACTATAGTAACTTAAAACCGAATAATTGGAATACTTGTTAGAGCACTCAATCTTTTAAAATCTGACCTAGGAGACAGACAGCAGTGTATTCAAATAAACGAAATTAAATCTCTAGGAGCTCTAGTTAAAATGGGCGTTCCTCAGGGATCAATACTCGGTCCGTTTCTATTTTTGGTATATATTAACGACCTACCTCAAATAATTGAAAAATAAGCGAAGGTAGTGTTATTTTCTGATGATACCTCTTTGATTTTTAAAGAAGATAGACATGTAAATACCATTGACGCTATCCTTCAATTACATAATTCAAATTCAAAATCATTTATTTCGGATAACATTAGATCCATATGCGATAGATGTCAAATTAATAGTAGAATAATATTATAATATACAATAATAGCAATAAATCAACACTAGAAATAATTATAATAATAAAATATAATAAGAAATAACATAATAATTAAATAGGTACTGGTTATCAATACCTTCTCTCCGGCATGGCTACTGTTCTGTGTCTATCACAGCAATAGGAGATAAGGGCAGTCCAGTCTGTCGGCAATCATTTTCAGGATAACATTGGAGCTGGCCCGTACTCTGCGCACTAAAGACGTGCTTAGTTTACGCATGGTCGCTTGAAAGCAGGCCGTGCGTGCCTCCGCAAACATAGCCGAAGCGCTGCAGAAACGGGGCAGCCCCAAGATCATCCTGAATGCATTATTGTACAGGATGCGGAGGTCACTGTAAGATAGCTTAGTATAGGCCGCCCACAGGCTGCCGGAATAAAAAGATGTGCAGTAGGCTCGGAAGAGTGTAAGTTTGACCACCTGTGAGCATCTCCCAAACCTGCGATCAATCATATTGCCTCTTATCGACAACGCCCTCCGCTCCCGTTCAATGTCCGCATTGTCCCTAAGGTCTGAGGTAACAATGTGTCCCAGGTACTTAAATTGTGAAACTATTTCCAATGGTAGACCATTCAGTGGCACCGGTGGTATATTCTGGGGAAACCTCGTACCCGCCCTAAAGACCATGCATTGACTTTTTTTACCATTGTATATAAGTCCGTGACCACTTGCATACTCTGCACACGTCCGTATCAGCCTCCGTAGTCCGCAGACCGACGCGCTCAGCAGCACCATGTCGTCTGCATAACTCAAATTGTTAACACATACACCGTTAACATGACAGCCAATACGCTGACTGCTGAGCGCCTCGGGTTTTATATTATATTAACGGGTTGATACCCGTTAATATATAGGTTGAACAGGGTTGGAGATGTTAATCCCCCTTGTCTTACTCCACATTCGAGCTGATACGGTTCCGACATTGCCCCCGCCCATCGGACGCAGTTAGATTATATATATATATATATATAATTGGTTCACAACTTAGTGCTTAATAACAAAAAACTAAATGTATAAGGTTTTCTTTACCAAATGTGAAAATTACTGCATGTGATATTATATTGAACAACGAGAAACTTGAGTTTATCAATGATACATCTTTCTTAGGGATTACGCTTGAGCCTAAGTTGCAATAGGGCCCTCATTTTAAGACTTTAAGTAAACGGCTCAGTGCCGCTGCCTATGCCGTAAGAAAAATCAGACAACTGATGTGGACACAGCGCGGATAGTCTATTTCAGTTACTTTCATAGTTTCATGTCTTGCGGTATATTATTTTGGGGTAGGGCAGCTGACATTGAGTCTATTATATATTTTTATCTTGCAAAAAAGGGCTATAAGAGCCATCTCTAACTAAGGTAGTCGCGACTCTCTCAGAGAATTGTTTAAGGGAGCCAATATTATGACCATCCCGTGTCAGTATACTTATTAAAACGTAAAGTATACAAGAAAAAATATAGATCTTGTTAATCAGCTAGGCGATAGGCATTGCTAAATTACGCGAAATAGAAATAAATTACATCAACCACAATTTCGTCTGTCAAAAATTCACACTTCTTTCATGGGTTAGATGGGTTAGATTTTCTAATAATATTCCTCTTGACGTCACTAAACTTAGTGACAATAAATTCAAAGCTTATATTAAATGTACGCTTAGTAAGCGAGTTTATTATACGCTGGATGATTATTTAAAAGACAAAACACATGGATAGGGGCTGTCTGAGCTCCACTTGATTAAATATGGATAACTTGTTTAGCTATTATTATTTAATATTCCCTCTCTTCCTTCTATTAATTTAGTAAAATGTATCTTTTTGTCTCATTTCTTTCTCTGTAAATTAGGGAACCATGTAGCCATTCATATGAATAGTATAATTTAACTTAGACCTACCTGATAGACCAGCCTACTTTGTTCTCTCATATCCCACAACAAAATGTAGATGGAAAAAGAAAATGTAAAAATGCTATTTTAAAAGAGTAACCGTGGAGTTTCTTGCCCTTTTTCTCCACAGGAATGACATTCCAAAGTGGTGGTAAAGTCTTTGTTATTTTTCTGACCATTCATAAATACTGTAATGGTTTACATGAATAAAAAATATTCTGATTCTGATAAATAAATTTTTACCTCTCAAAGCCATTTTTCCCCATAGCATAAGGCAGAGGTGTACAAAGTACACCTGCATTTAGCTGACATATATTTGGTCTCAATGGTATAACCGTGAGCTTTTAGAAGAAAAGCAAAACTTTAGGCAAATCAGTTCATAATGCCTATTAAAAAAAAATTTATCTGCATTCATACCAAAAATCCACATCTTCCTATATACAAAATTCAATCAACCGTTTCCCTAATAGCAATTGTTATTCGATATAAACAAAGTCAGTGTATATCAATTCACCCCTCATTCTCCCTCAACTTTTTGCCCATCAATCCTATTCGCCCCAACAACAAACCACCAATATTGTCACAACAAATCGCACTTCCCTTAAGTTGTCCTTGATCTAGTTACATCCCTATTGCCCTGATTAGCACCCTCGTCGCCTCCACCGATGCTGGGTCCTTATTTGCAATAACCAAACGCGGCGCGTTACAAAAAGTTCGTGAAATTATGTAATAACTAGCTGTTACCCGCGGCTGCGCAGTTATTTTAGAATTTGACATTGGTATAGTAGTGTATTATCTCCCTGAGTGATGATTTTTCGAAAATGCTGATACACGCGGTCCTTCATTTATAAAAGTCTATGTACTGCGAATTTTCATATTCCTAACTTGAATAATGATGGGTTCCCCATACAAACTTTTATCCCCTTTTTTACACCATTAAGTGTTTTTTTTTTCAGATAAAAAACTAGCATATGTCCTTCTCCAGGATAAAATGTATCTCCATATCAAATTTAATCAAAATCTGTTCTGTGGTTTACATTCCACCATTATTACCATTCCACGCCTAAGCGTGGAATAGTAACAGACCGAGTTACTTTCCAATGTATAATATTAATACGGATATTCTGTACGCCAATGGAGATAGCCGTAGCGGCAGCTTTTTAGACACATTCTGACCACCATCTTTGAGGTTCTGGTTTGATCATGCTCACTAAAGTCTTTACTTGTGGTGGCTGTCTGGCACGGGTCACTTTCTTCACTCCAATATGGTCGAAGGGAGTTGGTTCCAGTAATCATACTCGTGTCGAGTGCTGCTTATGGTGACTGGTCCATCCGGAATCCTTTAAGCACTTACTCTTTAGAAATAACATCATTAGTCTCATATCTTGGTCGTTAGGCATGACACTGGAGCTAGATCGTAAACTATAATTTGTAACCTAAACATTGTACCTATACAACATGACTAAATAATGGAAAGAAAAAAGAGAAAGAGAATTGAATATAAAAGACAATCCCCCTGGATTTCTCACCGGATCTTCTCAGTGGAGGATGCATTCTTATCCGGTAGATTAGTGATAAAATTGTAAATTGGCAATATTAGTATAAAGATGAGTATGCTCCGTTTGATCGGGCATATAGAAAGAATGTCGGAAGAAAGAATAACAAAACAGATATACAATGCGAAAGTGGTAGGATGTAGGTACCGGAGAGGACCAAGACTATCTTACCATGACCAACTAGACCGTGTCTTATCTGGAGGGCATATCAAGAGTCTCAGTAACCGGCGAGCGTGTATGAGACGAACTATGAGAGTGGAGGAAGTCAGAGAGGTCTGTAAGGAAAGAACCTGTTGGAACTTTGCACTTTCTGCCTACCCCGCAAAGGAGCTGGCTTTTGGTTTGTTTTTTTAATGGACAATTTGTTAGGGCCCCGCAGGGTTTACACAAAACAAATCATTTGCTTTTGAGAAAGGTTCCCAAATAGAAACCTCGTACCGGAAGACGTGGAGTGTGTGTGTGAATGATCTGCACCGTTGGCCGCGGGACCTTTACAGCTTCACCGGACAAAAGGGCGAACGTGCAACCACTACACTCGAGCCAGAAGGGCAAGGAGGCAACTAGATCAAGGGCGCTTCAAGCAGGAACGGCCTCAGTTTGGGCAGTCGCTGTTGAGGAGGGTATATACTACGTGTCTCGCCCTGGTGCTCTGCACCGGCCGGCGGGCAAGGGATTCTTCGACCTCGCTGGCTAGGTCGGTGTCTGATCTCGTAAGACTTGGAGTGGGCAGGCTCCCTACAATGTGGACCGATGACCTGGTGAAGGTCACAGGTAAAAGCTAGATACATACGGCACAAAGACGTCGAGTCTTGGAGAGACCTTTGTCCTGCAGTTAACGTGTTTGGGCTGCTGATGATGTCACTAGAGTACCACGAATGATATTTTCACGAAGTTATCACAACCCGCCGCGTTACGTATTGGGCATATAGGATAAAGTTCCTGTTGTTATCGGAAGTAAACAATGTTCAGTCTTTCGAAAACCTTTAGCATAATCTCTCGATATCTTTGAAGGCAGGACATGTTTGGAACAAGTGCTGGAAATATCCTTAAAGATTAACATCTCTATGGAGTTTCAAAAACGGTCTTATCTTATTGTTGGCTATTTCGGACTGAGAAGACCTCAAGCGCTCTTCGACCCGATGGGATCTTTTGTGCTATCCTTTGCCTTAATGCTCTTATGTACCTGGAGATCCAAATACTCCCTGTACCAGATTGTAGGCCCCAGCAGGAAGCTCTGGAGTTTGATAAGGCACCCCCAGTAACTTCATTCGCCGCGCCGCCGGTGCATTGCAGCTGCAAAGGACGTGCTTCATGGTTTCAGTTTCTGTACAACAGTTCCTGCATACCACGCCGCTGCACCGGTTCATCATGTGCAGATGTTCTTTTGGGCCATAATAGCCTGTGTATGCTCCAAATATTTCTCTTAATTAAAGTCTACTATGTTTTAGAAGACTTTTCCTATCGTTGTCATCCTATGTGGTAATAAATTCCTTAGAGTGTCTCAGCCTTATATTTGTCTCCCACAACCACTCTTTCTTGTGTTGCTCGTGGGCATATTCATAAAGTAAGCGTCTGTAGGCGCCAAACGTAGGGCCTTTACATCGGTACTGAATTAACTGTTTCATGTGTTTAACTCAACATAGTTTGGATTAAATAACAAGATGGCGTAAAAGCTGGTAGAACCTAAAGTATCTTAAAATTAGGATCAATTACGCCACAACGAACTATCAAACCCTCTGAGTAAAATAGATTGATCGCCATTCTAGTCTCGGTTTACACGAAATACGCCCTTATACTTTCGTTATACAATTCACGGGGAGGAGAACTTTTTATACACTTACAAACTACAATTTCCTTAATATAAGGATGCAAAAAGGAGATAAAAATACGTAGGAAGTTTTTTGGTACGTGTATATTGCTTGGATCATTTTCCTAGAAAATATTTAACAAGATTACTCGTCTTATTTCAAGCTGACTTTATGATATTTCTAAATTTCCCTAATAAAAAATTTACCAGTAATGTCTAATACATTACTGGTAAATTTTTTATGCTAAGCAAAAGCCTTCTCTCACAAATCAAGGTGAGAAATGAGATCATGCCGCATAAAGCGGGCCCTTCTGCTTTATGGAGCATATTCTATTACCATATCTATTTATCTATATCATCACGCTAGATCTCTTGCGGGGTAGGCAGAGAGTACAGAGTTCCAACAAAGAAAAAAGAGAATAAAAAAGACAAGTACGCTGAGTTTCTGCGCCATATCTTCTCAGTGGAGGCCGCCTTCCAATCCGGTGGTAGATTAATAGTTACAAACACACCGTCACGCCTATATTCCCAAGAGGGGGTGGCAGAGGTGTACTGAGTACACCCACGTTTCGCCGACGATGTTGGGTCCCATGTAATAGGGGGCGAGCCTATGGCCATATACCGGACACAATTCCAGACTGCGGACTCATACTGGGAAGTTTTCGTTAGAAAAACTACATTTGTCCGACCTAGGATTTGAACCCAGGACCTCGTGATCACAAAGCGATGCGCTTTGCCACCAGACCAACGAAGCAGGTAATTAATAGTTAAATTTCTTAAAAAAATGTAAGTTGACAATTAGTAAAAATCCCCCAGGATACAGGTTTGAGCCTTAGTTTATGCACTTGAATTATCGACTGCCACGTTAAGTATCCAATCAATTAAAATCTTAAAAATTTCGTATTAAAATTCCAACCTAAATCATTATGGTTGCCAATAGAACCACTAGACCAAGGAAAAGTAACATCGAAATGTATTTTTCAATGGAAATAGTGGACGTAATAGTGGCTTATATCAATACGGAGTTTAATTCATTTGCGGTGCGAGTTCCCACTGTCAAGCTTTATGAGTGAGGAGTTCTGGCCGTAGGGTGTCTTCAGGAGATTTCTTCATCGACTGCGAATGCAACATGTCGCCAATGATACACGTGATTTAGTTATAATGTTAGTCTGTAAGTGAGGTGTTTATTATATGGACCTGAAACTTGTTTGTAATTTCTGTTGCAGTGATAGCCTGATAGCCTAGGTTAGACCGTTGGACTGCAAAGTCAGAGGTATCATGAAGTGTAGGACCCACCCTACCTTAGGTGTAGCCTATATAAAGGGCGACACGGAGTGTAATGTAGGAGAATATACGTGCATACGTCCAAGTAAACTGTTTTATTTGTGATACCCCCAACGGCCCACATTGCAATCGGGTTCAAACCCAGGCACGCACCTCTGTCCTTTCGAAATCATGTGCGTATTAAAAATTAACTATCACTTGCTTTAACGGTGAAGAAAAACATTGGGAGGAAACCTGCATGCCTAGGAGATTCTCGAAGGTGTATAAAGTTCGCGAACCGCACTGGGCCAGCGTGGTGGACTATGGCCTAAATCCTCTATCTATTTTCTCTCAGTTTGAGTGGAGGCCCAAGCCCAACGGGGGGACTTAATGGGGCTAATATCATTATTAAAACATTTCAGCTCGTAAATCAATCTCATAAGTACTTATTGGTTTAAAGAATGGTTCGATTTCAGTCAAACTATTTCTTTAACTAGATTTGAATTGTTAGATTCATCTACTACGAATAATAAACGAATAAAACCTAGGTCAAAAGATTTCTAAGTTGAGATTTAAAAGCAATTTCAGCATTTATTGTACGACTAATAAGAATTAAAGATTATTTTACAGAACAAAAAATGTTGACGTCGGTCACATAACAGGCTGTATATCACTGCCATTTGTGGTCATGAATTCATGACCAGCTGCTTAATCCTACTATCTTACGAGTACTAATATTATCTATCTATATCATCACGCCAGCTCCCTCGCGGGGTAGGCAGAGCGTACAGAGTTCCAACAGGTTCTTTCCTTATATACCTCTCTGGCTTCCTCCACTCTCATAATTCGTCTCATACACACTCGCCGGTTACGGAGACTCTTGACTAATGATATAAATGTAAAAGTTTGTCTTTGGATGTTTGTTACTCAATCACGCAAAAACGGCTGAACGGATTTGGACCAAATTTGCAACACAGATTGTTTATTACCTGAATTAACATATTTGATACTTTTTATCCCGGAAAAATGTAAGGTTCCTGTCTAAAGTCAACGCGGACAAAGTCGCGGCAGAAACTAGTTATTCATAAGCTTTCCACTGAGAAGCTATTTATTGACTCAGTTAGCTTTTTAATAACTAGCTATTTACGTACACATGAACTGACTCACTATTGGGCTTCGCTTTTGGTTTAGCGAGTTTCGCTTTTTTTAAACGTCCATGTTCATAACAGAAGTCTTTATAAACATGACGTTTATAAAACACAGGTTAAAAAAAAAAAACACCGTCACGCCTATATTCCCCAGAGGGGGTGGCAGAGGTGTACTGAGTACACCCACGTTTCGCCGACGATGTTAGGTCCCATGTAATAGGGGGCGAGCCTATTGCCATATACCGGGCACAATTCCAGACTCCGGACTCGTACTGGGAATTTTTCGTTAGAAAAACTACATTTGTCCGACCTAGGATTTGAACCCAGGACCTTATGATCACAAAGCGATGCGCTTTGCCAATAGACCAACGAGGCAGTCCCACCAGACCAACGAGGCAGTCCCACCAGACCAACGTGGCAGTCGCACCAGACCAACGAGGCAGTCCCACCAGACCAACGCGGCAGTCCCACCAGACCAACGAGGCAGTCAATTTAAATATTCTTAAATATTGTTGTACGTAATTGTGCATAATTATTTCATGGTAACTTACATATCCAAGGTGTTTCGTAAATAACGCAAGACCCCAGACACCCCAAAAGATAATTGGTTTAAAAATTCAGTACGAAAATCTAATTTCCAAATTTAAAGTTTTTACCCTTTTTTAAGCACTTTTATACCCCAATTAACAATGGAACTTGTATGTGAATGTGTGCGTATTGAGAAATATGTTTTAGATATGCATCTGAAATCTTCATCTTTAAATAAACAATAAATTTAGTTTGTTATAGTGCACTGAGGGTACAGCATTTTTTGCAAATTAAATAAATTATGTGAAGTACATTAAAAATAGTTGGCATCAATTCAGTTACCGATTTAGAACAAACTACATGGAGGTGATGGGTTGATTATTTTACACCTTGTATAGTTTCGCTCTATGACATTGTTGCAAAGGAAGTTTGTAGTGATCCGACTTCGGGTGATATTCTAAAGAAAACTCGAGACCGCTTTAAGGACCCACGCATCCAATTACTGTAAAGTAACATTAAATAAGTTGTTGTTGGTCTCTTAAAGAATATACAAACATTATCTTATTTATCGTGGAGTAGTTATTTCCACGAATGAGACAAGCTATAAGAGAGCGTGGGAAGCCAGAGAGATTTGTAAAGAAAGAACCTGATAGATCTTTGCACTCTCCTCTACTCGTGGAGATATAGATAAATATATTATTCCCATAAGCATATTATATTTCGTCACATCTATATTCCTCGAGTGGGAGAGGCAGACGAGTGCCCGATATTTTACTAACAATGCCAGATCTTTCAGTGCAAGTAAAATTATACTTGCATGAGTAGAATTCTATATCTACAATAAACAAATAAATAAAACACCGTCACGCCTATATTCCCCAGAGGGGATGGCAGAGATGTACTGAGTACACCGACGTTTCGCCAACGATGTTGGGTCCCATGTAATAGGGGGCGAGCCTATTGCCATATACACAATTCCAGACTCCGGACTCATACTGGGAATTTTTCGTTAGAAAAACTACATTTGTCCGACCTAAGATTTGAACCCAGGACCTCGTGATCACAAAGCGATGCGCTTTGCCACCAGACCAACGAGGCAGTCTATAATAATAATAATAATACCGGCGAGTCACCGCCGGCCACGGGTAATTAGGTATCACTAATTATGGCCGGTGTCCGTCCCCTTTGAAATAGTCCAGTTTTTGTCCATCAAACCTCATTTGCATAGCCCTTGTTTTCTTTCCATAATTTATAATAGTCCTTGCACCTGCCGGGGTCAGTTCGCTGGTTATGTCTTCATTTTCAGCAAGTGATCTCAGCAGGTGGCTTACATAACATTAACTTCTCTCAAAGGGCCTCTACGTGTTGGACCCATGTCCCCATGCAAGCCTTTCAAAGGTCCGAGTAAAGCCCGTGAATCTCAGCGAGATACATATATAATAATAATATTAGCCCTGTTAAGAAACTGTCCCACCGTTGGGCACGGGCCTCCTCTCAAACTGAGAGGGTCAAACTCTATAATTGATAGAAATATAAATAGCGACCGATTTTGATGGTTCTTTTTGCGTTGAGTTGTAATGTAGTAGATCTGTATTGAACTTTGAAGATACACTAGGGAATCAATACGAATGTGTAGAATGAGTTATTACGTAACATCCTGAAACAACGCGATGCCACCCTAGCAGTTGGCTAAATGACGTATCTTTCCATCGTTTAAATAATAAAAGCATCCCAAATATTCATGCCAAATATTAAAACTATCATTACAAGAATAATTCACAGTTTAAGCATAAGAAAAAATTCAAAAGCACTATTTTTCATTCAAAAACTTTGATCCAATCTATTCTTCAAGACAAAGAATTGAAACTAAAAAGATAAAACGCATTCAATAGCTCTCCAGACTTCAGTCAAACAAATTCCGATGGTAATTTTTAAGCGCAATGTCTATAGATTGGTGAATTCTGAACGTGCGCGATTGTAGGGGGTTGGAGGGGGTGAAAAAATCGCAAGATCTTGGAGGATCCTCCAAATACGCGTGGAATTGCTATTACTTCGAGAGCTATGTTCTTATAACGCGGGGCTGTCAGACTGATGTAATAAAATAGAGGATTGTAGTTTCCGTTCATTGCATTTCCAGGGATAAAGGCACTGAAGCAGGAAAAGTTGTGGTTTGGGGGATTTGCTGCTACTATTCACAAACTATCACGGGCAAACTAAAATATGAAAGCGAAAGAAAAATAATATTAATTTGAAAATACCTTTTTAGAAACAAGCTTTTAGCTTGCTTAGTTGAAGAGTTCCTATGGCTTCCTTTCAACTTCATCATCAGACCCTGGATATCATTCGGGTCTAAAGTACTCATCAAGACAAATCCAACGAGCCCAAAAATGGCGCGGTTATAACACTCTGAACATTATTCTGGCTCACCTTTAGGTCCGGTGACGCAGGTGCTCGATGCTATCTTGAATAATAAGGGGGTAAAGACTACATTGTGAAAGATGTCGCTAAAGCTATCAGGAATATATCAAAGGGTAAGTCCCCCGGACATAACGGAGTCAGCATTGAGCACCTGCAGTATGCAGGACCTCATATCAGTAGAGTATTGGCAATGTTTTACTCGCTATGCGTGGGCCACTCTTACTTACCAGCTGATTTTAAGAAAACAGTTGTAGTGCCTGTGGTGTAGAATAAAACTGGTGACCTTGCCGATATGATAAACTACAGGTCTATTTCTTTTGACAATATTACGGCCAAAGTGTTTAATTATCAACTTAATACACAGTTAAATAGATAGGAGATATTAAACGATAACCAGTTTGGGTTTGGGCCTCAGCTATCTACTAAAAGTGCAATACTGTGTCTTAAGCATACAGTCAAATACTACGCAGACAGCAAGAGGCCTGTGTATGCTTCCTTCCTCGACTTCTCCAGAGCCTTTGACCTGGTCCGGTATGACCTACTGTGGGACTGATTAACGCGCATCAATCCAACTGTGTCCGATTGACGGGGGCAATGTCAGAACCGTAGTAGCTCAAATGTGGAGTGAGATAAGGGGATTAACATCTCCAAACCTGTTTGACCTATATATTAACGGGTTGATCGAGGCGCTCAGCAGACAGCGTGCTGGCTGTCATGTTGACGGTGTATGCGTCAACAACTTCAGTTAAACAGACGACGTGGTACTGCTGAGCGCGTCGGTCTACGGTCTGCGGAGGCTGATACAGGCTTGTCAAGAGTAGTGGTCACGAAATAATATAGAATGTTAAGTACAGTCAATGCATGGTCATTTATATATATAAACATGATTGCGCGCAGGTTTGCGAGATGCTCACAGGAGGTCATTCTTACACACTTGCGCGCTTACTACACAACTTTTTATACCTGCAGCCTGTGGGCGGACTATACAAAGCGATCTCCGCATCCGGAGACACGCACGGTTGCCGACAAACCGGACTTATCTTCGGCATTGCTGTGATACACACACATTAGCCGTGTCAGAGAGAAGGTACTCATAACCAGTACCTGTTAATTATAATTACATTTATTATTATATTTTATCATCATGTATATATTTATTAAGTATAATTTGTTATAAAATATATATAAAAATACGAAATACAAATATTCTTATACATATTGTATAAAAAAAAATGTGCTCCACCGACAGCAAAGTCTACGACCCAAGCTACCGGTGGTCAGGGCTCCAAAGAGAGGAACCTCCTCATCATTATTATTGTTATTGCATTGTTTCCATCACTATTCATTTATTCTTCATCAAAATCCGCCTGGTAGTTTTACAGACAGACAAACAGACACGAAAGCTAAAAATTGTAGAACCCCTGGGTTGTTATTTCCTAAAAATATTCCATGTACAGACCTGACTTCCTTGCAGTGTTATTATATGTATAGATGGAACCTATGTTATTCGAAATAAATAAAATTTTGAATTGAAATTGAATTTGAACTATTTGGTTGCATAGTACTTGTCAATACCAATTTAACAAGCCTAAATACGAGGAGGTCTCGTTGTATAGTTCATATATCTCGTTGTTCCTACACAAAATCATACATAGCAGCGTAGATTGTCAGTTTCAACAATATATAAAACTTGCGGTACCGAGCAGAATTCCTAGATATCCATCACAAAAATATTCCATATTCCTGCCCATAGAACCAACATAGGCCGACGATTCCCCTTAACAAGAATATGTTGTCAGTATAACACTATTTGCGGCAGCTCAGAAAAAAAAATCTCTTTTTACATTTTCCATGACACCATTGACAATTTTAAAAACAAATTATCGAATTATTTTAATCCTTTATAAACTCTAAAACCGTTTTTCCTGCTCAATAAGTCACCTTGCTAATTATAATTAAATTAAATCCATGTAATACTCATTAACAATTATTAATTTCCTATTCGTAAATATAAAATTATAAATATGTAATCATCATTAAGTAGAGGTGCTCAGGGAGATAGAGAGGTTCTATGGACAGTTGTATACCTCAGTAGCTGAACCTGTTGTTGACTTGGTAAAAGACCCAAGAGCCAAGCTAACCCGACACTACACTGAAGATATCCCGGACATCAGCCTGTACGAGATTGGGATGGCTCTCAAACACCTTAAAAACAACAAAGCGCCGGGTGAAGACGGAATTACCGCAGAGCTTCTGATAGCGGGCGGATCGCCGGTACTTAAAGTCCTTCAGAGGCTGTTTAATTCCGTCTTGCTCGAAGGAAAAACGCCGGAAGCGTGGAACAGGGGTGTGGTGATACTCTTTTTCAAGAAAGGTGATAACACTTTACTGAAGAATTATAGGCCCATCACACTGCTGAGCCATGTTTATAAGTTGTTTTCGAGAGTCATCACGAATCGTCTCGAACGCAGGCTTGATGACTTCCAGCCTCCCGAACAAGCCGGTTTCCGGAAAGGCTTTAGTACCATAGACCACATACATACGCTGCGGCAGATTATACAGAAGACCGAGGAGTATAATCGGCCACTATGCTTGGCGTTTGTGGACTATGAGAAAGCCTTCGATTCGATAGAGACTTGGGCGGTTCTTAGATCTCTCCAGCGATGCCGCATTGACTATCGGTACATCGAAGTGTTGAAGTGCTTGTATAATAACGCCACCATGTCAGTCCGAGTACAGGGGCAGTGCACGAAGGCGATCCCCATAAAAAGAGGAGTAAGGCAGGGAGACGTCATTTCTCCGAAACTGTTTACGGCCACCTTAGAGGACGCCTTCAAGCTCTTGGAATGGCAAGGACTTGGCATCAACATCAATGGCGAATACATCACTCACCTTCGATTTGCCGACGACATTGTGGTCGTGGCGGAGTCGCTGGAAGATCTAAGACGAATGCTCGGTGACCTCAACAGAGTATCTCAACAAGTGGGTCTTAAAATGAACATGGAGAAAACGAAAATAATGTCTAACGTCCATGTCGTACCCACCGCACTCACCGTTGGGAACTCTACTCTTGAAGTTGTCGACGAATACATTTACCTGGGACAGGTAGTCCGGTTAGGTAGGTCCAACTTTGAGAGAGAGGTCAATCGACGAATCCAACTCGGCTGGGCAGCGTTCGGGAAACTGCGCAACATCTTCTCATCCAAAATACCTCAGTGCCTTAAGACTAAAGTTTTTAGTCAATGTGTGTTACCAGTGATGATATATGGATCAGAGACGTGGTCTCTTACAATAGGTCTCATAAAAAAGCTCAGAGTTGCTCAGCGAGCTATGGAGAGAGCTATGCTCGGCGTTTCTCTACGTGATCGAATCAGGAATGAGGAGATTCGTAGAAGAACCAAGGTTACCGACATAGCCGTTAAGATTAGCAAGCTGAAGTGGCAATGGGCGGGCCACATAGCGCGTAGATCGGACGGGCGTTGGGGCAGAAAGATTCTAGAGTGGAGACCACGTATTGGCAAGCGCAGCGTGGGACGACCGCCTGCCAGATGGACCGACGATCTTGTGAAAATCGCAGGAAGTCGTTGGATGCAGGTGGCATCGGACCGGTTACGCTGGAAAGCGATTGGGGAGGCCTATGTTCAGCAGTGGACAAGTATAGGCTGAGATGATGATGATGATGATGATGAATCATCATTAATCTAAAATGTTCCTTCGTACCTGTACCAATATACTTACCTACATACTATTCTTGTAAATGCTGTGTACGTCTGTTATTGACATGCATATAAGACTATATTGTTACCATATATATATATGACAAAAGTGTTATAATATGTATATTGTTGATGTAACAAATAAATAAATAAAAAATAAAAACAGTTCCTATGGCCATTTTCCGACTTCATGATCAGACCACCTCCATGGTCCATAGTATATTGTCACCGATCTTAGATACGTATACCAAATTTTCGCTCAATCGGATATCCGCAACTGCTTCAAATATGGATCACAACATTTGAACAGGAAAGACAGACAGACCGATATACGAACATTGCAAGTTAAATAAAAGCTTTAAGAACGTAACTAATACTGCTCATTAATTGCTTTTAGTAATAGCAATAGTGCCACTCTTTCTCTCTGTCTCAAATTATGATATGCCCGTGATTAGCCATACCATTCACGAATAGTTAAAAAAACTTTAATATCTATCTATCTATATCTATATCATTCCTTGGGGCTTAGGCAGACAGTACGGAGTTCCGACAGGTTCTTTCCTTACATATCTCTATAGCTTCCTCCACTCTCATAGTTTCATACACGCTCGCCGGTTACGGAGACTCTTGACTTGTCCTTCAGATACTTTATTATTACTTTATTATCAACCCTAGAAAACTCCTTAGCGACAAACATTATCCTCCTTTTTTATTTTCTTTAAAAAAGAACCGTTTCCCCACACAAGGAATGATTTATACGTTGGGAGGAGTTATACAAACATGTATTTTAGTATAATTCTGTATACACACAAACCGAAATATTATAAGCTAACACTGACACACGCAGTGCCACCCTAATCACGTGCCCAAACACCCGAAAATAAAAAAGACACATGAACTAAAATATATAGAACTTACGGAATCAGTTGATCTCATTCTTTGAGTCTGCGGACGACCGTATATCGAATATTTTCTATACAATCCGTATGAGATTAATTAGGGAACCCGAATATATATTTGTGCTTGTGTGGGAGTAACATCAGTAATTATTAGGACATCCTTGAACGGAATTGAGTAATCGCACATGTGTCCATCTCTTGAAAATAATGCCTATATTTCGCAAGCGTACGTGGCGGGAGTGTACTGCAAAATGTTGACGACATTTTTCCGACGATGTGTAATTTTGTATACAAATCGTACGCGTTCATGTATATAAACAATTAAGCATTTTTGAGCGAGTTGACTAAAAAATCATAATGCCTAAGAAGCGAGATACCTATAATGCATCTTGGCTTATCAGCAGGAAGCCTAAAATGCATCTTCAGGAAACCACAAAATCAATTTTGCCGCGATCTATAAGTTTTGGTAGCTTAAAGTTTCACTTCAAAATCAGTCAAAAATCGTTTATTTATATAGGCCCACAAAAAGTGCTTACAAAAGTGAAAATTATTACATTTACACATTATATTATATAGCAGAATTATAAGCAGTGATAGCCTAGTGGTTAAACCGTTGGACTGCAAAGTCAGGGGTCTCGGGTTCAAATCCAGACACGCACCTCTGTCTTATCGAAAGCATGTGCGTATTAAAAAAGTTAACTATCACTTGCTTTAACGGAAAAGGAAAACATCGTGAGGAAACCTGCATGCCTAAGAGTTTCTCTAAGGTGTGTGAAGTTCGCCAACCCGCACTAGGCCAGCGTGGTGGACTATGGCCTTAACTCTCTTAGTTTGAGAGGAGGCCCGTGCCCCACAGTGGGGCAGTTTCTTAACAGGGCTAATATTATTATTATATTATATTATTAATACACTTAAATATTATTTTTATCAAATCAGATAAGCTATCGAAGTTACAACTCGACTAACGTATAACAAGATCAGCAACTCGTTGCCCTTAAAATATTAGGGTCACGCGGGGGTAGAAATATTTAAACGAAATAAAAAATAAATTAAGATCTTTTGCAAAAACAAACTTGCTTAAATGAGGAGTTTCTATGGCTTCCTTCCGGCTCCATCGTCAGACCTTGGACACCATACAGGTATAAAGTACTCGTCAAGACAAATCCAATAAGCCTAAACACGGCGGAGTTGAGTTGTTTAGTTGTTCCATTGGCTTTATTAACAGACTCTTAATACCATCTAGTTGAATAGTACTTGCTATTACCAATCCAACGAGCCTAAACACAAGGGGGTTACGTTGTTTAGTCACATGTTTCTATAGCCCCCTTCTGGCTTCATCATCAGACCAGCTCCATGGTACCATATTATTGCATTGTTACCGACTTTACATACTTATGCCAAATTTCAGCTCAATCGGAATCTATTTTTTAAGCACTAACAGTTAATAAGTGCTTGAAAAATGGATCACAAGATTTGAACCGGAAAGACAGGCAGACATACGAACATTGCAAGTTATGCAAATAAAAGCTTGTAATAAGACTTTGTATGATTTTGGCTTACTGTTGCTAGGCACAGGTGTATATTGTACGCCCATGGCGCACCGAGGTACTTTAGGCGGATATAATGTGAAAGTTTGAATGTTTGTTACTCAATCACGCAAAAACGGCTGAACGATGAAATTTGGCACACAGATAATTTATTACCACGATAGTATGTGTTACAGTAAGTATTCTATTTTTTACATAAAATACTTTTTATCCCGTAAAATATTAGGGTCCTGACTAAAGTCAATGCGGACGAAGTCACGGGCAGAAGATAGTCCTACGTCCTACTAATATTATACTGTGTCCTTTGTTCTCGATATAAACCGACAGCAGCTCTCTCGACCCGCTCAGCAGCCGCGCATCCTTTAGAGACTTGAAACGTCAACGCCTCCTCTATGGTATCTGTGGTCATAACCTCTGCGACCATTCTTTTGACAGCGTGGCAGGCGATGCCTTGTAATAAAGTTTTAGTCGACATTTAATTTGATAATCTTGAAATACCAGTGAAATTGCATAATAAAAAGGTTTTAATATACTCAAGTGACTTTGTAAAATCAATTTAAAACATGGCAAAAAAGTACATTCTAAAAATATCAACTGATAGTTGTTTATTTTTGACGTTTTCGGCTTAACTTGGTTATCAATATAATATCGGGTGTTTGTAGACGTAAGTTACGTCATATTAAGACTGTGAAAGCTTCATCACCCGAAAAGTAAACTTATGAAGTCTATGTCACTATTCGTGTAAAAACAGTTTTACACGCAATATACCTGCAAATAATTACTAACCGTCTATAAATTGGCAATGTAATACCTCCAATAAAAGAAATTAGGGGGACATTCATCAATAATGATGATTGTTAAGGATCAGTGGTAATTCAAGGACACGGGTGATGTACGGGATGCATCCACGTGATCCGCAAGACTTGATGGTAATTCAAGGACACAAGTGGTGTACGAGATGCATCGGCGTGATCCACAAGACTTGGGGCCCATACGAGATATGATATGTGGTCATACTACTCATAGGTTTCACCCATGAGGTGTTTCTGTGCAGTTCACATGTCTACAATGGTAAGAATCATAAATTCTACCTAACATACATACCTTAAATAGTAAATACAAAGACTATTGCTATAAACTATAAGCAATTTGTGATATTATATCTCCAAAAGGAGACTTCCTGAAAGGGTAATTAAAGTGATATTATTTATGAATAACCATACATAATTAATAACATAAGCCACTCCCTTGATACTTGTATAATAATCCTGGAATAGCCCAAAGTGAAGGTTATTACACAAAGAATTGTGCCAAATTATGAGCACTTGTATTAAAAAGGTAAATCCAGCAATACTTATCCCTGAACTCGGCTTATAAACAGATGAGCCAAAGTAATATCTACTTATGGCAATGCCTGTTGTAACTGACAAGCGACAGGACTGTGGAAATATTCCAAATATAATATCTTATCCTACCGATGCTGAGGTAGGCAGGTTGTGGGATAATTTGTGTTACACAAATAGATGCATAAAATATACTGTAAAATACCTGGTCTATCCAGTTAACATAAAACTAATAATTATCTATCGATATTATCAGCCCAGACCCCTTGCAGGGTAGCCAGAAAAGATCCTAGAGTCCTAACAATACAGTCATGAAACATTTATTGAGATAAAAACCTTTATGGTCAGCAGTATATATTTTGTATTAAAGGAGTTTTAATATAGTGGAGTACTAATACGGAATTATTTACTGTTATCTATTCATAACCAGTAGTTAATATTTCAAACAACCACCAGTGTTGTAACCAACATAGAACAACAGTCCTCATCCTGGGTGTAAAAATATTAACCCACAGTGTACCTATCAGTCCAGCAAAAACAAATCATGATGGACATTGGAAGTCTCCTACCAGAGAATATGAGGTAAGAAAAGCATGCTACGCATTTTACACAAAGGCTTGTTTTTTAAGTTACTGAAAAATTCAGTAAAACATTCAGGAATACAACATGGGTTTTACAAAGAAACCATAATACTGGAGGCTGAAGGTATTCACTGACTTTGGGATCTATGTATCTATGACACTAATAAAATTGTGTGTCTGTCCGTTTTTAACGGCTAGTATTTGGTAAAGAAAGTTACTCATTGCAGTTTATACTTTTAAAAAACAGTCACATACAAAGAAGCAGAGGAAGTGTGGCATTTCAAGGTATGAAAAAATTCAGTTTTTTTTATTTTTTTTTTATTTAAAAAAACGTAGCCCCACACTAGGATATATTCCTGTGTCGTGGGTGCGTTTACAAACATGAAAATTCACAAACATATACCCAGACCGGAACAAATAATTGTGGATCACACAAAGATTTGTCCCGAGCGGGAATCGAACCCGCGACTATTCGACACAGTGGGCGGAGCAGCTCAAGCTCTTAACCACTGCGCTAAATCGTCAGTTATGAATAAGATTCGCAATATCATAAAGTTATAGTCCGTGGTTTGGTCTAGTCGACTGTGACTTATACGTTTTTTAAGTTAATACTAAATTAGAGTGTATTTTTCATTAGTAATATAATGGTTTAGGTGTGGTCCGATCGTATCGCCAAAACGAATGTTCGCGGGCGTTATTGCGCAAGAACGAATCATTAAGTGATACATAAATATTTATGTGGCCAATTATTTATTTGTCGGCGCATACTCAGGATATGGGGATTTATATGATATACGGGATAGTTTCGAAATATATAATAATAATAGTGGTATAACATTGGGGTAGGTTAAATTTGTTTACCACACATTAGCACTGCCCTTCGTTCCAGGCTCTAAAATTGGGGCGAGATCATATAGGTAAAGCACATAGCCTTATGTGAGGAATATTTCCAGATAAGGATATTAGTACAAAGGCCTCTAGTACAAAAAAAAAATATTTTGATATATGTACATCTTTAAAGATTATAAATATAACTAACATTAAATATAACCGAACTTTGACATTAAGGAAAATATTTAATCATAAATTAAATAACTAATGATAGCAAAAACATTCTTATAATCACCAAATTAATTCGTAGCCTTTGTCTGGTACTGTATTCAAAAAAGGAATCATATGAAAAAACAAAATCTTTGTACATGCCACTTGGACGACACTTTAGTGGGGAAACAGGTTTCCCTGTCTTATTTGTCTTATATTGTTATAGATTGGGTCCTAATATACTTTGTTTCCAGGTCTAGTACACAGTAAGGGTTTTCTATCTATCTATCTCTATCATCACGCCAGATCCCTTGCAGGGTAGGCAGAGAGTACAGAGTTCCAACAGGTTCTTTCCTTACATACCTCTCTGGCTTCCTCCACTCTCATTGTTCGTCTCATAAGGGTTTTCTATGATACAAGAATTATTATAAAGGGTTTAATTTCATATAAACAAGCTCTGGATGGATAATTCCTCAACTCTCGTTATATAGAAGATATCTATAGAAAGAAGATCTCTATAGAAGACATAACAGATGAAAACTGCACTGATATCTGATAAGTAATGATTGATTGTTATTACCCAGTAGTAATGACTTTTGGACAACAGGTGTGCTATATGAATAAGTTAGACAGATTGGTTTTAAGAAAAAATATATGTGTATGTATCTATATATATATATATATATATGATCGAAATTCACTTATTCGATCATTATTATACGAAGTCCTTCGTTCGAAGATATAAGTACCTAACCCGCCCTGCCCTTTACTAAAGTTGAAATGTACTAGTTCTTAAAGCAATGGTCGCAGTGGTTATGTCCAAAGATACCATAGAGGAGGCGTTGACGTTTCAAGTCTCTAAAGGATGCGCAGCTGCTGAGCGAGTTGAGAGAGCTGCATATGGTTTGTATCTTCAAACGAAGGACTTCGTATACTAATGATCGAACTTCACTTCAGGTAAGTTTGTTTGATCACTTATAATAATATAATATCAGCCTCTACTGTCCCACTGCTGGGCAAAGGCCTTCTCTCACAAATCGAGATGAGAGAGATTAGGTCATAGTCCACCACGCTGACCCAGTATGGATTGGCGGAGGCAGATTTGTGTATCCAGCTGTTCGAACTTATTACACCGCCTTTCAACTTGGCTTAACGACTACCACATTACGCTGTAACCGCGACCAACGGCTTAAGGTGCCTTCCGAAGCACGAAGACGCTCAAATATGAAAATGCCTCAAACGGACACCCATCTCAAGCCGACCGAGTCGCACGCTGTTTAACCTTGGAGATCGATAGCTTGACGCTATCGAGTTGATATTGGCATATCAACTCGATAACGTCATACTATAAATATACTAAATAACGATGCGCATGACAGCACACTTTTTCGATTTACGTTACAATAACGTCAAATGGCGTGTGCTTAGCGATTTGGAAACAAAACTTACGCTGAACAGTAGCTTCTAAAGTAGTTGCTTGAAAAATACATAGTTTGCAAGTTACGGTCTCCTTAACGCGAGTTATATCCTTCACGTCTTCGTATCTATATTATATTCTACTTGGAATATCTTTTAGTTATATAAATATATATCGCCAGGTATTCTTCATTCGAAACAATTGTTTTACTAGAATACCCCAGAAGCAGGTGATATATCAAACTAGACATATGCCCGGTGAGATTACCCATCATTTTTAACCTTGAATTCAACCCCCTTAAGGTATGGATTTTCAACAATCTGATTTTATTGCTCATTTTAATTCTATAAGGAACTCCTGCACAAGAGTCTCCGGAACCGGCGAGTGTGTATGAGTCGAACTATGAGAATGGACGAAGCCAGAGAGGTATGTAAGAAAAGAACCTGTTGGAACTCTGTACTCTCTGCCTATCCCGCAAGGGGTCTGGCGTGGTGATATAGATAGATATATAGAACTCCTGCATAAAATTTCTCCGAATAATTCTTAGTAGGTTTACGGTTTATTTATATTTAGATTCGTCTACGTTTTGGATGAGACCTAACATCGTCGGCGAAATGTGAATATACACAGTTCACCTCTACCACCACTTAAAGAAAGCGAGCTCGACGGATTTCATATTTTGATAGTTACGGATTTAATAACTATTCACTGTTAAAAATTTATGTAGCAGTGTAAAATAGGTGTAAGTAAACAGGTCTCGATTGAACACATCAATAAAAAACAATTTTCAATCGAATTGCATTTGCGAAAAGCAGTGATAGCCTAGTGGTTAGACCGTTGGACTGCAAAGTCTGAGGTCTCCAGTTCAAACCCAGGCACGTACCTCTGTCTTTTCCGCTTGAAAACATGTGCGTATTAAAAAAAATTAAGTATCATTTGCTTTAACGGTGAAGGACAACATCGCGGAAAAGCAGTAATAGCCTAGCGGTTAGACAGTTGCACTGCAAAGTCTGAGGACTTGGGTTGAAACCCAACACAACTCTGTTCTTTCGAAATCATATGCGTATTAAAAATTAACTATCACTTGCCTTACCGGTGAAGAAAAACATCGTGAGGAAACCTGCACACCTAAGAGTTTCTCGAAGGTGTGTGAAGTTCGCCAACCCGCACTGGGCCAGCGTGGTGGACTATGGCCTAAACCCTCTCAGTTTGAGAGGAGGCTCGTGCCCAACAGTTGGACAGTTTTTTAACAGGGCTAAAATTAATCGAATTAAGTTGTCCCAACTTCGTCTCCACTCCATAACTTGCTCGAACATCGCAAACAATTTTTTTTTATATTTTATCCCCTTAGGTCAAGTTTTAGAAAAATAAAACGTTAGTTTCAATCAATCAATCAATCAGCCTATCGTAGTCCACTGCTGGACATAGGCCTCTCCTAACACGCGCCATTGCATACGGTCCTCCGCCTTCCGCATCCAGTCTGTCCCAGCGACCTTTTTGAGGTCGTCGGTCCATCTAGCTGGGGGCCGTCCTACCTTACGCTTACCAAGTCGCGGTCTCCACTCTAGGACACGCTTGCTCCATCGGCCGTCGGTCCTTCTGCAGATGTGACCAGCCCATTGCCACTTTAGCTAGTTTCATCTAACGTTAGTTTCATTCGTTTTAAAAGGAATCCACCACGAGCTTGCGTCCATCTCTTGTCCCCGAATCATATTTTATACCCCTGTCAAGAAAAGAAAAACATTTGGTTCGTAAGAATTTTTATATTAAAGACACAAACACAATACTGCAGTACTAATAAATATTATCAAGAATTTTATAGTCGCGATATTGGGCTAGACCGATGACATTGTGAAGATCGTGAGTAGAAAGTAGATGATACAACACAAATCTGGTTATTATAGCGACCTTTAAAGGAGGTCTTTGTCCTAATTTTTGAGAGGCCTGATGATGAAATTTTTATTTTGTTGTTTAATTTTGTGTTATTTAACTTTATCATTTTATTTTGTTTTTAGTAATTCCAAGTAATAATATGTAATATTTTATTATCCTAGTAATTTTATAGTTATGCTGTAATTTTATATCTATCTATCTATATCATCACGCCAGCTCCCTCGCGGGGTAGGCAGAGAGTACAGAGTTCCAACAGGTTCTTTCCTTACATACCTCTCTGGCTTCCTCCACTCTCATAGTTCGTCTCATACACACTCGCCGGTTACGGAGACTTTTGACTTGCCCTTCAGCTAAGACACGTAATTTTATATATTTTTTATAATTTGAGTACCCGCATTAGAGTGTTGTACACGCCTAAAAAGATACTTCACACAGCATGAAAAATTGATATAATTTATTTATGTAAAATTTGTGAATTGTCGATGGTGTGGCTTTAAATAAATAAATAAATTATGAGTAGTACTTGTTGAATATGAAGATTTTTACACCATAAAAAAATTAAAATAGACCGTGTTATCTGAAGGACAAGTCAAGAGTATCAGTAGCCGGCGAGCGTGTATAAGCAAAGAACCTATTAGAACTCCATTCCCTCTGCTTACCCCGCAAGGGATCTGGCGAGATAATATCGAAAAAAATAAAAACCGTCACTCTTATCTTCCCCAAGTGAGTGTTACAAGTATGCGTTGTACACCGATATTTCGCAATATGAAGTCCAAATGTATTAGGGTTGCACAGTGAGTGCAACTCCAGACTCCGCACTGCCATATATACACGGTGTAATTTTAGTCGTTCTGGAGCGAAAGCTCAGGTGATTTAGCCAGTGCCTACTGTTCGCTGGTGCTTTCAAAATTGATCACAAAATTTGATCCGGAAAGACGGATAGACATACGAACAAAGTGGGTAAAAACTTTTAAAAATATGAAAATATTTACTGCGCTTCAAAATAATATGTCCCCACCTTACTTTGCTTTAAAAATTCATACGTTATTCATGTCTTTACGAAAACCCTTGTATGTTTATGCAGGTTTTCGTGGAAAGTGTTACCTAAATATACACATATTTACATTTTTCTGAGCTCAAGCATAGGACTTTAAGCGAAGAGTATTTGTGAAGTCTGTCCCCGAAGATATGTGGACAGATTTAACAAAAAAAAACTTAAATCTTACAATATTCAAATAAGGGTTTTAAGCATGAAAAAGTATTTGTATAACAAGATTGAATTTTAATAAGTTTCGCGTCGTTGGTATAGTGGCAGATACGCTTAGCAACCGCGAAGACTTTGTTACAATCGTAGTGTTTATAATTACTGTGTACTTATGAACACTTTAATATTTATTTCTGTATGTTTCCCTAACATACTTAAAATAAAAAATCTTAAATAAAAATATCGTCAGTGATAGCCTAGTGGATAGACCGTTGGGCTGCAAAGTAAGAGGTCTCGGGTTCAAACCCAGGCACGAACCTCTGTCTTTCAAAAAGCATGTGCTTATTGAAAATTAATTATCACTTGCTTTAACGGTGAAGCAAACATCATAGGGAAACTTACATGCCTAAGAGTTTCTCGAAGGTGTGTGAAGTTCGTCAACCCGCACTGGACCAGCGTGGTGGACTATGGCCGAAACCCTCTCAGTTTGAGAGGAGGCCCGTACCCATCGGTAAGACAGTTTCTTAACAGGGCTTATATTAATATTATAAATAAACAGATCTTGAGGAATCAGTCCTCTTAATCAGAGATTATGCTCCTTCTACTGAACGACACGCGGCGTGAGTATACCATGTCGCGTTCCTGGTGGCCAGCGAGAAAGGAAAACGGTTTCTCGCGCCTATTTGGATAACGTAACCCTCTTGAGTAGGTCAAGTTTTTTGCAGTTTGTCAGTCTTACAGACCTCTCTAGCTTCCTGCATAGATAATAACAATTAACTCGCGATTCCAATGTGATGGAGGACCTTCTATCCTAACGTCGTCGGCAATATGCGGTTGTACCCAAACACCTTTTCCAAGATTGCTACGGGAATATAGGCGTAACGGTATTCATATTTCATGCAAATTTCTCTCAACCTTCCATATCTTAAATCCATTTTTCTATAGTCTAGACTTCAGCAAAGGAAGGCAGCAAAACAGAATCCCCAATACACTTTAGATAAACCTCAGCGAAGTAGAAAATTGTTTGTCGTAACAACCCGCCGAGTTAGCAGATTAGAGAGACAGAGATAGCCTGCAATCTTGCCTCCTATACGAATTATGTTGTGAACTTTTCAGCAAACTGGAATCTACCACCTATTTAAGTTTCACTTATCGGGTGTCTAAATCGAGAAATTTAAAATAGGGTTCCTTAAATAGCGAGTTGAAATAGCTGCTGCTATCAAGAGATACTTAACTTTCGCTTAATGCTTGTTGAAAATTAAGAGTATTGTTACGACATACATTGTTATTATAAATCCCCAATAGCTCATAAACCTTTTTCCGGAATGATAATTTTAAAACGCATTACACCTCCTTAGGTCTGATACCCCTATTGATCCGTCAAGAAAGATCTAGAATCCGCATTGAGTGCCAAAATGTCTCGAAGGTACCTCCCCTTCTTATTATCGCCGGCGCGCGGTCGCGTTTAACAAGTACCTACTAGTTTACGTACAAATAGGTATGTTATAATAATACCGCTTTGTGGGACGCCCCAGCAATTGTTCGATGTACCTGGTATTTTCTATCGATGTACTTGGAGGGTTCGCGTGTCTTCTAGAACTTTTATACGAGTATAAAAGGAATACTCAGTGCGGCGACGGGCACAGTCACTCTTCAGAAGCCTCAGCGATCAAATCGGAAACAAGCGATCTAAATGGAATACATCGACGACTTTAGCAACATTATACGGATATTACGGGTGATCCAGAAACTTGTAAGCAGTAATTAGGCACCAGCAAAAGTAGTGTAGTACTAGAATGTGTTTAGTACTTGCGTATAATAGTGTTTGACATATTGTTTTGTGCGTACAGCTCCTAATAAAGTACTTCGCACGTTAGTCGGCACTGATTTACCCTGTAATGTAACAGTATGATATTTGTTGAATATAATTGTTATTGTGGTTTATTATTTCTCTGGAAGACCCAATGACGATGACGAGTTCGAATAAGGAACATGGACATCTGCAAGAAGCTGACACAACGCTTAGAACCGCTACATTTCAGTTGCACATCGTTCATAGAACTGACGGCCTTTAGGGCAAAATTCAAAAAGACTAGTGACGTGGAGCACGTACTGGAAGGTATGGAGTAGGAAGGCCCCTAAAAATTGTGGGTGATAGCTGAATGCGTGCAAAACAAAGCTCCTTGTGCTGGCGATCTATGGGGAGGTTCTCTAACAGACATCATTCAGCTGACGATGAATCAGCTAGACACTTTAGAAATAACATCATTAGTCTCATATCGTGATCGTAAGGCATGACACTGGAGCTAGATCTTAACTATTTAATTGTAAACCTAAACATTGTACTCGCACAATATAAAAAAAAAAATAATAAAAATCTTAAAAAAGAAACTGACTTCAAAAAGCAAGAAATAAATATTTGAAGTCGGTACCTATTAGTGCAGTCGGTTACTTGGCACCGGCTTCAAATATTTATTTCTTGCTTTTTGAATTTGTTTTTTTTTTTAAAAAAGCTTTTTATTTTACAGTTTTAAGTTAAATTATTTACTAATATTTATATACGTATATTATATTATTTTGCTGAGTTGTACTGCAAGGTACCTACAGGATTGATATAATAACCATAATAACGGATTCTATACATTCATGCTGTTCGCCCTTAAGAAGTCCCCTGGAGTATCTTCAAAGTCCAAAGTTCAATACCGGTTTCATTAAAATGGGACCACCTCGAAACTATACTAAACCCAACGCAAAAAGAATCATTAAAATCAATTTATAAATAAAGACGTTAGACGTTATAAAAAAAACAGATGAATTGTCGACCTCCTCCTTTTTTGAAGTCAGTGAATATTCTGATTAGTTTTATGGCAGGGTACCTATGGGATTGACGTAATACCCATAATATCTCAATCTACGCATTCGTATTTTTTGTCGTTAAGAAGTTCCCTGGAGTATCTTCAAAATCCAAGGTCCAATACCGATACTGAATCAAATGCAAAATTTTCCAAATCAATTCATAATTGGCGGAATGAACGAGTAAAATGCATACAAAAAAAAATTACAACAACATACAGTCGAATTGAGAACCTACTCCTTTTTAGAAGCCGGTTAAAAAAAGAATAATTAAATTAATTAAAAAAAAAGCCCGCTGAGTTTTTCGCCAGATCTTCTCAGTGAAGGCCACGTTCGGATCCAGTGATAGCTTAATAGTTAGGTTAGAGAAAATAAATTTAAAAAGACCTTTTTAAAAACAACCTTTTATAGCAAAAACACACCAAAGATATCATGCTTTATTGAGGATTTCCTACGGCTTCTTTCCGGCTCCATCATCAGAGCCTGGACACCATCCCAGTGTAAATTACTCTTCAAGATAAACTCAACGAGCCCCAACACGACGGCGTTATATTAAGTAGTTGGTTGGTTCCATTGCCCACCTTGTGGCTCATCATCAGACCCTGAATACTATCTGGTCGTATAGTACTTGCTAATATGAATCTAACAAGCCTAAATACGAGGGGGGTTACGTTGTATATTTCACATGTTCCTATGGCAACCTTCCGACCCCATCATCAGACCAGCTCCATGGTAATTGTTATCGAACTTATATACGTATGCCAAATTTCAGCTCAATTGGATTGCAAGTACTTGAAAAATGGATCACAAGATTTAAACCGGCAAGACAGATAAACAGACAGACATACGAATTTAAATGATAGCTTGTAAAAATGGAAACTGACAATAATGCCCCCGCAGGTTTATGCAATATATTTTTTTTTTGAGTTTATCATCACGACGCAGGCGCTGTGCGACCGCGGTGTTCTTACCGATCACCAAGGTTAAGCAGCGTTCGACTCGGTCGGCCTGAGATGGGTGATCATTTGTGGCATTTTCATATTCGAGCGTCTCCGTGCTTCGGAAGGCACGCTGAGCCATTGGTCCCGGTTACCACTTAATTGGTAGTCGTTAAGCCGAGTTGGAAGCCTGAAGGGCGGCTTGATAAGTCTCAACAGCAGGCTACAAACCTGCCTCCACCAATCCGCACTGGGTCCGCGTGGTGGAGTATGACCTAATCTCTCTCGTCTCGATTTGTGAGAGAAGGCCATTGCCCAGCAGTGGGCAATATAGGCTGATATTATTATCATCACGCCAGATACCTTGCGGATTAGCAGAAAGTACAGAGTCCTAACAGGATCTTTCCTAACAGACCTCTATGGATTCCTCTACTCTCATAGTTCGTCCCATACATGCTAGCCGCTTACGGAGACTTGACTTGCCCTTTAGATAAGACACGATCTATTTCGTCATCGTAAGATGGTACGGATGGAAGCATGCATGGAATGCAAATGTGGAAGGCCTAGGTCTTTCCCGGTATCTACATCCTTCTACATTGGCATTATATATCTGTTCCTTTCTATCTACAATGTATCATAATAATATGAAAAAAAATCCATCTCCTTGTCATTTGATGAATGAATTAAAAACTTCGATCCTCAAGCAATATTGCAAAAAGTACACAATAAAAATATATTATTTTCCCGTTTTCCTTATCGAATGCTCTTTTTGACCCTTTGCGGGCCTAATGCAGGGAACGTTTATGTTCATCATAAATAGTAAGTACTGTGCGACTTAAAAATAAAAATAGATGCGACAACCCACCGCCACAGTAAAGTTATAGCAGCAGTACAACCGTATCTTGCTAAGTGCCACGATGTAGTTGATGTACACCATGATAATCTTAACAAATTTTACATAGTTGTTATTAATTGTTCCAAATAATTATGAGTTAATCCTAATTTAAGCTTTCACAACGAAGATGTAGCCTTAATACCTTAAAATCTATATATTTATAATCATGAACATATTCATTCTTTATCATTCACCTTTATTTTAACCCAAATTTTGTAAGCTAGAATATCAAACATCTTCTTAGTTTAGTAGTGTATTTAGTCAGTCAATCATACGGCTTGTGCATGCGGTGTTAGCCTTTAAGAGATTGTTACACTTAATAATGTATTCATGTAACTGAAATACTATGTATGTACTAATGTAAATAATTGTTGGCTAACCTAAATAAATAAATAAATAATAATAAATAAATAAATAAATAAATTACGAAAGATGCCATTTTCAAAGACAAATGAACTAGCCAAAAAGGATGGGATGACGAAAAAAATAAAAACGACGACGAGCATGCAACGCGTGAGGACGAAGGACGATGAAAAAAGAAGAAATTATTTGCAAAGGTGTTGTTAAGTTAATAAAGAAGATTCAAAGAGGCAGGAGTTTCATTCCATCCACGAAGAAAACCCTACAAAAATAAACACCGTCACTACTATATTCCCGAAGCAGGGGTGATGGAGGTATCTTGGGTGCACCCACTTTTCACAAACAATGTTGTCTCATGTATAAGGGCCAAGCCTTTTGTCAATATACCTGTCACCATCCCAGACTCGGGACTGATAATGGAAATTTTTCAAACAAAAAATTCATTTTTGTCCTGCCTAGGGTTCGGACCTCGTGATCGCTACGCGCATTATTTGCCATTAGATCAACTAGGCAATCATAATTTCACAATGGAAACATTTGTAAACTGAAATAATTGCGAGATTCCGTAAATTAAAGTTGTTACCATATTTTATTGTATGCACTTAAAACTTCTTTATGTGCTTGTTCCAATGCATGAGTTGCCTAGTAGAAATCGCTTGTAGCAATATGACCGCAATCGTACCTAACTATTATTTAAATATTTTTATGTTTGTATTAATTGTAAAATATGTGTAGTAAAAAGTCCAACTGATCGGACCACGGAACATACTTATTGGTTATTTTATTAAAGAAAAAACTGTGTAGTTGACTTACTGTTCACAATTTTTATTACAAACTGTACTAGGGTCCGTCGCAAACGATATTATGATGACCGGTTGTTGTATCACATACCTCAAACATTAACGACCCGTATAATACGATAGTTACATCGTTCCAAGAGATTTTTTCGTAAGTCTGTCCAGCATACATAAATATATATAGAAACTAGAGGATATTATAAATGGGAAAGTTTGTATGTTTAGATGTTGACAGTTAGATGCTGATGCTAGATTATTATCTGGAATAACACAAAGGATACCTTTTATTCTGGAAATATGTTAGGTTCCTGTCTAAATTCAACGAACGAAGTCGCGGGCAAAAACTAGTCCTTATGTACGTACTAGTTTCTGCTTTGCCTACTTTGCCTAATATACATATATTATGCTCGAAGGGGTAGGCAAAGTTGTTGGTAGCACGTAAAACTATACTCATTTATCTATCTACCTATCTATCTATATCATCACGACAGCTCCCTTGCGGGGTAGACAGAGAGTACAGAGTTCCAACACATTATCTCCTTACAGAACTCTTTGGCTTCCTCCATTCTCAAAGTTCGTCTCATACACGCTCGCTGGTTACGGAGACTCTTGACTTGTCCTTCAGATAAGACACGGAATATTCATTTACTTTATTTTATTAACGTAAACTGTCCCACTACTGGGCTGTCCCCCTCTTTCCTCGAACGATCTCTATCCTGTCACTAATGGATATTCTGCTCGATACGCGTCGAGGTCATCGCGCCACCGTTTTCTGAGCCTGCCTCGGCAACGGTGACCTTACTGTGGACCTTTTTAATCGTACTTCCTACTAATATTGTAAATGTTAAAGTTGTATGTTTGAAACTTTGTTACAACACTCAAAAACGACTCAGCGAATTTGAATGCATTTGGCACACAAATAGTTTGTTACCTGGATTTACACATAGAATACTTTTTATCCCCGAAAAATGTTAGGTTCCTGTGCAAATACAATGCGGACGAAATCACAGGCAGCTAGTAGCTTATAAAAAAATATAAATAAACACTGCCTCGTTGGTCTAGTGGCAAAGCACATCGCTTTGTGATTACGAGGTCCTGGGTTCAAATCCTAGGTCGGACAAACAGAGTTTCTCTAACGAAAAATTCCTAGTATGAGTCCGGACTCTGGAATTGTGCCCGGTATATAGCAATAGGCTCGGCCCTATTACATGGGACCTAACATCGTCGGCGAAACGTGGGTGTACTCAGTACACCTCTGCCACCCCCGCTTGGGGAATATAGGCCTGACGGTGTATAAACAAACACCGTCACACCTTTTTTACCCAAGTAAACCCACTTTTCAAAGATGGTGGCATGTGATAGGGAGTGAACGTATTTCCAATTTACTCGACACAATTTCACACTCCAGCCTGGTACCGAGAATACCTGCTACAGAGAAATTTCGATAGAATTATTTTAATTTAAAAAGATTTTTTAAACTTTTATAGTAAAAACACGAAAAAGATATCTCGCGTAGTTGAGGAGTTCTTACGTACTTTCAGCTCCATCATCAGACCCTGGACACCGGGTTCATAGTACTTGTCAAGACGACATTACTGTGTTTACTTTGGTTCTCCTGTGAATCTTCTCTTTTCTGATGCGATCTCGCAGGGACACTTCGAGCATAGCTCTCTCCATTATTCTTCGGATGACTTTAAGCCTTTTGAGCCCCATCGAAACGACTATGCTTCAGTACCGTTAGTGTCCACTATCAGTTAAAATAAATGAGTAAACCTGCTGCACTTCTAACCACCTAAAATTGTTTTTATTGTATTCATAAGCGATTATCAAAATACAAAATTATTAATTTAGTGTTTTTAGCTGTTTCTTTGGATTTTTCTCATTCTCTTTTTTGTTCTTAGCCACCTCAGTATTGAGGTGAACAATAGAAAAAAAAACAAATCGGTGGAGCCATTTTGGAGTTTTTGCGAGACTAACACTTGTGAAATAAACTTAGTGTTTATCCAATAAACGGATGTTTCGTTGTCTTTAACTGTATATATTTAAAAAAAAATGTTATTTCTATTTTAAACTTGTATTTCTTTCGAAATTTACACGTTTTTTTAATCTTACCCGACTTTCACCATTACCCAAAAATCCTTCATCTTACACTAATTATCCCTCCTCTCTCTCTCACCTAGTCGACCATCCTTTTCACTCCGTATACGTTCCATTTCATTTCCCGCGTCATACGTTACGTTATACATCATGTATACATCTTACGGTTCGTTCTTTCCATAAACACTCCCACATCTATATATTAATACGTGAAGCAAAAACTTTGTACACCTTTTTACGAAAATTGCGCGGAGGGAGGAGTATGAAATTTCCCACACTTATAGTTTATATAGAGAAGGAGTGCAGAATGCGAATGTTTTATTGAAATTATGCATGAAACATACATTAAATCAATGAAAAATCATTACACACACTACCATGTATTTGACACAATACACGTCAAATTGATGTTTGTCTTTAATATTATTTGTCTATAGTCTTACTGAATGCCAAACATAACCAGCAAACGATGAAAGAGTAGGTCGAATATAGACCTATGGGCGACCACTAGTATATATTAATTGATAAACACAAAGCTTAAAATTAACTTAATACATTATGACGTGCGCTAAAACAAACTAATACGCCATTTTAATAAATGTGAACTAAATGCGGAACGTTTGTGACCAGGCGACCATACAGATGGTTAGCCAACACAGAGTTAGGAAAGTGAGAAAGCTAGAGTAAGAATAATAGATTTAAAACAATACACCTCGATTATAAACAGACAGATGGAGGCTCTCGTAGCACTGTGGTAGGTACCGCGGTTTTTGTTGTTAAGCAACGTTTATCTAGGTCAGTTTGAGATGGGTGACCGTTTCTGGCATTCCCATTTTAGAGCGTCTACGTATTTCGAAAGGCATGTTTTAGTCCCAGGTATCACTTAATGAGGTATTTGTTAAGCCAGGTTGAAGACTTCTGGGCGACTTAGTTTCAACAGCAGAATGCCACAAAACTCCATCCATCCATACCCCCTGGGTCCGTGTGGTGGAGTATGACTTATTCACTCTAACCTCTATTTGTATTTTTTGCCCAGCAGTGGGAAAATAGGTGTAGGCTGATTTATTAGACCGTCTCGTTTATTTAGTGGCAAAAGAGGCAGGACAAAAGCTTTTGTTGCCTCAATTAAAGTTTAAATATTATGCTTACTGTACGGGTTCCTATTCTCGTCCGCCATCAGTCCGTTCTGGTTCATTAACAACGATTAATCACCGCACTCCACTACCCCGGCCGCTACCCTTGCTGGTAATCTAGTAAACAAGTGGTAACTTGGACTAATATTCGCCTATTTATCAACATCAACTTCTTAGATGTATGGATTTTATGTAGGTAGTGGGCCCCGTTTACGCCCTTGTTTTGATTCTTCCTATTTAAATTATGCTTACTCTACGGGTCTCAATTCGTCACTTGCCATCGCTCCGTCCAGTATAATTGGAGATGCCTAAACTGTATCCTAAAACAAACGAAAAATTTGTTTGTTAAACTTGACCTAAGCTGAATTACTGGTAAAGTCTTTTTAATATCAGAAGGATCTACTTTAATTTTGGTTATAATTAGCGCTGGTTTTTATTACCTCGAGTTAAGCTCGATGTTCTGGAGTAAGTGAATGAGTGTATATATCTTGGATGCGCCTTTAGTAAGGATGGCAAATACACCGCTGACATAGAGAGACGAGTGAGTGCAGGAAACAGAGAGAATTTTGCGATGAGACAGCTTCTTAGGAGCCGGCACTAAACCCAGAAGGCGCAGCTAACCATACATAACGGAGTGCTTATCCCAAAGCTGGTATATTGCAGTGTGAGCTGGATATGTAAGAAGGAGAATGAAATCAGGATAAATGCGAACTCTGCGGCATATATGCGAAGTCAAGCTGATCGACTGTATTCGCAACAGTGTAGTGAGGAAACGTGTAGCTATGATCGGTGTAAAAATGAAAAAGGGTAGGCTCCGTTGGTTCGGGCATATAAAAAGAATGTAGGAAGAAAGAATGACAAAACACATACACAATGCAAAAGTGGAGGGACGTAGGTACCGGAGAAGACCTAAACTTTTTTACCATGACATAATAGACCGTGTCTTATCTGAAAGGCAAGTCAAGAGTCTCCGTAACCGGCGAACGTGTATGAGGCGAACTATACGAGTGGAGGTAGCCAGAGAGGTATGTAAGGAAAGAACCTGTTGGAACTCTGTACTCTCTGCCTATTCCGCAAGGGATATGCTGTGATGATATAGATATATAGAAGTTAGTATCAATGATTACGCTGACTCTACTGCTTCCTATTCGCCACTCTCTATCGGTTTATCCATAAGAATGGGTATGAATTCTATCTTCAGCCGAAGACGTCAACTGCAAGACAGAGGCCTCCCCTAAAGACCGCCACAACGACCTGTATGCAATTAACTTCTACCTGCGATCTTTACAAGGTCATCGGTCCATCTTGTACGGAGCCTGCCTACTCCTCGTCTTCCAGTACATGGTAGCCACTTAAAAACCTTTCTGCCCCAACGGCCGTCAGTTCTACGGATGCGAATTATTTTTTTAATACTAGAATGATATACGTCGATTTAGTTAAAGTGCTATTCTGATTCTTACTACCTCAATTTAAGGTCACGTATTATGCTTACTCTACGGGTTCCTATTCGCGTCTCGCCATCAGTCCGTTCTGGTTCATTAACAGCGATTCATCACCGCACTCCACTACCGTGGCCGCTACCCTCGCTGCTAATCTACTAAACGAGTGTTAACTTGAACTAATATTCGCCTATATATCAAGATCAACTGTATTTCGTCTTGGGTATATTGATTTTATGTAGGAATGCCTCTCTTCATAGATCCTCGTCTCAATAGACTATGTGGCATATTTGTCGGTAAAATATAACAAAATTTTTGCATTGCCACAAGAGCTGATGCCACCCTAGAAGTGAGGTAACAGATAGTCTTAGTTTACGTGCTAGAATGGCGTGGCGTGCCAAAAATTTGACACAAGAATACTCGTTTCATTGGTATTGACGTATGGTCAAAAATATTTTGACTTCTAAGCAAGTCTAAAGAATAGAATAGAATAGAAACTTTTTATTCTAGTCGGTTAGACTCACATAAAGGTTAGTAGACTTAAGACTAATGTTAGTATTACGTATTCTTAATTACTATTATGGCTCTATCCCATGTGAGATAGTGCAGCAGCGACTGGCTATCGTATTTAGAACGCTGTTGCAGCTGGCCCACACCCTGCGCACTAAGGAAGCTCCAACTGCACTGTTTCCAAATCACAGACCGACAAAATTTTGACCCGCGTGAGTTTAGTCTTGTCCCTCATACTAGGCCCGAAGATGTTTTTTAATGATGCAGTTGTATGGATTATTATTGACAAATTATTCAAATTATCACCTGTCACTTCGTCATTGTCACTTACTAAATAGGGCCTTCGCGGTTGTAAAGCTTTAAGATTTTTTCGCTATCGTAATTATCTACCCGTGTTTCGGAAGACATGCCAAGTCGTCAGTTCTAGTAACCACGTAATGTGGTAGTCGTTAGACTAACTTAATGTCCGGCAACCTGACTGTCGCTACATACGTAGATTTTCTTGTCTGTAATTCGTTTGTCCAATATCTCTTTTTCACAAATATTTATCGCATATGTATCTGCTTGGAATATCGACTCAAATTTGCGCATGCTGTGCCTTATAGTATATACCGAGTTCTACCGGTATATATGCCGGCTTCTATTCCAGACTTGTCTTTGTATCCATCAGTACACCATATCATTTGTTCCTTACCTTGCTTATTTAGACCGCTTTTCCATTGATCCCTGGTAGGAATGTGGGTACTAAATCTTTTATTGAACATGTGCGTGGTCAAGATCTTGTCACATCTCATATCCCTTATCTCATCTAGTTGCTTGATTGGTGCTTTTTTGGTGTGTTCCAGGCTTGACATTGCGGTACGCCACAGTTCAGTATTCGCTAGTCTATGGAGTGCCTTCCTCGCCTCAGTTTGTTGGATTGGTATGGTTGGGGATATACGCGTGACGGCGTTTTTATACATGTGTACGACGATCTAAAAATCAGTATACATGTTACTTCGATCATCTCGTGACGCCTTAAGCTTACATACAAGCACCTAACATCCAACCAAAATAAAATTATACTGCCGTAACTCGTAAATGCAACATAAAAATCTACCGCAAAATTCAACTTACTTTGTAAAGGCCACCTCGAGCTGATACGCAAACATTGTAACAGCGTCGAACGCATTCTGAGACATGCAAATACTTCGATAAACCCCATCCTGTAGCGTTTATAGCCTCTTGCCATCGAAGAACCTTATTCGCTGTAAAATATTTTTTGCTATAATCAAATATACCGTGTCTTACCCGAAGGTCAAGTCAAGAGTCTCCGGAACCGACGAGCGGGTATAAGACGAACCATGAGAATGAAGGAAGCCAGAGAGGTCCGTAAGAAAAAAACCTGTTGGAACTTTACTCTCTGCCTACCCCGCAAGGGATCTGGATAATATAGATAAATTTAACCGTGATTTAATAAAAACAATAAAGATTTATACATGTTATGTCGATTAATTTAGTTTTTAGCCCTACACTAGTCGTCTAAAGATGGCAACATTAATTTTGTTTTGAGATTTGGGGCTATCATGGTATCTGTGGAGTCGTGACTACAATAGTCTTCGTAACGCGCTGCGTTTAGTCATAGCGAATAAAGACCCAGGCGAAGGGGATTAGTATTCTTCCCGCAGTTGGAATTGTCTCGAATTTCTGTTTGTATTATTCCGTATTGTACTTAATGCTTATGGTTACCCTTTTTGGTTTCTTTTTATATTGTGATATTATCTTTTGCAATTCCTGAATGAAACTTCGTGAAAAGAATGGAATTTTGCCCATTATTGGCAATAGTAACTCCTTTAACATCGGGATCACAGATATTTGGAGGGAATTTTCTGTGATTGGGGCATTTGGGGCTGTCTGGCACTTCCTTTCCTCTATTATGTTTGACGGGAGTGATGCCTGTTCCAATAATCTTGAACTCGTGAATGTATGCTGCTTGTGAGGATTGGATGATCTGGAATTCTTTAAACACCTACTCCTTAGAAATAACATCATTAGTCTCTTATCTCGGTTGTGAGGCATCACACTGGAGCTATATTGAAAACTATTAAATTGTAACCTAAACATTGTACCCACACAATATTATTGAAAAAAATAGAAAAGAGAAAGAATCAAATAAAAAAGACAAGCCCGCTGAGTTTCTTCGCCTGATTTTCTTAGTGGAGGCCGCGTTCCTATAGGTCTTAGATTAGTAGCGAGATAAGATAAAAATAGTTAATTGACAATTTGTAAGTACCCCCCGTAAGTAAGCAGGGCTTATACAAATTAAATTAATTGAGTTTGCGTTCAATATTGTTTGAGAAAAGCGGAATCGACAGAGGTACTGCGTACGCGTTACCTACCTTTCTCCAACGTTCCAATTATAATTTGGAGCGAGTCTATTGCCGTTATACAGGGACATGTATTTCAGATTATCGACCACTAACGAAAATTTATCGATGGAAAAAAAACAAGATTTTGGTTTAGGATTTGAACCCACGACGCACCATTCGCTACTACATACAATTATTTTCTAAAGCTGGACCAGACGCGGCGTAAAGTCATGCAACGTATGTAACGTATTTCATTGGAACGAATATTATATGTAACGCTCTGTTAGTCCCGAGTTTTGAGTGATTTAGTATCAAATAGTTATTTTAATCGTTGTTTTTTTCGTAACCTATAACTGTTCCATTGCTAAGCAAAGGTCTCTAGGTAGCGGTATTTACCCTATTCTTCTTCTGCGCTTCAATTTTTTTAAATAGTCAAAGATAAAATTATTATAAAGCTACTTATGAACACGATACACGAGATCTCTTGGCGGTCTTTACCGAATTCGGACCTTTGGTACATTAGTTTTATTACTGAGCCAGCTGGCTAGCAGAAACCGGGCCCATAACTGAACAACAGCTTGACTAAATACCAGAATCACTATCCTTAATTAAGTCGCGATTTATAAAGACATGTGTTGCTGATTGGCATATTATTATTATAGTTAAAGTGGAAGTAGCAAATCAGCAACATAATGTAAAGTTTAGAGATGTAACAATTTGTAATGCTATGCGCAAAAAAGTTCGCGTAACATTACAAAATTCAATACATTACACATTTAACGTCTAGACCCTTCTTTACCTTCAAAATTCATGAGAAGAAAGATTTCAACGTTAAACAATTCATCTGCTAACTTCAAAGCTACGAGTAATAAACTAAAATGCAAAGCGATTATAATACTGCACCGCAATTCGCAGAGAAATCTCGAGGGATTAGTGACATGATTGAAATATTCACAAGTCAAACCCACTTTGAAAGACATGCATAATCATAGCACTGGTGTTAATAATAGATTAGAGACTCAAAGGGATTTTGATTCTTGTTTTTAACCACTGATTAAACGTAAAGAAGGTTGGCTTAGCCGGTGAAGATCGCAGAATAAAGCTGAATGCGTGCAGTGCAAACCCGGTCATCATTTCAAGTCATTGTCTTACATATGTGTGTGTGTGTGTGTGTGAGTGATGTACGCTGTTGGCCGCGAGGCCTTTACAGCTTCACAGGACTTAAGGGCGAGCGTGCAACCACTACGCTCAAGCCAGAAGGGCAAGAGGCGACATACTCGAGGGCGCCTTGAAGAGGCGGCTTCGGTTAGGACAGTCGCTGCGGGGTGAGGGGTGCACTACTAAGTGCACCGGTCAACCGCCGGCTAGGGAAGGGGATCTACGACTTCGTCGTCGTCGTCGCCCGTATTCGGAGCGAAAAGAAGGGATGACAAAGCATCGGGGGGATCGGTGAGAACATGTCGCAGACGGCGGTGGCGGGGGCGGCAGGGGTCGGGGGGAATATCATTGTCTTACAGTGGACGGCTTTCGGCTAAGGATGAAACTTGTCTATGTGTTTGAATGTGTAACTGTTGGATTCATAATAAAAAATCATTTTAACAACCAGTATTTATACAGCCAATATATCATTATCATCACAGCCTTTCTATAGTCCGTCTTCGGACATAGGCCTGCCAAACCTTCCAAGTCGCATCCATGCAATTTAGACCTGCGTGTTGTCGGATGCTGTTAACTAGTCTTTCAGGTGGTCCGCCTATACCACACGTGTTCTCTCTTGGTCTCCATCAGTCTGGAACCTGCTAGCTAGGTAATAATGTAACTTTACATGTGTCAAATATAAAATGTCGTGTCTGTGCTGTTGTCCGTTGAACAATTCCTTCGCCTGGAGCCAATTCCGAATGTAGTATCAGATTATGCTCACCATAAGAATGCATTGTCATCGGAGATGAACCAATATGTCAAATTTCACAAAGTAATGAGTTAGCTGTCCTAATAAAATAAAATGAAATATACCAAACAGAAGGAAAAAAGATCTTTAAAATCAATTCTCTATCAATAAATTAATACTCGAACAAATTAAAAAAATATCTATTTTTAAAAAGGAAACACTGAATACATACTTACGCCTTTATCCCACTGGGGTAGGCAGAGACTACATTTTGCTACATACTACGATCTTGACACACCTCTTTCACTTTATCTACGTTCATACGTCTCTTCATACATTTCCGTCGATTAAGAGTACTACGCACTTGACCCTTTTCCAAGAGACTATTTATTAATTTGGTCGTGATAAGTTTTCCTTGGGCGACCTCTACCGACGCTTCCACTCACATTTGCTCGATATATCCCTTTCGTTAGCCGCCTCTCCACATGCCCATAGCAATTATACAGACCTCTTTCAATACTAGTCACCACGTCATCCTTAACTTACATCGGTTTCTAATCACACTATTCTTCATTCGGTCAGCAAGGGTGACTCCACATATACTCCGTAAAGAGAGCATTTCACAGCATTTACACTACTTTCATGCTTCTTTTGCCGTACCCAACATTCACTGGCATTTGTCGCCAAGCACCCAACTTAAGGTGCTCAACGAATATCTAAGCTACCCGGCGCCTCCACCATGTCGCCAAGCATCCAAACTCTATAGGCACTCAACGAATATCTAAGTAGGCCGGCATGTCACCAACGCATGTTGTCA
This sequence comes from Phalera bucephala, assembly GCA_905147815.2. NCBI lineage: Eukaryota > Metazoa > Arthropoda > Insecta > Lepidoptera > Notodontidae > Phalera > Phalera bucephala. The sequence continues at coordinate 10,175,570 of LR990632.1, read as the reverse complement.
TGAGCGCGCACCAACGTCTTTACGCCACGGTCTTGCGGGGCGCACCCCATAGTGACCTCCAACCTCCCCTTACAGCCACCACAAGCCTCGCTTGTACTCAACACTGATACTACTACAGATTCCTCCGAATCTGACCGCTATCCTTATATAACCAAAATCAAAATCAAAATCAAAATCAAAAGTTTTTTATTCATGTAGACCAAAAGGCACTTATGAATAGTCAAAAACAGAAAATTATTATTACTTAAGACTCTACCACCCGTTCGGAAAGTCATTCCTGTGGAGAAGAAGGGCAAGAAACTCCACGGTTACTCTTTTTTAAAAATGAGGTTTACAATTCTTTTTGTATACATTGCATTTATGGAGTATGGGAGAACAATGCAGAACGAGCTTAATAGATGTGCTTAAGTATAGATTAATCATAAGTGTACTTAGATTCATGATATTGGTCAGTGTCTACATAGTCCTCTCATTTACAAAATAGAGATGTTGTAGAGGTATATAATAGAAAGCATAATAATAATAGTAAGAGAAAGTGTTACTATAAAATATGTAAAGAGCGCGTACAAAACAACTGGTCATAGCTCCAGTGTGATGCCGAACGAGACAAAATTCATCAGCATTATGGTACACGTTCAGTCAGACAAAGAGCAGGGGACGGACCAGTCCCCACCAGCAGCACCCGTTCACGAGTATGACCTGAGAAGCAGCCATCACTCTCCTCAACCATTTTAGAGGGAAAAGAATGACCCGCTCCACAGAGCCGCCACTAGCAAAGACATTTTAGTGAGCATGACCAATCCACGACCCTGTCGACATCGTTCGAGAATAATATTTAAAATCAATGAACGCTCGCTAGGCAGGACACGCTGCACTTAACATTATATTCTTCTAGATTTCAGTTAACTTGTGTAAAGGCATTTTTATCATTTAAAAAATCATTTAGTGTATAATATCCTTTACTCATTAGTGAAGTAAATCTTCAAATATACTTTTTAAATCTGTCAAGTGGCAACTCTAACATGGGCTTTGGTATCTTATTGAAGCAGCGAATACCGACTCCTACGAAGGAAGTAAATACTTTTTTAAGCCTAACAATTGGTAATACCAGTTTATGTTTATTTCTAGTATTTAATTTATGAACGTCACTCACTTTATTAAATAAATGGATATTCCTACGTATGTACACTATGTTGTCGTATATATACTGTGAAGCGACCGTGAGAATGTTGATCTCTTTAAAAAGTTCTCTGAGGGAAGCCCTAGGTCCAAGATCATAAATGGCACGGATAGCTCTTTTTTGCAGTATGAATACATTTTCCACGTCAGCAGCGTTACCCCACAGTAGGATACCATAAGACATAATGCTATGGAAGTAACTAAAATAAACTAGACGTGCTGTATCCACATCCGTAAGTTGCCGTACTTTCCACACTGCATAAGCAGCGGAGCTAAGTTTACCCGCAAGCGATGAGATATGGGCCCCCCATTGGAGTTTGGAGTCTAGGGTAATGCCTAGAAAGACAGTGGAGTTCACGAGGTCCAGCTTTGTGCCATTAATAAGAATATTCGTAGCATTAACTTTTACATTGGGCATAGTAAATTTAATACACTTTGTCTTGAGTGAATTAAGCAATAGATTGTTTATTTCGAACCAATTTGATATCCGTGAAAGAGCACCATTCACATCGTCAAAATTAAGCTTAGCTCTGTCAACTTTGAAGATCAATGAGGTATCATCTGCGAATAGTACAATGTCACAGACATCACGGACAAAGTTCGGCAGGTCCCGACGCATCGGTCACTAGCTCATATAATACAATTGAAAATACATACCATGCAGTGGAATCCTCAAAGTTCTCACATTCATTAAACCGTGTACCTTTATTATATATATATATATATATATATATATGACGGAGAACGCCCTTCCGTAGTGTTTTTAAAAGGTGTGACTGATATCACTTTCATGGTGGTAACTCATGTTCGCTTTTCAAAAGAAAACTTCACGGTTACTTCCAAAGCTTCGTTTTTATTCCAAACTGACAGCGTAACGACGTCCGAGAGAGGTCCGCACTGTCCAGCGGTTCGAGCGAGAATGCCACGAGCGCGCTCTGTGCGGCCGTATTTATAGAGTACGTCGCGCATGCACGTGTACACAAGTTTTTAGGTTAAGTATTGAATTATTTGAAATATAATGAATTTTGTTTATGTTTTAGATAACCTAACATTCTCACGTTAATTTTTCATTTTAATAATTACAAAGTAATCAAATATAAGCTGATAGCTTATGAAATAATTTTAAAACAATCAAATTATTCTTATAACCGACGAAATATTGTAGTTGCGCCGATATATATATATATATATATATATATATATATATATATATATATATATATATATATATATATATATATATATATATATATATATATATTTTAATGCGTCAATGTCCTTTCAGGTATTTTATGCTAGATCATAGTTGAATATTTGTCTCATATCCAAAACCTTTCCGTTTTTCTTCCTGAGACAAAGGCCAAATAATTTTCATCTGTCATCTTCACCGTTATACTTTTTCCGCAACCGCGACCACGACAGTATTCATTAGCGTAGGTACCAACACACCATTGTGAAAAGTCAGTCAAGCCTTTGTTGATACTGTGATGCCTATCCTCACCAAGTGGCGTCGGCCTATATCATAGCACACTTAACCTTATGGTATGTAAGGAAAGAACCTGTTGGAACACTGTACTCTCTGCCTACCCCACAACGGATCTGGCGTGATGATATAGATAGACTCATGCTCGGGGGGGCCTATACACACCATGTCCCAATGTAATAGGGAGCGATCTTATTGCATATACCGGTCACAAATTTACTGGACTGGTACTGGAAATTTTCCAATAAATTTTATCTGACCACAGATTAAGCTCATTAAATTCCACTAGTCTAGCGAGACAGCCCAAAGAAGACTCAGTTTTGCAAACAGCTGGAACATCAGTATATTATTTGTATAATATATCGATCAGCTACAATGATCCAACCACAATAGCCACGACAGAATCGTAACAATACATACTTCCCCGTCCACTAAGGAAGACAAAATACCCATCCTCCTATACCTATAAATATCCCAGATCTGTACAGATCTTCGCCGGATATTTCCGCGGAATTTACAGCGCTTCACAAGTTCCACGCATATTTGTCAGTGAACTTCATTCCGTACTGGATCGCACAATACAATGGCGGTGCGTGGAAATGGTACACGGCTTTTGAATATACTCGAAAGGGATGCTGTATTTTTTTTTGTTTATAAAAGGATGAAGTGTTTTGTGCAAGGGATCCGATGTGATGATGTATGTAGGTATGTGCTTGGTTCATATGAACACCGTTACCGTTCGTATTTTGGAAGAATCTATGTTAATGCTTTATAAGTCCAATGTGTATGGTGGGGTGGGGCAGAAAGTATAGATGTAGTATTTGAAAAAAAAGCTTAGAAAAGGCCGGAATCTATCTGGAATTTCGCCCGTATACAAAAAGCTGGTACTGGATTCTAATATGCCTTTATGAATAACAAATGATACCAACCATGGCGTCCAGAAGCACCAGCGCGTAAATTATCATACTTCAATTTTTTTGATTTGTATGTAGCGCAAAATGCAAAGGGAGGCTAGTTCATAAATAAAAACTATACTTAGAGTTATAATGACGCTTCATGTTACTCTGAACTACCCTAAAGAACCACCACATTCCCTGACTGATATCTCCTCCTAACTGATTGCTCTTAAAGATAACTTTATAAAAATGACTGCCTCGTTGGTCTGGTGGCAAAGCACATCGCTTTGTGACCACGAGGTCCTGGGGTCAAATCCTAGGTCGGAAAAATGTAGTTTTTCTAACGAAAAATTCCCAGTATGAGTCCGGAGTCTGGAATTGTGCCCAGTATATGGCAATAGGCTCGCCTCCTATAACATGGGACCTAAAATCGTCGGCGAAACTTGGGTGTACTCAGTACACCTCTGCTACCACCGCTTGGGGAATATAGGCGTGACGGTGTTTATATTTATAAAAATCAATTGGTTTATTTCTTCCTAGTAGTTTATTTTACATCCTCATTCTAGAGAAGAAGTAGCAATATTCTTTTAATCAGCAGTCACATGCAGCAGTGAACATTGTTATTTTTAGTCTCCGGAGATCCACTGCTGATAGCCCTATAATATACTGCAACCTGGAATCAATTAATCTTTAGGACCTACCATGTTGTTATTTAATCCTAAATAAAATTAAATGCACTCTATAACATCTTTCGCGGCGTTTTAGGAAAGGCTGACATAAATGAAAATAAAATTACAATGATGAGTCAAATTTTCTGTCCTCAATTGCTCAGAACGTACTATTATAAATAATGCGTACCATCGTTTAGGTAACTGAAATTGCGGAATGTCTTGAGCGTTGTTTCAGATTGAAATCCCTTGTTTCAGATTGAAATCCCCTGTTTCCGCTGTTTACATGTCTGCAATAAATTTACACTTCGTTAGAGATTTTAGCAAATATTTTATTGTTGGAGTGACGTGTCATTTATTTGTTAAAAGATGGCTCGATCTATACTTGTAATTGAAAAACGACTTGTTTTAGTAACGAACAATAATCTTTTCTGCGAGGCGTAAGCAGAAATTGTCCCTATAAATGACACTTAAGACAAATTACCAAAGATATGTCCCTAGCGGATGGGAACCCTTTGGAGCTACGTTCCGTAAGCAATTTATGTGTAAATTATAGATAAGGATGTTTCTATACAAATTTAAGCGTCAGTGAAAAAGAAGTGCTCGCAAGAGGCGGCACTCTTGGTTAAAAAGCATGAAGGAGTTATTTAGCTCCAGCACTACTTCGCTTTTCAGAGCAGCAGCTTCGAAACTAAAAATTGCCCTCCCGATGTCCAAACTCCAATAGGAGTGAAACTCGAAGAAGGAGTAAATAATATAATAATTTTAGCTCTGTTAAGAAACTGTTGCACCGTTGGGACAAGCCTCATCTCAAACTGAGAGGGCTTAGGCCATAGTCCACCACGCTGGCCCAGTTCGGGTTGGCGAACTTCACACGCCTACGAGAAACTCTTAGGCATACAGGTTTCCTCTCGATGTTTTCCTTCACCGTAAAAGCAAGTGATAGTTTTTATTTAAACAGGTATAATTAGGGGTATCATAATCATTTATATGCAAACAAAGGTACATATTAGTTTACGTAATTAGTACATTTAGTCCATCTACACTCTACCTATCTGGTACCTATGCTATACACCAAAACCTACAATCTATGTAATATAGATTTATATCTTCCCGCCCGTCTACAACACCCCAAACAACATTAAGTTTCGAACTTTATCCTCACAAGATTTCGAAGGAGCGATTTCACAAAGGACCGACACCACATACTCCGAGAACTCGAGCCTTCAAAAACGGGAACTAGATAACCTACAACCTGACGTCATCCAGCTGAAGTGTCAAACACGTGTAGTACATTTTTGTACTGCTCAATCGACCAGGGAACCACGACCTTCCTTGCCTCCCTCAATATTATCTTAAGAAGACGAGAAAAGGGAAGCAAAGCGACCCACAGAGATCAATTTAAAATTGCCGATGCATCGTCTCATGCGCTTGACAAAGTTATTTCCTATTTTCATCAAAGGAAAACATGTTTTATTGTTAACATATAAGGTTGTGCTTGATAGCATTTTCGTTCCGGGTGTCGATACGGTATGTCGGTCGCATTCCGTTGGAACGAAACTCAATTTTACGGTACACATGCAGTTATAGTGTTTGCGAAGATGTAAAAATATTCTGGAAACGTCTTTCACTCTCTAATTAGACGCGCGTACGTATTTCTATGAGAGAGACGAAATGATGAAAAATTATTTAATTAATAGTTAATAAAAATATAAACAAGTTTTTATGCAGCCAGATAATGGTGCGATTTAAAACGGCCAATCGAAATTAAATATCTTCTTTCTTTGTCTATACTGTTGGTCGTTGAGGAGTTTTTTCATCTGGAGCCAATCTTGGTAATAGAATCAAGATAAAATGAAGTGTTTATAAAGATCCCTCTTTCTCTACCTACCTCGCAAGGGATCTGCAGTGTTGATATAAATACATAGAAATGGCTTAAGAATACGGGCTAATTCGTGTCCCCGTGCGCAGGAGGATCAGAAGGGTCTTCGGGGTCGCGGACGCAAAGGGGGGGCCTGAGCATCCTTCATGAGCAGCCTCGAGGAGGACGGTTGCCTGGTGAGGTCTACGTTGCCATGTGCACCGCATCGGTGCGGGGACGGAGCGTATTATCAAGTCTCCCCGCGATGGTGGGCTCTTCAAAGCGCGGCACAAGAGGGGCACTAGTGAGTTTCATACGGAGATCCTGGAGCCCCTCCAAAGTGCTGATGTCGGCCACCCTGAGGTTTTTAGTCGGTAGGAAATGCCCCGCAAGCTTCCCCCGAGGCTCGCGAAAGTCCTATGCAGGATTTTCCCCGGGTAAAAAAAAAGATATGCATAAAAGCTGGTAGTTTACCGATACCAGATATATATACTTATATGCTACTATTTAGTAAACTTGAAGTGGGTAAGCCACCATCAAGGAGGACCGATGACCTAATGAAGGTTGCCGATAGAAGTCGGATGCATATAGTATAAAGCCAATACTCCTGACTGTCCTAGGGGAGGTCTTTTTCTTGCAGAAGATGTCTTACAGGTTAAGATAGATTTTGTTTTTATAAAAATAACGTAGCCCCTCACAAGGTTTTATTCATGTGTCGTGGGTGCGTTTACAAACATGAAAATTTACATACACAAATACCCAGACCGAAACAAATAATTGTGGGTCACACAAAGATTTGTGCCGTGCGGGAATAGAACCCGCGACTACTCGATCCAGTGGGCGAAGCGGCTTAAGCTCTTATCTGCTGCGCCAAATCGTCTGTCAAACTATGATAGTTATTATTTTGACAACGAATTACAATTAACTCAATAAGTTATTGAAGTCGGTGCCAGTTGGTGGCAACATTACAAAACGTAATTATAATTGTTAATACACCGTCACGCCTATATTCCCCAAGCGGGGATGGTTCGTAATTCGTATTCGTAACGAGGTAATCCGACAAAGAACCAAAGTTACCGACATAGCTCGCAGACTCAGTAAGCTAAAGTGGCAATGGGCTGGTCACATCTGCAGAAGGACCGACGGCCGATGGAGCAAGCGTGTCCTAGAGTGGAGACTGCGACTTGGTAAGCGTAAGGTAGGACGGCCCCCAGCTAGATGGACCGACGACCTTAAAAAGGTCGCTGGATGCGGAAGGCGGAGGACCGTGTGCAATGGCGCGTGTTAGGAGAGGCCTATGTCCAGAAGTGGACTGCGATAGGCTGATTGATTGATTGGGGATGGTTAATCATTAATCTGATTCCATTTTTCCCATCTCTACACTATGTTCATTGTATAGGGGTAAAGCTTTTTATTTCTTTTAAATATTTTCTATATGTTTCTTTATTGTTAATTCCAGAAACTTTATCAATCTCGATCACATAATGTCCTGCAATCTACACAAGAATGGTGAGAACGATATAATATGTTCTCAATTCACAGTACAGCACTCCTAGTATATTTTATTGTGTACTACCATGATTGATAATATCGGAGGCAGGATGAATGAAATAACAATATTTATGTACAAAAATATTACTTTAAAATAGTGAATTAAGCCAAAAAGGTGTCAAGGATAGAACCTGTTGGAACTCTATACTATCTGCCTACCCCACAAGGGATCTGGCGTGATGACAGAGATAGAAAGATATTACGTAGTTTATGTCTAGTTGGTGTATTCGCGAATAGTGCCCTTGCGGTCACAAGGTCCTGGGTTCAAATCCGCGGACAGAGAAAAATGTGGTTTATCTTTAAAATAAATCCCAGTAGATTCGTAGTCTGGCATTGTGCCTGGTATATTGGGATTAGTCTTACCCCTATTACATAGGAACTAACCAGAGATGGGCAAAGTGTAATCAGATTAAAGATTTTGATTATATTTTGTAATCTTCAATCATGATAAAAGATTTAAAATGTAACCCTTTGAAGATTACAAAATGTAATTGTAATCGTTAATCATTAATCTGATTATATTTTGCCCATCTCTGGAACTAACATCGTTGGCGAAAAATGGGCTTACATAGTACACCTCTGCCACCCCCGCTTGGGAAATATAGGCGCGACAGTGTTTATAATTAAAAAATAAACACCGTCACGCAAATATTCCCCAAGCGGGGGTGGCAGAGGTGTACTGAATACACCCACTTTTCGCTGATGATGTTAGGTCCCATGTAATAGGGGGCGAGCTTATTGTCATATACCGGGCACAATTCCAGACTCCGGACTCATACTGAGAAATTTTCATTAGAGATACTATATATTATTTATTTTACACAAGGCGTAACGTAAATAACGCAATACCTCAGACACCCCGATTAGATAATTGCTTCATAAATTTGAAATTTTAATTTTTTCCATATTCAAAGGTTTTTCCCTTTTTATAAGCAGTTTTATACCCCAATTATCAATGAAACTTGCACGTGTATGTGAGCGTTTTGAGAAATATGTTTTAGGAATGCATTTGAAATCTCCTTTTTGCTATGAATCAAGAATCATTTTCACTTTTATAGCGCACTAAAGAAGTAAAACATTTTTTGAAAATTAAATAAAACTGCCTCGTTGGCAAAGCACAGCGCTTTGTGATCACTAGGTCCTGGGTTCAAAAATGTAGTTCATCTAACGAAAAATTCCCAGTGTGAGTCCGGAGTCTAGAATTGTGCCCGGTATATGGCAATAGGCTCGCCCTCTATTACATGGGACCTAACATCTACTTTCAGTACAACTACTTTCAGGTCTTGCGTTTATTATGTTACACCTTGTATATATGTTTATATATATATATATATATATGTATATGTATATATATAAACATATATATACAAGGTGTAACATAATAAACGCACCTAGCGTTAACAACATATTTATATAAATAGGAAGTGAGTCAAAAGGAGGAACACCAACAAACAAACACACATAGATTGAGTAAACAACCTCGTTTTGGGTCGGTAATGACGGAAGGCCTCTCGTAGTGTTGAAAATCATTCACTCCTTACCTTCGGTTCTCATTTGTAATCGAGATTGTAACTCGAACGTAAATCGAATGAAACATATAATAGAACTAGATAGCCGGACGGCTTGGTCCAGTGGTTAAGAAATTAAGGCAGATTGAGTAGTCGCAGGTTCGATTTCCGCACACAAATATTTGTTTCTGTCTGAGTGTTTGTGCACGTGAATTTTATATTTGTAAACGGTCGCACGACACAGGAATAATATTTAGAGCGGGGCTCCGTTTTTTTTTTATAAAGTTATGTAAAATGGCTCATAAAAGCGCCCTAAGTTACGCTCTACGTGTTCACATACGACCAAATCAACGCATTCAGCCGCAGCCGCGGTGGCATCCCTGGACGTGATCAGTATCTCCCTACGAATGCACAAGCAGACGCCGCCCAAATAGCGCGTGCAGGAGGCAGGACGCGTTGGTGTGAACATTTCCATACAAATATTACTGCAAGAGCTGTTCGCCACCGAACACGCCACCGCAGCCGCGGCAAAACACGTTGGTTTGGCCATACCTTTCATGATGCCAGTGTTCGATTTTTTGAAAATTTATTGAAACTGCTAGTACTTGGTATCCTTACTAATATTACAAATTCGAAAGTAACTCTGTCTGTTTGTCTGTTACCTTTTCACACTTAAACCGCTGAACAGATATTAATCAAATTTGACAAAGACATAAATTTTATCTACGAGAAGGACATAGGCTACCTTCTGTCTCAAAAAAATCTTAAGGGTGTGAAATAACCGCCTGAAAATAGCGAAGTTGCCGATATAGCTAGTTTTCTATAATTAACAAAGCTTGCTAATTTTTCAAATGGTACGGGCTCTTTCCCTTGGCCCCTTGGTACACATAGTTCGGACATTAGTACCTCCGTAACTACTCGTAATTTGTTCACTTCGGACCAAATGAGAAATGAGCGACTCCCATGGGTGCGCCGTCCGATCCAGAAGTATAACTCACGGAGTATTACTGGATATAAATCGGAATAGAAACGAACTGGACAGAGAGATTATTATTTGAGAATACATTGGAGAATACTTCATAGTTCTATTTCTGGAAGGTTTGAAATACCTTTAATTTGCTATGAGATTGGAGGAAGAAAAAATATGTTAAAAAAGAGTGCCTTAAATTCTTTATTGCACACACAATTATATTTTATCATCACGTCAGATCCCTTACGGGGTAGACAGAGAGTACAGAGTTCCAATAGGTAACATGCACAAATCTATCTATTTATATCATCACGCCAAATCCCTTACAGGGTAGGCAGAGAGTACAGAGTTCCAACAGGTTCTTTACTTGCAGACCGCTCTGGCACACTCAAATGGTTCCGAATAATTGAATCATAAAGCAAATTAATGCATAAATGTGAGATTAACTTAAAATCAAGCTCTCTAAAGCAAAAATTTGTGTGATAGAGGAACTAGACGTCAAAATATGTATTGGAATAAGGGTACAACAAAAAAAATGTAATTGGAAGTAGTTTATATCTCAACTATAGATATCTCCTCCTCAAGGATGACATTTTGAAATGATGGCAGAGTCTTTGGTACTTTTGAAATGATTCATAAATACTACAGGTATTAACATGTATAATAAATATTCTAATTCCCTTGAGAAAGGTCTGCACGGAAAGATCCTGTTTAAAATTGTGTTCTCTGTCTTATCGGCTAAATACATTAAATGTTTGATACCGAATCCAGCAAAATGTATAATACTTCTGATTTTTTTTTCGGTATTCGAGATAATATATTATATGAATAACATTTTAACGGAGTTCCTTAACGTGGCTTGCGGTAGGAGTTGACAGGTAGGGGGTGCTGGGTCAGGTAACCTCCTCGTGTGTCCACCTCATCGGTTTCCCATGACATGTCTTCGGACTGGTCTGGTAAAGTGATGGGGCTGGGCCGGTGCACCCTGGGCATCGTCAATAACTTCTCTCTCGGGAGTTCTTGTTGGCGATGGCGAATAACCTGGCGCGGGGGGAAGGGGAGGCGTTGCGGTGTTGCTCCTTGTTCTCTCTGGCTTTCGGAGAGGGCTGGGAGCGGCGTGCGGACGACGCTTTTGCCCAAGAAAGGGGCGTGGTGGTTGCTCCTAGTACTGCTCCGTCTAGCGGAGTGGACCGTGGAGGGAGTGAATAGCGTAGGGAGGAGGGTGGTGAGGCTCGTTCACACACACACACTCACACACACACACGCACTCACACTAACGCACACAGACACACACACACACGCTCATACATACACACTCACGCACACATACATACAAACGCAGCCGGCGTTGATAGGGAGGCTGGTTCGGAGTGCCTAATACCGACGGTGGTTGTCGTGCCGAAAGTTGAAAGGTGGGGGGGCAAAGCCCCACCATTAGCGCAAAGGGACCTCACCCTTCAAAGGACCTTAAAAATCATGATGTCGTCCACTAAAAATAATCTACCCCAGGAGGGTACCGACTGCTTTGCAGCCGGAGAATCCCTCACGAAGTCTCCGGACTTCTTCTGCCCCGCGTATTCTGGGGGGGGGGGGGGGGGCAATGAGCGCCATCCAAAAGAAAAAGGGAAAACATCCCGTCATTCAGAGAGGGTGGAGTTAGACTCCGCCGAGGCCACAAATATGGTTAACAGTGAAAAGGATGGAAGGGGAAACGAAGAGGAAAGTCCATGAGGCTCTCGTTGTTCGAGCGCAGAGCCTGGAGATTTCGACCGTGAAAGCTTTGTGCGGCCCTCCAAGCTTTGGAGAACCAACAAGCGTGGCCGCACAGTTGAGAAAGGCGGTGGCGCAGGATCCAACTGGATGTCAAGCCAAGAGGATTTGTCGGGGCCGAAGACGATGCCAAAAGCTAAGAGGGGTCGAAGTGGCACAGAAGCAAATGTTGCTCCTCGACCTAAGCGCGACAGGCGAGGCCGGTTCCTTAAGAGGCCAGACACGCCGGTTGCCAGTGATGTAGTCGAGTCTGACTCGACGGCCTCCTCGCAACTGATCTCTCGATTGGATTCTGCCAGGCAGAAAAAGGCGAGGGTTGAAACGGAGGTGGAAGCAAGACAGCTGTCTGAAGAGGCCCACCTTAAACGAAGCAAGCTAGGCATCGACGTTAGTCAGGAGGGCCCTACTGCTGCTGCTCTGGGAGAGCGAGTACAAGAGGATGTCGCAATCATCCTAAGAGTAGCCGCGAAATCTGGAAACCTTAAAGGGACATTCCAACGTGCTCTAAAGAACGCGGCAGCCTCCATTAAGGCGGCCACTGCCATGCTGCAGAGCAGGACAGCCAACGCAGAAACTGTCAAATTGCAGGCGGATAACGTACGCCTGCAATCAGAGTTGACGGAAGTGAAAAAGGAGTTGGTTGAGCTGCGTAAGGAGCTCGCGCAGACTCGTGAAGCTCACTCACGGGAATCTCCGACGTCCCAAATGCCGGAGGAGGAGTGGGAACGGAGAACCCTGGTGATTTGCAGCTGTATGCTCAGGCTGCAACTAACAGCGTCCAAGGTGCAATCATAAAACTTAATCATGATTTGGACACGCTTAAGAACTGGTCTGATAAGTTTGGTCTCACTGTCAACCCTCTTAAATGCCAAGCTATTATTGTAGGCAGTCCACGTATGGTGAGCCGAGTGGTTATTGATACTTTACCACCAATTATTTTTAATAATTCGCCCATTCCATTCAGTCAAAACGTGAAAAATCTTGGCCTCCTTATTGACAACTCACTTAGCTGGCGGAATCAGATTGGTAGCGTAAGCCAGAAGGTAACGGGTATCCTGCGGATGCTCTATCGACTGAAACACTTTCTTCCATCCAAAACTAAGGCACTGCTCGTGCAAGCTTTAATCTTTCCAATAATCGACTATGGTGATGTGTGCTACTTTGACCTGAATGCAGATCTACTCAATAAATTGGACCGACTTCTGAATAACTGCATTCGATTTGTATTCAATCTTCGCAAGTATGACCATGTTTCCATGTATCGCGCGGAACTAAAGTGGCTTCCGATTCGACAGCGTAGGAACTTGAGAGCACTTACAACCTTGTATTCTCTTCTTGAGTCTCCTTCTTCCCCGTCTTACCTATCATCTCAGTTTCAATATTTAAGTTCCAACCACTGTAAAAATCTACGCTCTTCTCATAATCGGCTTCTTCAATGCCCACTCCACCGCACTAACTGTATTCACTCTTCTTTCCTCGTGCAATCCATTCTTCTTTGGAACTCTCTTCCTCCTAATGTGAGGATGGCAGAGAGCCGGTACTCCTTCAAGAAAAGAACTCGCGAACACATAACTAAAAAACTGTTAGCAGAATCATCTCGTTAGTATGTTTAATTATATTTATTGTATTTATTTATCTAATGTTACATTCATTTAATTTTATGTATTCTATGTATATATACATATTAAAAATTGATATATATTAGTTTATTATATATGCGTATCTGTGTATTATATTTAAAATATTTGTCCTCCTGCTAATTCTTTATATTGTAGTCCAAGTGCACCTACCTTGTTTTCTCTGCATCACCCTAAGGTTGACTGGGAGAGAATGCCTTTGGCATTAAGTCCGCCTCTGTACAATTTTGTGCAAAAGTATTAATAAATAAATAAATAAACCCGGTCTATTATGTTGGAGGTCGGCAGGATGATAAATGCGCGGCTAGAGGTCGTTGAGGCGAGACTCCCGCCTGAGAAGCGTCTTCGTCCGCCTCTGGCGGCGGATGTCAGAGATGCCCCAGCAAATCCAAACACTCAAAAGGTGGCAGGGCCCTCCTATTCTAAGGTGGCAGGAGCCAAAAAGCCTAAGACCGCAACGAGTGAAGCCCAAAAGGTGGTTCAGCCTGCCACCCAAGGTAAGGAGAGGCAGACCCCATCTGCTACCCAGGCCGCCAGACCTACTGAGGGCTGGACAGTGGTCGAGGGTAGAAAGGAAAGAAAAAAGAGGCAACGGAAACAGAAGAAGGCTACTAAGAAGGAGATGGCCAAATCATCGAGGTTAAGTCCTCCCCGATCGGCGGCGGTGGTAATTACACTGCAGTCGGATGCGCAGCAGAGAGGCGTCAGCTATGCGGCTGTTCTTGCGCAGGCAAAGCAAAAGGTTGACCTTGCTGGCCTCGGTATCTCTGCTCTGCGCTGCCGGAGGGCGGCCACGGGTGCTCGCATTCTGGAGGTGGCAGGGGATGCAAGTGGAGAGAAGGCAGATGCGCTCGCGGAAAGTCTGAGACAGTCCCTGGGCGCCGGTAATGTCCGAGTCTCTAGACCCACAAAGTGTGTGGACTTGCGCATCACCGATCAAGAGGACTCGGTCACCACTGCAGAGGTTGTGACGGCAATAGCACGTGAGGGAAACTGCCCGGAAGGATCAGTGACTGCGGAAATGATCCGTCAGGGGGACAGGAGCCTAGGGACCATTTGGGTCCGTTGTCCAGTAGCGGCTGGTAAAAAAGTTGTAAAGAGTGGCAGCATAGTTGTCGGATGGGTCACAGGAAGAGTGCAACTCCTGGAGACCAGACCTGTTCGCTGCTTCCGTTGCTTCCAGAGCGGACATATAGCGGTGAACTGTACCTCGGAGGTGGATCGTAGCAGCTTATGTTACCGCTGCTCTCGCCCTGGGCACAGGGTCGCTGAGTGTGGAGAAATCCCGCATTGTGCTCTCTGCGCTGCCAGAAATAAGCCGGCGTCCCATTTGGTAGGTGGTAAGGAGTGCACTACTGATCCGGCGGCCTCCAAGGGAAACGGCACTGGAAGAGGGAAAAAAGTAAAGAGGGCTCATCAGAAGAGCACAATAGATAGCGGGGCTGCTACTTCTGAGCGCCGGGGAGAGGAGATGGTTACCGATAATGGACCTTAGCCGCCCACACAAGATACTGCAGGGCAATCTCAACCATTCCGCTCGCGCTCAAGATCTTCTTGTGCAATCAATGGCGGAGTGGTTGATAGATATCGCAGTAGTTGCGATGCCCTATTTCGTCCCTAACCGGACTGACTGGGCGGGTGACCATCTGGGTTCTGTGGCGATTGTGGGTGCTACCGCCCTGAACACCGTGGAGCGGGGCCGGGGTTTTGTTGCGGTGAGATGGGGAGGGGCGACTCTCATAGGAGTGTACTTCTCCCCGAATCGGATCCTCGCGGATTTTGAGGCCTACCTGGACGAGGTTGGGGCTGCAGTAAGGAGAGCATCGCCGCGGCCGGTATTCGTCCTTGGCGACTTGAACGCTAAGTCCACGGCGTGGGGAGGCGTTGCGACGGACGCCCGTGGGGAAACCTTGGAGGAGTGGCTGGTACAGGTCGGTCTCGTGATTCAGAACCGGGGATCTACTTTTACCTGTGTGCGGCAGCGAGGAGGGTCCGTAGTGGATGTCACGCTCGCTTCCCCGGCTATCACGCCGCAGATCCGGGATTGGCAGGTCCTTGTGGGGGTTGAGACATTGTCGGACCATAGATACATCCGGTTCGATGTCTCCCCCAACTGGATGGCTGACGAAACGCGCCAAAGAGTCCATGGTGGTCCGTCACCGTTTCCCAGGTGGGCACTATCGCGCCTCGACCTGGACGCCCTTAAGGAGGCGTTGATTGTTCAGGCGTGGGTTTCAGGACCGGAAGGGAATGAAGAGGCGGTAGTGGAAGAAGAGGCAGGGTTGTTCTGCGGTGCAATGACCGCCATCTGTGACGCGGCAATGCCGCGAGCTCGTCGCAGACACCCCAGAAAAGCGGTCTATTGGTGGTCGGTGGAGATCGCGGAACTCCGCAGGGAGTGCGTGACTGCTCGACGGGCCTACACTAGGCGATTCAGGCGCCGTCCCCGGAGCGAGGCAGCTGAGGCCCAGCTGTACCAAGCCTATAGGGGAGCCAAGGAGGCTTTGAGCTTGGCAATCGCGCGAGCAAAAGATGGAGCCCGGCAAGAGATGTTGGAGGGTCTCGATCGGGATCCGTGGGGGCGTCCGTACCGGTTTGCGCGGAAGATACTGCGCGGCCGAGCGCCTCCACTCACCGAGACTCTCCAGACTGAAGTGTTGGAGAGAGTGATAGCGGCGCTGTTCCCGGCGGAAGAGGACCACGAGCCTCCCGCGATGGCTCAGCTAGGGCAGAACGAGGACGATGTCGCCGAACAAATCCCAGCGCTGACATCTGACGAGCTCGGCGAGGCGGTTCAAAGGCTTCGAGTTAAGAACAAAGCCCCGGGGCCAGACGGCATTCTGACGGGTCGGGTCTGGGTTCTAGCCCTAGACGACCTGGGGAACCGATTTCGGGCCCTGCTCGAGAAATGCCTGTTGACTGGATGCTTCCCGTCCGCATGGAAGCGCGGGAGGCTAGTCCTGCTGCAGAAAGAGGGGCGCTCGCAGGAGTCACCGTCGGCCTACAGGCCAATCGTGCTGCTGGATGAGGCGGGCAAGCTCTTCGAGCGGGTGCTTGCTGCCCGAATTATCCGACATCTGCGCAGGGTTGGTCCAAATCTGGACGACGCACAGTTCGGTTTCCGGGAAGGCCGGTCGACCGTGGACGCGGTACTGCGCGTCAAGGCTCTCTCGGAGGAAGCAAAAGCGAACGGTGGGGTCATGTTGGCGGTATCTATTGATATCGCCAATGCGTTTAACACCCTGCCCTTCTCTTGCGTCCGGGAGGCACTGCACTACCATCAAGTGCCTCCCTACCTGCGGCGCGTCGTTGGTGACTACTTTCGTGGGAGAAGTGTTGTCTGCGTAGCCAGCGACGGGCGCCTATTGCGTCGAGGAGTAAGCTGCGGTGTTCCTCAGGGATTGGTGCTGGGGCCCCTCCTATGGAACATCGGTTACGACTGGGTGCTCCGCGGCTCTCTAAACCGCGGACTCCATGTCGTATGCTATGCAGACGACACGTTGGTGTACGCTCAAGCAGGCGAATTTGGGGAGGCGGTTAGGCTGGTGACGGAAGGGTGCTCTGAAGTGATTGGAAGGGTCCGGCGGCTCGGTCTGAGGGTGGCCCTAGAAAAATCCGAGGCCATTTGTTTTCATGGGTCTCGACGACGCCCGCCCTCGGGAGCGCGGATCCAGGTCGGTGGGGCGGTTGTCGAGATTAGGGCCCACATGAAGTACTTGGGTCTAGTCCTCGACAGCCGCTGGAGGTTTGAGGAGCACTTCCGTCAACTAGCTCCAAAATTGGTGGCGGTGGCCGGGGCTCTGAGTTGGCTCCTGCCCAACGTTAGGGGTGCAAGTGCGAGCTGCCGTTTATTGTACTCTGGGGTAGTGCGGTCGATGGCCCTGTACGGCGCACCGGTGTGGGCGAGCGCCCTTAACGCCCGGACCCGGACCCTCCTGCGAAGGCCGCAGAGGGTCATGGCGATCAGGGTCATACGCGGCTACCGCACCGTGTCATGCGAGGCCGCATGCGCGTTGGCGGGGACCCCACCCTGGGATCTGGAGGCGGTCGTGTTAGCCTCAGTGTTACGCCAAAAGGCCGAAATAGAAGCTTTGGGAGGAGTCCCACCCGATGAGGTGACGAGGTGGCGGCGGCGGGCGCAGAGGCGTGCCTTCCGCGAATGGCGGAGCCGGCTCGAGGAGCCGAGTGCAGGCCACTGGACCATACGGACGATGCATCCAGTGCTGAAGGAGTGGGTGTACCGAAAGGCGGGCACGCTTACCTTCCGGCTTGTGCATATTCTAACAGGGCACGGTTGCTTCGGAAGGTACCTGCACCGTGTGGCCGGGAGAGAGGCCGACCAGAGGTGCCACGAGTGTGGTTGCGCCGAGGATACTGCGCAGCACACGCTCGAGGTTTGCCCTGCTTGGGCGGAACAGCGTAGCTCGCTAATTGCGATTGTGGGAACGGATCTCTCGCTGCCGGCGATTGTTCGCTCTATGGTCGGCAGATCATGGGACGCGGTGGCCACCTTTGCTGAGGTGGTCATGACACGCAAGGAGGAGGCGGAGTGAGCCAGGGAGGACGATCCACTGGCTGACTCAAACCGCCGACGGAGACGCGGGCGCAGGAGGCGACGACATGCCGACCTCATGCCATCGTAAAGAGGGTGCGCGGGTGACGGCATTGGGGGCCGTCGCCTGCTCTACACTTGCACCCTCGAGGTGAAGGGGTGTGCCTATTTTCCCGGACGCACGTCCCCGACATTAGAGAGAATTTCTGCGGCGTCGCGGTCGCAACTTAGTGGGTCCATACTAAGGACAACCGCTGGAGAGGCTGCGGATGAAGTTCCCGTACCTGGAGCCTTCCTAAAAGCGGCAGGCGGAACACGTGGAGGTTTTAGTCGGTATGCTGCTGCGGTCCTCGCGTCACACAAAGTGGTGCGAAGACCGCAGCAGAGACTCCGACACTCCCCCGCCTATCTACCCAAAAGCAGGTGGGGGGCTAGTCTTTAAAAGATTTCCTCCACGGGACAAAAAAAAAAAAAAACAAAAAAAGGAGTTGACAGGTAGAAATCGTAACATAACCAAAAAACGTTACGAGACATTCGGTTCCGTCCGGCGTAGTTCGGATGTTATCTAAAGCTCTGGCCGCCATACTTGTTTACGTCTCGTGCTAGTTAAATGTGCTCGATGGTCAGAGTATACCCCCGTTACGTAAAATCGTTTTTCAATAACTAACAATTTTATTAACAGTGAGTTACATCGTCTGGTTAGAACTTCGTTCCTGAAGGGGGCCCCCCGACCGCACATGTTGTTTTTAAAGAATATTGTGTAACGGACGTAATGTCAGCCAACGCGTCAGCCTGCCAAGGTAAACCAAAGCCAAAGCCAAAGCCAAGCCAAGCCAAGCCCAAGCCAAAGCCAAAGCCAAGCCAAAGCCAAGCCAAAGCCAAGCCAAAGCCAAGCCAAAGCAAAGCCAAGCCAAAGCCAAGCCAAAGCCAAGCCAAAGCCAAGCCAAAGCCAAGCCAAAGCCAAGCCAAAGCCAAGCCAAAGCCAAGCCAAAGCCAAGCCAAAGCCAAGCCAAAGCCAAGCCAAAGCCAAGCCAAAGCCAAGCCAAAGCCAAGCCAAAGCCAAGCCAAAGCCAAGCCAAAGCCAAGCCAAAGCCAAGCCAAAGCCAAGCCAAAGCCAAGCCAAAGCCAAGCCAAAGCCAAGCCAAAGCCAAGCCAAAGCCAAGCCAAAGCCAAGCCAAAGCCAAGCCAAAGCCAAGCCAAAGCCAAGCCAAAGCCAAGCCAAAGCCAAGCCAAAGCCAAGCCAAAGCCAAGCCAAAGCCAAGCCAAAGCCAAAGCCAAGCCAAAGCCAAGCCAAAGCCAAGCCAAAGCCAAGCCAAAGCAAAGCCAAGCCAAAGCCAAGCCAAAGCCAAGCCAAAGCCAAGCCAAAGCCAAGCCAAAGCCAAGCCAAGCCAAAGCCAAGCCAAAGCCAAGCCAAAGCCAAGCCAAAGCCAAGCCAAGCCAAGCCAAGCCAAAGCCAAGCCAAAGCCAAGCCAAAGCCAAGCCAAAGCCAAGCCAAAGCCAAGCCAAAGCCAAGCCAAAGCCAAGCCAAAGCCAAGCCAAAGCCAAGCCAAAGCCAAGCCAAAGCCAAGCCAAAGCCAAGCCAAAGCCAAGCCAAAGCCAAGCCAAAGCCAAGCCAAAGCCAAGCCAAAGCCAAGCCAAAGCCAAGCCAAAGCCAAGCCAAAGCCAAGCCAAAGCCAAGCCAAAGCCAAGCCAAAGCCAAGCCAAAGCCAAGCCAAAGCCAAGCCAAAGCCAAGCCAAAGCCAAGCCAAAGCCAAGCCAAAGCCAAGCCAAAGCCAAGCCAAGCCAAAGCCAAGCCAAAGCCAAGCCAAAGCCAAGCCAAAGCCAAAGCCAAGCCAAATCCAAAGCCAAGCCATTTTTTTTTTTTTTGCCGATGAGAAACCCCTTTATGGGTACCCGCCCGTGCTCGGGGGACACGAGCGGGTTATGTCGGAGTCCTTGATCCATCAACACTCAGGGCCATACCCCCGGCTGTTGATGGACCAAGTGTACCGACTAAAAACTCTCCGGTGACACCATAGTCGCATAGTGTCGGGGACAACAGGAACTCCATTGTACGACAACTGCAGCCCCGACGCGAAATGCCTTTGTAGGCCCCTCTGGGAGCGTTAGGCGCCCCCTTTCTCCCCCCCTCCCTACTAGGCGCCATGCCGGTTTCACTCGGCATGGCGTCTCCCCCTCGAACTGGGCGACAGACTCCCCCGAGTCTGCCACCCAGGTGATTTCGATGGAGACACCCATGTACTCAGACTGTAACATCTGAGACCATGGGCATCTCCGCCTCTAGCGCCCCGGGGGCACTTGCCTCCGTCGGCCGCCCCTGCGTTGCGGGAATCGACTCAAGGGCGGCAGACCGAGCCGCCTTCCTCCCACTGGTCTTAGGGGCCTTACACGCCCAGCCGCCCAACAAATGGCCGGGACTTCGCCCGGTGTTGTCGCACAGCGCGCAGTGTGGTGCGGATTTGCAGCCGGCGGCCTTGTGGCCTGGCTTTCCGCACCTGTAACACAGCACGCTGCGATCCTTTCCCCCCCTGCACTGCTCTCGAACATGACCTGGTTCGAGGCAGTGGTAGCACCTCATCGGCCTCACCTCCAGGAAATTGACTCTCGCGGAAGTGAAGCCGACCAGAAGCCGACCTGCAGCCACCTTCTTCGCCGCCTCGACTGGGCAGCTAACCACTATGGTGCCGAGGGGAGTCCGGTCACGCAGGACTTCACCCGCCTTGACCGCGTCTACCGGGCACCCCCCGACACGGGCGACGGCCTCCACCACCTCCTCCTTGGTGACCGAATCGTCCAGTCCCACCAAACGCATTAACACGCGCTTGATGGGCCTGGAGATGGCCACATCCTCCGCGGGCAGCGCCGCACTCAGTGCGGCCGCCAGGGCGTCCGCCTTAGGGCCGCTCTCCTGCCCAGCCACTTCCAGCAGGCGGGCTCCAGTGGCCGCAACCTTGAACCCGAGGGGGCCGGTGCCCAGCTCCTCTATGTTAATTAGCCCCCTCGCCCGGGCTATGATGTCCGCATACGTGACGCCGCGCGCCGCGGCGTCCGGCTGCAGCCTGATCGACACCGCAGCCGAGCGAGGCGGCCGAGGCAGTCGCGGCTTGCGCCCGCGCTTGGTTTGGCGCTTGCGCTGAGTCGCCAGCGCCTGAACACCGCTATTTAGTGCAGTCCCCGATTGCTGTACGGTAGCCTTTTTCCTCCGCCTGGATACCTCAACCCACGGCGCCTCCGCGGTTGGCGCGGCTGTCGGGGGCAGGGCAGATTGGGGCTCCGCCTCGGCCGGCCTCACGGGTGCCGGCGCAGGGAGCGCGCTGCGCTTCTTCTTCGGTCCCTTTCCCCCCTTCTTCCCCAGGGCAGTTACCACCGGTCCGGGCAGGATCGGCCGGTCGGAGGCCAGGGGCGGTCGAAGGCGCCGCTCCGGAAGCAGCCTGTCCTCCAGGGCAGCGAAACGGGCGCTCATCATTGCCCCGACCTGGTCCACAATGGAGCGACGCATGTCCTCCAGCTCCGTCGGGGCCGCTATTGCAGGGACAGCTGTCGCGGGGGCCGCAGCTGCGGGAGCAGCCGCCCCCGGGGTCACCCTCGCGGAAGCTGCTTTGGCGGCCTCAGCGAAGGCCTCCAGTGCGGGCGACCTCCTGTCTTCGGGGCGGGGTCTCGGCTGATGGTCCGCGTGCATCAGCTGGATTTGACTCCGCAGCCACTCCACCCTCTTCTTAAGCCGAGACTTTTCTTTCTCGGCCTTTTTAAGTTCTTGGGGAACTGTCAGGTCAAAGATGCCGTCAACAGCCTGTGCAATGACCTTGGCGGCATCTTTGAGCGTTTTCACAAAGGTCCCCTTTAGGTTTCTTGACGAACCGGCCTCGGAGGATATTCTGCACCTGTTGAAGTGCAGCCTCCTTATGGTCGGCCGGGCCAAGAGGCCCGGCCGACCATAAGGAGGTCTCTTGACCATGACATCATGCTTGCCGCTTTTTCTTTCTGAGCGGAAGCGTCGACAGCCAGCTCCTCCTCGATTTGGAGCTCCAGCAATTCCCTTTTGCGGGCTGCGAGCTCCACCTTGGTGTTGGCGCATTCTGCGGTCGTGGGTGGCCTACCTCTACCACCCGAGACCTGCCTCGTCGCCTTCTTGGCGACGCCTTCTTCCACTACCGTGTTGCGAGGACGTTTCTGCGCCGCAGTTGTGCGACGCTCTACGCTCGCCGCCGAGCAAGCCGAATCGGAGAACGACATATCGTCGTTCTCGGAGGCGGCTCGAGAAGCCTCTTTCAAGGCGGCCTCCCATTCTCTCCGTACCGCCGTGATGGCAGCAACGCTCTCTAGCGGCACCTTGTCATCATCCGAATCACAGAGTGACTCGGACAGTTTCGAGGCAGCCGCTCGCATTTTCTCCGCTAAAGATGCGGGACGCTTACCCTCCAAACGTTCCAGCCTAACAACAGGTGTCCTTATCGTCGAGCAATCAGAGTCCGGTATGGAATTGCCGTGGTCGTGGGTGTGATGAGACAGAGTGCCCCCCCCAGAATACGAGGGGCAGCCAGAGCCCGAGGGCCCTGGGGAGGATTCTCCGGCCTGGGACAGGCCGGTACCTCCCTGGGGTAATAACTTTTTGCTATGTACCATCATTAAGTTTAGCTGATCCACAGCTTCGGGCGCTTGGCGGAGTTTTGCCCCTCCGCGTCCAGCCGCGGCACGCCGACCGCAGCATTAGGCACAACGTGCCGACCAGCCTTTCAACGTCGACGTTTACCACTCACAATGAAGGCCCGCTCCCCGTCCTCTCCTCAAACGGAGAGTACAAGGAGCGAGCGACTCAATCGACCTTGTTTGGACCGAGTTGTAGGCTCACAGTCCCTCCTCGAGCGAAGAGAGAGGGGAACGACCAGCAACCGACCCGACAAGACGCGCCACCCGCTGCACCCGACCCTCTCCAAAACGGAGATTGAAGGGGGCAGCCAGGCGCAACCACACTTCCGGACAGAACCGGGGGACATGGGGAGAGGAATAGGAGGGATGGGACCGAAAATTGGGGAATGGTAAGCGCATGACTATTTTTGTTATGTCTGTTCAGAAGGACCAGACCAATAGCAGGCAGCAACCGCGAGCAGGATACAGTCACACTTGCCTTGGGGTTCGTCGCGACCGTGCGCTACTCCCAAGACCACGCCAAATTGCTTGCCGGGACAGACGAGCAAAATAGGCGAGAAGCTATGCCACTGCGCCTCGACGGACGCGTGTGGTGGGATAGCCTTTCGCCCGCCCGAGCCAAAGCCAAGCCAAAGCCAAGCCAAGCCAAGCCACGATAGTCGATTCTCGTAACTGTCAATAGCTGCCGCCATGTTGATACATCCCTTGACGCCCCGCCAAAATGCTACTGCCAAAGAAGTGGGGATCCGTTTTAATTAAATTCGGTTAAGGAAGTCATTAAACAAACTCTAGTTTAATGATTTTGAAAGTTTAACATTACTTAGCGTATTGAAAACTCAACCAGGGTCCACCTTTGTCTAAGTAACATGTAAATTATCAGACCCGAACAATTTAGGTTTAGTTCTAAGTATTCTGAATGCCAAACTAAACTATGGGTAGGCTTTTGGGTTTGTTGTAAGTGAGATGATTTTAAACTCATTAATGGGCATAGAATACAGTTTTAATTAAATACTTCTTACTCTATCTATGTCATTACACTAAGTCCCTTGCGTGATAGGCAGTAGTAAGGGTCCCACAGGTTCTTTTCCTTACAGATCTCTCTGGTTTCCTTCAGTCTCATAGTTCGTCTCATACACACTCGCCGGTTACGGAGACTCTTGACTTGCCCTTCAGATAAGACACGGTCTATTTGCTCATGATAAGGATGATTATAATTCGTATATTATTTTTTATTCGTATGTTATCTTTCACACCTTATCACAAGTACCGGAAAAACAGCAGAGTTATACATTTTGATGGATTATTTTTTTGTGTGTATGTGAGTGATCTACGCTGTTGGCCGCGGGGCCTTTACAGCTTTACCGGACAAGAGGGCGAGCGTGCAATCACAATGTCCGAGTCAGAGGGGCAAGGGGGCAACTAGCTCATGGGCGCCTCAAGGAGGAATGGCCTCTGCTTGGGCAGTCGCTGGGAAAGACCATATACTAGGTCTCTCGCCGCGGTGCACAGCACTGGCCAGTGCGCAAGGAATTTTTTAACCTCGCCAGCGAGGTCGATGTCTATTCCTGTATGGTGGATTAGGTACCAAATATTTTGTATGGTTTCTTGGCGGAGTAAGCAGAGAATACAATATTCCAACAGGAGCTTTCCTCGCAGACTATTCTATGAATCAAAATATTTTATACAGACCTCTCTCGCTTCTTTCACTCTCATAGTTCGACAGCGGTTACAGAGACTATAGAAAACTGATGTACTGAACCGGAATTGGGGTATAATGGTTACTCCTACAAGTTAATCGTCATGTTTGTGGCCGGCTTAAGGAAAAGCTTTTCAAAAACGATATCAAACATATTATTGTATTGAGTATCCCAGTATGAGTCCGTAGTCTGGAATTGTGCCCGGTATATGGCAACATCGTCAGCGGAAAGTAGGTGTACTCATACACCTCTGCCATCCCCGCTTGGGGAATATAGGCGTGGCGGTATTTGTTATTGTATTTTGGTCACGTTCGCTAATACGACAAACGGTTCTGATAAGGCTGATTAATTTCTGTTTCGCGTGAGGAAAGAAAAGAAATCAAACTCGTATTATAATGTGGGTACAAAAATACAACAAACAGAAAGTTTCTTTTTTCACAACAAAAAATGAAAAAACATCGTCTCTTTCTATCTATATCATCACGCCAGATGTCAGAGTAGGCAGAGAATGCACAGTTACAAAGTCAAAGTCAAAAATTATTTATTTGTTTAGGCCAATATATAAGCACTTACAAACGTCAAAAGGCTAGTATAAAATTTTTTTTTTACAGCAGATTTATACCTTACAGACCTCTCCGACTTCCTCCATTCTTAAAGTTCGTCTCATACACGCGAGACTCTCGACTTGCCCTTCAGATAAGACTCCTATTTGGTTATCAAACACTATCACGCCTATCCCCAAGCGGGATTGGCAGAGGTGTACTATGTACGCCCATTTTCAACGATTACCTAAGAACCCAATGTAATAGAGGGCGAGCATTAGCTCGCCCTCTATTGCTTTAGCCATTATCCCGGGCATGATTCCAGACTCCGGACCGATCTTGGGAAATTATTCGTTGAAAAATCTACCCTTTGTCCTTGGCACTAAGATTTGAACTCAGGAACTCGTGATCGCTTCGTGTGACCAAGCAATAGCCTCCGACGCTAAAATACTCCATAATGAGTAAAATCTCTTTTTATCTATGATCATTATTTTTTTACCGCCTTAAACTTCCGCCATCGATCGCCATTTTTTTTTGGGTTGTACAAACAGCAAAATAAGTTGAATATTCACAAATTCAAATCGGTTAAAAAGTGTATTTGATTTGAAACTTTATAAATTTATTTTTTTCTTTTTTTTTTTAAAGACATAGCCCCACACTACGATTTATTCCTGTGTCGTGGGTGCGTTTACAAACATGAAAATTCACATACACAAATACCCAGACCGGAACAAATAATTGTGGATCACACAAAGATTTGTCCCGTGCGGGACTCGAACCCGCGACTATTAGACGCAGTGGGCAGAGCGGCTTAAGCTCTTAACCACTGCGCTTAATCGTCCTGCGCTGTCTGTTGCGCTAAATATTGACGATTATTTTTTTCTGATCCTATTTTTTTTATACATTTGATACTATAGAGAACCTAATTAAATTAAGTTCTTTCCTTACAAAGCTCGTTGGCTTACCCATATATATTAAAAATAAAATGAACAAAATATAGTCAACACCAAACAATAGCAGCTTTTGAAATATTATTAAGCGTAGCCCCACACTAGGAATTATTCAAGTGTCATTAATTTGTTTACAAACATAAAATTTATATATACAAGACAGAGAGAAAGAAGACATATTTCCAACCATGGATTAGGTGCAAAAAAAGTGTGCAAACAATTTGAAAAAATGAGTATATTCAGTGTCTTTTTTTGCTGACCATACCACCATAAAAGTTGAATACTGGTCTCTTCGTCATTAACTTTTATTATTTGCCTCATGCCCGCTACGGTTTCGCCGTAATCCAATACAGCTGAAATTAAACACTAAACAGTCGCTACGTAACAGTGGTTCAAACATCCGAAAGACTTTAAAATGGGATGGAGACGAATTTGTTGCTAAAACATTTTTAAGTGATTACCCTGCCTCGTTGATCTAGTGTCGTATTATGTGGCGGGCGATAACGAGGTCATGGGTTTTAAGCCTTAGTTGGAATGTCACTAAGCCACATAATCTATGCTCATCTCGATTTGTGAGAGAAGGCCTTTGACCAACAGTGAGTCAGTTATCGCCAAAGGAGGGCGTCAAAGGAATCAGAGATACAAACAAAAAGATACATACAAATAATTTTTGACTTTGATATCCACATTCTACCGAACTTTTTTGTTTTAATATTGACATGACCTGACTGTTGAGAAAATGAATCTACAAGCACTTATTTTGCGTTAGGATGACAATGGCGCATAGATTCTGAAAAATCAAAAGGTTCAAGCCGAGACCTGTTCTTTGAAACACTCATCCACCATAATTTTTTTAATCTTCTACATCTTCCGCCGCTTTCTGAGGGTACATTAAACAACTCGTAAGGTAAATAAAGATAAACAACCATCATCATTATCAACCGAAAGACGTCATACTGAAGCCAAATTCCTCCCCGTAATGTCGCCAAAACGACCATCTTTGTGGTACTTAAACTCTAGCTTTTTAAAAGAAAATCAATACAATAAAAAATTTACTAACAAGAACGCTCCATTAAAGTCTATGTTCAAATACCGCGAAATAACGAAGCGCAAAACTCCAAATTACTTAATGAACTGTCCACTCCACGCATCTCGGTGTTTTGAAACACTGTTTAAAACATCAGCCCGTGCCCAGGGGCCACACCGTAGTTTTAAACTGTTCGCGAACTCACAAATTGAGGTTTCTATAGCGCTAGTAGCCCAGATAACTATGTACCTGTTTGAAAGTTCACGCAGGTGATACTAAATTTGTACTGGAGTTGTTGCCTTAGAGAAAAATTAAGGGTCATATCGAGTTGCGGGTAGATATTTCATATAAGGTTGGTACGGTATCTACTGTGAATAGAATATAAATAGTGTAGATGAAACCTCAGAGTAAAGACTTTGCTCTGAGGAAAAAAGCTAGAGAAAACAAATATTTTGTACAGGCTTTATTTAAGATTTACTTTCTTTCTTACTTTATTTCAAGAAACGTAGCCCCACACTAGGATTTATTCCTGTGACGTGGGTGCGTTTACAAACATAAAAATCCACATCCACAAATACCCAGACCGAAACAAATAGTTGTGGGTCACACAAAGATTTGTCCCGTGCGGGAATCGAACCCGCGACTATTAGACACAGTGGGCGGAGCGGCTTAAGGTCTTAACCACTGCGTTAATTCGTCCGTAAAATTGATTGTTTTGTATGTCTATTCGTCCAGGTCAAAATTTGTTACTCATTTTTTTAAATACTTCCTGGCTTCAGCTGAAATTTCATACGTATGTAAATTCGGTGACAATGCAATAATATGGTAATATGGAGCCTGTCTGAAGGTGATGATGAAGCCGGAAGGTAGCCTATGGAACTACACAATAATTCAAAATAACCCCGTCGTGTTTGGCGTCGTTGGATTTGTCTTGACAAGTAGTATAGACCCAGATGACGTCCGACGAAGGGGCCATAGGCATCCTCAACAAAATAAGATTTTTCCATCGTGTTTTTACTATATAAGCTTGTTTTTAAAAGATCTTATTAAATTATTACAAGCTTTTAACTTGCAAAGTTTGTTGATTAGGTCAAATATTGCAAGCTGAATTAGAAACACATACTAATATCTTACGGAGTTGAAATTCGATGTGCTGCTTCAGGTTCAATGACAATGCATTTTTGGCTTCAGACGAAGGAACTCCTCAACGGTCAACAACATCACCAATACTGACGAATTAGCGCTGTGGTTAATAGCTTAAGCCGCTCCGCCCAGTGAGTCTAATAGTCGCGGATTCGATTTCCGCCCGGGACTGATCTTTGTGTGATCCACATTTATTTGTTTCGGTCTGGGTATTTCTGTATGTGAATTTTCATGTTTGTAAACGCACCAGGACACAGGAGTCAATCCTAATGTGGGGCTAGGTTTTTCAAAGAAAAAAAAATATATATGTTCACCAATATTTTTACGTAAATTCTAAACCGATTTTAACGATTCTTTTTGCATTGGATTTAGTATAGTTCCAAGGTGGTTTTATTTTAATTTCATCGATATTGGGTATTGGCGATTGAAAATACACCAGGGAACTCCTTAACGACAAATAATACCAATCTTTAGATTGAGTTATTATAAGTATTGTGTTAATCCTATAGGTATCCCACCATAGAACTAATCAGAATATTAACCGACTTCAAAAAAGGAGGAGGTTTACAATTCGACTGTGTTTTTTTTTTAAACTTCTTTATTTATGAACTGCTTTTGATGATTCTTTTTGCGTTAGGATTAGTATAGTTTCGAGGTGGTCCCATTTTCATGAAATCGGTATTGAACCTTAGACTTTGAAGATACCTTTTATACAACAAGGGCAAACAGCATGTATAGATTCCGTTATTATGGGTATTATATTAATATTGTAGGTACCTTATTGTAGAACTAAGCAAAAAAAAATAAAGTAAGTATATAAATATGAATAATTAATTCACTCATCACGCAAAATAGTAGGAAAAAAACGACTTTAAAAAGCAAAAAATAATTATTTAAAGTCGGTGCCGATTAGTGCAGTCGGTTACTTGGTACCGACTTTAAATATTTCTTTTTTGAAGACCATGTCCCTTTTTTAAGAAAAAAATATTAAATATAATTTTACTATTAATTTATATTCATAAAACACAATTAACCAAAGAGAATATAATCACTATGCAATCAACCATCACATCAGTCACCCAAAAAGTTTCTAAAAGTGGATGACCTTCACAGTTCATTCGTTCCATATTTGAAATCGCTCGCGCAAAAACCTGGAATAATTAAAGGGGTGCTCACACAAGCGGCAGCTTATCCGAGACCCTTGTCATCCGCGTGACGGACGAGACAAAACACGGTGTCAGTGTGCACATAGCTTTTTTGTTGGAACACCCTTTGGTAACCGTTTTGTATGTCGAGAATTTTTGTTGCTCGCAGTTCTAAGCCCGCTTTTATGATAGGCGGGCTATATGTAAAAGATTTTGTGTAAAGATCGCCTTTGCAACTGCGTTTCTTGATGAAATATTTTTTTAAACTACTTTAATGAACGAAAGAGGTTATTGTTGAGCTCGGGCATACCTTTTTAATAAAATGCAAGGCAAAAATAATCATCAATAGCGGTTCATAAATAAAGGTTGATTAACCGATTTTGATATTTATTTTTGCGTTGGGCTTAGTACAGCTACGGACTGGTTCCATTCTAATTTCGTTGGTGGATTTAATTTTAATTGGCCTTTAGACTTCGGAGATGCAACATCACTTATTATTATAACTTCTAAAAAAGTAATATAAATTAAAAGCGAAAAATATTTTTTTTAAGTCGGTGCCAAGTAGACGACTTCACGACTTGTTCCTTACATATGTACATTAGTTGTTACATTTTGTCAAGTCTCAATATGAACACTCAGGATATAACAAAAGTAACTTAAAACTAAGGTATAAAACATTATCAATATATTAAAATAGATTAGAAATTAAAATAAATTTTTTCATCAATAATTCATCATCGTTATAATCTCAGCCTATACTTGTTCACGGCTGAACATTGGTCTATGTCTGTATGTCAATGTGTTAAATTAGGATCCTACGATGCATTTATGTGGAAGTGCCGATGGTGATTATAATTTTACTGAATTTTATTAAACGGTTCGCTATCTCGATGGTCGAGTGTTACATAGTGCTGATAGCAATCACAACATTATGGCGCAAAAAGAGTGCTTTCTTTCTGAAGATAATGGCAATAGGTTCACCTCCTATTCTACATTGGGATCTACCATCATCGGTGATAAAGTAACGAACATCTAAACACACAAATTTATAAAATTAGTACGACTATCTGGACCCACAACTTCGTCCGCGTTACTTTCAGAGGCGTGTTTCACACCGTTAAGCTTTTTTATGAGACAACGGTAGCATAGCAGTAAACAGTAAAGCATATGTCCTTCTCCTCGACAAAATCAATTTGCTTGCCGATTTTGATTTGATTCGATCAAAATCAATTCAGCGGTTTCAGAATGAAAAAGTACCAGACAGTCAGAGTTGCTTTTGGTTTTATAATATTAATAATAAATAAATAGTATTAGCTCCTGTAAAAAACTGCCCCACTGTTGTCAATTGTTCCTCCTCTCAATCTGAGAGGGTTAAGGCCATAGTCCACCACGCTGGCCTAGTGCGGGTTGGCGAACTTCACACTCCTTTGAGAAATTCTTAGGGCATGCAGGTTTCCTCACGATGTTTTCCTTCACCATTAAAGCAAGTGGTAGTTAATTTTTAATACGCAATGTTTTCGAAAAGACAGAGGAGTGCGCCTGAGTTTGAACCCGATACCTCAGACTTCGCAGTTCAACGGTCTAACCACTAGGCTATCATATTTATAATATTAGTATGGATTATTTTCTGTAAAGTAAATATAGCGGCGTTTTTTGGTGTGCGCGAAATAAAATTTCTTTACAATAATACCTTTAATATATTTTTAACGTTAGCAAAACAAACGCATCCCAAAAGAAAACCTCTACAGTACACTTTTTCCATCCCCGCTTGGAATAGGCATGAAGATGTATTTTTAAGGACCCGCTTCTTTTGAAATGGCTACTACAGCCCGACTGCGATTTCCTAATCAGTCATACATTGAAAATATTTTTTGTGTAGCAAACCTTATTTCTTTCCCCGGAGAAATTGTTAAATATGTTCTGGATTTACAGATATTTTTCTGACACAAATTTATAAAAGCGAAATTGTTTATTTTCGAGTGTGAGTGAACAAATATATATATTTTTTTTTGGGTGCTTTTGTTTTGCCAACGTTAAAAGTATATTGGAGTATTAGGGTAAATAAATTTTATTTCGGGTACTCTTAAAGTACATGCTATATTTTATTTAGAGAAAATAATTTATTAGAAATTCTTTGATGATTTAAATTTTGCATTTAATAGGTAATAATAAATCTGCTTATATTATCACACTGCTAAGTGAAAGAGATTAGGTCATAATCCAATACGCGACCCAGTGCGAATTGGATAGGCAGGTGTGTGGCTACCTACTGTTGAAACTAATCAAGCCGCCTATAAGGCTTCCAAGTTGGCTTAGCGACTACCACATTAAGTGGCAGCCGAAACCAATGACTTACATAAGTACACTTATGTTTAATCTATACTTAATCACATCTATTTAGCTCGTTCTGCACTGTTCTCCCATACCCCATGAATGCAATTTATACAAAAAGAATTGATATAGTCTAATTTTTAAAAAGAGGAATCGTGGAGTTTCTTGCCCTTCTTATCCACAGTTATAATGTTCTCTTTTTGACTATTCATAAGTGCTTTTTGGTCTACATGAATAAAAAACCTTTGATCTTGATTAACGTGCCTTCTGAATCACGGAGATATATGGAAATAAAATTTCTACTCCTAGAAATAGTACTGATACGACTGTCTCGATAGTTTAGTGGTTTGAATCTTTAAGATTGACAAATATTTATTAGGAGAGTTTTGCCATCGAAGATTTTCAATGAAATCACTGCCCGCCCCCCCATATTTTCCCCAAACGGGGGTGGCAGAGGTGTACTGTATACACCCACTTTTCGCTGACGATGTGAGTTTCCATGTAATAGGGGGCGAGCCTATCGTTGTATACCGGGCACAATTCCAAACTCCGAACTGATATTGGGAATTTTTCGGTGGAAGAACTATATTTGACTACTACTACAAAAAAACATTTCTCCGACCTAGAATTTGAACCCAGGGCCTCGTTGTCGCAATGTACACTTTTTGATGGCAATAATCTTGCCTCGTATTACATTACCCTTGTCCGGTGAAGCTGTAAAGGCCCCGCTCCCAACAGTGTAGATCATTCACACAAAATTACATTACTACTAACTTAACATCATCGGGAAAATTTACATAGTGCCCATACTCAATCCACGCTTTCGGAATATAAGCGTTAGTCACCGACGCCTACACAGTCCCACAAGGATTTTTTGCCCGCGGCCAAAATCGGAACTAATGCTATCATCAAATGAAATGTCACTTCATGACACTCGTAGAGTTGCCGTTTACAATGAAATTTACCCAAGTTCTTTCTTTAATTAGTAGCGTGGTTACTAACCACGCTTCTACCTGTTGAAATATTTCCCTGGAAGTTAGAAATTTTACTAAATGATGACCCTAATTTTACACCAGTAACACCCTGGCGAAAAAATTTACCTGGGACAGGTAGTCCGGTTAGGTAGGTCCAACTTTGAGAGAGAGGTCAATCGACGAATCCAACTCGGCTGGGCAGCGTTCGGGAAACTGCGCAACATCTCCTCATCCAAAATACCTCATTGCCTAAAGACTAAAGTTTTTAGTCAATGTGTGTCACCAGTGATGATATATGGATCAGAGACGTGGTCTTTTACTATGGGTCTCATAAAAAAGCTCAGAGTTGCTCAGCGAGCTATGGAGAGAGCTATGCTCGGCGTTTCTCTACGTGATCAAATCAGGAATGAGGAGATTCGTAGAAGAACCAAGGTCACCGACATAGCCCTTTAGATTAGCAAGCTGAAGTGGCAATGGGGGGGCCACATAGCGCGAAGATCGGACGGGCGTTGGGGCAGAAAGATTCTAGAGTAGAGACCTCGTATCGGCAAGCGCAGCGTAGGACGACCACCTGCCAGATGGACCGACGATCTTGTGAAAATCGCAGGAAGTCGTTGGATGCAGGTGGCATCGGACCGGTTACGCTGGAAAGCGATTGGGGAGGCCTATGTTCCGCAGTGGACAAGTATAGGCTGAGATGATGATGAACACCCTGGCAATGTCGTCCACGAGCCAAAAGATCCTTATCGCACTGTAATGTTTTCTTCTATTCTTCCAATCACGAACATCACGCAAATTCGGTGACCATTCAAAAAGGTACACCGTAACAACTACGGCAACGGGGTAACCAAACTTTGCGGTGTCACCCTTGGGATAACAAAAAATGGCATTGATCAGTCGCTTTGTACGAATTTCTTCGCTTTGTACGGTGCCCACAATTCACAATTGAAGAAATGCGGACTTTATTTTCCGTCAACCGCTTATATTGGCATTTGTATAAAAAAGTTTGGTTTAGGGATGTACACGTGAATAAGAACTATTTCATGCGTTACTCAGATGCGTAATTATTAGTCGATAGTTATACAATGCGTTTAGATTTTAGTATGTAGTACATATAGGGACGTTATAACGCATTATTAACATAATAGTGTGAGAGATTATACTAACATATTCTAATCCATAATGTACTAAAAACAATATCATGTAGCAAAGATTTACACCGTCACGCCTATAACCATATAAAACTGAGCAGTCGTAGAAAAATAAAAAAATACTTAAAATTAAGCAATATAATAAAGAAAACTAAAAGGCTTTTAAAGGTACAAAATTCTTGCCAAAAACTCAATGTTTTTAGAAAAGATAGAGTGAATATCCTAGGTAACCTTAAGGCATTAGACTCTGAGCTTGCTCATAGTCACTGTGTGTATGACACTGAGGTAAATGAATTGCAGACTGACATCTTTCATCTGCAGTCTGAACTTAGGAAAATGACCTCAAGGTATGAAGATGCTCAAAAGCAGATCAAAGAGCATATCAGAGCTACTGATGAGATTCTAAAAATGGGGACATACAACCTTGAGCGGTTTGAATCTCTTACAGCAAGCTGTGCTATCCCACCCACCCCAATCGATACCCCCTCATTGGACACATTATTATCTGATTGCTCTATTAATGTAATGCAAGTAAATAATAGTGCTAGCTCTTACCTAAATAACCCTGTTAGCCAACCGGCCACAAAAACATGCAAAAAACCTACATATCCACAAAAGTCTGTAATTGTTTATTCAGATAAAATAGGCCAAGACTTAGGTTCCTTATTATCTAGGCATTTAGATCAGAAAGTAACTAATTTCTGTTCACCTGGGGCCAGTTTAAATCACTTGATTGATAATATTAGTCAAGCTAATTTAGACAAGGACACAACCACTGTTATATTTTATGGTGATAGTTTATCAGTTAAGAGGAAGGACCTGACTAGGAGTATTGAAAAATTATTAGAGCTGCATTCTAAATTAAATTGTAAATTTGTATTCTGTGCCTTGCCATATGCCAGTAACTTAACCATTCAGCAAAACAGGCACATTTATGACATGAATTTATATATTTACAACATAACACACCGTCATAGTGACGCCATTTTTTATTTTGATATAAATAAATTCATTAGCAAGTTTAGGCTGACAGAAGATACTATGTATCTGCCCTTTACAACTAAACGACAGTTGGCTACATTGTTAGCATTTAATATACAAAAAAATGACGCGGTTATATGCAATATAAACCAAAATAAAATGATTGATACTGGCAGCAACATTAGGTTGTGTGACCATAGTTTAAACTAGTAAATGCGACAACAGCTAAGTCAATAGAATTAAATATTTTTCATCAGAATATGCAAGGTTTAGCTGGCAAAGATCTCGAGATAGAATTATTTCTTAGGAAATACAACGTCCATTTATTCTGTGTTACTGAACATTGGCTGAAATCTCATGAAATAATCAAATATCAAAGTCAGTACACAGTGTTGAGTGCGTTCACAAGAAAAACAGCCATACGCGGAGGGTCTCTAATATTAGTCGCCAACGACATCAAGTGTAAAGAGCGCAAGGACATTATGGGTCTTTCTATTGAACGCATTGTTGAAATATCTTGTGTCGAACTGGATAGTTATGTTGTAGCATGCGTTTACCGACCGCCCTCAGGTGATTTTAATACATTTGAAAACGTTATGGAAGAGGTGTTATTAAAAATATCTGGTATTAAAAAGCAAAGCATTATATGTGGTGACTTCAATGTCAATCTAATCGAAAAGTCATCCATTAGCTGTAGACTAATTACTCTTTTTAAATCTTTTAATCTAGTATGCTTGTTTAATGAACCGACTAGAATCACTGCTACGTCTGCTACCTGTTTAGATAATGTGTTTTGCGACTGTGAAGTGTTTGATAAATTAATTATAAACGCTTTGCCCTCAGATCATAGTGGTTTGTTGGTGTCAGTACCCAGCCACCTTATACCTAAGTTATGTAAAGTTACTTGTAGGCCGATATCAGATCGACGTATAAACTGTTTTAGGGATAAAGTTTACAATCGCATATCTAATATGGATTGGTTACATAATGATCCCAATTACCTATATCAAAACCTTTTTGATACCATGAAATCAGAATTCGATAATATATTTAAAATAAAATCATTTTCAACGGCCAAGAAAGCAAAGTTTAGTGATTGGGCTACTGTAGGAATTCATAAAAGTAGACCTAAGATGTATGAACTGTATGATACGAAAACATATAATCAAAACCCAGCTTTCTTGGAATATGTTAAAAACTACTCGAAGACTTTTAGGAAGGTGTGTACTGCAGCAAAGTCTTTATATTATAGCAATATGATCAAAAGGTCATCAAATAAGATCAAAACCACATGGGGTATAATTAACAGTGTATCTGGGAGAACTCAACCACGCGATGATCATATTGAACTTGTAATTAATGATAACATCTTAACAGATGATTTCGATATAGCGCAGGCTTTTAATAAATTTTTTAGTGAAATTCCAGTTCATACTACTGGCTCTTTGAACTCCTCTTCCCGAAAAGCTGAACTAATATTAAAAATCAGTGTAAAAGAATGCAATGTCTTGTTTGAATTTAAATATGTGACCCCGACAGACATAATCTTAACCTTTAAGTCGTTAAACATTAAAAACACTGTCGACTTCTGGGGTATATCATTAAAAATACTAGATAGCATAGTAATGGCTATAGCACCTGCGCTGGCGACGATATTTAATAAATGTGTAGAGAAGGGTAGGTTCCCCGACTTAATGAAACTTAGTAAAGTTGTACCGATTTTTAAATCAGGGATAAAAAGCGAGCCTTCCAATTTTAGACCGATTTCCATCTTGCCGGCCTTGAGTAAAATTTATGAAAAGATCCTACTCAATCAATTGCTTAACCACTTTAATGAGAATAAGCTGTTACACGGTGATCAATATGGTTTTACTAAGGGACGTTCAACCACAGACGCGGGAGTAGGTCTGCTTCAGCAAATTTACGGTGCCTGGGAGGCATCGCAGAATGCAATTGGTGTATTCTGTGATCTCTCTAAGGCATTCGACTGTGTTGAGCATGCAACCCTTATTAAAAAGCTAAGGCATTACGGTATTAAAAACACTGCCCTTAATTTATTAGCTTCATACTTAGGTGAAAGGTCTCAATGTGTTGAGATTAACGGGGTCAAGTCTCAGGAAGTTAATATTTCAATTGGTGTTCCACAGGGCTCCATCTTAGGACCCTTTCTCTTTTTAGTATATATTAATGACCTGCCGAACTTTGTCCGTGATGTCTGTGACATTGTACTATTCGCAGATGATACCTCATTGATCTTCAAAGTTGACAGAGCTAAGCTTAATTTTGACGATGTGAATGGTGCTCTTTCACGGATATCAAATTGGTTCGAAATAAACAATCTATTGCTTAATTCACTCAAGACAAAGTGTATTAAATTTACTATGCCCAATGTAAAAGTTAATGCTACGAATATTCTTATTAATGGCACAAAGCTGGACCTCGTGAACTCCACTGTCTTTCTAGGCATTACCCTAGACTCCAAACTCCAATGGGGGCCCCATATCTCATCGCTTGCGGGTAAACTTAGCTCCGCTGCTTATGCAGTGTGGAAAGTACGGCAACTTACGGATGTGGATACAGCACGTCTAGTTTATTTTAGTTACTTCCATAGCATTATGTCTTATGGTATCCTACTGTGGGGTAACGCTGCTGACGTGGAAAATGTATTCATACTGCAAAAAAGAGCTATCCGTGCCATTTATAATCTTGGACCTAGGGCTTCCCTCAGAGAACTTTTTAAAGAGATCAACATTCTCACGGTCGCTTCACAGTATATATACGACAACATAGTGTACATACGTAGAAATATCAATTTATTTAATAAAGTGAGTGACGTTCATAAATTAAATACTAGAAATAAACATAAACTGGTATTACCAATTGTTAGGCTTAAAAAAGTATTTACTTCCTTCGTAGGAGTCGGTATTCGCTGCTTCAATAAGATACCAAAGCCCATGTTAGAGTTGCCACTTGACAGATTTAAAAAGTATATTAAATCTTCACTAATGAGTAAAGGATATTATACACTAAATGATTTTTTAAATGATAAAAATGCCTTTACACAAGTTAACTGAAATCTAGAAGAATATAATGTTAAGTGCAGCGTGTCCTGCCTAGCGAGCGTTCATTGATTTTAAATATTATTCTCGAACGATGTCGACAGGGTCGTGGATTGGTCATGCTCACTAAAATGTCTTTGCTAGTGGCGGCTCTGTGGAGCGGGTCATTCTTTTCCCTCTAAAATGGTTGAGGAGAGTGATGGCTGCTTCTCAGGTCATACTCGTGAACGGGTGCTGCTGGTGGGGACTGGTCCGTCCCCTGCCCTTTGTCTGACTGAACGTGTACCATAATGCTGATGAATTTTGTCTCGTTCGGCATCACACTGGAGCTATGACCAGTTGTTTTGTACGCGCTCTTTACATATTTTATAGTAACACTTTCTCTTACTATTATTATTATGCTTTTTATTATATACCTCTACAACATCTCTATTTTGTAAATGAGAGGACTATGTAGACACTGACCAATATCATGAATCTAAGTACACTTATGATTAATCTATACTTAAGCACATCTATTTAGCTCGTTCTGCATTGTTCTCCCATACTCCATAAATGCAATGTATACAAAAAGAATTGTAAACCTCATTTTTAAAAAAGAGTAACCGTGGAGTTTCTTGCCCTTCTTCTCCACAGGAATGACTTTCCGAACGGGTGGTAGAGTCTTAAGTAATAATAATTTTCTGTTTTTGACTATTCATAAGTGCCTTTTGGTCTACATGAATAAAAAACTTTTGATTTTGATTTTGATTTTATATTCCCCAGAGGGGGTGGCAGAGGTGTACTGAGTACACCCACGTTTCGCCGACGATGTTAGGTCCCATGTAATAGGGGGCGAGCCTATTGCCTATTGCAAAGATTTAATAAAAAATAAACTCATTTTAACAGTTGATTAATTGTCCCCTACCGAAAAATATAAATAACGGGGGATCAATACTTTCTTGATCACTCATTGTGGACAAGCAGGGATTCGGTAGAAAAAATTTACCCCCACCTAAGTTCTGTATACGTCACTTTGACGATTGTTTGTCGCTTATAAACCGTACACATGACCTGGATACGACATATTTATGCAGTTCCATAAAAATATACAGAATTTTTCAATTTTACGTGTATTGTTAGGCTAGATGTGGTGTAAATGTACCAAAAAATAAGCTTTATTACCATAATATTCGAAGATATCTTCTGAAATACGATAAACTCCAAAAAAAATATCAAGCCAAGACAGAGAGACACGCAATGTTGTTATAGCAGCAAGCGACCACTTTGTACGAAAATAAACTTCAATAGCTTACCTTATAGTAAAAACATAGTCAAACACAACAGATATAATGCTTTGCATCTCAAACAAAAGCCAAACCTTAAAAGATACGGGTGTTTTTATGAGCCATTCAAAAATACATTGCATCAGATGCAATCAAAAACACATCACATTCCAAAACAAAGTTATATGGCATTCCAAAAAAGTGATATGCCTTCAAACCATCAACAACATATCTTATACCCACTAACAAAGCGACCCACGACCTTACCAAATAATAACATGAAAATTGCAGGTACCCCAAAATATTAAACATTTCCCTTATTTTTATGCCAACCAACAATAACCTATATATTTTTATGGTGCCATCTAAACACATAAACGGGGTTTGCAAAGGTCATAACATGTAAGAAAAGAAACTAGAATTCCGGTGGGCAGCCCTGGTACAAGCCCGCTGAATCCCGGATTTCCCGAGCGAATCCCGGGACTTTTGGCCGCCGTAACTACGTCCCAGGTGGCAACCCTTGCGTTCCATCCAACCTTAAATTCCTGTCCTGCCAAATAAACCGGGGAAATAATTGACGTTCTATTTTTGGGTAACTTGCCAACTACTGATAATGATTAGCCTTAATGTGGTTATTATACACTAGCGGCCACCCGCCACTTCCTTCTGTGTATGTATCTTTGTAAATAATAGCCTATATATGTTATTTTGATGTATAAGATACATTGCTGTACATTTTTATCAAGACCCGTTGAGAATTTTTTTTGCGTGAAAGACTAAAATGTTGGCGTTTTAGGTAAGTAGGATATATTAATGCATCGATTAATAGTTATAATGGTAAAGGAAGCCGTGTAGATAGTACAAAATGCAAAACTTTTACTTCAAAAAAGTAGCCGTAAAGTTTTTGCCCTTCTTTTACACAGGAATAATATTCCAAAGTGGTGGTAAAGAATCTGTTACTTTTTTGACTATTTATATACGACAATGGTTCACTGGAATTATATACTGAAAACCAATTTTTTTTCAACTTCTGATTTTTTTCCTTCACTGTTACCAAATGGTAACCGTTCGGCATTAAACATATTAGATGTGGTCCAGAATACATAGTTGTTCTAACAACTATGTACCCTGAACCTTGTGTTTATCTTGAGGGTCTTCTATTCACTACGCTATCACTTGGAATTCTTTTTAAAGATCTCATACTGTCACAGTTTTCGGCTTGGGAGCCTATTAATAATATAGTTATTCTAAAATCTAGGGTAATACTGCAATACTTCAAAACACCGAATGCTAATTCTATGTAGACTGAAACAACAAAAATTATGAAATTTGAAGGTACCTCTGAATAGCAATGGCTTTTAGTAGTCAAACACCTCACTTCTTCCCATCACTATGGGTACTGTAAAGCACACAAAACGTCGGGAATATAAAATCAAAATAAGGACCCAATAACACTCTAAAAAAAATTAAAATGGAAATTGAAATATTGCGGTAAATCTAAAAACACACTTAATTTACACTATTACTGTTTTCACCATATTTGATTCCTACATCTAAGGGTAAAATCCCAAGGTGGTAACTCCACATATTTTCGGGGCCATGTCTGCACGGCGGGTCATGGCTAAAATATATCCGCATAGTTTAATAAGCCCTCAGGGATCCTTATTTAGTAGGGCGACCGTAAATCATTAGGTTTGCGATTGGAATTTCTCTCTTGGAAAGATGGTGTTTACTTCCCCGTGGGGTTAGTTAATGGGAAGGATTGTATATCCTCTGACCTAAGTTTCATAGTTATCGTTATATCATAGGCAATTTTGGAAATAATTGGTACCATTACCTATAATGGCTCATGATATAGATTTCCCAATCCCAAAGTTTCGAATTCTAGGTCTTATAAAGTTTTATTGGGGTTTTCTATATATTGGGACTTACGCTGTTAGCTGAAAGGCCTTGCAGCTTTACTGGACAAGAGAGCGAGTGTGTAACAACTACGCTCTACCCGGAAGGGCAAGGGGGCAACTAGCTCAAGGGTGCTTCAAAGAAGAACGGCCTCGGATGTAGAACCTTTTAAATAAGAAACCGCTTTATACTTATTAGCTACGTCGTTGGGGAAGTGACGAATAATGGGCGCAGGAATCACTGCTATTAGTTCACATGCTATGTCGAACAAAGCATTACCTTCCCAACATCAGTTTGGGGTATGACATTGTGGTATAATAGCAATAGCGCCCATATTATGTTGGGATCAACATTATTGACACCCACACACACCCGCTTAGGGAATGTAGGCGTGAAGATGTATATGTATATATTGTTTATTGTTAAAATCATTTTGATCATGTTTTTTTTAATCAATAGCTCAATAAATAGAACAATCATCTATTCTAAGGATAAAATTATCGCTTACACCATACTGCAGCTTGTACAATATAAACAACTTTTATTCACGCCATCTGTGTTTTACTCTGCGGACTAATATAATATCCCTTACACGTAAAAGTCTATTCTGAAATCAGAACGAAAAAGTATATACTATATTTTGTTGTAGTTTAGCAAAATTGCAAAGATGGCGCTATTTTAAACTTGGATAATCACGAACACTTCCCGAATGAGGTAGGCGATGCTTAGTGGGGTAGTTCGTTACGAGTACTACAGTACTACGATTAAAGCTGTGCACTTGGAGAATCTTTGGTAGTACTATAGATCAGCTTAAATAAAATTCTTTCGTACCGCAAAATTAAAAATGAACTAAAACTGCGTGAGATGACTGCACCTCGATAAAATTTAATATAGAGCCTTTACAACATCTCTATTTATCACGCCAGATCCCTTGCGGGGTAGGCAGAGCGTACAGAGTTCTAAAAGGTTCGTTCCCTACATGCCTCTCTGACTTCCTCCACTTTTATAGTTCGTCTCATACACGCTCGCCGGTTACGGAGTCTCTTGACTTGTACTTCAGATAAGACTTATCTTTGACGGCACGACAACACGAATGTGTTAATTCAGTCATTATGAATATTGTATGTACCTTACTGTAGAACTAAGTAGAAAAATATAATGAAGGGATATAAATATAATTAATAAATTCAGTAATCACTTTAAATTATAAAATAAATATCTTTTTAAACAAGGGAAACGGACTTCAAAAAGCAAAAATTAAATAATATAATTTTTCCTTTTACAAGTCCGTTTCCCTTTTTTTTAAGGTTATTTTTAATTACAGAATTTATGTGTTTTGTTTTTACTAAAGGTCTATTAATAAAATTCCAGCAATATGTAAATCACAAAACCCATATTAAGATATATCAGTCAATAAACTTAATACTCAATATACTCAGAACTCCTACAACAATCACAGAAAAAAAAAAATTATCACTGATTTTATTTACGACTTCCTGCGATTGTATCAGCCGATACTAAAAATTGTTCATATCTATATAAAAAACAGATTAATTGTATGATAAAAACTACTTATATCGTGTATTGATATAGATATTATTGCTACGA
Organism: Phalera bucephala; assembly: GCA_905147815.2. Classification (NCBI taxonomy): domain Eukaryota; kingdom Metazoa; phylum Arthropoda; class Insecta; order Lepidoptera; family Notodontidae; genus Phalera; species Phalera bucephala. The sequence goes on along the minus strand of LR990632.1, from coordinate 10,133,076 downwards.
GAACTGATATGCCAATTCGAACCTATACGACGATCTGCCTTGGTCGCTAAATTTAAATAATTATAATTTAAAAAGCCCAACACCGTCACCGCCTATATTCCCACTCCCCATAGCGGGAATGGCAGAGATGTACTGTTTACACCCACTTTTTGCCGACGATTTTAGGTCCCATGTAATAGAGGGCGAGCCTATTGCCATATACTGCGCACAATTCCCGACTCTCAACTGATACTGGGTATATTTTGATAGAAAAACTACATATCGCATACCTTCAGAATAGTAATGATATATCTCAAAATATCAAGTTTTTGTGAACTAATCACGCCCCTGAAGAACCGAGTGGCGCGGGTAGAGGGAGGGAAAGTGAAAGAAACCGTATTTCTGAAGTCTACCAGAAAAGCGCCTCTGTTTTTATATATACCAGATATAGCGTACCCCTTAATGGCCCTCTATGACCGTAACTTGATTTCTTAGATTTTTGAGTTAAGTCTATACCGTTGCGATATTCACTAGGATTCGAATTCAGGACCTCGTGATCACAACGCGCATTATTCGCTACTAGACCAATGAGGCAGCCAATTTACAAAGATTTTTTTAAAATCAAGGTTTTACAGCAAAAACCATGAAAACACAACGGAGATATATTGCTAAGTTGAGGAGTTCTTATGGCCTGAACACCATCTAGAGGTATAGTTTTTATCAGTATAATTCCAACGAGCCTAAATACGACAGGGTTTTGTTGAGTCTGTATTTGGGAATTTCTATAGCCACCTTCCAGGTCCTTTATCAGACCCTAGACACCATCCGTGTCTATAGTACTCGATAAGACAAATTCAACGAACCCAACATATCGGTCTTATGTTGAGTAGTTGGGTAGTTCCATTGGGCAACTTCCGGCTTTATCGTCAGAGCAGCATGATTGCATCGTCATCGAACTTAAATTAATGCCAAAGTTCAGATCAATCCCCACAAGAGCTTAAAAACTGTTCACAAAATTCTTCACAAAATATTTGTTTAGGTCTGAATGTTTGTATATGCACGTGTTTCGTGTTTGTAAACGAACGCAAAACATCTCAGCCTTATACTAGGAATTATTTTTGTGTCATAGGCTGAGCTGGTCTTAAATAATTTTAAACGGAAAGATAGGTATACATACGAATAGAGCAAGTTAAATAAAAACTTGTAAAAATATCAACCTGCCTGAGGTGGTCAAGTAAAAAAAATCAGTTACGCGGTGTTTTGCTCGGTCAATACGAGTTTTTTTAATAATAAAAACGTAGCCCCACTAGGATTTATTCCTGTGTCGTGGGTGCGTTTAGAAACATGAAAAATCACACACACAATTACCCAGACCGAAACAAAAAATTGTGGGTCCCACAAAGATTCGTCCCGTGCGAGAATCGAACCCGCGACAATTAGACACAGCGGGCGGAGCGGCTTAAGCTCTTAACCACTGCGCTAAATCGTCTGTCGTTCGGTGTCGAGTCAGGTTGGGTGACCGTTTGAGGCATTATTTCCGTGCTTCAAAAAGTGACGTCTTCGGTGATTAAAATGTACTGTATACAACATTACATGGAATGGGATGGACATGTTATTACGATTGAGGGTGAGTCTATTGCCATTAAATAATATTAGACCTGTTAAGAAACTGTCCCACTGTTGGGCACGGGCCTCCTCTCAAACTGAGAGGGTTTAGGCCATAGTCCACCACGCTGGCCCAGTGCGGGTTGGCGAACTTCACACACCTTCGAGAAACTCTTAGGCATGCAGGTTTTGCTCACGTTGTTTTCCTTCACCGTTAAAACAAGTGATAATTAATTTTTAATACACACATGCTTTCGAAAAGACAGAGGTGCGTGCCTGGGTTTGAACTCGAGACCTCTGACTTTATAGTTCAACGGTCTAGCCATTAGGCTATCACTGCTTTATACAGAGTATAATCAAACAACTTATAAAGAGTACAATTTCAGAACAAATCATGAGAGTGAATGAAGCCAGAGAGGTCTGCAAGGAAAGAACCTGGTGGTGTCTACCGAGATACATCTCTTCTATAGATAGAGACAATTCCAGACTCCGGCCGACTGAGAATTTCTCAAACACATTGTCCGACCTCCTTAAAACACAATCCACATCTTCTTTCCGTTATGTTTTAGTAGGACTTCCTATTTAGGAAGCGTTTTCTCTACCAACGCGTTTTCTCGTACACTTTCCAACTTCGGACTTAGCAAGGACGATGTCCGATTTCTAATATTACTTGTCCGATTTAGGAGTTGGTATAAGAAGGTCTAGATCGTGCTTAAGTATTGCATTTAAAATTATAATCCCCACCGACATTTAAAATCGATCAAAAGTATAGATACAAATGACGTATTTTCCAAAACAATTATGATCTTACGATTGTCTATATCTAATGATCTAAATTGATGGGTTTTTACCTTAGTAAACATTGCATCAACAACTCAATTGGTAATCATAATAACGGGAAACAAGTAATGCATTTGTACTGATTAATTATGATAATACGGCAAGTGCTATCTTATAAATAAATAAAATGTAAAATATCCAGAAAAAGTACCTTTTACAAGAGGAAGAAAAAACAATGTAAATTATTTAAACCACAGACCTAAAGGATAAGCACGAAGTGATTGACGTCAGCGTAACGCTGTCGAGAAAGCGTGTTGTCACGTTTATCTTAATTTAGTAAATGTGTAGTGTCTAAAGGATGGCATGTCAACTCGATAGCGTTACGCTAAAATCAATCGAATGGTGTTAAGCAGTCAGTTTACATTTATACTCTACTAAAACTAATTAAGTTATTTGTCTTTAAGTGTACAAATATATTTTTATAAGAGATAAGGTCTAAGACTCCTGAATTTTTCACTCTAGTCGACACAATGTTCTTCAAGGGATAGATGTAAAATTTTGCTTTCGATGTAAGCTTACCGCCATTATTCGGCCACATTATATCACTTTTTATTTTTTTGGTAACCAAAATAAGGGTTTTGTTGGCACGACGGTGTCCTGCCAACAAAACCCTCCATAGTGAGCGTTTTTGATACTTGAGAGAGTCCGCTCTGAGTTGTCCACTATAACGCACCTGTGCCCCTCTGTACCGTAGGTGAAGATTGGATTCACTCCCTCTTGCACCGACACTATGCACATGGCAACGTGGACAACCCTACAACACCCGGTCCTCTTCGGGCCGTAAAAGACCCACAATGTCGCCCTTAATCCCTCACGGGGGGGGACATTGTATTAACCTGTTACGTGTTTTAATTTTACGCACTATTCCGAAGGTACGACTGTCTTTTATCTCACTGGCTTTTCTGTCATATTAAATGCATGGAAACGAAACGTCATGCTTGCCAATAACCACCGCGAAACAGCAGAACATATTTTTGAAAAATCCTTTAGTACAAGCCGGGATCGGAACTATGTATGCCTGCCCTACTCGAAGATAATAAGTATGCCTATATATAGAAATAAAGCAGAAAACACACCACCTTTTACGGCTTATTTGGAAATAGAGATTATTGCCTTTGATAAGCTGGTATATCCGGTCAAACCAAAATATAATTTCTGTCCGATTATTTTATTAAAATTATTGATATAATCAACAAACATTAGTCATCCAAAAGGGGAGTTATTCCCCTTTTGGATGATTTTAAAGTATGTCACCTAAAATCGCTTATATGACCATTATTCGGCATTTAAATACCCCGCAAACTAGGCTTCGAAAATGGACCTTTTTATTCAGTGTCAAAAAGCAATAGTATATAATTATTTATTTTCTAAAGTTGACTCGATTAAATAAGATTAAAATATAAAAACGATGGAATACCCTATCCCAAAACAGTAAAATAGTACAACAGACGTATTGGGGAATAAAAAAGCCGCGAATGTTTACTTTGCCACCATTAGCTATAGACATACACATCGTTATATAATCGTTATCAGCTGAAAGAAGTCGACTGCAGGACAAAGGGTTCGGGACCTTGTCTAAGATTACAACAACGACCCATAATCTACACTGTACATTCAACTTTCACCCGGGACCTTCTTCAGGTCACGGGTGCATCTTTGACTGCCACCAATCACCAATAATACCCTAATATTCAAAGCATTTCAGTTATAGGAATTGAAACAAACTTGAAAACATTTCATGCCATAGTCTCCATATGAAACTAAATCATGCTTATATATACCACAATTCTTCTTAAGAACGTCGCAAACAGTTTATCGTATACTTCCCAAGCAGAGGCAGCAGAAGTACACCTCTGCTACCCCTGTGAGTTCACAGAGTACTCTCTGTACAAGTCGCAGACGACGTTAGAAGTCCAAAAGACGACGATTATTTTGCTATTTAACAATTCAAAATACCGGATTGAGATTTTAAATTTTTGATTGAGTATCACACCTTTTTCTAGGATTGTGTAACTATGCGTTTCTATACCAATGAGGCAATTGAAACAAAGAAAACACAAGACAAATCATTCGATTATTGCACTGTATCAATGTTATCACATATGCGTCATCATATGAATACGATTTAACGTGTTCATATTATATTCAAATTATAACTAACTAGTAGCAAGGGAAGAAATGATAAGATAAAATAAAACAAGCCCAACAGATTATTAAAAGATAATACAGATAATAATAGTCTTTAAATACTGACCAAGAATGATTATTATAATGTATCACCTGCTAGCGTTGACAAAATGAAGTTGCTTGGATTTCTTGCTTTATTAGTTGTTGCAGCTTTGGCTGATTCTGAGGAGGAAACAGTATTGCCATTGGCTGAGGAGTGTGATGAGGAAGCATGTGTTTTACCAGACTGCAGGTGTTCCTCAACTGAAATCCCAGGTGGACTAGCACCTAGAGATACGCCACAGGTTAGTAAAGTAAATTAAATTTTAACGAAGAATTATGCCTAGCCAATTTTCTACACCTAGCGTAGAATATTAATATGTATCTTTGGAAGGCCTTGAAAGCTTTAACGAAAATATATAACATTCAACAAATAAAGGCCATTTGCGAGAAGTCAAAGTTATGTAAGTCACCGACGGATGATTTAGCGCAGTGGTTAAGGGCTTAGCCCGCCCCGCCCACTGTGTCTAATAGTCGCGGGTTCGATTCCCGCACGGGACAAATTTTTGTGTGATCCACAACTATTTGTTTCGGTCTGGGTATTTGTGTATGTGAATTTTTATGTTTGTAAACGCACCCACGACACAGGAATTAATCCTAGTGTGGGGCAACGTCTTTTAAAAAAAAAAACAAAAAAAACCTGCTGAGATCAGTTGCTAAATAAAACAGACCCCAACAGGTGCAAAGACAACTGTTATAGAAAGAGAATATGGATGATGAGAATTAAGTTCCAATGGAAAGAAACTGGTCTATTTAAAAAGATTCTGATGCCGACGTGATTACGAACCATTATTATCCCAACCTTTCCACTTTCTCCACTCTCGAACTATCTCACGTCAGTCTCTTAAAAATGTTTCCAGTACCATCTCGCCATTCTACCGCCAGTGTGTTCCTATTACAAGTCCGTGAACCTACTACGTTGTCGTCTTTTATTTTTTTGGAGACCATTCAGTTGTGTGTTGTTATTTTGGCCTGGATCTTCTCGTTTCTTCTCGTTCGTGTATGAGACGAACTATGAGAGTCGAGGAAGCCAGAGAGGTATGTAAGGAAAGAACCTGTTGGAACTCTGTACTCTCTGCCTACCCCGCAAGGGATCTGGCGTGAGGTTATAGATAGATAGATAGATAGATCTTCTCGTTTCTTATTCGGTCTCGCAGGGACACTCCTAGCATCGCTATCTCCATTGCCCTTTGGATGACGTTACGCCTTCTTATGACGTCCATCATTGACTACAATACCATATTGCTTAATTTAGATATAATTCTATTTCCAGTTCGTAACAGTCACATTTGACGATGGCGTGAACGTCAACAATATACTGACGTACCGCGAAATCCTTTACAACCGTGTGAACAAGAACGGTTGCCAAGCCGGCGCTACCTTCTACATCAACCATGAGTACACTAACTACCAGTTGGTCAACGAGTTGTACAACAGTGGTTTCGAGATAGCTCTACACTCGATCAGCCATCAAACACCACAGTCTTACTGGGCTGAGGCTTCTTATGATGATATGAAGCAAGAATTTGCAGATCAAAGAGTTCAGATGGCTCATTTTGCTAATATTCCTTTTGATGCCATTAAAGGTTAGTATGTTTTGTTCGTATAATAGTGATAAAATATTTCTCTCCAGTCCTGATAAAAGTTACGTGTAAAAGCTAGATGCATGCAGCACAAATTCGGTCATCCTGGTGATCTTTAGTGAAGGCCTATATCAGGAAATAGGCATATGCCTTTCAGCTGATGGTGATGATAATAATATTACAATTCTGGATGTTTGGAATTAGGCTAAAATAGACGCACCTACTTATCGCTTGTACGATCTCCATATATTCTTAGCAATACTTTTTAGGCCATATAAGTCTCAGTCAAAGCTTAAATAAGAGACTAAATTGTCTTTCCAAAAATTAAAAATCTTTAAACTCCAGCCAGATTCTAATTATTTCACTATTTGGTTTATCTAGTAGAATAGTCCTTTATATCACTAAGATCGTCAACTTTGTCTTCACCATTGCTGAAATCCATCACTTCTTCCCTATGACTATCACAAAAACTATTATCCTTATGAATAGAATCATCTAAAAATTCTTTTACTTTCAAGGTATCCGCATTCCCTTCCTTCAAATGACTGGCAACTCCAGTTTCCAAGTGATGGCTGACTACGGTCTAGAGTACGACAGCTCCTGGCCAACCGTCACCTTCAGAAACCCAGGTCTCTGGCCCTACACCCTGGACTACGCATCTACTCAGGACTGCACAGTGCCTCCTTGCCCCACTGCTTCAATCCCCGGCCCCTGGGTTCAACCAATGGTCTCGTGGACTGACCTCATAGGCTTCCCTTGCTCGATGGTCGATGCATGCTTTGCTTTGTAAGTACCTACTTTTAATACTTATCTATTATGTAATTAACTGACTTATAATAATAATAATAACTCATTGAGAGACCGACCTCTCACGTCACCGAAATAAGAGATCGAATCAGAATTCGATCTTACATGTCGGTGACGTGAAAAGTATTCGAGTGCGGACCACGTACCGGAAGACGTAGAATGGACAAGCTGTTCACAAGGTTAAGATTACCTGGTGAAGGTAACAAGTAAAAACTGGATGCGTACAGCAAAAAGCCGGTTTTCATGGCCATCTTCGGAGAGGCCTTTATTATGCAGTGGACGTTTTTCGGCTGATGATGATATTGGGGAACTAAGTGATCTAGTTCTTATTTCTGTAAAATAAATAGTTTATTTAGATAGTAAAGTTATCGCCGGAGAATTCGAAGTAAAGATATTGCCCAGGTTTTAGAATTATATCCGGTGTAATAACAGGACGTTCTCCTTCTATTACAGTGAACGTACTTTTTCTTAGTCCCCTCCGCTTGGGTAACATAGGCAAGGCGGTGTTTATGTTATTTTAAGTTTTCTTTAATCAAACAATCATCTCCCTTCACAGCCCTGACCGTGAAGACGAAGATGCTTGGTTCAATTTCATTTTGACTAACTTCGAGAGGCATTACCTCGGCAACCGCGCTCCCTTCGGCTTCTTCATCCACGAGTGGTACGTCTCTGCCTACCCCGCTGTGAAGAGGGCGATGGTCAAATTCATGGATCTCATCAACAATCTGAACGATGTCTTTATGGTAATTCCTGAGAAATTTCTTCTTTATTCATCTTCTTAAAAGAGTAACCGTGGAGTTTCTTGCTCTTCTGCCCCTTCTTCTTCTTCGTACGCGTCTATAATTAATGACGGTTTAAGGAAACTTAAGGTATGCCATGTGAAGTGGTAACCAGGAATAATGGCGTAACGTGCTTTCTGAAACATAGGGATGCTACAAAATCAGAAGCAGAATATTTTTTATTCATGTAAAATGTTTGTTTATTCATGTAATTATGAATTATCAGAAAAGTAACAAAGACTACTTCGGTCTCATCTCCACAACGTCGGAATGACATTCCTGTGGAGAATAAGGGCAAAAAAACACCATGGTTACTCTGTTAAAATAATTATTTTACCATTTTTTCCACGTACATTTTGTTGTGAGGTATAGGAAAACAATGTAGGCATCAGGTGAGTCTAAATAAACCTCATTTACAGAGAGAGAAATAAAAAAAAGATTACTAAATTAATAGAAGGAAGAGAGGGAATATTAAATAATAATAGTCCAGTGGCGCATAATGCAGATAGCGATCACAAGAATCTTGATTTCGAATCCTTTTTTACAGTCCTCCTCATAGAATATTAATAATCTTCTGACTTTTTTCCCCGGTAAAACAGAAAAAAATGTACAGTGTGCTTCAAGAAATAATAATTGTATAATAATAATTCTTCGAAATTTATAAATGTCCGTTACAATTATTCTATATTATGTTTTCTTAATTGTTAGGTACTTTAAGTTCTTGGATTATTTCTAATGATATTTGCATGCCTAAAGGCAGAATATGCCGTACGACCAATGTAATTTCAACATCTACTGTAACCCATTTTCGCAAATAAAGTGATTTGATTTGACTTGAAACAGAAATCAAAAAATTATTTGTCGCAGTCCGGAATCTAGAATTGTGTCCGATATAAGGGCAATACGCTCGCCCCTTATTACATTAGGACCTATCACCTTCTGGAATATTGATGTAACATCTTTATTTTTCCTTTTTTAGTTGCTAAACTATTTCTGCTTTCTTGCAGGTGAACACCCAAGAAGTGATTGAATGGGTAAAGGATCCTGTCCCGCTGCCTGAATACAAGCAGAAGTCTTGCAAATCCTTCATCCCTACTGTCTGCCAACCCGCTAGCTGTGGTCCTCTCACTTCAAGCCATAATGACGTTAGTATCTTCAAAATTTATGACCAAAAGATAGTTTCGTGCTTTTTCGTTCTGTTTAGTAGCTAATGGTATCAGCTTTCTAAGCCTCTAACTTGGCCTGACAATAAAAGTGGCTGATTGATCTAAGGACGAAAGGTTTTCTATTGAGGAATTCTTAGGCCTGTCCTCTTTTAAATTAGTTCATGATATCGCTGGCGAAATGTAGTCGGTAAACGTGTAATTTTACTATCTTCACTTAGGGATTATATGCATGACGGTGTTTATATTTTGTGATATAACAACAGCCAAGACCTAATATGCCCCCAAAAGCACGGTTCTCTTATCATAGACCATTAACACTCACCCATCTATGGAGTTACCGCTACTATCGTCACCAATCATTACCAATCGGTCAACGCAACAGCCTAACCCCTCATTCGCACGAACGCGCTGGAATGAAACAATCGGCTACCAGTACATCTTTTTTAAAAAGCGCTTGCAGCGCTTCAACACCACGAATTTAAAAAATAGGCCGTGTAAACAAAGTGTCAGAGTGCTACAAACTGTGTGCTACAATCAATGTAGTTGATCGCCTTATGAGGACCAAGGTTCAAACAACGAGATTCGAAATATTTATCCAGAGGTTTCTTAACCACTGGACATACATTTCGAATTACACGGAGTGGCTTAAGCTCTTGCATACATCACTCCATTTCCTAAGTCGAGTAATCGCAGGTCCGATTCCCGCACAGAAAAAATAATTGTGTGACCTACAGATATTAGTTAAGGCCTAGGTGTTTGTGTATGTGAATTTGAAGTTTGTGCAAACACCCAAGACACAGAAATAATTCCGAGTAGGTATAACTACATTTTAAATAAAACTCGCCGCGTGAGTAGAAACTTACAAGTATACTTAGAGTGAACACTTTGGAGGTGCAAAAGAAGTAGCTTTACAAGAGAAAAAGCTCAGCTGTTTCCTGCTAAACTTAACATTTTGATAACTATAGCGCATTCAATTATTTGTCTTGTGGTGTGCAATTAGGCGTGTTTTCAAATTTCAATAATAGTGCAAAGTTCAGGTACCATAATGGTAATAAATATATATTGTCTTATTCTATCAGTAATGAATTGAAATGAAAATTTTCAATATTGCATTCCTGAGGTATTCACACTACGGTAACTATCAAATAAGATCCGAAAACCCCCCTTTGATATATGAATATGCTCATCTTTGTCCTACAGTAGACGTCTCTTGGTTGATTTTGATGATAGTACTTGTCACAGTAGTTGTCTTGCTTTGATTCTTTTGAAAATTACTGTAGCAGGGTGTCTTGTACTGCATATCTATATTAATCCTATCATCATTATGAACCAAAACAGGTCCACTAACAAAGGCCTCCCTTAAAGATCGCCACGACGACCGGTTTCTTTCTTTGTTTCTTCTTTGTGATGTACGCATTCATATTTTATAATAATAGTAATATTAGCCATGTTAAGAAACTGTCCCACCGTTGGGCATGGGCCTCCTGTTAAACTGAGAGGGTTTAGGCCATAGTCCACCACACTGGCTCAGTGCGGGTTGGCAAACTTTACACACCTCGAGAAGCTCTTAGGCATTCAGATTTCCTCACGATGTTTTCCGTCACCGTTAAAGCAATTCATAGTTAATTTTTAATAGGCACATGCTTTCGAAACGACAGAGGTGCGTGGATTTAAACCCGAAACCTCTGATTTTGCAGTCCAACGGTCTAACCACTAGGCTGTCACTGCTATCCGACTTTTACTGGCGACCTTCACAAGGGCATCGATCCATCTTAACCCCAAATTTTTTTTTCAGATGGAGTACTGGATGCAGATATGCAACGTGTGTCCACGAGTGTACCCATGGCTTGGCAATCCCCTCGGTCAATAATTTTATTTAGTCAATCCCAATAAATGTTCTATGTAAGATTTCAAGTTCTTTTTATTTAACCCACTTTCCATGACTGCGATGCGCAGTGCGGGCGGAGAGGCGGATTCAGAACCATTACTACTTGCAATGTTCGCATGTCTGCCTGTCTGTCTTTCCGATTTAAATCTTGTGATCCTTTATTATTATTATTATTTATTTATCCATTTTTAAGCACTTGTGGGTATCCGATTGAGCTGAAATTTGGCATACGTATGTAAGTCCGATGACAATGCAATAATAGGATACCATGGAGCTGCTCTGATGATGGAGGCGAAAGGTGGCCATATGAACATGTGAACTATACAACCTAACCCTCTCGTGTTTAGGCTTGTTAGATTAGTACTAACTAATACAACCAGATAGTGTTCAGGGTCTAATGAGGAAGCTGAAAGGTGTTTAATGGAACCACACAACTTCTCAATCTAACTACGCCGAGTTTGGGCTCGTTGGATTTATTTTGTGGGACGATTACTTTAGACCAGGATGGTGTCCAGGGTCTGATGATAGAGCCAAAAGGAATTTATGGAAACTCCTCAGCTAAGCAAGATATATTTGTAGTATGTATTTTCTATAAAAACTTGTGTTTAAAAAGGTATTTTTAAATTTAAATTATTATGTGCTTAGCACTAAAGAAGATCTTCAAAATAACAATTATTATTTAAAAATCTTTGGGCTTACAACATAGATACAATAAGTGTAAACATACAATACCGGGGAAAACATAAATTATTTTACTATGGCCAAATATACCGTATTTTTTCTGAACGGCAAGACTCTCTGTAAACAGGGAGCGTGTATAAAACGAACTATGAGGGTGGAGCAAGTCAGAGAGGTCTGTACGGAAAGAACCTGTTAGAACTCTGCATTCTCTGCCTACCCCGCAAGGGGCCTGGCGTGATAATTTAGATAGATACATGAAAATCTTTTAAAACAAGCTTTTATACCGAAAACGCCACCGAGATATTTTGTTTAGTCCAGGAGTTCGTAGGACCACCTTCCGACTCCATCGTCAGACCAGCTTAATGGTGCTTCATTATACACGGTGTAAGTTTAGTCATCCTGGAGCAAAAGCCAGTGATTTATCCAACACCTAAAAAAAAACTACTGGTACCAAAAAAAATAATTAAAAAAAGATCATTTCAATAACTAATATCTCCATAACAATACTAATTAAATGTTTAAAAAAAAAACAACCTTTATCCTATACCAAACATATAATGATATTAAGGAGCGGCGCAGTTCGTCAGCTGGCCGGGAGATTCCTCTGGTGTTCCGGATTTTAACCTAACTATGATATTCCGATAGGTCAATAGGTAGATGTTACTTATGGAAGTGTTTTTTATTCATTTTCTTATTACCAGTGAACAGTAGGCATTGGATACGAGGACATCGCTCGAGGCCAACTTAAATCATCATCATCTCAGCCTATACTTGTCCACTGCTGAACATAGGCCTCCCCAATCATACCTTATATAATTAGATTGTCACCGTAGTTCATTCTTATGTCAAATTATAGCTCAATCGGATACTAACAGATGCTTCAAAATATGAATCACAAAATACGAACCGGAAAGACAGACACACGAACCAAGCAAGTTCGGGTCAATAAGTCATTTTGAATGAAACACAGGTTTTTAGATAAAAAGTTATTTTATTTTTCAACATAGTCTCCTTTGAGTTATGCTCGTATATACTTAGTCCAACGTTTCTCCAATTTTTTTATCCCTTCCGAAAAATATGATTTATCGAGGTCATCAAAATGGGCATTTGTTTGTGAGATGATTTCTCTGCCTACCCCGCAAGGGATCTGGCGTGAGGTTATAGATAGATAGATGATTTCGTCGTTAGTCAAATATCATGCTGCCGAGCCATTTCTTCAAGTTTGGGAATAAGAAATAGTCACTCGGGGCTAAATCTGGAGAATATGGCGGATGAGGGAGCAATTCGTAGCCCAATTCATGGATTTTTGTCATGGAAACTGCACATATGTGCACCCTTGCATTGTCCTGGTGGAAAAGAACTTTTTTCTTGGCCCAATGCGGTCGTTTTTTTTCAATTCCTCATTGAATCGACCCAATTAGATGGTATAATATTCCTCATTGATTTTTTCTCCCTTTTGAAGGTAGTCAATGTGGATTAAAAACGGTCGCCTTAACTTTATTGGCTGACAAACCCACCTTTATCTTCTTTGGCGCCGATTCACCCCGAGAAACCCTCTATTTTGACTGCTGTTTGGTCTCCAGTGTGTTGTGGTGGATCCACGTTTCGTCCACGGTTACGAAACGGCGCAAAAACTCGTCCATATTGCGGTTGAACAATGCCAAACATTCCTGCGAAATTGTCGCACGGTTGCGTTTGTGGTCGATTGTGAGCAAACGCGGCACTCATCTTGCGGAAAGCTTTCTCATACCCAAGTGATCATTCAAAATTTAAACCACTGAGCCATGTGAGTTGCCTATGGCTTCTACAATCTCTCTCACTTTCAATCTCCGATCGGCTAAAACCACATCGTGAATTTTTTCAATTGTTTCGGATGTAGAGACCTCAACCTTTGTACGGCCACATCGAAATTCAGTTAACCACTCCTTTACCATGGAAATGGATGTTGCAGAGTCCCCATAATATTTATCAAGCTTAGCTTTGGTTTGAATGATGTTTTTTTTCCGCAAAAAATAATGCTTAATAAGCACACGAAATTCACTTTTTTCCATTCGCGTCTCAAAACGTGCGGTAGTCTGCTATCAACGGCTGCCAGACACAAACTAAATGACGGAGCTTGTTCAAATTTTGACAAGAGTCACCTGACAGTTGACTGTTGACAGGAGCAGTGTTGCCATTTCAATTAAGAGGCGGGAAATTCAAAATGTCACGGACTTATTGACCCGCCTTAGTAAATAAAAGCTTGTGAAAAATGCCGCGCAAATGATGACCGCAGGTTTAGCGAGGACAAAGAATTCGATATTCTTAAAGTCTAGTGGCTCTTTTATGGTGTCGAGGTCCCAGGTTCCAATCCTAGCTCGAACAAAGTGTTATTGAAAATTTTCTATCAAAAATACTCACTAGCAGTCACAGTTTCAGTCAAAAATTCGCAGTCCAATTGTACCCGATATAATGGTCTCTCTTCCTACTGGGCATATTAGGACCTAACATCGTAGGCAAAATGAGGGTGTACACAGTACACGTCTGCCACTCTTTCTTAAGGAATGTAGACGAGATTTTATAAAATTTATATTCATATTTAATAGATGGTGATCTTGAAAGGCCTTTGTTCTGCAGTGGACGTCTTTTGGCTGATTCTCAGTCCAGAGTCTACAATTGGGCCTGATATAATGGTCTCGCTCCCTACTAGTCCTATGGAGACCTAAAATTGTAGGCAAAATAGCGGTGTACACAGAACACCCCTGCCACCCTTTCTTGAGGAATGAGAGATTTTATAAAATTTATATTGGAATTGGATGAGGACATTTAATTATTAGTGAAAACCTTGGTGACCTTGAAAGTCTTGGTGATCTTAGGAGGCCTTTGTTCTGCAGTGGTCGTCTTTCGGGTGATTGTGACGATAGAATAGAATGAAACTTTTTATTCAAGTAACTTAGACTCTCAAATAGGTTAGTAGACTTAAGACTAATGTTAGTATTACCTATTCTTAATTACTATTATGGCTCTATCTCATGTGAGATAGTGCAGCAGCGACTTACATATACGTAGTCTAACCTACTGGCTATCATATTTAGAACGCTGTTGGAGCAGGCCCTCACCCTGCGCACTAAGGAGGCACACACTTTTCGCATAGTTGTGTAAAATCTGTCTACCTGAGCATCGGCGAACATCCCAGATGCGCTAGAGAAGCGAGGCAACCCCACCAGCTTTCTAAATGCAATGTTAAATTGAATGCGGAGGTCACTGTACGATTTCAGAGTAAATCTAGCCCACAGGTTGCACGTGTACAATGTTGTGCAATACCCTCGGAAGAGCGTAATTTTGACTCTTAGCGAACAGCGCGCAAACCAGCGAGCCAGCATGTTTGCCCTTATCGAATGTTGATGAATGGAAATATTTTTGCTATCTATCTATATCATCACGCCGGATCCCTTGCGGGATAGGCAGAGAGTACAGCGTTCCAACAGGTTCTTTCCTTACATACCTCTTTGGCTTCCTTCACTCTACACGCTCGCCGGTTACGGAGACTCCTGACTTGTCCTTCAGATAAGACCCGGTCTATTTGGTCATGGTAAGATAGTAGACTATCGGAACTTAGAAGACGGAGAATTAGAAGTCTTCCCCGATACCTACATCCTTCCACTTTTGCATTGTGTATCAGTTTTGTCATTCTTTCTTCGGACATTCTTTCTATAAGCCCGAACCAACGGAGCATACCTCTCATCTTTACACCGATACTATCACTTTCATACCTACTCGCTTTCTTACTACGCTGTTGCGAATACGATCGGTCAGCTTCACTCCGCACACCTTTCGCAGAGCTCGCATTTCCACCGCATTTATCCTACTTTCATTCTTCATCTTACATACCCAGCTCTGGCTGCCATATAACAGCGTTGGGAGAAGCAGTCCGTGATGTATGGCCAGCTGCGCCTCTTGGCTTAAGTGCCGGCTCCCAAGTAGCTTTCCCATCGCACCATTCACTCTGTTCCCTGCACTCACTCTTCTCTCTATGTCAGCGGTGTATTTCCCATCCTTACTGAATGCGCATCCAAGATATACAAACTATTATTTACAAAATATGTTTGCTAACCCTTTATATCTTTTTATGACATCCATAGAAAGCAGAAGTGGTGATTTTCTACTAAAAGAAAACATAAGTACGGGCACCTGTCCTGATTGTTCCAGTAACAACTAAGTTATGTAACATATGCTGATTTCGTATATAATATTATATGTTGCTATCTAGATCCAAGATTACTGATTATAAGTAACATATAAAAACTGATTGTATTTGTTGCCTAAAGGTATGGAAGCCATATTATAAAACAATGACTATTTCAATCCACTGATATAAGATATAAAATATAATAGTTTTTTATACAAAGCTACATAATACATGGTGGAAATTTTGATAGATAGAAGATAGTTACTTAGTTGACAACATCGTGAGGAAACCTGCATACCTAAGAGTTTCTAGAAGGTGTGTGAAGTTCGCCAACCCGCACTGGGCCAGCGTGGTGGACTATGGCCTAAGCCCTCTAAGTTTAAGAGGAGGCCCGTGCCCAACGGTGGGACAGTTTCTTAACAGGGGTAATATTATTTATTTTATTTAGAAGATAATTTGAATGTTCCCCACGTCATAATAGACGTGATCACCTATCTCAAGGTGAACATTAATTGCATTTCCAATTACATGCATCTCCATACTTTGGAAGACATGTTAAGCCGTTGGTCCCAGTTGCCACTTCATGTGTTAAACTTCAAGCCACATCAGATGCCTTATCGGTAGCTGGATAAGTTCCAACAGCAGATAGACACACACTAGCCTATAACAATCCGCACTGGATCTGCGTGGTGGAGTATGATTCATGCTTTCTTATCTTGATTTATAAGAAAAGGCCATTATCCAGCATATTAGGACACCAAACACTGATTTTTATACAAGAATAATGCTAAATAGATTATAGTAAGTCTACAAGGATCCATATCCTACATATTTGCGAAAGCTGAGTTGCGAAATTGATATAGATTGTCTGTAGATACCATGGACACAAACCATTAAACTATGTTAAAAAACTAAATAGTCAATATATTTATATTTTATGAAGAGATTCATAAAATCGTCTATCATGCATATACAAAATATGAATAAATGATTTCAAGTAGGACGGTTTTGATAACATAAACAGCAGTTTTATCAAACAGTTCAGTGAAGTCTTAGTTCATCCCATGACCTATATATGTAACCTCGTATTTAGTACTGGAGTCTTTCCAAATGTATTTAAAAAATCCCATGTTATTCTTATATTTAAATCTGGTGATAGATGCTTTGTTAATAATTATATGCCTATACGAGGCATGCCTTTTAAGTTTTGTCATTTGAAGAAAAAAACAGAACTAGAACCTTATAGTACTTTTTATTGTTTTTCAAAGTATTCACCACGTAGCTTAATACGCTTTTCCATTCGCTCAAACCAGTTATTATAACATTTATTCCACTCTAAAGTGGGGGTGTTCAAAATGGCTGACTTGAAAGCGTCGACTGCTTCTTCACCGGACTGGAACCTTTACCCACGAAGACTTTTCTTAATTTTAGGAAATGTAAATAATTTGTTAGGGCTTAGGTCAGGACTGTATGGAGGATGGTCAAGAATTTCTACTTTTTCCTGCTTCAAATACTCAATCGCTTGACGAGCGCTGTGTGAGCTTGCGTTGTCGTGGTGCAGGATGATGCGTCGCTTTGAGTTAGATTTTCGAAGTTCGGCGATGAATTGTTTTAAACAAACTGTGGTATACCACTCTGCGTTAACCGTTCTACGATCTTCAAGTGCAATAGTCGCAACATAACCGGTTTTTCCAACGAACGTGGCCACCATCTTCTTTGAACTGCTTCGAGAACGAACAACTTTAGTCAGCTTTGGCTCGTCTTGAAAGACCCAGATTGTAGATTGTTGTTTGGAATCAGGATTGTAGGCATGGATCCAAGATTTGTCATCACTGATGATGTCGTAGACGTGATTTGACTCTCCTCGATTGAACCTTTGCAGAGTTTTCTTACACCATTTGACGCGTGCCGCCTTGTGATCATCGGAAAGCAGATGCGGTATCCAACGGCAAACTAGCTTTCTCACACCAAGCGCTTCATGCAAGATCTTCGGAATGGTTGTCTCTGAGATGCCTAAGAGCCTCTATCTCTCGATACGTCACATGACGATCTTCGAGAATTAGTTGTCTCACAGCAATGATGTTATCTTCAGTGAAGGCGGATTTTGGGCGTCCTTCGCGAGATTTGTCACTAACACTATTATGTCCACGCTGGAATTCTAAATACCAGCGTTCGACAGTCCGCAGACATGGGACTTTATCACTAAACACAGATGTTAGCTCTTCAAAACACTGAAGCCGTGTCAGGCCTCTTCTAAAGTTGTAGAAAATTATTGCACGAACATTTTCCTTAGAAAGATTCATTTTCGTACGTAACCTGACAGATTCCAATCGACGCTGTGACTAAACAATAGCATTAATCCTAATACTGTCAACTGTTTTGAGATTCAAAATTGAAACACATTCGAATATAGAACAGTTCCAAATTCAAAATTGCCGGGAAATATGGAAACGACAGAACTTAAAAGTATGCCTCGTATCAATTATGCCAACCATGTCTAAAATTATAGAATGCCTAAAATAAAAATAATAAAAAATCCTCGCTATATTTTTAGATTCAGCAAAGGCGTTTAACACAGTGTATTAAACGCCGCAGCTGAATCTAGTGTCTCTCTTGTGTACTATATGAATAAGGGGGCTTCCTCTAAATCTTATCAGTATCTATCTTTCAGAGAGAGATAGTTAAATAGACATTTGGAAAAGTGTAGAACTTCCTATCAAGGCCTCAGGGTAGTACTTTAGGACCTATATTATTCTAAATTTATATAAACTACTTTTCTCTAATCAGACCGCAAAATGGAAAAAATGTTTCTTTTGCCGACGATACGCTTTTAACTTTTGATGGTGAGACGTGAAAGGAAATATATTTGCATCCTCAGTTATGTTTAAATTTAATTTGTAACTTTCTTAATAATAATCAACTTGTTTTAAACGTCGATAAGACGAAATTTATAACTTACTCATTATCAAATCAATACCAACCCCATCTTGACTTAACTCACCAAGCATGTGATCTAACTATAAATAGCACCTGTAGTTGCCCCAAATTAACAAACGCCCCAAATTAATGATCAACTTAATTTTAAAGAACAAATTACCACATTAACAAATAGAATCCGTAAGCTTATTTTTATTTTTAAAACACAGTCATGGAGCAGATACCATTATCAGCAAATCAGTTTACTTTGCACTATGTCAATCCCTTTTAATATATTGCATCACTTCAGCTGCTAAATCGCATTTACTTAATTTAGAGCGTGCACAGAGAACCATTCCCAAAGTAAGTTACTTTCTTTCCATTTTACATCCTACTTATGCACTTTATTAGCAATGCGATATTTTAACCGTTCGACTACTACAAAAAATTTTAAAGAAACATTCAGATTTACCTTTTGACACCCAAATTATAAGTGATAGAAGGCAAACAACATCTATTTTTAAATCAAAAAGATTTAACACTAGTTTTTCCCATCGGTTCTACATTTTCCTCGAAACATATCCCTACAACATCATCCATAAAAAATATAATAATAATGGTACCATTCCGTAAATGCAAAACCAGGGTCAGTGCATGGCTAAATAATCTGGATTATTATGAAACTGAAAACCGATATCTTGAATTTACGAAATGATATTTTAACTTTATATTGTGAAAATAAAGATAGATTGTACATACACACGCTTTTATACGCATATACACATACACCAGACACACTCTCTCTCTCACACACACACACACACACACACACACACACACATAAGCGCGTGCGTGCAAGTTTCATTCATTCAAACAGTTAGCTAATTTTTTTATTATTACTACTTTCATTCGCATCTGTTTTTCTTTTATTTTTTGTTATATTAAATTTAGAAGTATTACAGTTACTTCATTTGTCACTTTCCACAACGTGGAGAACCTGGTGATCTGTAAACAGGTTTTCACGCCTACTTCATACACTTGTCTCAATTAATTGTATTGTAAATTTTAACATATAGGTATGCTGTAAATGCTGGAAAAATAAATATTATTATTATTATTAATTCTTTGGTTTGCTTTTCTCGTTTTTTCACCGGTTTTCAGATATACGAGTACACGGGCCTAAGCCAAGTGCATACCAGTTCAAGAATGAGGATTTAAACTAATTTGAGAGAATACGTTCGGTTGGAGAGTTAATAAGTTCATATTTGTGGAGTGCCTGGTTATAGAATAAATAGGTAATAATGTATGAGTGGTATCTTCTTCAGTATTTTAAAGTCTTGAGGGATTGATGCAGTTGTTTGGGTATTACTCCTGTAGTAGATAACACAATTAGGACTATTATTATTAATAACTTCCATGTAAAATTTTATTGGCACAAAATTAACAAAACAATATTAAAAAATAAGGCAATGTATCAATTGATTGATAAGATATTAATTAACGTAACAATTCTGTGAATTGCTATCATTATGGTTATCGTTCTTAAAAATCCATTGTACAATCAATGCATCGATATATGACAAAAAAACGCAATCTTAATTATAATCAAACAATTTAATTCTGTTGCTCTTGCCGTATTTCTAATAATACAAATTGCACACACTGACCTCGTCACCAAGGCCGAAGAATCCCTTACCCCTGAGCTGATTCAGAACACTACGGCTAGATACCTTGTTAATACCCTCTCCATTAACCTAGGCTAAGGCCATTCTTCGCAGTTCTACTACTGCTAGACAAGGCCTTAGGCTGGCATTACATGTTGGACGTAGCTTGCTTGCGTATAAATAGTCAAAATAGACTAGGCTAATGCTTAGTCTCCTCATTGCTCATCATCGGTGGCCTAGCTGGCCAAGTACAGGCGCACGCCCATAGGAATACGATTCGTTTGGTGTATCTTGTTACCTCTCAGGATCACTCGCCACGACTCGTGCCACTTTGGATAGTGACGGTTTTTTTGCACCAATCAGCTGCACTCAACAATTCGTGTCCAGATATTTATCCACCATGTCAGTATGTGCTTGGAGACCGTCACGTTTGAACTTAACTGCGGCACTCGCCAATACCACCCTCACGGTGGCTAAGGCTTGATCAATATGTATAGATCGTACATAAATTAGGGTAAGAGGATGATGGGAATCCTTCCCCTATTAGATCTAGTGCGAATTGATGGAGACGGATTTGTTAAATGTGATTAATTCCGACACCCACATTCCCACCACTGTCACTAATAGCCCACGGATACTTCGAGGTTTAAATACGTTGGGAAGTTCCGTGGTTGTTGACTTGAAACTCGCAACAAACTTAATTAGAAAAAATCTATCTATCTATCTATATCATCACGCCAGATCCCTTACGGGGTGGACAGAGAGTACAGAGTTCCAACAGGCTCTTTCCTTACATACCTCTCTGGCTTCCTCTACTCTCATAGTTCGAAAAAATAAAATAGAAATTCAATTTAATTCCTATTTTCTTTTTTGAAGAAAAGAAGAAAATGGCAGGTTAGCCAAAATGAAGGAGAATCCTCCTAAAATGAGCCCAGCCGTAAAATACTACGGTGAAAATAAAAACTTAACGAGGCCTATTAGTGAGCCATGAAGCTCACTTGATTCTAGTAAAAGGTATGGCGAAAACGCTTAAACGCACGGAAATTTTCCCAAATTTTTAAAAGGCCTTTTTAAGAACTACTTCGCTACGCTCCTTTACGCTCATTGTGCCAGAGACTGCACTCCCAAAGGGCGTGATGTGCTGATCGTTCATACTCGTTATTGGATGTGGAACAATGACGTACCAGTGCAGGCACTAGATTAAAAGAAAATAATTTATTCTTGAAGTTGCTATGGCCTGTGGGAAATTCAGCCACACAGTGGTCAACCTTTAACCATATTCCCGCCAAAAGCTCACACACAGACGGGCAGAAGAGTTAAAGGTAACTTGTCTTCCCTGCCATTCGGTCAGGAGACATTCATAGACGATTGAATTCTTTCAAGTGGATGAGTAAAATACATTGGCGTGCACCTTTGAAAATCAATATCGAAAGGATCTGTACTCACCGTTCTGCATACTCTACATAGTATAATATCAAGTCCAAGTGTTGACACTATAGCTATTTGGACGGCGCAGCCCATAGAGGCAAATTTGTGACTACCTGCTCTAAAATTTAATTTGGTTTTCAACTTGGCCAAAACTACCATATTGAGCTATAACCGGGACCAACAGATAAAGAACGGAGATAGTTAAAAAGGGAAATGTCTCCAATAATTATAAATCAGCATCCACTGTC
This sequence comes from Phalera bucephala, assembly GCA_905147815.2. NCBI lineage: Eukaryota > Metazoa > Arthropoda > Insecta > Lepidoptera > Notodontidae > Phalera > Phalera bucephala. Next base: position 10,111,098 of record LR990632.1, on the reverse strand, counting down.
CCGTTGCTGAGTAAAGGCAGCACAAATGGCAAAATTCACAAATCGATGTGAAATAAATTACCCTCTATCATGTGTACACAGCGAGTATAAATGGAGGAAGGTTTATAACTACGAGGTGTTGGAACTTGTCAAGGCGTTCAACTTGGCTTGAAGACTACTCTACATCAAGTGGAAGCCAATATCGAATTTATAGTTTAATTTATTTATTTTATTTGAAAAAAAAACGTAGCCCCACTCTAGGATTTATTCCTGTATCGTGCGTTTACAAACATGCAAATTCACATACACACATATCCAGACCTAAATAAATAAATGTGGGTCACACAAAGATTTTCCCCGTGCGGCAATCGAACCCGCGACTATTAGACACAGTGGGTGGAGCGGCTTAAGCTCTTAACCACTGCGCTAAATCGTCCGTCTAGTAGTCCGTCTAGTATTTATACTATATAAATAGTAATAATATGTTGCCTATAAGCGGCGCGTGGTACGTATATAGAAGCAATCTTAACTCGCAATCATCTTAAATGCATATTTCTTCTAAATCAACAATCCTGTAGCTATCAGATAACAACGCATTCACCATAATTACAGATCATATCCGATAAATTCGACAACTGTAATTAATGATAAATTACTGTATAAATATCAGTTAGGCTCGAAATTCCCTGCATTTTAGTGGAAAATTTTGCCAAAATGAAGTGGTTGGTTGTTGCAGTACCGCTACTTTTAGCGGCTTTGGCGTTTGCTGAGGATGTCGAAGATAATGGTTTCGTTCTAGCTGAAGAGTGCGATCTAGAAGCGTGTAAACTACCCGACTGTAGATGCTCATCTACTGATATTCCCGGAGGCCTGTTACCAAGAGATACACCGCAGGTTGGTTCAATTACATTGCTAAAATCTTAGTTCAAGCGTATCTTTGACGTGATAAGAGAAAAACATTTTTAAAAAGTGATTTAATTTGATTAACGTATTGGACAACTTGTACAATTATATATATTTTAACCAAGGAATTCTGAAAACCTCGCAAAATTGTTTTAAACAGATTACGCAGTGAGTGACTGTTTTCGAAAGACTAATTGAGCTTCCTTGATGGAAGTTTAAGAATTTTAATCTCTCGAATAGTACTTGTCAGTACAAACTATTGCTTGTACTATAGCGACACTTTTCATACATTTAAATGGAATTGGTATCAATAACTTGTAGTTATAAAACTGTATATTTTTTATTATTTCCAATAAGTGTTATCATAGTAGGTAATGTTGGTTGTGATGGGTACTATTACCTGTTTTAATCTTTAAGCGTTCTCTTACACTTTCGATATACTATTGACAATATAAATAATATATACCTTCAATTATTCCAGTTCGTAACAGTAACTTTCGACGATGGACTTAACATGGGAAACATGCGGACCTACAGGGAGGTCCTTTACGGCCGTAACAACACTAATGGCTGCAGCGCTGGAGCCACTTTCTACATTAGTCACGAGTACACCAACTACCAACTTGTCAATGAGTTGTATAACAATGGCTTTGAAATCGCTCTCCACTCGATCAGCCACAAAACGCCACAGACCTTCTGGGCTACCGCCACTTATCAAGATTTGAAGGAAGAGATTGCGGACCAAAGGGTGCTTATGTCTCATTTCGCTAATATCCCTTATGACGCTATTAAAGGTTAGTATTTTGTATTTTTTATATTTTTACACGATAGTTTTAGATTTAGATCTTGGTGAAATTCGTCGATAAATACGGGAGAGATAGAATGTAAAGCAGGTCGCTGAGGCCGGCCATCTTTTTGGAGACTATCCTGCAATGGACGTCTTTCGGCTGGTGTCAATGATTCTCATAACATAAAAATATTAGACAGTGGTTAGATTAGTGGTCGAATACGTGCTTGTTCACAAGTTTAACCGTTCAAGAAGGGTTGCGGTTCTCTTGGCAACAAATTAGTATACATTTTTTTCAGAAATAGAAAAATGTCCCTAATAACAGGTATTAGGGGCATTTTTCTAGTCTTCAGTATATTTATAAAAATAATTTAAACTTAGACCGACCGACGACCGACGATGTTATCGATATTGGCATATTAACATATAAAATTACGAAATGAAAAAAAAAGAACTTATTTTCGTTACTGCTAAAATTTAGAGAACAACCTGATTGGTATTCTTATTTCATCTGGTAAGATCAGCTGACTTTATTCAAACTAAAGAATTCTGAAGGAAAACTAACTCGTTAACGGCTAGTAATCTGGCTACACCAATTCGTGAATTTTCAGTTAATTCGATTTGTATGTGCATTTGTAATATAAACAATTACTACCATAAGATAGTAATAATGAAATTATATTATTAATTATTTAATGAAATTAACATAAAAAAATTATTTCTAGGGGTCCGTGCACCATACTTGCAACTGGCGGGCAACACCAGCTTCCAAGTGATGGCCGATTATAACTTGGAGTACGATTCCTCCTGGCCTACAATAACGTTCACCAACCCTGGTCTTTGGCCCTACACCTTGAACTACGCGTCTATCCAAGACTGCCAGATACCTCCTTGCCCTACCGCCTCGATTCCCGGCCCTTGGGTTCAACCTATGGTGTCTTGGACTGACCTTATGGGATTCCCTTGCGCCATGGTTGATAGCTGTTTTGCTTTGTAAGTATACATTACAGCTATTTTACCCATTGATTGCATGTCCCTTCTTTTGTAGTAGTGTATAAACGTAGCGCGGTTGTATTAAGCTTTTTCTCTGTTGGGATATTTATTTAAGTGCCCTCGTTAGGACTACGCCCACCAACTACTTGAATTCGATCAAGCAGTTACTTACGAAGATCACCTTATTTTTTTGTTTCATATGCATCTTACGCTTTCGTACCATGGTGTACATAACAATCATCAAGGATAAGCTGTGCTCGGGTCGGTTAGTCTAGGATGGGTAATCGTTTGTGGAATACAAATTTTTCAGCGTTTCCGTGCTTCGAAAATTACAATTAAAGCAATCCACGTTCCACTTAAAGCAATAATCATTAGACCAAGTTGAATAGCCGCTTTATAGGTGGCATGATAAGTTCCAACAGCTGATGGCCACAAATCTGCCTTCACAAAACAACACTAGGTCAGCGTGAAGGTGTATGATCTTATCACTTATCAAAAAGGCCAAAGAGATTAAGTTAAAAGACTAGCCCGCTAAGTTTTTTGCCGGAGCTTCTCTGTAGAGGCCGCGTTCTGATCCGGTAGTAGATTTAAAAAATGTAATAATTTGACATTCGAAGTGGCCTAAACAAATAAATAATTTTTGACTTTGACTTTGACAATCTCACCTCGATTCGTGGGAGAAATTCTTTGCCTAGCAATAGGTAGTAGTACCTAAAGGCTGATCAATTATCTTATATCATTATTATTAACAGCCCTGACCGTGAAGATGAAGATGCATGGTACAGATTCATATTGACTAATTTTGAGAAGCATTACTTCGGCAACCGCGCTCCCTTCGGCTTCTATATCCACGAGTGGTATCTGTCTGCGTACCCCGCTGTAAAGCATGCAATGATCAGATTCCTGGACCTCATTAACAACTTGAATGATGTCTTCATGGTGAGTTTTGAGGATTACTGATGCGCATTAGCACGATAGCAATCCACTATTAATTCTTTGTAAGTAACACCACACCAGGAATATTTGATTTAAGGTTTCGCCACATAGTTGACGCAGCGCGACGGAAGCGCGACGGTGGTGGCGGCTTGGAGAGTTATGGATAGGAATGTATAGGAGACGCCACATAGCGCAGCTCCGCTCGGCGCGACGGCAAACGTCACAACGCCGTCGCGCTCGTCGGCTATTTAACCAAACTTTTATCGTGGACACGTTTTATAAACATTAACCAAACGACGCCCACTCCAAGATAAAATAGTCCCCAATGAACGCCACGATAAATGACTTCGAGCTGCATGTATCCAGATTTTACCCAAGTCTATCACCTTCACAAGTGGTCGATCGTGGTCGCCACTTGATACTCAAGGGTTCTCGAATGACGAAAGACGTGAATTGGGGAGCTTTGCCACAAGATGGACTGGTGATCTGGATGCGTTTACAACATTAAAATCATAAACACCCATGCCAAAGCAATCATTTTTGGGTCACACAAAGATTTGTCCCATGCGGGCATCAGACCCGTGACTCAATCCAGTAAACAAACTGACCTATATGTTCACAACGCCGAAGTACTGAAATATAGTTACCAGGTAAACCATATTTGCAGGTGAATTCAATAGAAGTGGTCGAATGGGTGAAGAACCCGGTGCCAATTCCGGAATATACTCAGAAGTCCTGCAATACCTTCATCCCTACGGACTGCAGTCCCGCCTTTTGCGGCCCACTCGTCGGGGAAGAGACTCAGGTTTGTATGATACTAAATTAAATACGGAACAGATCTCATTCAGTCAACTTAATATCCTAAACATGTACACTAGAAACATTTGGAACATGATCATCAAAAATCTCATACATACATAAATACACTCACGCCTTTATCCCACTGGGGTAGGCAGAGACTACAGTTTGCGACATACTACGAATCTAACACACCTCATTCGCTTCATCTACGTTCATACATCTCTTCATACATTTCCGTCTCTTTAGAGTGGTACGCAATTGACCCTTTTCATCAATCAATCAAAAATCTCAAATATATCATAATCGTATTAGACTTAGATATTATTCGTACCAGATAACGAATCACGACAGCTAAAGAACAGCCGCTCTTAGTCATACTTACGCATCTTTACCTACCAGTAGCTAGCAACTGTAGAAATCAGTTTTGGATTAATAATGACCGCAGATGTTCTTATTAAATAAACTACCTAGTTTTAGCAAACTTTTGCATTTTACGCGTTAACACGTTGGCTATGGTTGGATTGAACTAATTCGAAGCAAGACCACGCCCATACTTGGGCTCTTATTTTTCGGACCGTTTTTCGGACTGTCACCTTTAATCTAGTACGAATCAATGAATCGATCTAACATATCAATGTTATCAACCTAGCAGGCTTGTTGAAAGAACAAAAATGAAAAAGAAACACTTTCTCGCCTATAATTTCCAAACGGAGCTGACGAAAGTGACTTACACTCACGATTTTGTAAAAAGCGCGGAGATCTTGAAACCCTATCGAAGAGTCGATACCAGCTACCCTGGTGTTTTACTACTTAAGAGTCCTTTACGCCTCGCGGAAGTCCTATGCAAATATTTCCCAGGATAAAAAGGGCGACCCTAATGCCAATGCCTATACTGGTATAATTTTAGAGTTCAGACTACTATTGACAATTTCTCAATAACCCCAGTTCAGTCACATGGAACAATTATGTTGTGAAAGTGGCTGGCAAATTGTGGAATAGACTACCACAGGACAGGAACGAAAGACGTGATAGGGGAGAAGCCTACACTCGTCAGCGGGTAGATACAGGCTGATTGATGATGACAACGATAATGATGTTTAGAGTCCAGAACGTGGAGATTGCCAGCTGCACTGTCATTCAAATGTTAATATGTTTTTTTGTCCCCAGAAGGAATACTGGTTGCAGATTTGTAACGTTTGCCCAATTACGTACCCTTGGGTTGGAAATCCACTCGGCCAATAATCAAAATAGCATAATTTTTATAAATATTTTAAATAAACGTTAATTTATTTGGACAGACTTTTTATTATTCAATCATCTCTCATCTTATCTCATTTTTAGGGTTTCGTACCTCAATCGGTAAAATGAAACCCTTATAGGATCACTTCCTTGTCCGCCTGTCCGACGGTTATCACCCTTTTTCTCACGGCTAGAGGTATTAAATACGAAGGTCTACGGTCCCCTGCTGGTGTACAAAAATAAGCTTCTAAGTAAACCCAAATAAAATTCATGCCCATTTAAAGTCACTCCTCAGAAATTATAGGGCACTTCCCGTTAACCTAGAACCATGAATTTTGGCAAAATCCTAAAATTGATAATTTATAACTATATCATATAAAAATAATTATTTTCCCTCAATTCCGATGAAAAATTAAGATGGCGCCGTCTAGTGATGGTTTGTGGAACTATGCTTCTTTATCCACCCCACAAAGGATCTGGCGTGATGGAGTATAGACAGACAAAGAGAGTGAGCAAAGGAAAAAATATGAGGATTGTTAATTTATAATTACATCATAAAAAAAAATATTATTTACCCTCAATGCCGATGATGACTTAAATTAGTTACATTTTGTGGAACTATTTTGTATGGTGTATAAATATTTTCTCGACTGACGGACGTAAATTTGATAAGATTGTCGATTTCTTATTTTATGTTCATATGAAATGAAAATTAAATGAAGTAAAAAGAGGGCTTTTTATGGACTGCCTCGGTGGTCTAGTAGGTACCGTATGATGCGTACAGAGATCGCGGAAGATCTCGTACCAATTGTAGGGCAGGCAAAATGTAGTTTTTCTATCGAAAAGTTCCCAGTATCAGACCGGGGTCTGAAATTTTCCCGGTATAATGGCAATATAGCCTCGCTCCTGTTACATTGGCACGTAACATTCTCAGCAATAAGTTGGTGTGAGCACACAGAATACCTCTGCCACTCCCGCTTGGGAAATGTATCTCGGTGTATATGATTTTTTTATACGGAAATAATTGAATGTCAACGTTGTTCATTTAAATTGTAAAATATATAAAATACAAAAAAAGTAAATATTTTCACGCCTATATTCCCCAAGGATGAACGTTAGGTCTTATGCAATAGGGGTCCAGCCTAATACCTTTACATCTGGCACAATACCAGTTGATAATGGAAATATTACTATAGAAAAATTACATTTGATCCGACCTGGAACTGGAACTCCTAACCTCGTGATCTCTACAAAAGTAACGGTCCCGCTGCCAACAGCGTTGAATATTTACACACACACAATGTCTGTCTTTCCGGTTCAAATCTTACGATCCAAGCACTTACGGGTATCCGATTGAGCTGAAATTTGGCTTACGTATGTAAGTCCGGTGACAATGCAATATTATGGTACCATCCATGGAGCTGGTCTGATAATGGAGTCGAAAGGGGACCATGTGAACATGTTAACTACACAACAACCACCTAATAGTAATGCAGGACGCCCTCAGGCTAGGTGGAGCAATGACCTTCATAGGGCGGCTGGCAGAAACAGGATGCGAGTAGCCGAAGATCGTACCCAGTGGCGTGCACTTGGAAAGGCCTATATCCAGCAGTGGACTGCTATAGGCTGATGATGATAATGATGATGATGATAACCACCTCGTGTTTAGGCTTGTTACATTGATATTGACAAATACTATACAACCAGATAAAGTTCAGGTTCTGATGATGAAATGGAAAAGTCCCTAACGCCGTGTTTAGATTCGTTGGAGTTGTCTTGAAGAGTTCTGTAGACCCGGGTGGTGTCCAGGGTCTAATGATCGAGCTGGAGGGTGGCCAATAGAACTACCCAATCAACATAACCCCGCCGTGTTTGGCCTCGTTGGATTTATCTTAACGAGTTCTATAGACCCGGATGATGTCCAGGGTCGGATGATAAAACCGGAGGGTGGCCAACGAAACTACCCAACTACTCAACATAACCCCGCTGTGTTTGGGCTCGTTAGGTTTATCTTGACAAGTTTTGAGGGCCCGGATGGTGTCCAGGGTTTGATGATGGAGACGATAGGTAGCTTACAGAACTACCTAACTATTCAACATAACCCCGCCGTGTTTGGGGTTGTTGGATTTATCATGATAAGTTCTGTATAGCCGGTTTATGTTCAAGGTCTGATGATGAAACCGGAGGGTGGCCAACGAAACTACCCAACTACTCAACATAACTCCGCCGTGTTTGGGCTCAGTGGATTTGACTAGACGAGTTCTATAGACCTGAATTATGTCCAGGGACTGATGATGGAACCGGGGGATGGCCAACGGAAGTACCCAACTACTCATAATAGCCCCGCCATGTTCTGGCTCGTTGGATTTGTCTTGACGAGCTCTGTAGATTCAAATGATGTCCAAATTTAGATGATGGAGCCAGAGGGTGGCCATCGGAACTACCCAACTACTCAACATAGTTCCCCGTATTTGGGATCGTTAGATTGGCTTTGATGAGTTCTATAGACCCGAATGATGTCCAGGGTCCGATGATGGAACAGGAAGGTGACCAATAGAACTTCCTAACTACTGAACATTATCCTGCCGTATTTGAGCTCTTTGGATTTGCCTTGACGAGTTTTATAGATTCGGACGGTATCCAGAAACTGATGATGGAGCCGGGGGGTGGCCAACAGAACTACCCAACTACTCAACATAACCCCACCGTGTTTGGGCTCGTTGGATTTGTCTTGACGAGCTCTATAGACCCGGATGATGTCCGAAGTCAGATGATGGAGCCAGAGGGTGGCCAACGCAACCACCCAACTACTGAACATAGCTCCACCGTGTTTGGGCTCGTTAGATTTACTGTGACGAGTTAAGGCTTGTTGTTTCTGACTTGAGAAGTACCATAGTGCTTGTCGATCTCCGTAGTGTTTTTGCCATAGGATTTTTGCTATAAAGTTTTTCAGTTATTTTTTTGCTTTGGGCTTAATGTAGCTCGAGGCTCCATTTTAATTTCATTGGTAATTGATCTTGGTATATAAAAATATGAACTCCTTAACGACAAACAATAAGAATGTGTAGATTGAGTTATTATGAGTTTATGTCCATCCTATAGACACCTTACTATAGAACAAAACAAAATATTAACGGACGCCAAAAAGTAGGTTCACAATTAATCTTTATACATATTTTTATGTATGTTAGACGATAACTTCTTCGTTCATAAACCGATTTTAATGTTCATATATAATTATAAAAAAAAAATCATTATTGCGAAAATACGACGGACAATATTTAACTACGCTGAGGAGTTACTATGGCCCACTTCCGCCTCAGTCCCCCTTCGCTACCTAGGTAAATGGTACTTGTCTAGTGAAATCAAACGAGCCCAGACACGATAGAGTTACGTTGTATATTAGGCGAATTCCCATGTGCAGTTTTTGTCTACATCACCAGACTCTGGGAACAGTAGTCTTTAGAACTTATCAAAACAAACAAACAAGCCCAAAAATGATGGGGCTATCTTGTTTAGATGAAAAGTTTTTAGGGCCGACGCACATTATCAGATATCTACCTAAAACTATAACAGGTACTAATCAAGACAATCCCAATAGGCTCAAAAACGAAAATCGATTGCAGTGCAATCTATCAGAAATAATTCAAAGATAGATTTTATTAAAATAAATTGACATGCCTAGACCATAGCTCAGTCATTTTGGCACTCGCCTATAGCGCTCAAAGGCCGCCCAGAAGTTCACGAATGTAGTATTGGCCCTCGTTTCGGCTGGTTTTCTGCCGAAACTGAAACTACAAATTTTGCGCTGGAACTGGCCAGAACCGAAACCCTCAGAGTGCGCGTCCTACTTGCATTTGTCCAGTTATTCTTTTACATATTAATCTCTCTAGAGTCAAACATCCCCGTATGAGACAAAGTTTAGTGTGATTCTTATTTGTAAACGCAAATAAGAATCACACAAAACTGTAGTGTAAACGTGTTTTAAGATAAAAGAAAAAAAAATATGTAGGAGTCATCCACATCAAAATTGTGTTAATGAAGGAGAATATTTCAAAAACCATATAAATTTCTAATACATTTACTTCAATTTACATCAAATAGTAACTATTTTATATCCAAATTGGTAATTCTAAGTCTTACCACAAAATCGATGGCTTAAAATTAGACCATATTTTATAAGAAAAATTATAATCTAATCTTTAAGCTGATTCTTTAAAAGTGGCATAGTCTTGTTAATTTGGTTTAGAAAATTATAGTACAACCAACTATCGATTTTCTTTATTATTGGGCAAAGAAGACGTCAGATTATACGAAAAATGTTGATAAATGTTTTGAGTTGGCAAAGAGGTAATTCACTTAATTTGGATAAGTTCTTCTTTGGATATTAAATATTAATCAACTGAGATTTTCTACTAAAGAAAATAACTCTGAGATAGCTAATTCAATCAAGTATATTTGGCTGAAATAACACATTTTAATTTTTTGGATCCTTCTGCTTTCTTTTGCAATAATTTTTCACCATAAATGCCTGATTCGATTATTAATCTTAATCCTTAACGCAAAAGGTACAAAATCGCAATTGAACGTCTATCAAAATCATTTAAGATGTTTTCCAAAGATTCTACAATCTGACGTCACCCTTTTAAAATCGCCAACTTTACATCTTTTACAATAGAACTACATACATATTAAGTACTTAAATATCATTGGTGATACGTATTGAGTCAATGAGAAAAATCACTTACACACTAAAAGTACAATAAACAATTTTAATTCTTATATTCAGTATATTAAGTATAAATTGGCAAGTGTAAAATTTTGAATTAGTTTTGTCTTGATGAGAAGGTAAGATAACATTAGAGAATCGAAAAAAAAACAAATGACAACAACAGAACTACTTCAGAAGCCTGCAAAATCTTTAAACTAGCTTAGAAGAAATGAATTATTTGAATGTGAGTGAAGTAGTAGGTTTAAGGCCTCCTTTATATGCCACTATATAATCACTCAACTATTTAACTACCAAACTTCTGAATCATAATATAATATCAGCCTATACTGCCCACTGCTGGGCAAAGGCCTTCCCTCACAAATCGAGGTGAGTGAGATTAGGTCATACTCCACCACGCGGACCCAGTACGGGTTGGTGGAGGCAGGTTTGTGGCAACCCACTGTTGGACTTATCAGTCCGCCTTTAAGGCTTCCACCTCGGCTTAACGACTACCACATTAAGTGGTAACCGGGACCAACGGCTTAACGTGCCTTCCGAAGCACGGAGACGCTCGAATATGAAAATGCCACAAACGGTCACCCATCTCAGGCCGACCGAGTCGAACGCTGCTTAACCTTGGTGATCGGTAAGAACACCGCGGTCGCACAGCGCTACGAGCGCCTGAATCATAATCATTCTAAAAATATTCAATCAGTTAAAACAAATATTTCTAAAACACCAAATGAAAATTGTTAGCTGGTATCATATACATTTCATAAGTGTCAGTATAAAGTTGGGCCATAGAATCATCACCAATTTCATTATCATGATGAATAAAACCATTAACTTCTGTATAGGCAAAAAAAAATATTTTTTTATCATAATCTTGCAATATACGGACGATTTAGCGCAGTGGTTACGAGCTTTAGCCACTCCGCCCACTGTGTCTAATAGTCTAATAGTTCGCTTCCCGCACGGCACAAATCTTTGTGTGACCCACGATTATTTGTTTCGGTCTGGGTATTTGTATATGTGAATTTTCATGTTTGTAAACGCACCTACGACACAGGAATAAATCCTAGTGTGAGGGTACGTTTAAAAAAATATCTTATCTTCTCAACAAAACTATATTACAATAGACACTGACACAATTATATCTATTTATAATACATAATATCACTATAGAGTATTTACAAATAACATTGACGATTACGATGTAAGATGTTATATATGAAAGTGTTAATTCTTAAAGGAATAAAGCTATCACATTCCTAATAAAATAAGTTACTAGTGCTATTTAACTTATTAAAATATTTACAGTTGATGATTTAATTAGATATATTACAGAGTTTCGATAAAAAATAAAAAGTGAGAGTATTAAATTTCTTTTTATTCACGTAGTCGTTGTAAAAATACTTTATAAAGATGGCTTTAATATCTGTGACATTTGAACAAAAATGAATATACTCACAGTCATTTATTTATTTATTTTTATTTGGACATCCAACAGCTTATTACCTACAGAGTATAAGTTTACGTAATGTTATCATTCTTCGCCAATTAAAGGATATCACTACATACAATAAGTCCGCGCCAAGATATACTCCTTAAATTTAAAGTATTACTTCAAACTATGTAACGGAAAATGATGAATATATTTATGCTTGTGTGTTAAGGGATAATACAAGGATCTTTTAGCCCGCGGCCAAAATCGATGAGTGTGTGTGTGTGTGTGTGAATGATCTACGCTGTTGACCGCGGGTCTTTACAGCTTCACCGGACAAGAGGGCGAACGTGCAACCACTACGCTCGAGCCAGAAGGGCAAGGGGGCAACTAGCTCAAGGGCGCCTCAAGCTTCAGGCCTCAGCTTGGGCAGTCGCTATGGGGAAGCGCGTACACTAGGTGTCGTCGTGGTGCTCTGCACCGGCCGGCTGGCAAGGAATTCTTCGGCCTAGCCGGCGAGGTCGGTATCTGATCCTGCGGTCAAAATCGAAACTAACGCTGTCATACAGTAAAATGTCACTTCATGACAGTTGCTGAGTTGCCGTTTGCTGTGATATTTACCCAAGTTCTTTTTTTAATTAGTAACCGTGAACATTCCAACGGCTGGGTTGGAATATTTCCTTGGAAGTAGGAAAAATTATTTTCACATCAACGCCCCTCTTTCAATATCATCTATGGGCCAAAAGATCCTTGTGACACTATACTTTAGAATAGTGATAGTGGTAGAACTTTAGGCATAACGGTATGTGGTTTTTAACTTTCAGTTTCCGACCCAATAATAAGATTTTAGCAATTGGCATCACTGTCTCAGCAAGTAAGCATAATGTAAATACTCAAGCGTGCAACAGCATTAGGCTATCAATTTTTAAACTCCCGCTACAAAAACCTGACAACAAAGTTAGTACCAACCAACCATAGCGAGTGAAATAACGTAGGTAGGCCCTTAAATGGGGGAAAGCGGGACAGAATATAATTACAATATTGGAGACTCTTCTAGTAACGAGATCTTATACTAACTCACTTATTTTTTTATTGAAACTATGTAACATATCAGGAATGATGAATTAAAACAATGACACGAACGACATCATTTCCCTGGTGAGGTAGAAAATCAATTACACGATAAAGAAAATATTATTTACACGTTCACATAAATAAGAAATTTTAGCCTTAAAATATTCTAGACTACGTATTAACAGAAGCGCTATTTACAACTTTGTACATTATAAAAATAAAATAAGTTAGTAATACTGTAAATAATTTTAAAGCTTACCGTCAGAAAATAAATGTCCACTAATATACTACTTAAAATTCAATATCAGTCAGTATTTTTGATGTAAATAATGAATTAGGTAATAATAAGAAGATCAGATTCAAACTACAAAAAAGACAACATTAAATGAAGAAGAAGATTATATTAGTAATAATGACCTGTATATTTCTGAATTAAAGTTCCAATAATTAAAATGCTTTATTAATTGTAACATATAAATTATTGATACCGTATTTATCAAAGAGATATGAATTGTAACATGGTAAGTTGAAATCATAATTCAAAAATAAACTGAAGTAAAATTTGGCTACCGATTATAGAATCTGCTGAAACGTGTTAAAAATCTGTTGATATTATGTTTTAAAATAATTATTTGATTAGAAACCAAAATAATAACTTATGATCTTGATTATTTAAATACGCAATAGCTTCTATGAGCTCTGTATGTTGGTTAATAGTCACTTCCTACCACACTTACTTCATCTGGAGTGCAATCACTAATTATAGCAGTATTTTTATTTACTTTTAATCATTTAAGTCAGAGTCATGATAATACATCCACCCTTATTTTTCAGTTTCTTAACCTTGAAGCATTTTATTTCTTGCTTGGCCAATTTTCGAAGAAATTACTTCTTCATTGAAATCTACTAAACAGTATTAACTGTCAATGATTTTTTTAGTCCGCTCCGTGCAATGAAAGGAAGGGTATGCATTCAGACAGTTCAAATTATTCTGTTAACTTCAACTCTTGAAACCAACCTATTATGTAAGTATTAAACAACTTACAATCCTATCCTTATTACATAGTAGTCGCTTAAACCAATAAATCTTGCAAAACCAGGTGTATTACAAGAACCAATAAAAGCACTACCAAACTCCGTTCACAAAAAGACTTTCCAAAACAGCAGACTTCAACCCACAATAAAACTACTTCGGCCTCTATTTCAGACTTTAAATGTAGACTTTGAAACTTTCCTTCATAAAATTCTAATTACAAACGTGATGGTCGCGTTTAAACCGACAGATTTCACAGTGCACACGGCAGCACCAGACGAAACGGCAACGGCATTTCTCTTCATGATCTCTGACCCTGGTTTGGTAACCTCGACCGCAGCACAGGAGTCTACAACCATCAAGACCCGCGGAGGTCCGGTTGCAGGTGCGCCCTCGAGTGCCAAGGATGCCGATTCTGTGAACAGAAACATAAGATTAATGAATATAGATTAATGACGTTGCAGGCGCAAGAAGAATGTTCAGTTGATAGATTTTTTTTTAGAAGTCGATTGCTGAAATCAGGATAAAAGCGTGACAAACTCCGAATTTTCCCAGCACAAATTTATTATTTGCCAGATTTTATATTACGGTAACTGCCTGAACAAAACAGTCATTTCTGACAATGTGTAAATGAATGAAACATTGTGGGAAAAATAGTGTTTTCTAGAAATTATTTTGCAAATTGGGGTCTGCCTAAGTTTTCTACGGAAAAAATGTATTATCTATCACTAACAATTCTTAGGAAATTACATTTTCATTGTTTAGAGAAAACTTGATGAATATGTTAACAAAAATTTAGATAAAATACTTAGTAATCACGGCCAGCTGATTCCATGAATTTTAACTTTGTTAGTACCTCAGAAACTGAATTGATTTTTTTGAAGAACATAATGAGTGGACATTTAGGCTACTGTCTATATTTAGAATAATCAGAATCGGAATCAGAATATTTTTTATTCATGTAAACCATTGCAGTATTTATGAATCGTTAAAAAAGTAACAGGCTCTACCACCACTTCGGAATGTCATTCCTGTGGAGAAAAAGGACACGAAACTCCACGGTTTTTCTTTTAAAATTACAATCTTTTTCATCTACATTCAGTTGTAGAGTGTGGGAGAACAATGTAGGTCATCAGGTGAGTCTAATATTAAACTATTTATAAGAATGGCTACATGGTTCCTTCATTTACAAAAAAAAGGTACACAAAAAAATTGCATTATGTTAAATTAATAGAAAGAAGAGAGGGAATGTTAACTAATAACAGTTAAATAGGTCGTCATGACTCAAGTACAGCTTGAATAGCGTGTATCCAAACATTTTTATCTTTTAAATAATCTCCTATAAAATCCAATCTTCTTTTGAATAATAGGCTTCCTTACAAAGTATTCGTTTTACACAAGTTTTGAACTTATTTTCACAAAGTTTAGTGACGTCGATTGGAATTTTGTTATAAAATCTAACACAGTGCCCCATGAAAGACGTGTGAATTTTTGACAGACGAAACTGCAGTTGATCTAATTTATTTCTATGCCGTGTATTATAGCAATCCCTATCACCTAGCTGATTAAAAAGATCTAAATTTTTCTAGTTTACATAATGTTTTTATAAATATATTGATATGTGACCATCATGATATTAGCTTCTTTGAACAGTTCTCTTAAAGAGTCGCGTCTACTCAGGTTAAGATGGCCCTAATAGCCCTTTTTAACCGACTTCAAAAAGGAGGAGGTTTATGTTTATGTATGTTCAGCGATATTTCCGTCAATTGTGGACCGATTTTGATAATTTTTTTTGCATTGGGTTCAGTATATCTCCAAGGTAGTCCCATATTAATTTTATTGACATTGACCTTGGACTTAGAAGATACACCAGGGAACTTCTTAACGACAAACAATAGGCATGTGTAAATTGAGATATTATGGGTATTACGTCAATCCTATAGGTACCCTACTATAGAATAATTCACTGGTCACTTAAAATTGTAAAATAAAAATCTTTTATAAAAAAAAGTCTGACATTGAGTCTGATTTTATCTTGCAAATTATAAAAAAAGGTAAACCGACTTCAAAAAATAAAAAAATAAATATTTGAAGTCGGTGCTGGTTGGTGCAGTCGGTTACTTGGCACCGACTTCAAATATTTATTTTTTTGCTTTTTGAAGTCGGTTTACCTTTTTTTATAATTTGCAAGATAAAATCAGACTCAATGTCAGCTGCCCTACCCCACAATAATATACCCTAAGACATGACACTATGAAAGAAGCTGAAATAAACTATCCCCGCGGTGTCCACATCAGTTAGTTGTCTGATCTTCCTTACGGCATAGGCAGCGGAGCTAAGCCTTTTACCTAAATTCTCAATATGAGAACCCCATTGTAACTTGGAGTCAAGCGTAATCCCTAGAAAAGGTGTATCATTGATGAACTCCAGTTTCTCATTGTTCAGTATACTGTACATGATATTGTACAGTACTTTTTACATTTGGCAAAGAAAACCTTATACATTTAGTTTTCTTGTTATTGAGCACTAAATTGTAGCATGTGAACCAGTTATGTAGTTACAAAATAGCTTCTTTCATATTAATAGCTTAGATATGGTCTTAAATGTTGTTAACATCAATAACCTACTCTTATGAAATATAAATCCTACTTACTCTTCATTTGGTTCACAATAATCTGGGGAGTCTTCTAAGTACACCAAGTCTGTCTTGTTCGGTTTCTTCATGTCTGCGTGTAATGGCCTCAGTTTTCTTATGTTCTTGCCTTTTTTCCGCTCCACCACCTGAAGATAGAGACAAAAGAACATTTATCAGCAATTTCATTCTACTTAGACGTCAGCTACTTAGCACTTTTAGTTCCTACATTGATAACTTGGCAAATGTTGTGTTAATTATTTGCCAAAATTTTGTTAACTTATGTATGCAACTTTTGCCTTCATATTTATTTGTTAAATATCCATGATGATTATTTATTTCAATAAATCTTTCTTTCAATCAAAACATTATAGTATCAATTATATAAGCAGTCCTAATTAAAGAGAGAAGATTTGTAAGAGTTTCAGCTGTCAAAATGGACTTTTACTTCAACTTCAGTGTAATTATCCCATCGAATTAGATGTGACATGCTATTTTATTTTGGATAGGTTACATGTCATGACATGTAATCTATCTAATGAAATAGCATTAAAAATAGCGCTATTTAAAATCTACCGCACTTTTCACTGCGTCTATCCCGGCTAAAAATGAAAAATATTTTCAAATTTTCCATATACTTTCCATATGCCCTCATATAAGGATATGGAATGTCTTAAACCACAAACCATATGGGAATCAACAATTCCCATAATATTGTACCCTAATTTCAAAAATTCTATTACACTGTACCCTGATTACAAACATTCCCATAATATTGTACTCTGATATAAAAAATTACCATTATATTTGTACCCTGATATCATATCTTCCCATACCTTTTTCCTAGTTTCCTCTCACCTACCGACCTTAACATGTGAAGCTCCCTCATATCGAGTGGTGAGTGCATCGCCCACTATTCGCAACTGAGGCAGGCGACGCCAACAGACTCGTACTGAGCAAGAACCAGACATGCCGTGGCACTTACAGACGCGCTGCATGCGGCCTCGAACAGCCTGGAAAGAACATTGCACGAAGATTGAGCTCAAGAGCTCCGAAAAAAAATAAGCCTAACACAGTCTCGCCTATACTCCCCAAGTGGGAGTGACAATAGTTTACTGTGTAGACTTTCCATTACACCAGGAACAGGTCTGAACGCCAGATTGCGACTATGATTTTTTTAAGATAGAGAACGCACAGGATCCGGTCTAGGATTCGAACCAAGAACCTTGATGATCAGACCACCAGAGAGATGATCTCTGCTCGCACTATGAATCACTAGATCAACGAGGCAATTAAGAAATAAGGGGACAAAAATATGAAGTGGCCTAACAATAAACCTAAATAATAATGAGTATCTTTGTAGTAAAGTCAAGAGTCTCCGTAACCGGCGAGCGTGTATGAGACGAACTATGAGAGTCGAGGAAGCCAGAGAGGTATGTAAGGAAAGAACCTGTTGGAACTCTGTACTCTCTGCCTACCCCGCAAGGGACCTGGCGTGAGGTTATAGATAGATCTTTGTAGTAAAAAAAGACTTGAAATACAAGATTTTATCATATCACTTATAAAATATTACGTACAATAAGTCGGAGAAATATATTAATAACAAAGAACCAAAACCTGCCGTGTAACAGAAAAGAATTTCTTTTTACTAACTAGCCTATAAACCCCAAGCGGGGTTGGCACAGGTGTACTAGTATACCCACGTTTCGCCGACGATATTAGGTCCCATGTAATAGGGGGCGAGCCTATTGCCATATACCGGGCACAATTCCAGACTTCGGACTCGTACTGGGAAGTTTTCGTTAGAAAAACTACCTCGTGATCACAAAGCGATGCGCTTTGCCACTAGACCAACGAGGCAGAGTTCGGCGTTACTACTATTTATGAACTTTCGTACAATGTTTATCTAATGGTGGATAGTTTATAAACAAAATAATTGTAAAAAAAATATTATTAAAAACAAGCTTTTATGCAGTTAGGTAATGGTCCAATTTAAAACGGCCAATTTCGTGACAAAATTAAATGTGGATACCAAATTTTGGGTCTATGCTGCTGGCCGTTAAAGAGTTCCTTCGTCTGGAGCCAATCCTGTTTGTAGACTTAGATCATGCTTATATGCCCATAAATATGCATTGTCATCAAAACTGACCCAACAGGTCAAATTTCAACTTGCAAGATTTGACCTAACAAACATTGCAAGTAAAAAAGCGTTTGTAATAAAATATTACCCTTCGTCCAGCTTCATTGTTGTGAAGATTTACCAGCCCTTCATCTGCGTTCTTGTCTTCTTTGGAATCCACAAAATCTTTGCTGAACATCTCTCCATACCTTATATCCTGAAATCGGATATGAAATACTAATTTTATTTAGCTTTTTTATTATTTATTTTAACTTAGATGCAGGAAACTCCACTCTTATTCACGAGGTTCGTGTACCGGTTTGCAGTTGTGGGTTTTCCAAAATTTGGCAGTGTCACTTATGTAAAAGAAAATTTGTTTTCAAATAGACCACAATTTTGATATCTATCCATATTACTAAATAAATCGAGCACTACTGACTCCCTACAAACAATAACAGTTCGAAGCTAAGTATTTCAATATAAAAATATTGTATTATTTAATATTTCAATCTAAAATTCCTACAAGTCTTCCTCTCTCGTAAACACTTTGCTGTGCCCGACAGGGTTTATGATTGTTACCTAGCTTTTAAGCTGATCAATGTTACCATCTAAACACTATTGTGGAATGCAAAATAAAATATGAATATGAATATTATAAAACCGTAGGTACTGGGGAAGACCTAAACTATGTTACCATTACCAAATAGACCGAGTGTATCTGAAGGACAAGTCAAGAGTCTCTGTAACCGGCGAGCCTGTATGAGACGAACTATGAAAGTGGAGGAAGCCAGAGAGGTATATAAGGAAAGAACCGGTTGGAACTCTGTCCTCTCTGCCTACCCCGCAAGAGATCTGGCATGATGATATAGATAGAAAGGGAGATTACAATAAAACTGATACTATGGAAAATTTCTAGTCCGCTCACCACAATCTGTCATAATATTACAAGTCAAGAGTCTTCGATATATATCTATCGATCTTAAACGCGTGCAGATCCGCGTTGTAACTTATAATCACGAAATAACCTCACGTCTTTGTTCTGTAAATTAATTTAGGAATCGGCCATTAATTATATATTACGGTCGTTATTATTTACACCTTTACCTTTTCTTGGTTCATCGCGACGACATTTTAAATCATGGTTATCGATTCATATACAGTCTCCTTACCTCAGAACAGCCTCCCCACTGCCAATGCCGCGGCGTTCGCTTCCTAACACGCGAGTCACAGGAACACTCGTTGAGTTCCCCTCGACTGCATGCGCGTGCTACAGCATGCGCAAGGGCAGCTGCCGATAATGCGTGCACGAACGCTGATTCACGGGACTCTGAAATTCAGTTGAATAAAATTACTTTTGACTTGAATTCATTGGATGGCTCCATTGATGGATCCCAGTGCTTTTTTTCTCTATTGGAATCCATCACGCGAAGCAGTTCCAAATAATAAAATCTACGATACTTAAACAAAATGCACTTGGACCCATTCGATGGCTCCATTGATAGATCCTCAAACATACCAATCAATTTCAAAATGGATTCTGAATTGGACAGAGGGCTCGTAATAAGTCCACGGATTCTTAGTAATCATTAAGGTGCAGACTTTCAGCTTGGTCAGTCTGAGATGGGAGACTATTCGTGTCTCCATGCTTTGGTAGTGACGTTGAGCCGATGGTTCTGGTTATGGGTACGTTATGAACGACTACTAAGTCGTCAAGCCAAGCTAGTAAACTTTAGGCGGATTAATAGATTTACAAAGCAGGTGGCCACAAACCTGCCTTCACCACTCCGCACTGGGGCCGCGTGACCCCGTGTATGACTTAATCTTTCTCACATCAGTCAGTCAGACCTTTTCCCAGCAGTGGGGTAATATAGGCTGATTTATTCTAAACTAGCTGTTACCCGCGGCTGCGCATCCGGTTATTTTATAATTTTTATAATAATCACTGAAACACGTACACTTTTATTTCTTACCAAAAGTCTATATATGAATTTGCATATGCAACTGGAATAATGATGGTTTCTCCATACAAACTTTCATCCCCTATTTTACACCATCAAGTGTTTTTTTTTTTATATATAAAAACTAGCCTACGTTCTTCTCCCGGCTAAACTGTATCTCCACGACAAATTTGATCAGAATCTATTCAGCGGTTCAGGCGTAAGAAGGTAACCGACAGAGTTACTCAGAATAAAGTTAATTTAAAAAACCTTTATAAAAACAAGCCTTTATAGCAAATACACAACAAAATATTTTGCTTAGGAGTATTAATTTTGTTTCC
Source organism: Phalera bucephala (assembly GCA_905147815.2). Classification (NCBI taxonomy): domain Eukaryota; kingdom Metazoa; phylum Arthropoda; class Insecta; order Lepidoptera; family Notodontidae; genus Phalera; species Phalera bucephala. The sequence continues at coordinate 10,090,169 of LR990632.1, read as the reverse complement.
TATGGCTTAGTTCCAGCTTTATCATCAGACCTTGGGTACGGGTCTCATCAAGACAAATCCAATGAGCCCAAACACAATGAGTAGTCCATCGGCCACCTTCGGCTTTATCATTAGACCCTGAACATTATCTGGTTATAAAGTACTCATCAATAACAATATAATAAGCCTAAACACGAGGAGTTTACGTTGTATAGTTGTTGTTCCTCTGGCCACCTGTTCCTATGGCCACCTTGCGGCTCCATCATCAGACCCGCTCCATGGCACCATATTATTGCATTGTCATCGACTTTGCATACGTATGCCAAATTACAGCTGCATCGGATAGTGTTTAAATAATGGATCACCAGATTTGAACCGGAAAGACATACAGACAGACATACGAACATTACAAGTTGAATAAAAGCTTGTAAAAGTCTGAAGGGAAGAACACAAAACAAGTCGTTCTGGCGATCTTTGGGGATATCTGATACAGATTAAATTATTTTATATAGATTACCATTAATCCATACTAATATTATAAATTCGAAAGTAACTCTGTCTGTCTGTGTATCTATCTATCTGTTTGTATTTTACCTTTTCACGCGCAAACCGCTGAACAGATTTTGCTCTAATTTGGCAAGGGCATGGATTTCACCCAGGAGAAGGATATGGGCTAGCTACCTATTGTCTCAAAAAAAACTTTAGGGTGTGAAATATACAGCTAAAAATAACGCGAACAAAGTTACGGGAATAGCTAGTCCAAAATAAAATAACGTATCAGAGACGTTCGATCCAATAAATTGATTTTCATACAATATTTAAACCGCCATATAAGTAAATTCAAAAGCTAAAATCCAAACCACAAATCCACACATAAGTTCGTTGACCACGATCCCTTTACACAACCAATAACTTAGACCCCTACCGTATCCTGCAACTCCGATATGATTCTCATATTTCTCACGCTAGAAGGAGGGGTAGGGGATCAAAATACATCGGCTGCTTTATGCCGTTTACAATAAACATACTGAGGTTCTCCATCAACAGCGCGATCCCAGTAATCGACATACAAAAACAAACATTTCTACGTCCAAGTAGCTGAAGTTCCATGAAATTCGTCTTGAAGTGAACTCTGTACGCGAATGATTGGAATCAGGAGCGGAAGAGCACGTCAAATTTTATGTTATTTATAAATATTTTTTGGGTGTACCTCAAAATATTTATTTATGTAAATAGTTTCGAATATAGGTAATGCTTTATAGTTGTTTTCTGATCACTTTGGTTAAGCAACTTTTGTCTCGGTCTACTCAATTTATCGATAATAATTAATGCCTTGTCTAGTGAATCATAAGTTAAATTTTCTATCAAACTTATGACCATAACGTCTATCCAAAAATTATTGCGGAATATAGGCGTAACAATGTTTATTTTCTTTTCATCCATTGCATTTTTCATATCATCATCATCAGCTTTCTATAACTCATTGCAGGGCATGAATCTCATCACTTTTGTGCCATTCTTTAAGGCTTAGGCCAATCCACCCTAAGCTGTATGTTACGCATACCAAAATAAAAGTAACATATTAAATTTTCATAATTAATATGTACCAACAACACCATTGCCTAAATACTGTTCAACACTACTCTACAACATTCCCACAAACCAGACACATGTAGTTAGATATCGGTGTCACATACAAGATTCTGTAACAAAAATGACTTCCAGATTTGACGATGTTAAAACCTAAACAATCGCGATGAGTGATGTGACAGCTCAGAAACGGGGAACTAACGTGTTACATCAAAGCAAACGTGTTGGCTAGCCATCCTTTTGAACTTAAGAGATACGATTTCCGTAAGTGTCGACAAAATGTAGCGTTAATTATAATTTCGACGGATTAGGATTGACTTGAAATAAATGGCCTACTTTTGTTTTTGTATCTTCCTTTCAGTATGAAAATGAAAATATATTTATTTATTCTTTATGCACTTATGTACATAGGCGGACTTAATGCCAGAGGCGTTTTCTGCCAGTCTACTTTGAGGTGGTGTGGAAACAGCTGTGGTAGGTGTGAAAAATTACGAGTAATAAAAAAGGGAGAAAAAAGAAGTCTAAAAAAACAAATACATTTTGAAATAAGAAATTAAAATATTTAAAAACACAACACTAATTACATACATTGCCGCGTGGTTCCCGGCTTAGAATAGGACCAATCCATCTCATCCCATCGGGTGTCGTACAAGGCGACTAAGGGAAAACTAAGGAATGGGCAGCAGCGTTCCCTTAACATTTCGACGACCAATAACTGCGCTCGCCAACCCGCCTGCCAAGCGTGGCGAGTATGGCAAACACCCCAAATTATGGAAGAAAGTAGGAAAACCAGGCCCCTAGTCCCCGGCGGTCCTGTTCGTCCTGGCCACGGTAGCAGCCATGGTAACGACAGGACAAGGGGTGCTAAGAATCTCCGGCAGAGATTCGGCAACCACCAAAACCGAAAATTGGCCCTGGTGACATACAACGCACGCACATTGAGGACAGATGAGAAGCTAGTTGAGCTGGAAGAAGAGTTAAACAAGTTGCGGTGGAGTATTGTTGGTTTATCGGAGGTCCGAAGAGAGGGCGAGGACACGATAACCTTAAAATCCGGCAACTTGTTTTACTACCGGGAGGGCGAACAGCAGTCCCAAGGTGGTGTCGGATTTATCGTCCACAAGTCACTCATAAACAACGTTGTGTCCATCACTAGTGTGTCGAGCAGGGTAGCGTACCTGATACTCAGAATATCCAAAAGATATTCGCTGAAGGTCATACAGGTCTACGCACCGACCTCGGCATACTCAGATGATGAGGTCGAAGTTATGTATGAGGACATTAGTAGAGCCATACATACTTCCAAAGCACATTTTACAGTAGTTATGGGTGACTTCAATGCGCGGCTGGGCCAACGGGGCGATGATGAGCTGAGAGTGGGGCAATTTGGATATGGGCAGCGCAACCCCAGGGGTCAGAGGCTGGCCGAATTTCTGGAGAAAGAGGGACTCTTTATGATGAACTCTTTCTTCCAGAAGCCGCCTCATAGGAAATGGACCTGGATGAGCCCTGATGGTTCCACAAAAAATGAAATAGACTTCATCATGAGCACCAAACGACAAATATTTAATGATGTCTCCGTGATTCATAGGGTAAAAACCGGCAGTGATCACCGAATGGTCAGAGGCACATTAAATATTAATGTCAAAATGGAAAGATCGCGTCTGATGAAGTCTACGCTCCGACCCACTCATGCATATATCCAAAACCCCGAGAACTTTCAACTCGAATTGTCAAACCGCTTCGTATTGCTAGACAGCAGCGCATCAGTGGACGAAATCAACAACAGGCTGGTAGAGACTGTTCATACGGTCGGGTCCAAGTATTTTAAGACCCACCGTAAAAATAGGCCTCAAAAACTATCTGACTACACCCGAAACCTCATGGCTGAGCGACGTTCCATGACGCTCCAAACCTCCGATGATGCTAAGTCCTATAGGCAGCTAAATGGACAGATATTAAAGTCCTTGCGACACGACTTACGGTTTTTCAATGCAAGGCGTATCGAGGAGACCATAGAGCAGAACAAGGGCTCTAAAGTGTTCACAAGAGACGCGTCTATTGGGCAGAGCCAGTTGACGAAACTGAAGACGGAGGACGGAAACGTAACGTCAAATAGGTCAGAGGTGCTCAGGGAGATAGAGAGGTTCTATGGACAGTTATATACCTCAGTAGCTAAACCTGTTGTTGACTTGGTAAAAGACCCAAGAGCCAAGCTAACCCGACACTACACTGAAGATATCCCGGACATCAGCCTGTACGAGATTAGGATGGCTCTCAACCAACTTAAAAACAACAAAGCGCCGGGTGAAGACGGAATTACCGCAGAGCTTCTGAAAGCGGGCGGATCGCCGGTACTTAAAGTCCTTCAGAGGCTGTTTAATTCCGTCTTGCTAGAAGGAAAAACGCCGGAAGCATGGAACAGGGGTGTGGTGGTACTCTTTTTCAAGAAAGGTGATAACACCTTATTGAAGAACTACAGGCCCATCACACTGCTGAGCCATGTTTATAAGTTGTTTTCGAGAGTCATTACGAATCGTCTCGAACGAAGGCTTGATGACTTCCAGCCTCCCGAACAAGCCGGTTTCCGGAAAGGTTTTAGTGCCATAGACCACATACATACGCTGCGGCAGGTTATACAGAAGACTGAGGAGTATAATCGGCCGCTATGCTTGGCGTTTGTGGACTATGAGAAAGCCTTTGATTCGATCGAGACTTGGGCGGTTCTTAGATCTCTCCAGCGATGCCGTATTGACTATAGGTACATCGAAGTGTTGAAGTGCTTGTATAATAACGCCACCATGTCAGTCCGAGTACAGGGGCACGAAGGTGATCCCCATAAAAAGAGGAGTAAGACAGGGAGACGTCATTTCTCCGAAACTGTTTAAGGCCACCTTAGAGGACGCCTTCAAGCTCTTGGAATGGCAAGGACTTGGCATCAACATCAATGGCGAATACATCACTCACCTTCGATTTGCCGACGACATTGTGGTCATGGCGGAGTCGCTGGAAGATCTAGGACGAATGCTCGGTGACCTCAATAGAGTATCCCAACAAGTGGGTCTTAAAATGAATATGGACAAAACAAAAATAATGTTTAATGTCCATGTCGTACCCACCGCACTCACCGTTGGGAACTCTACTCTTGAAGTTGTCGACGAATACATTTACCTGGGACAGGCAGTGCGGTTAGGTAGGTCCAACTTTGAGAGAGAGGTCAATCGACGAATCCAACTCGGCTGGGCAGCGTTCGGGAAACTGCGCAACATCTTCTCATCCAAAATACCTCAGTGCCTAAAGACTAAAGTTTTTAGTCAATGTGTGTTACCAGTGATGACATATGGATCAGAGACGTGGTCTCTTACAATAGGTCTCATAAAAAAGCTCAAAGTTGCTCAGCGAGCTATGGAAAGAGCTATGCTCGGCGTTTCTCTACGTGATCGAATCAGGAATGAGGAGATTCGTAGAAGAACCAAGGTCACCGACATAGCCCTCAGGATTAGCATGCTGAAGTGGCAATGGGCTGGCCACATAGCGCGAAGATCGGACGGGCGTTGGGGCAGAAAGATTCTAGAGTGGAGACCACGTATTGGCAAGCGCAGCGTAGGACGCCCACCTGCCAGATGGACCGACGACCTTGTAAAAATCGCAGGAAATCGTTGGATGCAGGTGGCATCGGACCGGTTACGCTGGAAAGCGATTGGGGAGGCCTATGTTCAGCAGTGGACAAATATAGGCTGAAATGATGAATTACATACATACAAGAAAAACAGTTATATGTAAATAACATATAATTCATATAAGTATATTACTTACATATATATCCACATAAGTGACTACTATATATGAAACAGGCAGTGTGGCATAACATATTTAGAAGAATCCGCCAACATTTTGTTTCAACAAATAGTCCTGCAGTTATTTTTAAATGGTCTCTCATTTGGTAGCCATCCTGATCCTGAGACAATGCATTCCACAGAAAGATTGATTGGACAAAGAAGGAAGAGTGAATGAAATCAGTACTGTAAAATGGACACTGAAGCATATAATTATTAGAAGACCGAAGATGTTTATTATGATTGGAGCATAGGTATTGAAATTGGGAAGTAAGATAAGCAGGCGAAACAGAAAAATGAAGGATTGAAAACAATGTTGTCACTGCCTGTAGAGCTCTACGTTGACAAAAAGGCAACCCATAGGCAACCACTTTAACTGTGAACGATGCTCCGACACATCGTATTTGCGCATATTGAAGACGAATCGAATGTAGTTATTAAGTCGGCGATCTAGTTTATTAAGTTGATTTTCATTTAGGTCGAAGTAGCACACATTACCATAGTCGAAAATAGGAAAGACACACACAAATAATGTTCAAACTTAATAGTGAGATCACAAAATGATAATATTATTTGTACATTGTAGGAATTACAAGTAAAAATCTATTTATGGTCCCCACACTAGGCAAGCTTGGTACGTGGGGTCCCGTACACTGATTAATCTAGCACACACTAACTCCAGTACTACACACAAAGTGTATAATAACTTAAAGAAAAACATAACATAAATATGTCTCCACGTATCTTATATATTAAAAAATAAAACAAAAATCGTACCTTTGCAAAATAAAGTAATAACTAAAAATCAACACAACTAAAATTTCTGTAACTTTCTTCTTTTGATTTAATTTAAAGTACCTAAGTATAACTAGTGCCTAAGATAATATTAAATGTGTATAATATTTACGACATTTTAAAATATCCTGTATTGTAATATGTATGTATATATTCACCGTCACGCCTATATTCCCCAGAGGGGGTGGCAGAGGTGTACTGAGTACACCCACGTTTCGCCGACGATGTAAAGTCCTATGTAATAGGGGGCGAGCCTATTGCCATATACCGGGCACAATTCCAGACTCCGGACTCGTACTAGGAATTTTTCATTAGAAAAACTACATTAGTCCGACCTACGATTTGAACCCAGGACCTCGTGATCACAAAGCGATGCGTTTTGCCACCAGATCAACGAGGCAGTCAATTATATATTTAATAATATAGTATATTCAGTTGTTTTAACTTCTATTGCAATGGCTATTAAATTATTAATTCAGACAACTGTATTTATTTGCTTATAGTAACTCCCAATGAATGGACTGTATTCCTTCCTTTTTGGAATCCTTTACATATAGCCCTGTAAGTGACAAAATATTTAAACTGCTAAAATATTGTTTAATCATAGTATCGGCATAAGTATTAGAAATTATTTATATTGATAGAAACCAGAATCATATTATTGAGTACGGGTCTTCTCTCGAGACGAGAGAGTTTCGGACCACAAATCTCTATCATCCAGTTAGGTATTGAATAACGTAAAAAAATATTTTGGTACTTAATTTGGTACTAAAGCCTTTCCTTCAGGCAAACAACTTCTATTGCAACATTTTCCTTTACCGTATTCTTTTCTATTATGGAAACAATATACTTACTAAATTTTAGCACTCCACCGAAGATGTCAGTAGAATTCTCCACAGTACTGCAATTCCATCTGCTGTGTCGGAACTGGTGCTGGCATTCCTCCACAGCTTGTAAAGCACCTGTTTGTAGTACCTGTAAGTTTGATAAGATATTTTGTTTTTAATATTTCTCCTGCTAGATATGAGAGAACAGGTACAAATAAAAAGTAGTTGATTTCAGATAGACTGAATGAGTCAAATAAGAAAAACGTTCTTGGACGCAAAGAATAAGAAGCAGAGGATTTGATAGTTATTTTTCATTTAGTTTAAAGAAATAACGTATTCCCGCACTAGAAATTATGCTACAACGTGGGTGCGTACACAAACATGAAATTCACAAATAGCCAGATCGGAACAATATTTGTGAGTGTTAAAGATAGGTCATGTGAGGATCGATCCCGCCACGTCTTAATCCAGAGGGCCTAGTGACTTAAGCTCTTAACCACTGGGCCAAGCCGTTCTTCAAAGTTGTACAAACGTTTTTTATCCAGGTGAGAGCTAGATCTAGTTGGAGCTCCAACTAGGTAAAAACAACTTCGACAAGGAAATTAGGAGACGGATACAGCTGGGCTGGGCAGCATTTGGAAAACTCCGTCGAGTCTTCTTATCGCCCATTCCTCAATGCCTAAAAACGAAAGTTTTTAATCAGTGCGTCCTACCTGTAATGACATACGGAGCCGAAACGTGGCCACTCACTGTGCGGCTTGTCCACCAGTTCAAGGTCGCTCAACGATCTATGGAAAGAGCTATGCTCGGAGTTTCTCTTAGGGATCGAAACCGGAACGAAGTCATTCGCCAGAGAACCAAGATTACCGACATAGCTCAGCGAATTAGCAAGCTGAAGTGTGGGCAGGTCACATATGCCGCAGAACGGATGGCCGTTGGGGCAAACTGGTTCTTGAGTGGAGACCGCGTGTCGGCAAACGTAGTGTAGGACGCCCCGTAGCTAGGTGGAACGACGATATTCGTAAGGCAGCGGGCAGGGATTGGAGGAGGTGAGCTGAAGATCGAGCTCAGTGGCGTGCCATGGGAGAGGCCTACGTCCAGTAGTGGACTGACAAGGGCTGATGATGATGATGATGAGAGCTAGACTAGTATAAAATCCAAACTCAAGATAATGGCGAGCATTTGGACCAACTTTGCAGTGCACTAATATGGCGCAAGAGTGTTGATGATAAGGTAGGTTTGTTATAAGACAGCACAAATCTAAATAATATGTACATTCGTTGCAATACAAGCCTTACAAATTATTTCTGCGGGCACTGCAGAGCACCAAAACTCATAGCTCACTTAAGACAAGATAACTTCGATGGGCAAATATAGCTGCGTGTTGGTCATTTTGATCCAGCGCTAGTGGTAAAGAATTTAATAATTTTGACGTCTGTAAGTAGTTTTTTGTAGGCCTATACAATGAAACGAATTCTGACTTTAAAATTGAATTAACGAACAACTCGGTCCAGTTGTTTAGTGCTTAAGCCGCTCTGCCCAGAAGACCGTCTACTTGCGGGTTAAATTCTCGCATAGAGTAAATCTTTGTGTAGGTAACCCACAAATATTTGTTTCGATCGTAGTGTTTGTAAATTTTATCTTTGTCAACACCCCCACGACTCAAGAATAAATCCTAGCGACAGGACGCGTTCCTTTTTATAATATCAAAATATGTAAACTGGTTTCTGATATAGCTGAAGTAGACGATGCAGAAAATAAAACAAAACCACACGTCTAGCACCTCCACAGGTACGTGTATTTAGGTGTATCGACAGGAGTCCACGATTGACGCCTTATAAATAGAGCTCACCTCTCTTAAAAATAGCTAAAAACCAACAAGAGCCGGCGAGATATTTTTGGCAAATGATCACTAATCTGTCTTCTTCACTCTACCAAACATTCTCTCGTATACAAAAAGTAACATAATTAACGCAATATCCGATGGTAGTACTTTTGATGTATCATTGTCATCACTTCCAACTCAGTCCACCCTCTCTTACGCTACATATCCCTATCTTAAGCCAATCTTTAACGTATGTTTCTTTTTTAATGTTCATAAAATACTATTTCTTCTTCAGTTCGCTATATAAAATTAAATATATTCTTAATTCGAAGCAATACGGCGAATTCAAATGTATTAAATTAACTTATTTTTCAATACGTACACACTAATACAGGTAACGTAGTTATTATTTGACGGACAGCTTAGTTCAGTAATTAAGAGCTTAAACCACTCCGCCCAATGAAGCGAGTACTCGCGGTCGCAAGGGTTCGATCACCGTACGAAACAAATTTCTGTGTGACCCACAAATATTTGTTTTGGTCTGGGTGTTTATGCATGTGAATTTCGTGTTTGTAACTGCGCCCGCGGCGCATAAATAGTTCTTAGAGTTGGGCTACGTTTTTTTTAACTCAAATCAATACGGCAACTTCAAAAACATATTCCTTAATGCGCCCACACAAGTACCAGTTTCGTAAATAATTTGGATATCAAATATTGGATTGGAAATTTGGACCTGCTATTAGTTTTGTAAAACAATAATCTAATTATGGTGTCTGAGGTCCTGCGTTATTTAAATCTTGTATACTTCAGTTTTTCTTAGCAATTGGCCCACTTTTTAAAGAATTCGTATTACCAACTTATGTGTTTTGTGTTCCCGGTTATCTCACATTTAAAAACTTCTGAACATCAAAATGCTATAAAAATTCAAAACAGGATACCATGTTATCTTAGTATGAGCAGTAAGTTCTTAAATTATATTCCGAATAGGTGCTTGGTCTTGCTAAAGATGTTAAAGATTTTAAATGGGAAATATAAATGCATAAAGCATAATATAGGGAAAATTAAGTAAATGAGGTCATACTGGGTGGTCGGTTGGTACTTCTGTAATTTTAAACCGAAGTGCGGAAGGGCTATTATTTTAGCGGACTACTAGCGGTATGTAAACATCTAGAATATTCTTGACTGGTTACCAGTTATAAAATGAATTCCGTCTTTTGTTTTCCTTTCCGTCTTTTGTTCCGAACATCTAGTTACAAATGTTGAAATGGTTTCCTTGTTTAGTTTTGAATTGAATTAAAATTGCAAGTAAGTAAATAAAGATGGTAAAAGAGCTATCTATCCTTTCGGTTAAAATCAGTATAATTTCTGAATAATGCTAATTGAGAAGTAACTAACCGGCACATTACACAAGGGTTGTGTAAGAGGCCGTTGGCTTAATAAACTATTAGTAGTTGAAGGAAGCCAAAGACGCCTTAAAGAAAAGAACCTGTTAGAATTCTATACTATATTCCTACCCCACAAGGGATCTAACGTAGAGTCATAGATGGATAATAATAGAATCTTCCCTAAAACTACTTCAAAACTCCACAAAATTTGTTCCAATTGCGTCCTCGTTTTGCCTAAATCATCACGCCATCTCCAGCCCACCTTTCCTCATAAATTAGCATACACGATTGCTTAATTAAATTCGTCTGGTTTTCTTTACGACACAGATAGTTCAATTCAATAAGACATCGGGTTATCAACATTGCAATCTCAATTAAGTACTGTATCGTTAAGATTAAGTTTTACGACGTTATCAAAGTGAATTGCGAGCGGTAATTGCATGTTTTTATTAACTGGTATAAAATTGTCGTTTATGTGGAATTTGTGTAACGGGGTTGTGTTTGCTTGAGTTTCGTGAGTAAATACGACAGTTTTTACAAGATATTTTTTTCTGTCTGTCCGTGTTTCCGGTTCAAATCTTGCGATCCACTTTTCAAGCACTTGCGATTATCCGATTGAACTGAAATTTGGCATACGTATGTCCGATGACAATGTAATAATATGGTATTATAGAGGTGGTCTGATGATAGTCGAAAGGTGGCCATAAGAACGTTTAAACTTTACAACGTAACCCCCTCTTGTGTAGGCTTGTTAAAACGGTCTTGACAAGAACATATACAACCACATAGTGTTCTGGGTCTGACGATGAAGCTAAAAGGTGGCCAATGGAACGACCCAACTACTCAATATAAACCCGTCCTGTTTGGGCTCGTTGATTTATCTTGACGAGTACTTTAGACCTGGATGGTGTCCAAAGTCTGATGATGGAGCCGGAAGAAAGCCATAGAAATTCTTCAACTAAGCAAGATATCTTCGTTGTATTTTTGCTATAAAAGCTTGTTTTTAAAAAGCTTTGTTTAAATAAAAAAATATGTTTACTATCTTCATAATAGTCTCCGTAACCGGCGAGCTTGTATAAGACAGACTATGAGAGTGGAGCAAGCTAGAGAGGTCTGTAAGGAATGAGCATGTTGGAACTCTCTGCCAACCCCGCAAGCGATCTGGCATGATGATAGACCTGTTGAAGGTCGCAAGTAAAACCTAGATGAATGTAATAATACAAAGAGGACTTTGTCGTGCAATGCACGTCTTTGGGCTAATAACAATAATGCAACCCAAATATTCGTCCTGAGAGTTGTTACCGAGAGCTTGTATGTAAGGAGTCGCAAGAACTGCATAGAAATTTGCTAATCGTAGCCGCCACCAACTATAAACCTAACTCCCCTCCTATCAGCCACCACCGCCGTTCGCGGCATGGTCTTACCGACCCTTCCGATGCCCTTACATCCCTTCTTTCAAATACAGACACCGCACACAGGATCAGACACCGAACTCGCCGGCGAGGTCGAAGAATCCCTTGCCCGCCGGCCAGTGCAGAGCACCACGGCGAGACACCTAGTATGCACCCTCCGCCATAGCGACTGCCCAAGCCGAGGTCATTCCTCCTTTAAGCGCCCTTGAGCTAGTTGCGCCCTTGCCCTTTTGGCTCGAGCGTAGTGGTTGCACGCTCGCCCTTTTGTCCGGTGAAGCTGTAAAGGCCCCGCGGCCAACAGCAACAGCGTAGATCATTCACACACACACACACACACACACACACACACACACACATAATGTCATCAAACATTCCTGCTCCATACATTTTTGTTTACGCAAGCACCATCAGCCGGTAGGTATTCATTGCAACTTTGTAGCGATGTATAACATAGAAGCTACAGCAGTATCTACCTACTGCTGAGTGTAGGCCCCTCCCTTCTATTCAGTAAGCACTTTGTGGCCTTTCCTCTATTCCGCCATTCGTTTCGGTCCTGTGCTAGTATACTCCACCGTTTGCCGGCTACCCTGACGATGTCATCCCTTCATCTAGCAGATGGTCTGGGTCTTCGTCCCATTCTCGGCCCCCACCCTGTCACGGCCACAACAATTATACCACAGTAAAAAAATTATTTACTACCGTGGTGATACCCTGGAGATGCGAAGCTTGCCTCACACTCCTACTTTTTAGGTATCTATGTACTTGTACAGTTGTGCCTTGTTAACTATGAAAAATATTGTAAATTTTCATTATCTCTCAAAGGAATGTCATTTGTTTTTGAAATATACGCAAAATGAAAAGCTTGTTTCCACACTTTTTTCATGATTTTATTAACACGACTTCCATGACTGTAATAAAAATTAGGGTATACTAGCAATCAATCTACATCATCACTCCAGATCCTTTGCAGGGTATGCAGAGGATACAGAGTTCCAACAGGTTCTTTGCGATATACCTATTATTTATTTCCCAGGACATCCAAGAAATATAGGTACAGTATAGCCAATGTGAACAGAATTTTTAAAATTCGTCTATCTATATCATTACTTCAGATCCCATTCCATCCCACCTCCACTCTCATAGTACGTCTCATAAAATTATTAAAAACTTGACAGTTATATTTATTAATAAATTTAGTGTATATATAATTTTGTGTATCTATGTATACCATCACGCCGAGTCCCTTGCGGGATAGGCAGTGAATATTGTAAAATTACTACATCGCATAATGTTCTTGTTATTTTATATCATATTATTGTGATATCCTGTAATAAGCGAAGCAACCATATCATGTATTTTCTGTATCTTGTCATAGTTATTAAGTTGTAGGGTGTCATCATACAATAAAAAGATAAATAAAGCCACCAATTTTATCTCAATCGTTACAGTTTTATTGCAATAATTAATTCTCATGAGTAAATACGGTCTTTCGTAAGCATTTTATTATGTCAGAATGGTCACACGCAATGAGCGACTTTGTAACATAAATAAAATCATTACCTATAAACTGTGCAAGCAGATGCTTTTATACAGCTGTTGGGCTTAAAATCTGTATAGTCCATATTATAATACATACGAGTATATATATATAATCTAAATATTAAAAACACATATGAGGGCTGTCTGTAAAGACTATTAGTTCTGTAATTCATATTATTGCCCCCCACTTGGCATCTGTGTTCAACGAAACGTTCATGAAACTTAGTAGAGTGATTCCTTTGTTCAAATCGGGTAGCACATCAGATCTTAATAACTTTCGGCCTATTTCTGTGTTGCCCACGTTATTTATTTATTTATTTAATCCTTTATTGTATACAGTACATTTACAGGTGATATACAAAGGCGAGCTTAACGTAAAATATGAGTTCTTTTCCAGCGAACCTTTAAATGTTGAGAGATGAGAATGTTAATAAGAGGGCAGTTATATAATAACACATTCAAACATACAATAAAATAAACATAAATATAAATAAAATACATCCTATACAAAACTAAATATATATAATTTATAAAATAAACATACATAAAAATACACATAGTATATTATAGTATGAAAACTTCCCAGTATGAGACCGGAGTCTGGAATTGTGCCCAGTATATGGCAATAGGCTCGACCCCTATTACATGGGACCTAACATCGTCGGCGAAACGTGGGTGTACTCAGTACACCTCTGCCACCCCCTCTGGGGAATATAGGCGTGACGGTGTGTGTGTGTTATATTATATTATAAATGTGTATCAAGAAGGGTCAATATTGAGACCTGTAGATCCATCCTGCAAACCTATCACCTGGGTAATGAAGGATTGCTAGAGGTGAAGCTCGAGGAGGTAGAAGCGGTGGTGTACCACAACGACAACTCCACCACGTTAAGAGGAGAAATGTCGGGGAAGTACATGGCGGCCTATAGTGGAACCAGCGGTTTCGTCGAATATGATGAGGAGTCCCGGCGGACCGGCAAACGCAAGTTCAGAACCCCCCCTAACGACCCAATAGTGGTTGCGGCGAAGTGCACGAGGGGGTGCTCGACGACCGGATCCTTGAGATGGCAGAAACCGTCTCGAGTGGCCGGGGTTGGGGGGCCCGCAGTCGAGCACTGGACCGTACCCACAATAACATGGGTCAACGGGGTTTCTGGATGCGGAAAAACAACATGGATGATCGCAAATTACAACACCGAAAGCGATATCCTAATAACATCAACAACCGAGGCAGCGAATAATTTAAGGGAGAGACTCGCGCAGAAGGTAAACACAAACACCAAGAGGAGGGTCCGCACTATGGCTTCAATGTTGGTCAACGGATTGAAAAAAGGTGAAGAGTGCACGCGCATCATCATCGACGAGGCACTCATGAACCACTTTGGAGCCGTAGTTATGGTCATCAAGGTAACTGGCGCGAGAGAGGCTCTTCTCGTCGGCGACTGCAACCAGCTGCTGTTCATCGATAGAGAAAACCCTTTTTCGACTGCGTTACAGCCGCCCAGACTCCGTGGCGCGTGTCAACAAGGAGCTGCTCTGCACTCACAGGAACCCAATGGACGTAGCATATGCCCTCAACGAGATATACGGGGGCATATACTCGTCCAAATCCCTCGTGAGGTCCTTGAGCCTCAGTAAGTACACGGGAGCCCAAATTCCGAAACACCAGGAGGACACCCTGTTCCTGGTGCACACCCAGGCCGAGGAGGATGAGACTAAAGCTCCACAGAAGCTATCCACACGCGGTCGTGGCTATATCTCGCCACATGGGAAGTTGCGTCTACTACACAGATAGCTGTGACAGGGACGCAACGGCCACATTAATAAGCAGGGCGAGGGCAGCTACGACCACGAAAATAAAAGAATACAACATCAAGATGGCTATTCGCAGTCGAGACATGACAGTTGTTGAAAAGCTGTTGGAGGTGGAGGCCTAAAGGTCTAAAGGAAACCCCCACCAGCAGTCCCACACTCACACGCACACGACTGAGGCATTCTCGCTCTAGGGCAAATCTAAATTAACAAAAAAAAAACTAGTAATAGCAAAGCAAGCATATAATGCATTTACACAATCACATAAAAAAAAAGGAAGCGGCATGTACTATGCTAACTACGATAAAGCAGAATTAATAAAATAAAAGTAAAACATAAAAAAGGTGCGGGACGAACGGGGCCCGCAGTGTTCACATATCTAAAAAAAATGTGTATCAATAACCAGATAGAAAATGTTCCCTGATTCTTCTCCTGAAGATGTCCAGAGAGGAGCTTGCGCGTATAGGGTGTGGGAGTGAGTTCCAAAGACGCACTCCGCGAACAGTAAAAGACCTATCATAGCAACTGGAAGAATGAAGAGGAGCACGAAGAAGGACAGGACAAGGGGACAAGAAAGTCAAAACGCTCACGTAGATAAATAGGAGCTTTGGTGTTATAAAGGACGGAAAAGAGAAGAGAAAGGATATGTGAGTCCCGGCGTTGCCGTTACGCTAAGTAAAGTATTTGAAAAAATTATCTCAAATCAGATGTTAAGCCACTTTAGTAATCATGAACTACTTCACCAAAATCAGTTTGGCTTCACTAAGAATCGCTCAACTACTGATGCAGGCGTTGAATTAATAAGGAATATTTTTGAGGCCTGGGAGAACTCGCAGAATGCTTTATGTTTATTCTGCGACTTGTCTAAGGCTTTTGACTGTGTGCATCATGAAACTCTTCTTAGGAAATTATACCATTACGGAATTAGGAGCAGGGCTCTCGACCTCTTGACTTCTTATCTGTGTGATAGAATTCAAAAGGTCGATGTTATTGGAAAACGATCTCCTGGTTCGAATGTGACAATGGGCGTACCCCAGGGTTCGATTCTTGGTCCATTTCTATTCCTCATATATACAAATGACTTACCCTATTATGTAGGGGATAATCAGGACATTGTGCTGTTCGCAGATGATACATCTCTATTATTAAAAATTAAGAGACAGCTACTTAATTATGACGATATGAACCACGCACTGTCTAAGGTTGTCCAACATTAATAATCTTCTCCTTAATGAGAAGAACCAAATGTATTAAATTCACAACGCCTAAAAGCAACCAAAGTACAAATAAATGGCGTGGGTTTAGACCTTGTAGAGTCAACTGTTTTTCTAGGTATCACTATTGATGCCAGATTACAATGGGGCCCCCATATTGAACAATTGTCTGGTAGGTTAGGCTCAGCGTCATATGCCGTAAAGAAAATTAGATTATTAACTGATATTGAGACAGCTAGGCTTGTTTATTTCGCTTATTTTCATAATATTTTTATAAATAAATATTCTAACTGTTACCTCACAATTTATATATGAAAATCTTCTATATGTTAAACAGAATATCAGTAGCTTTGAAAAATATAGCGACATTCATCATGTTAATACACGGAACAAAGATGATCTTATTGTACATTCTACTCGTCTCCACAGAATTAGTAATTCTTTCATGGGGCAATGTATACGCTTCTACAACAAATTACCCATAGATATCCGAAACATGCCTAACAATAAGTTTAAAAAGGTACTGACTGTGTAAGACCTCCTGTTCTTCTTTCTAATTAAATATTCTGCGGGTTCCATGACAATTAAAGCGCTTCCCGGAACACCCCAAGGTCAAACCTTGGTATCATCTATCTAGGAGACCATTGTGGATCCTGGCTTACAGGAGTTACGATGGTGAGTTTGTGTGGCCGTCCCAAATAAATCAAAACTATAAAAATCAATTGCCGTGCATTATTCTCGCAAAAACTCAAAAATTGCTGCTCCGATTAGATTTTTTTTTGGTACCTCAATACTGAAGTAGATTAGGAAAAAAGACAATTTATCGAAACTTTAAAAAACGGCTATAAAATCGAAAAAGTGGAAATGACTAATTTTGAAGTGGAAATCAATTTTAGGTGGTACGAAGTTGACCGAGTCATCTAGTTATAATAATAATAAAATAAGTCCTGTTAAGAAACTATCACACTGTTGGGCAAGGGCCTTCTCTCAATCTGAGAGGGTTTAGGCCAAAGTCCACCACGTGGACCCAGTGCGGTTTGGCGAAGTTCACACACCTTCGATGTTATCCTTAATATATATAAAAAAACAATCGGTGTGGGTCTGTTCGTAATTCTTCTCCTAAACGACTCGACCAATTTTGAAGAGCTTTTTGGTATTCGTGGGTTGTAGTTGGATGGTTCTTAGTAATAATCTGAACCGAACGGGGGCGCTGTTATCGGCCGCATACAGAGCTATAGGAAACTGCTGTTAGTTTATAAAATAAGCCATGTAAGAAAACAGCGTATACACGGTCTAATTTTTGTCATCCCGGAGCGAAAGCTTAGCTAATGTGTCCAATGCTAGTTCCTGGTTTTAAAATAATAATAAAAAAACACTTTAATAAGTAACATCTACCTACTGACCTATCCGAATATCATAGCTAGGGTGAAAATCCGGACCACCGAGGGTATCTACCGGCCACCTAAAGAGCGCCGCCCCTCAATGTCATTTTGCACTTGGTATAAATGTTTTTAAATAAAACCCCGGCACGAAATTATTTTCCAAGCGAGGGTAGCAGAGGTGCACTAAGTACACCCACTTTTCGCCGACGAGGTTAGGTCCCATGCAATAGAGGGCGAGTCTATTGCCGTATAACGGGCACAGTTCCAGACTCCGGGCTCATACTGGGAATGTATTGTTAGAAAAACTATATTTGTCCGACCTAGGATTTCAACCCACGACGTCGTGATCACAACGCGATGCGCTTTGCCATTAGACCAACGAAGTCGAATAGAAGTTTTAATGCACTACATTAGGGTTATTATGGAGATGTTACTGATACTCATTGAAGTAGTATTTTTTAGTAATAGTGAACAGTAAACATTGAATACATAACCTGGGCTTTCGCTCCGGGGCGACTAAAATTACAGCGTGTATACTGAGTAAATAATTCTTCTTACCTTAATCATGGTATCAGACAACATGCACAGCTGCTTCTGTCGCTCCACCAGAAACTCCAGTCTGTGACAGTTCTCTTTGTGCAGTGCCGTGAACGTCTCCAACGTTGTGTTTCCCACTGGAGTCGGCGGACTTGGTGCTGCTATGTTCCTGGAAACAAATTCGTTCGGTTATAACTTTAAAAAAAAGCGGTGTCACGATTTCCGGGTACAAATTATTTATTTTGAATATTAAGAGTTTTATATCTGACTTTAAATTGTTGAAACAAATAAATAATACTCCATTTGATTTGTTGTTTTAACGTTAACGCTGATTTTAAACGGTATCTAATTTGACTCAAGTACAAATATAATTCGATAAGATCGGCCATTTTTAAGTTTGTTCGATACGAGCGCTCCGACGGAGCAGACGAAGGAATTGAGTGACCAGGGCGTCTACTCGCAAAATCGACAACGACATATTCGAAACGATACGACATTACTCCGAATGTATCGCACATGCCCTACTCTAACAAATGTTCGAATCTCTTGTCGTTTATCGTATCCATAGATTAAAAACTTCGTTTCTTTTACGATGTTCGGAGTGAATGATAAGTGTTGCTTGTCAAAAACTTTGAAAAAAAAAAAAATTGCTATGGTATGTTTTTAAGTGTCAAAACTTGACGACAGTGATTGGAGAGCGCGATATTTCAAAATAATTTATACTTTTATTTCAATTTGAAACTTTTTGCTTGTGCCTTAGTGAATGTGCATAAGGTATGTACAAATTTTACAATTATTTATACTTTAAAAAGGTATATTTTAACCTTAGATTCATAAACATACGTCTCTCAGGCCGCGCGAAACGTAAACATATTTCTCAAATTTAAGGGTTTCTCGAATACCTTTTTTAAGTGATATCTATCTATCTATCTATCTATAACCTCACGCCAGATCCCTTGCGGGGTAGGCAGAGAGTACAGAGTTCCAACAGGTTCTTTCCTTACATACCTCTTTGGCTTTTTAAGTGATATGATCATTATTATCGCGAGTGCACTTGACTCTTTAAGTTTTTGCTTGAAATAATGCATAGCTTTGTTAGTCTGAGTGACGGAGGTCTATTCATCATGTTACTTGTGTGGATTAGACATGTTTTTGTTTTCTTATACATTTTTTTTTAAATAAGTGATTGAACGAGTTCAATCAGTGTAATAATACATATATATCTTGCTTTTCACAAAGTCATAAAAAATTGTACATGACATGGTACGTCAATGGAATAAACTGAAAAAAAAAACCAAAATTAGTGCGAGTAGACGCCCCTCACTTCATATATTCATAAAAAGTAACTATAACTGTGTTTCTTAGTGAATTCATCAAATTCTTACCTTGACTATGATAACGAGCACTAATATAACTTATTGTTTAACAGTAAGCGAAAGTCGACAGCACAAAAGAAAGATATTAACTCCACAATCACAAAATATCATGAATTTAATATGAAACGATAATACCGACGACGTCCTAAGTGGTGTCGTTGAAATTATCGTAAAAGTGACGTTTAGATCGTTGTCGAATTCGAATATTCGTAACTGACATTTGCTACTAAGAGTACGGTTACAGACGATAATGTCGAATATTGTATCGTTCGTTCAATCATCGTTTCGACAGTGAAAACGACGTAACTAAGAGTAGGATTCGACACGACATATGCCGCGATATATCGATTATCGATTTTGCGAGTAGACCTGCAGAATTTGTTAAAAATCGTTTCGTCGTTCGATTTGTATCATGTACCCACACGGAATTAATGTTCGAGATTAAATGTATTCTGATAACGATATATTAAAGGTGTTTTATTTTCTTCTTCACAAGGGGAAACCGGCTTCAAGCTCACGAGTAAGATACATAGGTTAACTAAAAAGCACATACTGAATGTTTGATCGGTGCCAGTCGATCGATGCGGTCGGTTACTTCGCACCGATTTCAAACATTTAATCGTCAAAACTGGTCCACAACTGACCACAATATCGGCAAACATACAGAAGAACATAGAAACTCGCAGAAGAACATAGAAACTCCCAGAAGAACATAGAAACTCCTCCTCTTTTGAAGCCGGTTGAATAAGTCATCAAATGAAATCATCTTCAGTCTATACAAGGTGTAAGATAATAAACGCAAGACCTAAAATAAGTTCGTTCTTAATCGGTAACTGAATTTATTTCAACTACTTTTAAAGAATTTCACATTTTTTATTTCAAAATTTGCAATAAATGCTGTCACTCCTCCAGTGCGCTATAACAAACTAAATTTATTATTGATTCAAAGCAATATGGAGATTTTAAATGCATATCTAATTTGTATTTCTCAATATGCAAACACATGTTAAGTTAATTGGGGTACAAAAGTGCTTCAAAAAGGAGCAAAAACTTTAAATTTGGTTTTCGTATTGAATTTGTGAAGTAATTATCTAATCGGGGTATCTGAGGTCTTGCGATTGGAGAAGCCTATGTCTGCTGGACATAGGCATCTCCAATTGCACACCACTGAGTAACTACTCTACTATACAAATGAAATCCCTGTATGTTGTCAAAAACTTTTTAAAAAAAAGGAGGACCGACTTCAAAAAGTAAAAAATATATACTTGAAGTCGATGCTGGTTGGTGCAGTCGGTTACTTGGCACCGACTTCAAATATTTATTTTTTGCATTTTGAAGTCGAATTTCCTTTTTTTAAAAAGTTTTTTATTTTACAATTTTTAGTGAAGACTGAATTAATTATTATTATTTATATACCTCCTTTATATTATCCTACTTATTTATACAGTGAGGTACCTACAAGATTGATATAAAATTCATAATAACAGAATTTTCACATTCATGCTGTTTGCCGTATAGGAAACCCCTGGTGTATCTTCAAAGCCCATTGTCCAATACCAAGAAAATTTAAATTCGACCACCACGGAGCAGCCGAACCTAATGCAAAAAGAATCAAATAAATCAGTTTATAAGCAAAGAAATTACAAAAAAAATACAGACGAATTATGAACCTCCTTCTTTTTTGAAGTCGGTTAACATTCTTCTTAGTTCTATGGTAGGGTACCTATAGGATTGACGTAATACCCATAATATCTTAATCTACGCATTCGTATTGTTTATCGTTAAGGAGTTCCCCGGTGTATCTTCAAAGTCCAAGGTCCAATACTGATAAAATTAAAATGGGACCACTTTGAAACTATATTAAATCCAGCGGAAAAAGAATCATCCAAATCGGTTCACAAGCAAATAAGTTATAAAAAACACAGACGAATTATGAACCTCCTCCTTTTTTGAAGTCGGTTAACTTTCTGCTTAGTTCTATAGTAGGGTACCTACCTATAGGATTGACGTAGCACCCAAATTGTCTCAATTTGCTCATTCCTATTGTTTGTCGTTAAGGAGTAAGGAGTTCCCTGGTGTATCTTCAAGGTCCAATACCAATGAAATTAAAATGGGACCACCTTGGAGCTATACGGAACTCATTGCATAAAAAAAAATCATCAAAATCGGTCCACAACTAACCGAAATATCGGTGAACATACATAAAAAAAGCATTCGTACAACCGAACATAGAACCTTCTCCGTTTTGAAGTCGGTTAAAAAGAAGTAAACTTGGACTAAGGAGTAAAACAATTGCTTTTCTTTTTAATTTATCACGTTTTTATATCTGACTGAAATGTATAGTATAATTTAAAACAACAAAACGTGATACTCATGCTTTTGCTAAATTGATGCTTGAACAGCAAATAATTCAATTTTATGAGACTACTATGTTTTGCAAGCGTTGTTAGTCTAGTGGTTAGACCGTTGGACTACGAAGTCGGGGGACTCGGATTCAAACCCAGGCACGCACCTCTGTCTTTTCGGAAGCATGTGCGCATTAATAATTTACTTATAACTTGCTTAAACGGTGAAGGAAAACATAGTGAGGAAACCTGCATGCTTAAGAGTTTCTCAAAGGTGTGTGAAGTTCGCCAACCCGCACTGTGTTAGCGTGATGGAGTTGGCCCAAACCCTTTCAGTTTGAGAGGAAGCCTGTAGTATGGTATAAATATGGAACACAGAAAAGATATGCTTCTGTATCAATACAATAATTACACATAAGTAAGACCAACCCGCCTTCGTGAAATAAAACATCTATATATAAGTAACCAGCTGTACCCCCAACTTCATTCGTGTTATTTTCAGGCGTGTATTTTACACCCTTAAGATGTTTTGAGGCAAATGTTAGCCTATAATCTTCCCCTGGATAAAATCTATGTCCTTGTCATATTTGATCAAAATCCGTTGAGTGGTTTGCGCGTTAAAAGGAAACAGAGAAACAGACAGAGTTACTTTCGAATTCATCAAGAATCGAATTGGGTAGAAAGAATGTCAGAAGAAAGAATGATAAAACAGATATACAATACGAAAGTGGAAGGATGTAGGTACCGGGGAAGAGCTAGACTATCTTACCATGACCAAATAGACCGAGTCTTATCTGAAGGACAAGTCAAGAGTCTCCGTAACCGGCGAGCGTGTATGAAACGAACTATAGGAGTAGAGGAAGCCAGAGAGGTAAGTAACGAAAGAACTTGTTGGAACTCGGTACTCTCTGCTTACGCCGCGAGGGATCTGGCGTGATGATAGAGATAGAGATGGATAGATTACTTTTCCTTATCATTTTGTGTAGTATATGGATTAATGACTGCCCTATTGTTCTAAAAGAGTAAATAGTACTGCTGGCAATTACGACATCCTGAATTTTAATCTCGGGTCAAACAAACTTTGTTTTAGGTATACTGTTGTTCCTTTTTTTATTTATACTACTTTATGCACTAATGGTACAGAGGCGGACTTAATGCCTAAGGCATTTTCTATCAGTCTACCTTCGTATTGATAGGACAAGTCAACAGATCCTTTTACAGTGAAGGCCGATTTAAACAAAAGCTCTATTCTTTAATCTTTCCTTGGGCCGTCATGTCACGCCTATATTCTCCATGTGGGGGCAGCAGAATTCAATCATCAGAATTACTTTTCTAATAAGAGATATTCGTAATTTAGTTTATCGAGTGCGAAGAGCACGAGATTATTTGCATAAATTTTAGCTTATAATAAAATTGCCAAATCTTCTTATATAATAACATATCCCTATATAATAGATCTATCGCATTTGTTATGTATGACCACAAACGCGAAACGCATCCCATACCCAAACAATTGAATAACGACAATTCCTGTCAAACAGTAAACACGAGACCGACGCTAGTAAGAAATAAACATAGCTAATTTACTTGTTCTAACCAGTTCCGTAATAAAACTAACAATGTTGAGTACTAGGAGCTTAGCTTACAAGTACTCTTAAAGAAACAATAGCGGAAATATAAGGTAATTAAGACTCGAGACGTCCGCTCTACACAGAGGCTCCCACTCAAATGAGGAATGCCACTCGAATAAAACAAAACTCAGTATTACCTACCCTCCATTTAAAAAAAAATGTATTCTCTATTCAAATGGACCAATGCGGAGCGGGCGCGGCGCTGACGTTCATTGGCCCACAACCTCTCCAGTACAAGTGGAAATAAAAGTGCTTTGGTAAATGAGGCGTGTCCTCTCTTTTTCGCTTAGCAATTTCGTGTTGTTCTATCCTTGTCAGTTTTTCGTTTTAATTGCAAGTATGAGGCAAGAGCAAAGGGTTGTGGGACCTTGAGTGTTACACGTGCAAGTTGGGGAAGCATTCAGGGTTTAAATACGGGGGAAGTTTTACGTCATCCATGTTTTTAGATGAGATTTGTGCCGTAATAATCGTTGTGCACTACCGAGTGAGGTCAATGATGCTTAGTACGCTGTTAGTCATTTTCTGCAATGTTTCAGCGGCTGTCGAGTGGTTTCCGAGTTTTTAATTAGGCCGAGTACTTTTGTACGGAACTTGCATTTTTTTTTGTAGTGAATTATACTTGTGGCTTTGTCGTTAATGATTTTTCCGCAGGCACGATTTTTGATGATATTTATATTAATCATAATTGGAAAAAAAGCGTTGAAACACCGACACATTCGCATTTCTATATCATCACGCCAGATCCCTTGCGGGATAGGCAGAGGGTACAGTGCTTTCGCATTTATTTTACAAAAATGATGAATTATGTTGGTCATTTTTAATTTGTTTACTATACTAAGAGACTAAAGTTTTTAGTCAATTTGTGTTGCCAGTGATGACATACGGATCAGAGATGTGGTCTCTTACAATAGGTCTCATCAAAAAGCTCAGAGTCGCTCAGCGAGCTATGGAAAGAGTTATGCTCGGCGTTTCTCTACAGGATCGAATCAGGAATGAAGAGATTCGTAGAAGAAACAAGCCCATAGGATTAGTAAGCTGAAGTGGCAAGGGGTGGGACACGTAGGGCGTAGATCGGACGGGCATTCGGGTAGGAGATTATAGACTGGAGACCACATATCGGCAGGCGCAGCGGGGGACGGCCGCCTACCAGATGGACTGACGATCTTGTGAAGATCGCAAGAAGTCGTTGAATGCAGGTAGCATCGGACTTATTACGCTGGAAAGCGATTGGAGAGGCCTATGTTCAACAGTTATACACAACAGACAAGTATAGGCTGAAAAGATGATCTATCTATCTATATCATCACGCCAGATCCCTTACGGGGTAGGCAGAGAGTACAGAGTTCCAACAGGCTCTTTCCTTACATACCTCTCTGGCTTCCTCTACTCTCATAGTTCGTCTCATACACGCTCGCCGGTTACGGAGACTTCTGACTTGACCTTCAGATATTTGGTCATGGTCTATTTAGTCATGGTAAGATAGTCTAGGTCTTCCCCGGTACCTACATCCTTCCACTTTCGCGTTGTATATCAGTTTTGTCATTCTTTCTTCGGACATTCTTTCTATATGCCCGAACCAACGAAGCATACCCTTTCTCATCTTTACAGCGAAAAGATGATGATGATATTATACTAAATAAAGATGATATTAAAAAATAAAGACTTCTTAAATATACGACGTACGTGAGCGTGTGCCTATAACAATATTGTACCCCGTAAGTAGTATATACATATATAGTTACGTATGTTAGATACACCCGCGCCGCTATCCTTTGATTTGTCAGTTGTAGTACTAGCCGCTAGACTAATAAACGCATGTCCGTTCATTAAGAAACTGTTTTGATTGCCTTGTCCCTGGTACCCTGCTAACAAGACCATTGACCCGGTTAAGGTCATAGATAAAGGCTTGCAACACACACCTGGTAAGTAATACGTTTTAAGATAGTTTTCCTTTGTTTATCGTATATACTTAAGCACATACATTAAAGGTAATCGAAGCCACAATAATCTACGTAAAATATATGAGAAAAGATTTTAGCGAATTCTGACTTTTCTAGTGCTCCAACCTGAGCTACACGGTTGGTCCAATATAGTTTTTTGATCCTTATAAGGAACAGGATCGATTGGCATCAAAAAAAGTTTTAGTGTAAATTGCCCATTTCTTGCTGACTTCAAAATCTGTAAATTCAGCTTAAAAAGTTAAGAATAGTCCCCTAAGACCATTATCCAATAGCTACAATGGTTAAGATACCTACCCTAACCGCCCCGTATAAAAAATCATTCTGTATACGTGATAATCGGTGATCTATTTTCTAAAACAATGGGCTATGGATGTCTGGTAAACAACTCATACACCATTTTTAATAAACAAAATACATTTTTAAATGTAAACCTACAAACACATTATCTAAATCACAAGTTTTTAAACTAAAAAATATTAAAGCATCGCGTGCTTACACCCCATCAGGCTGGTAACACTGACTAATAGTGTTACCAACTTAAGCACCCGATCCATTTCCGCTTACCATTTCGTTGTTGCTTCCTGTAGTTTAATACGTTCTAGTTAGGTAAATGTAGAGTAGAATTTTAGGCTTTATTGCAACGATTTTTATAGGAATTAATATTTTTATATTCGCTAGAGAACAAAATAAAATGAAGGGATAAAAACTGTGATGCAATTTCAGTCCTCTGGCTTCGCCCTTGATGGTCTGGTGTGGTTTAAAAGTATGCTCACTATTTTTGGCATGATGAGAGAAAGAGATAGATTGAGAATCCGACTTTGAAAAATAAGGCCCGTTTACCACGTAATGTGGCAGTCGTTTAGCCAAGTAAGAAGCTTTCAGGCTTGATAAGATCCAACAGCAGGTGGCCACAAACCTGCCGCCACCAATCCGCACTGGATTCGCGAGATAGATTATAACCTAAGCTGTGGTCCGAATGCCGCTAATATCAATACTACCGCTTGCACATGCGTGCCAAAACGACGTAAATGCGCTAACATTATGGCATCGTTACGCCGTTTTGGAACTCATATATAAGCGTAACTATTGGTATTAGCGTGATAAGGAGCGTAGCCTTAATTTATCTCACCTCGATTTGTGAAAGGTTTACCCTGCGGTGGGACATAATGCTGATTTAGCGATTCTAGACTGATCTATTTTTATAAAGTGGGAAAATCTATCATCATCATCTTCGTATAACGGTGTATTTTTAATAATGTCAACAACGATCAAAACTTAATGTCAGAGTGGAGGAGCCATTGTTTAGCCTCTGGTGTCAACTGGTTTAGACTCTCGAATCCGCCGCTGAATTTTCGAGTGGAACAGTCCTCCACGATGTGCTGGATAGTCTGCACTGAATTTCCACAGTTACAACAAGGAGACTCAGTGATGCCCCACCTGTGAAGATGATAATTGCACCTTGCGACTCCGGTTCTAATTCGGTCGATGGAGGACCACACCAGACGTTGCTCTTTGAAGCCTTGTACTACAGCCGAGGGATCGGCTATCATGGACTTCAGCGAGCCTTATAGGAAGCTCGCGGGGCATGTTGTATTCCTACCGACCAAAAATTCTAGGATTAGTAACGTGAAGTGGCAATGGATGGGACAAATAGCGTGAAGATCGGTCGGGCGTTGGGGCAGAAAGATTCTGGAGTGGAGAACGCGTATTGACAAACGACGATTGATGACGATCAACCGACGATCTTGTGAAGATCGCAGGAAGTCGTTGGATGCAGGTTACGTCGGACCAGATACGCTGGAAAGCGATTGGGAGGTCTATGTTCAGCAGTGGACAAGTAGGCTGAGATAATGAAAAACCCCAGGATGGCAGGCATCAGCATTTTGCTGGGGATTTTGGAGTAGAGCGCCAATACCGCGCTCTAAAAGCCGGCTTGGGAGGGGGGGGGGGGGGTTGACTTGTAAACTTCCCTTCTCTGCTTTCCTAGACTGACCTAACATAACACTTATTGCTGATCGCTAAGAATATCACAGCTTTACAAGCGCCTCTAAAACCCAGCCATAAAATAGATTAGCGGCACCTTTATCGACTTAAAAATATTTAAAAGGATAGATAAAATAGCTCCACAAACACTCGGTAACACACAATGGCCGTGTGAAGGGCCCACACGACGGCGACGCCGTTAAAGGTAAGGCAATTACTCAAAAAAATCTTTCGGTCAATATTGACTGGGCCGTGTGAAGGACCGCCTTATCTGGGTACTTGGCAGAGCGGTTTCGATATCGATAAACGGTAAGAATTGTACATGGTATACCTAACACGTTTTTACCCGTAAAAGTAGCAAATGCCATGGTACACCAAAATTTTGTCGAGGTAGTTTTTTATAGTAGGAGGCGGGTGGGTCTGTTGCAATTTTACAAGCTTTTATTCAACTTACAATGTTCGTAAGTCTGTCTGTCCGCCTGTCTGTCTGTCTCAGGTACATAATGATATTGAGTTCTTAGATTTAAGCGAATATTGCACATGAAATAAAACTATTTTACGGATTTTATCGCGGTTTATTTTTTATTTTTATTTTCCGACGTTTCGAGTGCTTTGCAGCACCCATGGTCACAGGAGGGACTGAGGTGTTAGACGTCCAAATGGCATAGTTGTTCCGGGGTACCCTCAAACTACTTAATTATTTTTGTTGTTGTTGGTCCGATCTACGCAGAATGAGCTCACGGTGTCTTGAGGTCTTGCAGTGTTATGCTTGGTTTTGGATTTGATTATATTATTTACTGGATCGCAAGACGATGGAAGCACCCAGCCATCTTCTCTATAGAAATTTGGATGTTTTTTAATTTCAATAGCCTCGCGAACCATCCTTGGTAGGAATCAGTGTTCTTTCACGAGGATTTGTGGTCTATCAAATCTGATGTTATGGCGGGTGCGGTCAAGGACATGTTCACAGACTGCAGACTTCTTTGAGCGACAATGTTTTAGGTCAGCTATGTGTTCTTTAACCCGAGTTTTTACCGGTCTTTTTGTTTGTCCTATATAAGAGAGACCACATTCACAATCAAGCTTGTATACTCCTGCATCTTGTAGAGGGATCTGACACTTGACAGATGGTAAAAATTGACTGATCTTCTTCGGCGGCTTATAAAATGTTTTAATCGAAGCACGCTTCAAGATGTAGCCAATCTTGTCCGTGAATCCTCTCATGTAAGGTAGAGCAACAGGGAGACGCTCAACTGTGGCTGGTTTCACTCGGTCACTGTGACGTTGGCGTGGCACTCGAAGCTTATTGTCATGCAGGTCTAAAACGTCGGGAACTAAAAATAAAAAATAAACCGCGATAAAATCCGTAAAATAGTTTTATTTCATACATAACGATGTTTAAAAAAATGTGACGTGTTTAGATTTCATTTTTAGTGTCACTAGGACATATAACGTTAAGATGATTTACCATCCGTAAGTTAAAAGTGGACTTAAGTTTCTGAAAATAGACATCGTGTTTACAAAACAAACGTTTTGAGAAGCGGACTACAGTATATAAAATAATTTAAAATCAACAAATGGCATATCCAGTAACAATTAAAAGATGGCATATCAAATGTATAGTGTCATTAAGGTTTACATTATCTTTTCGTATTAAGTCCTCTGGAATTGTTTTTTGTTTGCTGATAAAAATTATATTCTCAATTTAAAAATTTGCCGCCATCTTATGAAAAGCATGAAAAGTCAGTCAGCAATCCAATTCAGAACGCTAACGGTAAACATTCGAAAGTCGATAGCGAGAGACGAAGGCGATTGACACCTCACGCACCACGAAAAGCCAGGGCTAAGCACGAGCTGAATAACGTTATAGTAACGTTGTCGAGAAAACATGCTGTCACGTTCATGTTTATTTAGTAAATTTGTAGTGTGAAAGGGATGGCATATCGATTCTAAAAGCGTGACGCCAACGTCACTCTCTTCATGCTAGACCCATGGTTTGTGTTTAAACATAAAGTGGTAATCGACACTTTGACGTAAATAGCGTCGATTTATGTATTAAACGACTTGGAATTATCGTGAATACGATTGTAATGGTCGTGTTTTACTGGTTGCAATTGATTTAAAGTTTAAGAAAGGTTTTGTCTTTGCTTGTTAAACTAAACTTTCTTAATAGAAGAGCTGTCTTTTGTCCGGTTCAAATCTTGTGATCTATTCTTCAAGCACTTGCGAGTATTCGATTGAATTGAAATTTGTCATACGGTACATACGTATATACAAGGTGTAACATAATAAACGCAAGACCTGAAAGTAGTTTGTTCTAAATCGGTAACTGAATTGACTCCCACAATTTTTTATGTATCTTACATTTTTTTTAATTTGCAAAAAATGCTATTACACCTTTAGTGCGCTATAAAAACTAAATTTATTATTGCTCTTTGTAATAAGGAGATTTCAAATGTATTCCTAAAACGTATTTATCAAAACGCACACATACACGTACAAGTTATAGTTAATTGGGGTATAAAAGTGCTTAATAAAATGTTGAAAACCTTTAAATTTGGAAATTTGGTTTTCGCTTTGAATTTATGAAGAAATTCTCTAATAGGGTGTCTGAGGTCTTGTGTTTATTATCTTACACCTTGTATATAGTTTGGTGACAATGCAATAATATGGTACCATGGAGCTGGTCTGGAGAGTCCGAAGGTGGAAAGGAACATGTGAAATATACAACGAGACCCCCTCGTGTTTGGGCTTGTTGTATTGATATTGACAAGTACTGTACAACCAAATAGAGTTCAGGACCTGTTGACGAAGCCGGTGGCCAGTGGAACCACTTAAATACTCAACTATAACCCTGCCGGGTTTGGATTGGACTCGTTGGATTTGTCAAGACAAACGTCAAGACGAGTATTTTGTCAAGACGAGTATTTAAGACCCTGATGGTGTCCAACGTCTGATGATGGAGCCAGAATGAAACCATAAGTACTCCTCAACTAAACAAAGTATCTTCTTTGTTCTGCTATAAAAGTTTTTAAAAGGTCTTTTTAAATTAAAGTTAATCGTCTTATAATTCGGTAAATATGCTATAATTATGGAAGAGATTCGAAACGCGGATGAACGAATGAATTATTTCTTACTATGTCTTACTTGAACATTGAAAATTGACAATTACTATTAGGTGAATAAACTAGTAAATGATACATCTATTTTATGATACCACAGCTTAACGCAGCTGACTCGCTTTACAAATATTATCGCGGTATAACATCTCGACAGTGAGTATTATACCTACGCAAGGTAATCGGCTCCTTGACCACGTGGCTTAATAATAGCAGAAGCTTTTCTACCCGATAAATATGGCAGTTTTACGGCGGATTTTACTCTCTCATTAGTAACAGAGGTCGCAGTGACACAAACGCGACCGAAGTTACGCCAAGGAGGACTACAAATAATGGGTATCCGTGACTAAGTTGAACGACTCATATATGAGGAAAAGCTGTTTGCTTATTAAAGAGTTAGAGACCATCAAATTTCTTGGACTAACTCTAAGTGCGACGGCACACGCCTTTAAGCTAATTACAAATACGAGATATGCGCTTAAATAAATATACTTTTATGGCCGTGTGAGTGAGATTCTATTCTAAAACCGCTCTTATAGTAAGGATAATCGATGTAGCGACTAGTAAGATCGCATTAGCTATGGAAAATAAAAGAAAATATTCAACCTAAGTTAGGTAGCGTTATGTTTCAGGTTATCGTACCTGAAACATAACGACGCTACCACCCGACAAGAATATCGATACTAGAATCAATGGTGTTTAGTTGACCGGATTTTTTTTGTATTCGCACGGGTTAAGAATTTCAGAAATGCGAGTAACATCCTGTTCCACGGCAGTGACATCTCCAATTCGATGTACACAATTTTAACACTTAGTTGACTACCTAGTGTATCCTTAGTGTATGGATTGAGCTCTCTGTATTTTCACGCTGCGGTGATACTATAATTTATCTGCAATCGTTCCCAATTCCACTTCATCAGTTAAATTGAGATCTGTTTATTTTATAGTCCCGCAATTCGTAATTGCCGATATTCCGCAGTATATTTTGTAGACTCTAGGACAAATTATCATCATGCCAGATCGCTTGCAGGGTAGTCAGAGAGTATAGAGTTCTAATAGGTTGTTCCCTCATAGACCTATCTGGCTTCTTCCACTTTCATAGTTCGTCTCATACAAGCTCGCTGGTCACGGAGACTCCTGACTTGCCCATCAGATAAGACACGGTCTATTTGATCATCTCGTTTGATCATAATAAAACGATTAAAATTATAACTCAAAACAAAAACCTTTACTTTTCAAACAAATCCACTACTAACACGGTCTTAAGCGATGCAACACAAAATTTATTTATTACTTAAGTATGTCAACAAAGTTCAACCAACTTAACGTTTGCTTAAAAAACATTATAAATTCACCTCTCAGAGTATATAAATAAGGTTTCGATAAGGGTTATTATACGGAGTGTTATGACACCGGACGCTTGCACACAATTACCTTCCTGTTATGATAACGGTATTCGGGCTAATTACAGAGGAGTGCGACCGCGATGTTCTTAGCGATCACAAAAGTCAAGCAGCGTTCGGCTCGGTCGGTCCAAAATAGGTGGCATTTCATGTTCGAGCATCTATATGCTTCGGAAGGTATGTTAAATGGTCCCGGTTACCACTTAATGTAGCAGTCGTTAAGCCAAGTTAGAAGCTTAATAGGTTTTATAAATTTCAACAACAGCTGGTCACAAAACTGCCTCCACCAATTCGCACTGAGTGCGCGTGGTAGATATGATCTAATCTCTCTCTCCTCCATTTGTGAGAGAAGGACTTAGGTTGTTAGTGGATTAGGTGTGTGGGTAAATAAGCTAAACACATCAAAAAAAAACTTATTAACCACTGCGCAGATATTTATCCCAGTTGTTAAATCAGGTTTAAATATTTTGATGCATATCATTTTTAAAGGCGCCAATATGATCTGGGAACATTACGTAGATATTATCTTATTAATCCCTTGATAACATTTAAATCCCCTTAAATACTTGATCCTATAAAATCTCTTCATCATCATCAATCTCGTCATGTCATGTCATTTCCAAAAATCAGAATATCATTTCCATCCTACTGTCATCATATCTATTACTGCAATAAATTTTCAGTTGTAAATATCTTAAAAAAAACCATCTTAAAGCTGTGTCTTTAACATGTATGATAATATGACATAATATTTAGTCCAAAACCCATTTGACAATATTTAAAAAATGTCATGAATGTAAATACTGTAGAATCAAATTTAGTTTATTTACCCGTGTGTGAATGATCTACGCTATTGGCCGCGGGGCCTTTAAAGCTTGTGCTGTCAGTGGAACAGTAAAGGGTAATGCATTAATATTATATTATTAAAGCGAGGTTCCCTTGATTCAAATCGCTCGAGAAACAACGGCAGCGCGAGAATGTTAAAAAAGACCAAACTATTCCACCACTAAGGAAAAACCCGATTGCGCATAGTATAATGGTGTAAAATTATTTGATCCTCTAAGATCTAGTTGATATATGAACATTAAACCCGAATGATTTCGCACTAGTTTCACCCAGATGTACCTAATACCCTGACAAATTTAGTATACGATGATAATTTTGCAATAGTTTTTCAGGGGGCGCATTTGTTGACAAATCTAGTGATAATGATTTTGTTTTGATTTTGTAAGGGTAAACACCTTAACAAAATGTAGTACGCTCCGTTGTTTATTCAGTAATTTAACCCGGCTGAACTCGCTGATAAATCTACTATACGGTAAAGATTTTGCACTAATTTCACGCGGGTATCTTGCTGACAAAATTGGTATGCCCTTATGATTTAGCACTAGTTTCAAATAGGTGAATTTTCTGACCAACCTAGTATACACTAATGATTTTGCACTAGTGTTGTACGGGTGACTTCGTTGTCAAAGTAAAGAATTCTTGATTATTTTATTCACTGATTTTACACGAGCTAATGCCCCAACAAACACTAATAATATTGCACTAGGTAAATTTGCAAGGGTAAATTTTCTAATATAATGATGCATACACTAATGATTTCGTACTAATTCAACGCAAGTCAAGTCCCGAACAAAATCAAGTATACCCTAAAATGCATTCCAAACGCATGCCTTTCCGTAAAATCTCTATTACCACGCATTCAATTGCACAGTGTTTCTAAGAAAAACAGTAAGGAAACATGCCTCCACACTTTTGATACAAAACACCTCAACAAATCTGTTTGAATGCCAAAAGATCATAGTGGAACATTTTCTTAGAATACATATGGCGTGGCCCTTTGTATTGTTACTCATAAAACAATGAATAGTTTGTTTAAAGTATTCCCCATAATCCTTTGATGATTTTTGTTTTTACATATTTTTGTGGTTTGTTCGATGTGGCCAGTATGTTGTAGGATATGGTCATGCTAAAATTCGAAGTAGGTAAGCAAAGTACAAGCATATTCTATCATTAGAGAGGATACTTATCATTCTACTCGTACTCGCATTTTTTGTTCCTAGCTTTGCTAGACGTTCGCTTTTTTTATATAAAATAATCATATTACCTCGTTATTTTAGTGGCGAATTATGCGCATATTGATCACGAGGTCTTTGCTACCAATCCGTGATCAGCCAAAAAGTAATTTTTCGACAAAAAAAATTCGAATATCATTCCGGAGTTTGGCATTGTATCCGGTATAATGGTAACGCTTGCCCCTTATACATAATAATAATATCAGCCTATATTGCCCACTGCTGGACAAAGGCCTTCTCTCACTAATCGAGGTGAGAGAGATTAGGTCATACTCCACCACGCGGACCCAGTGCGGATTGGTGGAGGCAGGTTTGTGGCCACCTGCTGTTGGAACTTATCAAGCCGCCTTTAAGGCTTCCAACTCGGCTTAACGACTACCACATTAAGTGGTAGCCGGGATCAACGGCTTAACGTGCCTTCCGAAGCACGGAGACGCTCGAATATGAAAATGCCACAAACGGTCACCCATCTCGGGCCGACCGAGTCGAACGCTGCTTAACCTTGGTAATCGGTAAGAACACCGCGGTCGCACAGCGCTACGAGCGCCCCTTATACATGGGACCTGACATCGTCGTGCGAAAAGTGGAAATATACCGTCGTATACCGTTTGGGGAATGTAGGTGTGACGGTGTTAAAGAAAAAATTTAAAAATGGTCATAATTATAAACTTACTCGATAATGGCACTAAGATTTGTTACTGATAGTAGAGTTCTAAATACAATAAAAAACAACCACGCACAGAATTATTAGCGATTAAAAATTCCCCTTATGCTATTCGTCATTTCGAAATGAGTCACAGGTGGTTCCCTAGCCCTTTAATTATACGCTAAGTGATGAAACAATAGTATTATGAATTAGCAATTTTGTGATGGTTATACAATGCAAGACAAGTATGGGTTTTATTAATACACTTAGTATTAAGTTAAAACAAAACTTTATTAATATAATTAAGAATACTGTTTCGTGGGACTACAGGCATGTAGGGTAACTGGCAATCACGATGTCCTTGGATCAAATCCTAGATAAGACAAAGTGTTATTGAAAGTATTCCATCGAAAAATCGTTTGATCATGATCCATTTCACGCATATTGTATTTAAGAATATTGAAAATATATACAATAAATTAACAAACATACATTTAAATCATAATAATAATATAAGCCTATACTGCCCACTGCTGGGCAAAGGCCTTCTCTCACAAATCAAGGTGAAAGAGATTAGGTCATACTCCACCACGCGGACCCAGTGCGGATTGGTGGAGGCAGGTTTGTGGCCACCTGCCGTTGGAACTTATCAAGCCGTTTTAAGGCTTCCAACTCGGCTTAACGACTACCACATTAAGTGGTAACCGGGACCAACGGCTTAGCGTGCCTTCCGAAGCACGGAGACGCTCGAATATGAAAATGCCACAAACGGTCACCCATCTGAGGCCGACCGAGTCGAACGCTGCTTAACCTTGGTAATCGGTAAGAACACCGCGGTCGCACAGCGCTAGGAGCGCCTAAATCATAAACTGTTCATAAAATTTTTCGTAATTATTATAAAAAATTAAAACTTATTAAACCTCTATTACTCAATTATGTAAATTGAAACGGTTTGCGATTTACTGACACAGTGAAGTCGTTATAATCGATAAGTTGTTTTTGTAAATGTACATAATTCATTGCCGATTTTTTTACAAATATATCATTCTATGTATCGGACTGAAATATTTAATATTCTCATCAGTCAACAAATTAATAAATAAACACGGGTGCGATATATTGATATATTAAAACGGAGAGTTTTATAGATTTTTTTTAATGGTAATTTAATAAAGATACGCGTAAGCGACGAATCAAGCGATTCGTCAGACGATTTTTCTGACCAATGACTTGATTTGTAAATAAATAATGAGATTATTTTATTCTCTTTTTGTTCCTAAATTATTTTTATTAATATCGATTCATTCTTCATTATAAATGTTCCCGATACGATATTCAATCGATTCTATTTCACACTCACCACATTTCTAGAAACGTCAAATTCCAAACGTCAGATTACCCATGACTGATGAAAAGGACTATAACAGTCCCGAGTGATTCGGGTTCGGTGTGATCGCAATAACACTATCTCCTATTATATTAGGATCTGAAATCATTGGCGAAATGTGGGTGTATAGAGTACACCTCTGCTATCCTCGATTGGAGAATACAGAGATGATGGCTATAAGAGAAATAAGCTCACCTTTGTAGATTAATTTACTTTGCAATTAAATTATCTATCTATCTGTCTATCTATAACCTCACGCCAGATCCCTTGCGGGGTAGGCAGAGAGTACAGAGTTCCAACAGGTTCTTTTCTTACATACCTCTCTGGCTTCCTCGACTCTCATAGTTCGTCTCATACACGCTCGCCGGTTACGGAGACTCTTGACTTTTCCATCAGATAAGACTCGGTTTATTTGGTCGTGGTAAGATAGGTCTTCCCCGGTACCTGCATCCTTCCACTTTCACATTGTATATCTGTTTTGTCATTCTTTCCTCTGGCATTCTTTCTATATGCCCGAACCAACGGAGCATGCCCTTTCTCATCTTTACACCGATACTATCTTTCATACCTACTCGATGTCTTACTATGATGTTGCTAATGCGGTCGGTCAGCTTCACTCCGCACATCTTCCGCAGAGCTCGCATTTCTACCGCATTTATCCTACTTTCATTCTCCTTCTTACATACCCAGCTCTCGCTACCATATAACAGCGTTGGGACAAGAAATCCGTTATGTATGGCCAGCTGCGCCTTATGGCTTAAGTGCCGGCTCCCGAGTAGCTTTCCCACCGCACCATTCACTTTGTTCCCTGCACTCACTCTTCTCTCTATGTCAGCGGTGTATTTCCCATCCTTACTGAAGGCGCATCCAAGATATACAAACTCATTCACTTGCTCCAGCACATCGTTACCAACCACAATCAAGAACGAATATAAGGATTGTGGTTGTGTTTAAA
This sequence comes from Phalera bucephala, assembly GCA_905147815.2. Classification (NCBI taxonomy): domain Eukaryota; kingdom Metazoa; phylum Arthropoda; class Insecta; order Lepidoptera; family Notodontidae; genus Phalera; species Phalera bucephala. Next base: position 10,053,152 of record LR990632.1, on the reverse strand, counting down.
TTATTTGTAACAATTTATGTGTATAATAAAGAATTAAGAATGATAGTATTTGATTTTTACTTAACAAGTTTTTATTTAACTTGCAGGTTCGTTTGTCTGTATGACTTTCTGGTTTTTATTTGGTGATCCATTTTAAAAGCACTTGCGGGTATCCGATTGAGCTGAAATTTAGCATACTTATGTAAAGTCGGTGACAACGCAATAATATGGTACCATGAAGCTGGTCAGATGATGGAGTCGGAAGGTGGCCATAGGAACATGTGAACTATAAAACATAACCCCCTCATGTTTAAGTTTGTAAGATTGGTTTTGACAAGTATTGTACTACCAGGTGGTGCTCAGGGTCTGATAATGAAGCCAATAGGTGGCAAATTGAACCACACAACCACTCAGTATAACTGAATTTGTCTTGACGGATACTTTAGACCCAGATGGTGTACACGGCCTGATGATAGATCCGAAAGAAAGCCATAGGAACGTCTCAAGAAAGGAAGATATCTTTGTTGTGTTCTTGCTATGAAAGCTTGTTTTAAAAAGGTTTTTAAATAGAAACAATATCAAAACTCCGTTACTACAAAATACGAAAATATAATTTCTAAAAGCACACTAAATAAAGATAAGAATACAAACATACCGAGTGGTAATCAAATCGATTCTATATCACCCGGACGGAACCGAGATATCGATAATCGTTAAACCACCATCCACGGTACATAACACTCAAAATCTAACGTTACACTGCAATAAACCGTACCAATAAACACTTTATTTAAAAATGTAAAAAGACCCATCAAAATACGTTTTACGATATAATAAAAGGCAATATCGTGGATGACTTGTTTTAATGTCGCTACTGTTACCGAGTTTTAAAATCTGGCAATATTATTTTGGTAATCATTTTCGTAAATGGTGAGTTATTTTTTTTTTGCAGCAAGACCCTTTTGCGCTTAAAACGTAGCTACAACTGCGCCTGTAGCCAAGTGGACAATCTACAGTCGTTCACGCTAATAGAAAGCGAAAAAATGTAAGGGAATGACATTTTGCAACGAAAAGTCATGTGGTCAAAACAATACGCTATCGATTGCGACAAGAGAATCGAAACAAAACGCTTGCAACTTGTCTAGGCCTTCTGGCCAAGAATCAAATTTGTAACAAAAGTAAGGGGATGCATTTATCAAGCGATGGGGCCTGTAATAGGCTAATTAAAGCGGCAATATGTAATTAACACGCTCGTAGCGCTGCGTGACTTCAGTATTATTAGCGATAAAGGTATAAGTAGCGGTCGATTCGGTCAGCTTGAGATAGGTGAACATTTATGGCATTTCCATTTCCGAGAAAATCCGTGCTTCGAAAGAGTAATGTGCTATGCATTTAGTAAGTCCTGATGCTCCTGTCCTTCAGGCTCGATCAGTTCTAATTATTCACTAACCAGCATCCACCAATTAGCACTGGGTCCTTGCAATGGAGGGTAACCTTATTACAAGTCTTTATTTTACTTGCAATGTTCGTCTGTCTCTCTGTCTTTTCGGGTTCAAATGTTGTGATGCATTTTTCCAGCACTTTCGGGTATTCGACTGTACTTAGATTTGGCATACGTAGTATGTAATTTCGATGATAATGCAATAATATGATACCACAGAGCTAGTCTGATGATGGAGTCGGAAGGTGGCCACAGATTTATGTGAAATATACAACGTAACCTCCTCCTCCGGATCTGGCGTGAGGTTATAGATAGATAGATAGATAGAGGTAACCTCCTCATGTTTATGCTTGTTAAATTGGTATTGACAAGAACTTTACAACCAGATAGTGTTCAGGGTCTAATGATGAAGGCGAAAGGTAGCCATTGGAATCACCAACTACTCTATATATCCCCGCCGTGTTTGGGCTTGTTGGATTTGTTTTGATGAGTATTTTAGACCTGGATGGTATCCAAGGTCTGATGTTGGAGCCCGAAGGAAGCCATAGGAACTCCTCAACTAAACAAGTATCGTTATTGTTTTTTGCTACAAAAGTATGTTTTTATAAAGGTATTTTTTAATTGAACTTATTCCTTTTTACCTTGATTTGAGAGAGAAGGTATTTGCATGGAAGTAGGTCAGTATAGGCTAACTTACTAAATGTCAAATAATGATTCTGATGAGTTCGATAGCTTCATCTACCGTCAGATGTGATATCGGGCCCAAAGTATCTCAGTGAGGTGTGGGTGTATAATGTACGCTTCTGCTTTTGATTTCAGCAAAAATACATATCTATTTCCGCCATTAAAGTAATATTTCCAGATCAATAAATAATCTTAACAAATATTAATCACCTATTAATTTAATAAATACAACACCTAACAGACGTTAAATATATGCATAATTAATTAATTTCATAACGGTAACTAAAGCTCCATATTTCAGTATTGGAATAAGCAATCAAACGCTAAGCTTATAATCTTGAAAATTAGACTTAATTTCTTTTAGCTTAAGGTTGGTGTTAGAATAATAACGTTGTTTCTACTAAACAGGTTATTTGTTATGTCCGTTTAGCATTATATTCGGCACAGACGATAGTTATTAATAGTTATGACACTAATAACCCAATATTAAGACCAGTATATTAATTTTATTACCCGACAACGTAAGCGTGGGTTTTAAAACACAGAACAGTTACAATGCAGTATGTTTAAGTTATTTATTAACGCTATTCATATGATATTATGAAAGTATTTTTAATTTTATAGCATAAAATATTTAATGTTAACCCAAAAATAATAGTAATATATTTTCGTTATTGTCTTTTCGACGCGATTGTATTTTGTCACGGTATCATAAAAATAATTAAGTGGAATATTAATTGCTTTGTATAAATTTGAAATTCCAAACTTTTTTCAGAGTGGTTGTTTTTGTGTTATGAAAAAATAGTCATTTTTTTGTAATTTTCTCGTGAATTTCATTCTAAACTTTCTAGCACAATAATATCAGCCTATACTGCCCACTGCTGGACAAAGGCCTTCTCTCACAAATCGGGGTGAGAGAGATTAGGTCATACTCCACCACGCGGACCCAGTGCGGATTGGTGGAGATAGTTAAATGTAATTGTTCAATATAGACAGTAAGAAGTTTACCATCTGAGCCTAATTAAACACAAAATATAACTAACTTAGAAGTAACCACAATTTCATAAAAAAAAAAACGATTTATATTATTTATCATATTTTTTAAGCATTTTCGAACAAAATATAGGAAACGGTGGCTTAATAGTTACCGTTTCCTATATATGTATATTATATGAATTGTGTGTATAATTTCAATCCTTTTTTCGTCCAATATTTATTAAAAATAACACACGATCCACATTTTTCCTGTATAAATCAAGTGTTGAACAAAACCGATACCAATGCCACACCGGTATTTCAATCCTAAATAGTTATAATTTAATTTTCTGTACCCACACTAAAGATTCAGATGCAAATATTTTCATCATCATCATTATCTCAGCCTATACTTGTCTACTGCTGAATATAGGCCTCCCCAATCACTTTCGAGCGTAACCGGTCCGATGCCACCTGCATCCAACGACTTCCTGCGATTTTCACAAAATCGTCGGACCATCTGGCAGGTGGCCGTCCCACGCTGCGCTTGCCAATACCTGGTCTCCACTCTAGAATCTTTCTGCCCCAACGCCCGTCCGATCTTCGCGCTATGTGGCCCGCCCATTGCCACTTCAGGTTGCTTATCTTAAAGACTATGTCGGTGACCTTGGTTCTTCTACGAATTTCCTCATTCGTGATTCGATCACGTAGAGAAACGCCGAGCATAGCTCTTTCCATAGCTCGCTGAGCAACTCTGAGCTTTTTTATGAGACCTATTGTAAGAGACCACGTCTCTGATCCATATATCATCACTGGTAACACACATTGACTAAAAAGGCACTGAGGTATTTTGGATGAGAAGATGTTGCGCAGTTTCCCGAACGCTACCCAGCCGAGTTGGATTCGTCGATTGACCTCTCTCTCAAAGTTGGACCTATCTAACCGGACTACCTGTCCCAGGTAAATGTATTCGTCGACAACTTCAAGAGAAGAGTTCTCAACGGTGAGTGCGGTGGGTACGACATGGACGTTAAACATTATTTTCGTTTTGTCCATGTTCATCTTAAGACCCACTTGTTGAGATACTCCGTTGAGGTCACCGAGCATTCGTCCTAGATCTTCCAGCGACTCCGCCATGACCACAATGTCGTCGGAAAATCGAAGGTGAGTGATGTATTCGCCATTGATGTTGATGCCAAGTGCTCGCCATTTCAAGAGCTTGAAGGCGTCCTCTAAGGTGGCCGTAAACAGTTTCGGAGAAATGACGTCTCCCTGTCTTACTCCTCTTTTTATGAAGATCGCCTTCGTGCACTGCCCCTGTACTCGGACTGACATGGTGGCGTTATTATACTTAAGCACTTCAACACTTCGATGTACCGATAGTCAATGCGGCATCGCTGGAGAGATCTAAGAACCGCCCTCGTCTCCCGTTCGAAGTCTCGATCGAATCAAAGGCTTTCTCATAGTCTACAAACGCCAAGCATAGTGGCCGATTATACTCCTCGGTCTTCTGTATAATCTGCCGCAGCGTATGTATGTGGTCTACGTAACGAAACCTTAAGTGGATAAGCCACTCCACCTCCTGGATCAAGTAGTCATAAGTTCGATCCTCATACGGAACAAATCGTTGTATGACCGACAAATATTTTTTTTTTCAATTTGACAGAAAGAATTTTTAAAATTTTAAGAAAGCCACTGCTTGTTTGCTTATGTAAATTTCATGTTTGTAAACGCACCCATGGCACAGGAATATATCCTAATGTGGGGCTACGTTTTAAAAAATAGACTTGGCTTTGCACATCGAAATTTTCTACTCTATAGAAGAAAAATCATAAACAAAACGCTAAAGACTAAAGGCGCCGAAATTTTAGACACACGAAACCTACTAAATCAACTGGGCGTCACAGTAAACCTACAATTTGGCTGTTGTGCCCATACAAATTGATATTTATTGCTTTTCGTATGCGAAAATTACACGCCTCAAGTCTGGTTTATAAATCACATTGGTCGTTACGTTTTTAATGGATTATGAAAAGATTTTTGTTTAATAATTGTGATTCAGTGGCGTGAAAAATTTAGGACTATTGTGAACGATTTGATTGCTTCAGAATACTGTTTTAGAGACAGGTTTTTAGGAATAAAACTGACCGAACTCTTTGATATCATAGCTCCCAATTTTTTTGAAAGAATGATCTGTATACTACTCATTCTAATTGGATACATACTTTAACGCCCATTGCCTAGAGTAGTTAGGGGTAAACATACAACCACGATTCGCTAATCCAACACATTTCACCAAAATAAACTCATACAGTACACATATTATTTAGTCAATTAAAGCGACATGCCATTACTCGACATTGAAATATATTTATTGCCTTAAAAGGACAATATACAGCTACAATATACAATACATCAGGTCAAATATAACAATAATTTAGAACAACTTTTCTCAACATTCTCGGGAGAAAAGGAGACTTCCTATCATTATACGTCGTTACATAGATGAGTCCAGAACGATACATATGTTTAGATTATACACTATGCTCCGTTGGTTCAGGCATATAGAAAGAATGTCAGAAGGTTTGACGTTAAAATCGGCGTCAAGCAGGGTTGCGTGTTGTCCGCTAGACTGTTTATAATATATCTGGACAAAAGTCTTCAAAGACTGAAAGCGATGAATGAAGGTGTACAAATGGGTGACTTAGTGGTAAACCATCTACTTTATGCAGATGACGCGGTTTTAATAGCGCCAACAGCCACTGATCTGCAAACACTAGTCACAGTTATGAAAGACGACTGCATGATCAATGGCTTACACTTGAATGTGAAGAAAACCAAGATTATGGTTTTTGAAAGGGAAGAAACCAGAACGAATGTAAGGATTGTGGTTGGTAACGATGTGCTGGAGCAAGTGAATGAGTTTGTATATCTTGGATGCGCCTTCAGTAAGGATGGGAAATACACCGCTGACATAGAGAGAAGAGTGAGTGCAGGGAACAGAGTGAATGGTGCGATGGGAAAGCTACTCGGGAGCCGGCACTTAAGCCATAAGGCGCAGCTGGCCATACATAACGGAGTTCTTGTCCCAACGCTGTTATATGGTAGCGAGAGCTGGGTATGTAAGAAGGAGAATGAAAGTAGGATAAATGCGGTAGAAATGCGAGCTCTGCGGAAGATGTGCGGAGTGAAGCTGACCGACCGCATTAGCAACAGCATAGTAAGACAGCGAGTAGGTATGAAAGATAGTATCGGTGTAAAGATGAGAAAGGGCATGCTCCGTTGGTTCGGGCATATAGAAAGAATGCCAGAGGAAAGAATGACAAAACAGATATACAATGTGAAAGTGGAAGGATGCAGGTACCGGGGAAGACCTAGACTATCTTACCACGACCAAATAAACCGAGTCTTATCTGATGGAAAAGTCAAGAGTCTCCGTAACCGGCGAGCGTGTATGAGACGAACTATGAGAGTCGAGGAAGCCAGAGAGGTATGTAAGGAAAGAACCTGTTGGAACTCTGTACTCTCTGCCTACCCCGCAAGGGATCTGGCGTGAGGTTATAGATAGATAGATAGAGATAGAATGTCAGAAGAAAAAATGATATAACAGATATGCAATGCGAAAGTGGAAGGATGTAGGTACCGGGGAAGATCTAGACTGTCTTACCATGGCCGAATAGACCGTGCCTTATCTAAAGGACAAGTCAAGAGTCTCCGTAACCGGCGAGCGTGTATGCGACGAACTATAAGAGTGGAGGAAGCCAGAAAGGTATGTTAAGGAAAACCTGTTGGAACTCTGTACTCTCTGGCTACCCCGCAAGGGATCTGGCGTGATGATATAGATAGAAAGAAATAAAGATAGATTATAAACGGAATGGGGGATTCATCTATTAAAGCCCTGTTCAGAAACTGTCCCACCGTTGGGCACGGGCCTCCTCTCAAACTGAGAGGGTTTAGGCCATAGTTCACCACGCTGGCCCAGTGCGGGTTGGCTAACTTCGCACACCTTCGAGAAACTCTCAGGCATGCAGGTTTCCTCACGATGTTTTCCTTCACCATTCATCTACTTAACTAAATTCCAGTACTGACAGTATTCAGTCAGTAACTAAAAAATGAACAACTACGAATACCAGCGGGTCTAGAATCATAAAATTTTATATACGATAAAAAACACCGTCACGCCAAAGTTCCCCAAGCGAGTGTGACAGAGGTGTACTGTACACACCAACTTTTCACCGACGATGTCAGGTCCGATGATTACAGGGGTAAGCTTATTGCCATATACCGAGCACAATTCCAGACACCGGACTAATACTGAGAATTTATCGTTAGAAAAACTAAATTTTTCAGACCTAGGGTTCTGGATCCAGGACTTCGTGATCGCAAAGCGCATTATTTGCGACTATATAAACACTATTAAAAAAAAAACTTTTCAATGATTACCAAGATCACTAAGAAAAGAGATTTTTCTTAAATTGCCCCTTAGGGTATAAAAATTACTGACGGCTGAAGAAACCGCTTATAATAAATAACTTTAAATAACATAACCATGAGCAAACACCATTTACGCATGCAAAACATGAATAACACTGAAATCGGTTGAGCAGTTTTCGAGATAACAACAAATACATTTAAAAATTTAAAAACCGCTTAAAAATATAATGCCTCCATTGCACCGCGTACGCTCAACGACAAAAGTACATCAAAAAAACTAAAAGTAAATATTATAAAAACTTTTTTCTCCATCTGTCAGAATTTTTTGATGGATCGCCTGTATAGTTAGGATCGAGTTTCATAATTTGTTTTGTGAGCATTCATATTTGGTATCGATTGTGTTCCTTGATTAAATAGTTCGTCTTTCTTTATTAAACGTTGGACGTTTTTTTGTGTAAAAAAATGTTTGGAGAGTAATTTTAATTTTGTGTACTTATTGGTTCATTCTTTTTTGGCTTGTAATAAGTGTATATAACATAATTTGGGCGTCCTTTTAACGTCAAAATGTAACTTATTTTTTACGTTACATGAATCTGATACTAGTACATATTAGATGCAGCTAATTTAATTAAAAAAAAAGCAATTTTGTAAACAAAGAACGATAAACAGCAAAGCCAGTCCAACAAAATAAGTTAAAAGACTAGCCCGCTGAGTTTCTCGCCGGATCTTCTCAGTGCGATTTCGCGTTCCGATCCGGAGGTAATTGTAAAAAGATTTTATATTTTTTAACGTTTGTAAGAGTGTTGGTCTATGCAATAAAACATTTTTGACTTTGAATGACTGGTTGATTTAGTAAGCTGTGCTTATTTTGAGTAGTTCATTACAGATAGTAGTTACAGATGGATGTACTATCTAAAATTATCTATTCGTGATTGTCTTTTCTTTTAATGTTAATAGACTGTCTCAATTGACTACGGGGTGGTCTAGAGGGCAAAGTTTAGGTGGCTTCCCTTACTGGATCAATTAATTGCGGATCCAATTTCTAAACGAGAAGATCTTTGTGTGATTGACACTGTAATTTATTTTCATTCAGGAATGATTCCTAGTGATGACGCAGCTCCACGTCTTCTAAAAACAAAAATAATATGACGATGCGAAACCATATTAAATTCTATTTAACTAACCACATTTCGTCAGGGGCTCGTAACGCTGTGCGACCGCGGTATTCTTACCGATTACCAAGGTTAAGCAGCGTTCGACTTGGTTGGCCCGAGATGCGTGACCGTATGTGGCATTTTCATATTCGAGCATCTCCGTGCTTTGGAAGGCTTCGTTAAGCCGTTAGTCCCAGCTACCAGTTTATGTGCTAGTCGTTAAGCCGAGTTGGAAGCCTTAAAGGCGGCTTGATAAGTTCCAACAACAGGTGGCCACAAACCTGCCTCCGCCAATCCGCACTGGGTCCGCGTGGTGGAGTATGACCTAATCTCTCCCACCTCGATTTGTGAGAGAAGGCCTTTGCCCAGCAGTGGGGAGTATATGCTGATATTATTATTATTTTATTATTATTAACCACATTTCTTAATTCAATTAGAATTGACTCTTTGCACATACTTTTTTTTCTAACCACAGATAACGACCCAAACTGCCAGTGTCGCCTTTTATGATCGTCTATTCTATCAAAAGGCTTTCACACACCGAAGCGAGCAGCGTACAATAGCACTCGCATTTTACAACCGAATTAAAACGTAGCTGGTTTTAATAGCACCATAAAAGCTATACCGTCTTATTAAACCTCTTGATGGTGGATTTTATTGCCGTGATGGCATCCTGGTAACATCATTATGATAATGTATTTTGGATTCGCTTGAGCCAGTCTTTTGCGATTATTGATTAGCTTTAGTATACATGCGCGATTTTTAGCAAGTATGGAAGAAATAATGGTGGACTTATGGTCATACATGTTTAACGTAAGCCTATCTATCTCTATCTATATCATCACACCAGATCTTTTGCGGGGTAGGCAGAGAGTACAGAGTTCCAATAGATTCTTTCCTTACAGACCTCTCTGGCTTCCTCCACTCTCATAGTTCGTCTCATACGCGCTCGCCGGTAACGGTCTATTCGGTCATAGTAAAATAGTCTAACCTGTTGGACCTCTGTACTCTCTGTACAGAGTTCCAACAGGTTTCTTTACTTACATACCTCTCTGGCTTCCTCCACTCTCATAGTTCGTATCAAGTTTTTAAGTAAGCCTATTTTCCATAAGAAGACTCCAGACTGAACAACATATCATACTGATGACATATTGCTTTATGATGATAAAGAGTTGCTTCTCTAGTCCCATTTCAAAACAAAAGAAAGTAGAGAACTTAAATAATGTTTTACGCAAAAAATGTACTCAGAACGGCTATCACGTGTATAGAAGATTATAAATAGAAAAATTTGAAAAAAATCCAATAAAGTTTAGTAGACTTGCAGCTTTCCAGTGGTTAATTTAATATTTCAGATAAGAATACACTCAAAATCCGTATACAAAGCTAAACAAAATATGTCCGATAATAATGGAAACTGAATCAATCAAATGAAAATATTTGATGTGGAAAGGAAGCAGCGGTTACGTAATCTCATTCAAATGTCAGAGATCAACAATCGGTGCGGTCGAGAACAACCTTTGTACAATCACTCGCAAATGTGTTTGAATTAAAATGATTTGAGGCAATTTATCGCTTTACACACACTATCGGTGTCACACATTCCTTTCTTACTTGCTATCTCGGCCCAGTTGCATTTATTCCGCAATCTCCGTCTCGACCTACCGCGTTGCCTTTTTCTATAAAGTGGGTATCAGTCAATTGTAAAATTACTTATTTTCTAAAAATCATAAGAAGTTTATCATATGTTTTGGATATACACTCAAAACTAGGCGTATAAAATACTCAGGCTCAGTTGCACTAATAACGTAATAATGTAAGGTTAGTGAAAATTATATCGTCTTAACAGAGTATTTGTCTCCTCTCCTCTGTCTTCTGTACAATATTTTGTTCAGTCAGTCTTCCCCGCGCTACCTTAAGGAACGATTCAATTTCCTTCACTTTTCCAACTCGTATTCTTTAAGGTCATTAGAAAACTTGGCTCTCGTAATGCCTCTACACTTTTATGATATTTATGATAACCTTATGATAACTCTTTTACGGTCAAAGCCGTACGACTGTGGAACTCACTACCTGTTTCTATAAGGAGTGCTCCATCTATTCATATATTCAGAGGTCAAGTGAAAAAGTTCTACATCACCGATTCATTAAATTAAATTTGCTGATGTTTTCTATATGCTGTTGCTAGTTGCTTAATATTAGAACTTATCTTTGACGCGTGTATATTATTTTTACTTGTGTATATATAGGTATATTATTTAAGTAGTTTATGATAGATTTATTTGTGTATTGTTATGTTCTGTTAGCTAAGTACACCCCTAAATCTTGTGTTTTCTTTAGATCCTCTCCATCCAAAGGTTGCCTGGAAGAGATCACTATTAGTGATAAGGCCGCCCATTGTTACACTATCTTTCAATTGAAATATTGTATCTTTTTATTTCTTTCTTGTATTTCTGATGGAACAATAAAGTATTATCTATCTATCTATCTATCTATTTGAACAACATTAACTGAGACAATGTAGCCTTCAGTTAATTACGCATTGAAGGTTACTTTAAAACCAAAAAAAAAGCTGCCCTACATTCAAAATTTCCTGTATCGGGGGTGCATGACAAACAGACAAACCAAAACGAATATCTGAATGTCTGTTGGAATTGAATCTGCAACTATGCGATCCAATGAGCGAGTGCTCAAGTGTAGTGTGTCCAATATGTTATTAATGTTGAACAAAACGAATGATGGTTCATCTGGTGTTTTGAGGTGATTTCGCGCGTTTCCGAAACCAAGGGATTAAAATAGTTTCACTTATGGCTTATGTGACCTACAGTACTCTACGATGTTAGTATTCACTGGCAACAGGTAAGGAACTTCAAATTAACAAAATAATAATAATTTTTAACGACCTTTTTGCTCGCTTGTACACAATTGTCATCAATCTCGACCGTCATTAGATAGTGTTTGTTTTTTTATTCAAATATTTAGTTTTGTTGAAAGCTGCCGGGCAGGTGGTGGCGCGTGGGAGCGATGCCTTTATCCTTTTAAGTATTATGTCGTAAATAAAATAATAATATTGATTAAACCTTGTTTAATTATGAGATATTTTAGAGGTTTTTTTAATTTAATTGTATATAGCATGTCAAATAGGGGAATTAATTATAATGTTGACCTACGGATTTGGTTTACTTCAGAGAGTTTTTCTATATGTTTTTGGTAAAGGAGAACTTGTTTTTGGTTCTTAATTCTTTATATTAGTAAAAAGTCTTAATTGACTTTCAAACCTTCCCAAAACTTTTTTTTCAATATTCCAATTTCGCAAATTGTAGAGACCCAAAATATTGAAAGCAAAATAAAATACTTTATCTTTCACAACAGATACATAATTAAGGAACTTTATTTAATAATGAAATAAATAAATGTAACTCAAAATTATTTACTATTTTATTAAAAAATATTTAATTAGTAAATAAAAAAATCTGGTTAATTATTTTTTATTACGTAAAAATGAAAAAGACGACTATATAATATTAATAAACTTAAACTGAGAGGGTTTAGGCCATAGTCTACCACGCTGGCCCAGTGTGGGTTGGCGAACTTCACACACCTTCGAGAAACTCGTAGGCATGCAAGATTGCTCACGATGTTCACCATTAAAGCAAGTGATAGTTAATGTTTAATACGCACATGCTTTAGAAAAGCGGTGCGTGCCTGGGTTTGAAACCGAGAGCTCTGACTTTGCAGCCCAACGATCTAACCACTAGGCTATCACTGCTTTTACTAACTTACTTTAACGATAAATACACATATTTTAAAGTAAAATCTAAACTTACCCACGTATTTATAACGAAATACCAACGCCAAGACAAAATAGTCATAAAGACGAAAGCGAAATGAAATATTTAGCATTTCCTTGTTAATTTGTTATTTATTGCTTTAACATTTTCTTTGATATGGACGCACACAAATATGCACTTAAATACATTTATATATGGTAAGTTATCGCGTACACCTGTCGGGACGGTACGATGCTATAAAGAGCAAGGCACATGTTTCCACATAATAATGCAAGATCATAATAATGTGTGGGTTTTACGATTTTCGCATATGTTTATATACGTTATTGTTACTTGCTGTGATTTTCTTTGTCAATGTAATGGTTATAGTCTTGAATAAACGTGTCTTGAACAAAGCCAATCATATCTCTGAAGGTAATGAACAGGAAGGGAATGACAGCGTCAATAGAGAAAATAAAGAAATCGTTTATTTATTGATAACCAAAGACGGAACATACAGATAACAATTGCAGTAAAATAGTACTTACTTAATAAATAATATATATGAATATATAGATAGACTTTCCTTTTTTATCAAAGAAAATCACGCTAATACAGTTGAACATCTTGATTTACATAAGAAAATATATTAGATCCTCATTACCTCCACCAAACTTATAGTTAATAATAGATTACGAAAATACAAACTGTTGCTCTGGGCACCGGGAATGATTTCTGTGTCGTGGTTACAACCACAAATTCAAATTTTACGAAATTTAATATCCACTCAAAGATTTGCTATGCAAGGTCCGAACCCGCGACTTCCCGATTCAGTTAGCCGAGTGGATTACGCTCAAACTACTAACCCAAGGCATCGTCATAATACTATTTGTTCAGAATCAGAATATTTTTTACTCATGTAAACCATTATAACATTTATGAATCGTCAGAAAAGTAACAAATACTCTACCACCACTTCGGAATGTCAGATTCATTGTTGTTGATTGAAAATTTTAATTCTAAAATCAACCTATGAGCAAGATTTTTTTCTAACTCCCTAGTTGATCATAATAGGTTTGAAATTTTACTCTAGAATATTTTATTGAATGAAAAAATTCAAATTCAACGCATTAAATGTCGAGCAACAAAGATCAGATTTCAATGCCATGTTTATGGGTTAACTAGCTTCGGCACGGCGACTTCATCCGCATTGACTTTAGACAGGAAGCTAATAATTTTACGGAATAAAAAGTATCTTATGTGTTAATCTAGGGTATAAACTGTCTGCCACATTTCATCGTTCAGCCGCATCGCATAATTGAGTAACTAGTTCATTACTTAGATTAACAGATAGGATTCTTTTAATCTATCTATCTATCTATCTATATCATCACGCCAGCTCCCTCGCGGGGTAGGCAGAGAGTACAGAGTTCCAACAGGTTCTTTCCTTACATACCTCTCTGGCTTCCTCCACTCTCATAGTTCGTCTCATACACACTCGCCGGTTACGGAGACTCTTGACTTGCCCTTCAGCTAAGACACGGTCTATTTGGTCATGGTAAGATAGTCTAGGTCTTCCCCGGCACCTACATCCTTCCACTTTCGCATTGTATATCTGTTTTGTCATTCTTAATTCTTTTAATCTCGTACAAATTTTAGGTTCCTGTATAACGTTAACGCGAAAGTCGCGCGTTACCTATAAGTAACATAGGGTATATTGTATTTTAATAATATATACTAATATTATAAAGAGGTAAAGTTTGTGAGTTTAGATGTTTGGGGTGATCTTCGGTACTATTGATCCGATTTTAATGATTCTTTCACCATTGGAATGCTACCTTATCGGAAGTAACATAGGCTATATAACATAGACCCGCTGTTGTCGACCAGATATTACAAAATCAACACGTGCCCCACGTATGACAGATAGTCCTACTAATTTGTGTTTGTACGTTTAGAGGTTTGGATGTTTTTACTTAAACACGCAAAAAGGGGAGAACGGATTTGGATAAAATTTGACTCACATTTATCACCTGGATTACCACATTGGATACTTTTTCATCTCGAAAACATGATAGGTTCCTGCCTTATTCAAAGTCAGGAGCTAGATTAAAATATATAAATATAAAAAAAATCATTACTCTCATCATTCCCGTATCATTACCGTCAGGTACAGTCGCGCACGAGAGTGCACGCTATATTATTATCAGCGGAGAACGCGCGCTCATAAAACTCGTCGCACTATCCATAGGGCGGCGGTTTCCAATTTATTTTTTCCCCACCGATGCAGGGCCGGTGCAGTAAACTTGGTATCGTAAAATTACGACGTCTGGCCCCTAGTGCCCTTACTATGCGACGTTTGAGGGTTCAAGAGGCATATTTTTTTCTCGCAACTGTAGGTCAATAATAAAACCCTCCAGAAAAAATAAGTCTAGTAGAAGATATTTTTAATATTTTTTTAATCTTATTTTAGTTGATATATTAATATCATTAGCCCATAAAATTTACCAGTTGATTTGAAAATTCTTTGTTTGAAATACACAAATTTCATCGCTTTACTAAACATTTAAATGGCTTATTTAGAACCTTATTACCGATACTATTAAGTCTGCAGGTATACAAGACATACAAAGGTTACGATCAATGAATAAACTTAAAAAAACATCTCTTAACGAAATAGAAGAAAAAAATCTTAATAAGTAAAATATAAGAATTACACTGAGCAAGTGTATTTCTTTATGTTTTAAAACAGTTAAAAATACAAATAGTATAAAAGTAAAAGTACTGTTTTAAAATAATTAAAAAAACAGTAAAGACAAATACTAAAACAAATAAAATCTCATAAGTTTCTCATAAAAAATAATTCGCAAAAAAGACATAAAAATAAATATATTTCTCAAATAATAAAATGTATAAAATGCACATACGAATAAATGCTACGAAACGCTACGTACATCGTGGTCCCACAAAATTTACTAAGGATAATAGAAGTCAATTTTTCACTACTTCAAATTGGGCAGTGGTTCGATCCGTTTTTTGCTGCATTTCTATGACCCAAGGGATGAGACACCAAATTTCACCTCAAATTGTGTATATACCCAGATACATTGGAGTGAAAAGTTGACAAAATTTTAATAATATGAACATAAACGTAAAAGTACTATTTTAAAATGATTAAAAGAAAACACGAATAATAAAAATAAATAAAATTTCATATGTTTCTCAAAAATCCAAATTTGCAAAAAAAACGGAACAATAAATACATTTCTCAAATATTAAAATGTAAAAAATACACTTTCGGATTATCGTTAAGCAAACGCTTACATAGTACAGGGTGGTCCTACAATAATTTACTAAGGATAATAGAGGTCCATTTTTCACTACTTCAAATTGGACACGGTGGTTCGATCGGTTTTTTGCTGCATATCTATGACCGAAGGGATGGGACACCAAATTACACCTCAAATTCTCCCTGCGATGATAGGTTATACTCGTAAAATATTTAGTGTTATCTGAATCGGATATGAACGTTGCTCTGATTTATGTTTATTTATATTATTATGTGCACCTGTTCTGAGTGATGGAAAGGGAATAATAATAATATTAGCCCTGTTAAGAAACTGTCCCACCGTAGGGCACGGGTCTCTTCTCAAACTGAGAGGGTTTAGGCCATAGTCCACCACGCTGGCCCAGTGCGGATTAGCGAAATTCGCACACCTTCGAGAAACTCTTCGACATGCTGGTTTCCTCACGATGTTTTCCTTCACCGTTAAAGCAAGTGATAGTTAATTTTTAATATGCACATGCTTTCGAAAAGACAGAGGTGCATGCCTGGGTTTGAACCCGAGACTTTAGACTTTGCAGTCCAACGGTCTAACCAATAGCTAGCTATCACTGCTACTAGGCTAAGGGAATAAAGTCATTATATGGAAGAATAATTAACGAATTAGCCAGGTAACAGCGAGTATATCTAAATGGTTATTTTTTATGGATAATATATTACCAACTATTGATATTTATAGACCAATTGCCTCGTCTAGTGGACACAATTGGTGAGTTAAAAAAGGTGATAAACATTTTTTTGTTGTTTTCGTGTAGACAAATTAGTATTGGTCATCATAAAATTGTAATACCGAGTCTTATCTATAAGACAAGTCAAGAGTCTCCGTAACCGGCGACCGTGTATGAGACGAACTGTGAGAGTGGAGGAAGCCAGAGAGGTTTCTAAGGAAAGAACTTGTTGGAAACTCTCTGCCTACTACCTACCGGATCTGACGTGAAATAATAATAAATAGATAAAATAGTAGTCACAGTATGACTTCTCCGGACCACTCGATTTGAAAAGGTAAAGCTGCTTGACTCTTTCTCCGATTTAGGCGGCTGATTCTACTTATCTGAATAGAATTTTTATAGTGAAAGCGATGGCATAATCCTGAGAAGAGTTACTTCCTAATATATCTATGAGACGCTCGTAGCGCTGTACGATTGCGGAGTTCTTAGCGATCACCACGGTTAAGCAGCGTTCGACCCGGTCGGCCTGAGATGGGTGACCGTTTATGGCATTTTCATATTCAAGCATCTCCGTGCTTCGGCAGGCACGCTAAGTCGTTGATTCCTGTTACCACTTAATGTGGTAGTCGATAAACCGAGTTGGAAGCCTTATAGGCGGCTTGATAAGTTCCAACAGCAAGTGGCCACAAACCTGCCTCCACCAATCCGCACTTGGTCCGTGACCGTCCGTTTGACCTAATCTCTCTCACCTCGATTTGTGAGAAGGCCTTTGCCCAGCAGTGGGACAGTAGAGGCTGATATTAACATCATATATTATTTTTATTATACTGAATCTATATTTAAAAAGTGATTTTGATCATCTATTTACAGATCTCTGAACACAAAACAATGCTAAAAAAAATTTTGTCCGTTTGGCTGTTTATTCGGGCAATGCGCAAAAATCACTGAACCTTTTTCGACATGACCTTTACACTTAGATAGGAACATAAAATGTGAATTAACTATTGCAATATGTTTTATTTAAACTCCGTAGTATGGGTGGGTACTAGAGAGAGGTCAATTTACTTCCAACTTAATGCAGTTTTAGGACAAATCATTAATTTCAATTTGACTTACACGAGCGAAGAAGCGCAGCTTAAATCATTACCAAATATTAATTTTTAAAAAGATTTGGTCGCGCCAGGTCTCTTCCAGGGTAGGAGAGAGTGCAATCCAACAGGTTCTTATCTTACAGACCTTTCTGACTTCCTCCACTCGTCATACCATTTTTTCTCACACACATTCACCGGTTGAATCACCTTATGCATCTTAACTTCCATTCCACCTTTTTTAAGACCTTTTCTTAAAAGCATCTGGTGAAACATACATATCGCACCTCCCCTTACCCTTGCCCTGTGAAGCTGTAAAGGCCCCGCGGCCAACAGCGTAGATCATTCACACACACCTCCTCTTACCGTGTGTGCAAAAAAACTTTTTTTATTGTGTTATGATTATTAGATTAAATTTGCCATGATATAGAACTTAGAAACCTTAACCACAACCAAGCTAAAATACATAATATTTTGTCATATTCATCAGTTTTCGAGTTAGGAACCGAATACTGAAAAACTGTACTAACGTTATTTTCGAAAGTTGCTCGTCTAATTTATTACGGTTTCAGCGGAAGTGGGATATGTTCCTTCGCAAAAGACTGTCAAAACAGTCATCATAACGGATCCCCCAACTAATAAACCGTTGATGGGTGTTCCGAACATAAGTCTCGATTCGGGGGTGTTGTGTGCAGGGGATGTTTTACGATCAATTTCATTTTTACAGTTCTAAGGCAATAAGGGGTGAAGTTTTGGCTGGCCTCGAATTATGGGTCCAGGAGAAATAAACAAAACCAAATATATGTAAGGATCGAGTGAAATCGTGGGGCGTGCGACATTCTACTTTTGTATTTTTGCAAAAACAAATATATTTCCAAAATTTAGACCGCATTTTTCGGAATCTTAGAGTTATGTTACCGAGTGTTAGATAAACGTCACTCCTACTTTCTGTGGACGGTACATAATGTGTGATGTATACAAAATACCCTCGTTTCGCCGAAGTATTTTTGACTTTAATAGCCACGTTTTACCATTTCCTCTTCCTCCTTGCGTCGTACTCCTCAGTGCTGAGGGTCGTGATCTTTATGAAGAACTTTAGCTTTGATAATGTCTCTCCCTTTGGTCCTATCCTCTGCGACATGAGTTGCGTCGCTGACACTGCAATCCAGCGTCGACCGAATCTCGTCGGACCAACGCATGGGTGTCCGACTTCTTTTTCTAAGGTGTAGCTCTTTTTCCTGGCAATGTGGCCGAAAAATTCCGATATTTTGCGCAGGCATATTTTGGTGAGCCTGGTTGTTATTCCGAGTTCCTTTAAGATTGATGTGTTGGTCCGATGTGCTGTCCATGGGATTCGAAGCATTTTTCTCCAGCACCACATCTCGAAGGCATCGATGCGATTGCGATCCGCCTTTTTAAGCATCCATGTTTCTGAGCTGTAGATGAAGATTAAGAAAACAAGACTAGTCACAAGCTTGCGTTTGGTTCTTAGGGATATGCTCCTGTCGTTCCAGATTCGGTAAAGCTGTGGCATAGCGTTCTTTGCCATACCAATACGTCTTCGTACATTTGTTTCGCATGAGCCATTATTTGCAATAGAGGAGCCCAGGTAGATAAAATTGTCCACTATTGCTAGTTTTAATGCTCCTGTAAGCTCCATCTTGCCTGTGCGATCGATCACTATAACTTTCGTCTTAGCCCGGTTGATCGAGAGTCCGAGTTCATTACTGGCGCTTTGTAGTCTATAAAAAAGGTACACATCTCAGCTTCGTTCGTTGCGAATAGGGTGGTGTCATCGGCGTATCGTAGATTCTTTATTTTAGTTCCTCCTGTGGTGACTCCACCAACCCAATTGGTGCAGGTTTGTCTTATTATATATTTACCATATATGTTGAATAAGATTGGTGATAGAATGAAACCTTGTCTTACTCCTTTCTTAAATTTGAATGGTGCCGAAAGCGCCTTGTCCACTCTTACAACTGCCTGATTTTGGTTACACAAGTTATTTATCAGTGCTATTAAATGCTGTGGTACACCTAACAAAAATATGCGGCCGTTAAGTACGTGTAATAGGATTTTACTGCAATGTGAGATTAGGGCAAGTATGCGGTAATTGTCACATTTTCTAGTTGAACCTTTTTTATGCAGTGGTAGTATTATTGACTCAGTCCAGTCCTTAGGCCAATCTCAGTTTTGACAACACCTTCAACCCCAAAGTCAATATCATCCAGGAGCCATTCCCCTCAGCCGCTACCGCCATCCGCGGCATATTCTCACCAATCTTACCGATGCCCTTACATCCTTCTTTCGGATACAGACACCGCATACAGGATCAGACACCGAGGTCGAAGAATCTCTTGCCCGCGAACAGGCGCAGAGCACCACGGCGAGACACCTACTATACGCCCTCCCCCATGGCGACTGCCCAAGTCGAGGCCGTTCCTCCTTGAGGCGCCCTTGAGCTAGTAACCCCTTTGCCCTTCTGGCTCAAGCGTAGTGGTTGCATGCTCGCCTTGTCAGGTGAAGCTGTAAAGGCGCCGCGGCCAACAGGGTAGATCATTCACACACACAAAAAAGTTTAAATTGGAAGCTTACATTTATTATAGTCTGACAAAGATCTTTTGGCTCCTGGATGATATTGACTTTGGGGTTGAAGGTGTTGTCAAAACTGAGATTGGCCTAAGGACTGGACTGAGTCAATAATACTACCACTGCATAAAAAAGGTTCAACTAGAAAATGTGACAATTACCGCATACTTGCCCTAATCTCAATAATATAATTGACAAACAAATACCCAGACCGGAACAAATAATTGTGGATCACACAAAGATTTGTCCCGTGCGGGAATCGAACCCGCGACTATTCGACACAGTGGGCGGAGCAGCTTAAGCTCTTAACCACTGCGCTAAATCGTCCAAAATTCCAATTTGTGAAGCAATCGGGGTATTTGAGTTCTTATATCTGAGGTTATATACAAGGTGTATCGTGATTGTGAAAATGTCATTCGACGACGACAGCCACGCTTCTCAGTTCACACATAACTAGGTCGCACTGCGTGTGCAGTCATACAAGCTAAGCATAAAAGGATCTTGTTGCCCGCTGCCAAAATCGAAATTAACGCTGTCATCGAGTGAAATGTCACTTTATGACAGACGCAGAGTTGGCGTTTGCTATAAACTTGTTTTCTTAAATCAGTAACCATTCTTTAATTAGTAGACTATCTTACCATGACCAAATAGACCGTGTCTTATCTGAAGGGCAAGTCAAGAGTCTCCGTAACCGGCGAGTGTGTATCAGACGAACTATGCAAGTGGAGGAATCCAGAGAGGTATGTAAGGAAAGAACCTGTTGGAACTCTGTACTCTCTGCCTAACCCGCGAGGGAGCTGGCGCGATGATATAGATAGATAGTAACCGTGCGGTAAAAATATTTCCCTGAATGTAAAAAATTTTAATACTTACCTTAATTTCACACCAGCCAGGGGATGGCTTTTGTCAATGTCATCCACAGGCCAAAATATCCTAGTCACACTATAGATTGACGGCTTTTCTCCCAGGAACGGACAAAAGTACCTCTGTCCGTTCCCGAGAGAAAAGCCGTCAAACTGACAAACAGTGAATAATAATAAGAAGGATTCCGTTTTTACCGAATGAGGGACGGAACCCTAAAAAAAGAATCTGTGTATAAAAAACTCCCATGATCCCGGCTTACTTGGGCGTGGTCAAATGTTAACCCAATGATTAACTTTTGTGCTGCGCAGTTATTTGCACTGCGCCCATATTCGGTATAACCAACCGTACCATAACGCGGTGGGTTATGATAACTTCGTAAAATGATTGTCTAATGGTACACCTGTAACTAGTGTCCGGCCGATGGTCGATTTTTGGCCGAAAACGAAGCCAAAACCGAAGGTTTTTAAAAAATTATGTTGTTGTATAAACAAACTTGTTTTGTTTTAGTTATTTACTGGAAATGGCGGCCGGCCAGCGCAACGCAATGTGATGCTTCTCGCGCGTCGCCTCGTCCCCCGCGCTCTTGCGCATTCGAAAGTCGCAAATTGTAAAAGATTGTTCAGTTTCGGTGTTTGCTAGAAACCCTCGGCTTCGGCCAAAACTTCGGCAAAATGGGACGAAGGTGGTATTTTTGGCCGAAGATAAAGCCCAAGCCGAATGTTTGGTCGAACACTACCCTAGTAACCTAAATGTGGTATTTTGTGCCTTTGCACAATCATTACACAAAGTTATCTTAACGCGCCACGTTAGGTTATATCGAATAAGCAAACTGGAACGTGCAATTTGACTTGTAATTGCCCAGCATTTACTTTTGCGGGGAATTTTTAACGATTTTTTTTTAATATTTCTCTCATGTTGATGGCTTGAAATTACTGCATTTGACCATGTTTATGGGCTCTGAATGATTTGTATCAGTTCGGATAATATAATGACTAAACTGAAGGCTCCGGTGGCTCGTACGTATGCACAAAAGTAAAGTAAAAAGTAAAAAATTATTTATTTTTCCACATCAATGCTAGTTACATTAATATTTCGTAATTACATCTATTTAATGTAAATTGTTTATGAAGTTTCTTCTTGGAGTGGACTGGAGCCTAAGCTAGGGTAACCCTGTATTTCAGGACTTCGCACGCACACACACACACACACGCATATGCGCGCAAATCATGAACTGACACATTAATTCTCCGTTATCTCCTACCATTAACAACAATCAACATATTGTAACTTGACATAAAAACTTGTAATACCTCATTCCGTTGGATGAGGACCTGATGATCTATAATACAGGACTAACCTACTTTAGACATCAGCTCCTTACATTTAGTATAGACTAGTAAACAAGTGTTACATGTAAGCATTACAATACGAAACAACGTATCATTAAGGTCTGCCTTTTGTGAGGACAAATAAACTATTTTTATTATATTATTATCATATTAAAAACAAATTTGCCTTCGTGGAGAAAAAACTCAGCTGATGTATCCAATGTCTACTGTTAACTGGTAATAAAAAAAAATCTCCGATGAATATCATCTCCATAACAATACTAATTTATTGGATTAAAAAAACACCGTCACGCCTATATTCCCCTAGGCGAGGGTAGCAGAGGTGTACTGAGTACACCCACGTTTCGCCGACGATGTTAGGTCCATTTAATAGGGGGTGAGCCTATTGCCATATACCGGGCACAATTCCAGACTCCGAACTCGTACTGGGTAGTTTTCGTTAGAAAAACTACACTTGTCCGATAGGATTTAAACCCAGGACCTCGTGATCTCAAAGCGATGCGCTTTGCCACTAGACCGAGGCAGTTAATCAATCAGTTTAAAAAAAAAACACCTACACCAAGCGCAAAATGACAGTGAATGAATGTCGCCTGGGAATGACAGGCGCGGCTCTTTCCAAAAACACGCTTTTATAGCAAAAGCATTACAGAGATATCTTGCTTAAGTGAGGAATTCCTATTGCCACCTTCCGGCTACATCTTCAGGCTCTGGACGCTATCTGGGTCCATAGTGATTCTCAAGATAAATCCAATGAACACAAACACGACGGGTTATGTTGAGTAGTTGGTTGGAATGGAATGGTTCCATTGGCCTCCTTGCGGCTTCATCATCAGACCCTGAACACCATCGGGTTGTTAAGTATAGTAGCATCAATACCAATCCAAGAAACCTTAACGCGCGTGGAGGTAGATTATATAGTTCACATGCTTCTATGGCCAACTTCCGACTCCATCATCAGACCAATTCCATAGTTACCACCATATTATTGCATTGTCACCAAAGTTACATACGTATGCCAAATTTCAGCTCAATCGGATACCAAGTACTTGAAAACTGGATCACAAGATTTAATCCGGAAATACGGACATACGAACATTACAGGTTAAATAAAAACTTGTAAAAATTAATGTTATGTTAGTCACCTGCTGAGATTAATTTTATTATTATCCTGCTAAGATTCACGGGCTTTACCCAGACCTTTAAAAGGCTTGCATGAAGACATGGGTCGAACACGTATAGGCCTTTTACGAGAAGTTAATGTTATGTAATTCACCTGCTGAGATCACTTGCTGAAAATGAAGAAACAACCAGCGAACTGACCCCGGCAGGTGCAAAGACTATTGTAAATTATGGAAAGAAAACGAGGGCTATATAAATGAGGTTATGCCATTTTCACTTAAGTCATACCATGGTAATATCAAAAGATAAGGCATATAAATTAATTATACGGAGACAGACAAATCGTAATCGATGTGAACGCGAACTAATTAATAAGCTTTTGATACACACTAATTGGTATTGGGACAGGTTGGCCCCGACTCACTGATAAACTTGATTTATGTCTTTTGAAACTAGCTGCGTTTAATTGAGATATGTTTTCTGTTAAGTTAAATTATAGTAGAAGTGTCAATGTAAAACCGGACCGTTTCGAATGGGAGTGTTAGGGTCCTTATGATCCGGCTCGAAGGACCATTTGTTGGGTTCCTAGAGACGTAAATATATGCGGACTCTATTTTTACTGGTTTATTCACAAATAAATATTAAAGGTCGTCTGTCGCCGGCTGTTTGAAGGCGTCTCGTCTTGTGTCTAGCCGATCTATTCACCGCGCTTGACAATGTAGTGGTTCTTCTGCTGTGGTGCAGGCTGCTGCAGTAGGGGTGCACTGCACCCGTGCGTATGTGGCTGTGTGCATCTGTGTGGGGTCGCAACATGATTCACACTTTGATGATTCCGTGCAAGTACTACTAGATGTCGTTATAAAAAAAAATTATTCAATTTGAATAAGTATGTGACATAATTAAATTTTCAGATATCCTCCTTTATTTGTCCTGTGGAAACTTACCTCTTCCTAAATTTAATAATTCTAGGCCAAAGGTAAGTACCCTATAGGTTCGATGAGTGAGTTTAAATGGTGTTTTGATTGCATTGACTTAGAAGATTAAATTTTTCACACTACCAGGGGACTGAAAATCTTAGTATTTGTCATAATTTCAACTTCATAACTCTGATCCATTCTTGAGTAAAATGACCTAAACCGTCAGATAGACAGGTAGGAAATCCTAAAAAATATTATATTTATTACCTATTCATGTTGATTTATTAATCGTTGTACCCAAACACCCTAGAGGGCAGGTTTTTAAGTGGGTCTATGTATGTCTGCTTATTTCTGTAGCACGTTTCGTAGGTAAACAGCTGTGGTGTCGATATATACTTACAATTGTGATAGTTACATGAGAAAATTACATCTCATGACATAAAAAAGATTCCAGTGATCCTTAGATACAGATAGAATTTTGACATATTTTGCATGGATAATCTGTCAAAATTCTACAGACAGTAAGCAAATCTATCCTTGAGTTGAATATTGAAACCGGCCATTATAATATTTTTCACATAAGATGGGTAGTGACAGTTGTAAGTGCCAAACGAAATTAATATTTAATTCAATGGTATTAAGGCATAAAACCATAAGTATAGAAACGGGTCCTGCCTCTTATTGGCATTGAATAAAGTATTTCTTTGACACTTTCAACTGTAACAGTACCCTTTCTTCATGAAAAATCCTATAGTCAACATTCTGCCTTCTGGTCGCGTGTCATGTCGAACAGCCATTGAAAAGAAGCAAACGAATTGTGAAATGAACATCGATCTAGTAATAAGTACACGGTGGATATAAATCATGCTGTTTAAATCGTATGCAATCAGTACTTAGTCTATTTATCTATCTATATTATCACGCCAGCTCCCTCGCAGGGTAGGCAGAGAGTACAGAGTTCCAACAGGTTCTTTCCTTACATACCTCTCTGGCTTCCTCCACTCTCATAGTTCGTCTCATACACACTCGCCGGTTACGGAGACTCTTCACTTGTCCTTCAGATAAGACTCGGTCTATTTGGTCATGGTTAGATAGTCTAGGTCTTCCCCGGTACCTACATATTAGTACTTAGTTACATCTTAATTCTAATACATTTAATCTATTTATTAAGGACACCAAACAATTCTACAACAGAACATAATACAAGTACAGAGTTAAAATTGAACTAAATAATTATACAACCAGCACCGTTATCCACTAAATAATATTAAAAACTTATTATCTGGCAGAAAGTATAAACTCATTACATTTACACATTACATTAAAGGGGTTCGAACATAAATTTTAGTATAACAAAAAGCAAATCTTAATCAAGTAACCAGGGAGAAACAAAATCCAAAAAGAGAAAATTACAACTAATCAAATGGGGATATTTAGCAGCTTATCATTAACAGCTTTTCTAAATTCAGTTGGTGACAAGGCAAATAAGTCCATATCGGAAAAATTATTATTGTAAGCTTTCATAATTCAACGCAATGGGGCGCGTTCACCCACATGGGTTCTGCACAGTTTTGGAGCAAACAGACTATGCGTATAGGTATCACGAATGCGCTGTGACCGACTAGGGATGCGTAAGTATATTTGATTAGTAAGATGATTACAGTCGAACTTATTGTGACAGACTCTATAGAGAAACAGCAAGTCAAACATTTATCGTCTTTTTTTTACCAAATTATTACCCAAGTAGCACAACTACTTATGGAAGAAGTACACAACTTCACAGCTTTAAACTGTACTAAAGCTGTATAAAAAAGCATAGGATGCATTTTTTTTTATTTGAATTGCACCAATATTTTATTTGATAATTTATTCCTTTAATATGTATTGCATAATAATTTGTTATATTTAATTACTGCGGAAGATGTGCAGAGTTAAGCTGACAGACCGTATTCGCAACAGCGTAGTAAGAAAGCGTGTAGTTATGATAGATAGTATCGGTGTAAAGATGAGAAAGAGTATGCTCCGTTGGTTTGGGTATATAGAAAGAATGTCGGAAGAAAGAATGACAAAACAGGTATACAATGCTAAAGCGGAGGGATGTAGGTACCGGGGAAGACCTAGATTCTCTTACCATATCAAAATAGACCGTGTCTTATCTGAAAGGCAAGTCTCCAAAACCGGCGAGCGTGTATGAGACGAGCTATGAGAGTAGAGAAAGCCATAGAGACATGTAAGGAAAGAACCTGTTGGACCTCTATACTCTCTGCCTACCTCGCAAGTTATCTGGCGTGATGATATAGATAGATAGATATATTTAATCATGAATGTGACGTTTCACTTATTTATTACCTCTTGGGTCCAAGTAACCCGACATAATGATTTATTGTTACTAGTGGTCGCCCATTGGTCGAAATTTGACCATAATTAATTTCAATT
Source organism: Phalera bucephala (assembly GCA_905147815.2). NCBI lineage: Eukaryota > Metazoa > Arthropoda > Insecta > Lepidoptera > Notodontidae > Phalera > Phalera bucephala. The sequence goes on along the minus strand of LR990632.1, from coordinate 10,026,345 downwards.
ATAAATCTGAACATTATTAAGGTTCTATGGTCAAAGACTATACTTCTATAATCACAGATTTCGCCAAGGCTACACTGTTAATTTGCCTTTTTTAATTATTGATATAAACCTTCTCTGTAAACGATGTTTTATTGTAAAAACTCTTTCATCGTTTGACATTCAGTAAGACTATAGACAAATAATATTAAAGACAAACAATATTAATCTATTCTCAATTTGAAGTGTATTGTGTGGAAAATACATGGTAGTGTGTGTAATGGTTTTCTTATTGATTTAATGTATTTTTTATGCATAATTAAAAAAAAATATTAGCATTCTGCACTCTTTCTCTGTATAAACTATAAGTGTGGGAAATTTCATACTCCTCCGTCCGCGCAAAAAGGGGTATAAAATTTTTGCTTCACGTATTAATATAATGATTATTGTTAGTGATTTTGTTTTTCTTAGTTTTTCAGGTTATTAATCAGGTAGGTTAAATGTGGTGAGAGGTGCAGAAGTTGGTGTGTGAGTGAGAAGTGTTAATTATTATCATGCAGCCTATACTCCCTTATGTATCCCTAAATTCCCATTTCATTCATTCACATATTTAATTACTAAACCGCCTTAGCTTAGACATCGGAAGTAAAGTAGCTTCAAAGTATTAGCGATATCTTAATGGGTTGTTGTGAAAATACTAAAAGGTTCTTCCATCAGCTTAATAATTTCACGGCGTGTCGCTTCCGTGGGATTAAAAATTATTAATTTGACGGTCTAACCCAATAGAAGTTGCGACTGTTGATTAAATAAATAACGACTCTATGTATATTTAATTAAATTTGAATTTACAGTATTAATATTAGTTATGTATAAAAATAGCAATAGTGAAATTAGTAGAGATGTCTTGTACAATAAGTCTTAACTGACTTAAACATGTGATTGAACTAACTGGAACTCATCTGGCGATCTTCGAATCTTACGCCGAACAAACATTTGTTGCATTTTTCCAGTAAAAAAATCTCAGGAGCAGTTCGCAGTCTACAATAATAATAACACAAAATATTTGTATCCGGTGTAATTTTTCCCAATTACAACAAGACCTAAAATTGGCGACGAAATGCGGGTTCACAGTTCACTACCAACACCGATTGAGGAATATTTCGTGACATTATTTATTTCTTAGAAGCTTTTATTTAACTTAGGTGCTTCACTCGTATGCCTGTCTTCCCGGTTCAAAATTAGCAAGTCATTTTTCAAGCAGTTGCTGGCATCCGATTAAGCTGAAATTTTGTATTCTTATGTAACTTCAGTCGTCAAGTGAAAGAGCTGGTTAAATGATAAAACCAGAGTGTGGCTATAGGAATTCCTCGACTAAACAAGATAATTCTGTTGTTTGGGCTACAAAAGGTTATTTACGAAAAGGTTTATTGCTATCTACCATTATACTTGCAGTTTGCCGCGGCTTTGCACCCGCTTGACAACAACGCCACCAGATTCAGCTATAGTTGAAAACCAACCAAGTGTGGGGTCACTTGATCTTAAGGTCAAAAAAAATCATGAAAATCGCTCAAGTCGTTTAGGAGGCGAAGAATTACGAACATGCTCGCACTAGATTTTTAACCGACTTCAAAAAGGAGGAGGTTCTATGTTCGGTTGTATGTATGCTTTTTTTTTATGTATGTTCAGCGATATTTCCGTCAATTGTGGACCGATTTTGATATTTTTTTTGCATTGGGTTTAGTATATCTTCAAGGTGGTCCCATATTAATTTTATTGACATTGGACCCTGGACTTAGAAGAAACACCAGGGAACTCCTTAACGACAAACAATAGGCATGTGTAAATTGCGATATTATGGGTATTACGTCAATCCTATAGGTACCCTACTATAGAATTCACTGGTCACTTAAAATTGTAAAATAAAAATCTTTTATAAAAAAAGGTAAACCGACTTCAAAAAGCAAAAATTTAAATATTTGAAGTCGGTGCCAAGTAACCGACTGCACCAACCAGCACTGACTTCAAATATTTATTTTTTTGCTTTTTGAAGTCGGTTTACCTTTTTTTATAAAAGATTTTTATTATATATAAAGATAATCGGGATAGAAACGGAAGATTCTGATAATTCCTTGTAAATTTAATAATGATGTGAGGCCACAAGGATCTTTGAAAGATTCTCCTTATATTCTACGGTGCCCGATAACCTAATCTTCCATATCACGCAACATCAATTTGCATTTTCTCAGGCCGTAGATAACTGTGACACTTTTGACCTCACAAAACGGCTCTCAGTTTGATATTACAGAGTATCAATTTTAGATCTTAGGTGCGGACACGCAACGTAAATCGTTGGTATTAATATATGTACAGTATCCTGCAAAAATTTTATACGAAAATAATGATTATAGCAAGAGTTACTACTGGGCAAATTCGGAACATTTTTGGCCAGTATGATAATCTAACTACTGGTTAGATGGAACAAAAACGACACAAATCAGTGCTCAAAACCACAGATCACTCTTCTGGCCTTATTCAAGGTGTACCATAAATAATGCAAGACCAAGGGATAAGATAAGTATTAATTTTGGCTTAGTTTTATACCAAGCTCAACTTATCTTTAAAAAGAAGAGCGGGTCCTTCTAACACAGGTTGTGATACTTAAAAGGATGGCTAGATTGAGTTCAGATAAACAAAATAGACTTTTTTTATTTTATACAAGAATTCTAAAGTTGACGGACGATTTAGCGCAGTGGTTAAGAGCTTGAGCTGCCCCGCCCACTGTGTCGAATAGTCGCGGGTTCGATTCCCGCACGGGACAAATCTTTGTGTGATCCACAATTATTTGTTCCGGTCTGGGTATTTGTTTGTGAATTTTCATGTTTGTAAACGCACCCACGACACAGGAATAAATCCTAGTGTGGGGCTACGTTTTTAAAAAAAAAAAAAATTAATTAAATTAAAGTTCCAGTTCTTAAGAGTTAATAACAAAGTGACGTAATCTTATAAACTTTGATACCCAAATTAACTACAAAACTTGACGTATTGAGGAAACATTTTAAACGTATTTTGCTAAATGTGTTTTATGCAAATCGTAGACGCTTCTATACCGTCTAAAGAAGTGAAATTCTTTTGACATTGAACGAACAGGATCAAGATAATGTTGTATTGTTACATAATAATATAATTAATAATATAATAATGTAATATAATAATATAATAATGTATCATGTAACCAATCAACTACAAACAACTCATTAAGTACTTAGAACCCGAGCGCTAAACGCCATTATGGTGTTAAAGAAACGCAAAGAAATCATGATGTCACGTTCATCTTTATTTAGTAAATTTGTAGTGTGAAAAAGACAGCATATAAACTCGGTAGTTATGACAACGTCAATCTATTCATGCTTGTGCATCTGAGGGTCTAGCCAAATGACAAGAGTTTTGATTCTATTCTCTTTCGGCAATGGATAGCGCATTGTGGACGGACAGGTTGGTTTAAAGCTTGAGTCGCTCCGCCCACAGTATCGAGTAGTCGCGGGTTCGATTCCTGCATGGGATAAATCTTTGTGTAACCCACAAATATTTGTTTCGGTCTGGGTGTTTGTGCATATGAATTTAATATTTGTAATCGCAACGTTTTACGTTTATAATATATATAATAACCTTGGTAATCGGTAAGAACACCGCGGTCGTAACTTTAAGTTGTAAAATGTCATTTCCGTACACTTTCTTCTTTTCTATCAGAGTTAACTCTGTACTCTCTGCCTACCCCGCAAGGGATCTGGCGTGAGGTTATAGATAGATAGATTAACAACTGTAGTAACCCCACTTGGCTACAGGCCATGAGCTTGGCTAAAATTTACAAAGCAGACTGTACGAAGTGAATCATAGAACAAATTGCTCGTAATTTATGTTATCATAGCAGCATCAACAGACGGGCTGATCGGGTAATCAGCTAACAATGTATCGAAAGGGAACATTTAACCTTTAACTCAATGTGAACTTCTATTAATAGAGTTAAATACTTCTATTTAATACTATAATTATCTTAAATATGATATTCTTAAAGAAATACAGAACACTGGTTGATTGAGCAACTTGTTCCATAAAAAAACTCGTCCCGTTAGAACAAGCCAAGATTATTTAAAGAAAATAAATTTATAGTAAAAAAAAAATCTTTTAAAAACAAACTTATGTAGGTAATAGTGCAATTTAAAACAGAAAATAAAAAGAAATAATATAAAAAGAATGTCAGAAGAAAGAATGACAATACAGATATACAATACTAAAGTGGAAGGATGTAGGTACCGGGGAAGACCTAGACTATCTTACCATGACCAAATAGACCGTGTCTTATCTGAAGGGCAAGTCAATTGTCTCCGTAACCGGTGAGTGTGTATGAGACGAACTATGAGAGTGGAGGAAGCCAGAGAGGTATGTAAGGAGAGAACCTGTTGGATCTTTGTACTCTCTGCCTTCCCCGTGAGGGAGCTGGCGTGATGATATAGATAGATAGATAGGAAATCAAAATTAAATATGTCATATAAACGACTTAACCACCTACCAATAATCCTATAATAATATTAGCCCTGTTAAGAAACTGTCCCACCGTTGGGCACGGGCCTCCTCTCAAACTGAGAGGCCTTAGGCCATAGTCCACCAAGCTAGCCCAGTGCGGGTTGGCGAACTTCACACACCTTCGAGAAACTGCTAGGAATGCAGGTTTTTTCACGATGTTTTCCTTCACCGTTAAAGCAAGTGATTCATAGTTTTTTAGCAATAATCCTAAATTAACATAATTTCGTGTCTATGATATTGGCCGTTAAGGAGTTCGTCTAAAGCCAATCCAGGGTGTAGAATGACGCCATCCTCCTTATCATCATCAGACGTAGGCCTTTCCCATGGCACGCCAAACGCGAATTACGCCATGGTTACCAAAAAATTCATTGTGTTCGGAACTGGACCAACGTGTCCAATTTCAACTTCGGTGGATAAGATGAAGTGGTATTTAATTCAGCTTGGAACATTTGACCTCAACAAACAAACATTTCACTTTAATAAAAGCTTATTTCATGAAGTGGAAGAGTGTGTCAGGATCGTAGTATGTGGCGAATTATACTTCCTGCCTACGTCAGTAGGTATAGTGCACATACATGCACTATATGCTTATTTAATTCATTAACTCATGTTCTTTGTTTTTTCTACAAGCTTTTATTTATCATGCTTTGTTCATTTCTTATACAAGCTGTAACATAATAAACGCAAGACCTGAAAGCAGTTTGTTCTAAATCGATAACTGAATGATTCAAGCAATTTTTACTGTATCTAACTATTATTTAATTTGCAAAAAAAAAACCTGTTACTCCTTTAGTTCGCTGTAATAAACTAAATTTGATTCAAAGCAATACGGATATGTCAATGACATTTCTAAAATGTATTTCTCAATACGTACACATAAACGTACAAGTTTCATTGTTAATTGGGGTATAAAAGTGCTTAAAAAAGGGGTGAACAATATTAAATTTGAAAATTTGATTTTAGTGTTTATTTGTGAAGTAATCATCTAATCGGGATGTTTGAGGTGTTGCGTTATTGACGATACACCTTGTATAGTCTTTACAAGTAAAAATTTTGTGATCAAATTTGGCATATGTTACAATCGGTGACATTGCAATAATATAGTACCATGGAACTAGTCTGATGATAGAGCCGGAAGGTTTGTCGTGTTTGGACGCATTGGACAGTCTTCATAAGTGATATATTCCTACGTGGAGTTCAGAGTCTGATATTGAATACGAAATGTAGTCTATTCTATAGGAACTCCTTAACTAAGCCAGATAACGTTCGGCGATTCGGTAAAAAGGTATGTTATTAAAAAAGGGGTTTTTGTTACTATTGATCCGACCGATTTCGGCCATGGCGACCACTTTGACCCCTAGATTTACATCGCCACAGGACTTTTGCGTACTCGGAGTCCAGTAACGGCAGCGTTCAGATGCACAGGAAATATTAAGGTGCACAAGTATACGTGCGAGACACAGGTGCACATACTCATCCTTATCCTTCTGGGCCCAGTGGAACGGAGACCGTTACGACCGGAGAAGGACTCAGACAGACGGAGCAGTATCACGGTGAGAAAGATACAAGGAGTCAGTATTTTCTCACACTCCCTTAATCGCCTTTTACGATACCCACGGGAAGATATGGGGTGGTGCTATTCTGCTCTGCCGGCACCACACGCAATACTATTAATCGATCCTAAAATACGGATAATTAAATTAAAAATTAATAATTAAAAAATATACAAGTGTTATGCGATGCCATTAATATTTATGTGCACCTTTCGTACCGCACAGTGGTGCCAACCGTGTTTCGGACAAAAAATGCTTTTAAAACGCCTTTCATTGTAACCACCATGTTCCGCCGTTTTACTAAATAGTTTTGATACTCGTAAGAAATACAAATATAATTTTGAAACAAACTCTTTCAGATCTCACAAGGTGTATCATAAATAAACAAAATAAACAAGATGCAAGAACTCAGACACCCCGATTAGATCATTTCTTCACTAATTCCATACAAAATCAATTCTCCAAATTTAAAATTTTTAATGACTTTTTACGCACTGTTATACCCCAATTAACGTGTATGAGTGCGAATTGTGAAATACGCTTTACAGATGCATTTGAAATCTCCGTATTGCTTTGAATCAAGAATACATTTAGTTTATTATAGCGCGCGCTCGTAGCGCTGTGCGACCGCGGTGTTCTTACCGATCACCAAGGTTAAGCAGCGTTCGACTCGGTCGGCCTGAGATGGGTGACCGTTTGTGGTATTTTCGAGCGTCTACGTGCTTCGGAAGGCACGTTAAGCCGTTGGTCCCAGTTACCACTTAATGTGGTAGTCGTTAAGCCGAGTTGGAAGCCTTAAAGGCGGCTTGATAAGTTCCAACAGCAGGTGGCCACAAACCTGCCCCCACCAATCCGCATTGGGTCCGCGTGGTGGAGTATGACCTAATCTCTTTTACCCCGATTTATGAGAGAAGGCCTTTGGCCAGCAGTGGGCATTATAGGCTGATATTATTATTAAAGCGCACTAAGGGAGTAACAGCATTTTTTACAAATCTGAAAAAAATGTAATATGCATTAAAAATAGTTGGAATCAATTCAATTATTGATTTAGAACAAACTACTTTCAGGTTGCGTTTATTATGTTACACCTTGTATACCTTGTGTATTGTAAAACACTAATAATCTCGCAGGACTATATTACTAATATCCATAAACAGTGTATTTTGTTCTATTTTGTGCAAAGTGTAATAAATTTACAACAAATAGACTATCAAGTTTTTGCTGTACTACCTCACACATTGACTCCTTTAGATCCTTATTTAGTAGCAAGTAACAACGTTACGTCTCTCGCGCGCTGCTATTTATCATCATATTAATACGTGAAGCAAAAACTTTGTACTCCTTTTTACGAAAATTGCGCGGACGGAGGAGTATGAAATTTCCCACACTTATAGTTTATATAGAGAAGGAGTGCAGAATGCTAATACTTTTTTTAAATTACGCCTAAAAAATACATTAAATCAATAAAAAAAAACGTTACACACACTACCATGTATTTGACACAATACACTTCAAATTATTTGTCTATAGTCTTACTGAATGTCAAACATAACCAGCAAACGATGAAAGAGTTTTTACAAAAAAACATCGCTTACAAAGAAGTTTTTGTATCATTAATTAAATTATCGAAATATGTATGTCAAGTTCAATGGACAGCATATTCTTTATCGCATGGTTTTTTGTTACAATAAAAAAAGGTATTCTTTATTTTAATATTTTTTTGTTTTTTTTTTTTAAATAAATGTAATATAATTTGTTTGAAAAAAATAGGCAAATTAACAGTGTACCCTTAGCGAAATCTATGATTATAGAAGTATAGTCTTTGACAATAGAACCTTAATAATGTTCAGACTTATAATTTAAATTAATTATGATCGAATTTTGACCAATGGGCGACCACTAGTATTATTAATTCGGAGTACCTACGCTAAAACGGTAACATAATTGTAATATTCTCAATTACTTCATATTATTCATGAGTAAGACATTAAAACCAATAAATACTGAACTATAATTAAAATACTCAAAACAAAATTACAGCGACCAAGAACACAAAATCAACGCAACAAATGATCAACGAACATAAATCGCTGTATCCAACCCACTGGTCAACATATTCGATGATACGTACAAAAAACGGCTGACAAAACCTCGCCGGTCGCCGACAAAGTGACGAACACACTTTCCAGACCCTTCAACATTGTGGCCTACTGTGCCGCGATTAACAGTTAATAATACGCTTGAAAGTTGACAATGGACCGATATTATTCGTGTATTTTTTTTGTTCGGCTTTCGTCGTCGTCGGAGCACTGTGCGAAAATTTTGAGATGAGATAATCCTAAGGGTTATAGAATATAAATAAAATTGTTAAGAGGAAAGCAAAAAAATATGCTCACTGATATTTAGACTCTTTTCAGCTAACTCAGACATTATTCAACAACGAATTTTAATAGGGTATGCTCCGTTGGTTCGGGCATATAGAAAGAATGCCAGAAGAAAGAATGACAAAACAGATATACAATGCGAAAGTGGAAGGATGTAGGTGCCGGGGAAGACCTAGACTATCTTACCATGACCAAATAGACCGTGTCTTAGCTGAAGGGCAAGTCAAGAGTCTCCGTAACCGGCGAGTGTGTATGAGACGAACTATGAGAGTGGAGGAAGCCAGAGAGGTATGTAAGGAAAGAACCTGTTGGAACTCTGTACTCTCTGCCTACCCCGCGAGGGAGCTGGCGTGATGATATAGATAGATAGATACATAGAATTTTAATAAGATCGAACAAATGTTTTTCTATCGAAAAATTCGTTCGAAGTCTGAAATTATGGCTAGTATATTTCAATAGTTTCGTCCCCTGTTACACGGGACCTAACATCGTCAGCCAAAAGTGGGTGTGCACAGTACACCTCTGCCTACCCCGCTTAGGGAATATAGACGTTACAGTGTTTATTTTTTATATCAAACATTCAATAATGGTTGTCCACAAATTTAAAGTTGCACAACGGGCTATGGAGCGAGCTATGCCCGGCGTCTCTTTGAAGGATAAAATTCGTAACGAGGTAATCCGACAAAGAACCAAAGTTACCGACATAGCTCGCAAACTCAGTAAGCTAAAGTGGCAATGGGCTGGTCACATCTGCAGAAGGACCGACGGCCGATGGAGCAAGCGTGTCCTAGAGTGGAGACCGCGACTTGGTAAGCGTAAGGTAGGACGGCCCCCAGCTAGATGGACCAACGACCTCAAAAAGGTCGCTGGGACAGACTGGATGCGGAAGGCGGGGGACCGTGTGCAATGGCGCGTGTTAGGAGAGGCCTATGTCCAGCAGTGGACTGCGATAGGCTGATTGATTGATTTGATTGATTCAATAATGAATTTTAAAAAGTTGGAACTCTGTACTCTCTGCCCACCCCGTAAGGGATCTGGCGTGATGATATAGATGAATATATAAATTTAAAAAGTTTTAGTCTATACTTAACTAAACCCTCTCAGTTAGAGAGGAGGCCCGTGCCGAACGGTGGGATAGTTCCCTAACAGGGCTGTTATAATATATAAATATCTATCTATCTATCTATCTATCTATAACCTCACGCCAGATCCGGGGTAGGCAGAGAGTACAGAGTTCCAACAGGTTCTTTCCTTACATACCTCTCTGGCTTCCTCTACTCTCATAGTTCGTCTCATACACGCTCGCCGGTTACGGAGACTCTTGACTTTTCCATCAGATAAGACTCGGTTTATTTAGTCGTGATAAGATAGTCTAGGTCTTCCCCGGTACCTGCATCCTTCCACTTTCACATTGTATATCTGTTTTGTCATATATAAATATGTTGCCTATAACCTTACCACGTATAACAACGGGGAAGGCGGGGGGTTGAAAAGTTACTAAAAAAACATCACGATATTAATGGACGACCAGAAGTAACATAGACCGGTAGGTGGCGCTGTGGTCAACCGGACGCTTAGCCGCGAAAAACGGTGTATTCCAATTTATTTTACGATTTTGTTGAACTAGAAAAACATATCTAAATTTATATTATTTTCACCATATGTTATTGATCATTCTTGTAGGAATTATTAACACATAATTAAATCGTAATCGCATTTAATCCGCTGTTAGTATTAACTAAAACACCGAAAAAATACCCTGCATGCTCCACTAATAGAACATAATCGTAGAACATAGAAAAAATACGTTTTAATTCGCTCTATTTTTCTTTAAACGTAGTTCTAGTCTAGGATTCATTCCTGGTCGTGGGTGCATTTACAAAATTGAAATTTCACACACTCAAATACCCAGACCGAAACGAATAATTGTGGGTCACACAAAGATTTGTCCCGTGCGGGAATCGAACCCGTGACTATTCCATGCAGTGGGCGGAACGGCTTAGGCTCTTAATCACTGCGCCAAATCGTCCGTCGAATTTTATATTTATTTAAATACCAATAAAACGAAGCCAAAAATAATAAAATTGAAAAATAACTAATTGGATTTTTTTTTGTCTGTAAGCTAATTATCAATGCTTTAAATAGCTCTAGCCTTTGATATTTCTAGATAAAAGATGTTTGTTTATTTTCCATATTTGTTCGGTAATTATTTGTAAATAACGTTTGTTCTTATCTACCGTGTTTATTAATGTGTCAATTATATTAACTAAGTAAGGCTAATACCTAGATCAGTGATTTATATATGCATTACATAAAGTAAACCTTGTCACTCCTACATTCCCCGAGAGGATTTCCAGGTTATAACTATTTTTATGTTAATGGAAGAGGGGCAAACGAGATTCCGAGTTAATAATAAATAACTTAATAATATTTCCCCCGATACTATCCCACTGATTGGCAAAGATCGTCTCTCACAAATGGAAGTGAGAGAGAATGGGACTAAAATGGAAATTCTATAAACGGTCATCCATCACAGACTAACAAAGTCGAACGCTGCTTAACTTAGGCGATCGCTACATATCAGATATCACCGTGAAGTGGAGTTTTATTTTTCTAGCGTAGTCGTAGTGGTTGTTCGCTCGCCCTCTTATCCAGTAAAGCTTGAAAGGCCCGGCGGCTAACAGCGTAGATCACTCACACACACACACACACACTAAGGAATGTTATTTTTCCTACTCCTCCTGTTTCTCTTTTTCATTAGAATTTGTTGTGGATTCCAAAACAATTAAAGCGCTTGTAGCGACTCCTATACTTCGCTACATAGTTGCGACTACCCCCCAATAGATGGTGCTGACGATTTGCCATACATGTTTAGAACACAATATTAGAGTGCGCACGACGTGCAACATATATACTAGCCCCCGACAACAACTCTTGGTGAGAGCGACAGGCCCCGCCAGACACAACACCCGTCTGGCTGGAAGGTCTTCCCTTTGACAAATTCTGCCACAACGTTCCTGCCATACGCCTCATGGGACACTCCAAAGTTCAAATCTTGGTGTCATCTAAGGATACCATTGTGGATCCTGGGCTTACAAGAGTTACAATGGTGGGAATGTGTGGCGGGCTTAGTCCCATTAATAAATAATATTACCAAAAATGTTAGGTAGTAAGACAGCGAGTAGGTATGAAAGATAGTATCGGTGTAAAGATGAGAAAGGGCATGCTCCGTTGGTTCGGGCATATAGAAAGAATGCCAGAGGAAAGGATGACAAAACAGATATACAATGTGAAAGTGGAAGGATGCAGGTACCGGGGAAGACCTAGACTATCTTACCCCGACCAAATAAACCGAGTCTTATCTGATGGAAAAGTCAAGAGTCTCCGTAACCGGCGAGCGTGTATGAGACGAACTATGAGAGTCGAGGAAGCCAGAGAGGTATGTAAGGAAAGAACCTGTTGGAACTCTGTACTCTCTGCCTACCCCGCAAGGGATCTGGCGTGAGGTTATAGATAGATAGAAAAATGTTAGGTCCTAATCTAATGGGAATCGAAACTATTCCCAACCGGACATATAGTGTAATTTTTATGTCACAGGGCGAGTGGATATACTAAAAAAGGTTTAAAAAAATGCTGGGCGAGTGGTGTGACGAAATACATTATTTTGAGTCCAGTGGGCGAAAATAAAGGGTCAAAAGGGCCTGCAACCAACCAAACAGCCACAATGTTTTAAACAATTCGTATTACCTATAAATTTCTTCACATTAAGCCTACAAACAACATTATTCCAAAAACTCCAATATGAAAGATAACATTTCAAGTAACAATGTATCCCAAACAAATTAATTAGACAGTGAAATTATCAACACAGCGTTAAGTAAAGGAGAAATGTGAAAATGCTTACGAAACACATCAGGGTTCCACTGCGAGCGGAGCGGAATTAAATACCTTAAAACTGGTCTGTATGGAGAAAAACCTGTTAGAACTCTGTACACTCTTCCTGTCCCGCAAGGGATCTGGCGTAGTGATACAAAAATAGAAATACATATATGAATATAAAGATGACCTAGCTATGGCGGCTGGAAGAGAATATAGAAAGCGTGGGTCATTACATGTGTCCTTCTTCTTTTCGTGTCAGTGGTTCATATCTGTCCCGCTAAGTAAGTGGCAAGCACAATCGTGCCATTTGTGGCTGTACACAGCTCTTCTATTGTACAGGTAGTGGAGCATAAGGGGCAGACCAGCAGGTTTGACAAAGTCTGTGAAGTCGCACCACAATCGCAGGCTGGTAAATAAGAATGTGTGTGTGTGTGTGTGAATAATCTACGATGTTGCCGAGGGGCCTTTACAGCCCCACCGGACAAGTGGGCGGTCGTGCAACCACTACGGTCGAGGCAGTAGGGCAAGGGGGCAACTAGCTCAAGGGCGCGTCAAGGAGGAACGGCCTCGTCTTGGGGAGTCGCTATGGGGAGGGTTAATACTAGGTGTCTCGCCGTGGTGCTCGGCAAGGGATTAAATTAGGATCTCTGAACCCCTATGTGCACAAATTTTGCCTGCATCTACCTACCTTTATGTCCTACTAGGCATATTAAAATGTATACATGTGTCGTTTTGTATTCTGGCAGAGTATTCAGAATACATAAAGGACGAAGTACTTAATTATTCTTCATTAATTAAAGCACACAATATTTTTAGTCGCCCTCCATTCTTTCTCTTGGTTACAACTTCACTTTCTTTATAATGCGATGAAATTCAAATAGGTATTATGAGAGCATAAACCGAATTATGCGAGTAGAAGAAACCCTTTGGCTTTCTTTAGGTTTTTTTCCGTACAGGCCAAGAGCGATCATAAGTTAAAAATGTGTAGTTTCTACGTTCCCCGCATGGAATCTGGAGTAATAATATAGATATATATAAAAACACACACATTAATTTATTAAACGATTCGCTCCAAAGTAAAACAGAAAAACATTAACAAATTTAGCAAATCAAAATTGCAAAAAAAACGCAAATAAAAATCGCTTGTACTTGGAATGGACCCTTACTTGCATTTATCTTTTGAACCGACCTCGCTAAACGAATCACAATAGTGATGAACTGGCATGCGAGTATTTTAATAAGGTCCCAGACCTTTTGGGTTTCTTCAATAATTTGAAATACATTGTGACGCAAAGTTGTTATTTGTAGAGTCTAAGGTAGGGTAGGTAGCTCGTTTATCCTCTAGATAGTATGTGTATTGAGAATGATCACCGCTGTTGCCCGAACAGATCTTATCATTTAAAGCAAGGTTGTGTGGTTAGCAGACCAGACACAAGTGTTAATTAATTTAATAATCACTAAGCCGAGTATGCCTTATGGCTTAATAAGTTCCAACAGCAGCAGCGACAAACCTACCTCTTCAAATCCACACTAGATCCGCGAGGTAGAGTATGATCTAATCTCTCTCACCTGGATTTGTGAGATCTCTTTGCCCACGGCGGAATAGTATAGGGTGATTTATAAAAGTTTTTTACTAAGAACGCATAAATATAGCTTATACCTTAACGCATGCAGTGTTACTTTGCGTCCCAGCAATAGTAGTTCCTTACACTATTATTATTCCAACGTTAACCCTACTAAAATATCTCCCACAACGACAGAATCACAGTATAATATGTAAACAGAAGCACATCTTAGTTTTGGCGGTTCGAATAAAAATCACTCACACAGACCCGGTAGCTACCCACTGAGATCTGCGCAAGAAGCCACGCAGAGCGCGCGTCTATGTGTGCGGTTATACAGACCGCTACTACTACGATACTCTAGCCTTTGTAATTTAAATAGAACGTAGACACATACTAGTAATGTTAATTACGCTACTAAATTGGGAATTCCTGTAATGGTAGCTGTAAAAATGTGTGAGAAATAAATAAATAAATAAATAGTAATTATCCCAGTGTCGTGGAAATATCAATTTGTATGTGCACAACAGCCAAATTGTAGGTTTACTGTGACGTCTAGTTGATTTAGTTGGTTTCGTGTGTCTAAAATTTCGGCACCTTTAGTCTTTAGCGTTTTGTTTATGATTGTACTTCTATATAGATAAAAATACGCCGTCTTTTTATAAACTTAGCCCCATACTAGAAATTATTCCTGTGTCGTGGTTGCATTTACAAACATAAAAAACAAACACCTAGGTCAAAAGTAATATTTATGGGATACACAGAGATTTCTCCCATGTGGGGATTGAACCCACGACTCCCCGATCCAGTGTGCGCAGCGACTTAAGCTCTTAACGACCAAATCAACCCGTCGGTCATGTATTTACTGAATAAAAACACCCACTTTTTGCCGACGATGTATCTACTGTTTACATATATTTACTGTGACTGAACCCTGTCGCAAAAAAGCCACGCAAACAAGACCTCACGAAGCGCAACACTAAAAAGGATCGCGTGGTCCAATTCACAGGATGTAAGCGATAATCGCAACACAATAGTACCGCATAAGGTATTTTAGTAACCGTTTAACGCGTCAACGGAATGCGGTAAAAATGTTTACTCAACAACTCGACGTTTTGTATTTACATATGTATGTATATTTTGTGTTTCTAAAATAGTTTTTTAGAGTATACCTGTTGTTATTTCGCAAGATGTGAAATGGTTTTATGTGTTATATGTCAATATGTGAGATTCTAAAAGAAGTAAATGTAAAAGCGGACTAGACAACTATTATTTGGAGTCAAGAGTCTACCGATCGCTATAGGCTTTTGCGTGTGTAAATGGAAGTATAACAGCGTGTTTACATTCCGCCAGGAAAGCTAGGGCGACTCAGACACGTAAAGTCACCACTCTTGCTGTAATTCCCTCCTCTTACAAGCACTGCCCGGCGTCATTTGTTGGCGGTTTTTAGTAGGAGGTAAACGACGGAACAACAGTACGAGAACGATTACGGACGAATACGGGCAATGTAAACGTTCATTGCCCGAAATTTCTCCGTCAGTTTGGAGTCCTTTATGCAATTTTGGAAAATAACTTGCGAATATAACTGCCTCGTTGGTCTGGTGGCAAAGCGCATCGCTTTGTGATCACGAGGTCCTGGGTTCAAATCCTAGGTCGGACAAAAGTAGTCTTTGTAACGAAAAATTCCCAGTATGAGTCCGGAGTCTGGAATTGTGCCCGGTATATGGCAATAGCCTCGCCCCCTATTACATGGGACCTAACATCGTTGGCGAAACGTGGGTGTACTCAGTACACCTCTGCAACCCCCTCTGGGGAATATAGGCGTGACGGTGTAACTTGAGAATAAGAATGGAAGAGGTACGAGGTTTTAAATCTGTGCTTACTGTATATCCCACATTCTTTTTTCTGATTACATGCCTGAAAGCATTCCTGTGTTATCGGTTCGTACACAGATGAATTTTAAACGCAAAAATATCTAGATTGAAAAACATAACGTTTTTCATTGATTTACACAATTGTATTCATCAATTTTCAATGAAAAAGGTGTACTAGATGTTGAAACATAGATAACATTGACACCCCTCCCCCTATGAAATAGGCAATGGCGCTTAAAGTACACCTACATATCACCCACGTAATATTTCGTTCCAATGTAACATCCAACCTTCGATATTCTTCATGCAATATGTTGAAAAATGTGCATTTCCGTACCAAGTTGCCAACGGAAGCGGATATTAAACAGTGTCACTGGATTATCAAAACAAAACAAAGAAATGCACTCGTTTTACACAATGACATATTTTCCATTTGATCCGTTGGTATTGAAACAATGGGTGACATCTTGTTACATAATTAAAGCGTTGAATTCGATAAAGCATATTTATTGTAATAGAGTCAATTGTGTTGTTATGTTTATGCTATATTACTGCAGAATTGCTGAAATGTGAACGATTGGAATACGAGCACCAATCTAGTTTTTAAGGGCGTCGCTTTATGCCTGTACGACAGAGTTGGGTAAATTAATTGTAAAAACATTAAATTCTTCTTCTTTGCGTTTTGACGACAAACATACTATAGTTAATATGGAAGCAGCCCAGAATGCGGCCACATTGACTGCATTGTCGGAGGCAGCCATCAAATCCTCCTGCATACACGTGTTGGAGGATGCGGAGCACGATATAAGGTGGGACATCGTTTGGATTACGCCGCAGGAACACCCTAAATTGGTGCCGTCCGTGAATCCCCATCTGAACATGTTTTCCTTGGTGCGGCCGACCTGGGTCCGAAGTCTATTTAAAGATTTCTCTCGCTCTCTCGACTCTCAGCAGGTGAAACAAAAGGATTTGGCAGGGATATTTTCTCCTTCCAGAGATTGCACCTCGCTTTTAAACATTAAATTACAATTAAGATATATCGGATGTTCTATCTATCTACATCATCACGCCAGATCCCTTGCGGGGTAGGCAGAGAGTACAGAGTTCCAACAGGTTCTTTCCTTACATACCTCTCTGGCTTCTTCCACTCTCATAGGTCGTCTCATACACGCTCGCCGGTTACGGAGAGTCAAGTTGGTCATGATAAGATAGTCTAGGTCTTCCCCGGTACCTACATCCTTCCACTTTCGCATTGTATATCAGTTTTGTCATTCTTTCTTCGGACATTCTTTCTATATCGGATGTTATCGCGGTTTATTTTGGTTTTTAAGTGCTTGACGTTACGAGTGCTCTACAGTACCATGCTAACGGGAGGAACTGAAATGTTGGACGTCCAAAATTCATTGTTATCCCGGAGTACCTTAATTTTATTGTAACTGAAATTTTAAGTGATTAATTTTACAAAAAATAAAATGCCCAACACTGCTGTACGGAACACATCTTTTTGTTGTTAAAGATGTCTTAGCCTAAGTGTTAGTGCGGAATTAGTACTTAGAAATAGACCCAAAATACAAGAATCATTCCTTTTTAGGGCCAAGGTTTTTTAACAAAAGTTTTAATAGGCAATCTCTTGAATACAATAAGTCTTCCGTTTTACCAATCAGCGGGCTTTTATATAATAATTTCTTTTCGTCGTGGCGATTTTTAGGAAGTCCGAAAAAAGTGGGTTTTTGTCTTTCGTCCAGTGGAAGTCTTTCGGCCGATATAATTATGATGATTACAATTATCTAGTGACATGAAAATATAAATATGCTTCCATTAGTTATGTTGTTTCTGTTCTTCATTTTCTCATTTAGCTTATCGCTATCCTACTGTCAGAGTTATTTAAATCACCCCAAATTTAATGTTGACAAGTGGTACTTAGGATGGAATGGTACAAAGAACCAGACCAAAAGCAAATGCTTATGGTTTAAATAAAGATTTGTCTTGTGCACAAATCGAATCTCACGATCCAGTTAGATAAGTTAAACCGATTAAAGTATACCTAAAAACCTAGCAAATAGCCTAGCACTTAAATAAATTCTGATTCATTAACATAATTGGACGTATTGCGTCCCGTTAAACTTGTTTGGGATATCAATGTTTCCGTTATCTGCAACGTTCGGCCTAATAGTCGTCGGATCAGATTAAGTTTGACATAATTTTAAATGAATACCATTTGCTAACATATTCTTAAATATTCAGTAATAGTAAGCAACACCTGGTTTCCTTTAGCATGATTTTAAGTTAAGCCTAAGCTAGAGGTTATGACGAAATATAAATAAACACCGTCGCGTCTATATTCCGCAAACAGAGATGGTAGCATTTCAAAAATAACTGGAACTGTCTGTAACTTGGCCGAAGTAATGGCAATAGACTCGCCCACTATTATCTCAGGATCTATGTGAAATGTGGATGTTCGGTCAACAACATAAGTCGGTTAAGTCGGCCAGATCCCTTGCGGGGTAGGCAGAAAGTACAAAGTTCCAACAGGTTCTTTCCTTACAGACCTCTCTGGCTTCCTCCACGCTCATAGTTCGTCTCATACACGCTCGTCGGTAACGAAGACTCGTGAATTGCCCTTCAGATAAGACTCGGTATATTTGATCATGGTAAGATAGTTTAGGTCTTTCCCGATACCTACATCCTTCCAAACCAACGGAGCATGCCCTTTCTCATCTTAACACCGATACTATCTTTCAAACCAACTGGATTTCGTACTACGCTGTTGCGAATCTATTATTTTTGTTGATATAAATAAATTTGAATACGTTCCTAATAATTTAGTCAATGCTTACCAACATTTGTAAAATAAAGGGTATTGCTGATTTGAAAAACTGAAAATGTTAAGCGAATTACTGACTGTACGTCACAGTACTTGTCTAACATACGTATAAATAAGGAATACAGGCGTGGCCGTATATATTCTTTTGTATCATATCTGTCTATATCATCAAATTCCTTGCGGGGTAGGCAGAGAGTACAGAGTTCCAGCAGGTTCTTTCCTCACAGACCTCCCTGGCTTCTCTTTTTTTGCATATATTGTAGGAATCAATGATTGCATTTGAAACGAAACAATTCACTTTGTGTGCAAGCCACATTCTAAAATGCAATAATTTACTCTGTGTCCAAACTGAAAATAACTTCTATGTCGTTTTACATTTTATTACCGTATCGGAAGATATAAATTGAAAAATTTACCAGGAATCTCATCTGACTAGCTCGTATGTTTGGTGACATGGTATGTGACTGGCAATCACGAGTTCCTAAGTTTGCAAGGTTGAACAAAACGTTATTACAATTTTCTAAAGAATTTTTTTAGTAGCAGTTGGAAGTCTGATATTGTGCCCAGAATAATGGCCAACAAGCTCGTCTCCTACAATAATAACATCAGCCTATACTGCCCACTGCTGGGCAAAGGTCTTCTCTCAGCAATCTAGGTAAGAGAGGTTAGGTTCTACTCCACCACGCGGACCCAGTGCGGATTGGAGGCAGGTTTGTGGCCACCTGCTGTTGGAACTTATCAAGCCGCCTTTAAGGCTTCCAACTCGGCTTAACGACTACCACATTAAGTGGTAGCCGGGACCAACGTGACTTCTGAAGCTCGGAGACGCTCGAATATGAAAATACCACAAACGGTCACCCATCTCAGCTTAACCTTGTTAATCGGTATGGTAAACACCACGGTCGCACAGCGCCACGAGCGCCTCCCATAATATGGAGACTTAATATCGTCGACATAATTGAGGTGTTCATAGTTTATCTTTTTCACTTCAACTTCAACTTGAGAAATATGGATATGGCTGTTTATAACTACCAAATAAAAAGGTTTTAACTAAAAAAATTATTTAATCTCTGTGGGCTGTTGGGGTATCAATGAATTAAAGATAACGTCTTGATGTTTAACGTGTATTGGCTTAACTGCCCTCCATTACATGATGTGTAGCCCTTTATATATGGGCTACCGTGAAGTAAGGGGGTTTTACACTACATACTGTGCTGCCAAATTGCAAGCTTTACTTATATTTTCTCTTTCCGAAATCGATAGCTTATTTTAAACAAGTGGCTTTGTATTGTAATGTGTTATTTCCAAATATTTCTTCCGTAGTCTATTTTAGTGTTAACGACTGTAGAAACTTAACTTGGCTACAGGAGCTACTTAAGTACGA
This sequence comes from Phalera bucephala, assembly GCA_905147815.2. Taxonomy (NCBI): domain Eukaryota; kingdom Metazoa; phylum Arthropoda; class Insecta; order Lepidoptera; family Notodontidae; genus Phalera; species Phalera bucephala. Next base: position 10,006,328 of record LR990632.1, on the reverse strand, counting down.
ACTACACCTTCCCATCCCTAATTATCGGATTTAATTAGACAATGTGTAGTCTTAACTTTATACTCTACACTATTCAGTTGCATTCGATGATTATAATCTGATTGGAAGATGTAACGATGATTACAAAGACTAGACGGTACCCATCATAGTTTAGCACTCACCTGGATCATTACATGGGGTCATAGTCCCCTTAATATTGCCACCGAGGTCGTAGTACGATGATGGTAATGCACAATTTCACGGCCCACCCTAAGTTAGTGGGGTAAATGAAGAGAGACGAGCGATTTGTTGGAAGTTTGATGACTTATTTTTAATGGTAACTTTTTATGGCTTTGATATTTTGTTTCTTGTTATATTTGCCAGTATGAAGTTACTAGAGGAGCAGTTTGCTTCTAAAACGCATTTCAACTAAAATTGTTTCGAGATTTTCAGGTTTTCAGTTTTACTTCTACTACCACTATATCGGGGGTCTGTCCAAGAGCGTGCTCGTCGCGACCCCTGCCAGTCATTATGGCTGCAATCTTGGACCGAAGACGTACCGCAGTGCGGGCTAGGGCGTCCCCCCGAGGCGACGCGTACCGGCCCGCCCCCGTCGGTACGAATATAGGTGGAAGCGGCGATGGGGGCCGCCACCCATCACGCCGGGCCCGAACTGGCGAGTCGTGGGGTGCAGAGTGCCGAATAGGCACTTGGAATGTAAGAGGTGGTATGGAAGATAAGATGCATGAGGTGATTGACGTAATGAAAGAGAGACGCCTGGATGCTCTGTGTGTAACAGAGACTAAGCGGAGGGGCAGTGAAACCTGTGATCTGCCTGATGGAACGATGGGTCTGTGGTCTGGTGTACCGCAGAGCAGTCGTGCCAGCATGGGGGTGGGTATCTTGCTGTCCCGTCGCCTGGCCTCTGGAGTGAGAGATTATGGCCTGTGGGATGCGAGACTTCTCTGGGTCCGTTTAAAACCGGGTGTCACTAGAGTATTTTTGGTCGCAGCGTATGCTCCCGTAAGCTCGTCGACACCCCAGGACCTTGAGAAGTTTTGGGATAATGTCAGGGAAGTTCTGGATTTGGCTGAGGCTAACGAAAAGGTGATTCTGTGTGGCGATCTGAACGGATGGGTAGGAACCAGGCGGCAAACTTGCGACGCTGCTCTGGGTCCTTATGGTGATAAGAGAGTGAACGATGCAGGTAAGCTCATTGTAGATGTTTGTTTGGAAAGGGGTCTCCTTGTGTCTAATACGATATTCCAGCATAAGGACATACATATGTATACGTGGAGAAGGAATGAACAAAAAAGCATGATAGATCTGATCCTGGTTGATAACCGTCTCCGAAGCAAACTACAAGATACGCGTGCGTATAGAGGCCCCACTCTGGAATCAGACCACTATCTCGTAGTTGCGCGGTTTAGTGGTCTGTTCAGGAAGTGGAGGCACTGGCGAGAGCGTATCCCCTTCGGAGACCTTGAAAGATTAAAGGTTGAAAAGTTGCAAGATGAGAGCGTGAGGAGAATGTATGAAGACAGAGTCCGGGACAAGCTTTTGACAGCAGGCTCTTCGGACTCAAATGTAGATGAATGCTGGAATAGCCTGAAAGAGAGTTTGGTGGAATCCGCGAAAGAAGTATGTGGTTGCTCAAAGAAGCATATTACAGCAAAAGGTGATGCATGGTGGGATGCGGAGTTGCAAAGCTCCGTAGAAAGTAAGAAGAAAGCGTGGCAGGACTATGTATCTTCTTTGAACCTGAATGCCAGTATGACAGAGATGAGGAAAGAAATATACCGGCAATGCAAGAATGCCACTAAAACTTTAGTGAAAGAAAAGCGTGAAAGAGCCAGTATGATTGAGGAGGAGAGGCTGGCGAAGAACTTCGAGAACAACACCAAACTCTTTTGGAGCAAGATGAGAAAGGCTCGAGGTGATTCGTCAGGCTCCAGAATGGAAAGGATAAAATCTAAAGATGGTGACATTCTTGCAGACACACAAGCTGTGCTAAGCCGGTGGAGTGAATATTTTGGAGAAATGTATGGAGATGACCCGGATGCTGATGCCGCAGACGTGCCTAAAGGCGAGATTGCGGCACCAGAATCAACGGAGGACATCACTATGGAAGAAGTTGAATGGGCGATAGGAAGTATGAAAAACGGTAAAGCTGCGGGAGTAGATATGATATCTGCCGAGATGATCAAATATGGTGGAACTTGCGTCCGGGACGCTTTCCGTGCCCTTGCAAACCTTTGCTGGAGGACCGGTAGAGTCCCTACAGATTGGCGCCGCGCAGTCATAGTACCCTTGTATAAAGGCAAGGGTTCACAATATGACTGCGCCAATTACAGAGCCATCAGTTTGATCAGCTTGGCAGCCAAGGTGTACGGTAAAATTATTGAACGGAGAATGCGCGTGAAGTCCGATGGAATGTTGTGCGAGGCACAAGGGGGTTTCAGGTCTGGAAGAGGATGTTCGGATCAAGTCTTCTCACTCCGCAACATCGTAGAGAAGCATCTGGCAGTGGGCCGGAAGGTTTTCTGCGGTTTTGTAGATCTGGAGAAGGCATTTGACAGAGTTGTGCGAAAGAGACTTTGGGACATTTTGCCAGAGTATGGTATAGATGGCACTCTGTTGCGAGCCGTCCAGTCCACTTATGTGGACTGCAAGGCATGCGTACGGGTGGGTGGTAACAGGTCACCCTGGTTTGACGTTAAAATCGGCGTCAAGCAGGGTTGCGTGTTGTCCGCTAGACTGTTTATAATATATCTGGACAAAAGTCTTCAAAGACTGAAAGCGATGAATGAAGGTGTACAAATGGGTGACTTAGTGGTAAACCATCTACTTTATGCAGATGACGCGGTTTTAATAGCGCCAACAGCCACTGATCTGCAAACACTAGTCACAGTTATGAAAGACGACTGCATGATCAATGGCTTACACTTGAATGTGAAGAAAACCAAGATTATGGTTTTTGAAAGGGAAGAAACCAGAACGAATGTAAGGATTGTGGTTGGTAACGATGTGCTGGAGCAAGTGAATGAGTTTGTATATCTTGGATGCGCCTTCAGTAAGGATGGGAAATACACCGCTGACATAGAGAGAAGAGTGAGTGCAGGGAACAGAGTGAATGGTGCGATGGGAAAGCTACTAGGGAGCCGGCACTTAAGCCATAAGGCGCAGCTGGCCATACATAACGGAGTTCTTGTCCCAACGCTGTTATATGGTAGCGAGAGCTGGGTATGTAAGAAGGAGAATGAAAGTAGGATAAATGCGGTAGAAATGCGAGCTCTGCGGAAGATGTGCGGAGTGAAGCTGACCGACCGCATTAGCAACAGCATAGTAAGACAGCGAGTAGGTATGAAAGATAGTATCGGTGTAAAGATGAGAAAGGGCATGCTCCGTTGGTTCGGGCATATAGAAAGAATGCCAGAAGAAAGAATGACAAAACAGATATACAATGTGAAAGTGGAAGGATGCAGGTACCGGGGAAGACCTAGACTATCTTACCACGACCAAATAAACCGAGTCTTATCTGATGGAAAAGTCAAGAGTCTCCGTAACCGGCGAGCGTGTATGAGACGAACTATGAGAGTCGAGGAAGCCAGAGAGGTATGTATGGAAAGAACCTGTTGGAACTCTGTACTCTCTGCCTACCCCGCAAGGGATCTGGCGTGAGGTTATAGATAGATAGATAGATAGACCACTATATCAGTTGAAAAAGTCGCTACAGTGATTGTTTTTGTATTCTCTGGATCAAACTTCCTCCTGCGATCTGCTAAATCAAAATAAGCCACGTTTTCAATTTAGCAATTTATTTTTATTTCCAGCTAAATTACAGACAGTTAATTAATAAAAAAAAATATCTGTCCATTGCAGTTCGTAAGCATTCGGTATCGATACCTCGTCAATAACAGATTTAAGTATTACCTATTTTCTTTTTCATATTTTATCCAATATCATTGAAGTTTTACACTGGTCCAAAACTATCAGGAATCGGTATTTGTGAGACGTAACCATCAAATTCCATTTATTTCGTACTTACATACAGGTACAACCGAGTCTTATCTGATGGAAAAGTCAAGAGTCTCCGTAACCGGCGAGCGTGTATGAGACGAACTATGAGAGTCACGGAAGCCAGAGAGGTATGTAAGGAAAGAACCTGTTGGAACTCTGTACTCTCTGCCTACCCCGCAAGGGATCTGGCGTGAGGTTATAGATAGATAGATAGATACATACAGGTAAAATCGACGATCAACGAACCGCTTTGTCACGTAATTCCACCCGCTCTAAGCAAATCGCTTGTGGCCCACAAACATGTTTCGGTCTGAGTATGTATTTGTGAAATTCATGATACATAGCCCCACGTTTTAAAAAAAACGGTACAAAAGACCTTAGATAAAATTCGCTACAGCTTACAAATTACGGCATAAACTGACGTATGCACCGTCACGAGCCACCCGCTACCTACACCATAAGTGTGTATTTTAAATAGCCCTAACGACACACTGTCGTTGTTGTTGTACCCCGCTGTCGGCGAGTCATAACAACATTTTATGTATTTACAAAGTTTTTAGATGTACGGATATAATACTGCGTTTTGTTATAGAGATAAGTATAGAAAGAATATCGGAAGAAAGAACGACGAAACCGATACACAATGCGTAAGTGGAAGGATGTAGGTGCCGTGGAAGACCTAGGCTATCTGACCATGACCAAATTGATTGTATCTTATCTAAATGACGATTTAGCGCAGTGCTTAAGAGCTGAAGCCGCTCCGCCCACTGTGTCTAATAGTCGCGGGTTCGATTCCCGCACGGGACAAATCTTTGTGTGACCCACAAATATTTGTTTCGGTCCGGGTATTTGTGTATGTGAATTTTCATGTTTACGACACAGGAATAACTCCTAGAGTGGGTAAAGGTTTCTTTTTTAAAAAAAGGGCAAGTCAAGAGTCTCTGAAACTGAGTTCTGTAAGGAAAGAACATATTGTAACTCTGTACTCTCTGCCTACCCTGCAAGGTATAAGATAAGTCCTCTCTACCTCCTTGATCTAGTGGCAAAGCGCATCGCTTTGTGATCACGAGGTCCTGGGTTCAAATCCTAGGTCGGACAAGTGTAGTTTTTCTAACTAAAACTTCCCAGTACGAGTCCGGAGGCAATAGGTTCGCCCCCTATTACATGGGACGTAACATCGTTGGCGAAATGTAGGTGTACTCAGTACACCTCTGCCACCCCTGCTTGGGGAATATAGGCGTGACGGTGTGTGTGTGATAGATAAGTGTATGTATATGTAAAGTAACATCAATCTGTATAGTACCTACTTGTATGCCCAACAACAACACCGTCAGACCAACAAGGCATTCAGACCAACAGGGCAGTCAGACCAAAGAGACTATCAGACAAACAAGGCAATCCTCATTTTATTGAGGAGAGAATAATGTCATTACATAAAAAAATCTGTATGCCTTAAAATCCTTACACATTGCTCAGAGTAAGTAATTACTGTACTATAATAATCGGATCCAAAACTAATACTTGTTAACCAACACCAATCTTCCATTGCAATATTATATTTTAGAAACTCACAATAAAGTTCCGTTTTGAAAAATATGTTTTAATTACTTATTATATTATGAAAATGAAGCCTATACTCAAAGCGTATAAGATCATTAAGGTTGTAATTACGTATCATCAAGTGAAGATCATTTTACACGTCAAAATATCTATTAGTCTATTGCTATCAACAGCGATGGGAGATTAGTTAACTGTGTAGGTAATTAAAGAAAGTTGAATAGTACAGATAATAGGGTTGACGAACTAAAAAAATAAATATAATATTTAAAAAATATAGAGCAAGTCCAGTCTCCGTAACCGGCAAGCGTGTATGAGACGAACTATGAGAGTGGAGGAAGCCAGAGAGGTATGTAAGGAAAGAACGTGTTGGAACTCTGGACTCTTCGCCAACCCCGCAAGGGAACTAATCTAATAGTCCATTATAATTCCATTACAATAATATTAGCCCTGTTAAGAAACTGTTCCACCGTTGGGCACGGGCCTCCTCTCAAACTGAGAGGGTTTAGGCCATAGTCCACCACGCTGCCCCAGTGCACGTTGGCGAACTTCACACACCTTCGAGAAACTCTTAGGCATGCAGGTTTCCTCACGATGTTTTCCTTCACCGGTAAAGCAAGTGATAATTAATTTTTAATACGCACATGCTTTCGAAAAGACAGAGGTGCGTGCCTGGGTTTGAATCCAAGCCCTCTGACTTTGCAGTCCTACGGTCTAACCACTAGGCTATCACTGCTCTCAGGCTATCATTGCTCTCTGTTAAGTCATAAGTCATGAATTTCATATAACGCAATACATTTTTGTTGAAGTTTCATAACATTTAAGCCCCAATAATACAACTAAAAACATCTATTTATATCATACAACCATCCCTTGCAGGGTAGGCGGAGAGTACAAAGTCTCAAAAGTCTTTACTTACATACCTCTCTGGTTTTCTCTACACTCACAGTTCGCCTCATTCACGCTCGCCGGTTTCGGAGACTCATGACTTGCCCTTCAGAGAAGACACGGTTTATTTAGTCTTGCTATAATAGTCTAGGCCTTCCGCGGTCACATTAGGGGACAGGTGCGTTCCTAGCGAAGATCCCCTCACAGAAGTGTCGTTGCCGGCCGCCACGGGGTTTTCGTCGGTGAGAGTCCGACATACCTCGCCAGCTTTCCCCGAGGCTGGTGACATTTCCCCACATAAAAAAAGTCTTGCCCGGTATCAACATACTTCCACATTCGCGTTTCACTAAAAATATCAATCAATCATTATCGAATATTATAAAAGTAATATGTCCTTTCAAATTCACAATAAAATATCAAATTTATGAATAGGTATTATATGCTAATGTCTGTTGTCTAAAAAATGTTATGTGGGGCGAACCTATTAGCATTATAAGTGCACAATTCTACACTTATGACTGCTATTAACATTTTTCTACAGAAAAACCTCACTAATACTTTGTATAAAATAGGATTCGGAACGAAGATCTCGTGATCGCCAGGTTCACAATGCTCCACTAGACCAATTAGACAGTGATACAAACAAGACAATCAGATTAACGAAGCAGTCATACCAACTAGGCAGTCAGACCAACTAGGCAGTCAGACCAGCGAGACAATCAGACCAACTAGGCAGTTAAACCAACGAGTCAACCAGACCGACGAGGCATCGGACCTGATGGGCTTAGCACGAAAAGTTTGACTGGCATCGTCACGTTTACGACGTTTATCAACTGGCAGGCTGCCAGTTGATATGTCATCCTTTTCATACTTCAATTGATTAAATAGACATAAACGTAAAAGCGAGCTTACTGGCTAGCGTCAAGCTAATATCAATCTTTTCGTGCTAAGCCTTCATGTCACAATATCTTCCTTCCCGCAAAATCCAAATAAATATAATAGCGCAGAATAAATAAAAACCCATTAAACTTAAATATATTATAGACCTGTCAAACTCACATTACTACCAACATAATCTATTCCAACCATTAAAATCATCTAAATTACTAAACATACACACTTCAGTAATAATAATAATAATAATATCAGCCTATACTGCCCACTGCTGGGCAAAGGCCTTCTCTCACAAATCGAGGTGAGAGAGATTGGGTCATACTCCACCACGCGATCCCAGTGCGGATTGGTGGAGGCAGGTTTGTGGCCACCTGCTGTTGGAACTTATCAAGCCGCCTTTAAGGCTTCCAACTCGGCTTAACGACTACCACATTAAGTGGTAACCGGGACCAACGGCTTAACGTGCCTTCCGAAGCACGGAGACGCTCGAATATGAAATGCCACAAACGGTCACCCATCTCAGGCCGACCGAGTCGAACGCTGCTTAACCTTGGTGATCGGTGTGAACACCGCGGTCGCACAGCGCTACGAGCGCCTCTACGAGCGCCTCACACTTTAGTAACCAGCATAAAATTACCTCTCTTATTGACTATATTATTAAGCAAGACAGCCCAAATAAAACTTGATCTCATCTTCTAACACATTGAGATCTTGTGTAACAGCTATCGAACAAATCGTTGGATCAATATTTGTAGAGAATTTACCGAAAGATTTTCAATATTGGTTCAAATATTGGTAGTTGGTAATTTTGTAAATACAAACTTTTGAAACGACAACATTAATGAAACTTTCATTATAGTCTTTTTCACCAGTAATGGGTATTCTGATGTTTAGAATTTGATGTTTCTAGAAATCGTATCGAGAAAATATAGTGGTATATCATTTTTTAGCGGGAAGTCGAAGAGTGATGTTGTGAATTTGTTTTAATTTCCAAAACTTATGTTATTTCAATTAATAATGTGTAATGTTGGTGAAATATTAACCATAATGTGTTCTTATATGTGCACGAATGAAGGTAATTGTAACAACGTGATAAAACGTGCCTTTTCGACTTCCCTCAAAACGGCCGTCGCAATTGATATGTAAAGTGTCCACCGCTTTACTATCCGGGGTGGGGTACTTCATTAATTTCATTATCATCGTTATCATCAAGTTCGTCGGGGAGTTGAATCAATTTATACAAACACGATTACATATCTCACTGGACACTGGCAAAAATAGTGTGAAGCCAGAACTTAAAGAAGTATATTTATGATATATTTTTATATTGCTGTTTATTTTTGGGATTCTATATTTTTAATATTCTTTAATACAGTATGCGTGAAATGGAATATGATCAAACGTCACCGTACCCATGTCTCATAAAAAAGACTATAGAAAGTCGTTATTACAAGTCTGTCTGTCTTTCCGATTCAATTGATCCATTTTTCAATCACTTGCGGGTATCCGATTGAGCTGAAATTTGCCTTGCATATGTAAGTTCGATGACAATGCAATGATATGGTATCACGGAGCTGGTCTGATGATAGAGCCCGAAGGTGGCCATAGGAACATGTGAATTACACAACGTAACCCCCTCGTGTTTAGGCTTCTTAGATTGGTATTGACGAGAACATTACAACCACATAGTGTTCAGGGTCTGATGATGAAGCTGTGATTGGGCTCGTTGGATTTGTTTTGACGAGTACTGTAGACCTGTATGGTGTCCAAGGTCTAATGATGGAGCCGAAAGAAAGCCACTCCTCAACTAAACAAGATATTTTAGTTGTGTGTTTGCTATGCTGTTTAGCTGTGTGTGGCTTGTTTTTAAAAGAGCTTTTTAAATTAAAATTTTCATTAGCTAGTAACGTATGATACAGCTGGAAATCATGAGATTCGAACTCAAAGATTTGGACTAAGTATTATGTCTTGAATCGTGTCCAGTGTAATAACAATCCTTCATTATACCTTCCTTCCTTCATAACATTATTGGCGAAATGTGGGAGTACATAGTACCTAATCCTCTAAAGAAAGCCTATAAGCATGGAATCAAATGCATAAACTTATGATCGCCGGCCACACTTAACTATATTTTTAGTAATTCATTGTTCTTAATTATATACCTATATAAATAAAAAATAACCGGTTAAGTGCGAGTAAGACTCCCGCTTTAAGGGTTCCTTACTAACACCGCTAAATTACTCTTATTTACGTATCTTATCCAATTCGATAGAAAAAATGTTGTGTTAATACATATTAATATTCTTGGGATATTGTACTTTACTTGTACTATAAAACTTTGCTTCTTGCAAAATTTCATGATTCTAGTTTCTATCATCATCATCATCATCATCTCAGCCTATACTTGTCCACTGCTGAACATAGGCCTCCCCAATCGCTTTTCAGCGTAACCGGTCCGATGCCACCTGCATCCAACGACTTCCTGCGATTTTCTAGTTTCTATAAGTAAATTTAAATGTCCGTATTATTTTATTGTATCGACTAAGAAGCTTATTTTTTTACACCGCCAAGGAACCATATGACATAACGTTGAACTACAAACTCTATCCGTTCCCTTGCTAATAGATTTTTATCGTCGGATGTGATCCATTTTTGCACGACAGGTTACGGAATCCTAAAAAAAGCCTCTAACCATGAACCTCATAATAAAGTGAGTGTGTGACGAGCTCCTCCTCCAAGCACCTCGTTTGTTTAGTAGTAAATAATGCACGTATCAATCACGAGGTTCTGGATTAAAATCCAGGGTCGCACAAATACTAATTTTTCGACAGAAAATTCCAGTATCAGTCCAGAATTTACGACCTGAATGATGGCAATTGACTCGTCCCCTATTACATGGGTCCTAACATAGTCGCCGAAAAATAGAAGTACACAGTACACCTTTGCCACCCCCACTTATGCGCACTGCCCAATGGTTCGAAAGGTCGCGGGTTCGATTCCGGCACGAGACAAACCTTGGTCTGGGTATTTGTGTATGTGAGATTTCATGTTTGTAAACGCACCCACGATACAGGAATAAATCCTAGTGTGGGTCTACGTTTTTTTGTAACAAAAGCTTAGGGAATATAGGTAACGATGCTTGCCGAGCTACTCTATGATATAAAGAAACTCTTATCACAGCACAGCTGGCTACCAAAACACTGTATTCATCACTAACCATTCACACGACGTTGTTTTAGTCATATGATACTGTTTTGACTAATATTTACAGATAACAACTTTGTATCCATTCATAATGTTCCCATGGATATTTGGCAATGTATTACAGGGGTGAATCCTACTATCTATCTCTATCGATATCATCACGCCAGCTCCCTCGCGGGGTAGGCAGAGAGTACAGAGTTCCAACAGGTTCTTTCCTTACATACCTCTCTGGCTTCCTCCACTCTCATAGTTCGTCTCATACACACTCGCCGGTTACGGAGACTTGACTTGCCCTTCAGATAAGACACGGTCTATTTGGTTATGGTAAAATAGTCTAGTCTATGGAGTCGGTAGGCCCCCTACAAGATGGACCGATGACCTGGTGAAGGTCGCGGGTAGAAGTTGGATGCGGACAGCACAAAGCCGGTCGTTGTGGCGGTCTTTAGGGTAGGCCTTTGTCCTGCAGTGGACGTCTTTCGGCTGAAGAAGAAGAAGATAGTCTAGGTCTTCCCCGGTATCTACATCCTTCCACTTTCGCATTGTATATCTGTTTTATCATTCTTTCTTCTGGCATTCTTACTATATGCCCGAACCAACGGAGCATACCCTTTCTCATCTTTACACCGATGCTATCTTTCATACCTACTCGTTTTCTTACTACGCTGTTGCGAATACGGTCTTAGTATTCTTGATACTTAATAGATGTACGAATTAATAATGAGGTTTTGTATTTATCAGAAAAATTGTTGAAAATGGTAAAAAAAAAATTCTACGCCCGGCATAAGCCCAAAAAATAACGCAAACATTGTCTTCCGTTATTTCTTAATTAATAATATGTTTTTTTATAAGTTAATTTTTTTTCCAGCAGGAGGCAGCCGAGCAAGCTTTCCAAAGTATAGCAGATGTTGATTGGAAAAGTTTATGTGAGCATGGTAATGAAAAAAAGAAGAATATGAGAGAAGACTATGAGACGGGTATATACTATAATGAATTCGATATCAGTCTGAGAGACGACAATCGCACCAATGAGACATTAGGTTCAGAATCTTAGTAATTTGATATTGCAAGAAACCAAACAATTTAGTTTTTCTTTCAAAGGAATACATCTAGATGAGAATTTATGGACCCGATTTACTTGGTTTGAAAAAAAAACTAGACCTAATTAAACGTGTCATTTCATTTTCCCTATTACTATACATTTATTATTATATTCAAACTACATATATGAAATAAAGTATAGGAGTGGAGGAAGGTCTGTAAGAATATCAACAGATATTCTAATCGGCCTACCTCGCAAAAGATAGAACAATCCACAACTGTCCCACTGCGAGACTAGTCTTCTCAATTATAGGGGTTAAAAATTATAGGATTATTAATAATAAGGCGAGTTCGTCACGGGTTATATGTTTTAGGCTTCTTATTATGACGATTTTTTAAATGAGGAGAATGCTTTTGTTAAGTAACTTACATATGCTATGATTAATTACTCGTATTTTGTGTGTTGTTCAGTAGTATTCTTGACCTTTCCGAGTCGTAAAATAAGCCACTTCGCTTCCCAGTAACACAATCAAAAGGTACAGAAAGTCTGAAAATAACAAGTATCTTAATGATTTGAGTCGTAGTATATGGGTGGTCATTTGCGCGATAAAGGCGCCCTCAATTCTTTTTTACCCTTTTTTCCAAGCTATACCAAGCGTGAGAAAAGCAGTTTTAGTATATTTCAGCGTTGATCCCGTAGCCAGGTTCCGAGTTTTTAGCATACTTTGGACAACAACTGAGAGAGTACAGTATGCTAACAGGTTACCTTATAGACCGCTCTCCCTTCTTTCACTGTTACAGCCATAATAATAAAAACATTAATTTGTTTTCTTTTTTCAAATGTCAAATGACAGAAAGAGAGAAATCAGTGAGAGAATTCACCCTCTATACAACGTTTTGTAGTAAGGCCGTTATTGTTCGTCTTATACACGCTTCGCCGTTACAGAGAATTCACTTGTCTATTAGAGGGGACATGGTTTATTTGGTCTTGGTAAGATCAGAAGTCAAACGCCACAGTCCCTCCCGTGGGCGCTATAGATCACTCAAAGGGTCGGTATCTTAAAAAATAAAAATAAACCACGATAAAATCTGAGATATTTTAACTGCAATTTAATTTTTCATAATTAATTTTTGCCCATCTCTCGATTTAGGTACGCAAAGTAGAAACTTACGTCATCATCATCATCATCATCAGCCCGTGTCAGTCCACTGCTGGACGTAGGCCTCTCCCATGGCACGCCACTGAGCTCGATCTTCAGCTCTCCTTCTCCAATCCCTGCCCGCTGCCTTACGAATATCGTCGCCCCACCTAGCTACAGGGCGCCCTACACTACGTTTGCCGACACGCGGTCTCCACTCAAGAACCAGTCTGCCCCAACGGCCATCGGTTCTGCGGCATATGTGACCTGCCCACTGCCACTTCAGCTTGCTAATTCGCTGAGCTATGTCGGTAACCTTGGTTCTCTGACGAATAACTTCGTTCCGGATTCGATCCCTAAGAGAAACTCCGAGCATAGCTCTTTCCATAGATCGTTGAGCGACCTTGAACTGGTGGACAAGCCGCACAGTGAGTGGCCACGTTTCAGCTCCGTATGTCATTACAGGTAGGACGCACTGATTAAAAACTTTCGTTTTTAAGCATTGGGGTATGGGCGATAAGAAGACTCGACGGAGTTTCCCAAACGCTGCCCAGCCCAGCTGTATCCGTCTCTTAACTTCCTTGTCGAAGTTGTTTTTACCCAGTTGGAGCACCTGCCCTAGGTATACGTACTCAGAAACAACTTCGAGGGGGGCTCCGTTTACGGCGATTAAACTTACGTATTCAACACATATTAATCTGTTTCGTCATTCTTTCCTCCGACATTTTTCTCACCCGTAAACAGACCTTAACACTTAAGCTGTTAAATTTAAAATTGTATGACAAGATATTTGAATCCAAATATCGGAGAACCCCAATGTATACAAACTTTTGGAATAACAACTCCTCAATTCAAGATTTCATTGTGTAACAGATCCTTAATCCCCATTGAAAGCTCTCATACTTAAATAAACTTCCCTTTCACTTAATAAGACCCTTTACAATCATTAATTGTTGTAAAGATCTTTACAAGTAACCCTTTTTGGTTCTACAATACTTGCACATTTGAGTTTATTCATGTAGATAATACGGATGTAACCTATTATATTTTGTGAAAAGATTATGCTCGGATGTTCCAAAGTGTAGAGTTATTGGGACAGGTAAAACGGAACATAAATACATATTGCATGTTCGCTCCACTAGTGGATAAGTAAAACAATTCTATTTGAGAAAAAATGTCGAAAATATGTCCGAAAGAAACCACACGTCGTGTAGAAAACGCCTGGAAGAGCTATTGGTCCATGAAAGAGCTGATGAAGAGTGATCTTCCATTGAAACTAAAGCAAAAACTAACAGACGTGTACATTCTCCTCAAACTAACTTACGGCGCACCGACTTGATCTTTGACAAAGTTACAGAAGTCTACACTCGCGGTTTGCCAGCGCAATATGGAGTGCAGTATTCAACTTACCGACCATGTCAAAAATAGTGTACTGCGTTCCATGACACAAATAGCTGATGGTCACAAATAGTTGGTCAAAAAGCCGGCAAGCTAAAATAGGACTGGACTGGCCATATCAGCCGCATGCCAGACACATCGTGGGCCAAAATAATAACCAACTGGGTCCCTCCTAATTTTAAAAGACATTGCGGCAGGGCCAGGTAGAGATGGCGGGACGAACTGGACGTCTTTATGAGTGACTAGCCCTCGATTGCTTTAAACAAAGTGGAGTGGAAAGTGTGGAGGAACGCCTTTGCCCAGCAGTGGGACACCAACGGCTAGATAATAACAATAGTAAAGCTGCAGGACAGTTTGTGGCGAGCTGTTGGTGAGTAACGACACCACGGACCCGAGTGCTTCAGAGAGTCGGTCAGGGCCCCCAACTCAGCGAGTCTTCGTCGGTCGAGTGGAAACTGAAGGGTGCCCGCAGGGCTCTCGTCTCTGGCTTGCCTAAATTGGCCGTCCAGAGAGGAGCCGTGAGAGCTATATCGAAGTAGGAAGATAATGCGGCCCTACGTCGATGTATTTCAGGGCTGGAAATGTTAAAAGATATAACGCTGCGAGTAACTTCTGAGAAAGCGCAGCCCACCTCTCTACACCCCTGAGCCGCTCACACCGGTGTTGCCCTCAGTAGTCTTAGGACGACTGTTTGAGGGCCCATCTAGTAAGCGGCGAGTGAGTGGAGAGGACCGCCGGCCACGGGTAATTTGTTATCATTAATTGTGGCCGGTGTCCGTCCCCTTTAAAATAGTACAGTTTTTGTCCATCAAACCTCATTTATATAGCCCTTGTTTACTTTCCACCTGCCAGGGTCAGTTCGCTGGTTGTTTCTTCATTTTCAGCAGATGACTTACATAATATTAACTTCTCGCAAACGCCCTCTACGGACCCATGTCCCCATGCAAGCCTTTGAAAGGTCCGGATAAAGCCCGTGAATCTCAAAAAGATTCTTAAATATGGAAAATACCACAAACGGTCCCATGTCAGACAGACTGAGACCAATACCGCTGAACCTCGGTTATTGCTAAAAGACAGCGGTCGCACAGCTAACGCCTCGTGTACTCGTATTGCCATATGAATAGATAGAAACACTCTTTCGCAGCTTTCCTTATATAAAACGGAAATAATAATTAAAGTCGAAGCTATAAACGGCTGTTTGAGAACAAGTTAGAAGTACCACAGACGTGTCAATAGATGTATAGACCCAACGTCACACTGTGAGCGGAATTTAAACAATTATAAACGATTCACAGGTCAAGTCTCTGTAACCGGTGAGCGTGTATGAGACAAACTATGAGAATGAAGGATTTTTGTGTGTGTGTGAATGATCTACGCTGTTAGTCGCGTGTCCTTTACAGGTTCACCGGACAAGGAGAATGGAGAAAGCGAGGGAGATCTATAAGGAAATAACCTGTTGGAACTCTAAACTTGCCCACCCACCTAAGGATCTGTCGTGATGATATGGGTAGATATGTAAACAGATACTGCCAGTTTCATAAGTAATTTTGGCGAGGATAAATAAAAAATTACAAATGACTATATAAGCAGTACTTACCTATACATTTCGTTTAAAATAATTTTTAACAATTTAGTGTGTTTTAAGAACATTCAGCCTATAAAAAATGTATATGTTTTTGATGTTCCCAATCAAGCGAGTTCCTTTAAAGTCTGTTTAGATATAAGCGATATTTACTATCGCTGTGAGTAGCGAAAAATAGCTAGCATTATCCTACAAGATATTTACGTGGCGTTTATTTAGTCATTGTTTGCTCACCCTCTTCCCCGGTGAAGCTGTGAAGGCCCCTCGGCCAAAATCATGGTTATACGAGTATGTGAATAGAATCGGTTAATACCGCGCGCAGTCGTACCTCACCTTTAAAATATCTATGTTCAGTCCAATCATAATTTGTGGTTTGCATAATTTCACCTCAAATTGCCATCTTCCGTTAAAAGAGAAACCTTGAGAATGTACAGTTATCATTTAAAAAATTTTAAGAAGTCACTTTGGTCGTTTTGGAATGAATAACTGAAGTTGGTGACGAATATCTTAGTATCAGAGGGATTAACATTAGCGTGATGATGTCGAATTGATGTGCCATCCTTTTCACACAACAAAATTATTAAATACAGATGAAAATGACAGCACGCTTTGTTGATAGCGTTACGCTAACATCCATGACGGACGATTTAGCGCAGTGGTTAAGAGCTTAAGCCGCTCTGCCCACTGCGTCTAATAGTCGTGGGTTCGAGTCCCGCACGGGACAAATCTTTGTGTGATCCACAATTATTTGTTCCGGTCTGGGTATTTGTGTATGTGAATTTTCATGTTTGTAAACGCACCCACGACACAGGAATAAATCCTAGTGTGGGGCTACGTTTTAAAAAAAATTAAAATGAATGAAAATGTTTTCATGCTAAGCCCTCTGGATGGTGTTTGTAAACGCACCCACGACACAGCAATCTTTTTCCATTGTGGGACTACGTTTTAACAAAAAATGACCAATTAGAAAATGTCGAGAGTCTCCGTAACCGGCGAGCGTGTATGAGACGAACTATGAGAGTGCAAGAAGCCAGCGAGGTCTGTAAGGAAAGAACCTGTTGGAACTCTGTTTTCTCTATCTATCCCGTAAAAGAGGCACAAAATTATAAACAAATATATTTCAACACGATACAGGACTAATTCCTACCTATCAACTAAAAATATTGATTCTATAATTTTATATAAAAAAAACTTATACCCCATAAACTTAACAAAGAACAAAAACTGCAATAAAGCATTCTTTTGTTTCACTCTCGCATCCTTATTTTTTTTTCACAAAAGCACCATGGGAAAATGTTCCGTCCCTCTCGCACAGTGGGCGGGGCCTCGTAAGCATTTAATCTCAGCTCACATTATAATTACGTGCTCAGTTGAGGAAGAATCGCCTTGTTAATGTGTTCTCAACATTTTGAACGACAAAAATAATAAAAGTTTATTAATTATTCCAAAATGTTTGTCGCTCATTTTATTGTAATTCTACTCATTCTGAAAATTAGAAACGTAATTAATAAAATGTTCTTGCTTTTTTGCTCAAAACATATAGAAGACGATAGTTGCTCAGAATACATTACTTTTTGAAAAATTTTATTTGTACATCTCTCCCGATTTACTTTCATTTTCAATTAATATATACGCTTTTCTTGAAAAACTTAATAATGAAACCAGAATTCCTCGAAGGGGGGGGGGGGGGGGGGGGCTTTCTTATTTCAATTTTGAAATATTTTATCAAAGACAAAATAAAATAGAGAACTTACTAAATAGTAAATATTAAGGAGTATCTATTCACCGTTTTTTAGATACATGTAATGTTACAGAATGCGTTGCATGTTACGATGCGCATTACAGGCGTTTGGTATTCGATTTTAAACCTCTAATAGCAAAACATGTTTAAAATTGGACACCATATAATGAAGCTGTACATTGGGGAACAGCCTAATTAAAATAGGTTGATAGTTGGTATATTTACTAGTCTTAAAACTTTTAATGCGCAATTATTAAAAGCTTTCTACCAAACACTTCTAGGAAACAAACCAACACATTTTAATTAAACTGAGATCACAGCATCGGCCCGTCGCGAATTAACTGCGTCTCGAGATAATCCCGGTTAACGCCCGCTTATATTTAACAAATAATTAAACCGCTAACTGACGCCGCCCGATATCGACGTCTTTTGTTCTTTTACATCTAAATTAAGAGGTTAAAATGTTTTGTATCCATGATGCCGATGACGTCATATATTTTGGTTTTCGTGTATGTGTTTGTGTGTGAATTATCTAAGTAAATGATATGTTGACCGAGGAGCCTTTACAGCTTTGCAGGGCAATAGGGCGAGCGTGTAACAACTATGCTACAGCCGGAAGGGCAAGAGCCCTGAAGGAGGAATGGTTTTGGTTTGGGCTGTCGCTATGGGGAGCGCATATACTAGGCGTCTCGCCATTGCTCTGCACCGACCGGCGGGCGAGATTCTTCCACCTCGCCGGTGAGGTCAGTGTCTGATCCTATGTGTGGTATCTGTATCCGCAAGGAGGGTAGTTAAAAAGAGGATGGTAGAGGATGAATTAATGATTACTTTTGAAGGGGTAGGCAAAAGGTACAGAGTTTTATCAGGTTCTTTCCTTATAGACTTCTCTTCCTCCCTCATAGTTCGTCTCATACTCGCTAGCCGGTTATGAGTACTCTTGACTTGCAAGGGACCCCGAGGAGGACGGCCGCATAGTGTGGGCCGCGTCGCCGTGAGCACCACGTCGGTGCGAGAGGGAGCGTATTATCAAGTCTCCCCTCGATGGCGGGCTCTAAGGGCGCGGCACATAAGGAGCACCGGTGCGTTCCATATGGAGACCCCGGAGCCCCTCCAAAGTACTGATGTCGGCCACCCTGGAGTTTTTAGTCGGTAGGAATCCGATACGCCCCGCGAGCGTCCCCCGAGACTTACGTACGGTAAGTCCTATGCAGGAATTTTCCCAGGTAAAAAAAGGTCTTCCCCGGTACCTATATCCTTCCACTTTCACATTTTATAGGTATCTCTTTTTTCTTTCTTTCCTCCGACATTCTTTCTACCACCAGAGCACACGTTTTCATGGTACGATGTAACTGCAGCTTCTTGGCCACCTGCTGTTAGAACTTTTTAAGACACCTATAGGACATCCAACTTGGTTTAACGACTACCACATTAAATTGAGGTTTAAAAGCTCGGAGACGTAAACATGAAAATACCATACTTATCACCCACCTAAGACCGAGCGAGCCGAACCCTGCTTAACCTCGGTAATTGCCTAGAATATGCGACCACAGCACTAAGAGCACCTTCAAAATATCGAATATTTACCGCTATTATTAGGTGAAAGTAAATATTCCTTTAATTAACACTTGAACTGCAGCTCGTGGGACGGGCTGTTGACGCGCGATAACCCGTCGCCGCCGCAATGCACTATTCTTGCCCATAGGGTTACCGAATAGTGAAATACAGAATAAAAAAATAAAATTAACAGCTAAATTCCCCAAGGGAGAGTGACAACGGTGTACGGTCAGCAGAATAAGTTGATATAAATAAACATCTCAATGTATTTAAATATCACAGTCAAACTATTAGCGATTTGATTTTGACAATATTGATGATCGTTTGTGATAATGAAGAGAAACTTAGATTGTTAGTTGATGAACTGTACAGTGTATATACCAGACAAAATTCCAGAATCCGGACTTTTCCTGTGATTATTTTATAGAAAATTCACACTTTGATTAAATTAGGCAGTGTGATCCCCAGCAAGGTCTAATTCTTCACCACGAGAGCTTTTTCAACGCGCTTTTATAAAACGCTGAAATAAAACAAATGGCCATCGCTACTTTATTTAAAAAGCGCTTCGAGACGTTGGTTTAAAAGTGCTAATGCGAATGAGGACCAATTAATGATACACGACTTACAATAATATTAAATTAGGGCAACTATTGCAGCGTTCTTACACTAAACATTTTGGCACACCCCTATACAAAGTTGTGACTTGTGTCATCCAAACGTCGGGCGCGCCTCTATAACTGTTTCTTTGTGCCTCTGAATTTATACTCCATTGTTGCGAATTGAAATTCTTAGCACAATAACGTAAAAAAGGTATGCGCAAGCGATTGAAGGGTTAATCACAAAAACGGGAGAAATTTCTAACACAGTATACACATTTTAGTGACCTAAAGTAAGATAGCTTCATTGGTATAGTGGAGTATGTAGCTTTGTACGTATCTATCTTTAGCCGCAAGCCGTCCACTGCAGGACAAAGGCCTCCTCTCAAGACCGCCACAACGACCAGCTTTGTACTGTACGCATCCAACTTTTACCCGCGACCCTCACCAGGTTATCGGTCCATCTTGTAGGGGGAATGCCCACTCCACGTCTGCCGGTACGTGATCGCCACTCGAGAACCTTTCTGCCCCAACGGCCATCAGTTCTACGAGCGATGTGCCTCGCCCATTGCCACTTACGTTTCGCAATTCTGAGTGCTATGTCAGTGACTTTGGTCCTCCTGCGGATCTCCTCGTTTCTGATTCGATCCCGCAGGGTAACTCCGAGCATATCCTTGGTATAGTGGACTATAATCCACGTAGTGATTTTAAAGTCGATTTAAAGGATTCCTAGGGTGGGGCTACGTTTTTTTTTTAATCGTATCGATCTAAATTTGAACAAAGTAGTATCAAAAATTTCTCAATAAGTGCCCGATTCACTTGCTCCCCCAATCCGCAGCCCACTGCTGAATGATCTATTCTTTTTCACCTCGGTTTGAAAAAGAAGGCATGTCTAAGAGTGGGATAGTAATAGTCTGATTTATAATTATTTAACAGGTCGGAGTCAGAATTACGCCCGGTTTAATAACAATAAACTCCCAACATCCAAATACTCATTTTCACAAACTTTCGTGTTTACAATGATAGTAGCAGGATTTATTTTAAAAAATGTGAGGAATGCGCCAACAGCCACTGATCTGCAAACACTAGTCACAGTTATGAAAGACGACTGCATGATCAATGGCTTACACTTGAATGTGAAGAAAACCAAGATTATGGTTTTTGAAAGGGAAGAAACCAGAACGAATGTAAGGATTGTGGTTGGTAACGATGTGCTGGAGCAAGTGAATGAGTTTGTATATCTTGGATGCGCCTTCAGTAAGGATGGGAAATACACCGCTGACATAGAGAGAAGAGTGAGTGCAGGGAACAGAGTGAATGGTGCGATGGGAAAGCTACTCGGGAGCCGGCACTTAAGCCATAAGGCGCAGCTGGCCATACATAACGGAGTTCTTGTCCCAACGCTGTTATATGGTAGCGAGAGCTGGGTATGTAAGAAGGAGAATGAAAGTAGGATAAATGCGGTAGAAATGCGAGCTCTGCGGAAGATGTGCGGAGTGAAGCTGACCGACCGCATTAGCAACAGCATAGTAAGACAGCGAGTAGGTATGAAAGATAGTATCGGTGTAAAGATGAGAAAGGGCATGCTCCGTTGGTTCGGGCATATAGAAAGAATGCCAGAGGAAAGAATGACAAAACAGATATACAATGTGAAAGTGGAAGGATGCAGGTACCGGGGAAGACCTAGACTATCTTACCACGACCAAATAAACCGAGTCTTATCTGATGGAAAAGTCAAGAGTCTCCGTAACCGGCGAGCGTGTATGAGACGAACTATGAGAGTCGAGGAAGCCAGAGAGGTATGTAAGGAAAGAACCTGTTGGAACTCTGTACTCTCTGCCTACCCCGCAAGGGATCTGGCGTGAGGTTATAGATAGATAGATAGATAGAGTGAGGAATGGAGTTTTTTATTTCACACGATAGAAGTCCCTAGCAATGTGTATATTTACAAGCTTTTATTTTATTTGCAAAGCTTACACACGAAATTCGAGATATACCAATTAATAAATGGTTTTACCATTATTAAGGCTAAATTATGTAAGAAAAGTAATAAGCTTTCTTACATAATTTAGCCTTAATAATGGTTAATGCTTCATAAAAATATAATATAAAAATCTTGGATCACATAGAAGATAAGACCGCGTGGGATTGAAGTGCCATATTATTAATAGTGATGCTTTGTTTTTTTCTCTTGTAATTACGGCAATGTTTAAGCGTAGCCTGTTCTGCCCGACGAGCTTGGGGTATTGCTGCTTTGTAGACCAATCTGGATACCGTCTTTGGGGTTCTGGTTTAGTCATGCTCACTATAATGTCTTTACTTGCGGTGGCCGCCTGGCGTGTGTCACTCCTTTCGCTCCAATATGGTCGGGGGAGTGATGGCTGTTCCAGCAGTCACGCTCATGAACGGGTGTTGCTTGTGGGGCACTCTTTACAAATAACATAATTAGATTCATATCTCAGTCGTACGGTATCACGCTAGCGCTTGATCGTAATCTATTTAATTGTAACCTAAACATAGTATCCACAAAATACGATTGTAAAAAAAAGAAAATAGAGAAGTAAATAAAAAAAAAGTAAATAAAAATCTTCTAAGTGGAGGCCGCGTTCCGATCCGGTAGTATATTAGTAGTTAAATTAGATTAAAAAAAAGTAAACTGAATATTTGTAGGCGCCCCCGCAGGGCTTAAACAAAATAAATTATTTGGCTTAGAGTTTGTTTGTTTAGAATAATTATTACAAGCTGAATTAGAACCGCTTCTCCTTATCCTACAGAGTTGAAATTTGACATTTTAGTTCAGTTCCAATGGCAATGCATTTTAATGATAAGCATCACCTGATTCTGTGCCAACCTGGCTCCAGACGAAGGAAATCCTCAACGGCCAACAGCAGCACGAAATTTTGATTGGCCGTTTTAAACTGCACAATTATCTGACTGCATAAAATCTTGTTTTCATAAACCATTTTTACTTTTAATTTATACACAGCGACTTCATTATAGAAATCCTACGAATATATAATAAAAATAATACCTCCTCACGGATAGTTTTCCGCTAAATAAGCAACTAACATGCGCCAACGCAAATTAATCTATCGAGCACTGCAACCTCGCATAGAATTTTAATGATACACTGGCTGTGACGAGTAATAATGACGCCGTATTATACTCGAAGTTGTCATACATTTTATATGAAAAATCTAATACTCAGCGTAACTAATACGTGTTTATTATTAAGACAGTGGATATTTGATCTAGGAATCATTAAACTTATAAGGAGATTATCTGATATCCATACCTTTACCGGATTATATAATAGCTCCTTCTTTCTAAGGATGTCGAATAAGGTAGTAATGTACTTCTAACTAATTCCATCGTTGTCAGTTCACATAAAAAAGATTTTTTTTTCTCTGGACACTTAATAAGTGGATTTTCTAACTGGTCCATAATTTTATAATATTTAAAGTGTAAATAGTCGTTTATGCTTTTAATTTAAACACTTGAAAAACTACAGTTGTTTTGTATCTATCTATATCATCACGCCAGATCCCTTGCGGGGTAGGCACAGAGTACAGAGTTCGAACAGGTTCTTTTCTTACATACTTCTCTGGCTTCCTCGACTCTCATAGTTCGTCTCGCTCGCCGGTTACGGAGTCTCTTGACTTGTCCTTCAGCAAGACTCGGTCTATTTGGTCGTGGTAAATTGGTAAATTAATGGTTTTGTATGTCCAAATAAAGATATTGTTGAAATTACAAAGATGTTTTGGTGCTGATAATTTTAAGACTAAAATTGAACATCAAAATATAGCGTTACCTAATTAAGCATTTTCTGGTCAATAGCCCATATGTACAGTAGGCATTATGCGGCCATTTTTATACTGACCAATGCTATTTCATTTCCAAGTGAAGGTCTCTCCCGTAATTTTTCATGCATGCCTATGTTGCTTGAGTTTCGGGGATGACATTTGTTAAGCAATCAGACACTGTATTTGACGACGATTTGGTTTAGTAGTTAAGAGCATAGGCAGCTCTCTCATTAGATCTAGTAGTTGCGGACAACAAATCTTTATATGTGTTTAAGGATGGGTGTAAAAGCAGTGATAGCCAAGTGGTTAGACCGTTGGACTGCAAAGTCTAGGTCTAGTCAAAGGTCTCGGGGTCAAACCCAGCCACGCACCTCTGTCTAATCCAAATCATGTGCGTTTTAAAAATTAACTATCACTTGCTTTAACGGTGAAGGAAAACATCGTCACGAAACCGGCATGCCTGAGAGTTTCTCGAAGGTGTGTGCGGGTCGCCAACCCGCACTGGACCAGCGTGGTGGACTATGGTCTAAACCCTCTCAGTTTGAGAGGAGGCCTGTGCCCAACGGTGGGACAGTTTCTTAACAGGGCTAATATTATTAAGGGTGGGTGTTCGTGTAAGTGAAATTGTGTGACCCACTTGATTCAGTCTAGGTATTTGTGTATATGAATTTCGTATTTATATATGCACCCACAGCACAGGAATAATTCATAGTGAGGCAACAGATTTTTATGGAAAAAAATCTCCTTTAGCGTTGCCATAATAAAATAAGAACGCTATTTTTTTAGTGATCTGAATACAAAAACTCCGACAGATAAACAAAAACATTAAAGTGATCCTTAAATGGTATGTTTCGCTCTATATCGCATTTACAATCACATGACTTTGAAGATGAGAATTTTGCTTTTTGCAATAGCATTTTTCATGGTCACGGCATATTCGTGCATTTAATTTACAGTGCTACAAGGTATTTTGATCCATGGTCGGGTGGTATTGACTATTTTTTCGTTCGTTGTTAGTTCGATTCGATGTCGCCCCTCATGTCGAATCGAACTAACTTAAAAATGACCAGCCTTTTCAAATGACATTTGTAGTTGAGTCAATTCTGATGCCATTTAAATTCAGCGTTTCCGTTAAATCAACCAATCAAATCAAGTGCAATATTTTTAACAATTCAGTGACAGATGCAATACGTTTAGTTTGAAAAATCGTGACAGTAAGCTATCCGAACAATACAAAATGACATAAAAATTACACGGAACGCAATTCTGGACTCCAAAATCCCACTGCTGAGCAGAGGCACAGGCAAAGGCATTCTCTCACAAATGAGAGAAATTAGTTCATACGCAGATTTATGGCAATCTGGTGTTAGAGCTTAGCAATCTGTCTATAAAACTTTCAAGTAAGGTCCGGTAACCGGGATAAACAAAGGCAGAGAACCAAGATCATCGCCATAGCTCACAGGATCACCACGCTAAAGTAGCAGTGGGCGGGGCATATTTGCCAAAAGACCGATAAACGTTGGGGTAGACGTGTTCTTGAGTAGAGACCTGCACCCAGGTGGAGTGACGATTTACGCAGGTTGGCTGGCAGCGGTTGGAGGAGAAGACCCGAAGACCGGGCTCAATGGCATGCCTTGGTAGAGACCTATGTCCATCAGTGGACTGATACGGGCTGGTGATGATGATGGGATAAGCCGCTTAACGTGTCATCTCAAGCACGGAGATGCTCAAATTTAAAAATGCCACAAACGGTCACCCATCAGATACCGACCGAGCCAAACGCTGCTTAACGCGGTATTCTTAGGAATCCCAATATTGCTAAGAATACCGCTATCTTACCATCATATGAGGGCCTACAAGGCAGTGAATGGTTATACTTTATTACAGACAATTCAATTACATGATGAAATGAATATGAATGTGGAATATTTTATTTATTTGTATTATTTTTGAGTTTTACGATCGCTTGCGCATATAATGCATACGTTCATGAATGTTCACTCCCAGATATGGTTAAACATTTTATGTTTGGCGCTCTCATTAAAATGTATTTAATTTTATGACGATGATTATTAAGTAGTTAAGGAAATATTGTTGAATATAACCCTACTGTAATTTTTACAAGCTTTTTGAATGCGTTGTCATTGTATAAAATTATTATAAAAAAATAAAGTTCCTGCGCATTGACATTCTTAGGTCTTAATATCGTTGGTTGGATGTATTATCGACTCAAAAATTTAATTTTTTGAATTTTTAATAACTGTTAAGCTTGATTCTTTTGAAACTACGATATACCTGTCTTTACAATCCAAAATTTGTAATAAATTTTTAAGCACTTTCCGACGTCCGATTTAAATGAAATTCGGCATTGTGACTTCGATTACAATACAATAATATGGTACCATAGCGCTGGTCTGATAATAGAACCGGAAGGTGTTCTAACTTAACTAATCAACATAGCTCCGTCTGGGTTGGTCTCATTAGATGTGTTTTGACAAATTCAATAGTAGCAGTGCCAGTGTATATCCCTAGGTGGCATCCATGGTCTGATGATGAAATCGGAAGACCATAGGAACTCCTCAATGAACCAAAATATCTTCATCCTTTTTCACTGTTTTTATTTTTAGGGTGATGGCAAGGTTTGGAAGATTAAAACATTCTAAACAACTCTAATCGACTCCTTCTGGATAATAATCGAGATCTATATAAAATCAGTTAAACATAAAAGTCAAGAGCACCGTCCTATGCACTTGCAATCGAATCAAGTATATCGATAATCGATTTCCAACTTGTATCGATTATAACCAGCCGATGCCCACCGTTTGCAATTCAAAACGATTGCGTTCCGTTATACTAAGCAAATATGTGCATTAAGACTTAAGTAAGCGGTCCTGATGATACTTATAGCCTTCACAACTGGTTCTGTTTTAGACTGGACGTCAGATGTATTCGCACGGCGACATGTGAAGCATTCCTTCGCTAGTATGAAATAAACAGATCATTTTATTATTTATATAACTGAAGGGGTGGTCTAAGAATGTTTCTTAGAGCCTAGCCAAGCTTCTAGCATATTCGAAGTATTCTCTTTACGCAATCGATAGTGCGTCCTTTTAAACATGGGAATTGGTGGTTGGTTGGTGGGATTTTGGTTTTAAAATGTCATTTTCATCAATTTTTTTCGTTTTTTATTAGCGTTACGACTGTAGAAAATCTATATTTGCTACATGCTGATAGTTTTCATATATCATAATTAGCTAACAATATCGTTACATATAGTGATTGGTAACGATATGGTTCGCTGATCATGGATCTTGTCTACTATTCGCTGTCACTTTATTAATCTAAGGCTGGTTTCTGACCTATGCGGATGGTCCGCTCCATTACCCAATATGCGGGATATCCGCATACGTAGAGTTTGCAGTGCTTTAAAGCTAATTACAAAGCAGTGAATTGGGTATGGTGCTCTCATTATTATTCCTTGTTGCCCATAGTACATTTGTGATAGTCCCGTTGATTGCCCCTCTTTCTAGAAGAATATCCGTTTTGAAGATCCTTACTTACCTACCTTAACTTCGCAAATTTGGCATGGACAATTCATCGTAGCTCGGCAAATTTACATATTATATTCATAAAGTATTATATCTAGACCATTCTTATGAATCAAGATATCTATTGTTGAGAATAAAAATCCTTGTAGTAGGTAGTTTCTGACATTAATACCCACATACAAAGAAAAGAAAGAGCAGGCGACTTAAATTTATATATAGCTTAAAAAAATTTACATTAAAAAGACAGGTGTAACAAAGAACCTCTTGTTCAAAAATGTTGATTACCATAATCGATCTCTCATAAAATATCGATAATTAAATCGATAACATCTCTGACGGAATGCTGAATAATAAATGCCTTATTAAAATTTGATACAGCCCTAAATTATAACAGGAACAAGACCACCTAGATGGCCTTAATAAAATTGTCTGTTGGTGGCATGTTCTTTGGGCTTTAGAAGCAATTAGTTGGTTTTGTTATCCCAGTTCGATACCCTAGTAAAAAGTAGAAAGATACAACACCGCACCGCTTATATTGGGTACTGGCCTAGTGTAGGTTGGCGAACTTTTCCTTACGATGTTTTCCTTCACCGTTAAAGCAAGTGATGGTTAATTTTTATTACGCACACGCTTTCGAAAAGACACGTGGTGGGCTTGAACCCGAGATCTCTGACCAAAGTCAGAGTCAGTCCAACGTTCTATTTGTATGTTAATATTTCCTTTTAGATTGTAAAGTACAATTTATAATATAAAGCGCAACACTCTATTTATTCAGAGTTCAGCCAACCGTAATTATATACCTTAATAATGAAGATACAAGATAAAAATTGCGGTACCAACGCGGAGGTCCTTACGTCCTTAAAATATTAACTAAGTTTATACGCACAGTTAATTGTCCACAATAATTACACGAGTCCAGATGATTCTTGTTGATAATTGAAACGTTCGATCCACCTTAATTGTGTGGTACAATTGAAAAGAGTCTTAAGATTTGATGATTAACTTCTTTCCTTCTTTTACTAATCGAGGTGATAGATATTAGGTCATACTCCAACGCGAATATACTCATGGGGATTGGTGGAGTTAAGATTGGATATGCGATAATATACGCAAAGGGGCAATCGGAAAAATTGGGGAAAATATTACATATACTGAACAACCGCGTTTTATAAAAAAAAATTGAATTTACGTAGCCCATTGATATGATAAAAGCCGTTTGATCGAAACGAAATACAGATAAATAAACATTTGAAAAATGCGAAAATCATTCATCGCCCAATTATAGGCACCTTGAACGCAGGCCACATGGCAAGTAAAATTGAACTATTCTGACTTAATTATTAAATCATTTCAGCTTTTACCTCATTGTAGCGTATGGACCGTATGGAGCTACTGACCATGAGGTTCTGGCTTAGAAGTCCAAGGTCAAACAAAGTATTATTAAGGTTTTTATATTATTATATTTTTTTCTATAACTGCCCGGTGTCTGGAACTGTACCCAGAATTCCATTAGAATTAGCAAAACATAAACGTACGATGTACACCTATGCCAGCCCATTTAGCAAATAAAGCGAGGAGAAGAATACTATTATTATCCTTAATTAGAAAATATAGGCGAGAAGAAAAACTTTATTTTTTCCGTTACAAGTACTATAGTTAAAGAACGTAACGTAATTTTTAAATGCCTTCAAGATTTCAAGATAATTCCTACAATCGACTAAAAAACCAAAAGCCGAAATACAAACAAAAAAATACCTTGAACTCCCGCGTTCCACCTATCATTTGCACCAAACATGCTAAGCGGGAAGCTAACTTAAGTATTAAAATTCACGAGAGGCCAGCTTTAATAGAGGATACCCAGTAAATTGTGGCAACCGATGTTATCGGCTTAATAACTTCTTTGGTAGCTCTTGTAATACAAAAAATCTATAAAAAAACTGATAAGTGTGATTGAGACGCGTGGCGTACAGGTTCCGTTGTCCAAGACTTGAGAAAATTAGGTTTTAAAAACTTTATTTCTTATAAGAACCAACTTATTCCACTTATTATCTTGACATCTTAATACTAGAATTACTTACAAAAAAAAAACATAAGGCAAGTGCGAGTGAGACACGTGGTGGATAGGTTCAGCCATTGTCGAGTTGTATAAGTTTAAATAACTTTATTTCTCAAGAACCTACCCAGGTAATTTAACATCTCGGCTGCTTTTTCATAGCGATATGAGGTAATTTATTTTCGAGAAGATAATAATATGAAATCATAATACTACCATTCAGCATTTTACAATTTCTTTCTTCGACCGTGTCCCAAGCAAATTAATAATCACTTATATTCTCGTTAAATTTGACTTCATTGTGGGTGTATATACTTTTAATGATGCCAACTGTAAATCAAAAAACGAGCTAACACATTCGAGTTGCCTGGTTTGTTTAATAATTTGTTCTTGTTTCAAAACATATAAAAAATACATATGCCAATGAGGAGCTCCTCCGTTAAAAATTCTTTTTAATATTTAAACGGACTGCTTCTACTGATTAAATTTAATACGTTTTCCGTTTTACCTGTTGAAATGCGGATTCCCAAAAAGTAAAAGAACTTATGGTGAAGGAATTCCTTAGGGTTCGAGATTTTGAACATTATTCATGTTTGTTAAGTGTTAATGGATGTTTGAACGGACCTCTTTTAGAGATAAAACTGGGTGAGACTTTTAGGACGAAAATAAAAGAATTGATTCCTTTGTGTATGAACACTTGATAAATTTTCTAAAACTATTTACGGAATCTAAAATACGTCACATTTATTTTTTGCGTTTAATCTCTTTATTTAAAGGGCCAATTAAGAGTATTCGTAACCGGCGCGCGTATATGAGACTAAGTATGAGAATAGAGGAAGTTAGAAAGGACTATAAGAAAATAACCTGTTGGAACTCTGTATACTCCCGTCAAAGGATCTGATGTGATGATATAGATAGATCCCTTTACTTTATTTATTGTCGCGTTACGTATTCTCGAGTGGAGACCGCGGCTTGGCAAACGTAGTGTGGGACGCCCTGCAGCTAGATGGAGCGACGATATACGGGGGGTGGCTGGCAGCGGTTGGAGGAAAAGAGCCGAAGATCTGGCTCAATGGCATGCCTTAGGAGAGGCCTATGTCCAGCAGTGGACTGATACGGGCTGATAATGATCATGATGATGATGACTTTATTTATTTATAAACACCAACATAACTATGACTATAGGTATTGAAATAAAAACTTAATTTAATTAAAATTTAAGTTCATAAATTAATTCACATAATCATGGGAACCAGAACAAGCAAAATGAAATTGATAAATATTTTACTAACTTGGTTATTTTTTGCCAGATTAGTGTTAAATTTTAATTTTTAACTATGTTGACGATTTATGTTGAAAGGACATTGTCGAAAATTGCCCCAGAACCAACCAAAAGTTGACCCATGCCATCATTAATCATCTATTTTATTAAAATAATGGCAACTATCCGTATTTAACTGACAATTTGCAATCTAAAACGAATATTTCAAAGCATTGTAGGTACTTACATCGAAGTCGCCAACATCTTTACTGAATGTCAACACACAATATTACCTCTAATAAATGACTTAAGAGAATTTATTTGTGATTTTAAATTTTAGTAAGTAGTGCAAGTGCAATTTTTCATTGCTGTTGGTTCTGGGGCAAATCATGTATGGGCGCAGAACAATGTCCTTTAGTCTTTATAAAGTCTTTAGGCAATGTGTGTTGCTAGTGATGGCGTACGGATCAGAAACGTAGTATCTTACAAAAAAACTCGAGAGTTGCTCAGCGAGCTATGGAAAGACATATGCTCGGCATTTTTTACGTAATCGAATTAGGAATTAGAGGATTCGTAGAAAAACCAAGGTCACCGGTATGGCCCATAACGAACAGAAGAAGAAATGAAATAAGAAAATCGGACGGGCGTTAGAGCAGAAAGGTTCTAGAGTAGTAGAAACCCCGTATTGGCAAGCGCAGCGTGGGACGGCCGAACAATGACCAAATATTTTACATATTTCATTTCAGGGTGAATACAATGACGATAAATACAGATCTCTTATCCCCCACATCCTGATATCCGAGCAAGACGACGACTTACATCGAGGTGGACGTCGGCAAGTAAACATACAGCGTCAATCTTAACGCGGACCTTAACAACAGTACCAATGGTAATATGGATATACATTTTGATCAGTAAGTAAACTACAAACTGTACGTTTTTTGAAAAGCACTTACAGCGCTTCAAGCTTCAGCTTTCAACAGAAAAAGCGCTCGTGCGGACGAATACTTCCTCTGAAAGTTCTTTAACTTTCTTTTGGTACTTCTTCTGAAGCAACCTCTACAAATCGCTACAAAGCTGTGACTATCTACCCACAGATGGCGCCGAATATAACATCAATCAACATCAAAACAATAATTCTCCACACAAATGTTTAAAACGCGATATGAGTTAGTACGACGCGTTACATATATACTACACCGTCACGCCTATATTCCCCAGAGGGGTTGGCAGAGGTGTACTGAGTACACCCACGTTTCGCCGACGATGTTAGGTCCCATGTAATACAGGGCGAGCCTATTGCCATATACCGGGCACAATTCCAGACTCCGGACTCGTACTGGGAATTTTTCGTTAGAAAAACTACATTTGTCCAACCTAGGATTTGAACCCAGGACCTCGTGATCACAAAGCGATGCGCTTTGCCACCAGACCAGGCGTTACATATATATCTATATAAATGTATATAAGTTTCCGACAACAACTCTCGCGGAGTGGCCCCGCCAGCCACAACACCCGTCTAGCTAGGAGATTTTTTATACCAAATCCTGCCACAACTGTCCACACCCGTATAGAAACAGGGGCTGAAGTGGCAATGGGGGGCCACTTAACGCGAAGATCGGAGGGGCGCTAGGGCAGAAAGATACTAGAGTGGAGACCAAATTTTGGCAAGCGCAGCATAAGATGGCCGGTTACCAGATGTACCGACGATCTTGTAAAGATCGCAAAAATGAGGATGCAAGTGGCATCGGACCAGTTGCGCTGGAGAGCGATTGGAGAGGCCTATTTTTTTTTCTTTTTCTTTTTTTTTTTTCTTTTTTTAATTAAAACGTTGCCCCACACTAGGATTAATTCCTGTGTCGTGGGTGCGTTTACAAACATGAAAATTCACATACACTAATACCCAGACCGGAACAAATAATTGTGGATCACACAAAGATTTGTCCCGTGCGGGAATCGAACCCGCGACTATTAGACACAGTGGGCGGGGCGGGCTAAGCCCTTAACCACTGCGCTAAATCTTCCTATGTTCAGCAGTGGAAGAATATACGCTGAGATGAAATTATTGAAATTATTTCGTGCTTCATCTGTTTGGGACACATCGTCACTTTTCATCAGGTGAGATAGATGTTAATATGTATGACCAATCCTGAATGATAAAAACTAAAACAAAATAATTTGTGTTCACGATCTACTTAACAAATATTATTGAGAAATTGAATTGTATTAAAATTCATTAGGTCTAATTTTGATTAGCGAGTACAGTTATACCTATAGAAATAAATAAAATGTCTGTTTGTAACGTCAAAATTAAAACAAAAAACAACTTTTACTGAACGCATATGAAAGTATGTGTTACTTATAGCAAAGAAACACTTTTGGTCTCACTGTCTGTTCGGCTAATCTCCGAAACGGTTAGATCCATTTTAACGGGTCTTTCACTAGCAGATAGCTAATGTTATAAGTGGTAACTTAGGCTACTTTTATTTTAGAATAAGAATTAGGGGTCCGCGAAAAAAAAATTAAAACCCATGAAATCCAATATATAAATATATATTTTAACTCTGAACATATATTTTTTGGTCAATTCCGCATGGATAAAGTCGGGTAACCAGTTAATAATAAAATACTCAGAAAACTACATGTATACCTGCTTATTATCAGCTAAAAACAAAATACTCCAGAACGTACCTGAAAAAAGAAACAAAAATCAAGATAAGTCATATAATATTATCACACAAACTATGACTCAAATGATTAAAACCCCAATTTATAAGTCACAAAACAGATTACAGGTTAAGTGCCCAAGTCGATCCAATAAAAATCGAAACGGACCGTAGAAAAAAATAAAAATTAATATAATCCCACGGAATACAATCAAAACACATAAATCGTTTAAAATTATTATCGAACAAAAAAAAAGATATCGGCCCGAAACTGTTGACAAGCCCTGACATCGTTTAAAATTAATTGCGGTCGTACTTTACTCAGGCTACCAGTCAGGGGTGGTCTACCTTTTACACATTAAATTTAAAAAATAGTGGATTATTATAATGGCTTTATAGGTTTTTTTTATTTTGATTCAAATCTGATCTGATTAAAAATAATGATTCGTAGTATTGGGAGAAGATTAACTAATCTATATAAATATTTTAATGGGTGATGTAAGTTACAAAAATTTAGCGACCCGCCCAGCTTCACACGGGTGAATTATAGTCATAACCCTTCCTCTTGAATCACTCAGTGACGGACGATTTAGCGCAGCGGTTAAGAGTTAAACCCGCTCCGTCCACTGTGTCTAATAGTCGCAGGTTCGATTCCAGCATGGGACAAATCTTCGTGTGATCCACAATTATTCCGTTCCGGTCTTGGTATGTGAATTTTCATGGTTTTAAATGCACCTACGACACAGGAATTCCATTGGTGAAAACCGTATCAAAAACTACTCGGTACTTACTGAGTTTATCGCGTTCAGACAGACAGACGCGGCGTGATGAAGTGATACTATCCCAAATAAAATAATAATGATTACAAATACAATTCCCTAGAGGAAATCTGGCTTATAAACCGAGAGCATCAGGTTATCGTTTACTCGTGCGGTTGGCATTATTGCCACATGCGACCGCAGAGAATTTACGGCGAAGCATGCTAACCGCACGAACCAATATCAAAGGAAAGTTAAATGGGATTGAAGTTTTAAGATACAAGGCTTGGACACATACGATGGGGTGGGAAAGCAACGCGACGACGACGGGACGTAACTAGTTAAAAACACACCGTCACGCTTGTTCTTAGCGTTTCGACGGCAAACATGATTATAATGATATGTATATGGCCCAGAAGGATATATATATATATATAAGAAGATTACAAAGTTCTAACATGTTCTTTCCTTACAGACCTGACTGACTTCAAGTCTCACAGTTCGTCTTATATACGCTCGCCGGTTATGGAGACTCTTGACCAGTCCAGATAAGACACGGTCTATTTTGCCATGGTAGGATAAAGTCTTGCCCGATACCAACATTCTTTCACTTTCGCATTGTATATCTGTTTCATCGTTCTTTCTTCCAACATTCAAAGTTTTGTCAGTTGTTCTTCCAATATCCTTTCATCCGACAAAAGATGTGAAATTCTAAAGGTTGTTTACTTCTCCAAGCCGGTCTATATGGACAGACTACAGGTAACACAAGTAGAAATTTAATTTATGACTAAAAAAAACAATATTCAACACAAATAAACTAGGCTGTTGATTGGAGACCGCCTAATTTTCCTTAAAGTCCAAAACTTCGAACTTTTGGATATGTCGGGACGTATTATTAAAGCAATATTTGAGGATCACAATTAATGGAAAGTCAGACAGTCATTTTAGTAAGGATCTAAGGAACGGATAGTCGATGTGAGACGGTGGACGACCCTACTGTGTGATTCTATTGGCAACGGGGCGAGCGGTCGGATGAATCACTGAGAAGCTAACCTCAATGCATTCCATCAATCCTCAATTTTGCGACCATCTTTTGATATTTTACTGCCAAAGACTGGATATCAAGGAGGATTAGTGTACTTGAGAAGAACCTAGTGTTATTTTAAGATTTCTATGTCCAGCCACCATGCAGCCTATGAAAACGAAGATAAATCCACCTTTCACCGATACCAGCATTGAGACGGCCATCCAGAATACATAAGCGCCGATAAACATAAAACAACGATATGATATACAATGCGAAAGTGGAAGAATGTAGTTACCGGGGAAGACCTAGACTATCTTACCATGACCAAATAGACCGGGTCTTATCTGAAGGACAAGTCAGGAGTCTCCGTAACCGGCGAGCGTGTATGAGACGAACTATGAGAGTAGAGGAAGCCAGAGAGGTATGTAAGGAAAGAGTCTGTTGGAACTCTGTACTCTCTGCCTACCCCGTAAGGGATCTGGCGTGATAGATAGATAGAAATATAAAACAGATCACACGTGTTACATAATGACATTCTTGGCAACGCTTAACACTTTTTCCTCACAATTCGTGAGATTCTCGGAACGACCGTGAGAAAGGATGGACGGCGTCATGTGATATCGATGCAAGAATGTGTGTTGCGTATTGTAATTTCTATGAAGATTTTGTAATTAGATTTCATAGAACGATCATTGCTCTGAACAATTGGAAAGACCAATGTTCTGATACAATAACTTAGACCCACACTCAAAGGTATCCCTGTATCATATAGTCTATTCCGATCAAACCTTAAAAACTTTTTAAACAAACCATCACCATTTTTAGATGTTTTAGTTGTGATGCAATCTATAACAAGTGAAATATGAAGGTGTCAGTCTGAAGACATCGAAATGAAAATGCTGTAAGCAAGAAATTGACCTTTTTATGGTGAGTGAAAAAGTTTTTTAAATGTTTTAAAGTTTGATATGTGTGTATTAAAAGCAGCGTGTCCTACCTAGCGAGCGTTCATTTATTTTAAATATTATTTTCGAACGATGCCGACAGGGTTATGGATTGGTCATGCTCACTAAAATGTCTTTGCTAGTGGAGGTTCTGTGGAGCGGGTCACTCTCTTCCCTCTAATATAGTCGAGGAGAGTGATGGCTGCGTTTCAAGTCATACTCGTGAACGGGTGCTGATGGTGGGGACTGGTCCGTCCTCTATCCTTTGACTGATTAAACATGTACCGTAGTAATGTTAAATTTTGTCTCGTTCTGCATCCCACTGGAGCTATAACCAATTATTTTGTACGCACTCTTTACATATTTTATAGTGACCCTTTTTTATCTTACTTTACAGTCTCTAGTTTGTAAATGAGAGGACTATGTAGAGACTGACTGCGACTATGAATCTAAGTACACTGATGTTTAATTTATACTTAAGCACGTCTATTTAGCTCGTTCTGCACTGTTCTCCCATACCCCTTGAATGCAGTGTATACAAAAAAAATGTAAAACTCTCATTTTGCAAAAGAGTAACCTTAGAGTTTCTTATTCTTCTTCTCCACAGGAATGATTTTCCGAACGGGTTGTAGAGTCTTAAGTAATCAATAATGTTCTCTTTTTGACTATTTATAAGTGCTTTTTGGTCTACATGAATAGTAAAAACTTTTGATTTTGATTTTGAATAGGCACATAGGGGGTGGGTCAAATTAACCGAGGGCTTAGCACGAAAAGATTGGCGTTGGCGTGACGGTAGCGAGTTGGTATGCCATCTTTGTCACACTACAAATTTACTGAATAAACATGATCGTGACAGCACGCTTACGTGCTAGCGGCACGCTAACGTCAATATTTTCGTGCTGAGCTCTCTATTTCATTATAACTGCGCTGACGCATCACAATGTAAAACCCACAGCTAATCTTAGCAAGTAAAAAAATAAATACCTACTTACAGCCAACGGTTTGTTTTTAAACTGAAACTTTTTATACTCAATTGTTTAAAAACACCGTTATTGGGTTGCCGTTAGTAAAAATAATGGGATGAACAAATGAAGAAGCAATACTATTTTAACTGTATCCCAAGTATCATTGGATTTAAAACATTATGGTATTTAAAATAAAACACAATTTTCATCAGCATATTTTTTTCTGGATGGTACATTATTGAAAATCGATGCCTTTGTATCGTTGCCAGGCTAGAAAAATAATAAAAATAAATAGAACAAGTCTTATCTGAAGGGCAAGTCAAGAGACTCTGTAACCGGCGAGCGTGTACTAGATGAAATGTGAGATCGAACGAAGCCAGAGAGTTCTGTAAGAAAAGAACCTGTTTGAACTCTGTACTCTGCCTAACCTGCAATGAATCTGGCGTGATGACATAGATGGATTAATAGAGACACAAATCCACACCGTCACGCACTAAGCAATGGTGGCAGAGGTGTAATAAACACACATATCACTGACGATGTTAGATGCCAATGTAAAAGGAGGTGAATCTATAGCCTTGCACCTAGCACTATTTCATACTTCGGACTGCTACCTAGTAAGATTTATTTTATAGAAAAACCTTCACAAAACTCTGTGAGAGTAAAGATTCGAACCTTGTGATTGCTCGTAGCACCATGCTTCCTTTTTTTTTACCTGGGGGTAAAACCCCTGCATAGGACTTCCGCGAGCCTCGGGGGTACCTCGCGGGGCGTGTCGGATTCCTACCGACTAAAAACCCCAGGGTGGCCGACATCAGCACTTTGGAGGGGCTCCGGGATCTCCGTATGGAACGCACCGGTGCCCCTCTTGTGCCGCGCTCTGACG
The DNA here is from genome assembly GCA_905147815.2 of Phalera bucephala. Classification (NCBI taxonomy): domain Eukaryota; kingdom Metazoa; phylum Arthropoda; class Insecta; order Lepidoptera; family Notodontidae; genus Phalera; species Phalera bucephala. The sequence goes on along the minus strand of LR990632.1, from coordinate 9,968,830 downwards.
AGCCGGCCATCGGAGGGAGACTTGATGACACGCTCCCCCCCACACCGACGCGGTGCTCACGGCGATGTGGGCCACACCACGCCGCCGTCCTCTTTGGGGTTGCTCGTGTATTACGCTCAGGGCCCCCGCCCCTTGCGTCCGCGACCCCGAAGGCCCCCCTGCTGATGTTGTTGCAGGTGGGGGGGGACCATGCTTCCCTAAACCAACGAGGAAGTTTTTCTATTGAAAAAATACATTTTGTCCTACGTGATCGCTGTGACGTATGTCATTCTATGATATAAATATGTAATGACTAGCAGTTTTCTGCTGATTCGCTCCCGGTCGACATCAGCGCCACCTACCAGGTTTATGTCACTTCTGGATAATGTAACCTACTAATAGTGTAAGATATTATTAAAATCGATCAATTGATCAACTGATCAAGTACAAACAAAACTTCCTCTTTATATTATTAGTATCGGTAAAGAGTAACTGTATTGAATACGCGGCCACCTCGGATGGTGAGCGGTGACGTTACTACATTCACTTGTTGGCTGCCGCCGTGAGCGGACGCAGACGTCTGTGCATTTCTTCTATTTAAGGTGATTACCAAATAATTTAATAGTAAAAAAAAATAAGTTTTTATGCAAGTTATCATTGACATTTGACGGATGTTATTTGACCATTGTGTCTGATAGTCGCAGGTTCGATTCCCGCACGGGCCAAATCTTTGTGTGCAACAATTTCGACGGACGATTTAGCGCAGTGGTTAAGAGCTTGAGCGGCTCCGCCCACTGTGTCGAATAGTCGCGGGTTCGATTCCCGCACGGGACAAATCTTTGTGTGATCCACAATTATTTGTTCCGGTCTGGGTATTTGTTTGTGAATTTTCATGTTTGTAAACGCACCCACGACACAGGAATAAATCCTAGTGTGGGGCTACGTTTTTAAAATTTATCGTATCTACTCTGTTGACCGTTAAAGAGTTCCTTAGTGTGGTGCCAATTCTGGGTGTGAAATCAGGTCATGCTTACCATAAAAATGCATTGTCATCGTAACATATTAAATTGGACTCCGTATAATAAGAGAAACAAACATTGTAAGTAAAATACAAGTTTGAAAAAAGCGTCTCATTTGAAGACGCCATAATTGCTACGCGCATTTCTCGCAATTAGACCAACGTGGCAGTCATGAGAATTTCAATCTAAGTCAGTACATATACTATTTAAATAAGCTACCTAATTTAAAATAGCTCGCACAGAAACTTGAACCGAAAAACCAACACCCCAATCCTAAATTCACGTATTTAACTTTCAACTTGATTGTTATATTTAACTCTCCGCCATTCTGTTTCAAAAACCTTCCGTTTCACTAAAAGTTCAGAAGTCAAACAAAGTCATGCAAGTTATTGGTTAAGTTGCGTAAAGTTGCCGACTCGACGAGTTTTCTTTATATTTTCAAAAGTTTAAGTTTGAATTTCTTTTATAAATATTGTAATAAAGATAGTGAAATGTGGGCTTTTTAAGATTTCTGTACGTTATTTCAAATAGTTAGGGGAAAAGGATAAAGGTATATAATTGATACGTTGTTAGTTTTTAAACGAATATAAAATTGAATCACTACATATCGCGCCTTCATCGGTATAGACTTAAGTTAAAAAATCTACGAAAACGAGTTACGGTCACAGAGGGTCATGAAAAAGTACGCTTTATCTGGTGAATATGAAAACAGTGGCGTTTTTTCGGAAGAATTAAGAAGTACGATACCTCGTTCATAGTATTATGTCATATAGAATACTGCTATGGGGATGCTCTGCAGAACTAAACACGATCTTCGTTTTGTAAAAATACAATTTTGAAAAAAAATGGTTATCAGAAAGGTCAAACAAATTAAGTTAAAAGACTAGCCCGCTGAATTTCTCGCCGCATCTCCTCAGTGGAGGTCGCGTTCCAAACCGGTGGTAGAAGTAAAAAATGTAATAATTTTGACGTTTGTTAGTACTAATGTATTGGCCTAAACAAATAGTTAAAATTTTTGACGACTTTGACTCGGTCTCTTTCACTTTCCCTCCCTCTACCCGCGCCGCTCGGTTCTGAAGGGGCGCGATTAGTTTCTCAAAAACTTCATTTTTTTAGATAAGTCTACTGTTCTGAAGGTGCGATATTATAAAAAGTCCCCCCACCGCATCTGTCTGTCTGTCTGAACGCGATAAACTCAATAACTACCAAAAGTATTTTCATACGGTTGTCGCCAATGGATGGAGTGATTCAAGAGGAAAGTTTATGTGTATAATCACCCGGGCGAAGCCGGGGTGGGTCGCTAGTATGTAATAAAAATAGTAATAAATTCTTCCTTGTTGAATTGATTAGGTTTATTCTTAAATAATTTCAAATAATTTAAATTCTGACTGCTTCATTGGTCTAGTGGCAAAGCGCATCGCTTTATGATCACGAGGTCCTGGGTTCAAATCCTAGGTCGGACAAGTGTAGTTTTTCTAACGAAAACTTCCCAGTACGAGTCCTGAGTCTGGAATTGTGCCCGGTATATGGCAATAGGCTCGCCCCCTATTACATGGGACCTAACATCGTCGGCGAAACGTGGGTGTACTCAGTACACCTCTGCCACCACCGCTTGGGGAATATAGGCGTGACAGTGTATTCTTAAATATTTATCCTCTACATAGCGGTCAACCTAGTCGTAAATAAATGTCAGATTATATATTAGTCGCAAATAAAGATTTACTTTTTGAATCCGCAACCATTATTTTAGTCTATCTCTAGAATGCTATCGTAAAATATCCTTTTCATCGCTGCATGAAAACGCAAAATTTTTCCTTACCCCGTGTACTTAACTACCTACATATTGTTTCATCTCTATCTATCTATTTATATCATCACGCCAGATCCCTTGTGGGGTAGGCAGAGAGTACAGAGTTCCAACAGGTTCTTTCCTTACATACCTCTCCGGCTTCCTACACTCTCATAGTTCGTCTCATACACGCTCGCCGGTTACGGAGACTCTTGACTTGTCTTTCATATAAGACTCTGTCTATTCGGTCATGGTAAGATAGTCTAGTTCTTCCCCGGTACCTACATCCTTCCACTTTCGTAATGTATATCTGTTTTGTCATTCTTTCTACTGACATTTTTTCTATACGCCCGAACCAACGGAGCATACCCTTTCTCATCTTTACACCGATACTATCTAACATACCTACTCGCTTTCTTACTACGCTGTTGCGAATACGGTCGGTCAGCTTCACTTCTTACATCTTCCGGGAAGCGCGCATATAGTATCATAATTTAGTTTTTTTTTAATTTCCATACTTGTACAAATTGTTAGGGGGTTTATAAAGACAAATTTCACACGTCTAAACCCTCAGCCAGGTACAAATAACTGTGGTTTATACAAGCTGTAACATAATAAACGCAAGACCTGAAATTAGTTTATTCTAAATCGATAACTGAATTGATTCCAACTATTTTTAATGTATCTTACATTTTTTTTTTAAATTTGCAAAAAGTGATTCTACTCCTTCAGTGCGCTATAAAAAACTAAATTTATCCTTGATTCATAGCAATAAGGATATTACAAATGCATTCCTAACCCGTATTTCTCAAAATGCACACATACACGTACAAGTTTTATTGTTAATTGTGGTATAAAAGTGCTTAAAAAAGGGGTAAAACCTTTAAATTTGGAAATTTGGTTTTCGTTTTGAATTTATGAAGCAATTCTCTAACTGGGGTGTCTGAGGTCTTGCGTTTATTATGTTACACTTTGTATAAATATATAACTCGTGTAGGTATAAAATGCGCGTCCTTATAATCCACTAAGCTTACAAAGACCACACAGTCACTTTTATTTCACATCAAACTAATGCAACATTGATGATCTCAAAACATGGCCGTAAATCAAACACGATGCTTATTAAATTAATACAATGTTTTCGGTAACAATGTAACATGTATCGTTAGTTTTCCATCACAATAGTGATGTGGGGAGTATCGATATATCGACCGTTACGGATCGAGATATATTAGTTTAACTGGATAGGCCTTTAGCTACGCACTGCATTGTGATTGAATGAAACCGGTTTGGTCGTATGAATAATTTAGTCGGGATGCGAATACCGCACTAGATAATTATTTATGGGGTTCAGAGATAATTTTTCAATTTGAGTTATTGTAAAGATCGGTGTTTATAAAAGCGCCGGTGCCACGGGAATCATTCTTAAAGTAGATAGCAGTAAAATGGAGTGGGGTAGTATTATATATATATTTTTTTAAACTAGGATTTATCCCTGTGTCGTGGGTGACATACACAACACACAAATACTGGGAGGAGCAGCTTAAGCTCTTAACCACTGCGCTAAATCGTCAAGTTGAAAAAAATTAAAACAAGCTTAACAAAGAGATTATAACATAAAAATATTATTGGTACATTGCAGAAATATCTATGTAAATCATCACGCCAGAGCCCTTGCGGGGTAGACAGAAAGTACAGAATTCCAACAGATTCTGTCCTTACATACCTCTCTAGCTTCCTCCACTCTCATAGTTCGTCATACACGCTCGCCAGTTACGGAGACTCTAATTTTTTTTTCCGGTAAGACACGGTCCAGGTCTTCGCCGGTCTATCCTTCCACTTTCGCATTTTATATCTGTTTCGTCTTTTTTTCTTCTGACATTCTTTCTATATGCCCGAACCAACGGAGCATACCCTTTCTCATCTTTACACCGATACTATCTTTTATACCTACTTGCAGGAATATTACGTGTTAAAACTATTCATGGCCCCCACAAACCTTTGGTCCACCTTCGTTTCACAACCAGTTGCGAAAGAAGAATTTTCTAGACAAGCCTATATTTTAAAGCTAAAAATAAATCATAAATAAGTTCTACCGTTAGTTTTCGGTGATATTTTGGAAAAAATATCTTAGGAACTAGAAGCTTGAGAAATATATTTATATTACTAAATCTTAGGTCTAATAATTTTTCGAGATGAATTAGAGAGAGATAAAAATAATTGACTTCAATAAAATAAATCCAACGCATCCTTGTCATATCTAGTACCAATCTATCTATGGTTTCTTATCTAGGTTTATTCATTGCAGCTAAGGGCACCCCCCACAATAATTTGGAAAGCGCACACTAACGTGGCGGGTAACGCATGCAAATAAACCCTGGGGGCAATGAAATATACGACCAATAAATAAACACGCAGAAAGGGGTGAAATTAAATATTCATAAAGGACAGTGATGGGAATTTTATCGATATTGGTATTAGGAATAAAATGAGGGCTGCTTTTATGGGTGCGGATTTAAGATTCGGTTTTAACATTATGATTAAAAAAGAGCTTCTGGATTTTAGTAGCTCTTTTTAACTTACTTTTTAATAGCCTTTAAACAACCCTAAAGTTGTTTAAAATAAGTTTTTTCTACGTTGTCTTTAAGTAAATAAGCTTAGCTATTGTAGGTGCATTACGAAATACTAATTTGAAATGACAAAACAAGTAGATTGAAACACATATTTGCTAGTCACACCAAAATTTTGTCTTTTTTGAATTTTCACTTCTCAAATCAGTGAACAAAGCCAATTAGTTCATTCCTTTAGTAAAATAGATTACCTACCTATTCAGTAGTGATGACTTCTATTTACTACATATTTACACATACGACAAAAAAAATATACACATACTATAGTTGCGCGTATATTTCAAAAACGAAGGTAAAAAGTAGTACTGTAGCCTATTGTCGGGCACAATTGCGGCATCCAGACTGATTAACAAAGTGTAATTCTTCTATAAAATATTTCCAATATTTCTATAGAAAAATTACAGTTACAGTCCCATATTTCTTCGTGTCGAATTACAATTCTAACCCAAGACCTTGTGATACCTACGCTCATTATTCGCCGTTAGACCAAATGAGGTAGCAACTAAAATTAAATAATGAAAATAAAATTCACTCTATAGTCGTTGCCTGTCCCACAAAAGATCTGGCGTGATGATATAGATCTATCTATCTATCTATCTATAACCTCACGCCAGATCCCTTGCGGGGTAGGCAGAGAGTACAGAGTTCCATCAGGTTCTTTCCTTACATACCTCTCTGGCTTCCTCGACTCTCATAGTTCGTCTCATACACGCTCGCCGGTTACGGAGACTCTTGACTTTTCCATCTATTAACATATATAGATATACAGGGAGATCTTATCATCACGACATAAATATGAATAGATAGAGAAATCTTCCACCTAGAATTTGAACACTGACTATCGTGATCGCTACGCGCATTATTTGCCAAATAGACGAACGGGATCTATACTAACTAGGCAGTCAACAAAAATCAATAAATGAAAAAAATATCCAAAATATGAGGATATTTCGATATATTAATTAAACGCTCATCACTAACACACTGCAATATCGTAATAGGCAGACTAAAGAGTGAGGCGACTTGTATAACATCACCAAATTAGCCGGGCGATGTGCAATAGCCCTTACTTTGCGATAGGGTTGACACGAAACAAACACGTTTTTTTTGTTTGATTTTTGAATACTTCATTGAATGTAACCGATTATTTGTAACCCTCATATTATGAGTGTGACGAGAAAATAACTTAACACTAATTCTTTCCCCACAGACCTCTCCGGAATCCTTCGAAGATTTTGAAAAGCGGTAATCGAATGGAATATAATTATTCATCATCATTAGGTCATTTTCCGCTAGATGATTTTAGTCACCTTCAATCACCCAGATTAAAGTGAAATAAATTGTTTTACTAACACTTAAAAATAAGCTTCTATCGAAATGTTAATTCCAGACGAGCCTTTTTTGGAATTGATTTGCTAATATATTAGTATGAGTTTCATTCTTTACCCTTCGCCAGAATTACGGCAGATGGAATCCTAACAAAATTACTGTGCTTTCACTCATTAACAAGAGAAGTGCGAGCGAGATGTGTACCTAGCAAATTTCACGCTTTCGTATAGAAGTGGTGTATAGGATAGGCTAGGAGGGACCAATGAAATAAGTAAATTGTAGACACAATCTGACCACGGTCTTTGGGGTTCTAGTTTGGTCATGCTTACTATAATGTCTAAGCTTGCGGTGGCTGACTGGCGCGAGTCACTCTCTTTCCTCCAATATGGACGAGGGGAGTGATGGCTGTTCCAGTAGTCATATTCGTGAACGGGGGCTGCTTCTGGGGACTGGTCCATCTGGAATCCTGAAGACACTCTTTATAAATAACATCTTTAGTGTCATATCTCGGTCGTGCACACTGGAGCTAGATCGTAAACTATTTAATTGTGACTTAACATTGTATCCACACAATATGATTAAAAAATAGAAAGAGAAGAAGAGAAAGAAAATTAAATAAAAAAGACAATCCCTCTGAGTTTTTTCGCTGGATCTTCGCAGCGAAGGCCGCGTTCCTATCCGGTGGTAGATTAGTAGTTAAATGACATGTAAAAAGAAATGTAAATTGACTATTTGTAAGCGCCCCCGCAGGGCTTATACAAAATAAATTATTTAAGTATTTAAAAGAACAGTAAAATAAATTTTCTATAGTGTACCTATGTAGCTCGACTTTTTATATTTTACATATAAACCAGCTGTAATTATAAGAGTCAAACGTACACATTTTGAATATAACAATTTTATTCAATCAAATAAAACCAATCTACCACCGACCTGTTCAGAACGCGGCCCCCACAAGCGAGATCCGTCAAAAAACTCGGCGGGCTTTTTGTGGAAATAAGCCCGAAACACATTCCCACCACGGTAACTCTTTTTAGCCTGGAATCGTAATGGTCTCAATAGATGATGCCAACATGTGAACCTCGAGATGTCTCGTCGCTTTAATTGGCTTGAAACCCGCAACAAATAAAAACATAAGGTACTCCTTCGAAGTCCATTGAGTTTCCTTCCTACTGAAAAAAAAACTAAACGGACTTGTCTTCTTTTAATTTAATTCTCTTTATGTATCTCAACTTTTCAATTGCCTCCCGAAAAGAAAACCAACTGTCGCTAATCTTCTATCTTAAATAACACATGGATAAAACTGTGTTTAAGGAAACATAACATTTTTATCCATACTAACAATGATAAAAGACATTTCACAAAAGAATGAAAGCACCTGATTTCAAAGAATCTTTCGTTTCAACATTTGACGGAAACATAAATAACATTAAGTACTGAAGTGTTGACCGCATGACAGCCGTTTCGCATGGAAACAGGTTTGGATCCTTTCACCTTTTGGCACCCGTTCAGCTTTCGCATTTAATGGTATCTAAGTGCATAATACTGCAGTTATTTCCTCATATACACGGTGTTATTTTAGTCGGCGTAAAGCGAAAACCCAGGTGATGTATCCAATGTCTACTATTCACTGGTACAAAAAAAAAATAAAAAAGAGCACCTCAATATGTAACATCTCCATAATAATACACAAATTTTTCATTAAAAACACATACCAAGCGCAAAATGACATTAAAGGGTGGCGCGGCTCGTAAGCTAACCGGTAGACACCTTCGGTGTTTCGGATTGTCACCCTAGATATACTACTACTACTATATCATCACGCCAGATCCCTTACGGGGTAGGCAGAGAGTACAGAGTTCCAACAGGCTCTTTCCTTACATACCTCTCTGGCTTCCTCTACTCTCATAGTTCGTCTCATACACGCTCGCCGGTTACGGAGACTCCTGACTTGTCCTTCAGATAAGACCCGGTCTATTTGGTCATGGTAGATATGATATTCGGATAGGTCAGTAGGTAGATGTTATTTAATCAAATGTTCTTTTTATTCATTTTTTATTATCAGTGATCAGTATGCATTGAATACATCACCTGGGTTTACGCTCTAGAACGACTAAAATTACACCGTGTATATATACAGCCTCTTTGGTCTTAGTGCAGGTGTTGTTCACGAGTTCCTGAATTTGGACTATATTGTCTGCTTTTTCTATTGAAGTATTTTCTGAATTTGGAATTATGTCTGGTATATTGGTAAAAGAAATGTTCATTATTACCTTAAGACCTGACATAATCGCAGTGCACCTCTGCTAGCTATACTTGGGCAATATAGACGCAACGTTGTTTATTTCTATACAAGCTTTTATTTAACTTGCAATGCTCTTATGTCTGTCTGTCTTTCCAGTTAAAATATTGTGATCAATTTTTCAAGCACTTGTAGATATCCGATTGAGCTGAAATTTGGCATACATATGTAAAGTCGGTGACAATGCAATAATATGGTACCATGAAGCTGGCCTGACGATGGAGTCGAAAGGTGGCCATAGGAACATGTGAACTATACAATGTAACTCGCTCGTGTTTACGCTTACAAGAGTGGTATTCACAAGTACTATAAAATCAGATAGTGTTCAGCGTCAAATGAAGCCGAAAGGTGGCCCATGGAACCACCCAACTACTCAATATAACCCTGCCGTGTTTGGGCTCGTTGGATTTGTCTTGACGAGTACTTCAGACCCGGATAGTGTCCAGGGTCTGATGATGGAGCCGAAAAAAAGCGATAGGACCTCCTTAACTAAGCAAGATATCTTCGGTGCTTTTTGGTATAACAGTTTGTTTTTAAAAGGGTATTTTTAATTAAAATCATTTTAAGTTTTAACTGATAAATGTTTGGTCCATCGTTTAGATTACCAGATGTCCAGGTTATGGTCGCTGGCAAAATCTGGATGCCTATAGCATACAGCCGGTCGTCAAGGCGATCTTTAGTAGAGGTATAACTTGCAGTGGATGTACATATTTAAGCTGCAGAAGAAAAAGAGAGTTAGGGATTTTTGAACATCCTCTATCCATCAAAAAATGGAGACCTGAATTGCTGGAGCGACAACTTATTTAATCGAATTAAATAGAGAGTGGCATTAACTGTCAATTTATTATACACGGTGTAATCGTAGTCGTCCTACAGCGAAAGCGCAGGTAATGTATCCAATGCCCACTGTTCACTGGTAATAAAAAAATAATAAAAAGAGCACTTCAATAAGTAAAATCTACCTACTGACCTGTCAAAATATCATAGCTAGGATAAAAATCCGGAATACCGAAGGTATCTACCGGCCAGCTGACCAGCCGCGCCGCCCTTCAATGTTATTTTGTGCTTTGTATGAGTTAACTTGATTACTACTGGTGAATTTTTTATCGTTCGTTCGTCACACTGGAGCTATAACCAATTATTTTGCACACACTCTTTACATATTTTTAACTTTTTATTATATACCTCTACAAAGTCTCTATTTTGTAAATGAGACGACTATGTAAACACTGACTGCTACTATGAATCTAAGTACACTTATGTTTAATCTAAACTTAGGCACATTTTGTTAACTCGAATTGTAAAACTCTAATCTTCAAAAAGAGTAACAGTGTATTTACTTGTCCTTCTTCTCCACAGGAATGACTTTCCGAACAGGTGGTAGAGTAATCAATTTTTATTGACTATTCATTAGTGCTTTTTATATAATTTCAGCCTATACTGCCCACTGCTGGGCAAAGGCCTTCTCTTACAAATCGAGGTGAGAGAGATTAGGTCATACTCCACCACGCGGACCAGTGCGGATTGGTGGCAGGCAGGTATGTGGCCACCTGCTGTTGGAACTTATCAAGCCGCCTTCAAGGCTTCCAACTCGGCTTAACGACTACCACATTAAGTGGTAACCGGGACCAACGGCTTAACGTGCCTTCTGAAGCACGGAGACGCTCGAATATGAAAAATGCCACAAACGATCACCCATCTCAGGCCGACCGAGTCGAACGCTGCTTAACCTTGGTGATCGGTAAGAACACCGCGGTCGCACAGCGCTACGAGCGCCTGTGCTTATTGGTCTACATGAATAAAAACTTTTGATTTTGATTTAATTGTTATGGAGATGTTACTTAATAAAATGTTTTTTTTTAACGATTTATTACACTGTGTATATTCTCTTGAGTCGACATTCAAATCATATTTCCGCAATCTACTCAAGATGTCATTTATTTCTGTGAAGTATTGTTGCTTGGGCCACTATTCATCTAAGTGATAACAAATTACGCATCAACTCAAGACAATAGGTGTCGTAACATCTCATTAAAAATTGTGTAACTCAAGATAAGGAGATCGTAAAAGCACTTTATCGCTATCTTTATTGTAGCTTTTACAGTGAGTGTGATTAATTTTTACAGACAATCACTAAAATGTCTTTGCTTACGGTGGCTGTCTGGTGCGGGCCACTGTTTTCCTCCAATATGGTTGAAGGAAGTGCTGGCTGTTTCAGTAGTCATACTCGTGAGAAAGTGCTGCTTGAGGGGACTGGTTCATCTGGAATCCTTTAGACACTTACTTTTTATAAATGGCATGATTAGTCTCATATCTCAAACGCAACTCACACTGGAGCTAGATCGTAAACTATTTAATTGTAACCTAAGCATTGTACCCACACAATGATTAAAAAAATAGAAAAAGAGTAAGAGAATGGCGCTCGTAGCGCTGTGCGACCGCGGTGTTCTTACCGATTACCAAGGTTAAGCAGCGTTCGACTCGGTTGGCCCGAGATGGGTGACCGTTTGTAGCATCTTCATATTCGAGCGTCTCCGTGCTTCGGAAGGCACGTTAAGCCGTTGGTCCCGGCTAACACTTAGTGTGCTAGTCGTTAAGCCGAGTTGGAAGCCTTAAAGGCGGCTTGATAAGTTCCAACAGCAGGTGGCCACAAACCTGTCTCCACCAATCCGCACTGGGTCCGCGTGGTGGAGTATGACCTAATCTCTCTCACCTCGATTTGTGAGAGAACGCCTTTGTCCAGCAGTAGGCAGTATATGCTGATATTATAAGAGAATGAACTAAAAGAGACAATCCCACTGAGTTTCTCGCCGGATTTTCTTAGTATAGCTTAGCTTAGTGGTTAGATTAGATAAAAAAGTAAATTTTACATCATGTAATAGGGTTTATGCACAAAAAAATTGTTTAGTTTGAATTTGAATTTTGGTTACAACTTGAAAAAGCTTCCGAGTCTTCCGTAAGATTTCTTAGTATGTTTTACCTATTGGACTACCCTATCATGTGCAAGGAAAGTTGCCTTTAGCACGACTGGTTCTACCAAGTAGGTAGTAGTATCAAGTTAGGTCACGGAGAATAAACGTAATGTTATAGTAATTTTGCAAGCAAAATGAGTTGAGCTTTATCAAGTGTTTTAAATTTAGTAATGAGAAAAGAATATTAATATATTGACGGACGATTTAGGGCAGTGGTTAAGAGCTTTAGCCGCTCCGCCCACTGTGGATAATAGTAGCGGGTTCGATTCCCGCACGGGACAAATCTTCGGTGATCCACAATTATTTGTTCCGGTCTGGGTATTTGTGTATGTGAATTTTCATGTTTGTAACGCACCAACGATACTGGAATAAATACTAGTATGGGGATACGTTTAAAAAAAAAAACAAAAAAAAATACTAAAAATATAGCATGGCAAATTTGAAAATATGGCTTTATTTTTGTTATAAAAAAATAACCGACGCATCTATATTTCCTAGACAGGAGTCGCAGAGGTGTACTGTGAACGATATATCGTAAACGATGTTAGGTTCCAGTGAAATAGGAGGCAGCCTAATTACGTTACACCGGGCACAATTCCGAACTCCGGATTGCTATAAAGAATACATATTTTTTATAGCAATACTTTATCCGGGCCTAGGATTCGAATCGAGGGCAATTCGCATGATTTCTAGTCGCACTATACGCCACAATATCAACAACGCTTTCCGTACAATATCATTTTATAAACATATTTAAATAAAAGAAAGAGTGATATTCAAGGTTCGAAATTAAATGCTACGAAAATAGAAGAAGTTCTTTATTTCAAAACATTTACAACATTATCAGAACATATGTAATAAATAAAAAAAAAACTCATAATCTAAATCACATTGGACAACCCTAACATTATGCAAATGCTTCATGACGCCTTTATAAATGATTTTATCTGGCATGTTTTGTTGATATATTACGCTTGTAAATTGAATTGGACGCAATCTGTAGGAAGAGCGGGTTGCACATGTGCTCTTTAAATTCCCCAGTGTAATACGATTATAGTTGGGATTTTATATAGTAGGGTTTAGTCGATGTTTAGGGAAGATCGAGTGTACTAAGGAGTTCTTATTTTGAAATAATAGTGCCCATCCATTGGGTTATTATATAGAGATATCACATTAAATAAAACATGGCCCGCAACTGGTTGACAGCGGGGTTAGATTAGGGTATTCATAAATAACATTGTTTTTATAGTTGTTTAAACGGTATCTCAGGCAAATACATAAAGGCAATTTTTTAATATAAAACTTAGCACTTATAGGTATCACTTTGCGGGAAGCACCTGAATCAAAGGAAACTAGTGGGTTCGCACTTTAACTTTTGCAGCAATAAAAAAACTTGAGGCTTCTTTTCTAGTGTGTAGTACATAAGTAACCCAAGGAGTGCACTAAGATGTTTTTATTTTAAAAATACGTCGTGCCCATCGGGTAAGTACTCTGAAAATGATAGGCCATATTACTCGTAGAATCGTTAAACCGATGATTTAACAACTAATTAGTATTTAATGTAACGGAACAAAGTTTTCCTCGAAATACGTTTGCAAGTTATATGTCTGTGATTGAAAATTGACATTTAATAAACACTAAAATAAACCAACCAATAATCCATTAGTTGCGGGTTCCACATAAGATATTTTTTTTTTGTCCCGTTTTTAAGTTAATTTTTATGCCGTTTTTGTGCGCGCGATGCTTTATCTACACAAGCAATTATCTAAGGATATAGCATAAAGTCTTGTAGGTATACAATAAAATAATCGACTAAATCATACACTCCTTACATCACTAATTGCATATGCATTAGGGCTGTCATTTGAACAAACATTGGTAGAACACAAAACTGAAGGGAATGTTTGTCACTGGCAACAGTTTGTACAGTGTTATCGCACCGTACAATGTTGGCCGCCATTGTTGTGTCTGAGCACGTGTTTCATGTCAAATTACGGTTCGAATATAAAGAGTTCTCTGTTCAAAACTTCATTGAATCAATGTGACATGGTTCTATATTACCTACAAAAGTTAACCAACATAGAACCATGCAACCGTAAGATGGCGACTTGACATTTTGTATTGGAGCACTTAAAATGTATTTAATTGCTTTCTCTGTGATTTATTGTTCGTTGAATTTTATAATTTGATTCAGTCCACTTATATTATGAATTATGTCGATTGATTATAAGCATGTTATGAATTATTGACTAGTGTTTTTAATACACATACAAAATACCAAGAAATTAAACAACGTAAAATCGAATAAATTAATGGTAAATAATCCTCTATACATATAAAAATGAATTGACGTTTGTTAGTCTCACAAAAACTCGAGAATGGCTGGATTGATTTGGCTAATTTTGGTTTTAAAATATTTGTAGACAATCAAGGAAGGTTTAAACGGTGAGAAAATATAAAGAAATTGCAAGGAAAGTAGTAAAAACAACTATTTTATTTTTCCATACAAACTGTTCGTATCTGTCAAACAGGATGCGTCCAGAAATTAATTTTGCGACTAAACTTATAAAGAGAAATTCAGATATTAATTTCTTTACTATACTTTCTATACTGAATAATATTGTTTATCAGAAAGCTTTAAATTGATGAACTTTTTTGTAACTGTGTTGTATTTAAACTGTGTTGGATTCATCTCCACCCCAATTGCAGAATGAATAACTAACCCGATTTTATTTTATTTATATAGATAAGTTCGGAAACTTTTATTGGCGGTACGAAGTTCGCCGGTCAACTAGTGGTAAATAAACATTTTTATGGCTTGAGCGTTGTGGTTGCACGCTCGCCCCCTTGTCCGGTGAAGCTGTAAAGGCCCGCGGCCAACAGCGTAGATCATTCACACACACACTAAAGATTTTTAAAAACAAGCATTAATGCAGCAAGGTAAGGTGCAATTTATAACGGCCAATAAAAATATCGTGTCGGAGCCAAACCTGAGTATAGATTCAGATCATATTTACCATAAAAATGCGTTCTCATGAGAACTGAACCAGCATTTCAAATTTCAACTCCGAAAGGCGTCGTGGTTCTAAATCAGCTAGCTCAAACTCAAATCGTTTATTTTGCATAGACCTGCTGCTTGTAGAGACTGGTAGTAGTCGTCTACTTGAGCAGCCATCACCTCCCTCGACCATATTAGAGGGAAGGAAGTGACCCGCACCAAATAGACACTGCAAGCATAGACTTTTTAGTGAGCATGACCAACCCCAGACCCCAGAGTGCAGTCAGAAAAAGTCTACGAAAGGAGCAGTACTTTGAGCTCGTTTGGCACGACACGCAAAATTTGACCGAAACAAATAAACATTTCAAGTTCAATACAAGCTTGTAAAAATCTAAGTACGAAATCTACATATCTTAGTAAATAAAACAACGTCACGCCTGTATTCCCCAAGCGGGGGTGGCAGAGCTGTACTGAGTACACCCACGTTACGCCGACGATGTTAGGTCCCATGTAATAGGAGGCGAGCCTATTGTCATATACCGGGCACAATTCCAGACTCCGGACTCACACTGGATATTTTTCGTTAGAAAAATTACAGTGGTCTGACCTAGGCTTCGAACCCAGGATCCTCGTGATCACAAAGCGATGCGCTTTGCCACTAGACCAACGAGGCATATCTTTCTATCTATATCATCACGCCAGATCCCTTACGGGGTAGGCAGAGAATACAGAGTTCCAACAGGTTCTTTCCTTACATACCTCTGTGGCTTCCTCCACTCTCATAGTTCGTCTCATACACGCTCGCCGGCTACGGAGACTCTTGACTTTTCCTTCAAATAAGATTCGGTTTATTTAGTCGTGGTAAGATAGTCTAGGTCTTCCCCGGTACCTGCATCCTTCCACTTTCACATTGTATTATCGATATCTTAGTAATAAACATCTATAACGATACTTTTGGCTTAAAAAAAAATCTATAACAACTTCAATCAACACTTAAATAAATGTTCTTTTATTTAAGGAGAATAATGCGTGCTGCGATTACGAGATCCTGGGTTCAAACCTAAGCTCAGACAAAATGTAATTTTTTAAAAGTAAAATTTTCAGTCTGCCTCGTTGGTCTAGTGGCAAAACGCATCGCTTTGTGATCACCAAGTCCTGGGTAAAAACCTAGGTCGGACAAATGTAGTTTTTCTAACGAAAACTTCCCAGTATGAGTCCGGAGTCTGGAATTGGGGCCGGTATATGGCAATAGGCTGGCCTTCTATTATATGCAACCTAATATCGTCGGCGAAACGTGGGTGTACTCAATATACAACTGCCACCCCCGTTTAGAGAATATAGGTGTGTATAAAATGTTCAGTATTCGTCGGGAGTCAGGCATTGTGCCCGGTGTAAGGACAATAGGCTTGTCCTCAATTACATTAGCTAACATCGTTTCCGAAAAGTGGATGTACACAATACACCTCTATCACTCCCGCTTGGGGAATATAGGCGTGACAGAGTTATTCCTTTTTTTTTAAAAGCTGCCGTCAGTCTTGTCATCATTCCACGCGGATGCGGGCTTTTTGATTACGGTTTTCTATTGAAAATTTAATTATAAGTTTTTTTTAGTGTTAAAGATATTTTCGCATCTTCTGAACGGTATAGACGTAACTCAAAAATCTAAGAAATGGAGTTACGGTCATAGAGGACCATTAAAAAGTACTCTCTATCTGGTGAATATTAAAACGCCGGTTTATTTAAGATAGAATAAAGAAAAACTGTACTTCCGTCTCTTTCACTTTCCCTCCCTCTACCCGCGCCGCTCGGTTCTGAAGGGACGCGATAAGTTTCCCAAAAACTTGATTTTTTGAGATAAGTCTTTCTGAAGGTGTGAATGATATTATTGTTATTTTATTCTTTTTATTATAAATTTTATCTGCAGCTGTAACAAACCGTATGTATTCGGTACCGAGTAACGGGTACGCCATCAAGTACCGAGTACCGAAACGTTACTCACGAATGCATTTCGTTACTCGCGTTTTTCGCAAAATGGTATACAAGTCACGTGACATGAAACGCAATCTGATTGGTATGACGTCATTGTGCACATTTCGCAGCTAGGTATGTAACGTATAAGTATGTTTTCCACGAAATACGAACGACGTGACGTCAACGTCATACCGTACGCAATACGCAACACGACTCGATGCGATGCTCTACGTTATTAGGTATCAAAAGTAACGAGTAACGTAACGATACGATAGTAACGAGTACTTATTGGTATAGTATCGAATACATACGGGTACGCTATTTTTTGTTACTTTTACACCTCTAATTTTATCTGCCATTGTATCCATATAAGTCACTGTTCTACATAAAAACTCTCAGATTCCTTAGATAAGTGAAGGCATGTTGATTTTCTGGTCTCAGGTCATATTTTTATGAGTTACGACTATGTGGTCTTACATACTCATATTCAAGACTCCCGCAACTGAAATGGCCGTCACAACTCAAAATACTTTAAGATTATGTCCAGTATTTTCCGTCTAAGTTCACCGTATCGACTTTCACAGCACCGACTCTTGCGTTTTCCAATAAGCATTATTGGTTAAAATATTAGCAGTTTTTTTACCGACTACGTCGTAAATGCAAAGAGAGTTTAGACTTTAGAATGCTGTGTTAAACACAAAATATGATATCCTGACTGCTTCAGAAGGAGGGTAATATATTTCGAGTTATCCATCAAAGGTAAGCGAGTAGATATGAAAGATAGTATCAGTGTAAAGATGAGAAAGGCTACGCTTCGTTAGTTCGGGCATATTGAAAGAATGTCAGAACAAATAATGGCAAAACAGGTATACAATGCGAAAGTGGAAGAATGTAGCACCGAGGAAGACCTAGACTATCTTACCATGACCAAATAGACCTAGTCTTAACTGAAGGACAAGTTAAGAGTCTCCGTAACCTGCGAGCGTGTATGAGACAAACTATGAGAGTAGAGGAAGCCAGAGAGGTATGTAAGGAAAGGACCTGTTGGAACTCTGTACTCTCTGCCTACCCCGCCAGGTATCTGACGTGATGATATAGATAGATAGATATCCATCTATAAGTGTCCGGCCGAAGCTTTGGCTTCGTCTTCCTTTCTTCCTTCTTTACCTTCGGCCCCTTTTGGGTGAAGCCGAAGGTTTCCAGCAAGCACCGACATTCAACTATCTATTACGATTTACGACTTAGGAATACTTTTGAAGTAAATAAACATCTCATCATCTTATTTCAGTGTTATTAAATTACCAACGAGGCATACTTTTGATATCTTAGTAATAAACATCTATAACGATACTTTTGGTTTAAAAAAATCTATAACAAGTAGAATCAACACTTAAATAAAAGTTCTTTTATTTCAGGAGAATAATGCGTTCTGCGATTACGAGGTCCTGGGTTCAAATCTCAGGTCAGAAAAGCTCAGCTCAGCGCGAAACGTGGGTGTACTCAGTACACCTCTGCTACCCCCGCTTGGGGAATATAGGCGTGACGGTGTGATTAAATTTAACCAGTTGGATGTAATTATATGATCTCGCTAATAATACTGTCAACATAACATTTAGCTAATCATGTACCCAAAGGACACCCTCGGAAATTGCCCCAGGACCAACAAACATGTGACCTAAACCGTAATTATTGATCTATTTTATCCTAGTAGTGGCGAATATCCGTATCTGACGGGCAATTTGCAATCGAAAACAAATACCACTAAACCAACATGGTAATTTTCGAATAAAATTATTTACGAGTATAAATTACCTACTATATTATTATACTATTAATAAAACAAATCAGTTACAACTGTTTTCCTAAGAGAGATAGCAACAATCCAGATCTTAAAATATACAACCTGGCATTATTAAAACGATCCCCGGGTATTGTACTGTCAAATAATGTAGCGAATTAATTGGCATTGTCCGGAACCGTCAGTAAATTTACGTGGTACTCTAATCTTTGGGTTCACTGTTTGGAGTGGCAGATACTGGTCGTATATTAGTTAAACATTGATAGTTTTAGATTTAGAGGGGTATTATGAATCTGTCTACCTTGTCTATACGTAGGTACCCGACTGCCTCAAGAGAGTTAATTTTGATAATTTATTTACACTTAACTTGATGGCATACGGATCAGAGACGTGGTCTCTTACGATAGGTCTCATAAAAAAGTTCAGAGTTGCTCAGCGAGCTATGAAAAGGGCTATGCTCGGCGTTTCCCTACGTGATCGAATCAGAAATGAGGAGACTGTAGAAGAACCAAGGTCACCGAAATAGCCTATAGGATTAGTAAGCTGAAGTGGCAATGGGCGGGCCACATAGCGCGAAGATCGGACGGACGTTGGGGCAGAAAGATTCTAGAGTGGAGACCACGTATTGGCAAGCGCAGCGTGGGACGGCCACCTACCAGATGGACCGACGATCTTGTGAGGATCGCAGGAAGTCGTTGAATGCAGGTGGCATCGGACTGGCTGCGCTGGAGAGCGATTGGGGAGGCCTATGTTCAGCAGTGGACAACTATAGGCTGATATGATGATGATGATGATGACACTTAAAATTGTAAATTAACCTTCAAAAAAAGGAAACCCAGTTCAATAATTGCAAAAGTAATACATAGCTAGAAGTAACTCATCCAACTTACATAAGTATGCCAAATTTCAATTAAGCTCAATTGGGTATCCGATTGAGCTAAAGCCAAAGTGCCCGACCTCACCAACCGTCTGGCACCGACTTCAAAAAATATTTTAATTAACCTGTTCAAAAACATACATAAACACCCAGACCAAAACAAACATTTGTGGGTTACCCAAAGATTTGTCTAATGCTAGAATCGACCTACGATTACGAGGCATGCCTTTTAAGTTCTGTCGTTTCCATATTTCTCGGCAATTTTGAATTTGGAACTGTTCTATATTCGAATGTGTTCAAATTTTGAATCTCAAAACAGTTGAAAGTATTAGGATTAATGTTATTGTTTAGTCACAGCGTTGATTGGAATCTGTCAGGTTACGTACGAAAATGAATCTTTCTAAGGAAAATGTTTGTGCAATAATTTTCTACAACTTTAGAAGGGGCCTGACACGTCTTCAGTGTTTTGAAGAGCTAACATCTGTGTTCATTGATGAAGCCCCATGTCTGCGGACTGTCGAACGCTGGTATTTAGAATTCCAGCGTGAACATACTAGTGTTAGTGACAAATCTCGCGAAGGACGTCAAAATCCGCCTTCACTGAAGATAACATCATTGCTGCGAGACAACTAATTCTCGAAGATCGCCATGTGACGTATTGAGAGATAGAGGCTCTATTAGGCATCTCAGGGACAACCATTCAGAAGATCTTGCATAAAGCGCTTAGTGTGAGAAAGCTAGTTTGCCGTTGGATACCGCATCTGCTTTCCGACGATCACAAGGCGGCCCGCGTCGGATGGTGTAAGAAACCTCTGCAAAGGTTCAACCAAGGAGAGTCAAATCACGTCTACGACATCACCAGTGGTGGCGAATCTTGGATCTATGCCTACGAGCCTGATTCCAAACAACTCTACAATCTGGGTCTTTCAAGACAAGCCAAAGCCAACTAAAGTTGTTCGTTCTCGAAGCACTTCAAAGAAGATGGTGGCCACGTTCGTTGGAAAAACCGGCCATGTTGCGACTTGAAGATCGTAGAACGGTTAACGCAGAGTGGTATACCAAAGTTTGTTTATCACAAGTCATCGCCGAACTTCGAAAATCTAACTCAAAGCGACGCATGGAGCACGCACGAAGTGGTCATCCTGCACCACGACAACGCAAGCTCACACAGCGCTCGTCCAACGATTGAGTATTTGAAGCAGGAAAAAGCAGAAATTCTTGACCTCCATACAGTCCTGACCTAATCCCTAACGATTTCTTTACATTTCCTAAAATTAAGAAAAGTCTTCGTGGTCCAAGGTTCCAGTCCGGTGAAGAAGCAGTCGACGCTTTCAAGTCAGCCATTTTGAACACCCCCACTTTAGAGTGGAATAAATGTTATAATAACTGGTTTTAGCGAGTGGAAAAGTGTATTAAGCTACGTGGTGAATGCTTTGAAAAACAATAAAAAGTACTATAAGGTTCTAGTTGTGTTTTTTCTTCAAACGACAAAACTTAAAAGGCATGCCTCGTACTCGATTCAGTGGTCGGAGCGGATTAAGCTCGGGCTGAACTGTGGACTGAACGTCGTCCGTTAAAAAATAAATGTTCTAACTAATACGAGTAGGTTTAGATGCGTAAGTATATCCGAATTTTCATTATTTTATTATTATTATCACATTTTTAGCAACTCTGTCTGTAGCAAAGTCCGTCTGTTGTCTGTTCGGTACAAACTTTGCAAACAATTTTAAACTGCCTTCCCGATAAGCTAGGGACTTGAAACTTTGGATATAGGTCAGAACTGGGTGGCAATGCAATAATATGGTACCATGGAGCTGGTCTGATGATGAAGTCGGAAGATAGCTATAAGAACACATTAATTGCATAACTTAACCCCGTCATGTTTGGGCTCGTTAGATTTGTCTTGACTAGTACTATATATAGTACTGGTCAAGGGATATCCCTAGCTAGTGCCCAGATCTGATGATGTAGCCGGAGGGTGGTCATAGGAACTTCTAAAATAAACAACATAGTACCGTCGAGTTCAGGCTCGTTGGATTTGTCATTATCTCATAAGTTTTAGTCTGTTTTAAAAAGGTGGAATTACTTTTTTTTTACAAAAAATTAGTTGGATTTCATTTTGTTCGTGATCCGTAATATAGTACGAATAATATATGGAATGTGTTAGGTTTAAATACATATTGTGAAAAAAAAGAAACAAATTAGTACGTTTAAAAAGACAACTGTTCATTTTATGTCCTTTTCGAAGCATGCAAACATACGCTCCGACTAGACCGAAAACTACGGAAAGAAAATAACATGTTCTCAGTAAAGGACGACGCGGTCCGTTTGATGTTAATGTCGCGTAAACTTGCGCGTGCGTTTGTCCTCGTGTGTGCACGCATGTACTCCCGTTGTACTATTTATAGGACGTCCAGGATGTTGCTGTGTTCAGTGTGGCAATGGGCGTTTGTTATTGCTGAAATTCAATTGAATTTCAACAGTATTTTATCCAGCCTAGGATTTTATAAAAAACTACTGATAAAATAAAACTATTTTACGGATTTTATCGCGGTTTATTTTTTTATTTTTAGTTCCCGACGTTTCGAGTGCTTTGCAGCACCCTTGGTCACGGGAGGGACTGAGTCCCTCCCGTGACCAAATAAAAAAATAAACCGCGATAAAATCCGTAAAATAGTTTTATTTCATGTGTAATATTCGCGTAAATCTAAGAACTCAATAAACTACTGTTACCTATCCTACCCACGAGCGTCTTTAACCGTTGCAATAATTTTATCAAAAACATATAGTCAACCACATTACACCCGAAAAATGCCACGATACACAAGAAAACAAACATAAATATCTTTATATTAAGGGCAATTAGGACAATTATTAAACGCCTTTGTAATGCCCAAAAGATAATTCTAATTGCAATGTCCCCATGACCGGTTGGGGCCAATCAACGGAATGGGTATATAGCCCCATAACGCTAAATTGGCGATCGCCATATCGAGTCGTCTTTATCGCATCATTTAGAACGATTTCGGTTATGGTTGTGATACATTGGAGTGTAACCCGCGAACGGTGTTCAAGAGTAGGAATTGCTGTAATTTCAATACCAATGTATTGAGTTTAGATTTAAGAATTATGCCGCAGGTCTTTTTAATATGATTAATAAGTAAATTATGATGATGAATATAATAAGTAATATGATTAAGAACTGGGCCTTTACTCACCATGACCTTACACACCTACGACTATATTCCCCAAACGGGACTAGCAGAGGTGTACCGTACACATCGATAATGTTGGATTCCAATGTAATAGGAGGCGAGTCTATTGTCATTATATCAAAGCGTAGATTCCATACAGACAGAAAATCGTACTTTGTTCGAACCTAGGAATTCAAAACCGCAATTTGCTCTATTTGCCGCTAGACCGACGGAGCTATCTAATAAGTATTATTGAAAAATAGATATTTTAATGATTGATTTATAATGAAAAATAATATTTTCAATAGTTTTTTTAATAAATTATTTCTTTGTAAAATGCTTTAGTATCAGAAACTGTCCCACCGTTGGGGCATGGGCCTCCTCTCGACCTGATAGGGTTTAGGCTATAGCCCACCACGCTGGCCCAGTGCGGGTTGGCCACTTTCACACACCTTCGAGAAACTCTTAGGCATGCAAGTTTCCTCACGATGTTTTCCTTCACCATTAAAACAAATGATAGTTAACTTTTAAAACGCACATACTTTCCATAAGACAGAGGTGCGTGCCTTAGTTCGAACCCGATACCTCTGACTTTGCAGTCCAACAGTCTAACCACTAGGCTATGACTGCAATATTTTATTTAGAAAACAAAATTATTTGATATAATATTAATCCGTTCAAAAACATACATAAACACCGAGACCAAACATTTGTGGATCACCCAAAGATTTGTCTAGTGCTAGAATCAACCTACGATTACTCTATTCAGCTAGCAGAGCGGATTAAGCTTGGACTGAACCGTGGACAAAACCAAGTCGTCCGTCAAAAAATAAATGTTCTAACACAGTCTATCGAAACCCTTACATTGTTTTTTCATTCTCTGCCCCTAACTCGTATTCAAAATGTTTCGTTGCTCTTATTGCGATTGCTAATTCGCAAAAATAAGTAGTTTCTGTCTCTCCGGACATAGCCCATATTGTTCGTTAAGTGTTACCTTATAGGTAATAATATATATTCTTTGTTTTTGATTCGAGATCGCGTAGGTTTTAACTAGGTTTAATGATATAATTACAATGTAAAATGCAGATTCTTATATGCGGATAAGGAGTCGAGTAATTCTTATAAAATTACTTGTAAGGAGAATGAGTCTTTCTTTCTTTGATTCAGGTTTTTTTCAGGCAGGAAGACCTTTGAACAAAATAACGACTAAAAACTGCCGAAACTGACGAGGTAACTTGCACCAAAAACCTCTTATTACACACTATTTTTTGACCAGTGTTTTGTCACTGATGACCTACAGGACTAAGACATGGTCTCTCCAGATAGGCTATAAGAAGGCTCGAGCTGCATTGCAAGGGCAATAGAAAGAGCTATACTCGGAGGTTCCCTGCAAGATCAAATTAGAAACGAGGAGATTCGCAAAAGAACCTAAGTCACATAACCCTCAGAATTGCCAAACTTAAGTGGCAGAGAGACACATTGCTCGTAGAACTGACGGCTGCTGAGGCAGGAAGGTTCTTAAGTGGCCACCTCGTACCGGTAGACGTGGAGTGGGCAGGCTCTTTACAAGGCGGACCGATGACCTGGTGAAGGTCACAGGTAAAAGTTAGATGCTTACAACACGAAGCCGGTAGTCATGGCAATATTACGAGAGACAAATGTCCTGTGGCGCAGCGCTGTGCGACCGCGGTGTTCTTAATGATCATCAAGGATCAGCAGCGTTCGATTCTGTCGGTCTAAGATGGGTAACCGTTTGTGGTATTACTATATTCGAGCGTCTCCATGCTTTGACTCAGGAGGGTCCAGATGAAAATCAGTGTCTCGCACTTGTGCCTGATATGAAGCTAATCTGGATAACTTTTTTTAATTTTTTTCTCATGTGTATTTTTTGTGACAATGTTAATCGTTTGTACTTTTTGTAATTGCATGGTTATATTGCCTATATGTAGGTGTCATATCAGCTAAATATCGTGTCTCTCATGCTGTGACAAATAAAATTTCTTTCTTACGTTAAGCCGTTCGTCCCGGTTACCATTTAATGTGGTAGACTTGAAGTCGAGTTGAAAGCGGCTTAATAATTTCAAACGGCAGATGGCCACAAACTTGCCTTAACTAATCCGGACTGGGTACGGTGGTATGACCTAATCTTTCTCACCTCGCTTTGTGAAAAAAGCCTTCTGCCCAGCATTAGGACACTATGTACAGGCTGATTTCATTATTTAGATATAGACGGACGATTTAGCGCAGTGGTTAAGAGCTTAAGCCGCACTGCCCACTGCGTCTAATAGTCGCGGGTTCGAGTCCCGCACGGGACAAATCTTTGTGTGATCCACAATTATTTGTTCCGGTCTGGGTATTTGTGTATGTGAATTTTCATGTTTGTAAACGCACCCACGACACAGGAATAAATCCTAGTGTGAGGCTAAGTTTATAAAAAAAAAATAAAAAAATATATATATATATATATTATTGATCCTAGTGTTTCAGCTGATGATAATACACCATTTTCAGCGACCCACTTTTATTCCGTGCTCTGTAATCACCCACAAAATACTCCAATTGTGGCTGAAAACAATCTGTTGATCGTTACAGGTCAATCAATGAACGACCTCAAAAGCAATATGTTAATTTAGATTTTATTGCCCAGCGCAAAGTCTTCTATCATAAATCGAAGTGAGAGAGAATAGATAGATAGAATACTCTTTATTGTACCCTAATACATTTATACTGAAAAAAAAAAACTAAAAATCTCTCTTGATCTCTTCCAAACGATCAAAACTGAAAGAACGAGAAAAAATACCACCCTACTACTTAATATACCTTCACCGTGTTTGGGTTCGTTAGATTTGTCTTGACGAGTAGTTAAGACCCATATGGTATCCAAGGTCGATGGAGCCGAAAGTAACTCATAGCAACTTCTAAATCAAGCATAATGTTCAAGCAAGCAAGTGTTTTTTTAAATTAAATTTATTAGTTACATTTATTTGAATAGGTCATATTAAACCACGTAAACCCAGTGTGGATTGAACATTGGCAGGTCTTTGGTCACCTATAGATCTGGCCACGCTATCGAGTTTTAAAGAAGTTAAGAAACATGACCTGTGGAATGCCTGTGAAAATTATCCTATCAACCACATTTACCTAATTTATTTATAGTTGCAACTATTTTATTTTTAATACGTAGCCCCACACTTGGATTTAATCCGGTGTCGTGGGTGCGTTTACAAACATGAAAATTCACACACACACAAATACTCAGACCGAACCAAATAGTTATGGGTCATACAAAGATTTTTCCCGTGCGGGAATCGAACCCGCGACTATTAGACACAGTGGGCTGAGCGGCTTAAGCTCTTAAAGTTTCTTAAGCTTAAAGCTCTTGAGTTTGAGTTTGACTGCGCTAAATCGTCCGTCTGGCTTTTTCGTGATTGGCGGCTGTCAAACTGTATTATCGCCCCATTTATTCTACACTTAACGATTCATTATGTTTTTATACTATGTGTTTGCCACTAGTTTCTCGTACTATGTTTTGTAAATTGATAGTTTTGTGATTAGATGGTTGGTCTATAGTTTTACACACTATATTTTGAAAATTGATAGAATATAGTTCACTTTTATCCTATTTTCTGTCTGTAGAAGCTTGTAACTAACAAATTGTCAAACATGTTACATTACAATAGATTGTTATTAGACTCTAAGCTTCTTTAAAAATATTTTTTAACAAATGAATTCGCTGGTAAATAAAATTATAATTTTAATTTTCGCAACAGCGTTGTAAGAAAGCGAGTAGGTATGAGAGATAACATCGGTGTAAAGATGAGAAAGGGTGCATACCCTTTCTCATCCGTTGGTTCGGGCATATAGAAAGAATGTCAGAAGAAAGAATGACAAAACAGATACACAATGTGAAAGTGGAACGATGTTGGTAACGGGAAAGACCCAGACTATCTTACCATGACCAAAGAGACCGAGTCTTATCTGAAGGACAAGTCAAGTGTCTCCCTAATCGGCGAGCGTGCATGAGACGAACTATGAGAGTGGAGGAAGCCAGACAGTATTGTAACTCTGTACTATCTGCCTACCCCGCAAGGGATCTGGCGTGATGATATAGATAGATAGATAGATAATATTATCAAATGAATTAAAATTAGCAGTTAGTTCCTTGACTATTTACGAGGCCAAATGATAAGACTTATTGTTATGATTTTAATATTATTTGCACTACCTGATTATGTGGAGTTATCGCTATCTACATATTTACTGCTATTTGTTTCAACTTCTGTTTATATTGTGGCTATTGTTTTAACTTGATCTCATTATTACTATTATAACAATTTACGGGTCTGAGTGTAGGCCGCTTTGGTTACTGGATCGAGTACGGTCGATATCGAGATACGGATTCGATCCCTGCACGGAACAAATCTTTGTGTCTCTTTTCGGTGCGAGTATATATGTAAATGTCACGTCTTAAAAATGTACCTACAGCCCAAGAATAATTCCTAGTAAAAACACCTCTTTAATCACAAGCTTTTATAGCAAAAACACAACGAATATAACTTGCTTAATTGAGAAGTTGCTATGGCTTCCTTCCGACTCCATCATCAGACCTTGGACACCATCCGTGTTTAAACTCGTCAAGACAAAATCAAGGAGCCTAAACACGGCGGCATCATATTGAGTTGTTGGGTGGTTCCATGGGCCACCTTCCGGCTTCATCATCTGCCCCTAAACCCCATCTGGTTGCATAGCACTAATTAATACTAATCCAATATGCCTTAATACGAGGGGGTGACGTTGTATAGTTCACATGTTCCTATGGCCACTTTTCGACTCCAGCATCAGACCAGCTACATGGTACCATATTATTGCATTGTTACCAAACTTACACAAGATACCAAATTTCAGCACAATCGGACACTCGCAAGTGCTTGAATGAACCGGAAAGACAGACAGACACACGAACATTGCGATTTAAATAAAATCTAGTAAAAACAAAATGATTGGGTTTAGCTAAAAAAGTATCTGAAAATACTGTGTCTTATCTGAAGGACAAGTCAAGAGTTGCCCTAACCGGCGAGCGTATGAGACGAACTATGAGAGTGGAGGAAGCCAGAGAGGTATGTACGGAAAGAACCTGTTGGAACTGTACTCTCTGCCTACCCCGCAAGGGAACTGGCGTGATGATATAGATAGACAGATAGGTATCTGAAGACAGGCACTCATCATTTAAATACCGATGTGATTGTTGCCAAGCCAATTGTCATTATACCGGTCACAATTCCAGACACCGGATAACTATTATGACTTTCGACAGAAAAACCGCACTTTGCCCAAACTAAAATTCGAAACCCAAGACCTCGTAAGGGATCACCACTCGCAGAATGCGGAACTAGACTAACGAGGCAGTCAACAAAAACAAGTGTAGGTGTAGAAACTAGTATTTATACCCGAACTGAAATTGAATTTCAGTTTATATTTCTGTTTCAGCCGAAACCGAAACAGTTTTGTATATTTTTTACGTTTAAAGAAATAATAACCTCTAAATTGTTAACTGTACATCGCAAAATAGTCTGATCCACGTCTAGTCCTAGACCGGATACTCGCGAACGTAGTTCCGATTTCGGTCGTAGTTTTGACAGAATTTTTTGCCGAAACCAACATTTTCGTCATACACCAATATAGCTCCAAAACTCGCCAAAACCGAAAGTTCGACCAGACACTAACAAAATAGTTCAAAAAAATACATTCTAAAGTTATTCCGCGCTGTACACCCGGTGTATAAATAAGTTAACTGCCTCTACTTACTGTTAAGGAAATCGCACGCACCGTAACATCAAAGGGGCGACAGTTAATGCACCATCTGTACGCTATCTTGTACCGTAGATGATTTTATTAGGTCTCAGCAAATGTGATCCGAGTAAGAAATATTATTTTATAATTATTAATAACTGCCTTTTTGAAGATGAGTTTTTATTTATTTTTTTGGTTGTTTCCGAAATAAGGAACATCAAAGACCCGTTTAGAAGGGATTAAATTAAGGATAATATACATAACATTTCTTAGAAAATTAATTACAGGAGTATGAAAGTCGAATTTGTATTATAAAAATTCAACTACCACAATATTTGTATCAACTCCTCAACTTAGCAAAATATCTCCGTTTTATTTTCGTTACAAAAGCTTGTTTTTAAAACGATATTTTTAAATTTTTTATTCCTTAACACTCAATCATTGCCAACTATAAAACTTTACAGGAAGCAATTTCTAAATATCACGATTTTCAGAAACACTCATGAATAGAATTACCAATGTCTAGAGGAGATCAAAATTAATATCACTTCAAACACCAATCCGTCATAATAAATTACAATGCATTTGATGTAAATCAAAAGTAATTTATGCTTGCATTAGACGGGTGTTACACAAACTTGATTTTGTTTGCCAGTCTGTCTGTTAAGCTATTTATTAACCCCAACGCAAAAATAGGGATGTTATAAGTTTAACGTGTGTATCTGTGTGTCTGTCTGTGGCATCGTAGCTCCTAAACGGTTGGATTAAGTTTTTGTTTGTTGATGATTCAAGAAAATCTCTTCAGCCGTTTAAAGATCATTACCTCTTTTCTAGTACTTGAAGGGATGTGATCAAAATTTATACTGATTTGATCGATTCGAAATTTAGTATCCTATGACTTTGACATTGATATTATAAACCTGGACTGATTCTGCAGCATCATTTGGAATCAGCAAGATACCCAACTCCTCACCAACAGCAGAAGGAACGTGTTTGGGAATAGAATATAGATAGAATAGATAGATAAGTGGTGATCAGGGTCTAATGATGTTTTTAAAAAGTCGGCGGTTTTTGAAATTTTTAATTTGAATATTGTTTACTAATATACGCCGCAGCCGTGCCTGAATTTTAGACTTCTGATTCCCGGTTGAATTTCACAAAATCCTGTCTAAGTGAACACAAAAAACCAATGAGACAATTAAACTTAAAGTTATAAAGCTGTTTCTGCTCTTTTAATGGATTGTGTTTTCATTCGGCCGAGAATAAGAGGAAAAATGGTATAAAAACCTTTGAAACCATTGTCTGAAGAATTGCAAGTCTTGCTACTTACATGCGGACTATAAAATCTATCTGAAAAATAGGTGTACTATGTACCTTACTACCATGATAGGTAGAGGGTTACATAGTGTAGTAAGTGGCGATAAATAATGCACATCGGCTATAGAGGGAAATAATCGGCTACTTTCGGCTTCGTAAAGCATCGGCATAGTCTCCGTCACTCATTAAATTATGGGACAACAAGGACTGATAAAAGCAACAAAACGTCACATAATATACTATACTCCCCTCCTATCAGCCACTACCGCCGTACGCGGCATGTTCTCACCGACCCTCCCGATGTCCTTAAATCCCTTCTTTCGGATACAGATACCGCACACAAGATCAGACCTCGCCAGCGAAATTGAAGACTCCCTTGCCCGCCGGCCGGTAATGAGCACCACGGCGAGACACCTAGTATACGCCCTCCCCCATAGCGACTGCCCAAGCCGAGGCCGTTCCTCCTTGAGGCGCCCTTGAGCTAGTTGTCCCCTTGCCCTTCTAGCTCGAGCGTAGTGGTTGCACGCTCGCCCTCTTGTCCGAGAAAGCTGTAAAGGCCCCGCGGCCAACAGCGTAGATCATTCACACACACGCACACATAAAAAATAATGTACTTAGTGACAGTGACGACGCTCTACGAAACCAAAAGTAGCCGATTATTGGCCTCTTAAGCCAATGTGCATTATTTACCGCCGCCTACCGTATCTCTATTGTTATCTTGTTGTTAAGTAAGAAATAATTGTATTATATTAATTTGGTATAAATAGAAAATAGTTCAAGTCTACATTTGACGGGCGGGTGTTACATAAACTAAGTTTTGTTTCCTAGTCTGCCTGTCAAACAGTCCGCGGTACAGAACGTAAACAATGCATTATTTATGTTGGGGATGTGTTATTTATACGTTGTAGTTTTGTACTATATTTAGGACAAAAATCTATGCAACACCTACAGACAGATTAGACTTTAAATTTGATTGAGTACTTGGAATATGTTTTGGTAAGTGTTGCAAAAACTAAAGAATTAACACTCATATAGATAAGTACGATAGGTACTGTATTTACGTTAGGAATGTGTCATATATAGTACGTTGTAATTTGTACTGCATTTAAGACAAAAAAAATTACATGCCTGCTAAGAATTAAACAAACAAGACAAAGAACCAAAGTTACCGACATAGCTTGCAGACTCAGTAAGCTAAAGCAATGGGCTGGTCACATCCGCAGAAGGACCGACGGCCGATGGAGCAAACGTGTCCCAGAGTGGAGACCGCGACTTGGTAAGCGTAAGGTAGAACGGCCCCCAGCTAGATGGACCGACGACGTCAAAAAGGTCGCTGGACTGGATGCGGAAGGCGGAGGACGCGTGTTAGGAGAGGCCTATGTCCAGCAGTGGACTGGGATAGGCTGATTGATTGAAGAATTAAATAAGATATCGGTAAGCTTTGCTAAAAATAAGGATTTAGAACTCATATCAGTATATAAGGTTTATAATTTTGGCGAACGATTTGGTTTAATGGTTAGGAGCTTAAGCCACTCCGCCCACTGGGTCGAAAAATCGCGGGTTCGATTCCCGAACGGGACAAATATGTGTGTGACCCACAATTATTTGTTTTGTGTATGTGATGTTTCATGTTCGTAAACGCACCCACGACACTGGTATAAATACTAAAGTGAACCTACGTTAAAAAAAATCTTAAAAAAATATAAAAGAGGTGTAATGTTAAGATGCATGAACCAATTGTTACGCAATATTTTGTTGTTTGATAGCTGATAACAGCTCTAAATAATTCCATTATCTATCTAAGTGCCACTAGGTTTTGGCATGCAGTACACAATACATAATAAATATTAGGGATTTAGTATGTGTAGTATGTTATAATTTTGTGCCGTAACGCAGCGCCAAGTCCATGCGATTCAAGTCGCTGAAATGAAGATGCTTCGGTGGATGTGCGGGGTGACGAGACTTGATAAAATTCGCAACGAGTACGTTCGCGGGAGTCTCGGTGTTCGCGACATCGCTAATAAGCTACAAGAAAGTAGACTCCGTTGGTATGGCCACATAAAGAAAAGACCTCCCGATTATGTGGGTAATATTACGGCCAATCTAAACCTATCAGGGCCCAGACCCAGAGGACGGTCAAAAACAAGATGGGCAGATGTGGTCAAGAAAGACCTGTGTATCTGCAATGCCTCCGAACACGACACGTCCGACAGCGAAGTGGAAGAAGAGAATTAAGAAGGCAGACCCCACCCACCATCAGATGGGAATAATAATTGCCAAGGAGAGAGAGAGTGTGTTATAATTTCGTACTTTATATAGGACAAACGCAATGTAAATGTACCGAAAGTTTGGAAGCACTATGCCGTCGGCCGGTTTCTTGAGAATGTCAGGATGAGTCTCACTTAGGTATGAATAGCCTTAGATAATTTAGATGTATCGTATTATTTAAAATCATCTAACAGACTGCTATTAAAATGTCACTTTTCTTATAATTCGTAAACCAGATATTGGCTGCCAATAAATAAGCCTATACTGTTTCACTACTAGGCAAGGGTTTTTTGACACAAACTCTGCCGTCCAAATAAACACAGTAAGTATACACTAGAACAAACTTACTGTGATTATGATTTGGACAGCAGAACTAAGGTACGAGAGAATAGGGCATACTCTACCATGCGGACTTCGTGAGGATTGATGGACGTAGGTTTGTGGGTCCTCGCTTGGAACATATCAAGACCACCACCACGAGAAGTGGTAACCGAGACCAACGGGTGTCCATGCCTTCTGAAGCACGTAGGTTAATGCTTCATACGGGTACCCAAATAAAACTGATCAAACTGAACATTGCTTTTGTGTTTCTTAAGAACACCGCAATACAACAGCGCTACAAGTACCTCAAGGTGTTAAATACTAGGAAAATAAAATTAATTTATATTAGGGTTGCGCTTATGACTTAATTAAGTAATTTTCGACTGTATTTAGGACAAAAATACAATGTGCACAACTACAAGGAATGTTCTAATTTTGGAAGTCTTGAAGGAACTAAAAGCTATTATATTCCCCAAGCGGGGGGTTGGTTAATCATTAATCTGATTACAGTTTGCCCTTCTCTGGTTGTAACCAGCGGCTGCGCACTCGTCCGTTTTGTAATATTACTGTAAAACTGCGCATTGGGGCAGATAGATTCTAGAGTTGAGACCACGTATTGGCAAGCGCAGCGTAGGACGACCGCCTGCCAGATGAACTGACGGTTTTGTGAAAATCGCAGGAAGTCGTTGGATGCAGGTGGCATCGACCGGTTACGCTGAAAAATAATTGGGGAGGCCTATGTTCAGCAGTGGATAAGTATAGGCTGAGATGATGACTGCAAAGCTTCATCAAAATCCATTCAGTAGTTTTTGCGTGAAAGAGTAACAATCATATATACAGACATCCATTCTCACAAACTTTCACGTTTAAAATATGTATAATACTAGCCCACACTGCCCCACTGCTGGGCATTTTCCCAGCAGGCTTTTGCCTTCTCACACAGATCGAGGTGCGAGAGATCATACTCCACCACGCGGACACAGTGGGGATTGGTGGGGGCAGGTTTGTGGCCACCTGCTGTTGGAACTTATCAAGCCGCCTATAAGGCTTCCAATAACGACTACGAAACCAACGGTTTAGCGTGCCTTCCGAAGCACAAAGATGCTCGAATATAAAAATGCCACAAACGGTCATCCATCTCAGGCCGGCCGAGTGGAACGCTGCTTAACCTTGGTGATTGGTAAGCACACTGCGGTCGCACAGCGCTACGAGCGCCTCCTTTTATAATATTAGTAGGACTATATAGAACGAACTATATTCGCTGGTCATCGTGGCGATCTACGGAGAGGCCTTCGTATATATGTAACTGGACGTCTTTCGGCTGATAGGAATGTAGAACTAGCCTATTGCCACAATTCCAGACTCCGGACTGTCATTGATAATTTTTCCCATAGGAAAATTTTCGAAAAATAATTCTTAAAAAATTTTGTTCGACATAGAAGTCACACTCAAGACCTAAAGATCGGCAGCCGCAGCTAAGCCACTAGACCAACGAGGCAATCTTTAGATAAATACACATAATTGGAAAAATGTATATAAACTGATCAAGAGTTGGAATAACGCAACTTGCAATAACCACGTTGATGACTAAATGGTATTGAAATTTGCATAACTCGTTATTTGTAGATATTACTCCGTAATACGAGTACTTTAGTTGAATACTGATAAGTAGTAATATTTAACAGGTATAAACATCTTGGAAATAATAGAAATGTAGAAAGAATGTCGCTCACGATGGATATCATAAGAAGACTCACAATTACCCAAAGGACAATGGAGAGAATTTTTTAGGAGTTACCTCAGTATTGCCGAACTAAAATGGCAACGGGACCAATTATGCGATGTAAAGCATTCGTAATTGCTAAGCTTTTCAAATGCTGCCCTGCCATTCTTGCTCGAGCGTAGTGGTTGCACGCCCTCCCTCTTTACCGGTAAAGCTGTAAAGGCCCCGCGGCCAACAGCATAGATCATTCACACACGAACACACACGTAGCAGTGGATCCAAATTTGAGATAAAGGGCAATTGTTGAATCTAGCTTAACTGTGCAGCATTCAGGAAGCTACATGATATCTTCGCTTTCCAAATACCGCAGGGTCCCAAGACAAAAGTCTTTGACTAGTCTGCTTCATAATAAGGCTCAATATCACCCAAAGAGCAATAGAGAGAGCTATCTCGGAATTTCCTTGCAAGATTGAATAATAAATTAGGAAATCTACTAGGAAACTAAGGTAACCAACATATCGCTTAGAAATGCCAAAGTTAAATGGCAATGAGGGAGGTACATTGCTCGTAGAACTAACAGTCGTTGGGGCAGATAGGTTCTCGAGTGACGACCACGAACCGGAAGACGTGGACAGGGTAGGTGGACAAGATAGACCAATGATCTTGTGAATGTCGCTGGTAAAGTTGGAAACGTCGGTGGTATTGGCGATCTAAGAAGGCCATTGTCGTGCAGAAGAAATCTTTCGGCAAGTGATAAGAAAAAATGTCTGCGATTCCGGACACTTGAGTTTTTTATTATCGTTCCTGATTCTCGGTAAGTTTTTATTCTTTCTTTCTTAGAAGGCACCTAAAAGTTATTATTTTTTTAGATCTAGATGCAGATAGTACATTATTAAATACTATAAGAGGGTGACTCCGTACGGTCAATGCCGCTACTTAACAATATCAATTTTCTAAATCGCTTGCGCACTTTTTGCATCAAAACATTATTTTTCTTGATTAAATTAATATTTAAATATGTTACTAATATTTGGTTTTGACCATTTTCACCAACGATTGTACAATAAAGCAGGTTTGAAGAACATCAAAGATTTCAAAATATGTATTGGATCGTGTCTATTGAAATGGATTATCTTTAAAATTGTTATTAGCTATATATAATATGATAGTTAAGAGAAATTGTATTTTGTTGTATATTTTACTAATTAATTTCTTCTATCGTAGTTGCGTCTAGATAGTGATATGCGAGTGATAGTGTGGTAAACAAATAAACTTTAAACAATTTATTTTTATCTCATGTTTTTGTCTGTTGCAGATTGATTCAAGATATAAATACTCTTGTTAAAAGATTGTATTTAATTTAAAGATTTGCTGCATCAAATCGGAATTTTGTTTAAGCATTATAAATTATTAACGAGTCGATGAATCGCGCGAAAATGATATATTTTTTAACTTTACCTAAATATTCTGTAGTATATTTTTTATTATTTGATGAGCTCTCACTGTGTTATTAATAAACTAAGTTTAGTCATGTTGAGATCTATCTTCAGATATGTCAAATAACATAATATACTTAACGGATTAACTTCTGCTTAACTTAACCTCGCTTATCAATAGCAAGACTGAAGTTTATACATTCCAAACTTAATTAATTTTTGAAATAAAACTATTTTTTCGGATTTTATCGCGGTTTATTTTGATTTTTAAGTTCCCGACGTTTCGAGTGCTTTGCAGCACCCATGGTCACGGGAAGGACTGAGGTGTTAGACGTCGGGAACTTAAAAATCAAAATAAACCGCGATAAAATCCGAAAAAATAGTTTTATTTCATGTGTAATATTCGCGTAAATCTAAGAACTCAGTTAATTATTTTTTTTTTAACTTACCACCAGTTTCCCGTAACAGCTTGCAGGAGCAGAAGCAGTGAACACAAAACTCTCCAAATAAGCCTCATAGTGGCAAATAACTTTAAAAGTCACTTAACAAACATCCTATTTCGAAATCCACTCCTCTTAAAGTTTAACGCACTTCACATGAACACCGCAAAAATTTAACAAACTAAAAAAAAATATTAAGTACAAAACCGTCGAACGCAAATAAACAAACACAAACAATAACCACAAAAACCGAAATAACAATGTAATCACTACGAAAAAGTAAGAAATAAAAAACTTTAAAACAAACTTTTTGCGAAAGTTTGATATTTATCTGTGTAAGTGCCTTATTTTTTTTAATCACAACCCGTAACTTGTGGTCCGATAGAACGTTTATTCGATACGATTCAAAAATCGAAAAAATAATGCAGTCGTTTTACGTTTAGACGGAACGCGCTCGCGTACCGCGCGCATTGAAACACAAAACCAGACTGGCTTGCTTTAAGCCGTTTGTAAGTATTCCATAGGATTCTCAGTAAGGGGAAGGGTCGCATCGGAGGGCGTGTGGATGCAACACACCGCTGCACGAATCCTTCCAGTCCCTTACTACGAGCCACGTAAAGTTTAGAGATTGGAATGTCACCGAACGCGCAAAATGTCAACGTTCCCTTCACGCGAAACCGCGGTCGAGTCGTGCATCATTGCGAAAACTTATAGTAACATTGTGTATCGAAGAAAAAACGTCTTTAAAACCATCAATTGTGGGCTTATCCTCGACTCATGAGGTTAATACGGTAAAATATTATCATTTTACGAAATTGATTTGCTGATCGAATGATGGGATTTAAGACCGTAAAAGTCAAACAAATTTATATTTATTGAGGAGCTTATTAGTGAGCATCTTAATGAAATTTAAACTCTCATACAAGATTAAAAACTGTCTAAAGACTGTCCCTTATAAAAGTGCAGATTATTGAAGTAGATTTACTATTACAGGAGGTCTTTTTAAAGCATATAGTTGACATCATGGATGTTCAGAATATTTTTATCAGTGTAACATTTGGAGTACTTATAAAATTCTCATGATTCTGGCCTTAAATAGCTTCATCAGTCACAGGCTCCTATCAATAATACGATGATAAGAATGGTTACTTTCGTAAAACGTACTGGTACCCATCATACTAACAAAATTCCGTAAAACGGAAATCTTATCATAGTATACTCCTAGAATAGGAAAACAGATAAACGACGTTGACCAGTAGCGATTAAGACTCTCTTTTTTTGTAGAAACCGACAAACTAAAGACATAAAGACGATAGCATTTCTCACAAAGAAGAAACTCTATAACACTAAAATATTCAATTAAAATATTCTCTATCATCAATAAAATTATAATTAGATTAACCAGTCTAAATTTAATTAGATATATAATTTCCTGCGTGTTAATGACTTGGCGAAGAAACTAGTATTCCTCAAGGATGCGTTATTGGACCCTATTTATTGCGTTATCAACTTTAATACAATCTTACTTATTCTGAAGCTTGAGCTAACCGCATGTTAGCGGTAATATAAGAGCGATTAAGTTATTTTAAAACAAGTGTAATGAGCTCGGAACCTGTGAAATTATTGATACAGGCTGTAACAAAAGATTCCAAAAATGTTTTTTTATTATTCTTATGTCTATAGTAAAACAGTTTGAAAAACAAAATACTATAGTATTAATTTATCCAAAATCATCATCGTTCATGACATTTTCTGCAACGATCATATATTATCTCAATTTTTGGTATTTTATAAACTCAGATCTGATAGCCAGGTTTTGAATCTGTGCACTCATAAAATTAAGACAAAAGTTTAATCAGTTATTATTACGTAAAATATTAATTACTATAACGTGTTTATACCCTGCAGAGTATTGGCATCTGGTAGACAACCATTTATAAACACAATTTTATATTATTGTAAGATATACAATGTATAAGAAGAAGTGAACTGTGCACACCAAATTTTCACAATATGACACAGATGAGTCATCATTTTACATATCTTTAAAAAAAAAAATTTATATGACCTTACAAACGTGTCTGATAAGAAATAACTACACAAATTATTTCTTCTTAAATACAAAATTCAATAATAAAAAAGTTAAGTACTTTATCTATTGAAATGTCTCTTTCAAATTAAGTAAAGACTTTATGTGCTTAGCATAAATTTCATTATAGAACGATGATAATAGTGCACGGTGCAGTTCAAGATAGACAACTCGATGTATTGCATAATTACTAAATGCATTAAAGCTTCTATACTCATAAGAGTTCTGAACATATTACGCGATTAGATAAAGAAATTTTATAGTTCAAAGATACGATACAATGAAATATTTACAGGTGAAAGCAGATTACATATTCATCTACCTGAGACATGCAATTATTATACATACTCATGTATACTACTTACATTATTTTTAATTGCAAAGCTACTTAATTATGATTGAATACTGTACGCTTCTACTGCTGTGGATGGGATAAAAAGCAAGTAAAAGAGTAATAATTTTAATTTAAAAAGCCTATTTAAAAACAAACAAACAACGAAAATATATTGCTTACTTGAAAAAGTCCTATGGGTTCCTTATGGCTCTATCATTAGACCTTGAACACCATACGGCTCTAAAGTACTCGCCAAGACAAATCTAACAAGCCCAAACACGATAAGGTTATATTAAGTAGTCGAGTGGTTCCATTGGCCACTTTTTGGCTTTATCATCAGACTCTGAACACTAGTTGGTTATAAAATACTCGTTAATACCAATCTAACAAGCCTATACACGAGGGGGTTATGTTGTATGGTTCACAAATTCCTATGGCCACCTCCCGATTCCAGCATCAGACCAGCTCCATGGTACCATATTATTACATTGTCACCGATTTTACATATGTATGCCAAATTTCAGCTCAATTGGATTCCTGCAAGTGCTTGAAAAATAGAACACAAGATTTGAACGAATTGAAAAAAGACAGACAGACATACGCACATTGTAAGTTAAATAAAAGCTTGTAAAAACCAATTGACGTAGATAGCGAAAATAACCCTTCCCCGGCAAGATAAGGATCCAGAGCCATTTAAGACGATATTATAGTTAAGTTATTAAACGAAGACACTATTTCTATAATAAGCTATAATGATATGGTTCTTAATCGATATTAAATATAGGTAACTTCGCTTGTAACTTTCAAAGGTGTTCCAAATGAAAAAATGAAGCTAGTCTACTTTTAATTAGCTTTAATCATCCCAATAACCATACAGTAAACGAACATAAAATTATCACATCACCAAACAACTTTTAGCATATATAAATCGTTAGCAGATACACTCTAACACCGATACTTTTACCGGGCCCATAACTAATTTTAGAGGGCCGGTCTAAAAACCCGTGGAGGGTGAAAAAACATAACAATAGGGTTTACCTGCCAGCCATTTTGTTCCTCGTATTTACGATCGCAGTAAAACTGTAATTGCAGCAGATCAAACGGGCCGACTGACTGACTTAACTGTACAACACATTGGAAGTACTTTTTATGCAGTCGACCATAATAAATCAAACAAAAATGAACTTACAATTTATGTAGATAAGGTATACAATATTAGTAATGAAGTGAATAATATTCTGGGTTTTATAGATGCAACAGAAGAAACCTTTATTCAATTTTCTACTTTAAAACCTACACACTAAGATATATGAAATCAAAATAGTCATTTTCGCGACTTAACTCGTCGATGTCAATGCAGATTTAGAATCGCATCGACAAATCTAATTTGAAATCTTATTTGAGTGTTGATAAAGTTGATTATAGTATGATTGATGGACAGGAGAAGTTTAAAGGTATGTCATTCGATTTTCTTAACAATTTTAAATATTTAAAGACATCGTTTAAGTTAGACGTACGGCATGCATTAGGAAATAATGTGTCTGATTCAGAGTTGATTATAGGGGCGTCGACGTATTCAAGAAACTTTTTGCACTCACGAACAGCGGAGCGTATTTTGTTAACAATAGCATCAATGATGTTTTTTTGTACAAAAACTTTATTTATGAGGTGAACTAAAAAGCTTGTTGCATTGTAGGTGTAACCTACAAATAGTTTAATCATTGGTTTATTTAGGTTGTCGATGTTTTTGTTGAATTCTCATAGTCGAGTTTTTAGGTTAAATTTATTATGTGATTTGAATGTTGACGGGACAATTACTTTTTATTACATAAAATGTTGGCCTATTAGACCTGTTAAGAAACCGTCGTACCGTTGGGTACAGGCCTCCTCTCAAACTGAGAGAGTTTAGGCCTTAGTCCACCACGCTGTTCCAGTGCGGGTAGGCAAACTTCACACACCTTCGTGAAACTCTTAGGCATGCAGGTTTCCTCACGATGTTTTCCTTCACCGTTGGACGTGGAACTAAATATTCATCTTTTGTCACTTGTGCGTTTAGGAACACAAAAATTACTGGCAGTAATATCGGTCAAGCTGATACAATATATGTGAGACTAAGGCAAATACCTTTAAACTCCAGAAATACTTGTCCCATACCGGAATCAACTTCACAATCGTTATCGCAGGTGAATAAAAATTCATCTGCGATTCATTTTTCATTTAAAAACTTAGCCCCAGACCAGGAATTATTTCTAACAAATGGAATTATTAACTCGTCCATTAATTCAATGACTTTCGGTACTTTTAAACATTAATTAAGACTTAACTGCAAAAACTCTAGTTACCATTTCATAAGGTACTCTGATTGCTACGGAACTGCTGTGTTCTTAGCGATCACGATGGTGATCGTTTATGGTAATTTTTGAATCATCTCCGTAGTTTGGAAGCAACGTTACGATGCTGATCCCACTTTAAAAGGTTTATGAACGGCTTGATAAGTTCCAACAGCAGGTGGCTTATTACTTTCACCAATTCGCTCTAGGTCTGCCTGATGAACTAAGTTTATGAGACCTTGATTCATGAGAAATGCCCTTTGCCCAGCTACGGGACAGTACTATAGACAGATTTTCTATTACCTCGTGATTTTGATTTCAGAACGTTTACATCCATATAACAAGATAATTTATTATATTATCTATTAAAACTTCGAAGATCGTGGTCACACCTTTTTAACGACCCATAATTAAATTCGGTGACATCACTCAATAGACACGTTAACTAAATGTCATAAAATCGTCACGAGTACCAGTGACAGACTTAATTTATCGTATCTTCGTTAATACGATGTCATTGACTGCTATAAAATAAATAGCTTAGAATTGATCCTTACCCCTAATACGTGTTATCACAAGATAAAGAAGTATACATAGAAGATATCAGAACACCAGAAAATATGTACCTCTCAGGTCAA
This sequence comes from Phalera bucephala, assembly GCA_905147815.2. Lineage (NCBI taxonomy): Eukaryota > Metazoa > Arthropoda > Insecta > Lepidoptera > Notodontidae > Phalera > Phalera bucephala. The sequence goes on along the minus strand of LR990632.1, from coordinate 9,927,286 downwards.
TCTTAAAATGGACCAAGTCTAGATTTTCCATCAAAAAAATTATCAGTATCAGTTCAGAGTCTGGAAGTGCGCGAGCTAAATAGTATTAGGCTCGTCCCCTATTACATTTTGGCTTGAACTTATCGGTGAAAAGTACTCATCTGCCACTTATGCTTGAAGAATATAGTCGTGACGGTGTTCATCGGTGTTCAGGATAGGAAAAAATCTGCGATATACTCGTATGTCCCAAAACATTCTATTTCAGTATTTTTCCAACCCCATAAACGAGGGAACCAAGTAGTATAATTATGTCAGTATAATTTTGTAGATTTAATTTAGACTCACCTGATATACCTTTCTAAATTGTTATCACATACTCCACAACATAATCATGTAGAGAGGAGTTACGCTCGACAGTTATCAACCAGGCTATCCATAACTTATGGGGGTCAATAATGTTATGTTAAAATTGGAAAATATGTGAATTCACACCATTTCACACAAATATAATGAGGACAACATGTAACAAGAACAGGATGTGTAACAAGGACTGTCCAAAAATAATAAAATTCTTGTAATGTAATTTTTGAACAGTCCCGGTGCCTGACGAGCTTGGGGTATTGCTGCTTTGTAGACCCAATCTGACCACTGTCTTTGAGGTTCTGGTTTCGTCATGCTCACTATAATGTCTTTGCATGCAGTGTCTGTCTGGCGCAGGTCACTCACTTCCCTCCAATATGGTCGAGGGGAGTAATGGCTGTTCCAGCAGTCTTACTCGTGAACGGGTGCTGCATGTGAGGACTGATCCATCTAGAATTCTTTAGACACTCTTTATGAATAACATCATTAGTTCATATCTCGGTCGTACGGCATCACACTGGAGCTAGATCGTAAACTATTTAAACTGTTAAATTGTAACCTAAGCGTTGTACCCACACAATATAATTTAAAAAAATAAAAATGAAAAAAGTGAAAGAATGAAATTAAAAAAGACAAGCCCGCTGAGTTTCTTCGCCGGATCTTCTCAGTGGAGGGCGCGTTCCGATCCGGTGGTAGATTAGTAGTTAAATTAGATTTAAAAAAATGTAAATTAACTATTTGTAAGCTTATCGCTTTGTGATCACGAGGTTCTGGGTTGAAATCCTAGGTCGGACATATGTAGTTTTTCTAACGAAAAATTCCCAGTATGAGTCCGGAGTCTGGAATTGTGCCCGGTATATGGCAATAGGCTCGCCCCCTATTACATGGGACCTAACATCGTCGGCGAAACATGGGTGTACTCAGTACACCTCTGCCACCCCCTCTGGGGTATATAGGCGTGACGGTGTGTGTAAGCTTATACAAAATCAATTATTTGAGTTAGTCCTCAGTTAAGTCCACATAGAAACACGCGAAATTTATATCACATATGTCACCTTAATTTGATTCCAACATGGACACAACTTTACACCCATTCATTATTAACCGCCAACCATCAATATACGCAAGAGTTCTACGACATTTCCAAGGTTTAGCTCAATAGCTTGCAACAAGCATAGCTCAATTGTCCCGATTGTTTTCAATCTACGTTAAAAGTTATGTGGATTGTTTTGCACTATTATTTCATTAGGATCTATGATCGCTGAGATGTGGAGGCGTAGATTTATGAGAATAGTATTGTATAAGTACCTAAAACATAGACGAGGTATTTTCTAGACCTCTAGGTCAGCCTATACTATCCCATCGCTTGGCAAATGACATTCCGCATTCAATGAAGATAAATTCAATCAACTCGAACACAACGGAATGATTTTAAGTATTTCGAAAGTTTCTGTCCCCCTTCCAGATATATCTGGGTCTGTACGATTGTCAAGATAAATCCAACGCACAGTAATAACCACGAGATGTTCATATTGAGTAGTCCGAAATGATCCTGCCACCTTCCGGCTCCGTTATCAGATCAGCTCCTCAGCCCCACCGTTTTATTAATAAAAATAAATAAACACCATCACGCCTATATTCCCCAAGCGGGGGTGGCAGAGGTGTACTGTGTACACCCACTTTTCGCCGACGATGTTAGGCCCCATGTAATAGGGGGCGGCCTATTGCCATAAACCGGGCAGACTGATACTGGCAATTTTCCTATAGAAAAACTATGTCTGTCCGACTTAGGATTTGAACCCAGGACCTCGTGATCGTAAACCGCACCATTCGCTACTAGACCAACGAGGCAGTCATGGCGACCATTTTATTGTATTAGAAATTGCATTCAAGTTACATATGCATGCCAAACTTCAGCTCGATATCCGACAGCGGTATCCAACCCGCAAGTGTATGAAATATGGATCAAAAATTTAAACCGGAAATACAGACAGACAGAAGTCATGAATATAATTTATATCATTAAAGCAGACACTTCGAGTTAATACAATTTTACATACTTTATTATATGTTTATATTTTAATTAAATTTCATGAATATCCAAAACAATTATTATATTTTCTTAAGGATTATACGTTCTTGGATTATTGCTAGTGATATTTGCATTCCTAAAGGCAAAATATGACTTACGACCAATGTAATTTTAACATCCACTGTTGCCCATTTCCGCAAATAAACTGATTTGATTTGGAAAGGTGTGTCAACGGTAAGATTGCCTCTAATAAACTCTTGTACACTTTATAGCAGTAAATACAGTATTTCTCAACAATAACTCTATCAATTAACGACCAAAACACCGTTATTTGTATTGTTTAGCTCAATTATTTAATTAGCAGTTTGTAACAAAGGAATCTCTGAACACAAAGAAAACATTATTTATGAGAATCTAGAACAAAGATAACTGTAAGGTACCATTATGATAGATTTCTTAAAAAGTCATAAACACCGTCATGTCTATATTCTTTACGTGGAACTGGAAGCGGTGTACTTTCCACACTCTCATTTCGCCGATAATATTAAGTACTAATGTAAAAGAGACAAGCCCTTCCAGATTCTGGATTACAACAGAATTTTTCATCGGAAAAATCACATTTTCGTAAACCGGATTGCAAATGCAAATTCACATCGTAAGAAACTACCGAAAGCTTAGTTTTTTATAGGCACTATGACAAGTAGAGTTGTCTATAGTTTATTCCATTTAAATCACCTGGATAATCAAATGTGACTAATCAGTGTCCAATTATCACCCAGTGTAAATCACCTAGGTTAAATCTCCAACAGGCCAATCCACAATAGTATACCACTTGCATACCATGAAACCGGTGTAAAGATGAGAAAGGGTATGCTACGGTTGGTCGGGCATCTAGAAAGAATGCCCGAAGAAATAATGACAAAACAGATATAAAATGCGAAAGAAAAAAACGTAGATTATCTTATCATGACCATACCATGTTTTATAAAAATAGGAAGTCAAGAGTTTCCAGAACCTGTCTGTAAGGTCTGATCTGTAAGTAAAGAACCTGTTGGAAATCTGTACAGTCTATCTACCCTAAGGAATTTGGCGTAGTATATAAATAGAATATTGTACTTCTTTTTTCACAAACTACTCTCAATCATCCTCCACGAACGACCTTCAAACTCGCTGACTTAATGTACCAAAACAACAGAAGGAAAGAACCATTTCTCTATGTACAGACAGGTCGCGCCAAGTAAACAAGGGAATAAAGAGAAAATCTCTATGAATAAAATAAAAATAGCAAAAGATGATATCGTCAGATCGAGCTGAGCATGGCATATGCCGACTTATTATGAACATAATAACAGGAACGTATTAAGTTTGGGTGTAGACGTGCATGCTAATAGATCAGGCTCAAAAATAATACTTAGCGGGTTCTTAGATTTACGCGAATATTACACATGAAATAAAACTATTTTACGGATTTTATCGCGGTTTATTTTTTATTTTTAATTCCCGACGTTTCGAGTGCTCAAGACACCGTGAGCTCATTCTGCGTAGATCGGACCAACAACAACAAAAATAATTAAGAAGTTTGAGGGTACCCCGGAACAACTATGCCTTTTGGACGCCTAACACCTCAGTCCCTCCCGTGGCCATGGGTGCTGCAAAGCACTCGAAACGTCGGGAACTAAAAATAAAAAATAAACCGCGATAAAATCCGTAAAATAGTTTTATTTCAATACTTAGCGGACTAAAAAACAAAATAAATTCCCTAGATATCTACATGGTAAGCGGTATACATTTTATTATGCCTCGTCCCTGTAAAATGAGGCTTACAATATGTGTGAGTCTGTTGGCGGAACACATAATTGATTAATCCAAAATTTTCATCAGTATTGGAAAAATACATTGGACAACTAGAAATTTATCCTGCAAAGTGTGTCCCGTATGATCTGTTTCACTCAGTGTGATGTCAAATTGTAAGCTAAACTATGATCAATATTTAATTTAAATCTTAATAAAAACTGATTTGTTACTTTCTAATAGTGCTACATCACTCCCACAGCCAGGTCAATTTCTCTCAAATGTGAGAGAGATTATCCACTCCACCACGCAGTGTGCGAACCAAGTGCGGGTTAGTCGAGACACGAACCTGCCTGATCAAGCCGTCTATAAAGCTTCCAACAAAACAACTATCACACGAAATAGTAACCAGAATTATCAGCTTAACGTGCCTTAAACGCTCGACTTATGCTACGAACCACCCATCTCAGACTGACCGAGCCGAGCATTGCTAATTAACAGCTGATGCTTACTGATCGCTAAGCAGACCGCCGTTACACATCCCTACGAGCTTATCTATTGGACTAGACCATTGCACGATGGTTTTTGTGTACAGAGCATTTAAATGGGTATTATTTGGTCCTTATTCCAGGCAGAACAAAATTGCCGGCCCAGGCGCCTCTATAATATTCTCAGCTCTACGGACCAATGTCTTAAAGGCATTTATAGATTATTCATTTGTATCTCCTCGTATCGATTCTTTTATGTTATTGTTCTGTCCTCCCGTCTGTGATATCAAATGTAATTGGCAGTTATACCGTAACAAACATACATTCGCAGCTAGAATCACCCTAACGCAGGGTATTTTCATGGAAGAGACAGTTTGTCGACCGCAAAGTTAAAGTTGTGAATTTGGGTAAGTTTTTCTTCTTACGATTGATGTAGTTTTGCTTTAGGTATGTTATTGTGATGATAGGTTAAGATGTTTTAGATAATCAAGGTACTTTACGTCTAGGTACTGTAAGTTCTATCTATCTATATCATCACGCCAGATCCCATGCGGGGTAGGCAGAGAGTACAACAGGGTTTGTAGTAAGTTGTTATGTAATTTACGCACATACTTCATATATCGACCGTAATGCATCATACAGTCATACCTACTGTAGATAATAAAACTGTAACCCAGCCGAATCTGTACATTGAATATTATTTTAAAAATGTTAATTTTGCTACACTTCCTCATCGATATAATAATAATTATTTATTTCGGATACTTGATCCATAATTTTAGGGTTAGTAATACATTTATTTATATTAATGTTAGTATATTTTACATAAAAAATACAAATAAAAAATAATAATAAACAATAAATAAAAATTACTTTAACGTCAAAAACACCCCGATGCCCAAGGTGCTAGATTATTTGACTACATGTAGTCGTATCCAGCGCTCGAGCATCGGCCTGTCCCAACACTCAGCTAATGCTCTCAGGATGCCATTAGTACTGCCACGCACGCGCTGCATCATGATTGCACATCGCTTTCGCATGATCGTACTATAATAGAGGTCGAAATTTATTTTCGGGATTATTGCCTGTCTGTCTGTCTTTCTGTCTATCTTTCTTTCTGTCTGTCTCTTTGTGTTTCAAACACGCAAAAACAACGAAACGGATTTCAATGAAATTTGGTATGGTAATAACTTAAAGAATAAATACTTTTTATACCGGAATAAAGAATCAATCCGGGATAGTAGCGGGATAAACCATAAAACTTTTTTATTTTTATTATTGTTAGTGTCAATCTGATGTTACGTTGAAATGTGTGATTTTGCCTACACAAGTATTCCTCCATATACTCATATTGGACTCAGTTTCGTCTCTTCACCAGAAACTCTTCGGAGGTTAAAAGCTCTGACTTGAAATTGAGTATACACGTTTTATTTTAACACTCAAACAAGATTTCGTGCATGAACCGATGATGCATTAAGATTTTCTCTTCTAGAGAGAACACTTTAACGATAAATGACCCAAAAACGAAACTTAATTAACTTTAATTTTTTTAAATATATTTAAACATGATTTTGATCATGAACATGAACTGTATATTCTTACGAGAAGACTGTACGCTGTCCAATATTATTACGCAAGATTACGATCTTTGGCAGGGTAGGTAGAAAAGGTCTGGAAGAGGATGTTCGGATCAAGTCTTCGCACTCCGCAACATCGTAGAGAAGCATCTGGCAGTGGGGCGGAAGGTTTTCTGCGGTTTTGTAGATCTGGAGAAGGCATTTGACAGAGTTGTGCGAAAGAGACTTTGGGACATTTTGCCAGAGTATGGTATAGATGGCACTCTGTTGCGAGCCGTCCAGTCCACTTATGTGGACTGCAAGGCATGCGTACGGGTGGGTGGTAACAGGTCACCCTGGTTTGACGTTAAAATCGGCGTCAAGCAGGGTTGCGTGTTGTCCGCTAGACTGTTTATAATATATCTGGACTAAAGTCTTCAAAGACTGAAAGCGATGAATGAAGGTGTACAAATGGGTGACTTAGTGGTAAACCATCTACTTTATGCAGATGACGCGGTTTTAATAGCGCCAACAGCCATCTGCAAACACTAGTCACAGTTATGAAAGACGACTGCATGATCAATGGCTTACACTTGAATGTGAAGAAAACCAAGATTATGGTTTTTGAAAGGGAAGAAACCAGAACGAATGTAAGGATTGTGGTTGGTAACGATGTGCTGGAGCAAGTGAATGAGATTGTATATCTTGGATGCGCCTTCAGTAAGGATGGGAAATACACCGCTGGCATAGAGAGAAGAGTGAGTGCAGGGAACAGAGTGAATGATGCGATGGGAAAGCTACTCGGGAGCCGGCACTTAAGCCATAAGGCGCAGCTGGCCATACATAACGGAGTTCTTGTCCCAACGCTGTTATATGGTAGCGAGAGCTGGGTATGTAAGAAGGAGAATGAAAGTAGGATAAATGCGGTAGAAATGCGAGCTCTGCGGAAGATGTGCGGAGTGAAGCTGACCGACCGCATTAGCAACAGCATAGTAAGACAGCGAGTAGGTATGAAAGATAGTATCGGTGTAAAGATGAGAAAGGGCATGCTCCGTTGGTTCGGGCATATAGAAATAATGCCAGAGGAAAGAATGACAAAACAGATATACAATGTGAAAGTGGAAGGATGCAGGTACCGGGGAAGACCTAGACTATCTTACCACGACCAAATAAACCGAGTCTTATCTGATGGAAAAGTCAAGAGTCTCCGTAACCGGCGAGCGTGTATGAGACGAACTATGAGAGTCGAGGAAGCTAGAGAGGTATGTAAGGAAAGAACCTGTTGGAACTCTGTACTCTCTGCCTACCCCGCAAGGGATCTGGCGTGAGGTTATAGATAGATAGATAGAGGTAGAAAAGGTTTGAATCAGCCAATTTACCAATAATTTTATAGTTAATAGGTAAGCTGGTAATCCTTCTCAAAAAGAAAGTACCCAGGTGTACTAAGGTACAGTGCTCATCAACGAGATTAGTCACTATGACGTCATTTCAGTTGATCACTGTAGATAGCCAATATGAAAATGCTTGTTTGACAGCTAATTTTTCATCAATTTGCTTAGTGATCATCACTCTTGGGATACACAATAGCCCTGCAGATCGGAATAGAAAATAATTTAAAATAGAATTGATCGCCTAGGGGATCAACACTAGGGGACCTCATAGGAATAACCCATTTTTTCGTTTCTATTAGCGTTAACGACTGTAAAAATTCCACTTAGATACGGGTTGTTCCCAGAATTCCAAAATTTTATTCCCACCACTTCTATCACTTATATTATTACAAATTTTATTTAACTTGCAATGTTCGTATGTCTGTCTTTCCGGTTCAAATCTTGTGATCCATTTTTCAAGCACTTGCACGGGTATCCGATCGAGCTGAAATTTAGCATACGTATGTAAGTTCGGCGACAATGCTATGGTACCATATTATTATATGGTACCATGGAAAGTCGGAAGTACGTAACCCTTCCATTTTTAAGCTTGTTAGATTAGTAATTATACTACTCTTGGAATATCAGTGTACCCCCAAGGCCGGTCCGTGCAGCAGGCTATAAATACGGTCGACGAGCTGTCAACGGTTGGCACTTTTTCACTGGCGTTCGGATGCGATGGACGTTTCTTAGAAGACTTTTAGTTCAAATAATTATTGTGTTATTATAATTAGTGTCTTTATATTAATAAATATCTATTAGGTTAAGTAGATCGTTATTTTTTTTAATCAATTCCGCGCGTGATTTGCGAGACTAAGTACTATACAACCAGATAGTGTTCAGGGTCTGATGGTGAAGCCGAAAGACGGGCAATGGACCACCCAACTACTCAATATAACCCCGCCGTGTTTGGGCTCATTGGATTTGTCTTGACGAGTACTTTAGACCCGGATGGTGTCCAGGGTATCACGATGGAGCCAATAAGAAGCCATAGGAATTTCTAGACTAAGCAAGATATCTTGATTGTGTTTTTCTATAAAAGCTTAAAAAGGAATATTAAAATTAATAAAAATAAAGACTGCCTCGTTGGTCTAGTGGCAAAGCGCATCGCTTTGAGATCACGAGGTCCTGGGTTCAAATCCTAGGTCGGACAAGTGTAGTTTTTCTAACGAAAACATCCCAGTACGAGTCCGGAGTCTGACATTGTGCCCGGTATATGGCAATAGGCTCGCCCCCTATTACATGGGACCTAACATCGTCGGCGAAACGTGGGTGTACACAATACACCTCTGCCATCCCCGCTTGGGAAATATAGGCGTGACATTGTTTTTTTTTAATTAATAGTTCCCACAACATCCAAAGAACATGCAGTAAAGAAAACATGAATAGGGGAGACGGTGCAATGTTGATAACTAGATCGAAATTACTAGGTATATTTGGATTAAGTGGATTAAGTAGCCATTCTTCATAGTATACGTAATTCATCTCTTCTAATAATCGCCAGTGGATATTAACGTTTAAAATAATTATTGTTGAAATCTTGATTTCGTGCTTGTTTTAATAAATACACATAAACTTGCTTATCAAATAATTCTCCTCCTAGAAGATTTCCATAATTCCTGGAGAATTCCTCATTAAAGATTTCCTTTATAAAAACATCTTTTTTCTAGCTGACCATACTGCAAACATTAATAGTCGTGAGAAAGAAAATATATTCTTATGAAAGTCGCAAGAATACTCATGAAGGAATAATTTTTCGAAAACAATGGGTTTTGGAAGAATGGGAATAACCTTAGCTGCAGGCTCCGCTTTTTGCTTAGAAGAGGGATAATATAGGCTGATTTCTGATCCTGTTGTGTTAATAAATATATATTTTTTTTATCTTTTTCTCTCTAAGCAGTGATAGCATATGCGATTTTGAAAGCATATGCGTATTAAAAGTTAACTATAGCTTGCTTTAACAGTGAAGGAAAACATCGTGAGGAAACCTGCATGCCTAAGAGTTTCTCGAAGGTGTGTAAAGTTCGCCAACCCGCACTGGGCCAGCGTGGTGGACTATGGCCTAAGCCCTCTCAATTTGAGAGGAGGCCCGTGCCCAACGGTGGGACAGTTTCTTATGTGGCCAGCCCATTGCCACTTCAGCATGCTAATCCTGAGGGCTATGTCGGTGACCTTGGTTCTTCTACGAATCTCCTCATTCCTGATTCGATCACGTAGAGAAACTTTGAGCTTTTTTATGAGACCTATTGTAAGAGACCACGTCTCTGATCCATATGTCATCACTGGTAACACACATTGACTAAAAACTTTAGTCTTTAGGCACTGAGGTATTTTGGATGAGAAGATGTTGCGCAAGATGATGTACCGCGTGGTTCCCGGCTTAGAATTGGACCAACCCATCTCATCTCATTGGGTGTCGTACAAGGCGACTAAGAGACAACTAGGGAACGGGCAGCAGCGTTCTCCTAGATACTTCCACGACCACTGAACTGCGCTCGCCAACCCGCCTGCCAAGCGTGGCGAGTATGGCAAACCCCCCAATTTATTTAAATGGAAGAAAAGGATAAAACCAGGCCCCTAGTCCCCGGCGGTCCTGTTCGTCCTGGCCACGGTAGCAGCTATGGTAACGACAGGACAAGGGGTGCTAAGAATCTCCGGCAGAGATTCGGCTACCACCAACTACGAAAATTGGCCCTGGTGACATACAACGCACGCACGTTAAGGACAGATGAGAAGCTTTTTGAGCTGGAAGAAGAGATAAACAAGTTGCGGTGGAATATTGTTGGTTTATCGGAGGTCCGAAGAAAGGGCGAGGACACGATAACCTTAAAATCCGGCAACTTGTTTTACTACCGGGAGGGCGAACAGCAGTCCCAAGGTGGTGTCGGATTTATCGTCCACAAGTCACTCATAGACAACGTTGTGTCCATCACTAGTGTGTCAAGCAGGGTAGCGTACCTGATACTCAGAATATCCAAAAGATATCCGCTGAAGGTCATACAGGTCTACGCACCGACCTCGGCATACTCAGATGATGACGTCGAAGTAATGTATGAGGACATTAGTAGAGCCATACATACTTCCAAAGCACACTTTACAGTGGTTATGGGTGACTTCAATGCGCGGCTGGGCAAACAGGGCGATGATGAATTGAGAGTGGGGCAATTTGGATATGGGCAACGCAACCCCAGGGGTCAGAGGCTGGCCGAATATCTGGAGAAGGAGGGACTCTTTATGATGAACTCTTTCTTCCGGAAGCCGCCTCATAGGAAATGAGCCTGGATGAGCCCTGATGGTTCCACAAAAAATGAGATAGACTTCATCATGAGCACCAAGCGACAAATATTTAATGATGTATCTGTGATTCACAGGGTAAAAACCGGCAGTGATCACCGAATGGTCAGAGGCACATTAAATATTAATGTCAAAATGGAAAGATCGCGTCTGATGAAGTCTACGCTCCGACCTTCTTATGCACATATCCAAAACCCCGAGAACTTTCAACTCGAATTGGCAAACCGCTTCGAATTGCTAGACAGCAGCGCATCAGTGGACGACATCAACAACAGGCTGGTAGAGACAAGTCGGGTCCAAGTATTTTAAGCCCTACCGTAAAAATAGACCTCAAAAACTATCCAACTACACCCGAAACCTCATGGCTGAGCGACGTTCCATGACGCTCCAAACCTCCGATGATGCTAAGTCCTATAGGCAGCTCAATGGACAGATACTGAAGTCCTTGCGTCACGATTTACGGTCCTTCAATACAAGGCGTATTGAGGAGACCATATCACAGAAGAAGGGCTCCAAAGTGTTCGCAAGAGACGCGTCTATTGGGCAAAGCCAGTTGACGAAGCTGAAGACGGAGGACGGAAACGTAACGTCGAATAGGTCAGAGTCGCTCAGGGAGATAGAGAGGTTCTATGGGCAGTTGTACACCTCAGTAGCTGAACCTGTTGTTGACTTGGTAAAAGACCCAAGAGCCAAGCTAACCCGACACTACACTGAAGATATCCCGGACATCAGCCTGTACGAGATTAGGATGGCTCTCAAACAACTCAAAAATAACAAAGCGCCAGGCGAAGACGGAATCACCGCAGAGCTTCTGAAAGCGGGCGGAACGACGGTACTTAAAGTCCTTCAGAGGCTGTTTAATTCCGTCTTGCTCGAAGAGAAAACGCCGGAAGCATGGAACAGGGGTGTGGTGGTACTGTTTTTCAAGAAAGGTGATAACACTTTACTGAAGAATTATAGGCCCATCACACTGCTGAGCCATGTTTATAAGTTGTTTTCGAGAGTCATCACGAATCGTCTCGAACGCAGGCTTGATGACTTCCAGCCTCCCGAACAAGCCGGTTTCCGGAAAGGCTTTAGTACCATAGACCACATACATACGCTGCGGCAGATTATACACCGATTATCGCTGCGGCAGATTATAGAATACCGAGGAGTATAATCGGCCACTATGCTTGGCGTTTGTGGACTATGAGAAAGCCTTCGATTCGATCGAGACTTGGGCGGTTCTTAGATCTCTCCAGCGATGCCGCATTGACTATCGGTACATCGCAGTGTTGAAGTGCTTGTATAATAACGCCACCATGTCAGTCCGAGTACAGGGGCAGTGCACGAAGGCGATCCCCATAAAAAGAGGAGTAAGGCAGGGAGACGTCATTTCTCCGAAACTGTTTACGGCCACCTTAGAGGATGCCTTCAAGCTCTTGGAATGGCAAGGACTTGGCATCAACATCAATGGCGAATACATCACTCACCTTCGATTTGCCGACGACATTGTGGTCGTGGCGGAGTCGCTGGAAGATCTAGGACGAATGCTCGATGACCTCAACAGAGTATCTCAACAAGTGGGTCTTAAAATGAACATGGACAAAACGAAAATAATGTCTAACGTCCATGTCCTACCCACCGCACTCACCGTTGGGAACTCTACTCTTGAAATTGTCGACGAATACATTTACCTGGGACAGGTAGTCCGGTTAGGTAGGTCCAACTTTGAGAGAGAGGTCAATCGACGAATCTAACTCGGCTGGGCAGCGTTCGGGAAACTGCGCAACATCTTCTCATCCAAAATATCTCAGTGCCTTAAGACTAAAGTTTTTAGTCAATGTGTGTTACCAGTGATGATATATGGATCAGAGACGTGGTCTCTTACAATAGGTCTCATAAAAAAGCTCAGAGTTGCTCAGCGAGCTATGGAGAGAGCTATGCTCGGCGTTTCTCTACGCGATCGAATCAGGAATGAGGAGATTCGTAGAAGAACCAAGGTCACCGACATAGCCGTTAAGATTAGCAAGCTGAAGTGGCAATGGGCGGGCCACATAGCGCGTAGATCGGACGGGCGTTGGGGCAGAAAGATTCTAGAGTGGAGACCACGTATTGGCAAGCGCAGCGTGGGACGACCGCCTGCCAGATGGACCGACGATCTTGTGAAAATCGCAGGAAGTCATTGGATGCAGGTGGCATCGGACCGGTTACGCTGGAAAGCGATTGGGGAGGCCTATGTTCAGCAGTGGACAAGTATAGGCTGAGATGATGATGATGAATTAGTTTAAAAATAACTTTGTATAAAATTTTAATAAGCGCATTTCTAATTAAACAAACATTACATTCAGCAAACGCGTATCAGAATGTTTAGTCTGTTCTCGGAAACATAAGAACTAAACAAATCACTTGTGGTGTAGAATAACATTTGTGGTATCAATCATTACTGGAGTTGTTTATAAATTTCGACAGTTTGGAGGGTAAGTCCCTCGGCACAATAGATTGAGCTGACGCGGGTTTGAATCCTATTTATCTCATACATATTTGCATGGATTACAAAAATAAAATAACTAGTTATAACCTACTAAAATTGTGTATTTACGTTACATTTTTCTGTATATTTTAATAATTTTCGTTTTACTTTCTTTCCTTTTTTGATTGTGTTTAGCTGTGAGTATATTATATAATCACAGATAACTTGTTATGACAACCCATTATATGTATATGAAGCACGGTGCCCAAGATAAAGGCTTAGCCTAGTTTGGGACCGACGGTAACCTCATTTGTATGTATTTTTATTGGCAAATAAAGAATTTATCATTATTTGTCTCTGTTTAAAAGGCACCCTACTCTAGGAATTTCTGCGGCCTTTACAAACATGACATTTACTTTAATGTAGGTAGATAAACACCCAGACCAATACATTTGTGGGCCACACAAAGATTTATACCGTGCGGGGATCGAATCAGGGAGCGGAACAGCATACATCTTATAATTATTTTTTTTCATTTATTTTGGCATCAAACAGTCATACACAATGAATGTGTAAACATGCATATTTTTTACATAATAGACCTTACAGTGCCTAAAAGAAATTTAGATAAAAAAACAAACCAATTATTGGACCTTACATGCCAAAACGTATACCAAACAAATTTAGGTTTTAAACAACAAATAATTGCATACAAACAAGTGAGTGCACATAATATAATATTACATTGTGTTACATATCTGTAAGTGCATTTGTCGACAGAACTTACTTATTTAACAATGTATGACTTAATTTGTTTTTTAACGAATTGAGAGACATGTTAAAAAGATCGACATTAGAGAATTCCCTGTTATATATATTGGTGGAACGATATAGAAAGGAGTTGCGTGTATAAGTTTTGTGCCGTCGCGGGGGTACAAAAAGTGGTAATGTACGTGAGGGGCACACTGGTAAACGAGCAAACATGGTTTCAAACATTTTACGTCTTTCATAGAGGCTCAGTAATTTATGTCTAGACAAGGCAGCGCTGTATGAGTCATCTACAGTGTCACTGCGATAATTAAGCGATTTTAAGAACTTATGCTGAATTTTTTCAATTCGGTTGATGTGTATTTGATAACACGGGCTCCATACTGAACTGCAGAAATCTAAGATCGAACGGACAAATGAGAAATAAAGAATTTTGAGTGTTGTAGTTTTACTGAAAGGCTTACTGATCTATCTATCTATCTATCTTAAAACCAAGTCATAGCAAATATTAACTGAGTTTATGTCTAAAGTTGAACACGGATTGTGATTATCGGGATTCACATTTCGGGAATTAGAAGGTATGAATACGGAATAAAAATGTGCGTTAAAAGCATTGCAAATCTCATCGCCCCTTGATAAATCCTTACCTTTGTATAACATCATTTGCGGAATATCGCTATTTGCTTTTTTGGATTTTACAAATGACCAGAAAGATTTTGGATTTATTTCAGTGTTATTTTCAGAAAATTCAATAAAACTTTTATAACAATCTTGGGTCATTTTCTTAAATCTGTTTCTTAAAGTTGAGTATATTTGATAATCGTTAAAATTCCCATATTGCTTCAATTTTTTGTGATATTTACACTTTTCTTTGGATAATTTTCTAAGCGGTTTTGTATACCAGGGAGGAAATTTATGTTTTACACTTAAATTATACATCGGTACATATTTATTTACTACATTATCAAGAATATTATACAAATAGTCATAGATTCGACATTTTTCATAGTGCTAAACTCATTCTCCCATTTACCTGATTTTAAAGTGTGTTTAATAGATTTATAATCTGCTTTATGGAATTGTTTTTTAAGATGTTACGAGGTTTGAGGGGAGATGAGAAAGCGATCTTGAAGTCGATTTCTAAAGCTTTATGATGCGGATCTTGCCATACTAGTGGATGTTCGGCTGAGGAGACATGACAATGATTATTACTAAAAATTAAATTAAGAAGTCTACCATTTGCGTTGAATTGACCATTTTGCTGTGACAATAAAGATAAATTGATAAAATCGGCTGTTAGACAGGCCAAGATGTTATTATTTGTTTGTATGTCCATGTAATTCAAGTTATCATTGTAAAACCAATGAGCATTGGTAACATAATATATATATAATAATATAAGCCCTGTTAAGAAACTGTCTCACGTGCCCAACACGAGCCTCCTCTCAAACTGAGAGGGTTTAGACCATAGTCCGCCACGCTGGCCCAGAGCGGGTTGTCAAAATTCACACACCTTCAAGAAACTCTTGGATGTGCAGGTTTCCTCACGATGTTTTCCTTCACTTAAAGCAAGTGATAGTTAACTTTTAATACTCATATGCTTTCGAAAAGACAGAGATGACCCGAGACCTCTGACTCTGCAGTCCAACGGTCTAACCAGGCTATCACTGCTTAGAGAGAAAAAGATAAAATAAAAATTATATTTTTAACACAACACGATCAGAAATCAGCCTATGGTTTCCAAAAAAATATTCCTTCATGAGTATTCTTGCGATTTTCATAAGAATATATTTTCTTTCCCGACGACATCCATGATTAAGGTTTGAAGTGATAGTTAATTTTTAACACGCACATGTCTTCGAAAAGATAGAGGTTTGTGCCTGGCTTTGAACCCGAGACCTCTGACTTTGCAGTGCAACGGTCTAACCACTAGGCTATCACTACTTTATCTTAACCACTTAAAAAAGCAGTTGTCATAAGAAATTCATGTTTATAAACGCACCCACGAATCAGGGTTAATTCTTAATGTAGGGCAACCACCAAAAGCTGTTAATTCATTTAAATATCATGATTCAAAACTTACAGTTTATAAAATTAACGTTCCTAAATAAAATAAACTGTGAAATTCCGACAAGTTTCCATCAGACATTTACTATGGCGATAAATTAACTTGGTTTTATAATTATAAACACCAAAGATTTACTCTAAGAATGCTGTACGTAAGTAATAGCACAGACCAGTTTAAATAAATAAACACCGTCACGCCTATATTCCCCAAGCGGGGGTGGCAGAGGTGTACTGTGTACACCCATCTTTCGCTGACGATGTAAGGTCCCATGGGATAGGAGCCAAGCCTATTGTCATATACCGGGCACAATTCTAAACTCCGGACTGATACTGCATGACGGACGATTTAGCGGAGTGGTTAAGAGCTTAAGCCACTCCGCTCACTGTGTCTAATAGTCGCGGGTTCGATTCCCGCACGGGACAAATCTTTGTGTAATTCGCAATTATTTGTTCCGGTCTGGGTATTTGTGTAGGTAAATTTTCATGTTTGTAAACGCACCCATGACACGGAAATAAATCCTAGTGTCGGGCAATGTTTTTTTTTTAAATTCATTAGAAAAACTACATTTTTCCGGGCCTAAGATTTGAACCCAGGACCTCCTGATCGCAAATCACATTATTCTCCACTAGACCAACGAGGCAGTCAGGAACCAGTTTAATTAATAGAATGTCAATAGCCATATAACAGAGCCTTACCTGAAAATCCTGTATATATAGATGGCGCTAACTCGTAGCCGGCAAACTTTTTTTTTTTATTCTTATAATTTTATAGACTCGAAAGTTTGTGGGGATGGATGGTTATTCTTTCACGCAAAAACTATTGAACCGATTTTAAAAAAACCTTACAGTAATATAACTTATACATCAGAATAACACATCTGAACTTCCGTACTCTGAACTAATATTATAAATTCGAAAGTAACTCTGTCGGTCTGCTTGTCTGTCTGTTTGTCTGTTACCTTTTCACGCCCAAACTGCTAAACAGATTCGGATCAAATTCGGCATGGGCATAGATTCTAGAAAGGGGAAGAACGTAGGCTACATTTAGTTTTAAAAACTTAAGGGTGTGAAATAAATGCCCGAATATAACGCGTACGGAGTTACGGGTACAGCTAGGCTATAATTTTTAAAGATTAATTACAAAATTCACGCGTTTGCAGCCGCGAATAAGAGCTAGTATGTAATATATCGTAAAAAATATAAAAAAGATTAATAGATTTTATTTGACGATACCTTCATATGACAGATGGCGCGATGAAAACGATTTACGATATTTTGTTGAACATTGTGAGTCTATTCACTTATGCTGGTATATCTTTCAATTTCGTATCATGGATGCACGAACATCCAAATCGAAACAAATAATTGTAGGTCACAAAAGATAATCACCTCATAGGGATCGCTGCGTCAACTGACAGTCAGGAACCCATACCGCTGGCTTCTGCGATGCCCGAAGCCGGCCTGTTCTGTTAAACTCCGGGTAACACGACTAGATCAGCCATAGGGCTATGAAGAGAGCTATGCTCGGAGTTACCCGGTGGGGTCAAAAAGGAGCACCAAAGTTACCGACATATCACTCAGAATTACTAAACTTAGTGGCAGTGGGTGGGACACATCGCGCGCAGAATTGACGGCCGTTGAAGGGAAGGCAGATACTCTGCCTTCCCTATAGAGTTCCAACAGGTTATTTCCTTACAGATTTTCTCTGGTTCACTCTACTCTCATTTCCCCTTCACTTCCCCTTTAGATAAGATAATCTATTTGGTAATGGTAAGATAGTTTAGGCCTTCTCCGGTACCTACATCGTTCCAGTTTCACATTATATAACTGATTTGTCATTATTTCTTCCGATATTTTTTCTA
Source organism: Phalera bucephala (assembly GCA_905147815.2). Lineage (NCBI taxonomy): Eukaryota > Metazoa > Arthropoda > Insecta > Lepidoptera > Notodontidae > Phalera > Phalera bucephala. Next base: position 9,909,204 of record LR990632.1, on the reverse strand, counting down.
TATGTCTGAACCATGAGAGCACACTTTTTTTCTTCTTTACTCCGATACTTTTTTTCATACATTCTTTCTTTAGATAAATGACAAGTATTAATTTAAGTTTCTTTCATACTTTCACTATGGTAGTAAAGATTCATATTTGTGTATTCTCATCCAATGCATAATCTGATCATGCGGTAACTGCAACCACCTGACGCAACAGTAAGTGCGAAAACAAGTGAATTGTTTTCTTTAAAATTTAGTACAGCGATAAATTACGACGGGTTTTATAGTTATAAACATTATAATTGGTTGTAAAACGCTACAATATACAGTTTTTTGTTTACAAAAGCGCGTTTTATAAAGATAAATGGGTCTGGTGTTGGTGTTGGATTGATTGGAAAACAGGCTGATGATGGAATGCTGATACAAACCAGTATTTCGATAAATAAATAGTGAAGTAGTGAGGTGAATAACGGATCTATGTTTGATATCGATGTTTTTGACTTTGCGAGTATTTTGAATGAATGAATGAATGATTTATTTGTCATAACTTAGGTATGGAATTAGATCTTAATACTATGAACAGTCTCACTATGTTTCACCCTAAGGGTCTACAAAGGTTCATGTTAATAATAAAATGGAAACATTATTCGGTAAAAAACAATCAAGTAACACAGGTATACAAAGTGCATGCTAAGGGTATACAGAAATGCATTGTAATAATAAAATTAAATTAATACTTGGTTAAAAAGAAATGAAAATAATGCAATAATAAAATATTATGTCAACAACAGCAAATTATACTACATGTCATACTGTAACAAGTCATTATTTTCTCTTCACAGAAGTATATGTTTAGATTACAAAGGCTTTAAAAACAAATTAGTCTTTTGTACGAGATTAGATCAGATCTAGTCCATACTAGGTTAAACCTGGGATACCGTTTTACCTAATATAGCACCAGAGGTGTATGTTTTTCTAGAATATAATGGTTTTTACAAGAAGTTAGTGGCAGGTTTCTTACCGAAAGGCTAATTTTGGGTCTAAGTAAACTAGTGTCACAATTTTACCTAGTACGAATAGTAGTGCGAACTATTGTAGGCAGGTTTGTTAGAATTAGAATATAAGCAAGCCCATCTCCGCTCGAACCATAGTTAATAATTGAGGCAATTAAGAACTAAGGAATCATAATAACAACCAATTTTTAGGCTAGCAACACAGCCAATTTGACATAGGAAGATACCATTCATATATATAACATTGCACCCGTGTAAAGGCTGTAGAGCACTTATAATACCAACGTCTTCGTTAAATGTCGATAGTTATTTCTCTGCAACACTATTTCAAAAAATCAGTTCAACGTAAACGCGCTGCGTTTACATGTGCTGTATTATTATTTGTGGCATACAAGGCAAGACGGTGATGCCAGAATGAGGTAGTACCCCTAAATATGGTAGTGTTATACTTTACGCATTATTTTTTTTTTAGTCTCCCACGCTGATGTTTTTACTGTATAATAAAATTAAGACACTCTCTTGCAAAAGTAAAAAATAATATATCACAGAGACGCTGCAGTAACTTAATAAAACTAAATGAAACACGAACACTAAACACTTTTTTTCTTAAATGTTTCATTAAACTCTTCACGTTTTTCTTCTTTAAATATTTTATACAATCCGGTCAGTATGAGCAATGTGGTATTTTAAAAAAATAATGACAAAGGTTGGCTTTTAATGCTTTTCTATGTTAAATAATGCATTATCATCTATATTACAGCTATATTAAAAGCTTCAAAATCATTAGCTCATTGGTTTAAAAACGTTTGCAAAATTTCACAAGATTCGTTGACATGAATGCGGATGGATAAAAATGTTTTTAATTATTATTTTCAATTTAAATTTTTCCCTTAGTCCATTATATAGGTATTCGCAAATCTCTTATCCCCCCGGAAATATGACCATATTATAATTACGATGTAAAGATACTTGCTGAAAAAATCAAAATTGTTTGGGGAGTTTCATCATCAGAATTTGGTAACCCTAAATCTGTGTCGGCCGCAGATCACGACGCATCCTTGTCAGTGAGAACCGCGCCAGTTCACTTCGTCAATGATTGAATCACGATAGCTAGCAGTGTTTAAGCCATGTCTCTTCTAGTTATTCGAGTTATTGAGTGATTTGACTTTGTTATTTTTCATCTGCTTCTACTACGCTCCACGACTCCGTTTGCCTGATTTGTAGCCTAAACTTTGCATTCCAGGCTATCAGCCGTATTTCGTAAAATCCTTTTTAGGGTGCAAAATATTTTAAAGGTATCGTAATTGACTGTCTCGTTAGTCTAATGGTAAAGCGCATTGTTTTGTGATCACGAGGTCCTGGGTTCAAATCCTAGGTCGGACAAATGTAGTTTTTCTAACAAAAACTTTCCAGTCTGAGTCCGGAGTCTGGAATTGTGTCCAAAACACGGCAATAAGCTCGCCCCCTATTACATAGGACATAACATCGTTGGCCAAAAGTGGGTGTACTCAGTTCACCTGGCAGAGGTGTACTCCCCCGCTTGGGGAATATAGGAGTGACGGTGTCAATAACCGCTAAGAACCGCTTTGAAAACTAATATAATTAAATTTTTGGAATGATATTCTGAATGTTTAGCACAGGTCACTTCAAAGGTTGTTGATAATCGACCATACTTTTCGATACATAGATATTATGATTATAATTTAAGTAATATAATATTTATTCAACCAATTAATTAACTTACTGATAACCTCATCAAATTAATCTAACCAAAACCATGCAATAACATGCTAACCATATCCAACTCTACACTCCGAAATACACCTTATCCAACAATTATTTAAGCCCAAAACGCCACAAACTATTCCAAAAGAATAAAACGCTATTGAAAATTAAACTATTCCAAACTCAAACAATAACGGTTCAGTCGGCCATGTTTTTCCGATGACGTTTAGCCGCCATTTTGGATCGGGTTGCGTTCTGAAAGCGAACAAAGCCCATCGACTAGCACAATAGCACGGTAAAGTGATATGTTCCGAGCATGTAGGTAATTTGCGTAAGGCCACACATGTGGCTCTTCATTATGTATTGATCTTCAATAACCTATATGTCAAATACTAGGGTGATACGAATAGCGACTCTATTCCATTGACTTACAGTTGTTTTAGCATTATACTCCGATAGAGTTGGAGATCTTTGCTGCACTAGCTGTTATACTTACGAATTTCAATTATATTGCCATCTTTCACGCCGATTTTGGCAAATAAGAACAGCTCCTGAAGCCAAATTCACTTTATATAGTCTTCAACGGTAATAGAGAATGTAAAAATGTATATAAAGGAATTAGACATGGCAAAAGTGTCTCAATGTTCAGATTCGATAATTTGTATCGGAAACGTCGCGTCGTATTCGTTCGTTCTGTGAGACGGTCAGTTAAGCGAATGTAAGATCGAGATTCAGTTTCAGATTGGAATGAACCATGTAACATTTTATTCTATATGATTAGCGCCTTAGTAAACTGACTGGGGAATGTAAGATCGAGATTCAGATGCAAGTGACACATTTTTTTTTCTGTACAACTGTTTCGAATTTTGTAGTTCTCGTTCATGTTTCATATCATTATATCATGTCAGTAAAGATTGACATAAGTCTAAAAGGAAAGTCATTTTACAACAAAATAAGGCGCTATTGATTCCTTTCCTTACAGACCTCTCGGGCGTGTGTATGAGATCTACGCTGTTGGCCGCGAGGCGTTTACAGCTTACCTCGCTGGGTTCCTCTGCTCTCATAGCACGCCGGTTACAGAGACTTTTGATGTCCCCTTCAGATAAGGCACCGTCTATGGTCATGGTACGATAGTCTAGCTCTTCCCCGGTACCTATATCTTTCAACTTTTGCTATTCGCGTATTCGTCTCAATTGAATAACATTACAAACTTATATTTTAAATTCCCATAAGGAAAAGTATCATTTGCTCTTAAATAAATGAAACAGGTGTCTATTTTGAAGTATTTTATAAGGATCTCAATGGCTCTCAATAAAGATATTTATTCAAAACCATTAAGGAAATCAGCATGTGGTTATCCCATTTAGAGGAATACAATGCTCAAAATTATATGTTTATGACCAGGATCTGAACGAGTAGTGGTATTGGTCTTTTCACGGCTCTATTTAGACTAAAATTATGGATCTCTACAATACAGTCCTCAAGGTACTTGAGGCCCGCGACCAAAATCAAAACTAAAGCTGTCATCAAGTGGAATGTCACGGCATGACAGTAGCAGAGTTGTCGTTTGCTATGAAATTGACCCAAGTTCTTTTTATAATTAGTTACCGTGCGGGCCCACCTATTGAAATATTTCCCTGAAAGAAGGAAAATTTTACTAAATGCTAACCTACATTTATGTTTTACACTAACCTTAATACCTTTCTATTCTTGTTGCACTATAAGGGATGTTTTTTTAACAAGGCTTGTCAGCGATTGACATCTGTCACACTTGATAGAAAATGACGTTGGGGCCATAAATGTGGCTTGCTGACCCAGTAATAGCCTATTCTCTATGAAATAGGCCGAGGAGAAGAAAATTAGACCATGTTCCGAATCTTAGACTAAGACTATATTATCTAGTAAATGTGCATGATGCCTGTGTTCGATTTATTGACTTTGAACTGACGACGATGAAGAATTGACTGCCTCGATAATCTAGTGGCAAAGCACATCGTTTTGTGATCACGAGGTCCTGGGTTTAAATCCTAGGTCGGACAAGTGTGGTTTTTCGAACGAAAACTTCCCAGTACGAGTCCGGAGTCTGGAATTGTGCCCGGTATATGGCAAGGCTCGCCCCCTATTACATGGGACCTAACATCGTCGGCGAAACGTGCGTGTACTCAGTACACCTCTGCCACCCCCGCCTGGGGAATATAGGCGTGACGGTATTGCTCAAAAGCTGTGTGTATACTATGCTGTAAATAATACGCACGTGCCTGTGCGTACTACACATGCAGAGCCCCACGGCGAGACACCTAGTATATGCCCTCCCCTATAGCGACTGCCCAAGCTGAGGCCGTTCCTTCTGGCGGCGCCCTTGAGCTAGTTGCCCCCTTGCCCTTCTGGCTCGAGCGTACGTTGCACGCTCGCCCTATTATCCGGTGAAACTGTAAAGGCCCCGCGGCCAACAGCGTAGATCATTCACACACACACAAAATACACTTTATTTACCTATAGGTAGATACATTTTCGCCATTTCCGCGCTCGTGATGCTCTATCAAGACAAGTATTTCATCTAAGTTCCGAATCGGTATGATTGGACGGTATTAATTCCTTTGTTGTGCGAGTTCCCACTGCCAAACTGGAGACCTTCACGAGCAAGTTCTGGCCGAAGGGTGTCGTCTTCAGGAGATTTTGTAGAAGACTATGAGACGCCCCTGTACAGCGCAACATGTCGCCGAAATTACATGTTATTAAGATTATAACTTCAATATATTATTATAGTCTGAAAGATTTATATTCTATGGGCCAGTAAGTTGTATGAAAATATTTTGGTCAATTTCTGTTGCCTGAATTCAATAAATTATTATTATTTTTGTTTCATAGACTTTACTTCTCTCCGAAGAGGTGAGAAAGAAGGCACGGGCCGGAACCAAGTGCTTATAGTTAATTATTATTATTGGAGTGAGAGTAAAGGAAGCCAGAGAGGTATGTAAGGAAAGAACCTGTTGGAACTCTGTACTCTCTGCCTACCCCGCAAGGGATCTGGCGTGATGATATAGATAGATAGATCAATTATTATTGGACGAGACCCACCTGCTCGTATGACAACTCCGCGCAAACATCGACCGATTCGCTTGGCGGATATAAATATAAAGGTGATAGCACGTTTTATCGACAGCGTTACAAATGTCATATGGTTTCTGCTTAGCTCTTAGTTCAAATTGTGTGCGTAACTGGTCAAAATAACAAAGTGTAAATACACATGTAGTTGTTGTATGTATTAAAACAATTGTTACTTCGATTTTATGTTCTTTTAGCTGTATTATATTAATAGGCGACATTTCACCGACATACATATGAAGCGTCTTTACAGCTTCACCGGACTTAAAGGCGAGCGTGCAACCACTACGCTCTAGCCAGCCAGAAGGGCAAGAGGCGACATACTCGAGGGCGCCTCGAGGGCGAGGCGCCCTCGGTTGGGACAGTCGCTGTAGGGGGACGGGTGCACTACTAAGTACACCGGTCAACCGCCGGCTATGGGAGGGCATCTACTACTGCGTCGTCGTCGTCGCCCGTATTCTGAGCGGAAAGAAGGGATGACAAAGCATCGGGGGGGTCGGTGAGAACATGTCGCGGCCGGCGGTGGCGGCAGGGGTCGGGGGGGAGATCGTAGTCGGCGGTGGCTACGATTAACGGATTCGCATGGGTAGATGCGTTTGCGAAGTGACGTGTTGACACCTTTTTAATAAAGGCGCAAATAGGTTCGAGACCTAGATCGGAGTGGAGGACTAAATCAGGGATCTCGAACAAAGTATATTGATTAGCCAGCTTACACATGCGAGGGATATGAGAATTAGCACCTATGAATGTTCTCCTAAGAGGAGGGTACTCGATTTAAAATTAAATTGCCCAAGCCTTTGGTTAGGATTGGATCGAACTAATTCAAATTTAGGCCCCACCCATAGTTGCGATTTTATTTTTCGGACCGTTTTTCCGAATTGGACAAATAATATACCGATGGGGACCATCGGCTTAACGTGACTTCGAACACGGAGACGCTCGAATATGAAAATTCTACAAACGGCCATCCATTTTCATATACTCTTTACAATGCTATACAGTAAAAGGCGGCTATCCACCGGCATGCATAAGGAGCGCTTTTATCCTACTAACCCGCTAAGAATACAATAGCAGTAGAAAGTTGATGGTTATTGTTACAACTGTTTGTTTGTGGTCTCTCCGGAATGATTGTCATTTAAGAAGACTAAGGGTGCCTTCAAATTTGCGACTAAGTACTGCGCGGCTGCAGCGCTGCGTCCGCGCTGCTGGCGCTGCGTTCGTTTGAGAGTTCGATCTATAAACCAATGCGCGGCCGCGCTGCAGTCATGCGGTATTTATTTATATGGATTTACAAAGCAGCGCGGCCGCGCGGTACTTTGCGGGAAGGCGCCCTTAGGTTTCAATATTTATAGCCACTCTGAATGTTGTCGATGCAGCCACGTGTCTATATGCAGAACGCAAATACAATAACGTTCTCTGCGAACATCGGTGGGGAACTAGCTCAAAGACTCTTCAAGTAAGAACGGTTTCAGTTAAAGCAGTCGCTACGTGAGACGCCATATCATATAGCGAATATCTTGCCGTGGTGCTCTGTAGCAGGAAAATAATTCATCTATCTAGCGATTTTAGTGTCTGATTCTGTGAGGGGTATATTGACACTACCTAGTCTCGTTAGTTAGTAGATTTAGATAGAGAGTAGGTACAGAGTTCCAACAGATTCTTTCCTCACAGACCTCTCTCGCTGCACTCGTGCGCTGTGCTCACCGGTTAACAAGGCTCTTGACTTGCAAATCAAATAAGATCCTTTGACACTAAACTTGTTAAAAACTGTCTTCCCGTCTCAACTTCCCTCCCCAAGTCGATAGGATGTCAGTAAATTATTAAATTTAACATATAAATGTGTTTAACGCTGCGATTCCGAGCTATTGAATCACGCGAAAATCACATACAATCATTTATTTGGTATGATGATTATAATTTCTATTAGCGTGTTATTATATTAGCATTTTAATGTATTTGAATAATGCGGGTGTAGGAAGAACCCTTGTGGCGATGTATTATTAGTTATGTTCTTTTTTTAGGGATCCGTATCACAATTAGCAAAATCGGACCACTGATAGGATCAGAGGTTCGTTTTGCATGTTTGAAATTTAGAATCCTTTTCTCAAGAATGGGTAGAAGAGAAATAAATTAAATTGATGACAAATACTAAGGGCGATAGTCTTTTGCTAGTGTAAAAAATTTAAACTTTTATACCAATGTAATCTAAATATATAGCCATTTAAACTCCTTGAAATCAATGAAAAATTAAAATAGTGCCATTTGCGGAACCCCTAGAGCACGAGTCCTACTCGCATTTGTCCGGATTTGTTTTAAAGAACGTTGGACTCAGAATTATGAATTATTCCTGTACAGTGGCTGCATTTATAAATGTGCAATTCACATACACAAACACCCAGACTGAGTATTAAAAACTATACAAAATTAAATTAAAAATTTAAAAACTCATCATCAGACCGTGATCACTATCAATCTATCTAACCTATTCATAGAGACCATTCAAATGAGATCAAACACGATACCCCTGCTATAAGTTGGTAAGGAGTTTGGTATCATGCTGCAGCATCAGGTCAAGGTGACCATGTTATTATATTATTATTGAGTCACAGAACACTAAATTTCGAATTGACCAGTCCGCTAGAAGATGCTCACATCCCTTCAACAACAAAAAAAAGAGCTGATAATTTTCAAACGGCTAAACAGAGATTCTTGAATCATAGCTAAGAACACTTCAATCAGGTCACCTTTCAAACAAAAAAAATCAAACTAAATCAAAATCGGTTCATCCGTTTAGGAGCAAAGATGCCACAGACAGGCACACAGATAAATATATTAAACTTTTGAAAAACCCCACTTTTCGTGTCGGGGTTTAAAAATATTATGTAAAATACACGTGCGATGGATTTTTAAAACTTGAGGGCCTTCACGAGTTGCGTATTGGATAAATATTGACCCAATTACAACTGCATACTTGAATATTTTAATTGGTTTTATGAGATCACTTGGTAGTTTATAATATGCAGTTTTTTTAATGGAGGTTTGCACAATTTGTAACAAAAGTTGCTGAAATTGACGATAACTGGATCTAGTGGGTAGGTTAGGCCGCTCCGCTGACTGGCTCGCGTAGTCGTGGGTTCAATCCTTACAGATCTGACTTTCTTTGTCTGATCCACAAAAATTTGTCATATTCTGGGTGTTTAGACATGAAAATGATTTATGGAGAGATGGCAAACCCGCTTGCGAGTTGACTGATGGTAAATAACTACTTCTGCCCATGTAAGTACGGCCTATAATAACGTTTTTTCAAAAAACCTACTTCATAAATAAACATTTTAAGTCGGTGCCAATCGGTCGGTGCAGTCGGTTACTTAACACTTGCTTGGCACTGAATTCAAATATTTATTTTTTGCTTTTTTGAAATCGAGTTTCTGTTTTTAACAAAAAGGGGATGAGTAAATCAATTATAAAGTTATATATTAATATCAGTCTATACTGCCCACTGCTGGGCAAAGGCCTTCTCTCACAAATCGAGGTGAGAGAGATTAGGTCATACTCCACCACGCGGACCCAGTGCCGATTGGCGGAGGCAGGTTTGTGGCCACCTGCTGCTGGAACTTATCAAGCCGCCTATAAGGCTTCCAACTCGGCTTAACGACTACTACATTAATTGGTAACCGGGACCAACAGCGCAACGTACCTTTCGAAGCACGGAGACGTTCGAATATGAATATGCCACAAACGGTTACCCATCTCAGGCCGATTAAATCAAAGGCCGCTTAACCTGAGTTATTAATTAGAACACTGCGGTCGCAAAGGGCTACGAGCGCCTCAAAAGTTATATGCCTATATTATATTGGTCTGCTTAGTTTACAGTTAGGTACCTACACGAATGGCATAATACCCATTTGTTGTTTGTTATTGAAAAGTTCTACTATATTATGCACTAAAACCTCCCTGAAAAAATATGTATTTAAAAACGAAAACACCATCCTATTCAGTAGTTTTTGAGAAAATCGCGGACATGCAAACAAACATACATACCGAATAGGGAACCTCCTTTTTTTAAGTCGGTTACAACACTGTAAATACAGGCTCTTTACTTGAAAGGCACCTAGTTATAAAAATATCCACAAAAAAAAAAACACCGTCACGCCTAGATTCCCCAGAGGGGGTGGCAGAGGTGTGCTGAGTACACCCACGTTTCGCCGACGATGTTACATCCCATGTAATAGGGGGCGAGCCTATTGCCATATACCGGGCACAATTCCAGACTTCGGACTCGTACTGGGAATTTTTCGTTAGAAAAACTACATTTGTCCGATCTAGGATTTGAACCCAGGACCTCGTGATCACAAAGCAATGCGCTTTGCCACCAGACCAACGAGGCAGTAATTTCCACAATATTGGAGTAATTTCCAGTGTGGGGTCAGTATAAGGCAATCATCATCATCATCATCATCTCAGCCTATACTTGTCCACTGCTGAACATAGGCCTCCCCAATCGCTTTCCAGCGTAACCGGTCCGATGCCACCTGCATCCAACGACTTCCTGCCATTTTCACAAGATCGTCGGTCCATCTGGCAGGCGGTCGTCCCACGCTGCGCTTGCCAATACGTGGTCTCCACTCTAGAATCTTTCTGCAAGGGCAATAGTTTTATAAAAAGTACAAAACTGAGTTTTTTTTTAATAACATAAAATATACGTCGTATGAGTATTTGAGCAGCCATATCTTACTCGACCATATTAAAGGGAAGGAAACACACCCACGATCTTTGTTCCAAACACTCAAACTTCCATTGTTTGACGTTCGGTACACAGTAGCTTCAATTATTAAATTATATTACCAAAAGTATCTTCTATTAAGGCTGCAGGCACACCTGGCTCGCAAACAAAGGCTGTGTGTACACCGCAACGGTACACAATTAGCATGTGAAAACAGCACGCTGGCCGCCGCGGGCGCCGTCTAATTGGCGCTATGTAAACTCGCCCTGTTATCGGGGCGCCTCGAGCTCTCATAGGGAATTTCAAGTATGGAATGGGCTTTTGTTGATAGCTCTCTTTGAGAGAAAAAGAACGAGAAACGACAATTGAGAGTAATGATGTAATATGTAATCATCATCATCATCACTTCGAGCTCATTTTACCTGCTGCAGGGCATAAGCCTTCTTCCTCTTACGCCGCATATCCCTATCCTAAGCCAATCTTAGCCAGATCTTACCTACGCACTCAATCACGTCATCAACCCATCTTTGCCCTGCTTTGGCCTTCTTCGATTGCGATATCCCTTTCATGTAATCTGGTATAAGTAATTTTAATAGTTACCTGTTTAACATCTTATTAACCGAGTCTCCGTAACTGGGGAGCGTGTATGAGACGAACTATAAGAGTGGACGAAGCCAGGTCTGTAAGGAAAGAACCTATTGGAACTCTATACTCTTTGCCTTCCCGCAAGGGATCTGATGTGTGGATATAGATGAATACATCGCACTTTTCATGTCAATAACTCATAGAAAATTAGAACTGTAGTTAATTGAACTTTACGCACTATTTTGCCGGCCAACCGGCCACAGTGTATATTTTTAACATTCTTTCCAACTAGTCACAAGTATATAATTTTTAGATTGTTATTAAAATTTATGATTATGTTTGATTATGTTTGATCTATTAACTTAATAATTATAAAAAAAAATGTTTAACAAGCTTTTACAGCGAAAATACAATATATCTTGCTTAATGAAACTAAGAAGTTGTTGTAAACACCTTTATCATCAGACCCTAAAGAACAAATCTATCGAGCCTAAACACTAGAGGTATTTTGGTGTAGCTGACATGTTCCTATGGCCAGCTTCCACCTCCATTATCGGATCAGCTTTATGATACCATACATGGCATTGTCACCAAAGTTACATACGTATTCCAAATTCCAGCTCAATCGGATGCCAGAAAGTGCTTAAAAAAAGTATCACAAAATGTGAACCGGAAAGACAGACAGACATACAAACATAGCAAATTAAATATAATCTTGTAAAAATTTGTTCAAATAGTAGACCTAATACTTCTGACAACATCTTCATCGAGCCAAATTAGTTCCTGACAAACATCACAAGAATCCATTTCCATACCAACGTACCCTGCACAAATCCGCCCGCCCAACTAATATTGACTTCTTATTATATCTCGTCGGCGCCGCGTCGTTACCGCGTCGGTGTCGTGTCGTTCCCGTGCGGATTACGTACCGGCGGCGGACCGAGATAGGGACGAACCCGTAATATCATATAGAGTTTAGTGCTAGGGCACACGGAGGTATCTGCACCGATTGTAAGATAGCGGGAAAGTTTCAATGAGTTTCAGTACGGGTAAGTAATTTTAAGTGTGCACTTATGTTTAGTTTGGACTGATAAGCTAAATGATACAATAGAGATAAAAGGTAGGTACGTTCTGTTAATTATTTCATCACTATCTATCTATATCATCACGCCAAATCCCTTGCGGGGTAGGGAGAGAGTACAGAGTTCCAGCAGGTTCTTTCCTTACAAAACTCTCTAGCTTCCTCCACTCTAATAGTTCGTCTCATACACGCTCAACGGTTACGCAGACTCTTGACTTGTCCTTCAGATAAGACACGATCTATTGCATAACTAGCTAATTGTTATTCTTTAAGTCCCTCTCCATTACCTCCTGAAGGTTTGCAAATGTGTCTATAGGTAAGACAATTTTTGCCAAGTACAGTTTGACTCTCTGCCTACCCTGTAAGGGATCTGGCGTGATGATATAGATAGACAGTTTGACATATGTTCAGAATCTTAACTAGCTTTAAAAGGTAAATTTGAATTTGGGGTGTGCTTTTGGATTGCCAATGTGACTGAAAAAGTGATCAATATCACTGCTGGACAAGACCTTCTCTCACAAATTGAGGCGAGAAAGAATAACCAGGTAATACTCCACCACGAGGTGTAAGTGTGCTTTGGTGAAGGCAGGTTCGTGGCCACTTTCTGTTCAACCTATAACGCTCATAAGATTTCTATCTTAGCTTAACGACTGCTGCATGAAATTTTTCTATTGAAAAATACTTAGTAACAATCTGAAGTCTGGATTTGTGCATGGCATAATGGCCATAGAATCCCTTTTTAGATTGGGTCTGTACATCGTCAGCGAATGTGGGGGTACTCAGTACACCTTTGCCACTCCCGTTTGTAAAATATGTGACGATGTTTAATTTTTATAGTAGTTATATTTAACAGCCTGCAATTGACGTGTGACCAACCAGACTATGTGGCACTTGCTTGTCTGCCCCTTATGCCCCACCACCTGAGAAAAGTGGACGGCACGATTTAGAAGAAGAAATATGAATGATTGACACAAAAAAGAAGAGTCCATACAAGCTCGCCGGTTACGGATACTTATGTCAGTTAAGACACGGTCTATTTGGTAATAGTAAGATAGTCTAGGAGTTCCCCGACACCTACAGCCTTCCATTTTCGTATTATAAATCAAATATTTAGATTAAATAATATTAAAAGGCACCGTAATCTCACAATAAAATGGTTTCTTCATCAAAACGTTCCCCGCTTGGATGAGTAGAGCATTTCGTCGTATTTATTATACCAATATTATACCAACTCACATAAGCTCGATGTCAGTCGTACTGCATTATATTTGTCGTACTTAACCGCATGCGTCGGCGCCTTTACACGTTTATCTTTGGTACAATATTTATTTACGATGTCTGTGGTTGTCAGGGTTGGCAACGCTGATATCCACAGTAATGCAAGAATGCAAGGATATTTCTTCTTCTTCTTATTTTAATTAATGGCCGCACACTTTAACAGTGTATTTCGCCAATGTCAAGTAGTAATAGAGTATAACAGTAAATTATAAAAATTGGCGTCTTGTCGCCATTACGGCAAAAAACCTACGTCGCAAGGATATTGAGGCCTTGGCCAAAACCGGAACGAACGCTGTCATCAAGTGAAATGTCACTTCATGACAGTCGCAGAGTTATTTATTTTATTTTTATTTTTTTATGTTTATGACATCACGACGACGCGTATTTTGCCAATGTCAAGTATTGCGAATATTCATTTCAAAATTAAATCAACTCCGCGATAAACTTGATGACAACGATGATTATGAAATTGATGAAGTGCCCCACCCTGGATAGTAAAGCGATGGATACTTTACATGCCAATTGCGACGGCCGTTTTGAGGGAAATCGAAAAAGCACGTTTTATTACTTTGTTACAATTACCTTCACTCGTGCACATATAAGAATACATAATGGTTAATATTCCACCAACATTACACATTATAGTTCAAAATAACACAAGTTTAAGAAATTAAAACAAATTGACGACATCACTGTTCGATTTCCCGCCAAAACTCTTTCAGTCGCAGAGTTACCGTTTGCTATGAAATTTACCGAACATCTTTTTTTTTAATTAGTAACGGTGCACCTGTTGAAGTATCTCCTTGGATGTAGGAAATTTTGACTTAATAATAACACTAATTTCACACCAACGCCCTGTCAATGTCATCCACGAGCCAAAAGATCCTTGTCGGACTAAATGTACCTTGAAACAACTATGACTTTTGGACGTCAACACTTTGTACACTTTACTTGTACTGTTCCCCAAATCTGGAAACGTGCATTCATCACTCCTGTTCATAAGAAAGGGCCTAAAACGGATGTTGCAAATTATAGACCAATTTCCAAACTTTGCATACTAGCGAAAGTGTTTGAAAGGGTGGTCTATGATGAGGTTTTGTCAGCGATAAATAATTCCTTTAGTCCCTACCAACACGGTTTTTTGAAAGGCAGGTCAACTGTAACAAATCTTACTCTGTTAAACGAATTCATTACTTTCTATCTCTATCTATCTATATCATCACGCCAGCTCCCTCGCGGGGTAGGCAGAGAGTACAGAGTTCCAACAGGTTCTTTCCTTACATACCTCTCTGGCTTCCTTCACTCTCATAGTTCGTCTCATACACACTCGCCGGTTACGGAGACTCTTGACTTGCCCTTCAGCTAAGACACGGTCTATTTGGTCATGGTAAGATAGTCTAGGTCTTCCCCGGTACCTACATCCTTCCACTTTCGCATTGTATATCTGTTTTGTCATTCTTTCTTCTGGCATTCTTTCTATATTCCCGAACCAACGGAGCATACCCTTTCTCATCTTTACACCGATACTATCTTTCATACCTACTCGCTTTCTTACTACGCTGTTGCGAATACGGTCGGTCAGCGTGACTCCGCACATCTTCCGCAGAGATCGCATTTCGACCGCATTTATCCTGCTTTCGTTCTCCTTCTTACATACCCAACTCTCACTGCCATATAACAGCGTTGGGACAAGCACTCCGTTATGCATGGCCAGCTGCGCCTTTTTGGCTTAAGTGCCGGCTCCCAAGTAGCCTTCCCATCGCACCATTCACTCTATTACCTGCATTCACTCTTCTCTCTATATCAGCGGTGTATTTCCCATCCTTACTGAAGGCGCATCCAAGATATACAAACTCATTCACTTGCTCCAGCACATCGTTACCAACCACAATCCTTGCATTCGTTCTGGTTTCTGCCCGTTCAAAAACCATAATTTTGGTTTTCTTCACATTCAAATGTAAGCCATTGTTTATGCAGTCGTCTCTCATAACTGTGACTAGTGTTTGCAGATCAGTGGCTGTTGGCGCTATCAAAACCGCGACATCTGCATACAATAGGTGGTTTATCACTAGATCACCCATTTTTACCCCTTCAGTCATCGCATTCAGTCTTTGAAGACTTTTATCCAGATACACTATAAACAGTCTAGCGGACAACACGCAACCCTGCTTGACGCCGATTTTAACGTCAAACCAAGGTTACATGTTATCACCCACCCGTACGCATGCCTTGCTGTCCACGACTGTTTCGCACGACTCTATCAAACGCCTTCTCCAGGTCCACAAAACCGCAGAAAACCTTCCGGCCTACTGCCAGATATTCATTACTTCAAGTATGGATAATGGGGCACAAGTCGATATCGTTCACACAGATTATAGTAAGGCCTTTGAACGCATCAACTATAACATTTTTAAACTGACGCTTCTCAACATTGGCATACACGGAGACTTATTTCGATGGTTTTTGTCGTACCTTAATAATCGGTCACAGGTTGTAGTTATAAATAACTACATTTCTAGTTGGGTCCCCATCCCTAGTGGTGTTCCCCAGGGTTCCTTGATGGGTCCGTTGCTTTTTATTATCTATGTAAATGACATCGACTCTTGCTTCCATACCTCCCATCTGCTCTGTTTTGCTGATGATATGAAGGTTATTATCTTCTATATCATCAACCGATGATATGGATGCTCTTCAATCTGATTTGTTGCGTCGAGATAATTATTGCAAACGCAACAAGCTAGATCTTAATCCGTCGAAATGCTCTGTTGTCACATTTAGCCGTAAGCGTTTAATACATCCAACATCATACATGCTTAAAGATCAGTTACTATCAAGGTGCAATGTCATACGCGACCTAGGTGTCCCTCATGACTCTAAGCTTCTTTTTGATGTACATGTTGATGAAGTGATAGCAAAAGCCTCCAAAGCACTTGGCTTTATTATGAGGCTATCCGGGTGCTTTAAACAAGCTAAAGCATTTAAAATACTGTATTGCACGTTTGTGAGGAGTCACTTGGAGTATGCGTCACAAATTTGGAGCCCTCGCTATGACAAATATATACACCGTATTGAAGGCATACAAAAAAGATTTATTAAATTTTTATGCTACCGATTAAAGATCTCTTTCCATTCCGATAATTACTTAAACCTATGTAAGAAGTTTCACATTCAACCACTAGTTAATCGCCGACGTATGGCTGACTGCACATTCTTGCTAAGAATTATCGCGGGTGAAATTGACTGCCCCACACTTCTTAAAAAATTATGTTTTAATGTTCCTCAAAGGTCCACAAGGTTTAACCTACCACTTTCTGTTCCGTTAGTCTCTTCAAATTACAGACAAAATTCTTATATGGTGCGAGCAAGTAATGACTTCAATAAATTGTGCAAGGAGTTCTGTCTTGATCCATATACTGTTAAGAGCAATAAGATAAGAGAGCTGCTGAACCTCAAGTTTTTTCAAACGTAACTAATTACTTAAGTAACATGAATTTGTGTATTAGTATTGTTTGCTAAAGTTTCTGTCACAAATTTAGAGCTATTCGTGAAAACCTGTAATTGGCTTTATATTGCTTACATTACTTTTATTCTCATAAGTGCAGCTGCTGGTTTTCCTTACCAAATAAATAAAATATATAAATAAATAAATAAAAACACGTCAGCTGCTCCCGTGACCACGGATGCTATACAACACTTGCAACATCTGGAACTTAAAATCAAATTAAATAGTGACAAAATCCAGAAAATAATTTTATTTCAAGAGCAATCAAATATGGTTCTGAATTATGACTATAGTCCTTTTCACCAGTCATGGGTACGCTGACGTTTAGAATTTGACGTTCGGGATCGTCGTATCGGGAAAATTTATAATGAAGAATGACTCGTTATTAATAACAATAATTTAGGAACAAAAAGGGAACAAAAAGGGAACAAAATAAAATAATCTCATTATTTATTTACGAATTAAGGCCATTGGTTAGAAAAATGGTCTGACAGATCGCTTGATATGTAGCTTAGGTGTATTATTATTAAAAAAATCTATAAAATTCTCTGTTTTAATATAAATAGCGCATCCACGTTTATTTATTAATATATTGAACATGAGAATACTGTATATGTCAGTCAGATACATAGAATAATATATTAATCAAAAAAGCTGCAATCGATTTTGTATTTTTCTAAAAACAACGTATCGGTTATAAGCATTTCATTATGTCAGTCCTTAAAACGCAAACCGTTACAATTTAATAATTGAGTTTTATAAAGTTTAAAGTTTTTTAAATGATTACGCAAATTTATGAACGGTATATGATTTAAATGAAAAGTAAAGTAGATTTTTGATGTGTTTTTACATTCTTGTTTATTTTTTGGATTCTACATTTTTAATATTCTTAAATACAATATGTGTGAAATTAAATATGATCAAACGTCTCCGTACCCATGTCTCCCTAAAATTTATAAATAGTGTTGCTTGACAACCCTATTTTCACCGAGGAAAGTACACCTGCGATGGGTAAAATGGTTTTATTATGTTTGAAAAAGTGTTACTATCAATCATTGGGAAGGATTATGGCGATAATTGGAGGCTTTTCCAGAAAACGAGCAATAAACATGAAATAAAACCATTATTATCGCGGTTTATTTTGATTTTTAAGTTCCCGACTAATCGATCTATGATTACTTTATAGTTATTATAAAGTAAAACTAAGTAAGCTAAGTAAGCTTAACACACTTAGGTATCCTGCAAATGTCAGGATTTTTATATCCGAGGTTTTTTGCCTTCGCGACCAGAATAATATGAGAATAAAGGAAGATTTCACAGATTCTAAACACCTTTCGAAAAACATTATTGTGATACATACCCTGAAATTAATGTACCTAATAGTTTTTATTATTCGATTAAATTAATATTTTTTTATTATTAAATCAATTTTAATAGTAAGAAAGCCTATAGGTATGAAATATAGTATCGGTATAAAGATGATAAAGGGTTGGCTCCGTTGGTTCGGGCATATAGAAAGAATTTCGGAAAAAATAATGACAAAAAAATATACAATGCGAAATTGGAAGGATGTAGGTACCGGGGAAGACCTAGACTATCTTACCATGGCCAAATATATGCGTGTCTTATCTGAAGGGCAAGTCAGGAGTCTCCGTAAGACGAACTTTTAGAGTGGAGAAAGCCCTCTCTGTAAGAAAAGAACCTGTTGGAACTCTGTACTCTCTGCCTACCCCGCAAGGGAACTGGCGCAATGATATAGATAGATAGATAGAAATCATATTTAATTACTAAATAAATGACTGAATTAACAACAGTCTCTTTACAATTCCAAACACAGATCAAATAAGTCTAGTAAGGTACTTCTTTATTTCGTGATTCCAAATATCAGGAAGAAATGTGACATTGCAGTCTTTTCTGTGACAACCCAGACGTGAAAGATTTTACAATCAAACAGTGAAATATTATAGGTACAGTACGACAAGGATCTATTGGCCCATTGATAGGGGACGTTGGTTTACATATTGAGTTCTTAGATTTACGCGAATATTACACATGAAATAAAACTATTTTACGGATTTTATCGCGGTTTATTTTTTTTATTTTTAGTTCCCGACGTTTCGAGTGCTTTGCAGCACCCATGGTCACGGGAGGGACTGAGGTGTTAGACGTCCAATAGGCATAGTTGTTCCGGGGTACCCTCAAACTTCTTAATTATTTTTGTTGTTGTTGGTCCGATCTACGCAGAATGAGCTCACGGTGTCTTGAGGTCTTGCAGTGTTATGCTTGGTTTTGGATTTGATTATATTAATTACCGGATCCCAAGACGATGGAAGCACCCAGCCATCTTCTCTATTGAAATTAGGATGTTTTTTAATTTCAATAGCCTCGCGAACCATCCTTGGTAGGAATCGGTGTTCTTTCACGAGGATTTGTGGTCTATCAAATCTGATGTTATGGCGGGTGCGGTCAAGGACATGTTCACAGACTGCAGACTTCTTTGAGCGACGGTGTTTTAGGTCAGTTATTTCAGGGGACGTTGGTGTCAAAGTCAAAGTCAATAATCATTTATTTGTATAGGCCAATACATAAGCACTTACAAACGTCAAATATATTACATTTTTTACATCTACCACCGGATCGGAACGCGGCCTCCACTGAGAAGATCCGGCGAGAAACTCAGCGGGCTAGTCTTTTAATTTAATTTGTTTGGCCTTTCCGATAACCATTTTTTTGTTTTTTAAAAATTGTATTATACATCATTTATAAATGTTGCTGATTGAGGAGCTGCTCAAACCCAATCTGTTCCATCGTAAAGATAATCCGAAATTTTATAATACCCTTTCTTACAGAGTCTAGTTTTAATTGCCTTTTTAAACTTATTGATAAGCATGTTTCGGATATCTATGGATCATTTGTTGTAGAAGCGTATACATTGCCCCATGAAAGAATTACTAATTCTGTGGAAACGAGTGGAATGTACAATAAGATCATCTTTGTTCCGTGTATTTACATGATGAATGTCGCTATATTCTTCAAAATTACTGATATTTTTTTTAACATATGGATGATTTTCATATATAAATTGTGATGCAACAGTTAGAATATTTATCTCTCTAAACTTTTCCTTAAGAGAAGCTCTCGGAGCCAAATTGTAAATTGTTCGAACAGCCCTTTTCTGGAGAACAAAGATGGTATGAAGTTCTGCAGAGCATCCCCAAAGTAGTATGCCATATGACATAATACTATGAAAATAAGCGAAATAAACAAGTCTAGCTGTTTCAATATCAGTTAGTAATTTAATTTTCTTTACCGCATATGCCACTGAGCTTAATTTACCAGATAATTGATCAATATGGGGACCCCATTGTAATCTGGCATCAAAAGTGATACCTAGAAATACAGTCGACTCTACAAGGTCTAATCCCACGCCATTTATTTGTACACTAGTTGCAACCTGTCTTACATTTGGCGTTGTGAATTTAATACATTTTGTTTACTTCTCATTAAGGAGAAGATTATTCGTGTTGAACCAATGAACAACCATTGACAGTGCACTGTTCACATCGTCATAATTAAGCAGCTGGCTTTTAATTTTAAATAAAAGAGATGTATCATCCGCAAACAGCACAATGTCCTGATTATCCCCTACATAGTAGGGTAAATCATTTATATATATGAGGAATAGAAATGGACCGAGAATCGAATCCTGGGGCACGCCCATTGTTACGTTAGAACCGGGAGATCGCTTCCCATTAACATCAACCTTTTGAATTCTATCACAGAGATAAGATGTCAAGAGGTCGAGAGCCCTGTTCCTAATTCCGTAATGGTGTAATTTCCTGAGGAGAGTTTCATGATGCACACAGTCAAACGCCTTAGACAAGTCGCAGAATACACCTAAAGCATTCTGCGAGTTCTCCCAGGCCATAGGTGTAAAATTAGGGTTATCATTTAGTGAAATTTTTCTACTTACAGGGAAATATTTCAACAGGACATTGCGGACCCACCGCACAGTTATTAATTAAAGAAAGAATTTGGGTAAATTTCATAACAAATGGCAACTCTTGGACTGTCATGAAGTGACATTTCTATGGATATATTATAATGGATTGAGCACTCTGCTAAAAAAACTTGATGACGAAGATACTCACTTAGAGCCCTATGTCTCTTTCTAAGTAGGGTGACCCAACATTGGTACGATTATGGGGGCACTCTTTATTGCAATAATTCTATCTTTCTACGCATATGCCACATCTTAAATGAGTAGTAGTCTAGTTTTTGATTAAAATGCCCATTTTCTTGCTGACTACGATAGATTTTTTTAGAATGTGTAAATTCAGCTCCAAATATCGCAAAAATTAAGGATAGTCTCCTAGGGCCGTTTTCCTGTATCTACAACGGCTGAGATAGCTGCCCTTACTGTCCCATCTTAATCCAACCTGCATATACAGAAGAATTGAAAACCACGTTTTAAATTCTGTAAAAAATGGTTTACAGCGTGTTTAAACCATGTCATAAATAGGTATAGTCCGTATTAGTTCTACCCTATGGTCACCATACTGCATCGTAATGGGTGCAAGCGTGACACCGGGCTCCAGGTTATTGCTCTCACTCATCATGGTTTCTCGAGTTGTTTAAATCATAGAAAATTCAATGTTAAGTCCTATTTCATTTCCTTGGAGAAATGTTTAAGTTTTTGCTCTGACCTTTTACGGCCATAGTCTTACGTCGCTTTCTCAACGCGCGGACCTGAAGCGCTTACAGCGCTTTAAATGTTCTGTCTGCAAATTATTTCGTTTCAGCGTTTTACCAGCACGCGTTGAGAAAGCGCTCGTGCAGATATTACGGTCAATACTTCTATTCAAAATGTATTCGAGTACCTCTAGGTACCTACTACTTCGTACTACCTCAGTTAATTTAAGCAGGTACCTTACCTACTTATGTATAACTAGCTGTTGGACGCGACTTGGCACGCATTTCTTTCTTTCTTTCTTTTCTTTTTTTTAAAAACGTAGCCCCACAATAGGATTTATTCCTGTATCGTGGGTGCGTTTACAAACATGAAAATTCACATAGACAAATACCCAGACCGGAACAAATAATGGTGGATCACACAAAGTTTTGTCCAGTGCGGGAATCGAACCCGCGACTGTTAGACAGCGGGCGGAGCGGCTTAAGCTCTTAACCACTTTTTATTTTTTGACCAATCAACACAATATTTTTATAAATTGTAGCCTATATGTATTACTGCAAAGTTTCATCAAAATCGGTTTTGTAGTTTTTGCGTTAAAGAGTAACAAACATATATCCCAGGGTTGAATAAGAAAACACAGAATTTTAAAATAAAAAATAATTCATGTTTTCTTTGTTTAAAACAATATTTGCCGCGTGGTTCCCGGCTTAGAATAGGACCAACCCATCTCATCCCATCGGGTGTCGTACAAGGCGACTAAGGGAAAACTAGGGAATGGGCAGCAGCGTTCCCTTAACACTTTGACGACCAATAACTGCGCTCGCCAACCCGCCTGCCAAGCGTGGCGAGTATGGCAAACACCCCCAATTATGGAAGAATGTAAGAAAACCAGGCCCCTAGTCCCCGGCGGTCCTGTTCGTCCTGGCCACGGTAGCAGCCATGGTAACAACAGGACAAGGGGTGCTAAGAATCTCCGGCAGAGATTCGGCTACCACCAAAACCGAAAATTGGCCCTGGTGACATACAACGCCCGCACGTTAAGGACAGATGAGAAGCTTGTTGAGCTGGAAGAAGAGATAAACAAGTTGCGGTGGAATATTTTTGGTTAATCGGAGGTCCGAAGAAAGGGCGAGGACACGATAACCTTAAAATCCGGCAACTTGTTTTACTACCGGGAGGGCGAACAGCAGTCCCAAGGTGGTGTCGGATTTATCGTCCACAAGTCACTCATAGACAACGTTGTGTCCATCACTAGTGTGTCGAGCAGGGTAGCGTACCTGATACTCAGAATATCCAAAAGATATTCGCTGAAGGTCATACAGGTCTACGCACCGACCTCGGCATACTCAGATGATGACGTCGAAGTAATATATGAGGACATTAGTAGAGCCATACATACTTCCAAAGCACACTTTACAGTGGTTATGGGTGACTTCAATGCGCGGCTGGGCAAACAGGGCGATGATGAATTGAGAGTGGGGCAATTTGGATATGGGCAACACAACCCCAGGGGTCAGAGGCTGGCCGAATATCTGGAGAAGGAGGGACTCTTTATGATGAACTCTTTCTTCCGGAAGCCGCCTCATAGGAAATGGACCTGGATGAGCCCTGATGGTTCCACAAAAAATGAGATAGACTTCATCATGAGCACCAAGCGACAAATATTTAATGATGTCTCCGTGATTCACAGGGTAAAAACCGGCAGTGATCACCGAATGGTCAGAGGCACATTAAATATTAATGTCAAAATGGAAAGATCGCGTCTGATGAAGTCTACGCTCCGACCTTCTAATGCACATATCCAAAACCCCGAGAACTTTCAACTCGAATTGGCAAACCGCTTCGAATTGCTAGACAGCAGCGCATCAGTGGACGAAATCAACAATAGGTTGGTAGAGACTGTCCATACGGTCGGGTCCAAGCATTTTAAGCCCCGCCGTAAAAATAGGCCTCAAAAGCTATCTGACTACACCCGAAACCTTATGGCTGAGCGACGTACCATGACACTCCAAACCTCCGATGATGCTAAGTCCTATAGGCAGCTCAATGGACAGATATTGAAGTCCTTGCGACACGATTTACGGTCCTTCAATACAAGACGTATTGAGGAGACCATAGAGCAGAACAAGGGCTCCAAAGTGTTTGCAAGAGACGCGTCTATTGGGCAAAGCCAGTTGACGAAGCTGAAGACGGAGGACGGAAACGTAACGTCGAATAGGTCAGAGGTGCTCAGGGAGATAGAGAGGTTCTATGAGCAGTTGTATACCTCAGTAGCTGAACCTGTTGTTGACTTGGTAAAAGACCCAAGAGCCAAGCTAACCCGACACTACACTGAAGATATCCCGGACATCAGCCTGTACGAGATTGGGATGGCTCTCAAACACCTTAAAAACAACAAAGCGCCGGGTGAAGACGGAATTACCGCAGAGCTTCTGAAAGCGGGCGGATCGCCGGTACTTAAAGTCCTTCAGAGGCTGTTTAATTCCGTCTTGCTCGAAGGAAAAACGCCAGAAGCGTGGAACAGGGGTGTGGTGGTACTCTTTTTCAAGAAAGGTGATAACACTTTACTGAAGAATTATAGGCCCATCACACTGCTGAGCCATGTTTATAAGTTGTTTTCGAGAGTCATCACGAATCGTCTCGAACGCAGGCGCGTTCGAGACGATTCGTGATGACTTGACGAGGCTTGATGACTTCCAGCCTCCCGAACAAGCCGGTTTCCGGAAAGGCTTTAGTACCATAGACCACATACATACGCTGCGGCAGATTATACTACTGTATAATCTGCCGCAGCGTTGCGGCAGATTATACTACGGTCTACTGACCGAGGAGTATAATCGGCCACTATGCTTAGCGTTTGTGGACTATGAGAAAGCCTTCGATTCGATCGAGACTTGGGCGGTTCTTAGATCTCTCCAGCGATGCCGCATTGACTATCGGTACATTGAAGTGTTGAAGTCCTTGTATAATAACGCCACCATGTCAGTCCGAGTACAGGGGCAGTGCACGAAGGCGATCCCCATAAAAAGAGGAGTAAGGCAGGGAGACGTCATTTCTCCGAAACTGTTTACGGCCACCTTAGAGGACGCCTTCAAGCTCTTGTAATGGCAAGGACTTGGTATCAACATCAATGGCGAATACATCACTCACCTTTGATTTGCCGACGACATTGTGGTCGTGGCGGAGTCGCTGGAAGATCTAGGACGAATGCTCGGTGACCTCAACAGAGTATCTCAACAAGTGGGTCTTAAAATGAACATGGTCAAAACGAAAATAATGTCTAAAGTCCATGTCGTACCCACCGCACTCACCGTTGGGAACTCTACTCTTGAAGTTGTCGACGAATACATTTACCTGGGACAGGTAGTCCGGTTAGGTAGGTCCAACTTTGAGAGAGAGGTCAATCGACGAATCCAACTCGGCTGGGCAGCGTTCGGGAAACTGCGCAACATCTTCTCATCCAAAATACCTCAGTGCCTTAAGACTAAAGTTTTTAGTCAATGTGTGTTACCAGTGATGATATATGGATCAGAGACGTGGTCTCTTACAATATGTCTCATAAAAAAGCTCAAAGTTGCTCAGCGAGCTATGGAGAGAGCTATGCTCGGCGTTTCTCTACGCGATCGAATCAGGAATGAGGAGATTCGTAGAAGAACCAAGGTCACCGACATAGCCGTTAAGATTAGCAAGCTGAAGTGGCAATGGGCGGGCCACATAGCGCGTAGATCGGACGGGCGTTGGGGCAGAAAGATTCTAGAGTGGAGACCACGTATTGGCAAGCGCAGCGTGGGACGACCGCCTGCCAGATGGACCGACGATCTTGTGAAAATCGCAGGAAGTCGTTGGATGCAGGTGGCATCGGACCGGTTACGCTGGAAAGCGATTGGGGAGGCCTATGTTCAGCAGTGGACAAGTATAGGCTGAGATGATGATGATGATGATGATGAAAACAATATTTAATTAATTATTATTATTTTTGAAAAGCAGTTTTAAATCTTTGAATAAGATAATGCCAAGCATTATTATTTATATTTAGAGGAACGTCTATAAGCCCGCTATGAAGAAACCTATTTCGTCGCGTGGGATTTACTAGTGGGTTCCATGTACATGTGGATCGGAAAGACGGAAAATGCATCCATGGATTCATAATGAGGAAAAACAACACAACGTCTCATCAATATGATGCCGAATTTTTACTGCATTGACACCGAACTTACATACATATGCCAAGGTTCAGCTTAATCGGATACCCGTAAATACTTGAAAACATTTAAACCGAAAAGACAGACAGACACACATACAATCTATTTGTAATAAAGAAAGTTTAATAAAAGCTTGTAAAAAGATTTTTCACCGTCCTGTAAAATAGTTATTTTTGACAAAGACGGTTTTTGATATCAAGGCAATAAAAAGGATAAAAAAATAGAGGCATAAAATATATCTATACTAATATTATAAAGAAGACGGCTTAAAGTCACCCAAAGGGCGATGGAGGGAGCTATGCTCGGAATTACCCTGCGGGATCGAATCAGAAACGAGGAGATCCGCAGGAGGACGAAAGTCACTGACATAGCACTCTTGCTAAACTTAAGTGGCAGTGGGCGGGGCACATCGCTCATAGAACTGACGGCCGTTGGGGGCAGAAAGGTTCTCGAATGGCGACCACGTACCGGAAGACATGGAGTGGGTAGGCCCCCCACAAGATGGACCGATGACCTGGTGAAGGTAGCGGGTAGAAGTTGGATGCGTACATCACAAAGCCGGTCGTTGTGGCGGTCTTTAGGGGAGGCCTTTGTCCTGCAGTGGACGTCTTTCGGCTGAAGAAGAAGAAGAAGAATATTATAACGAGGTAAAGTTTGTGAGTTTGGATGGTCGGGGTAATCTCTGGTACTACTGATACGATTTTAGAAAGCTTCCTTATCCAGAAGTAACATACGCTATATAACATAGACCCGGTAGGTGGCGCTGTTGCCGACCGGGACGAGGTCGCAGGAAACTGCTAGTTTTCTATAAGTACATAAGCATGTTTTATTTTCAAATCTAGTACTTATTTAAAACGTGTTAAAGACATTGTTTAAAATACTTGTTAAAACAGTCGTAAATACTGTTTAAAACATATTTTAAACACAGTAATTAAAACAAAATGTTTTTTGTAACAACCCTGATATAATATCAGCCTATACTGGACTGCTGGGCAAAGGCCTTCTCTCACAAATCAAGGTGAGGGAGATTAGTTCATACTGCACCACGCGGACCCAGTGCGGATTGGTGGAGGCAGGTTTGTGCCCACCTGCTGTTGGAACTTATCAAGCCGCCTTTAAGGCTCCCAACTCGGCTTAACGACTACCAAATTAAGTGGTAACCGGGACTAACGGCTTAACGTGCCTTCCGAAGCACGGAGACGCTCGAATATGAAAATGCCACAACCGGTCACCCATCTCAGGCCGACCGAGTCGAACGCTGCTTAACCTTGGTGATCGGTAAGAACACCGTCGCACAGCACTCCGACCGCCTACACACCCTGATACATCCTCACAAACTTTCGCGTTTATAATTATTAAAAGGATATAATAATAATAATAGGACGACATGGCGTGATGATATAGGAATTAGTAGGTATTTTCAGGCTCTGAACTGCTATTGCCACACTTTGTACGACCTAGGATTCAAATCCAGGACCTGGCGTTCGCTAACCCACGCTATTCGCCAATAAAGCAAGACAAGTCATCGTCAATGAGGCGACATCTATGAATATGGTACAAAACTATCTTCATAACAGTTTATTTATAAATCCGCTAGGTGCCCTTAAATTACTTTTCTGACATTGTTCAACCATGGTTACTAGATGGAATTATTATCAATTCGATTACTGAAAAACCGGGAACCATGCACGCAGGAAAAACATGCACGCAGTAAGTTCAACCATGGTTACTAGATGGCATTATAATAATAATAATACACTTTATTGTACACCAAAAAAACAATACAAGAAACAATTTAAATACAAAAACAGTACAAATGGCGGTCTTATCGCTTAAAGCAATTTCTTCCAGGCAACCGTTGGAAGGAAAACAAATAAGAATAAAAAGGGCAGTTGGTGGTGTACACTATTGATAATAATTTATAATACACATATATATAATATAAACCTAGTCATATATATACAGACATTACAATATACACTATTACATACCACACACATATTATAGCTAACAGATAAAGATAAATAGCAAATAATCATATTATTGACAGATAGTGACTCTTAACCATGTTTTTGAACGAAACCAACGACTTTGCACGTCTAACTGACACTGGCAATGCATTCCACAGACGGACGGCTTGAATGGTAAAGGATTTATCGAAGAAATTTGTGGAATGCATCGGCATTTTCAGTTTTAAATTTTCCGATGATCTCAGGAACTTCGAGTGTGGCTCATGAAGAAACTCAAATCGATTTTTGAGGTAAGAGGGAGTTATGGGATTATACAGGACACTGTACAGAAGCGATAGTGTATAAGCATTCCGGCGAAGGCGAATTGGCAGCCACTTGAGCTTTGTACAAAATTCAGAGACATGGTCATATTTACGCAAGCCAAATATGAACCTTATACAAAAGTTTTGAAGTCGCTCGAGTTTATTAAGTTGCTGCTCTGTGAGGTCAAGATAGCTGGCGTCTGCATAATCTATTATAGGGAGTAGAAGAGATTGTGCGAGTGCAATTTTTGTGGCAGTTGGAAGAAAATTGCGCAACCTTCTTAATGAACCTGCAGAAGCAAAAACCTTTCGGCTGAGCTCCTGCAGCTGTGGACCCCAAGTGAGATTGGTATCGATGAAGATCCCCAAATCTTTTACGCTTTTACTTACTTGGTATAGTGACACCATTAAAAATAATTTGGGGAAGTTGCGACCAATTGATACGTGAAGTAAGTCTGGAGCTACCAATAACTATCACTTGTGTCTTAGTTGGATTAACATTGAGGCCGTAGCACCCACTCCATTCACATATCTTAGATAAGTCATTATTCATAGTATTCACAGCTTCCGACAGCCTGGCTAATGGTGCCTGTGTGTATATTTGGAGATCATCTGCGTAAAGGTGGTATGACGAACGTAATTGATTGGGAATGGAGTTAATAAAAACAGCGAAAAGTAAAGGAGATAGAACGCCACCCTGTGGTACACCGGCCCTAGTGTTACACCAAGAAGAGTAAGTTTCATCGATGCGAATGCGTTGCCGGCGACCAGACAGGTAGTTACGAAACCAGTCAATTGCCGTTGGAGATATGTTAATAGAGCATATGACTCCAAGCAAAATATCAAAATCCACAGTGTTAAAAGCATTGCTGAAGTCGAGTAGTGTTAGTATAGTCAAATTGCTATTTTCCATACCTAATCTTATGTCGTCTGTGATGTTCACCAAAGCAGTAACGGTGCTGTGACCAGGACGAAATCCTGACTGGAATGGATTAAGAAGGGAGTTCGTATTGAGGAATCTGCTGAATTGGTCGTAAACAAGACGCTCAAGAACTTTGGATAGGAAAGGTAATATGGATATTGGACGATATTCGGAGACAGATTTAGGATTGCATTTTTTAGGCAAGGGCGTTATTTGGGCTTCTTTCCAAGAGGATGGGAAATCTCCGCTAGATAGAGAGTAGTTAAAGATATGGCAAATGATGGGAAGGATTTCGTCAAGGATAGGGAGGATCATTTTGCGGCTGATACAATCATTACCGACTGCATTTGATGTGATCGATTCTATGCTCTTTTTAACACCACAAGCAGTAAATTGACTAAAATCAAAAGGTGAATAATCGGGTGTCGGAATGGATGAAAGATAGTTAAGCGTACTTAATTTCGTAGTCTTATCAAAGTTAGACGAAGTCGAGAAATGCTGATTGAGGAGGTTAATATCTAAATCTTTAGGGAAGTTATCTTGACAAGATTTACCGACCCCCATTGATTTAAGAAACTTCCAAACCTTTGTTGGATTACCATTTTGAACCGAACTATGGATGTGTTGGCGTTGAGCATCTCTACACACCTTGTTGCAGTGATTCCGGATGGCAATGTAGTTGATCCAATTAGAATCGGTGGATCTAGCTTTATACTTGGATTTCATTGCCACTTTTTTGTTCATCAATAACTTAATGTCTTTAGTTAA
This sequence comes from Phalera bucephala, assembly GCA_905147815.2. Lineage (NCBI taxonomy): Eukaryota > Metazoa > Arthropoda > Insecta > Lepidoptera > Notodontidae > Phalera > Phalera bucephala. The sequence continues at coordinate 9,879,353 of LR990632.1, read as the reverse complement.
CCAGGGTGCTGGAAGATGTTTAACTCTGACAGGGTGAATAGGAGCATGCAAATCATACAGCTGAATTAGCGTAGACGTGAAGATATTAATTTTGTCATCTAGTGTGTCTGCTAACAACAAAGGTTGCCAATTAATGCTAGCGGCATCTTGTCGAAGCCTGTCAAGATTAATGCCACTAAAATTACGCTGCAGAAGAATTTTAACTTTGGGCTTAGGTGGCCGAATTTTGTAAGAAATAAAAACTAAATCATGATAAGAGAAGGCGTCAGCTGAACACTGGCCATGCTTGGCTACATGTGCAGATGAGGAAACAAATATAAGATCTAAAAGTGATGGAGTAGAATTAGGAAAATGATGAGTAGCATCAAGAGGAAGAATTGATAGATTACAGGATTCAAGAACTGATTTAAGGTTGGAAGAACGAATATCGTTTTTCTGCAGACATGTATTAAAATCGCCCATTATAATGCTATGACTGTAAGAAGGGACAGCATTTTCCAAAAGACTCTCAAAGGAGGAAAAGAAATCAATACGTGATGAGGGACAGTAGTACACACCGAGAAGTATTTTAGAATGCATTATTACCAATGAGACGAACTATGAGAGTCGAGGAAGCCAGAGAGGTATGTAAAAAAATACAAAATAAAAATACAAAATACAAAAATTTATTTCTTTAACTTAAAATCATATTACAAATTAGCCGTATTTAGAGACTCCTTTTAAGTATGTAGTACCTGTGCTAGGAGTCTCTGCTCTTCCATAACATACAGTACTTGTATACTATGATTGGTAACATAATCAAAAATAAGATAAATTTAAATTAAATTCTAAACCTAAGGTAAAATGTGTGTGTGTGTGTGTGTGTGTGTGTGTGTGTGTGTGAGTGAGTGCGTGCATGCCTATGTGTATGCGTGTGAGTTATATGATTCTTTGTAGGAGTCTTTCGGTTTCATCGTAATTTTTAATCTTAAGCCATTCCACAAGGGATGTTTTACAGTCATGATAGGTAAGGGGATGTATGTAGATGTATTTATTAATGAGGTTATACAAGGACGCCGATAGTATTTTTTGTTGTCGCCTAGCAAATGTGGTATTCACCAAAATCACTGGAGCCACAATATCTTTTCTTCTTCTGTTTAAAATACTTTTATGGAAAGGTAAGGACTTATGAAGTTTTAGAATAGCTTGTAGTATATAAAGTTTTCTAACCGTTAGTAACTGACAAATTGAATAAAGATTTTCAGTTGAAAATCTATATGGCTTAAAATACATAACTTTTAATAACGATCGCTGTGCTCTTTCTAATTCTAAAAATTTAAATTTTGTGGCTCCACCCCAGACAGGTATACAATAAATAATTACAGATTGTACTAATGATATATATATTTGTTTTAAGAGGTCCTTAGAAGCTATGTGTCTCAGCGTTTTAAAAATCCATATTAGTTTTCTGACTCTAGTCATAACTAATTCAGTATGATTATGCCAAGATAATCGTTGGTCAATCATGACACCTAAATATTTTGTGCTATTTACTTTATTTATACTATTACAAAAACAAATAGAGTTTATAGGGCTGTGACAAGTATGTATCTTTATTTGAAAATCTGTCGAGCATGGTTGTGTATGGTTGTAAATTGTAAAGCACATATAATTTGTCTTGGAGGCATTTAGCGAGAGAAGATTTGTGTTCAACCAAGTAGCAATTTTAGTAAGCCCTTTTTCGGCAGTGTTACGTGCTAAATCCCATGTTTGGCCAGTAAATACTGCAGCTGTATCATCAGCATATGAAAATAATTGGCAATCGTCAATTTGCATATCACAAAGCTCATTGATATAAATTAAGAAGAGCGTGGGGCCTAAAACACTGCCTTGAGGGACACCATAAGTTATATGAGCTTCTTCACTTAAATAATCTCCTATTTTAACTCGCTGCTTTCGATTAGAAAGATAGTCTTTGAACAACGCTAAAGGAACTCCTCTTATCCCAATACCTTCGAGCCTGTGTACAAGTATGGAAACAGAAACGGTGTCGAATGCTTTTCTTAAATCTAGAAACACTGCTAAGCATTTTTTCCCTTTATCTAATTGATCTACTACTAATGAAGCTAGCGTAGATACAGCATTTTCTGTTGACATTCCTTGCCTGAACCCATATTGAGATTTTGATAGTATATTAAAGTGATCCAAGTAACTTTTTAGTCTATTATTAAGCAATTTTTCGATGATTTTTGAAATGGCGCTCAAGACAGAAATTGGTCTATAGTTTGAGACATCGTGTCTGTTACCACCCTTGTACACAGGCGTGATAATTGCTTCCTTTAGAATATCTGGAAAAATGCCCTGAGTGAAACAAAGGTTAGCCAGATGAGAGATAATAGGAACTACTAATTTGTGGGCGTGTTTTAAAAATTTTGTTGATATGTTATCCCAACCGGGCGCACTCTCAGATTTTAGACTCATTAATATGGAGTATACTTCTGTAGGATCGGTATCAGTGAGAACAAATGACGAAGCGATGTAAGGAAAGAACCTGTTGGAACTCTGTACTCTCTGCCTACCCCGCAAGGGATCTGGCGTGAGGTTATAGATAGATAGATAGATTATTACCAATTTAAAAAAAAAATACCACGTTATGCCTATATTCCCCAAGCGGGAGTGGTAGAGGTATACTGAGTACACCCACGTTTCGCCGACGATGTTAGGTCCCATGTAATTGGAGGTGAGCCTATGCCATATACCGGGCACAATTCCAGACTCCGGACTCGTACTGGGAAGTTTTCGTTAGTAAAACTACACTTGTCCGACCTAGGATTTGAACCCAGGACCTCGTGATCACAAAGCAATGCGCTTTGCCACTAGACCAACAAGGCAGTCAATCAGTTTAACAATTTGATTTCTGAAAAACCCGGGAACCATCCCGTAGCTAAGAAAAACCTACACTCAGTAGCGCAATAAATAAATAAAGCAATGAAATGGGTGTGTGTGTGTGTGTGAGTGATGTACGCTGTTGACCGCGAGGCCTTTACAGCTTCACCGGACTTAAAGGCGAGCGTGCAACCACTACGCTCGAGCCAGAAGGGCAAGAGGCGACATACTCGAGGGCGCCTTGAAGAGGCGGCTTCGGTTGGGACAGTGGCTGCGGGGTGAGGGGTGCACTACTAAGTGCACCGGTCAACCGCCGGCTAGAGGAGGGGATCTATGACTTTGTCGTCGTTGTCGCCTGTATTCGGAGCGGAAAGAAGGGATGACAAAGCATCGGGGGGATCGGTGAGAACATGTCGCGGCAGGCGGTGGCGGGGGCGGCAGGGGTCAAGGGGGAACGTAGTCGACGGCTACGATTAACGGACTCGCATGGGTAGATGCGTTCGCGAAGTGTCGAGTTGTCGCCTTTTTAATATAGGCGCGAATAGGTTCGAGACCAAGATCGGAGTGGAATGAAATGGGCTTATTTTATTCATGCAAACGAGAATATATAAAGCGATAATACCTCATATATACAAGGTGTAACATAATAAACGCAAGACCTCGGACACCCCGGTTAGAGAATTGCTTCATAAAGTCAAAACGAAAACCAATTTTCAAATTTTAAAGATTTTTACCCTTTTTTTAAGCACTTTTATACCCCAATTAACAATGACACTTGTAGATGTATGTGTGCGTTTTGAGAAATACGTTTTAAGAATACATTTGAACTCTTCTTATTGCTATGAATCAAGAATAAATTTAGTTTTTTATAGCGCACTGGAAGGGTAAAAGCATTTTTTGCAAATTTAAAAAAAATGTAAGTTACATTAGAAATTGTTAGAATCAATTCAGTTATCGATTTAGAACAAATTTCTTTCAGGTCTTGCGTTTATTATGTAACAGCTTGTATATAAGGCCTAATATCCTATTGGTTTGAGTTCGAGAATATTCAGTCCATATGTCCTACTAATATTATTAATGTTAACGTTTGTATGGTTAGATGTTTGGATGTTACTCAATCACGCAAAATCGACGGATCAAATTTGGATGAAATTTGGCACACACTTAGTTTATTACCTGTATTTAACACGTTTTATCCAGGAAAAATGTTAGGTTCCTGTCTAAAGACAATGCGGACGAAGTTACGGGCAGAAACTATATTCAAATAAATGAAACAAAAATGAGTTACTCACATACGTTTAATTATCACAAAACAACAGCTATCAACAAGTACACCAGAAACAACAAACTGACAATGTATTCAAATTAGTACAAATACTTCAGACTAAAATAATAAGATATACTCAGCACTCGAGGCTACGGCCTCCAAAAAGGTATATTAACCGGCTAAATAAATATGTCTCCCGTTAGAGACCAACCCCAATGTTTATGTGATACCCCAATTACGTTTGCTTACAGATTCTATTTAACCATAATACCATTTTCTTAGGGACGTTGATATCAAAATTAAATATAAAACCTGACATATTGAGAAGCGCAATTGAAATCGCTATATTCACCATTATTAATGATTAATCATGGTTTAAGACAGATTTTTATTTAATTCAGTTTTTGTTCCTTCAAGCGGCTTGCGGTAGATGACAGGCAGAAGTCATAACAACGCAAAAACGTTACGATACATTCGGTTACGTCCGGCGTAGTTCGGATGTTATCGTGAGCGCTGGCCGCCATTTTTGTTTACATCACGTGTTAGCTAAATAAATGTATATAGTCAGACTATACTCCCGTAAAATAAAATAGTTTTTCAATAACTTCCAATGTTATTAATACTGAGTTACGTTGTTTGATTAGAATTTCGTTCCTGTTCAACGACCGCACAATTTATTTTTGAAGTGAAAACTTCTTAATTTGAGATTATATAGATAGCATTTTTGATGGAAAAAACAATATAACTCGCGACGCTGTTACCGTTACCGACACCTCTGTATATAATTATGTACATATATTATGTATGTACGTACATAGATACACATGCACGTTGGAATTTTGTAAGATGGGAAAGATACATTGTACTCGCGACACTGTTACCGTTACCGACACCTCTATATATAAAAAAATATACACACGTAATTGTTTAAGTTTTCACTTCTGTCGGCGTTCCCGGAGTGCCACTGTATTTTTATTCATACAAAACATTATTATGACATTCACGAAGTCTATATCTTGCTTACTCTACCATTCCGTTACACCTCAATAATTATCATTTTAGTCTGAAGTTACTACAAACAATAAGTTAACAAATAACTTATGTACATTTATTGACATTGACGAACCAACATTAATCATATTCTTATCACAAAATAACCCAGAACATTATTGTACTGGGTTTAACACACATCGTTTAATTCAAGAAGACATGTCTTACCTCTTCTCCTAATCTCATATAGTCTCAGTACGCCTATATTCCCCAAGCGGGGGGGCAGAGGTGTACTGAGTACACCCACTTTTAGCCGACGATGTTAGATCCCATGGAATAGGGTCGAGCCTATTGCCGGGCACAATTCTAGACTGGGAATTTTTCGTTAGAAAAACTACATTTGTTCAAATCCTAGGTTTTGAACCCAGGACTTCGTAATCACAAAGCGATGCGCTTTGCCACTAGACCAACGAGGGCAATCTTCTATTAGCTTTTTTTATCGTTACGCGCTTGTCACGTGTTCTATTGGCCATAGGAATTAATGGCCCTTATTACTCATTCATACAAGCCATTGTTTTCATTCATTCAATTTGTAACTCGAATGGGATGTATCTTTATTCCAATCAAACATCAAAACTTTTTTCACTCTACATAAAAACGTCGAATTCTTGGTAACAGCATTTTATTTCGATGTCTTCGAAAATACTATCGCCTTCCTATTACACTTGTTATACATTGGAATGACAACTAAAACATCTGAAAATAGTGATGACAAAGTTTGAAAGTTTGATTGGTATAGACTATAGCGATAGTGTTATGAGCTCCGTTATTTTGACTCGTATGCTGGGACCCGAAAAGTGATATTAACGTTGTGTGCCGCGCGAAATGGTGCATTAGCGCTCTGTTTCATGGGGTTATTTTTCATTAAAAATCGTGGGTATATGCCATTTATTTATGAAAATAATGGTTTTATTGTATTTAACGGTGTAAGTAGCGACCCCTATATATCGCTACATAGTTGCGAGTACCTACCAATAGATGGTGCTGACGATTCGCCATACATGTCTAGAACGCGATATTAGAGTGCGCACGACGTGTAAAATATATACAAGCCCCCGACAACTAGGTTTTCCGTTCCGCATACGGACCCCTAGAATCGTAGAACCCGTAGACCGCCGACCGGTGCACTTAGTACACCCCCTCCGCCCATAGCAACAGCCCAAGCCGAGGCCGTTCTCCTTGAGGCGCCTCGAGTTAGTTACCCCTCTGGCTCGAGCGTAGTGGTTGCACGCTCGCCCTTAAGTCCGGTAAAGCTGTAAAGGCCTAGCGGCCAACAGCGTATATCACTCAACATACATATTACAACTCTGGGAAGAGTGGCAGGCCCCGCCAGAGTTGTTGTCGGGGTCACCAATATGGCAGGAACGTTGTGGCAGGATTTGTCAGAGGGAAGATCTTCCAGCCAGACGGGTGGTGTCTAATCGTCAGTGCCATCTATTGGTCGGTAGTCGCAACTATGTAGCGATGTATAGGGGACGCTACCTACAAGGGTATATTTTACAGTGAAAAGTTCGGAGGAATTGTAAGATTATACAAGGTGTAACGTAAACGCAAAACCTGAAACACCCCGATTAGAGAAATGCTTCATAAATTCAAAACGAAAACCAAATATCCAAATTTAAACGTTTTTACCCTTTTTAAGCAGTTTTATACCCCAATTATCAATGAAACTTGTAAGTGTATGTGTGCGTTTTGAGAAATACTTTTTAGGAATGCATTTGAAATCTTCTTATTGCTATGAATCAAAAATAATTTGTTTTTATAGCGCAATGAAAGAGTAAAAACATTTATCACACATTTAAAAAAAAATTAAGACACTTTAAATATTGTTGGAATCAATTCAGTTACCGATTTATTTATTGATTTAGAACAAACCACTTTGAGGTCTTGCGTTTATTATGTTACAACTTGTATAAATAAAAAGGCGTTTGGCTGGATCGAGAAGTGGCAGATTCAATTCCTTTGTATGATCCACAAATATTTTCGGTCTGGGTATTTCTGTGTGTCAATTTTATGTTTCTCAACGCTCTAGCGACACAGGAATACTTCCTAGTGTAGCCCCGCATTTTTATTATAAAAAAAGATGTCTTCGAATTCTCACAACACTACCGTCATCTATCCAGCCTCTTACGGTCGTTTCAATATTACCTCAAGATAGATTTGCCTACTACGGATAGAATTTTGACATATTTTGTATGGAAAATCTATCAAAATTGTACCTGTCATACGATTTAGCGCAGTGGTTAAGAGCTTGAGCTGCTCCGCCCACTGTGTCTAATAGTCGCGGGTTCGATTCCCGCACGGGACAAATCTTTGTGTGCTCCACAATTATTTGATCCGGTCTGGGTATTTGTGTTTGTGAATTTTCATGTTTGTAAACGCACCCACGACACAGGAATAAATCCTAGTGTAGGGATACAATAAAAAAAAAAAAAAAGTCTATCCTTGAGTTGAATATAGGAACCGGCGATTAATCGAGCACAATAACAGCATCGGTAATATTTGTATCTGTTTGTCAGCTGGCGTGGTACAACCCGGCTAACGCATCTTGCAACGCTCGCAGACACGGCAACGTTGAGGTGTAACCACCTGCCTTCTCTGTTTCATTCTCTGCTCTGTAAATGTAAAAAAAAGATGTTTTTAAAAACAAGCTTTTAGAACAAAAACACAACGGAGATATGTAGCTTGATTGAGGAGTTCCGATGGCTTCCTTCCGGGTCCATCATCAGACCCTGAACACCATTTAATTGTAATGTACCTGTAATTAATATGTAACCGTAAGGGATCTGGCGTGATGATATAGTAGTAGTAGTAGTAGTAGTAATACCTGTAATTACCAATCCGACAAATCTAAGCACGAAGGTTTTATGTTCCCAATGAGGTTGAAATGTTTCAGCTTCAAAGTACCATATTATTGTATTGTCACTGAACTTACAAAGGTATGCCAAAGGACATGTCGAAAATTGCCCCAGAACCAACAAACATTTGAACCATGCCATCATTATTTATCTATTTTATTAAAATAATGGCAAATATCCGTATCTAACGGACAATTTGCATTCTAAAACGAATATTTCAAAGTACAGTAAGTACTCATATTGAAGTCGTCGACATCTTTACTGAATGTCAACACACACAATATATCTATCTATCTATCTATAACCTCACGCCAGATCCCTTGCGGGGTAGGCAGAGAGTACAGAGTTCCAACAGGTTCTTTCCTTACATACCTCTCTGGCTTCCTCGACTCTCATAGTTCGTCTCATACACGCTCGCCGGTTACGGAGACTCTTGACTCTTCCATCAGATAAGACTCGGTTTATTTGGTCGTGGTAAGATAGTCTAGGTCTTCCCCGGTACCTGCATCCTTCCACTTTCACATTGTATATCTGTTTTGTCATACTTTCCTCTGGCATTCTTTCTATATGCCCGAACCAACGGAGCATGCCCTTTCTCATCTTTACACCGATACTATCTTTCATACCTACTCGCTGTCTTACTACGCTGTTGCTAATGCGGTCGGTCAGCTTCACTCCGCACATCTTCCGCAGAGCTTCCGCACACAATATAACTAATGAATAATGAATGAATAATAGCTAATGAATTATAACCTCAAAATCCAATACTTTTTGTGCAATATTGCGATTCCCCCGCTTGTGTGTTTAATAATAAATGCCTTAAAATAATTTATGGTAGATACAAGTATTTTTTCGTTGCTGTTGGTTCTGGCACAAATCATGTATGGGCACAGAACAATGTCCTTTTAGCTGACTTAGATACCTGCCAGTACTTCAAATATAGATCACAAGATTTGAACCGGAAAGACAGACGACATACGAACATTGCAAGTTAAATAAAATCACGTAAAAATGGGTTCAGAGTATCGCTGTTGGGAAGCCTTGTTAGTCTTAGTGCCGTAATCAACGCAAGGGCAATTGCAATACGAAATTCCCATACGGGTCTGGCTGTTTGTGTACAAATTTCACGTGATGAATCATGAAGAAAATACGAATTGGAGTAGGCCTAAACTAGCGAGCCTTTTGAATGCCTAGAAGCCTTGACGTTATTGTGGTGGGCGTGGCTTACCTTAGTTTGTCATCGCTACTCGCTCCATTCACACGACGAGCGTCACGCTCGAGTTCGCATAGCTATTAAATATTATCTATTTTACTAAAAATAAGACCCTTAAAATGAAGTGATGCATTGTAACATGCAAAAGTCACTTGGATCGACATTCTGGTCACATAAATAATATCACAATTCACTTGTATTTTTTTCATAATTTATTAGAATACTATTACGAATGCCATCTACCGTAATATAAATGAACTTACAAGTAACAATGACATGGACGAACCGTTTAGGTTTCACCAATCTCCACCAGATGTCATATACAAATGCGGGTTGGGCGTAACATCACTTTTTTTAAATGTAGCCCCTGATTAGGATTTGTTACTGTTTTCTGTTCTGTATTCACATACACTAATACCCAGACCGAAACAAATAATTGTGGGTCACACAGAGCTTTGTATAGTGCGGAAATCGAACCCGCAAATACTAGACACAGTGGTTGGAGCTGTCGGGTTAAGCTCTTAACTACTGCTATATCGTCCGTCAATTGTAAATTGTATAGGAACATTTTATTACGCTACCTCCTCTTCGTATTTGCTTCGTATTGTAAATACACTCTAATAAATAATATATAATAATTCCTAATGTGGCTATGAATTACTTGTAGCAAAAAAAAATCTACTTAAAGGTTTAATTTCGAAAGGCATGACGAATGTTTTAATCGTGTTAATATACATTTGGGACAAATAAGAAGCCCAGTTTGACAATTGTATCTACGAATCAAAATGATATTGTAACGACCCGAACATACCCCGATATCTTGAAAAGTCTTTATCGGGGGGTGTCGATTCTAAAACGCATAACACGCACTTAGGTCCCCCAGTGACCTGTCTAGAAAGTTCTAGAATCCGCGCTTAACTGCTGACACGTCTAGAAGGTTCCACCCCTTTAATTATCGCCGACGCACGGTCGCGGTATACATATATATTTATTCACGCGCAAATGTAATAATAATACCGCTTTGTGGGCCGCGCCGGCTATTGTTCGATGTACTTAGAGGGTTCGCGTCCGTTCTAGAACTTTCAAACAAGTATAAAAGGAACACAGAGCGCGGGGACGGGACAGTCTCTTCTCGGAAGCGATAGCGATCGAATCGGAGAACAAGCGATCTAAGTGGAATACACCGGCGACTTTAGCATCGATATACGGATACTACGAGTGACTCAGCGGCTTGGAAGCAGTATTTGGGTACTACCGAGAGTAGTACAAGTGTGTGATTGGTTCGCGTGTGTACTTGCATTCGAGGTACTGTTTTGTGTGTACAGCGCCTAATAAAGTACTTCGCACGTTATTCGGCATTTAATTTACCACGCTACGTAACAATATTTATTATGATAATGATATTTGTTCAAGTTAAGACTAAGTCAAGAGTCTCCGTAACCGGCGAGCGCGGATGAGAGTGGAGGAAACCAGAGAGGTATGTAAGGGAAGAACCTGTTGGAGCTCTGTACTCTCTGCCTACCCCGCAAGGGATCTGGCGTGATGATGTAGATAGATATATAGAGATATTTGTTCTAAGATTTAATGAAGTAAACTTAAAGGATGAGTACAGTCCCCCAAAATTGTTTAGACCGCGGCCAAAATCGGAACTAACGCTGTTGTCAAGTAAATGTCACTTCATGATAGTCTCAGAGTTGCCGTTTGCTATAAAATTTACAAGAGTTATTTTTTTTAATTAATAACTATGCCAATGTGTGCATGTTGAAATATCTCCTTGGAGGCAGAATTATTTTTTATTAAATAATAACCCCTAATTTCACATCGACGCCCCTCTGCCAATGTCATTTATGGGCAAAAGGTCCTTAAGAGAATGTACTTTATATCCTTTTATTAAATGTCAATTTTATTTCCCTATTTCTATCTACCGTACAGTAGGCAGAGAGTACAGAGTTCCAACAGGTACTTGACTTACATACCTCTCTGGCTACCTCCACTTTCATAGTTCGTCTCATACACGCTCGCCGATTAAGGACTTGTCCTTCAGATAAGACTCGGTCTATTTGGACATGGTAAGATAGTCTAGATCTTCCGGTACCTACATCCTTCCACTTTCGCATTGTATATCAGTATATAATGTGTTTTTTTAACGTGGCCCCACACTAGGTTTTATTCCTGTAACGCGTAATTTCACATATACAAATACCAAGACCGCAACAAATAATTGTGGGTCACACGAAGATTTGTCCTGTGCGGGAATCGAACCCGCGACTATTCGATCCAGTGCTCGCTAGCTCTTAACGACTGCGCCAAATCGTCCGTCGATGGTCCGTCCGTGTTGGGTCCATCCGTGTATGGTTGAAGGGTATAACTCACCTCACATGCTGCAGATATCCGGAACTAATAATATCCTCAATGGAAGGTGGTTCTGGCCCGCACCGATCCGGCACAGCTGGTGGTTCATATTTGTATAACGGACCTTCCTCTATTATAGGTAACGTTTGTTGTGTTGAACCTCGGGTGAACTTAACACCGGTGGAGAATTGAGTCACCTGTGGATAAGAATTTAAGTTAGGTAATAGATATTTGCTGCCTCGTTGGTCTGGTGGGACTGCCTCTTTGGTCTGGTGGCAAAGCGCATCGCTTTGTGATCACGAAGTCCTGGGTTCAAATCATAGGTCGGACAAATGTAGTTTTTCTAACGAAAAATTCCCAATATGAGTCCGGAGTCTGGAATTGTGCCCGGTTTATGGCAATAGGCTCGCCCCTTATTACATGGGACCTAACATCGTCGGCGAACCGTGGGTGTACTCAGTACACCTCTGCCACCCCCGCTGGGGAATATGGGCATGACGGTATAATAGATATTTCGAGAACATGTTCTAACCCTAAGTTGCACGATTGTTTTATCAACAGGAGTTACAAAAGCGCTGAAATGATACAAACTACTAACTATACATTAATTTCAAAAGCGCTTGTGCTAACGAGAGGTAATCGTTACGACTAGTGTCCAACTGAAGCCGAAACCGGTTTTTAGGCCATCGCCAAAACCTTCGGCTGAGGCCGAAAGTTTATAACCCTAAGAAATTTTGTTTAAATTTGGCTAAATTTTTGAAAGTCATCTTGACCGTTTTCGAGATGATTAATATTACCTACAACTGGTTAAAAATAATAACACTGAAATAATATCATGTACAATATTTATTTTCTTAAACGCATTCAAGTAAAGTAAGTCGTCAATCGTAGTAGATCATTCAATTTTGGTGCTTGCTGTAAACAAAATAAGTTCGTTAATACAATCAACACTGTATTAACAAACCCACTCCGATCTCGGTCTCGAATCTATTCGCGCCTATATTAAAAAGGCGACAACTCGATACTTCGCGAACGCATCTTCCCATGCGAATCCGCTAATCGTAGCCGCCGCCGACTACGAACCCCCCGATGCTTTGACATCGCTTCTTTCCGTTCCGGATACGGACGATGACGACGACGAAGTCGTAGATCCCTAGCCTAGCCCGCCGACCGGCGCTCTTAGTACACCCCCTTCCCCTGTAGCGACTGTCCAAACCTAGGCGTTCCTCTTTGAGGCGCCCTCGTGTATGTCGTAGTTGGGTGAGCACAAAATAAATTATTTTTCTTTCTTTCTTTCTTTTTAAATTCAGTTATTATGAGTATTATGTCAATCCTGTAGGTACCTTACCGTAGAACTAAGTGGAATAATATAATACAGGTATATAAATATTAAGAATTATAGTATTTTCATGTAAGGTGGGGTCATGTACTGTGACAGTTGTAAGTGTCAAAGAAATGTATACTTTATTCAATGGCAATAAGAGGCATGACCTGCGTCTATACTTAAGGTTTTATGCCTTAACACCATTGAATTAAATATTAATTTCGTTTGGCAATTAGAACTGTCACTCACTACCCATCCCATGCGAAAAATATTATTATTCACTTATCATTTAAAATGTAGGCGCTCGTAGCGTTGTGCGACCGTTCATATTCGAGCGTCTCCGTGCTTCGGAAGGCACGTTAAGCCGTTGGTCCCGGTTACCACTTAATGTGGTAGCCGTTAAGCCGAGTTGGAAGCCTTAAAGGCGGCTTGATAAGTTCTAACAGCAGGTGGCCACAAACCTGCCTCCACCAATCCGCACTGGGTCCGCGTGGTGGAGTAGGTGGGGATCTCTCTCACCTCGATTTGTGAGAGAAGGCCTTTGTCCAGCAGTGGGCAATATAGACCGATATTATTACTTAAAATTGTAAAATAAAAAACTTTAAAAAAAAGGAAAACTGACTTCAAACTGCAAAAAATAAATAGCTAAAGCTAAAGCTTTTTCAAACTGCTTTCTGAAGTCGGTTTTCCTTTTTTTCAAAGTTTTTTTTATAAGATAACTCAATTATCAAACCATTCTATTATTATTATTAAGAAACCAATTATTATTATTTTAGCATTATTATTACTAGTGGTCGCCCATAGGTCGATATTCGACCTACTCTTTCATCGTTTGCTGGTTATGTTTCACATTAAGTAAGACTATAGACAAATAATATTAAAGACAGACATCAATTTGACGTGTGTCAAATGCATGGTAGTGTGTGTAATGTTTTTTTCATTGATTTAATGTATGTTATATGCATAATTTAAAAAAAAAATATTAGCATTCTGCACTCCTTCTCTATATAAACTATAATTGTGGGAAATTTCATACTCCTCCGTCCGCGCAATTTTCGTAAAAATGTGTACAAAGTTTTTGCTTCACGTATTAATATATAGATTCTTACCTTTTGTACAGGCGGCAACAATTCAATCTCCGGTTTATTAGCCTTATTCTGTGCAAATGTATTTAATATATCTTTGGCATCTCCCTCTGCAAACATCAGCTCATCAATAAGAGCTTCCTTCTCCCTAATCTTCTGTTTCTTAGCTTCTTGTTCTAAGCGGACTATCTCCGCTCTTCTAAGGTCTTCCATTTGTTTTTCTAGTTCTAGAATTTCTTCCAATTCTAATTCTTCTCGACCTGGAATTTAATTGAACAGATTTGTTTGAAGATGTGCGGAGTGAAGCTGACCGACCGTATTCGCAACAGCGTAGTAAGAAAGCAAATAGGTATGAAAGAGAATATCGGTGTAAAGATGAGAAAGGGTTTGCTCCGTTGTTTCGGGCATATAGAAAGAATGTCCGAAGAAAGAATTACAAAACTGATATACAATGTGAAAGTGGAAGGATGTAGGTACCGGGGAAGACCTAGACTATCTTACCATGACCAAATAGACCGGGTCTTATCTGAAGGACAAGTCAGGAGTCTCCGTAACCGGCGAGCGTGTATGAGACGAACTATGAGAGTTGAGGAAGCCAGTGAGGTATGTTAGGAAAGAGCCTGTTGGAACTCTGTACTCTCTGCCTACCCCGTCCCGCCCGGATCTGGCGTGATGATATAGATAGATTTGTTTGAATGTAACAGTGAACCTTGTGGGTTGAAAGTTCCCATGAACAAAACAACTTGTGAAAATAATATGGAATAATATGATCTATAGTTTTAAAATACCTCATACAACTTGTTTTTGAACTAACTTGGAATTAATGCTTCGCGAAAGGACTGCCTCGTTGGTCTAGTGACGAATAATGTGCTTTGCGATCACGAGGTCCTGGGTTAAAATCCTAGACCAGACAAATGTAGTTTTTTTATCAAAAAACTCCCGGTATCAGTCCGGAGTCTGAAATTGTGCCCGGTATATGGCAACAGGCTACCTAGACCTAACATCGTCGGCAAAAAGTGGGAGTACACAGTACACCTCTGCCATCCCCGCTTGGAAAATATAGGCGCGACGGTGTATATATATATTTGGAATTAATATGGTTTGCGTGCTTCGGAAGCCACGTTAAGCCGTTGGTCCCGGCTACCACTTAATGTGGTAGTCGTTAAGCCGAGTTGAAAGCCTTAAAGGCGGCTTGATAAGTTCCAATAGCAGGTGGCCAGAAACCTGCCTCCATAAATCCGCACTGGGTCCGCGTGGTGGAGTATGACCTAATCTCTCTCACCTCGATTTGTGAGAGAAGGCCTTTGTCCAGCAGTGGGCAGTATATGTTGATATTATTATTATAATATGGTTTGAATAAAATCTATATCCTTGCCAAATTTGATTAAAATCTGTTCAGCGGTTTGGGGGTAAAATGACAAACAGACAGACACAATTACTTGCGAATTTAAAATATTAGTATGGATATCTACACAAATATTATAAACAGGAAAGATTTGTATTTTTGTGTGTATGTAACGAATAAACTCAAAATCTACTGGCCCGATTTCAAAATTTCACCATTAGAATGCTACATTATCCCTGAGTAACATAGGCTATATTTATTACTAGAAAAAATTAGGCATCCCTACTAAAACTTTAATAATGTAACCCAAGGTGTAAAAAAATTGGCCGCAAAATGTCTTTCATCGCATGCGCTGCGGAAACTATTGAAGATAGAACAAAATAAATGTTTTACAATATTAAAGAACATATCAATATCTACAAAAAACTTCTGGATACCATATGTCCAACTATTGTAGTTAAGTCACTATAACTACTTTTTTAGGTTTTAAAAGTTGATAGAAATGCCGATCAAAATCAGACCATGTTATCCATACCTTCGTATTTATTCTTATGCAAATAAATCATATCTTTTCAAGACTGTTTCAATACCTGTAGATTACTTTTTGAATTATTCAAATCGGACATTCCATTCAAAAGATATTACGAATATAAAATGTAAATATAAACAAAATACTATTCGAAAAATAAACGCCGCCACGCCGTGGCCGGTGTGGCCCCACGCAGCGCAGCGGGCAACGCGGCGAGGGAGGGGGGAACACAACTATGAAATAGGTAGCCGCGCGTACCTACGCAGCGGACGCAATATGCACCCGTGCTAAGCCGGGACGGGCCGCTAGTGATCTATACTTTTTCACCTATGTTAATGTTAAAACCATTAATATTCTATTCTATATCATCACGCCAGATCCCTTGCGGGCAGGGGCGTAGCTACCGCCGTATCAACCGTATCAAAGATACGGAGCCCCCCAGCTACAGGGGCCCCGAATTCGTAAAATATTATACCCAATTTCATACTCCGTTCATACGCTAAACTTTCCGGGAAAAAATAAACATATGATACATAAGTATACATGGATTCATTAACACACATGATCAATTGATCATACATGAGTTTTGGTCATGTCTGCGCAGTAAGGATCCTTTAAATGTTTTATTCCAAAAGCAATTTGTAATATTTTACATTTTATAGATTTGATAGATAGAATTAAACAGCCTCTGAAGGACTTTAAGTACCGGCGTTCCGCCCGCTTTCAGAAGCTCTGCGGTAATTCCGTCTTCGCCTGGTGCTTTGTTATTTTTGAGTTGTTTGAGAGCCATCGTAATCTCGTACAGGCTGATGTCCGGGATATCTTCAGTGTAGTGTCGGGTTAGCTTGGCTCTTGGGTCTTTTACCAAGTCAACAACAGGTTCAGCTACTGAGGTGTACAACTGCCCATAGAACCTCTCTATCTCCCTGAGCACCTCTGACCTATTCGACGTTACGTTTCCGTCCTCCGTCTTCAGCTTCGTCAACTGGCTTTGCCTAATAGACGCGTCTCTTGCGAACACTTTGGAGCCCTTGTTCTGTGCTATTGTCTCCTCAATACGCCTTGTATTGAAGGACCGTAAATCGTGACGCAAGGACTTCAGTATCTGTCCATTGAGCTGCCTATAGGACTTAGCATCATCGGAGGTTTGGAGCGTCATGGAACGTCGCTCAGCCATGAGATTTCGGGTGGAGTTAGATAGTTTTTGAGGTCTATTTTTACGGTGGGGCTTATAATACTTGGACCCGACCGTATGGACAGTCTCTACCAGCCTGTTGTTGATTTCGTCCACTGATGCGCTGCTGTCTAGCAATTCGAAGCGGTTTGCCAATTCGAGTTGAAAGTTCTCGGGGTTTTGGATGTGTGCATAAGAAGGTCGGAGCGTAGACTTCATCAGACGCGATCTTTCCATTTTGACATTAATATTTAATGTGCCTCTGACCATTCGGTGATCACTGCCGGTTTTTACCCTGTGAATCACGGAGACATCATTAAATATTTGTCGCTTGGTGCTCATGATGAAGTCTATCTAATTTTTTGTGGAACCATCAGGGCTCATCCAGGTCCATTTTCTATAAGGCGGCTTCCGGAAGAAAGAGTTCATCATAAAGAGTCCCTCCTTCTCCAGATATTCGGCCAGCCTCTGACCCCTGGGGTTGCGCTGCCCATATCCAAATTGCCCCACTCTCAACTCATCATCGCCCCGTTTGCCCAGCCGCGCATTGAAGTCACCCATAACCACTGTAAAGTGTGCTTTGGAAGTATGTATGGCTCTACTAATGTCCTCATACATTACTTCGACGTCATCATCTGAGTATGCCGAGGTCGGTGCGTAGGCTGTTTAATAGAGGCTGTTTAATTCCGTCTTGCTCGAAGAGAAAACGCCGGAAGCATGGAACAGGGGAGTGGTGGTACTGTTTTTCAAGAAAGGTGATAACACTTTACTGAAGAATTATAGGCCCATCACACTGCTGAGCCATGTTTATAAGTTGTTTTCGAGAGTCATCACGAATCGTCTCGAACGCAGGCTTGATGACTTCCAGCCTCCCGAACAAGCCGGTTTCCGGAAAGGCTTTAGTACCATAGACCACATACATACGCTGCGGCAGATTATACAGAAGACCGAGGAGTATAATCGGCCACTATGCTTGGCGTTTGTGGACTATGAGAAAGCCTTCGATTCGATCGAGACTTGGGCGGTTCTTAGATCTCTCCAGCGATGCCGCATTGACTATCGGTACATTGAAGTGTTGAAGTGCTTGTATAATAACGCCACCATGTCAGTCCGAGTACAGGGGCATTGCACGAAGGCGATCCCCATAAAAAGAGGAGTAAGGCAGGGAGACGTCATTTCTCCGAAACTGTTTACGGCCACCTTAGAGGACGCCTTCAAGCTCTTGGAATGGCAAGGACTTGGCATCAACATCAATGGCGAATACATCACTCACCTTCGATTTGCCGACGACATTGTGGTCGTGGCGGAGTCGCTGGAAGATCTAGGACGAATGCTCGGTGACCTCAACAGAGTATCTCAACAAGTGGGTCTTAAAATGAACATGGACAAAACGAAAATAATGTGTAACGTCCATGTCGTACCCACCGCACTCACCGTTGGGAACTCTACTCTTGAAGTTGTCGACGAATACATTTACCTGGGACAGGTAGTCCGGTTAGGTAGGTCCAACTTTGAGAGAGAGGTCAATCGACGAATCCAACTCGGCTGGGCAGCGTTCGGGAAACTGCGCAACATCTTCTCATCCAAAATACCTCAGTGCCTTAAGACTAAAGTTTTTAGTCAGTGTGTGTTACCAGTGATGATATATGGATCAGAGACGTGGTCTCTTACTATAGGTCTCATAAAAAAGCTCAGAGTTGCTCAGCGAGCTATGGAGAGAGCTATGCTCGGCGTTTCTCTACGCGATCGAATCAGGAATGAGGAGATTCGTAGAAGAACCAAGGTCACCGACATAGCCGTTAAGATTAGCAAGCTGAAGTGGCAATGGGCGGGCCACATAGCGCGTAGATCGGACGGGCGTTGGGGCAGAAAGATTCTAGAGTGGAGACCACGTATTGGCAAGCGCAGTGTGGGACGACCGCCTGCCAGATGGACCGACGATCTTGTGAAAATCGCAGGAAGTCGTTGGATGCAGGTGGCATCGGACCGGTTACGCTGGAAAGCGATTGGGGAGGCCTATGTTCAGCAGTGGACAAGTATAGGCTGAGATGATGATAGATAGAAACCGTCTATGGACGATTTATTAAATAAGTTTGCTGAAAAAAGGCAAAAAAAGCGTGTATTTGATTTGAATTGTTTGGCTTACTTAGTTGTACTTACTGTAAGTAATAACTAATAATCAATATATGTGTAATTTATTGACTGCAAGTCATTTTCTTTTGTGAAAATTTTTACCCTCCATTTGGGTTTCGCCGCAGTTAGGTAGAAGAGCCATCCAACAAATTTTGATACGAGGCCCGTCTAAGGCAAGCTTCGCCACTGCTTGCGGGGTAGGCAGAGAGTACAGAGTTCCAACAGGTTCTTTCCTTACATACCTCTCTGGTTTCCTCGACTCTCTTAGTTCGTCAAATACACGCTCGCCGGTTACGCCGCCATTAATATTACTCTCTCATAACTCATTAGCCTCACATAAAATATCATATGTCTAGGCATAAATCCCACGTTGAAACGTGTAGTTTTCATATCAGCTAAGTCTGGAATTGTGCCCGGTATAAACGCAAGATGCTCACCTCTAATTCAACGTCAAAAAATATTTATTTGTATAGGCCAATTATATTCTCTCTTATAATTCATTTGGACATAACATCGTCTGTGAAATGTGAGCACACCTCTGAAACTCCTGCTTGTGGAATATGGGCCTGTTAAAATTTATTTCTTTTTTATGGGGATTAGGGATTGCGCCAATCCCTAATACCCCATTGCCATATATTGGCCGATGGAGCAGACGAGTTAGGTGTACCGACGACCTTTAGAAGGCCGCAGGGTGGGACTGGATGCGGAAGGCGGAGGACCGTGTATTGTGGCGCGAATTAGGAGAGGCCTATGTCTAGCAGTGGAGTGCAATGGGCTGATTTGATTGACTGACTAGTTGATATATTGTATAATTATTGGACACATAATAAACACTGTGTGTACAACACATAACACACACACAAAACAACGGGTGTACACCTTATCTTCATATATAAAATTCCAGTGTGTGTGCATGTGTGTTCTCATAATTCTTCTCCTTAACAGGTTGACGGAATTTGATGTGAAGTCTTTAAAATCACACCGAAACATATGGGTGCGAGGTCAGAAAAGTGAACCGTAACGAAAAGGTCTATATCGTCTTATATTAACAATTACAAAACTTTTAGAAACCTGTATTCAGTGTCATTTTAAGCCTATACAGTCAGCTCGGTGTTATGAGCTTGAGTTTGCGTCGGGGCTGGGCAGGGCGGCAGGGGAGGGACACTGCATAGAATGACCGGAACCCGCGCTATCATCTTTAACACTAAAAGAAACTTACTGACATGGACGTTTCCTGTTAAAATCAAGGGCCTAATGCCGACACAGCCACGCCACGCCCGATTTTTATTTGTGTACTTATGGGATCACCTGGATGATTCTTAGCGAAAGTTGGACCTCATAGA
The DNA here is from genome assembly GCA_905147815.2 of Phalera bucephala. Lineage (NCBI taxonomy): Eukaryota > Metazoa > Arthropoda > Insecta > Lepidoptera > Notodontidae > Phalera > Phalera bucephala. The sequence continues at coordinate 9,858,815 of LR990632.1, read as the reverse complement.
TGACGCCGTTGTGAACTGGGAACAAAGCCGCCGGGAACTGCTAATGAACACTAAAACTAATACACACCTATTTTAACCTTATTCTTCATAATCAACTCTTTATTATCCTTCTTGTACTGTTCTATCCTTTTATTAGTACCAACAATATCTATATTATTCGTTAAATTATACACAATGGTTTCTATTTCCTCCAAATAATCATTGTATTCACGTAACGTGGCGAAATCCTCTTCTTTTTTATTATAATCTTTCAGCACTCTCTTTCGTATGTCTATCTCTTTCTCAACCATGGGATCCTCGAAGAGTTGGACCCTGAAATTGCTTCGTCGAAGTGGTACATTGCAGTCAGGACATGAACCGGAACCTGTAACATATAATTTATATCTTATTTATATAGGAGGCTGTGTTTCGGTCGTGGTAGAGAAATAGATAGAGTAGATAAGAAAAAGGTAAATTGACAATTTGTAAGTGCCAGTGCTGAGTTTAGACAAAATAAAACTATAATTATTGTAGCTTCTTACACCTATTCAGTTTGGTATTAAGTGTATGAATGATCTACGCTGTTGGCTGCGGAGCCTTTACAGCTTCACCAACAAGAGTTTGGTATCTTGAATGGTCCCTGTAAGGGTATAAGCCTCCTCCATCTCTTTCCACTTTTTCTTCGTCTTGAGTAACGCTCGTCAAGTTTTTTCAAACTATTTTGATTAGGTCGTCAGCCCATCTAGTCTTTGGCAGTCCTATGCGCTATGAGCCTTTCTCCAATTATATTGTCCACCTTTTGTCCTGGTACCTGTGTATGTGGCCTGCCCACTTCCAAGTGTCTTAAGGCATGTTGCAGTGCATCTGTGAGTTTTGGTATTTCCATATGTGAACATTCTTGTTTTTCTCTATTTTTCTAAGTTTTAAGATGTTTCTTCTCATTGCATGCTGACATGACACAAGCTTGATTTTTATTTCATTATTGAAGGCCCACATCTGACTTGCATAGGTTAAGCATGGTAAGATACAAGAATCCATTATTATCATTATAAGCTTCAGACTATAGCTCTTTCAGAATCACGTTTTGCTTCCAATACTCTTTCTATGCTATATTTATTATAAAACTCTATGGTGAAATATGGAAAACCTATGCTAAAAATTGTCATCATTATAAAACCCATATTTGCAGATGAATAAACATTTATGAAAATAATTTCAATAGGTCAAGAGTAGCATTGAAAATTCTGAAAGAAACCAATTTTCTTTCGTGAAAAAAACGGAATATTTGTTTTTTCGTATTTTTCTTGAAAAATTGAAACCACGTGACTTGTTCAAAAAAAAAAAAAGAAATGTTTTAAACATTTACTATGTCTTTTGTTGTCGGCGAAATGTGGACGTACAAGGTACACCTATCGTCAAAAACATATGAGTATACAAAGTACATCTACAATTCTGGACACCTCGCATCAGTCTCACTGTGGCATATTTTAGCCACTCATGCTCACAGCTCTGAATGTAAACTAAGGAAAGCATCATTCGATGTTTTATTCAACATGAGCAGTCATTTGTTTTCTTTTTGAATGAAATGAAAAAATTTATGGATTTTGAAAGAAACGGGAATGTTTCAAGTATTTTTCCAAGGCTAGTGTAGTCAAATGACCTACCAATCTATATCATCATGCCAGATCCCTTGCGAGGTAGGCAGAGAATACAGAGTTCCAACAGATTCTTTTCATACAGACCTCTCTGGCTTCCTCCACTCTCATAGTTTGTCTCATACACGCTACTCATCTCATACTACCTATTTCTTTTGTGATTTTTTTGACTGACATTTGATTAATATTATTTAAAATAATTAATGTCGATTTAGTAAATTACGAATACTACTAGTCGAAAATATGTTTTGGAATAAAACTTGTCTAATAATTTTGTCAAACGAATGAAGAAATCATTTTAACAATTGAAGCATACATAAATTCAGGCGTAAATCTACACTAATATTATAAAGAGGAAAGATTTGTATTTTTTTTAATGAATAAACTCAATAACTACAGGACCTTCAAAAATTCTTTCACCATTTGAATGCTACATTATTCCTGAGTAACATAGACTACATTTATTACTAGAAAAAATTAGGGACCACACTAAGTTTTTCAAAAAATTGTGTCCATTTGTGCGAAGCCGGGACTGGCCGCTAGTAATACATAATTCAAGTGAAATAAATAATAGAAATACACAATTACCTTTTAAAAACAATAGATCAACACAACTCTCACACAAGGCATGGCCACATACGTTTACCATCAATTTTAAAGATGGATTTCGATATTTGGTTGTTTTGCAACGAGGACACGCTTGATCATCCATGTTTCTGTAACCATCCATGTTTTCTTTATAGTAATAAACACGAGACACTAAAATATTGCACGACGCTTGAATAGTATTATTCGTATTATTATAATCTTTTCGCTTGAATGAAATTCTATTATGACATTCATTTGACAACTGGCTAATGGCTGGCTGCGACATAGAGCATGGCGCCGGGTGGCAAGAGCAATGGTAGTTAGCGGTGGAACCGATATATTAATATTCGCTAAGATATTAGTAATATCAGGTGTATTCATGTATTAGTAATCCGACGGATTCTAATATACTAATATTCTGATATTCTCTTTATTCATACAACGACCTCCTAACTACAGTCGATTTATATTCATATTAGCATACGTATCACTATCGGCACCCGAATACTGGCTTTCGTAAATATTCGTCGAATCTTCGGGTATTCAATATCATAACGGATGCGAGCGAGCGAGAAAGAATACATAATATCTTTACCCCTCGTTCGCAAGAACGCGTATTCAACGCGCGGTGGTGAAGCGCTGTAAGTGCTTTAAAAAAAATGTACTGTTAGCCGTTTCATTCATTTCAGCGTTGGTTACATATAGAAAGGGGTGGGGATTAATTTGTGATTTATTTATTATGACAAGGCGACCGCGGGAGCAGTATTTTTAAATACAACGATGCCACCTTTAACTTTTTTAGTTTTAATTAATTTAAATTCATTTATATTAATAAAATTATTTACCATTTTGTGATATTAGTTTCATTTCATGATTTCTCCAATACGATTGTGTTACAAGTTAACTATGTCTATATCACTATACGATAAACGGAAGCAACACTTTGTTGTTTAATTATTTTACATATACATAGGGTCATAATACTATCTACATAAATGTTATAAAATATTGAGATAATATTTTGCTGCAACGTTATTATTTTGGTTCTGAAAACTATCAATACATAATCTATAAATAAAAATATAAGGTTGACAACTGAGTTAAAAGTATTGATACCTCGGGGTTCAAACGGCGTAAAGGACATTTTAGCGGAAATGAGTTTTTAACCTTATCACAATAATGATAATGTTAAAAACTCATTTTCATCAAAATGTCCTTTACGCCCTTTGAACCCCGAGGTATCGAAAGTACACTTGTAAACAGATTCAAGTGGATTTGGTGAACAAAACTTAAACTTTTAATTTTTCTTCATTTCTGAGTGCAGTCTTATAGTGTAACGTGTTACATATTTGTTATTATTATAACTATTATATTGTGTGAAAGTTCATACAAAAATAGCGATAGTGTATAGTGTAACAGTTAAAAGTAAAATTTTACTGAAGTTAGGTATAAGTGGTCATATTTTAGTGAGATAGGTGTGTACGTAAAAAAATCTTTTATTATAAATATGAAGCGAGCGTAGATAGAGTAAGCGAAGTTTGGCATTATTTCATAGTTGATTCCGAACAAAATAAGCTTGCAAAATGTACTATTTGTGTCAAAATGTACCTTTAAAGGAATTGTATCTAATTCAAATAGACATTTGGAAACTAAAAATTTAATTATTGCTACGAATAAAAATGCAATTCAAGAACATAAGCTTATTCCAGTGAAGCCAAAAACACCTCAAATAAAAATATAATAAAAAAATGAAAATATCATATGTTGCCAGTTATCTATGAGGGAGCAAACACTTTGCTCTAAGGAGTACATATTAAACAACTTGTTAATCCAATAATACCAATATCAATGTCAAATTAAAAGATAAATATAACCTTCATAATAAAAGATATCAGTAATATTCAAATATTAGTTTAAGTATTATAATATTACTTGGCGAATATATTCATATTACTAATACTGAAAAATATCGGTATTAACCCATCTTTAATGGTAGTGATTGTAGTATACTCTTTGAGCAATGGCTTGTCATTTGGCGGCAAACTTAACTGCAGGTGATGGCTTGAAAATAAAAAAGTACAAAAGATTAAATACATTTTTTTCATGAACCTAAAATTATTACGAAGTTTGCGCTCCGCCGGTCGTCGTTCAACACATTGTCTTGTTTCTCTCTCAATTACACGGATCGCCATTTTGAGTGAATGAGAAAGCTATTGTAAGATTGGCAACGTTGCCCTGTACGTGTGCTTGGTGTAATGCTGTGACCTATTCCTAGGCCATAACAAATCGCCCCCATCCGCTCCAAAGGTGAAAATATAAATAAAAATCGTCGTGAGTACTGTAAATTATTTTATATTTTGAACTTATATCATGTTGTGCAGTGTTTTGTCCATCTAATACAACTAAAGGAGGTATAAATGAACTGGAATCATCTTCTTACACGTGTCACGTCTACTATTGCATTCATAACGACGTTTTATAGCTAAATATGCATTTCATATTAAGAATATACGTCATTGGCTATATATAATTACCACGTGGTGGTAAGTTTTAATCTAGGTTTATAAAATGCATTGTTTTACATCTCCCGAACAGTGATGTATCTACAACGCCTGTGGTCTGTTATCGATATTTTCCAAAACCATGCCCTTCCTTGCACATTTATAGTGAAAAATTGACCGTCCCTCGTCACGTCTTACCCTTCGTTCACACAGACGCTTTTTTAACGCCTGGTACTGAAGCGCTTTACAGCGCTTTCAAATAAATGTATTGTGAACAACTTGTTTTATTCCTACGCTTTACTACCGTGCATTGAAAAAGCGCTTGTGTGAACGTAGGTTAAAGGTGATGTAAAAATTATAACCACCGCCACGCCTATATTCCCAAAGCAGGAGTGGGAGTTGTGTACTGTGAACACTCACTTATCGTTAACAATATAAGGCCCCATGTAGTAGAGGATGAGTCTATTGATATTGTACCAAGAACAGTGCGAGACATCCGGACTGGATGTTTTTTTTATCGATAAATTACTATTTTCCAACATAGGATTCGAACCGATGACCTCGTGATCGCTATGCGCATTACAAGACCAACGAGGCTTTACTGTTGTATTAAATTGCACATACTAATATCGATGCTTACAGATTCGTTTTTAAAAATTGTATTATAATACTTATATGTGAACTTATTTAAATTACGCGTAGTAATTCAAAATGATAATTTATATGAGTCAATTATGATTTATTTATTTAATTATGAAAAGATACACCATCGACTATTCATACACAATAGTTAACAACGTAAGATACAGATACAATCTGAGACAAGGTGACAAGCCTTTATAGACGTATATAACATTAGTCAGTTCTAGTAACACAAATCAAGGAAATAATAAAACATAGTGAAAGAAATTAATGTCAACATCAGAATAACAATTAAATATATAAATGGTGAGTTCAAACTAATTAACAAATAACAATTATTTACTATAATAGGAATAAATACAAAACAAAACACAAATTTTAACATCGAATATATATGAGATTGGAAATATGAATATTAATCATATTTATAATCAAATTGCAACCGTACATTTATATAAATTATTAAATGTCACTTGTATGAAAAATAGTACCCTGCCATAGAACTAACCAGAATATTAACCGACTTCAAAAAAGGAGGAGGTCGACAATTCATCTGTGTTTTTTATAACGACTTTATTTATGAACTGATTTTGATGATTCTTTTTGCGTTGGGTTTAGTATCGTTTCGAGGTGGTCCCATTTTAATGAAATCGGTATTGAACTTTGGACTTTGCAGATACACCAGGGGACTCATTAACGGCGAACAGCACGAATCTATAGATTCCGTTATTATGGTTATTATATCAATCGTGTAGGTACCTTGCAGTACAACTTAGCAAAATAATATAATATAGGTATATAAATATTAGTAAATAATTCATTTGTCACTTAAAATTGTAAAATTAAAATCTTTTTTTGTTTTTAAAAACCGACTTCCTAAAGCAAGAAATAAATATTTGTAGTCAGTACTAAGTAACCGACTGCACTAACCGGTACCGACTTCAAATATTTTGTCAATCAAGGACAACCAAAGGAGGAGTGAATAATCCTGAATTATCATTTCATACGTATGTATTTATTGCCTCTTATTATATTATAGGGAAGTTTCACAGCAAAATTATGGATTTAACATTAAAGACATACATCACTGACGTCATATAATTAATATACGGTGATAATTAACTGTGAGTTTAAGCTTTAATTTATATTTCAAATATGCATTATTTTACGCTTCTCCACTAGTGATGTCCTACAGCAACTATAGCGTACTGTCGACTACTACTTAATACTGAAACATTAACCATTCCTATTTCACTTTACAATGACTAAACGTATTTGGGTGAAATTTAGTAAGGATAGGATATCTAGATAAACGCCGTCACGTCTATATTCCCCAATCAGGGGTGGGATATCTAGATATATTTATGATTATTTCATCTATATCATCACGAGATCTCTTGCGGGGTAGGCAGAGAGTACAGAGTTCCAACAGGTTCTTTCCTTACATACCTCTCTGGCTTCATCCAATCTCATAGTTCGTCTCATACGCGCTCGCCGATTACGGAGACTCTTGACTTTTCCTTCAGATAAGACTGGGTTTATTTGGTCGTGGTAAGATAATCTAGGTCTTCCTCGGTACCTGCATCCTTCCACTTTCACATTGTATATCTGTTTTGTCATTCTTTCATCTGGCATTCTTTCTATATGCTCGAACCAACGGAGCAAGCATTTTCTCATCTTTACTCCGATCCTATCTTTCATACCTAATCGCTTTCTTACTACGCTGTTGCAAATGCGGTCGGTCAGCTTCACTCTGCACATCTTCCACAGAGCTCGCATTTCTACCGCATTTATCCTACTTTCATTCTCCTTCTTACATACCCAGCTCTCGCTACCATATAACAGCGTTGGGACAAGAACTCCGTCATGTATGGCCAGCTGCGCCTTATGGCTTAAGTGACGGCTCCCAAGTAGCTTTCCCATCGCACCATTCACCCTGTTCCCTGCACTCACTCTTCTTTCTATGTCAGCGGTGTATTTCCCATCCTTACTAAAGGCGCATCCAAGATATACAAACTCATTCACTTGCTCCAGCACATCGTTACCAACCACAATCCTTGCATTCGTTCTGGTTTCTTCCCTTTCAAAAACCATAATCTTGGTTTTCTTTACATTCAAGTGTAAGGCATTGTTCATGCAGTCGTCTTTCATAACTGTGACTAGTGTTTACAGATCAGTGGCAGTTGGCGCTATTAAAACCGCGTCATCTGCAAAAAGTAGATGGTTTACCACTATTACTATACTGATTATTTCATCTTTAACTATAATGGCGTTTTACCTGAAATAAAACGCTTATTAAACTACTTACCTCACTGGAAGCTTTATATTGAGATGGCATATAGGCAAAACTTCATTTCGCAACCGAGCCTCGGTTTTTGCCCTTTGAGTAGTACTGCTTTTACTGAAGATTAGAGGTTTGACCTCTATATGAGTTGACATTGTGCCCTCCAACGTGCATTAAAAAAGCGCTCGTGCGAACGTAGGGGAAATGCAATGTAAAAATTATAAACACCGCTACGCCTATATTCCCCAAGCGGGAGTGGGAGGGGTGTACTGTGTACACTCACTTGTCGTTCAACAATGTAAGGTCTCATGTAGTAGAGGATGAGTCTATTGATATTTTACCGAGCACAGTGCCAGACTCCGGACTAGATTTTTTTTATCGAATAATTACTATTTTCCGACGTAGGATTCGAACCGACGACCTTGTGATCGCTATGCGCATTACCAATGAGGCTTTACTATTGTATTAAATTGTACATACTAATATCAATGTTTACAGATTCATTTCTAAGATTTGTATTATAATACGTGTGTGTGAACTTATATAAATTACTCGTAGTAATTCGAAATCATAATTTAGATGAGTCAATTACGATTTAGCCGCATGGTTCCCGGCTTAGAATAGGACCAACCCATCTCATCCCATCGGGTGTCGTACAAGGCGACTAAGGGAAAACTAGGGAATGGGCAGCAGCGTTCTCTTAACACTTCTGCGATCAAAAACTGCGCTCGCCAACCCGCCTGCCAAGCGTGGCGAGTATGGCAAATCCCCTCTTTGGGGAGGCCTATGTTCAACAGTGGACAAGTATGGGCTGAGATGATGATGATGATGAATTACGATTTTGCATGAAGTAAATATTTTTTAAACATAAATAGTATTTTCTTATCGATAAATCCTGTACTAGTAATCACTTGCCTAATTACGCACACCAACGCAGATTCACAAAGCCACATCGACATAAAATTGACACGCTACCGCGGCGATACGCGGTGTCTAGGCAATCGTCGTCTATGAATAATACGCACATAAACACGCATACAACGCAAGTTCGATATTCGCCGTCTATGCATTCTTCGTCTAAGATTTTTTTGTGTGTGATGTTCAAGAGTAAAATGCCAAATTCATTTTTTTTACCATTCACCAATAGAAGGTGAGTCTCATATTTTACAACCAATGAAAATAAAGGAAATGACAGACAGAAACAAACTGGCGAATGCCAATTTTAGTATTTGCTTCTGCTTGGTTTACTTACATGAATTGACAACAAAAATTATTAAAAGGTGACAAAGAGAACAAATTATATTTGATTTATTTTCATTTTCATGTTTTGCGTTTAATTTTAACGTAAAATAGCGTAGTATATCAAGAAAAATAATAGAGAAATATGAATTTAGTTTTAAGACGGGCCCTAACGAGGCATACTTTTAGATTATGTGATAGATTTGCGAACAGAAGCTTACCCAAACAAATACCAGTAACCTCAACATGTCCTGTTATACAATTTCGGAGGTACTGCGAAGAGAAGACTGAAACGAGGAAATTGCCGCAGCTTATGGAGTTCCCGCCTATCGTGTGGCCTTCGTTTATCAAATTTATAAAGAACTGGATGTTTGCAAACTTTATTATAAGACCATATTTTGAACCGGAATTCAGTTTGCATGAATTCATTGAAGCTTCAAAACACGCTGTTCAGGTACGTTTTGTTATAAATTTATAGTATTCTACCATATTTTATAGCTCAGGGAAAATAATATGCCATAAAACATACAACAACAGTAGAAGCACAACAATGATAATATTTCAAAAAATACTGTCAAGTCATCCTATTCATTTAAACAGTAGGTAATAATCAACAACGAAATCCGCTAATCGTAGCCGCCGCCGCCTACGAACTCCCCTCCTATCAGCCGCCGTCGGCTGCTTGTTCTCACCGATCCTCCTGATGCCCTTACATCCCTTCTTTCAGATACAGATACCCATATAAGGATCAGGCATCGACCTCGCCGGCGAGGTCGAAGAATCCTTCCTTGAGGCGCCCTTGAGCTAGTTGCCCCCTTGCTCTTCTGGCTCAAGCGTAGTGGTTGCTCGCCCTCTTGTTTGGCTGAAGCTGTAAAGGCCCCGTGGCCAACAGCGTAGATCATTCACACACTCAACAAAAAAAACTATATGCAATTAAGGAACAGAACACCATCACAGCTCTTTTTTTCAATCGGCAGAGACATTATATGTGCACCCACATTTCGAGTATGTTAGATAAGTCCCAGTGTAATAGGAGGCAAGTCTATAGCCATTATGCCAGACACAGTTTCAGACTACAGTCAGCACTTAAAAATTTATTTCAATGGAAAACATGACCATTTACATTACTTACGATTGGAACCCAGAACATCATAACCATACTGAGTTCTTAGATTTACACAAATATTACATATGAAATAAAACTATTTTTCGGATTTTATCACCGTTTATTTTTGATTTTAAGTTCCCGACATTTCGAGTGCTTTGCAGCACCCATGGTCACGGGAACGACTTCAATAAAGAAGACGAATCAGAATCAGAATATTTTTTATTCATGTAAACCATTACAGTATTTATGAATAGTCAAAATAGTAACAAAGACTTTACCACCACTTCGGAATGTCATTCCTGTGGAGAAGAAGGGCAAGAAACTCCACGGTTACTCTTTTAAAATGGTATTTTTACAATTTTTCCATCTACATTTTGTTGTGGGGTATGGGAGAGCAATGTAGTATCCGGTGAGTCTAAATTAAATTATATTAATGTTCTAATTAAATTAACCAAGTTAAACTATTCATGTGAATGGCTACATGGTTCTCTCATTTACAGATAAAGAAATGAGGAAGAAAAATGGAAAATTTTATTTAACTACTAGAAGGAAGAGAGAGAATAATAAATAATTATAGCTGAACATGTTATCCACATTCTGGTGGAGCTGGAACAACACCTATCCAAGCATTTTTATCTTTTAAATAATTATCTAGAGTATAGTAAGCTCGCTTGCAGAGCGTACGTTTAATACAGGCTTTAAATTTATTTTCACTAAGTTGAGTGACGTCAAGTGGAATTTATAAAATCTAACACAGTACCCCACGAGAGACGTGTGAATTTTAGACAGACGAAATTGCGGTTGTTCCAATTTATTTCTATGTCGCGTGTTATAGCAATGCCTATCACCTAGCTGATAAAATAGATCTATATTTCCCGTGTGTACATTATGTTTTCATAAATATACTGACATGGGACCGTCATAATATTGGCTTCTTTAAACAATTCTCTCAGAGTCGCGACTACCTAAGTTATAGATGGCCCTAATAGCCCTTTTTTGTAAGATAAAAATAGACTCAATGTCAGCTGCCCTACCCCACAATAATATACCGTAAGACATGACACTATGAAAGTAACTAAAGTAGACCAACCGCGCGGTGTCCACATCAGTAAGCTGTCTGATTTACGGCATAGGCTCTTCTTACGGCATAGGCAGCGGAACTGAGTCGTTTACCTAAAGTCTTAATATGAGGGCCCTATTGCAACTTAGAGTCAAGCGTAATCCGTAAGAAAGCTGTATCATTTATAAACTCAAGTTTCTCGTTATTTAGTATAATATCACATGCAGTACTTTTCACATTCGGTAAAGAAAACCGTATACATTTAGTTTTCTTGTTATTAAGCACTAAATTGTTGCATGTGAACCAATTATGTACTTGAACAATAGCGTCATTTACCTCGTCTAAGTTATTTACATGTCTACCTACTTTAAAGATCAAAGAGGTATCATCAGCAAACAACACTACCTTCGCCCGCCCCTCAACTGCTCGAGGCAGGTCATTTATATATACTAAAAATAGAAACGGACCTAGTATCGATCCCTGAGGAACGCCCATTTTAACTAAAGCTCCTACGGCTGGGTGCTTCCATCGACTTGGGATCCGAGAATTAATTTAATCAAATCCAAAACCAAGCATAACACTGCAAGGCCTCAAGACACCGTGAGCTCATTCTGCGTAGATTGGACCAACAAAAATAATTAAGAAGTTTGTGGGTATGCCTTTTGGCCATCTAACACCTCAGTCCTTTCCGTGACCAGTGCTGCAAAGCTCTCGAAACGTCGGGAACTTAAAAAAAGAACTGCGATAAAATCGAAAAATAACTTTATTTCACATCATGACCACTTTGTGTCTTTAGATAGATGCTGAAACATAAAGGTTAAGTAAATATATAAGTGAGGGGTAAAAGGTGCATGTGTATAGCAAAAAAATATTGTTATCACAGCAGTCCCCGGGGAAGGCCTTTCTCCTGAAGTGGATGTCTTTGACCTGGACTGAATAGTACGTATTATCATCATCATATCAGCCTATATTTGTTCACTGCTGAATACAGACCACCCCAATTGCTCTCCAGTGCAGCCCGTCCAATGCCACCTGCATCCAACGACTTCCTACGATCCTCACAAGATCGTCGTCCATCTGGTAAGTGGCTGTCCCATGCTGCGTTTGCCAATACATGATCTCCGATCTAGAATCTTTCTGCCCCAACCCCCATCTGATCTTCGAAACGCCGAGCATAGCTCTTTCCATAGGTTGCTGAGCAACTTGGAGCTTTTTTATGAAACCAACAGTACCTATAGAAATAACATATTACATGAACTAACATATACTGTCAGGTTGTTTCAGATGCTTTACAAAAGAGTGACTTCAAATCCCTTGAGGGTATCGTAGAGAAGGACGCCATCACCTCGCTAAAGACTGCCGTATCACAGCTCAGTGTGTCACAGAGACAGATGCTTTCAATTGACAAAGATGATATTTTTTATGCTTTTCCTTACCAAGTAAGTCTCCTACTACAATCATTAGTTTTACGGTACATAAAAACTGAACCCTATAAGATAACCTTTGTTTTCAGTTTACTAATAAATATTTGCGAACTCCAGTGGGGTTTAATCCATCCAACATATTTCCACTTTTGATCCCTGGATAGCGGGCAAGGGATACTAGACCAAATATTTTTGTATCATCCAATTTATACAAGCACTGTGCATCTCGGTCGGTACACTGTGGGCAAGCGAACCGTAATTAAAAAATCATATAAATTGTGATCATTATATCATAGAGTACTAGTGTTAAAGATTGTTTTAGAGACATATATAATTATTGCAAATAAAACTGGATGCATACAAAACAAAGCCATTGTCATGGCAATCTTTGAGGGAGGCCTCTGACCTGCAGTGGGTTTTGTTTTGGCAGATGATGATGATGATGATGACACTCCGTTCAAACTTATGAACTATCATTTATCAGTCACTGCACGATACCTCATATATTTTTATTGGCATACTTAATTCTATGTTTTAAACATGACATTTCCAGGTAGGAGTAATGTTTGACGAGGCAGACAAACGATGGGTGGAGATCACAATGTGTTACCATGTTCTGAGAGGACTCAAACACATGAAGGAATCTGGTGATCTGCCTCCTATATCATTAGGGTAAGATGCTAAATATTTGTTTCTTTATTTTATTTTATGATACGTTCAATTTAGAGATAATTAAAAAGACAGCTGACTTAAAAAAACTCATGGTTGGAACGTAGTATTTTTAACAATAAACATGTTTTTCCATTATTTATATCCCTGAATTACGCAACCTACTTGGTCATATTTTACCCCGTTTTTAGGACTGAATCGTGAATTGATCCGATTTTACGGCTTTCGGAATCGATCGCTGGTTCAGATTGACGTAATAAATCTATTAAATGGCTCGACAAAACGATTTTCAATTAATCGATTTTAAATTGACATGCCTACCGGCCAGTCTTCCATCGATTGCTAAGTGCGGTGTGCGCGTGGCTGCGTCCGCGCCGTTGTATGTGCGTGAATGGTGAATATATACTCTTAATACTGACAAGGTGTTCGTTTTCGTTTAACCGCCAACCTACCCCGTTATATAAGTCATTTATTTCAGGCAACTGAAATTTTACAAAAAATACTTTTGAGCAACTTACTGGCTTATAAAATATTTATACCTTACATACTAATAACTGACCATGTTCGACCGACCCATTCCCTGGGTCAAACAGGTCAAATATTTAGGGGTCACCCTGAACAGTACCATGACCTTCAGTCCGCACATCAAGCGGGTCCGTCACCGAGCATCCTTCGTGCTCGGTCGTCTCCATTCGTTAATCTGCAAGCGGAGTAAAATGTCCCTTAGAAATAAGGTGACGCTTTACAAAACTTGCGTTCGTCCCATTATGACTTATGCGTGTGCTGTGTTCGGGCATTCGGCCCCCTCTCACATCGACAGACTTCAAGCGGTTCAAAACCGCTTCCTCCGTAAAGCCGTAGGAGCCCCATGGTTCGTACGGAACGTCGACCTCCACTCCGATCTAGGTCTCGAACCTATTCGCGCCTTTATTAAAAAGGCGTCAACACGTCACTTCGCGAACGCATCTACCCATGCGAATCCGTTAATCGTAGCCACCGCCGACTACGATCTCCCCCCCGACCCCTGCCGCCACCGCCGGCCGCGACATGTTCTCACCGACCCCCCCGATGCTTTGTCATCCCTTCTTTCCGCTCAGAATACGGACGACGACGACGACGACGTAGACGTAGTAGTAGATCCCCTCCCATAGCCGGCGGTTGACCGGTGCGCTTAGTAGTGCACCCGTCCCCCTACAGCGACTGTCCCAACCGAGGGCGCCTCTTCGAGGCGAGTATGTCGCCTCTTGCCCTTCTGGCTGGCTGGAGCGTAGTGGTTGCACGCTCGCCGTTAAAATTCGGTGAAGCTGTAGAGGCCTCGAGGCCAACAGTGTACATCATTCACACACACACACACACTACATACTAATATATAACATATAAAAACTTATAAACTAAGTAACATGTGTTTCCGGCGACATGTTGCGCTGTGCAGGGGTGGAATTGTTTTTGTTTGGTTTTTTTTTAAACACGTGGCCCCACACTAGGATTAATTTCTGTGTCGGGGTGCGTTTACAAACATGAAAGTTCACATACAACTCTTTGTCTGTCACGAAATCTGAATATGACAGCTCTCGGCCAGAACTCCTCGCTTATGAAAGCTGGAGACAGCTTGGCTGTGGGAACTCGCACAACAAAATAATTAAAAGCCGCTTCCTATAGGGGATATACCAGGTGTCTCGCCGTGGTGCTCTGCATCGGCCGGCGGGCAAGGGATTCATCGTCTGTGTCTGATCCTGCATGCAGAAAGACGCATGCTCTACATACCTTCTTGACAGATTTCAACGGGTGGTTTAAACTTTGTCTCTATTTAGGCTTAAAGTTAATAATTTCTTTCTATTCCAGTGTGCAACCAGAATACCAAGACAGGATATTCATACTCAACTACAGATTTATAAGAGAGTTCACCAAAGGTGTGGAAGACAGTTGGTGGGTCAACATCGTAAATCACTTCCAACCGCAGTCACTTGTTAAGAAATTCTAGTCTTTCTTATTCTGTTGGAATAGTCACGTAAGCATTTTGGTACTTTATCATTGTAACATCCACGAAATAACAAAATAGAAAGTGCCCTTAAGGGGTCGTCCATTAATTTCGTGATGTATTTGCAACGTTTTTAGACTAACCCCAAAAGTCACATATTTTTGGTACAAAGTATCTTAATTCAAAATTATTAAATTTCAAGTCAAGGTCGAAGTTTTCGAGTCAAGGTCACGCGCCGCTTTTCGGTTTAAAAATCACGCGTTCAAGAAAAAAAAATTCACGTGATATCTGACTACACCCCCTTGTGATACTTTGTGATTCTTTCCGAACCCACCCCTTTCGACGCTCACGTGATTAATGGACGATCCCTAAGCTACACAACTGATAGCCAGTCTACATGATTATTCTTCCATACCCCATAGCAAAATGGAAATGAGAAAACATGTAAAATTTTTATGTAAGCGTCCATTGTTAGCAGTTAAGTAAACGCGACTGGGACCGGCGAAGGGGCCGGTATGCGCATTAGGCCGCATTAGTGTCTGCCGTGCGATAGCTGTATGGTACTTCCTCTAGTTTTTCTTACGGAATATTGTTTGGGATTGTATGATCATAAATGATAGATCAGGCGATTTATGGGTTGTTAAACAATGATTGGTCAAATTGCCCTTTAACGTGAGTCAACTGACTTCTTCAAATAAAATTGATTATCGCAACTGTGTAGATGGATTTAGGAATTATTGACATTATATAATTGACTTTAACCAAAACGTTGGTTTATACCAATTGTGATGATACATTATATTTTTTATACCTACAAATCTTCGCAATCATTGTTCTAATTGAACTGAACAACTAAATGTATTGCTATGCCCGTCGTTACTTGAGTGTAAGAGTGGGATAGCGATAAATTTAATTGTAGCTACTCATAGCTTGTGTACGATAGAAATAGTGTTTATTAAAGTGTAAAATGTAAGGCTTTAGTTAAATGTAAAATATAATGCAGTTACAATGTTTGGGAGATCTTTTATTTTGTCCTTAGTCTAAGTCACTAATATTTATTCTTAGATCATATTAAACCTTATTTTCTGTTATGGTTTCTTGGATTATTTCACATGCGCCGGAGGATTGCAGGCACAACATGTGTACTTAAGTTAAGTATACTGTTCTTTGAAGTTGTTGGACGTATAAATTAAAAATAATAATAAAAAACCCACGGCCATTTACCCCAAAGTAGAAAGGAATGAACATAGTACACTCACATTTCGCGAAGGTATTTTTGGTCCGTTCGAAACGAGGCAGGAATGGGGCAAGTGCGTCGGGATGGGCACGCAATTCCAAATGTAATTCGAAGAAAAAATATGACACGCCGTTTTGCAGACATCCATTAAATTTTAAAAACGACATCAAGATCGATTGTTGTCATATTTAAATTTAAATAACGTCTCTGCAACTGCGCGTATGCCCATTTTGCAGCTTTATAATAAAATATGACTAGCATTAAAACAATGAAAGCTATCAAAACACCACACATTTTTCTTGAAAATCCTGAGTAGTTTCTTTCAAAGACGCCAATAAAGCTGTTACATCACCTGCAAAAGAAACGTCTAGATCAAAAGAAAAATGGTGATTTGATTAGGCAAGTCTCTACTTCTATCAAATATCTATGGGGCAACCCTA
Source organism: Phalera bucephala (assembly GCA_905147815.2). Taxonomy (NCBI): domain Eukaryota; kingdom Metazoa; phylum Arthropoda; class Insecta; order Lepidoptera; family Notodontidae; genus Phalera; species Phalera bucephala. The sequence goes on along the minus strand of LR990632.1, from coordinate 9,842,011 downwards.
TACACCGCTATAAAGTTGCGACGATCTATCTACAGATGGCGCTGCATGAAGACATTATTTCTCCATATATGTCTAGAATGCGATATAAGAGTTCGCACGACACGTTACCTGTATACAAGCTCCCCGACATTAGCTAGGCCCGCTAGACTAGGGATGGCGATTCTTTCCGAAAAAGATCGATTTTTAAATCGATTCGAATTGTAACCTGATGAATCGATTCACAATAAAATCAAGGTCTGGAAGATCGATTTATAAAAAAACGTTTATTTTTTCAAGACTGCATTTACAATTTAAATATAAATACAATTTAGGAAAAACAAGATACCATAATAAACGATCTCTTATCAGTAAAATCAGGGAATTCCATAATTACAATTATTTTTATTAACATTACTTATGTTGATGTATTAAATGATAAACTGTTTTTTCATTACATGTGTTGAGTACCATGGAGAATAGAGTAGCTGCAAAGCGACACAAACGGGGTACTTGGTATTAACTCGTCATGATGAACATAGAGGCATGTAAGGCTAGCCCTCGCTTAAGTTAAGGCTCCTTTACTCTACATATTCTCCATGTTGGGTACATTCAACTGTAAATAATTATATGGTTTTTACCAAAACAGAAAAATTGAATGTCGATTTTCTAGGGTGAAATATCGATACGTTGAATCGATTCAGTACTACATATCGATTTTATTGGCCCGGGGAATCGATTAATCGATCTCAGATCGCCATCCCTACGCTAGACCTAACACCCGTCTGGTTGGAAGAACTTCCCTCCTTGACGATTCCTACCATATCATCAACAAAGCCAATATGTTGATAGCGGCAGCTCATAACTCTCGTCTCTTCCAGAGTTCATCATTATACATGAAATAAACTATTTTTCGGATTTTATCGCGGTTTATTTTCGGGACGCGCGGTTAGCGTCGGTGACTTAAAAATCAAAAATAATCGATCTATATCATCACGCCAGATCCCTTACAGGGTAGGCAGACAGTACAAAGTGCCAACAGGTTCTTTCCTTACATACCTCTCTGGCTTCCTCTACTCTCATAAACCGCCATAAAATCCGAAAAATAATTTATTTCATGTTCTAGTCTCTTTTTAAGGCGAAGTAAGATTGGTGTTCTTGGTTGTGGTGGTGGAACAGACGAAATTAAGCTGTATAGTAGTTACATTTAGAGGGCATATCCAAATAATACCTTTTTTGAGTTATATAATTATTGCATTTGGCGATAAATCATATCTATTACAATTTCCCTAATGTTACACATCCAGAAGAGTCAATAGTAGGTAAGTGCCAAGACAAAGTATAATATATGTAATTCTTCACACATACCTGTTACAGGGTCATATAAAGACCTTTTCACAACGCCACACTGTACTTTGATAGGCCTCTGTTTTCTCAACGAGTTCTCCACATCTGTAAGATTTTTATTATACCAATCCTAATAATTTATTCCTGTGTCATGGGCCCGTGCCCTAATACAAACATGAAATGATTCATATACACAAAAAACGAGTCCGAAACAAACATTTTTGGGTCACACCAAGACGTCTCATCCGAGGATCGAACCCGCGGTTATTCGAACCAGTCGATCGATATCTTCGCTGATCGATAGCTAGATCGGCGGAGCGGCTTAAACTCTTGACGACTGGACCAAACCCTCTGTCAAATTGTAATACCATCAAATGAAAACAAGCATTTTCATGTTTACTGCCTACTTTAGTGGAATAGGTTTAAATCAATCATCATCTCACCCTATACCTATCCACTGCTGAACATAGGGGTCCCTAATCGCTATCCAGCACAACCGGTTCGATGCCACCTGCATCCAACAACTTCCTGCGATCTTCATGAGATCGTCGGTCCATCTGGTAGGCGGCCGTCCCACGCTGCGCTTGCCAAAACGTGATAGGGCAGGCATTAAGGTTTAAGTGTATCTATTTATAAAAAACTAGCTTATGCCCCCGACCTCGACCGCGTTAATTTAAGACAGGAACCTAACCTTTTTCCAAGATAAAAAGTATAATAATATCAGCCTATACTGCCCACTGCTGGACAAAGGCCTTCTCTCACAAATCGAGGTGAGAGAGATTAGGTCATCCACCACGCGGACCCAGTGCGGATTGGTGGAGCAGGTTTGTGGCCACCTGCTGTTGGAACTTATCAAGCCGCCTTTAAGGCTTCCAACTCGGCTTAACGACTACCACATTAAGTGGTAGCCGGGACCAACGGCTTAACGTGCCTTCCAAAGCACGGAGACGCTCGAATATGAAAATGCCACAAACGGTCACCCATCTCGGGCCGACCGAGTCGAACGCTGCTTAACCTTGGTAATCGGTAAGGTTACCGCGGTCGCACAGCGCTATGTGTTAATCCAAATAATAACCTGTGTAGCAAATTTCATCCAAATCTGTTCAACCGTTTTTGCGTGATCGAGTGACAAACATCCAAATCAAAGTTTCACATTTATAATATAAGTAGGATACCATATTAGATACCTTCATGAACCTTATCCAGGAGGCTGTTAACGTCCATATCATCGTTCAGCCTCGTACAAAGAGCGTTCACATACTGACTAGCACCGCCTCTTATTCTTCCCGTATCTCCAGTCTTCAGTTCATAAGTACAGTCCTCACCGATGCTGGTGGAACATTGTATCTCTAACACTTCATAGGCAGCTTGAGAAGATTGTGCAGAGTACGAGATAAGGAGATTGTTATGTGCTGTGTAATCTTCTACTGTGTGAATTGAGGCATATATTTCTGGGTTTGATGCTCTGCGAATGAGAGTATTGTGAGTAAGTGTACTGACTAGTTATTTTTTTTTATAAAAGCGGGAATTATTCTTGCGGCGGGGGTGCGTTTACAAACATGAAATCAACATACAATACCAACCAGACCGAAACAAGTACTTATGGGTCACATAAAGTACTTTAATACATCTATGTATCTATATATCATGCAGATCCCTTGCGAGGTAGGCAGGAGTACAGAGTTTCACCAGGTTATATAAACATAGCAATATGTAAACATTTTGCAAAATTCAATTGTGATATAATAATAGGCATCACTTGTGCCTTCCTCCTTGCGTCGATATCCTCAATGTTGACCTCCAGAAACAACGATATCGCGGATTATGTCCCGCCAGCCAGCTCGGCAGCGGCACTTGTGCCTTATGTAATCGGTAAGTCAAGAGTTCCCGTAACCGGTGAGCGTGTTTGAGACAAACTATGAGAGTGGAGGAAGCAAGAGATTTCTGTAAGGAAAGAGCCTGTTGGAATTATGAACCCTTTTCCTATCCTGCAAGGGATCTGGTGTGATGATACAGAAATATTAAAGGAATATAACTATTCTTGAGGGCACTTTAACCTATCAATCAATATTTATTCTAAAATTCACATTTGAACTTTGTAAAGTGTTGAACAAGGAAGTTAAATACTAATGTTAGTTTATAGGTTCCTTGGTGTTCACATAATCTTATAGATTACAGGACTTCATGTGTGTAGATAGTGACCCTATACATTGCTACATTTGCCACAAATTGCGACTACTTATCGGCAGATGGCGCCGACTTAACGAAAAATGTATGAAGCAAAAACGTTAAGCGCCAATTTACTATACATGTCTAGAATGCGATATAGAGTTCACACAATGTGTAATGTATATACAAGCCCTTGACTGCGCAGTAGGCCCTGACCAAACATTACCTGTCTGGCTTAGCACACAACTTGCTTGTCTCATAGCCAATCTGCACCGTTGCCTCTAAGCTAGATACTGAATACAATAAAAATAACATTTTTTTTTTATTCTTGCACCAGCTCTTTTTGTTGACAAAACAGAATGACACATTTTGTCAGATTTATACTTTTTACTGGATCTGGAATACTGTTGCATACTTGAACAATATCTTTTGACCATATAAGTATGTCACTACCAAAATAAAACTGGATCTGCATAAATGGTTCTTTATAAACAATATCAGTGTGATGTGAACAAACTTCTAATTATTTTAAACCCACCAAGCCAAGATTAGAGGAGTAATAAAGCCCAGTAACTCCATCTCCCTCACTCTTTCTTACCTATCCAAATATATCCTACACATATCCATAATCAGAACACACAGTTCAGGCTTTGTCCTCTCAACTTCCCTCAACACAAAGTTCTCTGTGACACAGTGTTCCAATTCAATGTTTTCTTTGGGACAATCTGTACCAAGCATGCACTTAGTGTTGCATAGCTGACATCCATGGCCTGCATAGAAAATGAAACCTGGAAATGAGATAGAACTTTAGTTTAAGAAAATAGGTCTAATTTTGAATGATTTAAAAATTGGGGTATTATTTCTAGCTTTTGGATTAGTTTTCTTATTTCAAAGTGTATATAAAAAAAATCAATTTTATTGGTATATTTTTTTTAATATTGACTTGGTCTAGTGGCGCACAGTACGAGTGTCGATCACGAGGTATGGGGTTCGAATCTTAGATCAGACAAGGTGTGCATTTTCAATCAAAAATCTCTTGAATTGTAGAATAGCAATAGGCTCATCTCATATCAGGGGCTAACATGGTCAATATATAGAAGCACACATATCACTGAAGATCCAGCAGTCTGTGCCATTGAAGAAGCTTATGCCTAGCAGTGGACTGACATGGGATGATGATGACACTCTTCTGCCACCTTCACATGGGGAAAATATTTTTTTGATTGCAGTTTAATTTCTATTTTTAATATTTTAAATATAGAAGGTATTCATAGGTTTAATTTCTAAAATAACCTTTTGTATTAATACAGAGGTATTATTTTTTACATTAAAAATTCTTAATTAAGTACTTACAATAAGAATTTTCCACCAGGTCATCAAATATCTTTGACAAAATAACTTTCAACTCAGCACTACTAGTGTTCTTTATTTTCACCACGATAAAGCCTAAATTTGCTAAATTAGTAGCTAAGGAATCACAGTCATTGGAAGGAGACCCCAAATTTGATAGATGTAAGTATTTATCATTGGCTATTAGTATAGCTACTTTTGAGTAAGGCTTGTAATAAGTGGATATGGTCTTTACATTATAGGATGAGGCAACTAATTTCTTGTAAAGATTTACATTTACTCCTGTGCGGTCTAATGTTTTCACAAGGACTTCTCCAGGTTTCTTTCCTTCGCCAAATGTAAGTCTAGAAAAAAATGGGTTTATTTTTTAAGCAGGCAGGTGCCCAATTTATGTAGGTGACTTAAAATTTACAATAAAGAAAAAGTATAAACAGGAAAAAGCAATAAAATAATTCAGCAATGTTATTGAGGAAGATCTTACTTCAAATTGGCCAATTTTGCTATAATTTCACACTGTTGCAAACTGAAATCTAAGGCTTTCTGATATTCTTTATATGGCAAGCTCTGAAGCAAAGACATTTTAATTTCGCATATATTTAATATACGAATGGCTAATTATAGCCAACTGACTTAGCCCAAACCCCAAAACAAGTCAACCAAAGTCAACGAAAACAGCAGTTTTGACAGAAAGAAAACAGATTACTTTTATTTGAACGCATCACTACGTTAATATATATTTAATCGATGTTTGATCGCATCCAATTGGCTGGCCGAGCTATAAGGCGGCCCTTACAGTCACAATAATATTACTGTGTTATATTGATGATTGCGCTATGATCGAAAACAAGTTTGAGATGTCTTAACTAATTTATACCTTCTCAACTATCACCCTATTTTTTGTTAGCCATTTCATGCATGACCCTAAAAAGTGCATAATCTAATATTGTGCAATGAGGTGAAAGTTAGAAAAAGCAGTTGTCTATTTAGTGCATCCAACTGTATAGAGAATTACCAGATTGGTGGAAAGTAAAAAGCTGCCATTCCTTAACTCACAATTGTTTTCATCATTTCATTGTTTTCCACAAAATAAGTAGCTAAACTTCATCGACAGCACATACATATAAAGTAGAAGGTCGCCAGACATTTTACTTGTACAGAAATAATGACGCAAATGGCTCGTCAATTTGATTTCATTCGTTTCTGATAAAGTTGTGCAATATTAATATTGCCCTAATATATTTTTAATGAAATAACTCGTTCGCGCGGACGCTTTTCAAGGCGCGGTGCTGCAGCGCTGTACAGCGCTATAAAAAAATGTACTGTTAAATATTTATTTCATTCCAGCGCTTTACTAATGCGCGTTAAAAATGCGTTCGTGCGAATCAGAATCAGAATATTTTTTATTCATGTAAACCATTACAGTATTTATGAATCGTCAGAAAAGTAACAAAGACTCTACCGCCACTTCGGAATGTCATTCTGTGGAGAAGAAGGGCAAGAAACTCCACGGTTACTCTTTTAAAATAAGAAATTACAAACTTTTTCATCTACATTCTGTTGTGGGGTATGGGAGAACAATGTAGGTTGGTCATCAGGTGAGTCTAAGTTAAAAAAGCGAATAATACTATTTATGAGAACGGCTACATGGTTCCCTCATTTACAAAAAAAGTACATATTGTGTTAAATTAATAGAAGGAAGAGAGGAAATGTTAACTAACAACAGTTGAATAGGTTGTCATGACTCAAGTGGAGCTGGAATAGCACCTATCCAAGCATTTTTATCTTTTAAATAATCTTCTATTGAATAATAAGCTTGCTTACAAAGTGTTTGTTTTACACAAGCTTTGAACTTATTTTCACTAAGTTTAGTGACGTCAATGGGAATTTTGTTATAAAATCTAACACAGTGCCCCATGAAAGACGTGTGAATTTTTGACAGACGAACGTAGGGTTAGTGTATGGGCCGCCTAAATGTTACACGTTTCTTTACATGCATATTTTGATTGAGAGGCTCAAATCTAGAAAGAAAAAGAGCCTCAAGTGAATGAACTAGAATATCGGCAATGTTTCAGGAAGTAGATTAGTAATTTGATGTTAATATAAATTAACATCAAATTACCAATCGACTTATAAAAATTATCTTATTATACAATGCTATTCAATAAATAACCAGGAACGGAACGTAACGTTTTTAAAAATGGCTATCGGTATTGATACGTCAAAATGGAAGCCTAGAAAAATAAAAGGCACTCCAGCTGCTACATTTAGGAATTACCTTGGAATTGGGGTAGTATGCTTTGGAATTATCTGCGGCGTCACATTTCAGTAAGTTTATTCATTAAAATACTTAATTATGAAAGTAAAAAAGTAGAGGTTATATTTTGTTAAAATTACTGTACTTTCGGTGAATACCGAACTTGTCTTGGTTGGATATAACGTCTTTTTACAATATAAACGATTGATTACCTTAATATTGAGGAATTGATATGTTAAGTTATGGTTTTGGTTAGTTACCAAAAACCTCTTTCTGTTTTGAAAGCTTGTATGAAGCTTGTTTGTAGATACTTGTAATGCATGAAATGCCGTATACCTATGCTTGTGAAGGCATGTTACCTTATCTCAGACTGTAGCTAACGTATCTTCTAATAAATAAATAAATCCAAAGGTTGCCTGGAACAAATCACTATTAATACCTTGTAAATTGTAATCTTTTTTAATTTTCTTCTTTTTTATCTCTATAAAACAATATCTTTAAGCTCCAGTGTGAAAAATGATACAGAGAGTATTATCTATCTCTATTATCACGACAAATTCCTTGTGGCAGAGATTAGAGTTCCAACAGGTCCTTTCCTTACAGACCTCTGGTTTCATCCACTCTCACAGCTCATCTCATAACTTACCAGTTACAGAGACGCTTGACTGACAGTATTATAACTTTTTTCCAGTTTATTAAAACCTACCACAAATCTACGCAAAGCAGTGGATGGATTATACGAGGATCCCATTGAGGAGGTGGAAAGAAGACTCATGATTGCCAGTGGCCTACCCAACAGAACGTCACAGCAAATCCGCGACTTAATTAAAGAGAGTGAACGACCTGACCTGCCTCACAAATAATTATGAGCATAGATAATAATAGGTAATATTTAATTTTAATGTGTAGTAAATAAAGTAATTGAATGTATAATTTCGTTTTTATTCTATTTAATTTTCCAGTGTAGTAAGCAAATACTTTACCAAGAATTGTTCGGACGAAAGTTTATCAGACTTCCAAGAAGCAAAAAAGAGTTGTAAGGGTCCAAAAATTGTACAAAAACCTAGTAAAGTGAAGAAACAGAAACATATTAAAGGACAGAAAGATATAAGGACTGCTTTAAAAGGAAAAAAGAATGAATTGATTTCTTACGCAAAGGAATTTGATAATGTTTGCAAACAGGCTGGTGTTGATGTTGATTCTGAACAGTTACAATTAGCTATAGCACTTTCAAAATCCTTACAAAGGGAACCTGAGATTTCTCAATCATCTTGCTCATTATCAACTCAACAGCGTGTAGGTAAGATAAGGACAACACTACAGGAGTATGGCTTTAAAATCCCTGAAAAAGTAACAAACAAAAGAATTAAGAAACATAGAAGGCAGTACAAACTTCTTTCGTCCACTGAGGAGGAGAAAAGTCAGATAATATCTGAGAAATATTCTAAAATTTTATTTCAAAATCTTGATTGTAAAGAATTCAGTAATAATTTCCGAGAATATCCTGAACATTCTTTGTTCTATGTATCAACTAATATTACATATGAGTGTATGAAAGATAATACTGTATTTTATATCAATAATTTAGTTGAAGAATCTACAACAACTGGTGCTTTATTACGAGACTGGTCCCACATCCCTGGTAGACCAATAAGTCCTGCACTTTTTGATATGCCCACAATGAATTTCAAAGAAATAGATTATTCACAGGATGAAATAGATATATTACTAAGTGGTTCTTATAAATCAGTTCAAAATATTATAAGAAGTAAACAAATTGAAAGAGATAAAGCAAATTCTGGTTCATCAAAGATTATAGTAGATATTGACAAAGAGAATATTGTTAAAAGTAATATTGTAGATGATGATATCAAAGGAAATGTGTATAGTGAATTAAAGTTACCAAATACCCAAATTTGTACTGAAAAATCGCATGGAATTGAATATCGTAGTAATGAGACATTAGTTACTCAGTACAGAAGTTGTTCTCCTGATATCTTTGATGATGAAGTCTCACTGGTTCTGGATAGTGTTAAAAATACTGACATACTTTCACAAGAACATAATACTAAACTGTTTGTTGAAGACAACTTAATGGACTTGACTGAATGTGCTAACATACTTTCTCAAAATAGTAACAAGACTCAGATATCACAAAACGCAACTAAGAGGAAGTCAAATGACGTCATGGAGATTACAGAATGTGTTATACCATCATCACACCCTATACTTGAGAATAATGTAAATATTGATTTAACTCAAACTCCTGAGGAAAAGGATACTGTAGAAAAGCAACATGGAAGTCTAGTTTTTGATAATAAAAGTATAGATTCAACACAGCCTTTAGACATTATTTGTCTTATAGAAAGTCCTAAACATGGTACTGCAATGTCAAACTCTGAACGAAACACAGAGAATGCAGACATATTCCAATCACTTAAAGATGATATTGATTTGACACAAAGCTCAAATGAAGATAAACCAACTGAATTTGAAAGTAATGATGAATTATCCAATAAGAACAAAGCAGAACATGTGGACCTTACTCAGTCTTCTGATACGAGTGATGAATTGCCTTTTGTACAGCTTAGTAACACGCAAAAGTCTTTAGAGGAAACAATAATAGTGGACAAAAATGAATATTTAGATATTGGTAAAGTTAAATGCTCTATAATGCCTGAACAACATAAGAAAGAATCATTAAATTTAACACAGGAAGAAAGTTACGAAGTCGCAATATATGCGAGCCCTAAAAAAAAGACTTCAGATCTAAAAAATCAATCCATACAATTCTTTGAAGAATTTGTACACGATCATTCAGAGCAGAGTACAGAAAATATTGTAGAAATTGATGAGACTTGCAATGAAGACCTAAACAGTTCAAAAATAAAAGATAAAATTGATGGTAGTGATATTGATTTAACTCAAGATTCAGATACCTCAAGGGATAGCAATTTGAGTCCAGTTACAACACCAAAATTCCCAAATAACAGTAGTCTTGGAAAAAGAGATGATGTATCTATAGATTATGATGAAATTTGCAATAGAACTAATGAAGATTCTTACATTAATTCTGATAAAACCTTTGAAATTCAAAATCAAAGTAATACCAAACAAACGAATACTTTGAATAATGATCTAGTTTCAAATTGTAGTCAAAACTCAGAATTCGAAATATCAGATAAGGAATTAGACTATTCACTACACCAATCTAGAATTGATGCAAACAATTTCGATTTTGGCGGCATATCTGTTTTGGACAATATAACTAGGATTAACAATACATCGTATCATGAACAAAATAGCATTGTAAATAAACATACTAATGAAAATTTTGATAGTTTTCTACCAGAAGTTAATATTAAGAAGGACGAAACTCCAAATACTCATTTTAAAAACAGTCCATGTAAAGTTAAGGCTACAGAAACTCCGAAAAATGAAGATTATATTATTAAAACAAATGAGGTTACACCTATGATGGATTTTGCATCTATGACGACACCACAGAGAAATAGGGAGTTAAACAAATATGGACTGAAACCATTTAAACGGAAAAGAGGTAAGTTTACACCCATGTAGTCAAGACCTATGCTATCGCCATGACCAAACAGGGCGCGGTATGATAACATCGTGGAATGATCACGTAATGGTGGACTAGCATATTTTTGCTTTGCTATAGATTCTGTACCTATCTATCTATATCATCACGTCAGATCCCTTGCGGGGTAGGCAGAGAGTACAGAGTTCCAATAGGTTCTTTCCTTACATACCTCTCTGGCTTTCTCCACTCTCATAGTTCGTCTCATACACGCTCGTCGGTTACGGAGACTCTTGAATTGTCCTTCAGATAATTCTGTATCTAGAGCAAAAATTTTGCTAGCCTGTAATTCGAGCCTTGTACGTACATACGGTCCTCCTAGCGCTGTGCGACCCCGGTACCGATATCCAAGATTAAGCATCGTTCGACTCCCTTGGCCGGAGCTGGGTGACCCGTTCATGGCATTTCCATATAAGAGCGTCTTCGTACTTCGGAAGGCACGCTTAGCCGTTGGTCCCAGTAACCACAATGTGGTAGTCGTTAAGGCGATTTGAAAGTCTTATAGGAGGCTTACTAAGTTCCAACAGCAGGTGGCCACAAATCTTCCTCCACCAATCCGCACTGGGTCCGCGTGGTGGAGTATGACCCCTTTCGTCTCGATTTGTGAGAGAAGGCCTTTTCCCAGTAGTCGGACAGTATAAACTGATATTATTATTATTATATAAGTAAAATACAATATAATACAGTTCTTGAAACGAGTTTTGTGGTGTACACTTCACTTAGTGGTGTCACACACAACTTTTGCCAAGACACACCATGCTTGCAAGACAAAATACTTAAATTAAAAATTTATATAACCCCTACTCAAATGAATCATAGGAAAGAACACTCTACTCGAAGTAGGATCACATCCATTTAGCTACAATGTCACTGACAGACACAAATACACAAATTATTATAAGCCTGTACTGTCTCACTGCTAGGCGAAGGTTTCCCCTCTGCTCCATTGAAAGCTGATGCCAGTCCTTGTCATAGGAGTCCAGCTCGTCTCGCCACGTCTTTCTGGGCCGCACTCTCGTTTCTCGGCTGTTGGGGCCCACTGTGGTTGTTTTAGTCCAAAGCCCATCCGACATGCAGCAGATATGTCCAGTCCAGCTCTGTTTTAGTCTTGCAGCTAAGTGGCCTACATCAGTGATTTGTATTTTGGAGCGCAGAACGAATGCAAACGTTAAACTTATAATACTCTTCTTTTTGCGTCAGTGTTTAAAAATGGATATGTCACGCCTAGATCGGCAAAGTCTGTGAAATATGTTTTGTCACGTCGCTTTCGCTAACCCGCAGTTACAGAGAAAATTACTTCATTTTTAATCAACTTAACAAAAAGGAGGAGGTTCTCAATTCGATTGTATTTTTTTTATGTTTGTTATCTCATAACTCCGTCTTTTATGAACCGATTTGAAAAATTCCTTTTTTGTTTGAGAGGGTATACTTCCCGTTTGGTCCCATTTCAATTTGAAAAAGAAATACTAAGGGTGCAAAAATAGGGGACGAAATTTTTATGGCTCGAATTTTATTGTGTAGATTTAGTTACTATGGATATTATCTCAATCCTGAACTTCCTTGACTATAGAACTAAGCAGAACAATCTAATATAGGGATATAAATATAAATAATTAATTCACTCACCACTCAAAATAGTAAAATAAATTACTTTTCAAAAACTTGCTAAGTCCCGACTGCACCGACTGACTGGCACTGACTTCAAATATCTAGTTTTGAAGTCGGTTTCACTTTCTTGCAAAGTTATTTATTTTATGTTTCGCATTTATGTTTTCAGCGATACAATTACTCACGCATTTGTACAATCAAACGCATCCAATAATCGAATCCTGCGCTGACGACCAACAATCTCCTTCAAAGAAACGAAAGAATGAACCGTTAGTATCAAAAACACCCCAAAAGCTGCCAAAATCTCCATATAAAAACCCAAGTATTTCACCTGACAATGTATTGAGATCCCCAAAGAAAAGGAAGCAATGTGGGGAACATTTATGTGTGTATGAGGTAACTAGTGAAGGACCAGATATAAGGAGTATTGAATGCTGTCGTGAGGATTGGGTTTTTCAGAAGAGAGAAAAGGCTAAGGTATGATTTACAAATTTTAAATTTGATAAATAAAAAAACAATATAATCCAAGGTTTTACGCAGCCAAGTTAATGGTGCAATTTCAACTAGTCAATCAAAATTAAATGTGTATACAATATTTCGTGCCTATGCTGTTGGCCGTTGAGGAGTTCCTTCGTCTGGAGACAATCCATCCTGGGTGTAGAATCTGGTCATGCGTACCATAAAAATGGATTGTCATCAAAAATGAACCAATATGTTAAATTTCAACTCTGTAGGTTAAGAGTGTGTTTCTAATTCAGCTGGTCGTCTTTTCCTGATGATCTGCAAATGGAGTAAAATGTCCCTAAGAATAAGGTGACTATCTATCTATCTATATCATCACGCCAGCTCCCTCGCGGGGTAGGCAGAGAGTACAGAGTTCCAACAGGTTCTTTCCTTACATACCTCTCTGGCTTCCTCCACTCTCATAGTTCGTCTCATACACACTCGCCGGTTACGGAGACTCTTGACTTGCCCTTCAGCTAAGACACGGTCTATTTGGTCATGGTAAGATAGTCAAGGTCTTGCCCGGCACCTACATCCTTCCACTTTCGCATTGTATATCTGTTTTGTCATTCTTTCTTCTGGCATTCTTTCTATATGCCCGAACCAACGGAGCATACCCTTTCTTATCTTTACACCGATACTATCTTTCATACCTACTCGCTTTCTTACTACGCTGTTGCGAATATGGTCGTTCAGCGTGACTCCGCACATCTTTCACAGAGATCGCATTTCGACCGCATTTATCCTGCTTTCGTTCTCCTTCTTACATACCCAACTCTCACTGCCATATAACAGCGTTGGGACAAGCACTCCGTTATGCATGGCCAGCTGCGCCTTTTGGCTTAAGTGCCGGCTCCCAAGTAGCCTTCCCATCGCACCATTCACTCTATTACCTGCATTCACTCTTCTCTCTATATCAGCGGTGTATTTCCCATTCTTACTGAAGGCGCATCCAAGATATACAAACTCATTCACTTGCTCCAGCACATCGTTACCAACCACAATCCTTGCATTCGTTCTGGTTTCTTCCCGTTCAATAACCATAATTTTGGTTTTCTTCACATTCAAATGTAAGCCATTGTTCATGCAGTCGTCTCTCATAATTGTGACTAGTGTTTGCAGATCAGTGGCTGTTGGCGCTATCAAAACCGCGTCATCTGCATACAATAGGTGGTTTATCACTAGATCACCCATTTTTACCCCTTCAGTCATCGCATTCAGTCTTTGAAGACTTTTAAGGTGACACTTTACCAAACTTGTGTGCGGCCCATCATGACGTACGTTTGTGAGGTGTTCGGGCACGCCGTCTGCTCTTACATCGATAGACTTCGAACGGTTCAATCCCGTTTTCTCCGCAAAGCCGTCGGAGCCCCGTGGTTCATACAGAATGTCGATCTCGATTTCGATCTCGGTCTCGAACCTATTCGCGCTCTTATTAAAAAGGCGACAACCTGATATTTCGGGAACGCGTCCAATCATAGAAATCCGCTAATCGTAGCCGCCGCCGACTACGAACCTAACTCCCCTCCTATCAGCCGCTACCGCTGTCCGCGGCATGTTCTCACCGACCCTCCCGATGCCCTTACATCCCTTTTTTCGGATACAGATACCGCACACAGGATCAGACCTCGCCGGCGAGGTCGAAGAATCCCTTTCCCGCCGGCCGGTGCAGAGCGCCACGGCGAGACATCTAGTATACGTCCTCCCCCATAGCGACTGCCCAAGCCGAGGCCGTTCCTCCTTGAGGCGCCCATGAGCTAGTTGCCCCCTTGCCCTTCTGGCTCGAGGGTAGTGGTTGCACGCTCGCCCTCTTTATACGGTGAAGCTGTAAAGGCCCCGCGGCCAACAATGTAGATCATTCACACACACAAAATCTAATTCAGCTCTCAAGATTTGACCTTAACCAACAAACATTGCAAGTTATATAAAAGAAATACTTTTTTTTATTTGGCGCACAAGTTCTTTTCTATTGATTTTATTTTTAGAATATTTGAAGGGGAAGAAACCAGAACGAATGCAAGGATTGTGGTTGGTAACGATGTGCTGGAGCGAGTGAATGAGTTTGTATATCTTGGATGCGCCTTCAGTAAGGATGGGATGACACCGCTGATATAGAGAGAAGAGTGAATGCAGGGAATAGAGTGAATGGTGCGATGGGAAGGCTATTTGGGAACTGGCACTTAAGCTAAAAGGCGCAGCTGGCCATACATAACGGAGTTCTCGTCCCAACGCTGTTATATGGTAGCGAGAGCTGGGTATGTAAGAAGGAGAATGAAAGTAGAATAAATGCGGTAGAAATGCGAGCTCTGCGGAAGATGTGCAGAGTGAAACTGACTGACCGCATTAGCAACAGCGTAGTAAGAAAGCGAGTAGGTATGAAAGATAGTATCGGTGTAAAGATGAGAAAGGGTAGGCTCCGTTGGTTCGGGCATATAGAAAGAATGTCAGAATAAAGAATGACAAAACAGATATACAATGCGAAAGTGGAAGGATGCAGGTATCGGGGAAGACCCACACTATCGTACCATGACCAAATAGACCGTGTCATATCTGAAGGGCAAATGAAGAGTCTCCGTAACCGGCAAATGTGTGTATGAGACGAACTATGAGAGTTGAGGAGGCCAGAGAGGTATGTAAGGAAAGAACCTGTTGGAACTCTGTACTCTCTGCCTACCCCGCGAGGGAGCTGGCGTGATGATATAGATAGAGGTTTATTTATAGATATATTATTTGCTACTTTTGTCACAATAGATGTTAAAATCGCATTTTAACCTGTATATCTATGTCCAACAGGTACACTCTTGTCGAGTACCATTGCATATCGCCTTTCATAACTACGTGTCCAGCCGACGGGATCTTCGCGAGGCTATACTCAAGTACGAACCGGTTAACATCGATGTGATACACAAGGATTTGGTTGGTTATGGACACCGCTACGATCCTAAGGTAATACCTTTATTCTTCCTTCCTGATGCGTTTACCTGCCTTCTTTCAAGGTAGGTATCTGTATAACACACACAGGATCAGACACCCAAATCACAGGCGAGGTCGAAAAATCCCTTGCCCGCCGGCCGGTGCAGAGCACCACGGCGAGACACCTAGTATACGCCCTCCCCATAACGACTGCCCAAGCCGAGGCCAATCCTCCTTGAGGCGCCCTTGAGCTAGTTGCCACTTTGCCCTTCTGGTTCGAGCGTAGTGGGTGCAAGCTCACTCTCTTGCTCTGTGAAGCTGTATAGGCCCCTTGGTTAATTACACACACACAAAAAAAAAATATACAAGGAAGGGGGCGAACCATAAATTTCGTCACAAGAATTTCGTAATTTTCGGACATCTTGTCATATTTTATACTAACAACATATTTTTATTACAGGATCTTTTAAAATATCTGGACAAAAAATGCATAACCGTGAAAACGACAGATAACAATGCGAGAAATAATAAAAGATAGTCACTGGTAAACGAGGAACAATATTTAATGCGTAACACAACATGTATTCAGTCCATTCGTGCGGCAATGAGCATGAAACTGGATCGCGCAAGAATGTAAACACTAAGGCAAAGGGTTAGATGGAAAGAGAAATATTCACGTACTTGTACTCTCAAACGCATCATACAAGACAGACGAACAAATCGACATATCCAACGATGAAAGCCCTATAATTAAGTATTTATAATTGGCAACAACCTTATAGACCGACATAAAAGTTGCAATTGCCATTTATTTTGTTTGGCATAGGTGACTTTGTTCTATAATAATAATAATAACAGCCTATACTGCCCACTGCTGGGCAAAGGCCTTCTCTCACAAATCGAGGTGAGAGAGATTAGGTCATACTCCACCACGCGGACCCAGTGCGGATTGGTGGAGGCAGGTTTGTGGCCACCTGCTGTTGGACTTATCAAGCCGCCTTTAAGGCTTCCAACTCGGCTTAACGACTAACGAAAGGAACTAAAGATCCAAATTCACTCATAAAACGATTATGATATAACCACAAATACTAATACCTCCCTAAAAAGGAATCAATGTGTACGACGATGAAGTACCAGAAATCAAGAGTATGGAATGCTGTTCTCATTTGTTTTTCAGATGATAAAAAAGGTAGCAAAACCACAGAACTAACAAAGATAATACAGGTACACTTTTGTATTTCATACGCAAAACAATTGTTCGAGAAACACTAATAGATAGTTGCGTTCAAATCATGAGTAACAATATTTAACATGTACAGATATATAAATAAAATGTTTTATTTATAGCGTTTTTATATTGGTCTATCATATCTTTATACCACAGGTGGTATATAAGGTCCCCTTTGAGCTAATTGCTTGACTCAAACTCAAATAATATTTTAATATATATTTTGTATAAACCCTGCAGGGGTACTTACAAAATGTCAGTTTACATATTTTTTCTTATCTAATTTAACTATTAATCTACCACCGGATCGGAACGCGAGACGCGAACGCGAACTGAGAAGATTCTGCGAGAAATTCAGCGGCCTTGTCTCATTAATTTAATATTCCCACTTATTTAAAAAAAACTAAGGTAACTGAGGTATGTAAGGAAAGAACCTGTTGGAACTCTGTACTCTCTGCCTACCCCGCAAGGGATCTGGCGTGAGGTTATAGATAGATAGATAGATTTAAAAAAAAATTGTCACATGTGATCACGAGGTTCAAATCCTAGGTCGGACAAATGAAGTTTTTCTAACGAAAAATTCCCAGTATGAGTCCGGAGTCTGGAATTGTACCCGGTATATGGCAATAGGCTCGCCTCCTATTACATGGGACCTAACATCGTCGGCGAAATGTGGGTGTACTCATTACACCTCTGCCACCCCCGCTAGGGGAATATAAGCGTGACGGTGTATTATATAAATAGTTAAGATCTAGATCCAGTGTGATGCCTAACGATCGAGATATGAGACTAATGATGTTATATCTAAAAGTGTCTATAGGATTCCAGATGGACTAGTCCCCACTGGGACTAGCACCCGTTCATGAGTATGACTGGAACAGCCATCACTCCCCTCGACCATATTGGGGAGTAGGAAATTGACCCGCACCAGACAGCCAGGGCTTGCCCTTCTGGCTGGAAGGTCGAAGGATCTGGCATGATGATAATTGAGATCCTCGTACCATTCGTCTTAATTGTGGTAGTGTCAAAAATATTTAAATAAGGCGTCTGTGAACCCAACCCAACGAGAAAAGAGGCAATTTTTTTAAATTACTTTCATTTAAATATTTCCTATTTTTTTAATTAAGATATTTTAGCATACTTGCAATGCAAATAGGCTTCTGAAAGTTCTATACTAATATTATAAATTCGAAAGTCACTCTGTCTGTTTGTTACTTTGTCACGCGCAATTTTGATCAAATTCGGCAAGGACATAGATTTTATACAGGGGAAGGACATATGCTACCTTTTGTCTCAAAAAACTTAAGGTGTGAAATACAGGCTTGAAAATAACGCGTACGTAGTTGCGGGTTCAGATAGTCAATACTAATACTATAAACTAGAAAATAACTCTCGTCTGAGTAACTCTGTCGACAGCTGGGTATGTAAGAAGGAGAATGAAAGAAGGATAAGTGCGGTCGAAATGCGAGCTCTGCGGAAGATGTGCGGAGTGAAAGTGACCGACCGTATTTGCAACAGCGTAGTAAGAAAGCGAGTAGGTATGAAAGATAGTATCGGTGTAAAGATAATAAAGGGTATGCTCTGTTGGTTTGGGCATATAGAAAGAATGACAAAACATATATACAACGCGCAATTGGAAGGATGTAGGTACCGGGGATGACCTTTTTTTTTTTTTTTTTTTTTTTTTCCTGGGGAAAATCCTGCATAGGACTTCCGCGAGCCTCGGGGGAAGCTCGCGGGGCGTGTCGGATTCCTACCGACTAAAAACCCCAGGGTGGCCGACATCAGCACTTTGGAAGGGCTCCGGGATCTCCGTATGGAACGCACCGGTGCCCCTCTTGTGCCTCGCTCCGAAGAGCCCGCCATCGGAGGGAGACTTGATGACATGCTCCCTCCCGCACCGACGCGGTGCTCACGGTGACGTGGGCCACACCACAACACCGTCCTCCTCGGGGTTGCTCGTGAAGGACGCTCAGGGCCCCCGCCCCTTGCGTCCGCAACCCCGAAGGCCCCCCTGCTGATGTTGATGCAGGGGGGGGTCCCCCGCCAGATATTACGGCGGGGGACGCGAGTTAGCCCGTATTCTTAAGCCCCGGGCTATTGGGCTGGGGGGCCTGGGCGGGCTGTGCCTCCGCCCCGGCGCCGTCGCCTTCGTCGAGCAGGATCGGCCCTCTCCCGATCCCGCTCGGCCTCCTCCTTCTGGGACATCACAGTCTCGCAGAAGGAGGATACGGCCCCCCACGCCGATTCCCCTGCCAGCATAGCCGCTACTATTGCCGGCAAGGAGAGGTCCGGTCCGATCCGGTCGACCAGGATCCGCCGCTCGGAGGCCCACGCTGGGCACTCTTCGAGCGTGTGCTGGGCGGAATCCTGGTCCCCACCGCAGTGGTGACAGGTCGTCGTCGCCTCGCGTCCGATCTTCCTCAGATAATCACCGAAGCAACCGTGACCGGTGATTATCTGAGTAAGTCTATAGGTGACTCGCCCTCTCCTCCGCTGGTGCCAGGCTTCGAAGGACGGCAGGATAGCTTGGACGACGCGCTTGCGCGCGATGTGCTCTTGACTGAGCCTCGCGCGCCACTCCTCCAGAGCGCGCCGTCGTTCCCGCCGTCTCACTTCTTCGAGCGCAGGCACGCCCTCGCCACTTTGGCGGACGCCACGAGTCTGGTCGTAGACCCTCGCGTCCATGTCCGCCAGGATGTCGAGCGGCGGAAAGCGTGCCAAGAGTGTTGCCGCCTCAAAGGATATGGTACGGTATCCTCGTGCGATGCGGATGGCCATCTTGCGCTGCAGGCTCTGGATCTTCATCCTGCTGCGCCGGACGCCCGACACCGGGGATGACCTAGACTATCTTACCATGACCAAATAGACCGAGTCTTATCTGAAAGACAACTCAAGTCTCCGTAACCGGCGAACGTGTATGAGACGAAGTATGAGAGTGGTGGAAGTCAAAGAGGTACGTAAGGAAAGAACCTGTTGGGACTCTCTGCCTACCCCGCAAGGGATCTGGCGTGATGATATACAAGATGTAACATAATAAACGCAAGATCTGAAAGTAGTTTGTTTTAAATCGGCAACTGAATTGATTCCAACAATTTGTAATGAATCTTTTTTTTTAATTTGCAAAAATTGCTTTTACTCCAATGCTCTATAAATACAAAATTTATTCTTGATTCATAGCAAAAAGGAGATTTCAAATGCATTCCTAATACGTATTTCTCAAAACGCACACATACACGTGCAAGTTTCATCATTATTTGGGGTTTAAAAGTGCTTAAAAAAGTGGTAAAAACCTTTAAAGTTGGAAATTTTGTTTTCGTTTTGAATATATGAATAAATTCTCTAATCGGGGTGTCTGAGGTCTTGCGTTTATTATGTTACACCTGGTAGATAGAGATCTGTCCGTTACCTTTAGCTATGTTTTTCAGGCGTCCTCGCCTGTGAACTGATTACCACAGGAAACCTTGTCATACATTTGTCTTAGCTTTTATTGCTTGAATAATAAGGCTCAAAATAGTGTAATAATATCATTTATATCACATTTTACATCATATAACTATATTCCAATATAAAAGTCTGTACAAAATAGATGTACTAGTGAGATTGTTAGTCGTATCATTATTTCTTCAACAGTCCAGCTTGCTGTATGACTTGTCTCGTGGCATTGTTTATGTGCCGAAACCTGTCCGGTCCTAGTTGTATGCCTCCGTACCTATAAAGAAAATAGACTTCTGTAGTAGTCTTGTTTAAAAGTATACCCATTTAATTTTATACAAGACTACTACAGACAATTATATCCACCCCTTTATCTTTTTGATAGGACCGCTACCGCGCGTGTGTGTGTGTGTGTGTGCGTGTGTGTGTGTGAGTAATGTACGCTGTTGGCCGCGAGGCCTTTACAGCTTCACCGGACTTAAGGGCGAGCGTGCAACCACTACGCTCGAGCCAGAAGGGCAAGAGGCGACATACTCGAGGGCGCCTTGAAGAGGCGGCTTCGGTTGGGACAGTCGCTGTGGGGGGACGGGGTGCACTATTAAGTGCACCGGTCACCCGCTGGCTACGGGAGGGGATCTACGACTACGTTGTCGTCCCCCTTATTCTGAGCGGAAAGAATGGATGACAAAGCATAGGGGGGATCGGTGAGAACATGTCGCGGCCGGCGGTGGCGGCAGGGGTGGGGGGGTGTATCGTAGTCGGCGGCGACTACGATTAACGGATTCGCATGGGTAGATGCGTTCGCGAAGTGTCGTGTTGTCGCCTTTTTAATATATCTAGGGGTCACCCGAGCCTGGAATTGTGACCTGTGTATGGCTCGCTCCCTATTACATAGGACGTAACATCTTTGGCGAAAAGTGAGTTTACACAATTACTGTATTACCACTCCACTTAGGAAAGAAAATGTATAATTCCGTTAAGTTTGAGCTTGCTAGATGTGGCTTGAAAAAGGTATCATAATAATGGAGCTGGAAAGTGGCCATTAGAAGTAAAGAACTTCTCAGCTAAGAAAAAAAGTTCACCGTGTTAGAATTAAAACAGCTTGTTTTGATAAGGACTGACAACATCTAGTCCTGATTTTGTTCCTAAAGATTCTATATGTAACTTACCACCGCGATACCACAACTAAAGTATTTTTCTGATCCAGTATCTGTAACAGATGCAGCATTCTTCCTCCTGCGTGTGTCTCACCATCATCGTCACAATCCTGCAGCATACTCGTGCCTTTAGCCGTCTTCCTTTCAATGCGGTACGCATACATGTTATGTGTCGCATTCATTATCTTCTTGTTTAGTTTCAGTTTTGCTAGAACCGCACTGGAAAATTAAAAATATGATTTAAGATGGAGGTTATACGATATCTGACAGACTGAGAGAAATATTATTATATGTTAGAAATTATAAATAACTTCAAAAGCAAAATGGAAACTGATTTCAAAAAGCAAAAAATAAATATTAGTTGGTGCATTCGGTTGGTTACTTGGCACCGACTTCAAATATATTATTTTTTGCTTTTTGAAGTCTGTTTCCTTTTTTTAAAGTTATTTATTTTACAATTTTAAGTGATGAGTAAATGATGATAAATTATAAATGTTTTTATACCTGTATTATATTATTTTACTTAGTTCTACAAAAAAGGTACCTACAGGATCGATAAAACACTAATAATGAATAAATTTATACATTTGTGCTGTTTGCTGCCAAGGAGTGCTCTTGTGTATCCAAGTCCAAGGGCCAATACCAAAAATTTAAAATGGAACCACCTCGGAGCTATACTGAACCAAAATGAATCATCAAAAATGCAAAAAGCAAAAAGAATCATCAAAATCGGTTTATAAGCAAAGTTATAGAGACGAATTATGAACCTCCTCCTTTTTTGAAATCGGCTAATATTCTGCTTAGTTCTATAGTAGGGTACCTATAGGATTTACGTAATACCCATGATATTTCAATCTACATCTGTATTGTTGGTCGTTAAGGAGTTCCCTGGTGTATCTTCAAAGTCCAAGGTCCAATACCATTTAAATAAACATGGGACCATCTCGGAACTACATTGAACCAATGCAAAAAGAATCACCAAAAGCGGGTTTATAACCAAAAACACGGACGAATTATGAACCTATTCTAACCATTCGTACTGTTCGTCGTTTAGGAGTTCCCTAGTGTATCTTCAAAGTCCAAGGTATTAGACCTTGGACTTTGATGATGTTAAAATGGGAACACCTTGGAGCTATACTGAACCCAATGCAAAAAGAACCATCAAAATCGGTCCACAATTGACTAAAATATCGGTGAACATACATAAAAAAAAAGCATACATACAGTCGAACATAGAACCTCCTCCTTTTTGAAGTCGGTTAAAGAGTAGTAGATTGATATGCAGGGTGAATATTGGAACTTTACCTCCACTTGAATTCAACGGGACAGTTATCCCTCTAAGTTCTAGTGTCAAAGACCTTGGTCTGCATATTGACACGACGCTAAGCTGGCAGACTCAAGTTACGGCCGTTGGTCAAAAGGTAACCGGTGTATTGCGATACTTATATCGATTAAAAAATTTGCTCCCTTCCAATACTAAAGCAATGCTTGTACAGTCCCTAATTTTCCCTATCATCGACTATGGTGATGTGTGCTACTTCGACCTGAATGCAGATCACCTCAACAAACTAGACCGTCTTCTCAATAACTGCATTCGATTCGTCTTCAACCTTCGTAAATATGACCATGTGTCGGTGCATCGTTCTCAATAAAAGTGGTTGCCTATTCGTCAGCGTAGAACTCAGAGGGCACTGACAACATTATTTTCTATTCTCCATTCTTCAGCCTCACCTACTTATCTTACTTCCCAATTTCAATATTTGTGCTCCAATCACGAGAAAAATCTTCGCTCCTCAAGTAATCGTCTTCTTCAGTGCCCTTCTCATCGTTCTGATTTTATTCACTCCTCCTTCTTCGTCCAATCTATCCTTCGTTGGAATGCATTGCCTCAGGAACTCAGGATGGTAAAGAACCGTCTCTCTTTTAAAAAAAAACTACACGAGTACCTACTCGAAATGTTGGCAGAATCCTCTCAATGATAGTTTCACGTCATTATGTATATGTATATATATATATATATGTTTATATGTTATTATGTATAACATTATTATTAGTTTTATATATAGTATTATTATTATTATTATTTTTTTTTTTTTTTCTTACAATTTTTAGCCACGTATTTTCGCACCTACCACACATGTTTCCACACCACCCTAAGGTAGACTGGGAGAAAATGCCTCAGGCATTAAGTCCGCCTTTGTACATACATATGTGCATAAAGAATAAATAAAGTATTTACATCCATTAACGAAACCGAATTTCGGTTTCGATTTCAATTTCGGCCGAAACCGATACTGAAACTTACTTTAGGATTTTTATGTTTTATGTTTTTAATGTTTAGGAAATAGAAAGCTTCAATTTTTAGGGTTTCGTACGAAACCCTTATACTTCATTGTCCGTCTGTCCGACGGTTATCACCTTTATTAGGGTTTTTTCACAGGAATGGCTAGAGGTATTAAGTTGAAATTTATACCAAATACGAAGGTCAACGGTCTCTTACTAGTGTAAAAAAATGAAGGCTCTAAGTAAACCCAAACAAAAGGTATGGCCATTTAAAGTCACTCATTAGAAGTTATATAGCAATTCCCGTTGACCTAGAATCGTGTAATTTGGCAAGAAGCAAGGTTTAAAAGTATAAGTCAAGGAATAAATCCGATATTTGTCAATTTATAACTATAACATATTAAAATATAATTACTTTCCCTCAAATCTGATGAAAAATTAAAATAGCGCTGTCTAGTGACTACTTGACACACTGCATCAATGCTTCTTTGTCTATGTGCTATCAGTGACATTCTGTGGAACTATTTTGATTTGTGGTGAATAAATATTTATTCATACACACACAGATCTTAAAGATCTGTGGCGCCATCTGTGTACATTATAGAACGTAAATTGGATCAGATTGTCGATATATTCTTTTATTTTTATATAGTTTAAATGAAAATTAAATGTTAATAATTTAATTACGGCAAAATATTATAAAGAAAGAGCACTTTTTTAAAAGGTATTTTTATGGACTGCCTCGAGCAAGGAGGTACCGTATAATGCGTTTTATAGATCGCGGAGGATCTCTTACAAATTGTAGGGCGAGCAAAATGTAGTTTTTCTATAGAAAATTTCCTAGTATCAGTCCGGAGTCCGAAGTTGTGCCTGGTATAATAGCAATAGCCTCACCCCTATTACATTGGCACCTTACTAACGAGGTATAGGTAACTTTTTAGAAGCTTTTGTGTTCGTATGTCTATCTGACTTTCTGGTTCAAATCTTCTAATCCATTTTCAACCACTTCGGGTATTTTATTTATTAGTTTTATTTTATTTTCTTAAGATATCCAATAGCGTTTGACAATAGAAAGCATGTATCCGCCTGAACTGAAATTTAGCATATGTATGACGGTGACAATGCAATAATATAGTACATACCATGGATCCAGCTCCAGAACAGTCTTTTAAAGCTGTCGAAAGGTAGCCATGGGAACATGTCAACTACAAAATATAACCACCTCGTGTTTAGGCTTGTTAGATTGGTATTGACAAGAATGACAAGTACTATACAACCAGATGGTGTTTAGGGTCTGATGATGAAGTGGCAAGGTGGTCAACGGAACTACCCAAATATTAAATATACCCCCGCCAGGTTTGAACTCGTTGGATTTGTCTTCACGAGTTCTGTAGACCCTGATGGTGTTCAGGATCTGATGATGGAACCGAAGAGTGGCCAACGGAACTACCCAACATAATTCCACCGTGTTTGGGTTCGACGGATTTGTCTTGACGAGTTCTATAGACCCGGATTATGTCGAGGGTCTGATAATGGAGCTGGAGGGTAACCAATAGAACTTCTCAATTACTAAACATAATCCTGCAGTGTTTGGGCTCGTTGGATTTGCCTTGACGAGTTTTATAAATCCGGACGCTGTCCAGGGTCTGATGATGGAGCCGGGAGGTGGCCAACGGAACTACCGAACTACTTAACATAGCCCTGCCGTGTTTGGGCTCGTTGGATTTGCCTTGACGAGTTCTATAGACTGATGATATTCAGGATCTGATGATGGAACCGGAGGGTGGCCAAAGGAACTACCCAACTACTGAACATAACCCCGCCGAAACTACAATTTTGCGCTGAAACTGGCCGAAACTGAAACCGGTACGAAACCCCTAGAACGCGAGTCCTACTTGCACTTGTCCAGTTATTTGACTGTACACTGCAAAACAGCGCATTGCAGTTAGTACGAATGCAGTGAGTACGAACAAAGTGTCAGTTTCGGACGTTGTTCCGGCAGATTTTCTGCCGAAACCTAAACTCTAATTTACCGAAACCTTGCCGAATCCGAAACCGGCAGTTAGATATTCGGCGGTCAGATATTAATATTATGTACTTACTTCACATCATCAATACAATGTACTTCAGCTGCGTGACCTTGAAATGAACTCTTTCTGTCCATTATCACCTCTCCATGTGTTATCTCTGGGCAGTTTATATCTAACTGGAAAAAAAACAATATATTACTTGGTTTAAAGGTCAAGGGTAATTTTAAACAAAATAACTATTTATTGGGATTTTAAAAAATTTTGTTGCATTGGTTAAGAGCTTAAGCCGCTCCGGCCGCTCGATCGAGAAGGCGCGGGTTCGATTCCCGCACGGGACAATTCTTTGTGTGGCCACAGATGTTTCGGTCTGGGTGTTTGTGTACGTGAATTTCATGTTTGTAAATGCACCCACATCATAGGAAATATTCGAAAACTTTTTTTTATTTAAAAAAAAATAGTATTAGGGACACAAACACTATACCTACATTCCTCTAGTGGGGTGGCAGATATATACTCTATACAGCTATATTTCACTGACGATGTAAATAGGGGATGCTTACTTATAATAGCAGTGATAACCTACTGGTTAGACCGTTGGACTGCAAAGTCAGAGGTCTGGGGCTTAAACCCGGGCATGCACCACTGTCTTTTCGAGAGCATCTGCATATTAAAAATTAACTATCACTTGCTTTAATGGTGAAACTATTACACGTTTAATATGGTCAGTTACTTAATGTTGATAATGACTCTAATGTCGAGGTCTAAGGATGACCTTATTGTCTACCCCTCAACGATCTCATGTGATGATATATTGTCAGTGATAGTGCAAAACTGTGCTATGAAAAACATACAATATGGTCTAAATTAGATATGGCAAAACTGTACAAGAGAATAAACTTAATATTTTCTCTTCTACTTATCTAAAATGTGTCTATAAATAATAATAATAATAATAATAATAGCCCTGTTAAGAAACTGTCCCACTGTTGGGCACGGGCCTCCTCTCAAACTGAGAGGGTTTAGGCCATAGTCCACCACGCTGGCCCAGTGCGGGTTGGCGAACTTCACACACCTTTGAGAAGCTCTTAGGCATGCAGGTTTCCTCACGATGTTTTCCTTCACCGTTAAAGCAAGTGATAATTAATTTTTAATACGCACATGCTTTCGAAAAGACAGAGGTGCGTGCCTGGGTTTGAACCCGTGACCTTTGACTTTGCAGTCTACGGTCTAACGACTAGGCTATCACTGCTGCTTATATGTGTCTATACTTTTTTATATTATAAAGGTAAACAACTTTTTTAAATATCTAAGAGTTCAGGCACATTTTAAATAAATAGAAGAGAATATTTTGTTCTTTGGCTCTTTTATAAAGATTGCTATAACTAATTTAAACCATCACTGATGGTATCTGAGAGTATACAAGGTGTAACATAAGAAAACCCAAGACCTGAAAGTATTTTGTTCTAAATTGATAACTTAGTTGATTTCAACTATTTTTAATGTATATTACTTTTTTTTCAATTGCAAAGAATACCTTTACTCCCTTAGTGCACTCTAATAAACTAAATTTATTCTTGATTCAAAGCAATACAGAGATTTCAAATGCATTTCTACTACTCAAACGTATTTCTCAATTTGCTCACATACAAGTTTCATTGTTAATTGGGGTATAAAAGTGCATAAAAAGGGGGTTAAAAATTTTAAATTTGGAAAATTTGTTTTGTGTAGCAATCATCTAATCGGGGTGTCTGAGTTGTTTATGATACACCTTGTATAGAGAGAGAGGACCTATTACAATTTAACATACCAAAGCTAAGTCTAAAGATTCAACAGCCAGTGGCTTCGGTTCTGGTTTCTTTTCTGTTGATTTAATTTTCTGAAGCTCTTCTCTTATTTTCTCTACCCACTGGAAAACCACTGTTTCACCTACGTTTTCTCTAAAACAAGAAGAAACATAGTTTGTTGTACTCAGAATCTAACTCCCATACCCTCTAAGTGGGGTTGGCCAAAATGTACGTTCATTTGTCGCCGACAATGTTACTTCCTTAGACTATCACCCATATCTATAAACATGTGTTAGTATTTACTTCTTCAGTAGCAACTCAAGTATTTACTTAGCACATAATATTTTTAAGGTTTGGTTAAATAGCCAACGGGACGGGAGCATGGCCAATGCGGTCAGCTGCGTTTGGTCGTGATTTTTGCCTTCGCGCCGAGCGGGGCTGCGCTGTGTTGCGTCTTCCGTACATTTTATCACATTACAACTCCCCAGGCACTATCGTCGCATGCGTCGGCTATGTGGCGAAACCTTTATTCTATAACTAGCCTTAACCCGCGGCTTCGCACGCGTTTCTTTTGTAATTTGACAAAGGTAGGTAGGACTTTTTTGGATAGCATTATTAGAAAGGCTGAAGAGACACCTCTATATTTAGTTTCTTTTAAATCCGTTCAGCCGTGTTAATATGGAGATAGAAAAACAACTATCCCCCAGTAACCTTACATTTTCCGACCAAAAAATAGTCTTAAACAATCTCTGAAATTTCCTCCATTCTTCAGTGATAGTCTATTTAGAATCTGTTGTGCCGTTCTGGATATTAACACGCACAAACGAACGTGTTTTACTATTGGGCCCGTATGCGCTTAAAATTTCTTCTTTATTTTAAAATCACAAATCCCAAATCATTATGCCTGTGAGTCGTGCGGGATCGTACTTGCGACTATTTGACAAAGTAAATTAAGTAGTCTACGTTTTATCTCTTAAACCGAGTCGTCTTTGTTTTGCAAAAGTTTTTATAAAGTCAGTTTAAAAATGAGTAAATTTTCGTTGTAGAACAATTTCAACAGGTCGTCAGGCTTCCAGTCACCCGTGAATAGGTAGAGGGAAATCGAAGGATTGCCAGGCCATTCTTTAGCTAAAATATGATTTTATGATTAATATCTTTTAGCGTTTATGCAGGCCGGTAAAAACCCATGAAATCCATGTTTGTGTGATTTTACCTACCTTGAAAGTTACCTATTTCATATTATTATTTCACGGCTATGGTACTATATCATGACGTCAGATCCCTGGCGGGGTAGGCAGATAGAACAAAGTTTTAACAGGTTATTTCCTTACAGACCTTTCTGACTTCCTCCACTCTCATAGTTCGTCTTATGCACGCTCGCCGGTTACGGAGACGGAAGATACGGTCTATTTGGTCTTGGTAAGATAGTCTAGGTCTTCTCTGATATCTACATCTTTTGACTTTCGCAATATATGTCTGTGTAGTTTCTTTCATATTAAGTTTTAGTATAAAGAAATAATAGATATTGCGCAGAAGTCATGCTATTGTATATATAGCTATGCTATATATTTTAGAGAGAAAAAGTGTTTTGTTTTATTTTACGATGTAAGACACCTTTATATAAAGTTTCAATTAATTTCGTTTAGCCAGCTATGTCGCAAGAACCGTGATTCTTTTCGGAATAAAAAGTATCTTAAATATTATTTCGAGACCTAAAACACCTTGAAAGTGTTAGTAAGATCCATTCTGCCATTTTAGTATGAAGAAATAACGGCTATCCCGGAAGAACCGTGTTATATGCCGTGTGGAAGTTTACAAAATATTGTATATTCTGTCAACTTCCACCAGACTTATTTCTCTATCAACTATCTCTATCACCGGGTTCAGTCTTAGCCCCACTTAGCCCGCACAGGTTTTCTTTGTAAAATATAAACTAAACTGTAGTGCGATCTTATTCAACACACACCTCCAACACCTTATCAAAAAAAAACATACAATACCTTCCTTTTTAAGAAGGATTATTTTTTATTAATATTTATATTTCCAGAGAGGTATGTTGGGAAAGCGCCTGTTGGAACTCTGTACTCTCTGCCTACCCCGCAGGGGATCTAGCGTAATGATGTAGATAGATTTATATTTTTGATTTAAACCTTCTTTACCTACCCTGATAGTGTAATCTAGCATAATAATATCTTAAAACGATACATTGCCACTTAAGTATGTAGGAAAGTTTTGTCAGTTCATTTTGTGTTAGTCTTCTCATAAGATATTAAGCGTCGTTAAAGTTTCGTATCCGGGCCATTCATCGTTAGAGTTCTCTCCGGAAGAAACAATCCTGAATGCATCATCGGTTCATGCACAAAATCATGTTTGAATGTTTATAACAAACGTGTATGAATAATTTCCACAGTGCTTTTAACTACTAAAAAGTTTTTCGTGAGGAGACGAACCAGAGTCCAATATGAATTCATAGAGGAATTCATGTGTAGGCAAAATCACATAGTTTACGTCGTAACATTGCAGTTCAGGACAAACTGTATAAAGTTCTGTGGTGTATCCCGTGACAATCTAATCTAGCTTAAGTCTAATCTAGCTTAAGGAACAATGAATGATTTATCAAAATCTACTCTTTTTTCATTCCTCAGAAACTGTTAGATTTCTCGAAAATATGAATATATAGCGTTATGATCCTTAGTACAGGCTACAACTAACCAAATTTTCAATTAAATCAATCAAACAGGTTTGGAGTAAAGTGTCATTCTATATATATATATATTGTATCATTTTTGTATTTTCTGAAAAAACTTTTTTATGAGATCCGCGTGCAAAGTTTCATCAAAATCCGCCGAGTAGTTTTTGCGTTATAATGGTCCATACCCTTGGACAGATAGACAGACAGACAAACAGACACGTAAGCCAAAAATGGTAGAATTGGCTTCTACATCAATAGAATGATATCCGTGGGATGTTATTTTCAAAAATGTACACAGACATGACTTCCTTACAGTTTTATTTTATGTAGTATGTAGAGATAAAGATGCTTTACTTTTTCCTACAAACTGTTTGATTTCCTGAAAACATTAATATTAAGTACTAGCTGTTTCCCGCGGCTTCGCACGCGTTTATTTTGTTATTTGACATAGGTAGGTGGGACTTTTTGGGATAGCATTATTCCAAGACTTAAGAGACACCTTCATATTAAGTTTTTTAAATCCGTTCAGCCGTGTAAATATGGAGAAATAAAAATAACTATCCCCCATGGATCCTGCATTTCCCGCGCTAATAAGTAGTTTTAAACAATCTCTGAGAAATCCTCCATTTTCCAGTGATAGTGTATTTAATCGGTTCCGCCGTTCCGGAAATTAACACGGTCAAACATATTTCTTATTTTGCCCGTATGCGCATAAAATATCTTCTTTATTTCAAAATCACAAGTCCCAAATTAATATTACCGTGCGCTGTGCGGGGATCGTACCTGCGACTATTTGACAATGTAAGTTAAGCAGTCTACCTTTTTTCGCTTAAATCATGTCGTCTTTGTTTTGCAAAATTATTTATATAGTCAACTTAAATATTACAAAATTTTCGTTGTAGAACAATTTCAGCATGAGCCCAGGCTTCCAATCTCTCGTGTAGAGGAAGAGGGAAATCGAAAGATGATTGAGATGATTAATATCTTCGGGCCTTGATACAGGCCGGTAAAAACCCACCAAATGCATATTGGTGTGATTTTATATACCACTTAGATGGATAATATCGGCATGATCTAGTGTGCAAATAAAGTTACCTATTTCAAGTTATTATTTCACGACTTAAGATACTTTAATACTATCTAATAATCTATATCATCACGTCAGATCCCTTGCGGGGTAGGCAGAGGGTACAGAGTTCCCACAGGTTCTTTCCTTACAGACCTTTCTGTCTCCTTCCACTTTCATAGTTCGTCTTATACACGCTCGCCGGTTACGGAGACTCTTGACTTGCTCTTCGGATAAGACATGGTCTATTGGTCATGGTAAGATAGTCTAGTCTCCGATATCTTTGATCTGTTCTAAGTAAACTAACATCAGATAGCGGCGTGTAAATATGTATATTTCTTTTTAGCTACCGTTTTTTTTATTCATAATTCTTTGCAGTTGTTATATATAATTATAAATATTGTATATAATTTGTAAAACTGTGAAAATAGTTGTTGTTGTTCCACGTCCTTCCATTTTTGCATTGTAACAGGTATACAACCGTGATTCCGCCCATTCATCGTTAAGAGTTCTCTCCAGAAGAAACAATCCTGAATGCATCATCGGTTCATGCACAAAACTGGCTCATTCATCGTTAGAGTTCTCTCCAGAAGAAACAATCCTGAATGCATCATCCGTTCATACACAAAACTATGAACAATTTCGAGTGAGTGCTTTTCACCACTGGAAAGTTTTTCATTAGGAGACGAACCTGAGTCGAGTCGGGACGAATTCATGTATAGGCAAAATCTCATATTTTACATCGTAACATTGCAGTTCGGGACAAACAGTAATAAAGTTTTATGGTTTATCCCGCGACAATGTAGTAAGTTTTTAGAAACAATAATTGATTTATCAAAATCGACTTTCTTTTTCTATCCTCAAAAACTGTTAGATTTTACGAGAATATAAGTATGCAAAGTTGTGATCTTTACTACAGGCAACAATTACACAAAATTTCACTAAAATCCATCAAACAGGTTTGGAGTAAAGTGTCTTTTTAGAAATCCAATGTTTCGCTTATTTCCGTCTTTTCTGGAAAAACATTTTCATTTTTCGGGAGAAATACCTATATAACGTGTTAACCAGCATTTTAAGGTATCCGAATGCAAAGTTTTATTAAAATCCGCCTTGTAGTTTTTACGTGATGATGGTTTATACCCTTGGACAGACAGACAAACAGACACGAAAAACAAAAATTGTAGAATTGGCTTCTACATCGATAGCATGATCCCCTGGGTTGTTATTTCCTAAAAATATTCCATGTACAGACATGACTTCTGTTTTATTATATGTATAGATTGAGAAACTGTCAAAAATGAGAAATGTCAAAAGTTAGTTTAGTATCGAATTTAAAATACATTGCATTACTCAGCTAAGTCAATTCTTAAGATAAAGTAAATACATGTCTATACACTCTGTGTACATGATGCCGGTGTTTGATATTTTCAAAATTTGTACAGAAGCTGCATGCACTTACTAATATTGACGGACTTGAATTTGACGGACGATTTAGCGCAGTGGTTAAGGGCTTAGCCCGCCCCGCCCACTGTGTCTAATAGTCGCGGGTTCGATTCCCGCACGGGACAAATCTTTGTGTGATCCATAATTATTTGTTCCGGTCTGGGTATTTGTGTATGTGAATTTTTATGTTTGTAAACGCACCTACGACACAGGAATTAATCCTAGTGTGTGGCAACGTTTTTTTAAAAAAAAATAAAAATTTATCTACATTATAAATACATAATGTATTTCGCACGCGTCATGCTCTATCTAGTCAAGTAATTCATTTTGTCAAAATTTGATAGGGAGTAAGCCTTTTGCCATTAAACTAGGCATTCCAGACTGATACTAAGTTTATTTTATAAACAAAGTTACACTAGTCTGGCCTAGGATTTGAAACTAGGACTTTGTGATCGCCATGCAACCTGTATGTCACAATAATATTGAGGCAGTGCCATGACGCAAATATCAGAGGAGTCGGCCTAAGCAACAGTGCACTGTGTCTTCCAATGAAGCCCAGACATTATCACAGTGGCTATTATTTACATCAGTTGATTATTCTCAGCTAGATGGCAAATACAAAAGTGGGCAGGGGGTAATATCTTCTTCATCCCATGCCACCTTGCACAGTGACATGCTTGATTGTTTACGAAAATCTAATAATGACAACGTATTTTTTATTTCATAAAATAAAAACTTGACATTATTAAAGTGAAACTTTTATTAGATCGCTACAAACTTTTTGGTCTGTGTGTTGCATGTCGCGTGACGGTCAGCCACCGACCGTCACGCAACATGCAACGCGCTCGCCAGAGCAGCCAAGGCCAATATGTTTCACTTTTACCGTGGTTTCATAAAACCACACAAGTATTTTTATACTACCCTGCTTTATGTTAAGAATAAGAATAATTTTATTGTTGAAAAATACTTAGCAACTAAGTGACATTATCTAAGTGATAATGTCACATTATATGATAGTGAAGATATCCATTAGTGTTAATGGATATCTTCACTATCATATGAATGAACGGAATCTAAGAGTTTTTAAATTTTCATAGCTGAAATGATTGCAAGTTTTAATTAATTTGTTATTTGTAAGTAATTAGTGTTAATTAAATTAATGTTTAATTTATGAAATAAATAATAGGTACCTACAAATACACTTCATCCAAGGCCACATGTAGTTTCTCCTTTGCCTTCCTATCCATCCAAGGAGCTGATAGTTCAAATTTCGGTGGCGAAAGAGCTGGATAATCATCTGGCATTGTCACATATAAAATGACTTCATTTTTGTTTTCCTCTACTTTGATACTGTAAGATCTAGTTACTTCACTCTCAGTTATCCAGTCGTCGCTGTATATTGAACTTAATGCCTCTACTTCCTCTGCCTAGAAAAGAAATTTAGGAAAAAAAAAATAGTACCACGAAAAACCAAACATCTGTGCGATCAGTTGTAATGAAAGTATAGTACCTGTTTTGTTAAATTATCGATTTCCATTATAAATAGTCTTATTAAAATGTCGTTTTCAATTATAATGTGTTACTGTGATTGTGTTTTAGAAGAATTTCGATGTTTTGCATTTCGCAAACTAGAATTGATAACATTGACAGATAACGATTGACATATGTCATGTTCCTAGAGATGGGCAATCGAGCA
Organism: Phalera bucephala; assembly: GCA_905147815.2. Classification (NCBI taxonomy): domain Eukaryota; kingdom Metazoa; phylum Arthropoda; class Insecta; order Lepidoptera; family Notodontidae; genus Phalera; species Phalera bucephala. Next base: position 9,807,478 of record LR990632.1, on the reverse strand, counting down.
CTTATAAGTTGTTCCTATTCTTTTCTAAAATATTTATTATGAATATTACATAATATTGCCAATGCTGTAAATGGATAACATCATAATGATAAATACCTTTCCTACTATGCTTGTTTAAATAGCAAACTTAATATTAATACACTTACAAATATGTGTAACTATTTATTATATTTTATTTACTAATAATAAAAATAAAATGAGGAGAAATAAACGCCGTCTTGCTTGAATTACTAAGCAGGGGTGGCAGGGGTGAACTGTGTACACGCACATTTCTCCGACAATTTTAGGTCCCGATGTAAT